>CM069237.1:10361620-11730419 GCA_035582765.1 Acer negundo | reverse complement strand
TATAAAGTATCATAACATTCTACTCGGAACTTGAAAACTAAAGAATGAGTAACCGAAACGACCGAAACTCAATATTGAATCATATAAGAACATATTCAAGTCCGAAACTCAATATTGAATCATATAAGAACATATTCAAGTCCAAAATACATAAAACACAAACAAATAAATACATGTGCGTGAGGGAGTCATGATTCGTAGTAGTCATTTGGCACAGTTCACTGTGGTTGTCCTCTGAGGCTCATGCGCCCTCACGGGAAGGACCCAAATGGCCCTTTGGCCATTCTTCACCTCCCTTACTCTTCTCTCGCGTTCTTCAGCCGTGTTCTGGTCTTCGAACTTCGAATTCAAATCTATCTTCGGATTACGAACCGTGACTCCCTCACGTAAAATGACGACTATGGAACTTGACAAATGGATGTGAATTCGACTCAATACATGAAGACGAAGACAATGCATTGTAAGAGAACGTAAAATATCGTAACATTCTACTCGGAACTTGAAAACTAAAGAATGAGTAACCGAAATGACCAGAACTCAATAAAGAATTATATAAGAACATATTCAAGTCCAAAATACATAAAAATACAAACAAACAAACACATGAACACACATGTATGCCTTTTCCTATATATAGTTCTTGAACATGCATTTTTACAAAAGTTGTCATATTAAAACTAATGCATGTGCATACAATTTTAAGTATGTGAATGTGTTATACCAATTTAGCACAACGATGCAGGGACACAAATGTATGAATTTTGTATGTGTGAGCTTAGTCTTGCAAGAGGAAGAAGTATCTCGATACCTTAGCATCTAATAAACGCATATCCTCTTGAAAAAGAACTTTGCATGAGAATTTGCTTTTCTTCTTTGTAGCACATACCAACCACGAACTACCTAAGCAACTGAACAATACAAAGAAAGAGAGTTTTGATATATAATTAAGCCAACACAAAACTAAAACCTAACAGTTTGTCATTCATAATTAAAATTTAGTATAGTATTTATACTAAAATTATTCTCTTTTTTTTTTTTTTTCATCTAGCTTACTATTTGAATTCAAAGTATCAATATAGAGACAATATTGAGGATAATTCAGATCTCCTGAAAGCTGTACATAATGTCTATGCGCAATTAGATCCTGAAGCTGCAGTAATTGCTACTTTTGAAAACGAGGTAAAAAGTTACAATTTACAACCAATTTTATAATTCTAAGATTATAAATTCTTTGCATGTGAGTATTTTTTTCATATTCATATAAATATTACTTACATATTGATCTCAAAAAATAGCTCATATACTTTAAGGATGGAAGGAAAAGTTTTGGCAAACGAGTAGCCATTGCAGCCATAAGCAAAATGCAACCGGGTATATAGCTTTTATTACAAAAATTTACATATTAATAATAAATAATTATATCATTGAAATAATATTTATTCTTATAAAGTTATAATACTTAATAATTTTTATTGCAGCTGATTGGTGGGTAATATATGGAAACTATGCTCCATCATTATGTGTAATAACAGTTTGCATACTGTCACAAACATCATCATCTTTTGCCTGTGAAAGAAATTGGTCCACATTTATTTTAATCCACACAAAACAAATGAACCGTCTTGCCTATTCTAAGCTTGAACAACTTGTTTATTGTTATTATAATATGAAGTTGAAACTTAGGGATATGGTCGCTGAAAAAGATAAAGTAAATGAAACTAATTTTATGGATCTACTTCAAGTAGATGCTGAAGTACAGGGCGATAATGAGAATCTTATTTTTGAATGGGTTAGACCTGCCTACTTGGATGATGATGAGGAAAATCTTGATCCACATATTGCTTATCATGCTCAAGACATGAGAATAAATGTTGAACAAGTGATTAGAAAAGACATTGGTGTAGATCGTGGAGTTATTGTTACTAGCTCTTTCGATGACCAACATACCTCTGATGGAAATAGTGGAGGAAAAGATGATGGAGATGATGGGTGTAAGTTCCTCAGTTTTTGGTTGACTTATTTCGTTGTCAAAACCACATTGGAATTGTTATGCAATAGGTAGCTTAGGTAATTGTAGGAGCTTCCGGGCATCCTAAAGTTCCTCAAGAATGTAATCACTTGATACTAATTTCTTTGAAGAAAATTAGTTGCACACACACACTTACATCCATTTCCATATCGTGATTGCATTTTATTCTTGTTGATTGTGTGCATTTATGTTTGATATCGCACTTCATGGATGTTATTTGTTTTTGCATTTCCATATTAGACCTTAGTGTGCTGTTTTCTTGTTTTGTTGTTTGTTGATCGTTTCCAATTCTGTGTTCGGAAACATTTGTGTTTGTGTGTTTGATCAACTGGTGGGATTCCTAGTCCGTAGGGAATCGACGGTTTTTGATTGACGGTCTGGGCCGCTGTTTGAAACCGCCGTTTAAAAGTAGAGGTTTTGTTTTCAATCTACGGTTGTGTTCGGCGGTCCCAAGCTGTCGAACCAAACCAAACTGCTGTTTTGCTCTAGAGGTTTTGGATGCAATTCAGCAGTTGGCGTTCGACAGTCCCGACCACCGAACAAAACCGCCGATCAATAGCAAAGGTTCTGGTTGCAATTCGACGGTTTGCATTCGGCAGCCCCTAAGCATCAAAAGACCCAATTTTTGGAAAAATGTGTCTTTCTCACATCTATTCGTTTTTCCATCTATAAATACCCAATTATATCATCTTCTTCATTTCAAGACTCAAAATATAAACCCTAGAGAGAGAATTCATTTTAGAGAGAGAAAGCTTCAATCCTTTGATTTCTAACTCTCCAAACACGACAAATCTTGTATCATCTTTATCATTCATCATCTACATGATATGGGTCTTCATCTTCTTGACTAGGTAACATCATTTTCATCTCCATTTAATATATTGATGTTCTTGACCTAGGTTTTGCATTTATTACTTGATTAAATGCTTGTATACTATCTCTTGATGAATATGTTGTTGAATCCATGTTGAATATATGTTAAATATATTGTTGAGTATTTTTGTTGATTATATGATGAGTTGTTATAGATGAATTTTGTAGGTCTCTCTTTGATTGAGTTTATTTGAGTTTAAGCTAGCATTCTAAGTTATATAACATATAGCTAAATTATCTCATTTATTGATTGAGTTTGTTTGTGATAGTTGATTCTAGGGTTTGTATTTATTGATTGACTAAATGCTTTGTTTCCACCACATGAATATATGTTGAATATATGTTGAATACCTTGTGATACATTATATTGATTAAGTGTGGTTGATTGTGATAGCTAGTAATTCCATGTCATTTATGCCATATAGCTAAGTCTTTATGATTACTTACTTAGACATTGATAATTAGAGTTTAATGACTTGTCATTAAATCTTTAATTAAGCATATAGTGTTGTCTAGCATTGTATTGCATTTTTTAATATCATTGCATATTCACTTTGGCTTGTATTATCTCTTCATTGAGTTAAAGTCTTGTAACTTGAAGGTGTAGTGCACAAGCAAGGTCGTGATCACTTGGCATCTCTAGTCACAGCATAAGAAGGCCGCTTGGAAGCCATTATTTCCTCCCATTAGAGTGTTGAGTGTTTGTCTCCTGCAATTTTGACTAATGCTGACTCCCAAGTGTATTACATTTTTACATTGGGAAGGATTAAATTAAACTGAACTTTTTACCAGCAACATGTTTGGTTAAAAAGAAAAACAGTCATTGTTATCAATTCTTCCATAGAATTTAATATTTCTCTTTACTTTTTCTTTTTTTGGTTGGATTTGATTAGGAATTCAAACACAGCAATCTAGATACTGCCATATATGTGATGTTCTTTATTGCTTCCTTCCAATATGATATGGGTGTAGTTGCCTTGTTAAGTTTATGGGGTCTCTGGTTAGTTTTCAGATGAAAAAGAAGTAACCAGAGATCCCATAACCTTTCTGACAAAACATGGAAAGGAAGATAATCTTATTTATTGCAAAATATGGGCTTTTTTATTTCTTCAATCAAAATCAACAAGAAACCAAGAAAAAGAGATAAAAGTGAACTAAAGAAACAACTCTCTTGGAACAACCATGGCTTCCATTGCCATTTTTGCTTCACTGCAAAGAGCCTGTTGTAGCTCATACCATGTCACTAATAAACAAAACCCTAAAACCAAACCTGCCCGGTCGTTGGGGACAAAACAGGTTTCACATGTTGTCACTCTAAATGTGGATGGGCAAAGAAGTTCTAATATACTTGAACAACACATAGATGCACCAAAGGATGCTGCTCATGGTGATGAATTGAAACGTGGCTTGGATACGGAATCTTCTGTTCCGAAATTCATTGATGATCGATGGAAGAACGGAACATGGGATCTAAATATGTTCATTAAAGACGGCAAGATGCATTGGGATGGTGTGATTGTTGCAGGTGAGTGAGTGCCTTATCTGTTAATATACAAGTAGCCAGTTTAGTTTGACATCATGACTCATGAGTTGGTGTTGCAGAAGCAAGAAGGAGAAAGTTTCTTGAAATTTATCCAGCATCAGCAACAAATGAAGAACCAGTGTTGTTCAGGAGCTCAATTATTCCATGGTGGGCATGGTTCATGAGATCTTATCTCCCGGAGGCCGAGCTGATAAATGGTTTCTCTCATATTATTATCTGTAAATTAATCACATATATAATTAGTGATGATGTGATGATGTGATGCAGGTCGAGCTGCGATGGTGGGGTTCTTCATGTCATACGTAGTAGACGCATTTACAGGACTGGATGTGATTGGGCAAACAGGAAATTTGATATGCAAGGCAGGAGTGTTTGTGACAGTAACGGGTGTGATACTCTTCAGGAAAAAGGAAGATTTCCAGAACCTGAAAAACCTGGCAGATGAGACAACCTTGTATGACAAACAATGGCAATCTTCCAGCAGCGCAACCAAACCCTCCCCAAAAGACACTTAAAACCATCATTACTGCTTTTACGTTAAGTAATTAGGATCATATAATATATATGTTGCCTCGATCTAGATTTCATTCTCAGCTGATCACCTATTTTATATATTGGCAATTTTTTTTTTTCTTTAAGTGGTTAATATTTTATAATCCAGGAACTGAATGCATCCCAACCAAGGTAATAATTAATTTTTATTTATATAACATTATTCCACTGTCACATGTTAGGATACAAATATCATTGCAATACAATCGTGAAAGAAAATAAATAATTGTCTCTGTAGGCGTAGCTTAGCTGGTAGATGGACCAGTTCGGAATTTGGATAAATGATTCTCAAGTCAGCAGATCGAATCCTATGGTAAAAGCTTTAAAAAGAATAAATAAATAAATAAAGAAGAATTTGAACCATATTGATAACAAAATAAAATTTAACTTCAGAACATTATTTATTGATCTGAAATTATTATTTTTTAAATGATATAATATGATCTACAAGTAATTTGATTATTAATTTTATTATTTTTCAGAGTCCAACAAAATCAACCTATAAATACAATTCGATATGTAAAAAAATAAAAAATAAAATAAAATAAAATAAAAACTCGTTGTAACTTGTAATAAGGGATATGTACCCAACACATTGGGAGATTGATTGAATTTGCAGCTATGTGATTACATTGGTCTTGCTCATCCCATGAAAATGATTAAATGAATACCAAATTTTGTACCTAATCCAATAAATCACACATGCATAGATTAATTATATGATGAAAACTTGAAACAACAAACTAGAATTACAAGTATTAAATTAATGTACTTGCCTACTTCCAATCCTATTGTACAAAGAGCATATTAAAAAATATATATCGATAAAGTTAAAAGATAGATCGAATACTCGAATCACTTCCATTAAAAAAAAAAAAAAAAAAAAAAAAGTAATATTTAAGAAATTAACAATAACATCTCTGCATTTAAAAAATATCGGAAAACTGAATTTGAGTTTAGTTTCATTTTTTTTTTTTTTTTGTCCAAATTTTTATCCTATTCTATTTGATCTACATTTTTAAAAAATAATAATAATAATAACAATGAGCCGAACCCTATCGTCTAGTATACGTCTTCAAAAGCAAAGCAGAAAATATGGAAACTGAATAATAATAATAATAACAGTTGTCTGATTTATTGCGTCTGGTTCTCTGTTCAGTCATCAACTAATTTTAATTAAAATTTCATTCTAAAATTTTATCTTCATTTCGTTCTCATTTCGCAGATGCCAAAGCCCTTCTCTCCTCCATTCCCCAAATGTCCTCTATCTCCAAAACCCCTGATTCTGACGCCGAGCGCCGCCTTCGGGACGCCGAGGAGCGCCTCCGCGAGGCCATAGAGGAGCTCCAGCGCCGCCAGCGCTCCCGCCCCGACGCTGCTGGTTCCTGTCCTGGTGGCATTCCTGTTTCGCACCTCCCCTGCCACCACGCCAGCGACGAGTCGTGTGTGGCCAACGCGATTGGCAATCTCTGCCAGAGCTTTCTTCTCTCTTACGGCGTCAGAGTTGGGATTGGAATTCTCCTCCGCGCTTTCAAGCTCGCTCGTCGACAATCTTATTCTTCACTTCTCGATCTCAAAGTAAGATTTTCTTTCATGGGTATTTCGTAAATTTTGAATTTTGATACAAAAATTTCTTGAAAGATTGATGTTTTGCTTGATTAACAGCAACTTGTGTCGGAAAAAGATCTGATAGTCAGAGAAGAAGCTTGTCGAATTGGTTTGCTTTTTGGTGGATTTACTGGATCGTACCATGCACTTAGATGTTTGTTGAGAAAGATTAGGAAAAAAGAGACACCGATTAATGCGTAAGTTGTATCTGCCCACATTAATCTTTTGTTTTAGTTTCAAGTCTGTTTTCTTGACCTTGTTTAAGGGGATATGATTGGAACAGAATTTTATCAGGTTCAATTGCTGGTTTATCTGTTTTAGCATTAGATGATTCAAATAGAAGACGGACTCTTGCACTTTATCTTTTGGCAAGGCTAGCTCAGGTACATCAATGTGTTTAACTTCACTTATATCAGATTATGGAAATTAGCGTTTTTATTTGTCTAAAGGTTATTTTTTTTATTGTTTTTATTAGTGCACATATAATTCCGCTAAGTCTAAGAACAAATTTCACCTCTGGGGTAGCCATTGGAAACATGGAGATTCTTTACTCTTTGCTATAGCCTGTGCCCAGGTAATAATCTCACTTGGCTGTCTGCTGTTATGCTGTTCACATATAAATTGATCACATCCAACTATTTTTTTTGTCGAAATGAATGAATATTGTTAACAACACATCATCTTGTGTAGTAAATAGGAATTATGTTCTTTATGATGTTAACTGTGCTTGGAGCTTTTTTGCATCTCTTTTGCACCTATAAGGATACCATCCTCTATTTTGTCAATCCTTTGATTTGTTTTTGTTATAGTCTTATTGAGTCAGAAGCTCGTTTCAGGTTATGTATTCCTTTGTGATGCGTCCTGAGAGCTTGCCAAAATCATATCAAGATTTCATCCAGAAGACTGGTCCGGTTGCAGCGCCTGTTTACAAGGCAGTCAGGGATAACTGTAGAGGTCTTCCTGTGAATGTTGCCTCCATATCAGCATATTTATCTAATAGTAGGAAGTTCAACCGTATGAAGTTGGAAGAGTTCCCCTCTATTATTCCTTGTTCTGTTATTCATCCAAACGCAGATTCCTGTTTGGCTCACAATGCTAATGCATTTTCAGCTACATTCAGAAAAACTTTTCCATTATATTTCTCCTTGACGTTTGTACCATTTGTTGTTCTTCATCTACAGAAGGTAAGCATTTCACTCAAGTTTGTATCACGTTTTAACTTCAATTTTCTTATCCCGTCTGTTTGTAATAGAAATATGATAAGGTCATCCTTGTTGGCATTGTGGTTGGAAATTTTATTTTCAGCCCTGGAAAGGAACTTTAGTTGTACCAGAATTGGATGATTGAATCTTAATAAGAATTTTTGTTAGCTATAATGTTCCTTAACATATAAACCTGACCCTTTTTTAGGGTCAAGAGTCAAGACCCCAGAAAAACTGGATAAATGTCTTGGGTAGTCCTTAAGAAGTAATGTTTGTTTTCAGAATCATAATTAATTAGGCATGGTTACTGTGTTATTCTTGTAGATATGAACTACCATTGTTCCCTCTGTGGAGTTCACTATATTATGCGTTATGTAATAGGCTTTCTTCTTGATTTAACAATGGTAGTTCTACCTGTGTGAAGTTCACTAAGGATGTTGGTCACATTTCGTCTCTGAAATTGTATATACGTGTTTATAAAGTCATTATTTTCTAATCTTGTGAATCACTTCTAGTTTATGGATTCCCCTGCTCGTACTTGTTGGCTTGCTCTTAAAGGCGCCGTTCGCTCAACAGCATTCTTGTCTGCGTTTGTTGGAATTTTTCAGGTAGCTTTTTTCTCATTTTCTATTGTTAAAATCTGCATGAATAGATTCTTAATATTTCCTTTGGGTGATATTAGGGAGTCATATGTATGCACAGAAAAGTTGCCTCAAAAGACCACAAGCTTGTATATTGGATTGCAGGCGCAACGTCTGCCCTTTCTGTATTACTGGAGAAAAAAGCGAGACGTGGTGAATTGGCTTTATATGTTCTTCCACGGGCAGGAGATTCATTGTGGTATATTTTAGTAAATCGCCATCTGCTTCCTAATGTAAAGAATGCTGAGGTATGTTCATTTATAACCTTCCCTTTGTATGCATTCTTCAATGTGAGGAACAATTTCCTGGTATTTTGTTGCTCAAAACTTGTCTTGACTCATGTTACCACTTCCTATGTGTTATTTTTGTCGGTAAACTTTGTTTAGAGCTGGGAGTTTAGAGTGGAAGACAATTATGGTCTGATGTGTGTGTGTGTGTGTGTTTGTGTATGCGTGTATGAGAGAGAGAGAGAGCACATATTTTTGCTCAGAAGAAGCATACGCACACACTAATGAAATTTAAAAAGTGATTTTCTATTATCAAAGACCCCTATTGGCATTTTTCAGTTCATTGAATTGGTTGGATTTGTGATACACACAGCTCGAATCTATGCTTCCAAACTGTTTCAGGTAGCACTATTTTGTGCATGCATGGGAGGAATCATGTACTACTTAGAATATGAGCCGGACACAATGGCCCCATTCCTCAGAGGCCTGATACGGCGCTTCCTTGCCAGCAGAATAAGCAATCCCACTCTTCCATCTACTCGGAGTGCATCCTCCACATATTTGCAAACTCTTGATGCCATTAAGAAGCCAAAATTGCAGGACAACCAAGATCCTGAAGCTTCTACTTCTGAGAAATACAATCTTGAATCAATACCGGGACTTTGAGTACTTTCTGGTGGGCTTATTGGATCACCACTAGAATTCAGTCCTAATAATTCTTGTCATTCAACTTTATATGTACTTTATTGCTGGGCAGCTGAGGTCTGCCAGACTTGGTAGAATATTGTTATGCAACTTGTGCATTTTTCCCAACATGAATGAATCAAAGGGGGCTCGGTTCTAAACCCAGATTCTTATATCTCAAGATTACTTGTTACACCTACCGGAGTAGTTTTTCAGTGAGAAGAATGGAGAGGATGATTTGAAATAATGTCAACGGTAATAGTTTTCGAAGGGGTTTTCCTCCTGTAAATAATAATAGCCAGTTTATTGATTCCAGTTTGTCTTTGACATCATATCTATATATGTTTATCCATAAAATTTGTGCAGATTGCCTTGTATGGAAGAAATGAGTGGGGTTCCAAACTAGGAAAAAGAATTTGCAAGGAAACAAGTACTGGGTTGTTGCATAAATCTGAAAAAGTTAGTTTTTCCTCAATTTGAGGTCATGGGTTATATGCTTGGATGAAACTGTTTGGCAGACTAGAATTTGGGGTATCTGAGACTATACCTGTGAAAATGTGATCAGTTAAGATGCCCAATATCATACACTTGCATGTTGCATCTGATGTGGCCATTCAACCTTTAGATTTTCTCATAGCATAAAGAGCTTTATCATTGTATAGTCAACAGGGTTGGACAATACACAAAGAGGCTTCGAAAATCTGCTGTTAATATGATCCATAGATGTAGAAGGAATATTTGGCTATGCCTCACTTGCTATATTAATATATTAATATATTATTTATTTATTTATTTATTAATATATTAATGTATGTTCAAAGAGTTTTTCTTGGACACAACTTATATACATAAAAATAAATAAATAAATAAATAAATAAAAATAAAAAATTGTCAACCCATCCTACTATATTCTACATTTTCCCTATATATGTATTAACCATCTTGTCTGCCTTCACATTCAAACAGAAAACAACTTGACATATTTCATCAGAATGGAGAGAAAGCTCTTAGAGGCATCTCTTACAGGAGATGTTCAAAATTTGCACCAACTTCTGAGAGAAAATCCTTTAATACTCCACAGAGTTTCACTAGTTTCATCTGGAAATCCTCTACATGTTGCTTCTGCTCATGGACACATTGATTTTGTGAAGGAGATCACAAGGCTGAGACCGGATTTTGCCAAGGAATTGAATGAAGATGGTTTTAGCCCTATGCACATGGCATCAGCAAATGGGTACTTAGAAATTGTAAGGGAGCTACTGAAAGTTGATAGGAAGCTTTGTCGTCTTCAAGGACGAGAGAACAAGACTCCTCTTCACTTGGCAGTTATCAAAGGAAGAGTTGATGTAGTAAGCGAAATACTCTCAGCTTGTGGAGAATGTCTGGAAGATGTGACTGTTCAAAGAGACACTGCTATGCATCTTGCTATTAAGAACTACCAGTTTGAAGTGATTAGAGTTATGGTGGATTGGATTAGAGAAATGAAGAAAGAACATGTATTGAATATGAAGGATGAGCATGATAATACAGCTCTGCACCTTGCAACATGGAAGAAACAACGCCAGGCAAGTTCATTATCATACTTACCCCAATTTCTGGGTTGCATTTGCATCTACTTCTTTCAGATCATCATAATGGGAACTTTGACTTTAGACTTTTAAGGCCATACCTGAATATTTTGTTTTGTTTGCTGCCATTTATTTATAATAATCTGACTAGTTCCTGCCGATAAGTCTAAGCAATATATTTTATGGTTTTCTAGTTGCTTACCTATTTGATATGAATGGATTCAACACTTTTAGTACTAGAAGGCCAATTATTCGAGAGACTATCTCTAGATAAAATGTTTTAAAAAGAATGATAGGTGTTGTTCAAATACAGAAAAATACTGCCTGAAAATAATAATAATGTTAACTAGCATTATATTATTTTCATTTACCTAATTGAAGTAAACTCTTGCAGGTGATAAAAATTTTACTTGGTTCCAGGCTGTTGGAAGTAAATGCCATAAATCAGAGTGGTCTCACAGCCCTTGATTTGCTACTTATGTTCTCTAGTGAAGCTGGTGATAGAGAAATCCAAGAGATCCTTTGCAATGCTGGAGCTATGCGAATGAAAGATGTAACCCTCTCTTCCATTCCTTCTTCCCCTGAACCTTATAATCAAACCTTAATAAACAGTACTCCTGGAACACCTCAAGCATGTACACCGCGAACAGATGATTTGGTGGAGTACTTCAAGTTCAAGAAGGGGAGAGATTCTCCAGGTGAAACACGTACAGCATTACTAGTTATCGCAGTTTTGGTGGCAACCGCGTCCTTCCAAGTGGGAGTAAACCCTCCAGGTGGTGTATGGCAAGACAATTATATACCAGACCAAAACAATGGCACCAGCAGCAGCAACAACAAAGCACACAAAGCAGGGAGATCTGTTTTGGGTTCTCTGAACACAATAACATTTTGCCTATTTATGTTTTTCAACTCAGTTGGGTTTTCGTTGTCTCTTCACATGATCAACATGCTCACAATCAAGTTTCCATTGCAATTTGAGCTTCAAATATGTATTGCTGCAATGTTTTTCACATACAACACTGCTGTACCAGCTCTTGCACCAGATAATTTGGGCTCTTCCTCACTTTGGTGACTGCAAGCTTGCCCGTGATTATGCCTCTCATAGCCAAGAGTGTGAGAAAATATTCAAAGAGGTTGAGAGTACTTGTACTTAACCTGGTCTGCAGAGGTAATTGAAGAGTGGATGGGAACGTAAACAGACGGAAAACGGATGTATTGGCAGGGTATGCAACTTATGAGAGCTGTACAACTTAATCTGTATAATATATTTACTTGAGTTATCATCAAATATTTACTCAACTTGATTGATTTAGTAGAAGAACTAATAAAACTATAGGCACCATCAATACTTTGCAAATCAACATAACAAACAACTCTTATCGTAAACTTATAATTTCAAGCAATTTCAAACAGTGTCTCAAAGCATCAGAATCCGAAAAGTATAAAGAAAAAAAGAAGAAGATGAGATTAATTAACTTTACCCGCCAGAAAAGGAAGCATATCCATGCTTTCCAATGACATTATTCACTCTTTTTTTTTTTTTTTTCCCTTAATGGACCTGGTGGGTGACATCTCTAATGTACAAATAGCTTACACGTTTAGTAAAGGTCAGTGATCCGTATGAATCTTTCTGCTTTTTTTTTTTTTTTTTTTTTTTTTTTCAGCTATATCATTTACAAAACAGCTAAAATATGGAACCATCGCAGATATGTCAAAGTACTGATGTGCCTAAAATCAAACAATAAACGTGTCACAATCATACTGGTGCCTTATTCATCATCCTTATTTGAATGAACCAACCAAGATGGTTACCTCAATCCAGGGCGGAGGTGGTCACCTTGATCCAAAGATACCCAAGTGAGGAAAGAAGCACTTATGAAACACTTTTAAGCCGTGAAAGCTTGTGATTGCAACCAAAGTAGAAGGCTGTGCATGTTCATTCTCATGTTTTCATCTTTCCATTTTCTCTTCCTTCTTTCAGATCTTTTGCAAGGGAGCATTTGACTTTAGAGTTTTTACAGCCATAGGAGGTTGAGCCTCAGTTTTCATCTATCCAGAATTTTTTATTTTGTTTTAGTACATATATTTTCAACGACTTGTTCAAGTACATTAAGTCAAGTGTTCACATCTGAACTGTTCCTGCCTGATTGGTGTAGGCCATAAAATAGAAAAAACACTGCCTGAGAATAACTATCTTTTCGGTTTTTTCATTTTATTTTTTTATTTTGTATTTTTCATCTAGGTATGGCCATGGAGGAATTGGTTCAGGGTTGATGGAAGTAAATGCCATAAACCAGACTGGTCTCGCAGCCCTTGATTTGCTACTGATAGAGAAATCGAAGAGATACTCCGGAATTCTGGAGCTATAAGAAGGAGAGATGTTACCCTCTCTCCCAGTCCTACTCCTGAAGAACCTTACCGTCAAACCTTTGTAAACAATCCCATAACACCAGAAAAGTAGAGATTCTCCAGGCGAAACACGGAAAGCATTACTGGTTAATGGTTATCGCAGTTTTGGCGGCAACCGCGACCTTCCAAGTCGAGGTAAATCCCCCAGGCAGTGTATAGCAAGACAATTATATACCAGAACGAAGCAATAGTAGCAGCAACAAAGGACACAATGTAGGCAGGGAATTCTATCTGGGTGGAATTGCATTTGGCCTATTCATGTTTTTCAACTCAGTTGTCTCTTCACATTCAAATATGCATAGTATAGCTGTAGATAGTTTAAGGCTCCTTCCTCATTTTGGTGACTTCAATCTTGCCCTTAATCATGCCAATTATAGCCAGGTGTGTTATACAACCTTCGAAAAGTTGTAGTGAATTTGATCCACACAGGAAATCGGCAGCATCACTAGGTAAATCCTACACTAATTTTTTTTTTCCAAAGATAAATAGTTGAATTGATGTCATGGCACTGCCCCGAGTATGGAACTTATGTTTTACTATAGCCAGAAATTCAATTCCACTGGTAAGCTTGGCATTCTTATGATTGAATATTGATATTCATTATTGTTGAATACCAATACCAATACCAATACCAATAAACTAATCCAAATAATGTGACAAGTGATTTATCGTTACCATATTATTCACCTCATAATTTATATGAAGATGACAACTCATTGCCACATCATTTAAATTGAATTTTACATTATTTTTTAGATCGAATAGTATTACTCTATTTAATATTATCATCCAACAATCTTCTTGGCAAAGCTATAAATTAAGAATCATATACCCCTCTTCCCATAACCTTGTAATTTCAATTAATTAAAAAAGGTGGCAAAGCCTTTTTAATACTAGGCAGGCTTGATTAATTAATGACGAGACATAGCAAAAATTTTAAGAAAAACGATGTGATTTGTAACCTGTACCAGCTGATATATCCGTGCTCGAACATTGACATTGTCAACAGCTTGGTTCTGGCTTAGTATCATTTCATTTATCCAGTAGCCAACCCATATCCAGAATAAA
Organism: Acer negundo; assembly: GCA_035582765.1. Classification (NCBI taxonomy): domain Eukaryota; kingdom Viridiplantae; phylum Streptophyta; class Magnoliopsida; order Sapindales; family Sapindaceae; genus Acer; species Acer negundo. Next base: position 11,716,012 of record CM069237.1, on the reverse strand, counting down.
ACGTACAATGTTCAATCCTAACTGAATAAACAATCAATCAACTCACAATCCGACACCTCACTCGCTATTTACAGACTGGGAAAATAAATCAGCAAGACTGGGAAATTAATGAAACCGTATTTAAATTTCACAAGGCCAGACCAAAAACGGAGCCAAAAATGAAAGAAAACTTCATAAAGCTTGAAACCTAGGTAAACAAAATATTACAGTAAAAGTGGTTTTTTTTTTTTTTTTTTCCAAAAGATATTACACTGAGATTAGCCAATGTGTTTCTAATTGCATTCTTTGTACCATTGTTAATGCATAAATGAGAATCATCCCAAAGTACAGAGGATGGATGCTCAACTGCCTGTAGTACTGACAGAAATGGCATGACAGAACTTTGGTAAGGATTGAAACAGAACGAATACCAGAAGAAAAGCTACCTTCTATAACATCATTAATCGCCCCACAGCATCATCATAAAATATTAGTCACCTTGTAGGCAGTAAAGCTGGCGGATATTCCCTGAAGCTGTCATCATGACAAGAGACAATTACAGATCATCTTACTTCTTTTCAATATAAAAACCATGTCAACATCATTAAATCTTTCTATTTCTTTTTCTGCTCAAGACATTTTCATATGTGGTACGGGTAATAACAAATCCAAAAAGGCAAATGTGAGAATAGACACTGGAAAAGGATTTCCCAAAGTTCAAATCCTGGTGGATAGTAAATATGGAGAGTTTAAAATCACTGTGTTTAAGTGCATCCCATCCTAGGTCTGGATGAATCAGCTCTCACTTCCCATTACTGTCGAAATGTGTGGTTCGACTTTTAGCACAACCAGCCCAGATGGGGAAAAAAATTCAAGAAATTGCTATACAAGGCACATGTAAGATGCAACATCCAGACCTAGGATGGGATGATGCAACATCCAGTAAAAGAAATTCAAAACAGAAATTAATACTGGATGATCTAACCTAAGAAACAGTATCCAAGAGTGTATGTAACAAACATCTAACTGCTTTACCATGCACCCTTGACAAATTACAATTAGTAAGATGTGTATAACCTTCTGAACTTTCCACCGTCCCAAAAACCTGCTACAGGCTATAGACCAAATCCCATATTCCTCCTTTTGGAAGGGGAAGAAAACCTACCCACACAATTGGCTGAGGCACAATTACGATCTATAATTGATTTCTTCTAGGTAATACTAATCGATAGGGCCTCATTAGTAAGTGCTACAAGATCTCATGCATTGAAACCCATGGTTATGGACCCAAATCCGTTAGTATGGAACATTTTCTTTTCCAAGTGAAATCCCCTAGTATATGAAAGAGTGAAAAAGTGCTTTCGTTGTTGTGGAATAAGAAGCTTTCATATCTTACTGCATGTATTTAACTTATTAGGGGCTATTAGAGCAGGATCCACTTTTGGGGGAATGAGTCGAAACAATAACAAGAATATTTCTAGTGGAACATCTTTCACAATCCCTAAAGAAATAGTTCACTAATAGACCGAGGTGACACACACAAATAGACATGCACACCAGCCCAAAAACCAAGTTGTATCCAAACATGTGTTCGGAGAGGTGCCTGCGCGCTTCTTAATGTCCAAAACCCATTGAGTAATGCTAGACATCCCATCTCATATTACAACTTGTGATGAGACAATTTAATTCACGAAACATGTGACTACCATTAATGTATATCCATTTGTCAACTAAAACATCACAAGTTGGGATACAAGCTTAGATGTCTAGCATTATCCAAACCCATTTTGCAGTTTCTGCTTATAACATGTGCAAACAATGCCTACTTGAAATCTTAACAGATGCTTACTTGAAATCTTAACAGATGCTATCAAGGTGCAAAGAGCTACAACTGATGAACCCTCTTCATAAAGAATGGGTTCAGAACCATGCAAATAAGACAAATCTACGCAGATGAATGGGAAAAGGATTAGAAGAGGAGAGTTATATACCCTGAGTTAGAAGCATCAAACCCCTAGTTTCAATAACTTCATTTGAATAGGGCTGAACAAATGGTAGGGTAAAAATACACATTTTTTATTTTATTTTATTTTAAACTAAAATTTAGCCATCAAGTATATGTTTTAAGATGGAACACAAGATCCTCTTCAATTGATGTCCCCCTTTTTACACTTTTTTTCACTGAACCTTTTATGACATCAAAGTGACAGAATGCCTTTGGAAGACATGTAACAATCATATGAAAAATGAAATGAGCAGAAGAACCACAAAAGCTATAATTTCTAACATAAAAGACTACAAAATATGGAAAATGAAGATTACCATATAACCAGTCTTTGAAGTATACATGGAGTGCACTTGACAATTCCCGTTTCCGATTTTCTTCTAGTGGGGCTTCCTTCAAAAGTTGTTTTATCTCCCCTAAATTCTTTTGCTGCAGAAAAGATAATCATTTCAGAATACCAAACATCAAGATCATGAATAGAACCTAAAAGTAACTTGTAGAAACATCACTTCTAACACAGACAAAATGCAAACTCAAGAGGAACATGTAATAAGATCTGATTGTTCTAATCGTAATTTGGAACACCTACATTTCTCTGCTGAGATGTCATATAAGCATCTGGTAGTGGAAATGGATTGACTTTCGTTGACCCAGGGGATTCACCTCCAAACCAGTTTGGAATCTGTGCATCAAGAAATAAGCACATATGATACAAGCATACATAACTAGAAAGATTGATCTTTAAATAGCCCCAAAATTAGCATATAAAATATACAAGGAATACCAAAAAATTTGTGAATTGGTCAGGGTCTAGATGTGTGGCTGACTCAGCCTGAACATCAGAGACACCTGCCGGATGAGATATTGAATCATGTGGATCAACCACTCCCAGAGCCAGGAGTTCATTCCATCTGTTAGTAGTTGCCACAATGCCTACTTCAGCCATGTGCTCCTCCAACTGAGAGTAAAATGTATTGTATGGTGCCACCTGACAAAAATTCAGAGAAGAAAAAGGGAATTGTCTTAGCACCTTAGAGATTAAAAGCAAATCTATGAAAACAGTCAGCAAACTGCTTCTAGGATTTTAAGGTTACAAAACGAGTAGGGCATATACACGTAAGACGGACAAAAGATCAGTTCAATGAAAACTGAAGGGAGGCAATTTTTGAGTGAATTGATAATATATATAATACAGGCAAGCTTCACCAAAATTGTTTTTCAATTTCCATCTTTTTCAGCTAACTTAAAACTAAACAGGAAAAGAAAATCCATGAACATCTATATATCCCCATGAATATTGAATGATAAATAGCATTCATTCGAGGTGGTTGGTTCATAATGTTTACATCAACATTCCAAACAGAAGTCAACCATAAAATCTTAAGAACCCGCAACTGTCAAACTTGCTAATTATTTAATCCCATAAAATGTTGATGATGTAAACCCCAAAAAACTCTTTGATAATCCAAAATTAGATGGAAACTTAAATTCAAAGCTCAAACAATTAAGACTTGGAGGTAACAGCATAAAATATAACATATAGTTGGAACACAAATAGTGGAAAGAATACTTCTCACAAGGTATTTTTCCTAGCCCTTGTGGCCTTGTGCTTAGCACATGGCATCCATTAACAAATTGCTATCACCAAAACAACTTCGCTGTGAACTTAGCACAACTCCAGAGAGAATTGAATTTAATTTACAAAACAATATAAAGTTTCACTTTGAGATCAAAAGTTTTCATTTGAAATATGATGCTGAATCATTAGTACAACCAAAAATTAGGTAAATTCCACTGACTGTTAGTTATCAAAGGAGAACATAAAGAACTAGATGCCAACCAACAAACAAACCTGAAGTTTATGATTATCACCAACAATTAGTGGTCGCTGGTTTACTCCCAGAAAGAACACACACTCACGACAATTTGCAATGCAAATTCGTTTCGCTGCTGTAATCACATGAACTCGTTCACAATGTTCCACTCTTACAGCCTGTAAAAAAAAAAAAATAGAATCAGATATCATATGTTCTGAGTCTTAAATCTCAACTGCAAAATACGAGCATCCATCATATACCACAATTACCAGGTTGATCATTTGACATGACAACATACAGCCATAGAGGGCATTTAAAAAGGGAGAAGAGCAGGACAAATAAGAGAGAGACGAAAGAGAAATCATGTTAGCACATCCAGGGGATGACAAGTAAATCAAATCTGAACTCTGAAGTGTTCTCACCGGAAAATGTCACTGTTCACACCAGGACCATGATTAAAGAAATGAATTTGTACATGAGCGTGAAATCCTTCATCAAGCACTTTAAGAAAGATAGCCATCTAGATTATATAAACATAGGACCAACTAAAAGGACCCACCAAAAATTAAAAAAAAGGTTTAGATGTCCTACAGTCATTTTCTTATACCAGACTTGCAGACTTGCAGACTTGCAAGGTGTTTCCAAATATTATACATATTTTTGATAGTTATATAAAGAAAAATTGATAACTGTGTATGCATTCTTGGAAAAGAAATATTGAATTCATACACAAGCAACATTTCACTATTTTAGTTGATACAATAACTTTGTATCAGCTAACTGGGGAAAGGTGTAAAATATCTTGTGTAATGGGCAGGAAAAAAAAGTACACTAATCAGTAATCATATTGACTATATATAGGAATATAATTAAGATGAAAGCATTCTATGTTGTGCCAATGTGTGTGAATATGTAATGCAAATAAAGGCATTATAAACAACATGAAATGAGTACAGAATATAGATGCCATATATAAATATATATATATATATATATCTCCAGATCAGATTCTGATCACTTGCTATTTTCCCTCCCAAGCAATATTGCAGATGAACAGTTCATAGATGACTGATGGATATTGAATACAAGGATGGGATTAAACATAAAAAGAGAACCAACTTCCTAATGTTAATTACATAAACTATTCTTTGCGAAGATACTAATGACAATTAGGTGAGTTAAGCGCCTTTTTTTCATGTAGAAAAGAAAACTGCTGGTATGCGAATAAATTCTTCAACACTGATATTAATTTTCATGAAAATTATTCAACAAATTTTCCCAGCTCCAGTTAATTATAAATATTAACACAAATCGTTCCAGTTTCAAACTACCAGAGAAATGTTCAGTCAATTTGTGTACCAATTACCTATTAAACGTACAGGATCTGCTAATCAAGCCAATACAAATCAGGAATTACAGCAACAGTGAATATTTGAAAGATCAATGTGTTATTACCTTGCCGACAGCTCCTAGGACAATAGTAGTATCTGAGCATCCATATATTGTGGCATATCTCAAAGGGGCTAAAATGTAAATGACAGAATCATGGCAATTAATAACCTGAAATTATACAACACAAGTTTAGAAGTATTAGAAATCAAAATTGAAGAAAACAAAATAACAATGAAATAATAATATGGCATTGAAATTTTATGCAGAATGTATGTAAGAAAACAAGTTGACTGACTCCGCAAAAGAAATGAATATTTCTTTATCTCTTCTTCTTTGGGAGATACATCTTAACCAGCATAGTTAAATAGGCCATGTCAGTACATATGAAGTTTGAAGGTGACTACCGGCAATATATCACATTTACTTCAGCAGTATAAATATCAGATTCAGATCCCAACAATATAAATAAAAATCCAACCTAAGCTGGGACACGGTTTTACATATATGATGCTAAAAAGTTTACCACACCTAGGGTCTAATTAACAAACCCCTAGCCACAAGAATCCATACTTTTCACACCATATGATTTACATAAAATGTTCAGCGTAACAAAAGCAGCCTAAGAAGGATAAAGGTGTACCACTTGAGTTTTTCGTTCACTCGAAAAGAAGGAACAGAACAAGAAAGTCATTTACGATGAGTCTGGTCACAATTTTCAAATGGCATTTTCTAAAATTATTTAAGAAAATGTAAATTGTGTTTTTCATTTGTTGATTTTAGAATCCAAAAGTGCACCTTGTATCATTTCCATATAAAAATTCTAAAAGTGAGAATGCATCGAGTAGAAACATGGAAATTTTGAAACTCTTCTACTTTTTTTAAACTATTACCAGTCGTATTTTATTATCTATATTAACAATTTACTTTTATAGTTTGGAGACATTTGTATAGCAATTATTAGTCAAAGACAAAATATCAAGCAAAGAAATTGCAAATAACAAATGAACAAGTGATCCATGACACTAAGAATAACAATGAGCCATCAACGTGGATGACCCTATTTCCATGTCTTACTATCTTCATTTCATAGTGTCCTCTTAACTCAAAGACTCTTGTGTAATCCATCTCTTCTCTCTCTCACATTTTCTTTTCTCTCTCAAGCTCTGCTTTTAGCTGAAACCAATCAACCACCTAATATCAAAATCTAAAAGCAATAAATTTGGATGAATTGACTAGGGAAATTACTACGTAAACAGGTGTAGTAAACTCTATCACACAACACTGTCTCTGCAAGTACGGCACTACCATTGAGCTCTATGACAAGGATTAGAAGGAAACTTTTGCAGTTTATAAGAGAACATTGTTAGTGATGATTTTTATTCAAGTTTGAATTTCATTTTTCAAACTACTTTTTCAAGAGCTAATTCAATTAGCAGGTGATTTAATTATTAAGAAATTGTGGTGTTCCAGTGAGATTATGTTGTTTATGTTGATGGCATGTTTATTAAAAAAAAAAAAAAAAAAACATTTAGAAGATTAAGTTGACTTTCTTAAAAATTTGTTGTCTTGATTGACTAGATCATAATATTCATCGAAGCCGACAGGTCATACTAATTGTGTGCTCTTGATTTGAGATGAAAAACAATGGAAACGAATAAAAGTCATTTCAACTTTTTACAACTGAAAAGTTGGAAAACCTTTTCACTTAATTCCATTCCATTTTACGAAAATGTTTAACCAAATGTGATTTGGCTTGTTTATAGAATTCAAAATTGAAAATGGTCATTGTAAAATGCTATTGAACGACCCCTTAGAAAACAAAAGGTTAGGCTAAGGCACTTCAGAATTTTCATCCCAGCCAAAAAAGATATCTAGTTCTCAGACTAGGGCAGGAGTCAGGATTGAATGTGGTTAACCCCATGCAGCTGATGAGTGGTGTCTAGAAAGTGTTTACCCTTTTCTGTTTGAAAGAGAAAAGTATTAGAATTATTTTAATTGAAAGATATATTCCAGCCTCAAGCAAAATTAAAGTTATTGTTCAAGTGCAAAAGTGGATTCAGCATTTCTGTCATTTAGAGTGGATTAAAATCAATACTTGTAACCGGTTCATCCATGAAAACAAGGAAAAAATGACCAAGGAATCCTACCCTCCACGTCCTCCAGAAAGGAACAGATAAGATACAGCTCATTTTCCCTAGAAGTATATAACTTTCAGATAAAGGTCGTCTTAGATAAACATTCTACCTTACTCATTCCATACCATACCAGTTTCTCAATGACAAAAAACAAACAAAGACTTGCAAGAAGTAAAAGAGAATTAACAGAAAAGCAAAAAAGGATAAAACGTAAAAAAAAGGTGCAGCATTAAAATAAGACTGAAAAAGAAAGATCTATTAAATCAAAAGTACAAACATGCTCCCTCATTCACTCTGATAATGCCCCTTAACAAGTGCTATGGGTAAGGACAATGCAAGTATCAATTCTCAAAATATTGGATCCACCTACATAATAGGAAACTTCATCTCATAGTTTGCAAAGAGATTGTATTTTAACTTCAATAAACAATTAATAATCACATCAAATTTCACAGATGGTTTTCAAAATTCCACCTGTTAATACCCTTAATTATTGTAAATGCAAAAAGCTAGCACTAAAGGCATACACAAAGTAACTTCAAAATGATTGAAAAAAATTGAACTATCATGAATTTAAGATGCAAATGAGAATTAATCATTAATACCTCAGTCAAACATTAGTAATTAGTAAATTAAATATCAACCCTAACCTTCACTGAAGAACCTTTAAGATCAGAAGCTTGCTTTACATATGAAGATTTAGAGATGCCCTCGATGAAACTGGGACCCCTAGCATTTGTTAAAGCTTTGATTGAATTTGTGCATGCATCAGCCATAGCAACATCCTGATCAGAGGGATTGGCTGGACCATTTTCTTTTGCAGAGACTCTTTCAGTAAGATGTTCCAACGCAGAAGCTATGTTCTGTATAATCCATTCATGAACTTGTGCAGAAGGAACAGGAACAGCAGGCATGTCAGGATCTGAATTGGCAAAAAATGGAGCAGCTTGACTTAAAGGAATCCCTTCGGATCCCTTATCACCAAATTGAAGCAGAAATCCAAGGTGCTCAAATCCTTCCATGCTCAAGACCTAAAGCAAAGGGGCAAACTCACAAATAAAGACCACAATGCAGATACTAAATTAACACACACAGAGAGAGAGAGAGAGAGAGGCAAATTTCCACAAAGTTTCAACAGTTGAAAACATATAAACACTTGCAATTGTATGATTGCTCAAAAAATGTGTGTATGTGTAGGTTGGTTAGCCAACTTGGTGAACCAAAAAAAGGAACAACCATGATGCACACCTTACATGACAAGCAGGAGAATTATCAAAGCCAAACCATGACCCAAGCATCTCAGTTTACTATGAAAATCAATATCATCTAGAAACCATTTATCAGACGACAAAGCCACAAGACAAGAGTGCCCACTTCAGCTAGGAATGAATTCATTGAAACATCATTCTGAAGTTAGATGAACCAAACAACCTCGAACAAGCCAACTTGATGTCAGGACCTTATAGAACATCCGACGCGCTCCACACCATGGTTTCAAAGGCAAAAATGCAAGTTGGAGCATTTTACACTTATGAGATTGTGAAAATCTCAACGCATTGAGCATTTAGCCTAATAAATATATTAAAAAAAGAAAAGTTTACAATATGAAAAGATGAATGATTTTACAAAAAAAACCACATATAATTAATTCCTTTTGAGTACAAATAGCAAGCCAATACCATTTTTAAAAGGAAGAACCAGTGGAGTAGTGGTGGCCACGGTTCGGTTTCGGTTTGAAACCAGCGGTTTCGGTTCCGTGGTCACCCAAAACCGAAACCGTAACCGGAAAACCGGTTTGGTACATGGTTTCTAACCAGAGGTTTTACGGTTTCGGTTTCGGTTTTGGTTTAAAAACCGACGGTTTTGGGTTCGGTTTCGGTTCGGTTTCAGTTTTTCAAAAAAAAATTCAAAAAAATGCCACGTGGCAGCTTCTGATTAGTCAATGTTTTTTATAATTTTTTTTTAAAAAAAAACCAGCGGTTTAACCGCAGTTAAAACCGTCGGTTTAACCGCCGGTTTTTGGCGGTTTTTGAAAGTACCCAAACCGAAACCGTAACCGGTTCAACCGGTTTTGAAACCGCCGGTTCCGGTTTCGGTTTCGGTTTCGGTTTTGGTTTTGGGACGGCTTTTGGAAGTACGGTTTCGGTTAAACCGCGGGCAAAACCGTCGGTTTAACCGAAACCATGGCCACCTCTACAGTGGAGTGAGAGAGTGAAGACTAAAGATATAACAATTTAAAACTAAACATAACATAGTCAATTAAAGCAACAAGATATGGGCAAACAAAAACAAAGAAAATGGCCCAAGAAAATTACGCTACAAGGCAATACAAAAAGTAAGATGTAGGAAAAGCACTTCGAACACCACGCTATAAAAGTACATGGACTGAAGATAAAGGAAGATAATCTTTCAAGTTTGGACATAAATTTCTGAAAGATTTTTCAAGGGATAATTCTCTGGATTTGAAATGATGAAACAGTAAAACGCTGTCAAAGACCTTCCTCCTCACTTTTGGTCAACTACTACCACTTTATCTTAGTCGGGTAAACCCAAAATCCTGTGTAACTCAGTAATTCATTTAGCCAGCTTTAGTTCAAATCCCAACCCTAACTGTAGAAAGAAACGCAAGCCCAAAGACACTACTGGCATTGAGTTGCAAAACCAATAAACTAAAATGTAAAGATGTAGAAAAAGCACTTCAAACACCGCACTCTAAAAGCTCGTGACTGGATTCTAGAGATAAAGGGAAAAAATCTTTTAAGTTTCGACATAAATTCTGAAAGATTTTCAAGGGATAATTCTCTGGATTCGAAATGATGAAACACTAAAATGCTGTCAAAGACCTTCCTCCTCACTTTTGGTCAACTACTATTACTTTATCTTAGTCTGGTAAACCCAAAACCCTATGTAATTCAGTAATTCATATAGCCAGCTTTAGTTCAAACTCCAACTGTAACTACAGAAAGAAACACAAACTAACTTAATGAAATAAAGCCTGCCACAGCTTGAAGACACTACTTGCATTATGAACCATGGTCATCCATACAAATCCCAATCAAAAAACCTTTGTCAGGTCAAGATGTAAAAGACAGTAAACAAGCTCACCAAAAACTCCTCAAAAAAAAAAAAAAAAAGGGTAAACAACTCACAAAAATGCCAACAAAGCAGACATTAAGAGACCAAGATATCAAAACACATGAACCATATTACAAAGGAAAAAGGTTAAAACCAGATCCCAAGTCATCACTCCAATCCAACTCACTAAGTGTCCACACATTCTCCCATTTCACTATGTGTACAACTCAACATGTAAAGTGTAATGAGTGCAAACTTTAGGCCAAAAGTGGTGCCTCACTGTCCAAAGTATGCACCTTGCAAAGTGGATGCCTTTTTTTCCAATTCCTCAGGATATTAAAGGGTGCCTCACCTTAAAGCCACCTCAAAGCACATCATAATTATGACTTCAAAATCGGATCCCTAACTCAATATTGAGGAATCATAAGGAAAAACTAACCAAACATGAAATTATGTTATCACTATCTTCAGACTAGACAGTTCAGCTTTTGCAACCAAAGAAAAAATAATGTAAAACCTCCAACTGCAAGAGAGTAAAGGGTAATTTGACATACCAAAGACTCTTCACCTTCCCCTTCTGTAGGCTCTGACAAAAGAGACAGAATGTTACCCATGTGCTTTTGCAGATAGGATAACTGGTGAACCTCTTCATCAGCTTGTGATGGCATGAACCGACGGTTGTTGCTTCGCACAAGCTGCAATGTGGAAACCAGGATTAAGTCAAATTAGAAAAGAAAATCAACTGAATCAAGTTTCTAACAGAAACATATGCACCAAAATCTGAAAATCATAAATGTTTATAGATTGTCAAATGTATATTACTAGGAAGTTTAATTGCAAAATCCTACGGAATCAAGACATGATCTGATTGTTTAAGCTACCAGAGTCTACTAATAGTATTCCCATCAATTCGTCCTAAGACAGCTATGAGTAAAGACTGACAAAGTAAACTCACATGTGCAAGAAAGCTTAATAAAATGCATACTTTGACTGAGATTCAGTAAAGGCCATGGTGGGTAAAAAAGGTGATTTGGCTTAATCTTAGAAACGATGCATTTTAACACATTACTTAAACGAATGTCCTTTTACTTCATAGCCCCATAACAGATTTATATGACCTATTATCCTATCTTACAAAGCTGTATGTTAAAAAGTGCTCCACATATGTAATAACAATAGTACTCAAATTCAGAAGCATGTTCAAAAACAATTGAAAATTTCACATCCAAAAATGAAAAACGAAAAAAGGTGATTTGGCTTCATCTTAAAACAGTGCATAATGACACATTAATAAAATAAATTTTATTTTCCTTCATAACTACCCTGTAAAATATTATAAGAAAGGACCTATTATCCTATCCTACAAAGCAAAAATGCTAAAAAAACACTTCACGTATGTAATAATAATAGTGACCAAATTCATGAACATGTTCAAAGCAGAAGTAAAATTTTACATCCAAAAATAAAAAGTGATAATTTGTATAAAACAAATTTAGATTTGACAATATGCATTTCAAAAGACATTGGTTGTTTTAAAAAGGCAATACAAATTTAACTTGGTAGAACAGCTAACAACTGAAGTACTGAACTATCTCAATAAGCATTACAGTCAATTTCAGTAACACATTTTCAGAACTCTACCATCAACAACAAACAAATACATAAAAATATAATCCTCCTACCAATTAATTTCACAAACCAATGCAAACTGCCAAAAATCAATAATTTCCATTTAAGTGCTCAATGCAGACAGCTAATCAAAATTTTAATTACATTGTACTCCCAAGTCAGCAAAAATTTCATCTTCCTCAAAAGTCCCACCCATTGAAAATTCAATCAATCCAGCTAAAAGACATCAAATTATAATCCAAAGTTACAAATGAAAACCCCAGCAACGTTTTAAAGACAACAGAAATATCAAAAGAACAATAAAATTCGATTAAACGCAAGTGAATTCGCATTCCACCAATCGATTTCACTACAAGTACAAACCTTTTCAAAACTAAAGAATTCCTTTAAAATTCAATAAAAACCACCCAACTGTTTAAACAACATCGTACATTGCAGAATTGAGCAACAACAGAGAAAATCCCTCACCTGAAGCGGCGACAGCGCAGACAAGTACCCGTCAAAAGCAGAAGTTGAAGGCCACACATCGGCAACCGAGGCCGAGTCCTTGTGCGTCCTCGGCAACAGCCTCTTATACGACTGTATATACAAAAAAAGCATCAGATCCCTCAAATCGGCCCCGACCGAGTCGACCTCCTCGGGTGGAAGCTTGACAAGCGGGTAGGATTCGGAGTGGAGGACCGAGGCAAGGGTATCCAGGACGAGTCGCGCATGGTCGACGGAGATCTGAAGCGACTCGGCGATGATTTCGGAGTTGACTCTCTGAGTTGAGAGGAGCTTCTGCTTGAGTGGAATCAGGCTATGGATCGGGTCGGAGAAGATGAGCTTGGGGATTGGCAGGAGGCCGTGCTCGAAAGGCTCCCTGCGCGGGTGGATAATCGAATTCGGGTTCGGAGTCGGAGTCGGAGTCGGATCCGGATCTTCTCGTGAAGATGTGGAGGGTTCGACGGAGTCGCTCATTTCTTTAATTAGAAGAACTAGAGTAGCGTGTGAGTCTGCGTGTGAAGTTTTCTTTTTTTATTTTTTGAGGAGGAAGAGAGATTAGAGAGTTTCTGCAGATCTTTATTTTGACAGAAATCGCAAATGAATATTGTTGTTGAGTGTAGTTAGGTGCACTTGGGTGCATGGGAACCAGTAATGTGGCAACGTCTGATTGGTTGCACTCCTACATAAGAAGCAAATGAGATCTTGACATGTAATAGATCGGTAGACCATCACGTGGGTCGTGCGTCAAGTGATTTTTGCTTTTATGAGGTGTGAAGTGCAAAATCACCTTAACTTTTTCCCATTTCTTTCCGTCTTGCAATTTGAAGAAAGGATTAGGGGTAAGCATAAAAATAGTTTTTTAGCAAAATTACTCTTTTAGAGGAGTCATTTGCAAATTTAGACCCTGTTTGATTTTTCAACTTCACACTGAATAGCATTTAATGTGTTACATTCAGTTATTTTCTTTGATTTTTTTAAGTGTTAAAATCACTTAATGAACTCCTAAAAACACTTGTTTTGAAAAGTGAAAATTCACTTTTCCCTTTTCACTTAACAAAAATCTAGCGGAATTTAATACAAAATCTTACTTCTAAAACTATCATTTCTATTTCAATCTATTTCCAATTTTGTTTTTTTGTTAAAACTCAAATCGTAATTATTAGATTCTATACAAATTAAAGTGTGGTGCACTTATAGATTTCCAAGGATACAATGTATATATATATATATATATATATAATATTATAGTTTGTCTCATTTAACATCATTGAGTGTGTAGTACTAGAGCATTTATCAATTAAGTAGTACCGGTGGATGTAAATCAACAACAGTAACCATTACAATGAGAAATTAATCATATTGTAATTCATTGATAATGATATTCAATTTAGAACAAAAAATAAAAACCATGTCCAAAAACCAATCTATTCAAAATAATATAAATTTGAAATATTATTAATAACTAAATAAATTTATTTTATAATTATTAATTTACATGTTAGAGTTATCCTTAATTTATAAAATGCAAATATATAACAAATCATAACTAGAAGGGTATAGATGTAAAAATATTTATTTTTATATATTTATAACTTAAAAAAACAAACAACTTATCATTTATATTCAGTTTTCAATAGAAAAAAAAAAAATGTTTTTCAGTGTTCAGTTTTCAGTCACTATTTAGTCTTCAGTAACATTCAGCACTATTTAGTCTTCAGAAAAAAAATAAAAATAAATAAAATCAAACGAGGCCTTACCCTCATATAAAACAAATGGCAAAAATGTCCCTAAATGACTCAATTACCCTTTCATAAAAAATAAAAAATAAGGTGCTCTTTGAAATCATTTTTTAAAATGTTTTTTTGATTTTAAAAATAAAAAACAACTTTAATGTTGGTTGCTTATACATTTTACAAAACTGTTTTTGAAAACAAAAAACAACATTTTGAAATGTATAACTAAAAAGTTAAAAACAAATTTTTATTGTTTTTCATCATTTTTAAAAACATTATTTCAAAACAAATACAATTTTTCCCTCCAAACAATTACTTTACCCATTTTAAAAACAACAACCAAACAATTTTACATTGTTTTCTATTTTATAAAACTACTTTAAAAATAAATAAATAAATAAATAACCCTACCAAACAAATTATATTCATCATTTTTTAAATATGATTTCCATTTTAAAAAATAGTTTTCAAAAACACTATTTTAAAAACGATACCAAACGCGTCCTAAAGTTTCCCATTTTCCCTACCTGAAGCCACCTAAAGAATCTCAAAGCCAACCGGCCACTCATTGTCACCACCCAATCGGATGAAACCATTGGTCACCATTGCTTAAGTTGGGTTGCACGTTTTGATCGTTAAGAGAGGAATGTTTTGTAAAAACTTCCCTAATTAATTTTATCTCCTATGAAGCCCCATTTCGATCTTTGGTTTGAAAAAATGTTACTTTACATGTATTTCAATGATTTATCATAATATCATATGGATTTTATTAATGATTTGTAACTCTAACCTTTAGCTCTAAGTTTTTGAAAATTTTTGTGCTAATTGGAATTTTTTTTTTTTTTTTAAGTTAAGCATTACTTGATGAATATATGGTTTTTTATTATTATTATTATTATTTTTAATACAACAACAACTGTCGGGACCCGCGAGATTGGGCTCTACAAGCTCAACCCAGATAGCGACTACCACAAGAGAGGAGACAACATCCACATATAGTGGGACAACACCCACACAAAGCATGCACACACTAGGTCTTGAAACTTGATGGTGAGGAGTTCCCTTGGGAAGGTCCACCGTCATGGAAAGGGACCATATGTATTATATGGGTTTTCAATGTTAGAGATAGATTTGTTGGATTTTTGAATAAATAAATAAATAAGTTTTGATGATTGACTTGGATAATGGTTTCGAGATGACTCGATCAGGTCATCCCATCCCAAAACCATCATGGCATCGCAAAATACATGGTTAATATACATTAACGGTAAAAAAGCAATTTAAGCAAGTGTGAGAGTACAATAAACTATTAGTGGCAGAGATGCTTTGTCAAGTGAGCTAGACGGAGTTTGGATGGAAGATTTGCTCCTTGCGTGAGGATGTCTGTCCTGGCTAATTGCTTAGAAAAGAGAGAGAGAGGAAAAAAAAAAACTATTAGTACATGACATCTAAGAGATTGTTTGTTTGTCTAACTTGTCACCTAATAACACTTAACGAGATCCACTAAATAGTTATATATATATTTTTTTTGAATTACCACAACATTAACTGCCAATATTTGACGAGATTAGATTCTACTAGCACATCTTGGAATACTACTCCCGCTATCGAAGAGAGGGTACAAATGAATTACAACTCTCACAACTGGAGAAAGGGTTGCTCTTAATAGAACCGAAAGAGGGCACCCACACTTAGGATTTAATAGCCAAGGTGAGACCAAAATATATATACATATCAAGACAAGGCTTGAACCTTAGTGGTGGAGCATCCCTTGGGAGGTTGGGATGCTTTAACCACCAAGGCAAGGGGCCATTGGTTAAATGATGAAAGATTTGAAAGATTTGAAATGATTAATAAAATTACTTTACCACTTAATTCAAAAAGTGAAAATTTTTCATTTTTCATTTATTATAAAAATGTTAAATCACACATGATATATTTACTTCTTTATATATATATATATATATATATATATATATATATATATGACAATGCTTGGATACTGATATCCAAGGTACTAACCTACCAATGAGGTTTTACCATGTAGCGCATTTGTGAAAAATACAAGGTGATAAATGTAAAAAGTTAAGAGAATGGAGTCAGTACCTTGGGTACTAACCAGTCAACACCTAAGCAATTTCTTTTTCGATATAAGTATATTTACTTTCAAAACTATTTTAATAAAGTCTACCAATTTATAATTTGGATTTTAGGATAAAATGCATGCATCTTGTGTTCAAGTTGCACAATTACCCCATCCATGGAAAAAAGATGCAAAAATGCCTAAACTTTACAAAATACTCTGACTTGATTCACAACCACCATATTTATTACAATTCATTAAAACCTTACCAATCAAGTAAAAAAAAAAAAAAAACATATAAGACACTATTTGAACCAAATTAATAAAATAGTCAATGTTTTCCTTTAGAACACTTGCTCTTCCTTATTATTTTCTTTTGGATGTATCAAAGTTTTGGAGAAAACTATGTGAAGGGATGAAAATGTGGGTATCGAATCAAAAATCATTTTTTCTCTTCTTCACAATCCATATTTGGATGGAAATCACATGTTTACAGTTTTATTGGAAGTTTGTTTTTTATTGAAAATCAACTGTGACACGAAACACCAAAATTATGTTTTGGATCAGAGGTGACTCGTTCATGCTTCAGGTAGGGGTTAACTTCCAACGAAAAAACTTACAATAAATTATAAACATGTGATTTCCATCCATGTGGATTTCATGTACATTGTTTTTGTATGTATAGTGTAATTAATATTGAATTGGATAGTGTGGGTGGCGAGATGGCTTTGATGGGAAATTCTATTTTATTTATAGAAATTAGTAAACGATTTCCCTAAGACTTATGCAAACTAGAGCACTACTAGAAAAAAATAAGATTTATGACACAAAATAATGATGGTTTTTAAAAAGTATCATAATGCTAGGACGTTTTTTATAAACCATCGTAACCTCTTGATAGTTACGATGGTTTTTAAAAACCATCGTAAAGTTATGATGTTTTTGTTTTTTAAAACCATCAACACATTATGATGGTTTTTAAAAACTGTCATTATGTTATGATGGTTTTTAAAAACCATCAAGTTGTTATGATATATGGTCACATAATACTACCATAAGCCAATCCACACATTAACATAATATAAATAAACTTTAAAACCAAACCCTATCCATTTGTTTCACATAGCCACCACACTTCTCTTCTAATTTCTTCTATTTCTCATATCCAAGGACGCCTAATCCTCCCCCTCAAATCCATAAAAAAATTAGTTCCACCACCGTTGAGATTGAAACTGCAATTGAGGTTTTGTTCTTCATTTTTTTTCTCTCTTTTTGTGTGTGTTTTTCGTGTATTTATATGTGCATTTTTTTATGTATGTTGAAACGATTTTATATGTGTTTTATATATTAGTATCTTGTATTTGGTTCAATTTTTGTAGTTCTTTACTTGGCTTGATATGCCTTTGTTCGTTATTTGTTTTGGATTAAAGGTATGGCATATGTTTCCAATTAATTTTTGTTGTGTATATTTTTTTAATTATTAATCTACTTATATTCTAATACAAAATTGTTTATGTCAAACCACCTACTTTTTGCATACAGTCTGTTTGAAGAAATGCTTGAAGGAAGAATTGTGTATTTTATTATTAAAGCTAATCTTGCAACTATTTATATTACATTTGTATTAGTTATTGATTTTTTTTTCTTTTTTTGTGTTTGAATCATGTAGGTTGTCAAGAATTTGTTGAAGGCATTTGATGAAATCAAGTATTATTAGATAATTTTTATCGGTGTAATTTGTTAGTTGCAACATTTTTTTTTTTATATCTTCTAACTATGAATTTTTTTTTTTCAAAGCTATTCATTGTATATGAGAAAAAAATTATTTAATAAAATTTATGTTGATTTTCTGTAATATTATAAAAAATCATTGTGTTATATATTTTTTAATGGTTTATTGATATTAAGAAAATTAATTAATTATATATTTATATATAAATTAATTTTTTTTTTTTCAAAATGTTGATAGATTTATGATGGTCTTTAACCGTCACGGTTTAATAACGGGTAATAACCGTCAAGATTTTATGACAGAAAAAACCATCATAATTTAAACCATCATAAAATCAGTCTTGACACTGGATTCTAACATTTATGACGGTTTTTAGCCGTCATAAACACATTTTTTCTAGTAGTTGAGGGTCATCATTCTCTCGACGAAGTCAACAGTCTCAATAGGCATGCTAATACGAATGATTTGTGCAACTATTTTCATACTAATTTGATTAACTATTTCTATAATTCTTAGTGACGCGACACACCTTAACTAATAATTGCTCATTATTTGCATCCCTTGGAAAATCAAACACTCGTGCTCTCCAACCCCATACATATGCACTGTGGTCACTTTTTCATCATCTACCTCAATTCAAAAAAAAGTATGACACACTTGTCATCTTCATTCCTGAAAAAAAAAAAAAAATCAACATATTATGAATTCATAAAAATTTTAATTAAAACAAAATGAATGTGAATTTTAATATATATATATATATATATATATATTTGTGCTTCGGGTAAGTCATCTTTAAAGAAAAAAAATTTGATTTTGAAGTTTATCAACTAATCCTATTCTAGATTTTTATCCGTGAGATTGAGAAAAATCAATATTTTTATCTACTCTTTTGCTTTCTATGTGTATTAAACTACTATATGTTTTATTGTTTTTCTATTTCATTTTTTTATTGTCTTTTTTTTTTTTTCCTTCATATTAATATAAAACTCAAGAGTAGATCTTTGAGGGTCAAAGCAAGAAATACATTTTGAATATTTTTCTACTTCTTCTTCGATTAAAAAACATTTAATTTCTCTCAAAACTGTTACCTTTGTCCTCTAACATTTCGTTTCTCTCACAATAATATAATAATGATGATTCATTTTCTTTTACTTGGGTATGACTGCCATAATCATTGACTCGCGTCACTCGTCAGTATTCACCATTATCAAACAATATCTTAATATGGTGGTTAGTGTTTTTTTGTTGTTGTTATTTCTAACTTCTACATGATCTTTCATCGTCTTAGATACTATCGTGAAAATGCTGAAGTGATAAATAATTTGCTCAATATGGTGAAGTAGTGAACTCTATTCCACTATTCATGTTTTCAGTTTTTCACTTTGGTTTCAAATTCATTCTTCACCATCTTGGCGAGTTGCTTTAGAGATACTCTCTTATCTAGTTATAGCATTACAAGAATAATTGTCATTCATGATAGTTAAAAACTATTATAAAAGGGTTTTAATGACAGTTTTGTATGTGTTGTTAAAGGCGATGTAATAAAAAGTTTATCACGGTTGTTTAGTTTAAAAACCGTCATAAGTCAATAATAGTTTTTGTCCATGATATATTTTTGTCGATTTACAAACGTTATTATTTTATAATGACGTAAAACCAACATCGACAATTAAGTTCCAAATATCTATTAAGAAGAGATTATATATTTATATATTTATTTATTTATTACGATGAGATCCAGCTTTATTTTTGGTAAATTTATAATAGTAAAGATCTTATTTATTAGGAAAGAAAGTGATTACATGAATCGAATTAATTCTCTTGCTTATTGACCCACAATCAATGCTTAATTTCTTAATTATTTGATTGTATTGATTTTGTGTAATTTATTACTTTCCTATCATTAGAATCACATCAATATTATTTTTTTTTACATCTTCACATTTTGTATAAATTTTCAATTGTAATATCAATGAAATAAAATCAATAATCTTTTATTACTTGGCATTTGTATAGTTAAAAAAAATAATAATAATAAATAAATAAATAAAAACATAATAATCAAAATAAACAAAACTCTATCACAAAAATTAACCCTAAAATACTAACTACTCTACTCAAAAACTATTTAAAAGTATGTATAAATTTTTTTTGTTCATCTTCCTTAATGCTCATTTTGAGTATACAGTTGTATAGTATGAGAAACAATATGAGTAAGATTTGAATAACGATTTATTTACAAAAAAAAAAAAAAAAAAAACACTCAAACTACATTATAACATCAAATCACAATTTAAACTTATTTTTAACAATAAAAGGAGATCGAAACGGAAAATTAACGAACCTCTTGTTCATGTTGTTATCAACTTCCTCGTTGAAAATAGAGAATACGATCTTCTGTTTTCCATAAACATTAAACATTCAAGTTTAAAACACAAAAAGTGTGTTGAAGAAATTCATTGTTCATTATTAGAGATTATAACAAATTCACAACCGATACATAAGAAAATAACCGATAAAAAATAAATAAATACATAAAAAAAAAAAATTAAGCACTCGCCATGGCAAGAGTTCTGATTTTTATTTTTATTTTTATATATATAAAAAAAAAAAAAGGAATGCAAGTGAGAGATAAGAGGAAAAAAAAAGTGGGAGGAGGGAGAAAGTGACAACTATTGTGAGAAAGTGAGGAGATATATATCTTTTAAAATGTGTATAATTTTAACCTGAAGATATGATGTAGACAAACCTATAATATTAACTTGTGTCCACTTATTTCATTAACACATATAAAAAGTTATACCAAATAAAGTATTTTTTAAAAAAAATTCAAAATGGCATATTGATGGTCTTAAAAAAAAATCGACAAAAAAAATTTTTTAATGTTTTTTTTTTCATCTTTTTGTAATTTATTATGTTGTAATATTTTAATGTAAGTTATTAATATTTCACTACAAAAAAGAGATTGCATGATTTTATTTTATATCGTAAAGTATTGAGTGATACAAATTTGAGAGATAAAGAATTTAAAATTATTGTTTAGTATAATTCTACAAATAAAAGAAACTTCTTTCTTTATCACACTAAAAAAAACAATGTGATTATTATGCATAAAAAAATGTGATAAGTTGATCACGGTTAATTGAATTCTTGATAACTTGATCACGGTTATGAAAATGTATGACAACTTGATCAAGGTTATGAAAACATGTGATAACTTGATCATAGTTAATAAAAATTGTGATCCAATAATGACATATTTAAAAGACTGTAATACTTTATGTCGGTTTTAAAGTACGTCATTAATATACGACGGATTAAAAAGACTATTATAACTCCATCACGGCTAATAAAAACCATGATAAAATTGCTCAATAAAAGTCTATTTTTCTTGTAGTGTAGACTTATAGTCACACTACTTATGATTTATTTATTTGGAAAACGCTCATCTACGTTTTGCTACATATATTTTTATGTTTTCATCGATGTATCAGGTAGTTATTTGACAAATTATTTTCCAAATAATTATTACACAGCCAGTTTACTATGGGTCTCTATATGTATTTTGGTTTTTGCACTAAAAATTTTATTTCGTGTTTTTTTTTGGGTGGGGGTACTCGAATCCGCAACCTTGTGGTTCAAGTATGAGGAGTTTACCACCAGACCAATCTCATCTCCTCTATGTTATTATAAACTTTGTGACTAAAAATTATTTTGGAAATGAAGATCGAGGAAGTTAATAATACAATGTTCCTCTTTACTGTAGGACCTAAATGAGTTATTTTTAATTATATAAGGACCGACTTGATGAAAAATTAATTAATGAGTATAGAACTGGTGTTTCCCAATTAGATAGGGATTAAATTGTAAAAAACCCTAAAATAATTAAACAAATAAAAGATAAAGATTTAAAATGAAAAGTCAAGGAGAAAAACTTAATGAAAAATAAATTGATGAGTATAGAATTGACGTTTTCCAATTAGATAGGGATCAAATTGTAAAAAACCTTAAAATAATTAAACAAATAAAAGATAAAAATTTTAAATGAAAAGTCAGTAGAAAACTAATGTACTTATAGCTAGTGGCGGATGTACAGGAGGGCTGCCCGGCCGGGCTGTAGCCCGGGCAGCCCTCTAGAAAAAAAAAATATATATGTATAAGGGATAATTACATAAAGTACCCCTAAGTTTTTATAATATTATAAGCATATAATATTTTTGTCTAAATTTAATATAATATAAATATTTTATTACTCAAAGTAAGTTTTAAAAATACAAATAATATTATAGCTTCTAACATTATAGAATTAAACCATTTTTCAACTTTAAATATTTTTTTTCTTTAATTACATGTTTAAATAATTGTTTATGCATTAATTTTACAATATATTTCATATTTTTGAGTGGTCCTTATTGAATCGATGTTATCTTATTATTAAAAAAAATAATAATAAAAATACTTTCATAAAAAATTATATAAAATGTTTTTTTTATTCTTAATCAATACCTCACATGTATTGCACAAACTTTATTATATCAATATTCATTAAGGAAGAAAATCAAAAGAGTTTTCTCTATAGTGCACACCGAATTTAATAAATTTAGTATAAGAATTTGTGAACCATTAATTAAACATTGTAATATATCAACTAAATAAAAGTAGATAAATCCAACTATTGATAGGTAAATAGCTGGCTTATAATGTTAATACGTAATGAGAAAAAAAAAATACTATTTATCTATATAATTTAGCCCGGGCAATAAATAATTCCTGGGTTTGCCCCTGCGTATAGCACACGTATCCACCTCATCATTTTTTATAATGTAAGTATTATTTGATCCAATTGCATTGCCTCTTCCAGTAAAAAGTGATAAGGTGAATAAAAGTGATATAAGTATGCCTACAATTATATGTCTACTAGAGAAAAACCCGGGAGAGTGGAGAGAGAAGTTAATGAGGGAGAAAGCTATTTTAGTCGTATGTAAGGGAACAGGCCTGGCCTTATAACAATGTTATGCCTAGTGGGCTTGAACTTGGGCTGCTTCATTCTTATATATATAGTCTATACAACAACTGTTCTAACGTTATCTTCACTTGTCTCTTTGTAAATTCTAATGCTATATCTAGTTTACTACTGCAAGTCTGCAAGTTTGTATATATTCTCTGCGGTGGTCACACTACATTATTTAGTATTTACTTGAAAACATGGGGCATGCATCATGCATGGCTACACTTTTACTCAAAATTGTTTAAAGAAAAACCAAGTCCTCAACCTTGGGACGCACCATATATAATTTCTAGATAAATAATAATAATAATAATTATTATTAAATAATTAAAAAAAAAACTCATCTGGTTCAACTTCAATTAATCATGTAGGACTGTGCTGCTAAATAAAGTTGGCAAAATTAATAAAATAAATAAATAATACATTATCATGATTCAATATTTAAAAAAACAAGTTGTCATTATTATTATTATTATTATTATTATTATAAAGTATTACAAGATCTATAATAATAGGGCTGTCAAGATCAAATAATACATGTACAATTCGGATATCTACTTCCATAACAGAAGATAATTACTCTCATGATTCGAAAATAAAATTTCTTACACATACTTATAAAATATGTATTATGCACTAGAATCTCTCATGTTCATATGGAAAAGTGGTTTAAAAGCAATAAAAGAGTAATCAATTTACTTTGTTTTGAGCTTTCCAACAAATCATTATCCAGCATGTCGGTTACGTGTTGAAATCTTGACCGTACGTAAAACTCGGCACTAACACATATATCCGTATCTCATGTCTATATATATATATAATCAAAAGTTATTTATATAACAGAACATAGCTTTCTTCACATCACACCTCATTATTTTAATCTTATTATAAACAAAACATTATCAACTTTTATTATTTATGGACACTGTCTTTAATTTTATATTTTGCAACAAATTATTTTATCCCTCTAAATATTGTATTTTACTATATTGATCCTAAATAATTTTTTTTTAATTTTTTTTTACAATATCTATGTATTCATCTATCTAGATCAGATCGTCACAAGTTCGTCTATCTACCAGCTAAACTACGTTCCTAAAGTTTAAATTAAAGAGATTATACGGTATAAACAAAAGGTGCTTACGTTGAGTGAAAGAATAAAGAATGATAATGATAGGCATGTAGAAGAGAGTAAAAAGAGTAAAGGTTGATTTGCTTGTTGAACCCACTACACCTAACTAATTTTTCATAGCAGCAGGTCTCCATCAATAACAAACAATGAAACAAACCTATCTAACCGACATTGAATTGAAATTAATCATATACGTAGGAGCGTTGAAATACACACACAAACACCATCACACAATTAATTAAGACTTTCCAATTCATTTTACATATTACTGCTTTGGATCGAAGAAATATTTTAATAGGACATATGCAAAACATCACGTACATTAACGCTTATCCAATAAAATATCTAACTAGGTATCATTATTTTCAGAAAACAATCAGTTATGATGAAAATATTAAATCTAACTTCATACATTAATACAATAATACTGTACAAGAGTGGATAAAATCTGTTGAACGTGGGTATAGATAATGTGATACGTTTATGCCGGTGGTGGAGAGGAAAAAAAAAAAATCTTCATTTTTTTACTACAATAATTAATTAAAAATTCAGATAGATACTTGAACGTACAATTCGATGGTATATATATATGAATACATGATTAACTCAATGGTATAAATATGATTAGCATATATACAGCTACATGAATTTATGGAAAATATTTGACGAAGCTAACTGTATCTTGAAATCAAAATACAATTTTAATATTATCGTGAAAATAAAACTATATTAATATATTTAACCAAATCTTTCAAAGAAAAAATAAAAATAAAAAATCAGAATATATGACCAAAATACCCTTAAGATTATTTTCCATCTATTTCTCTCTTCACTGATCTTTTATTATTCACTTTCTCCCTCCTTGATCTTTCTCTTTCTCTCTCTTCTGTTTTGCTCTATCATGGATTTTTTTCTTGTAATTTATCATCCCTTAACTCGCATCCACCTCTCATTTCCGCTTCTCTTTCGATATTCTTTGGTGTCTCTCTTTCTTCGTTTTGTCATTGTTCTTTTATATACCATAAAACAATGACGTTGTTTAAATACATATTGCTTGTAATAACTGGCGAATGTAAGGGAGGGCCATAGGGCCATGGCCCCCCACCCAATTAAAAAATAAATAAATTCTATTATATATCTAATTAAAGTATAAACCAATAAAAAAAAAACCTATTATATATAAAATGTTATATATATTAGGTGATAATATTCTTTCGTCATTTTATTATTTTAATAATATAAATTAATTTATAATTTTTGTTTTCATAATTCTATTGACCATGAAAATGAGGATAAAATCAATCATTTTAGTATTTTAATTTCATATTATTTCATACACTATTACCTAATCTAGTGTGTATATGAGTAATGCTGATCTTTCCAAATTTTTTCTTAAATGTATGTAGCATGTGAGGTGTCAACATCTTGTAAATCATGAGATTATATGGTGAATTCTCACGTTCTACAAACTTTTGGAAAAAAAAAAAATTAGAAAGTCTAGCATTACTCATTATATATATAATATTTGTTTTTTAGATTTCACTAGAAAACTAAGTAAATATTGAACTCTTATAGCAACTACCTTTATTATTTATTTTGTTAGGTTAAATATTAATATGATTTTGATAAATTTATTTTATTAGTTTATTATTTAAATTTTCTTCAAAATTATTATAAGTTAAGTTGGTTTCATATGAATATTATAAAATTAAGTTATAAGTATGTAAATAATTGTGATTTAAATATATCGATGGTGTAATGATATTTCAATTAAGCTATTGAAATTTATATTTTATAAGTTGGGAACTATAATTTTTTTTTTTTTTTCAGTTATACATACCATTAAGAATAGGTATAAATTTTGCAACAAAATAAAATATGTTTTCTCATACACTTTGATTATGTAATTGAAATGGAGATTAAGAAGAAAATTACATTAATTTGGTTATAAATAATTTTCTAGATATAAAATAGACATATTGCATTTTAATTAGTTAATATCTATTTTATTTATTTATTTGTATCACTATTTTTAACATCAAACAATATTACATTTTGTTGAAAAGCATCAGGTGCGGGATTTCGCACTTTTTCTTGTACGAGATTCCTACAATATTAGTTTTTGTCTTGGCCCCTCCAATACCAAAATTCTGGCTTCGCCCCTGCTTGTAATGGTGTATATTTGATGGGTTTTGATAGTATTTTACATTACTTTGTTGTCATGAGCATCGATTTTGAAAATTTACAAATTTATAGGTTTTCTTATGAACATTATATGATATAATGCCATGTAACATTTTTTAGTTTCTCATGTAACATGTGTTTGTCATGTAATTTTCAGGTTTTCTAATGAACAATACAAGATATGATGTCGTGTAATCTTTTTTAGTTTATCATGTAACAAGTGTTTACCATGTAATAAATTTATGGATTTTCTAATGAACATTACATGATATCATGATGCAAGGTGATATATATTTTTAACATGTGTTTGCCATATAATAAATTTATTGATTTTCTAACGAACATTTATGGATATTTGAGCTTTGAGTTTCATTAAGAGTATTTGAGTTTTTTTTTTTTTTTTTATCTGAAAGGTTGGTTAATTCTGAACTTTTTCAGAGGGGTTGTTAATTTTGAAATTTTTGAATTTTTTTTTTGTTAAAAGAAAATTTTAAAATCTTATAATTTTAATATTTTCGGTTTTAATTTTAAAAGCTCGAAATGTTGTTAAACCTTAATAAATTAATACTCGATAAATTAATAATTTCATTAAAATAGTAAATTTTACCGGTTCTAACCTGGACAAATAAGATAAATTAATAATTTCTATTAAATTATAAGATAATACACTTAAAAAAAAAAATCCCTTATATAAATATGCAGTCCCATCCATATTATAAATTAATAATTAGCTAAAAATTACATGTAGAATTGACTTTACACTTTCTTAAAATATGAATCTATTATTATTTGTTTTCTCTTAAAATTTAAGTCTAGTTGAATCACATCTTTAACTTTTTGTAATGCACATATAAACTTTAGGATTGAACTCTCGTACAATTGATTTAATTTTTGGCTAGTTAAATGTATCTTGAGTAGATTAATTCATCTTAATTGATTATATTAATATAGCACAATTAATATTTAGTTGGTTACATTGAATATCAATTGATTAAATAAATAAAAATTTTATTTTTATTTAATACATTGCATGCTTTTAATTCACTTGATAAAATTAAAATAAATTTATTTAATTAAATAGGAATTTAATATAAAATTCATTTTTAATTAGTTGGCTAAATGTATATTTAGTAGATTAATAAATCTTTAATTTATTGAAATATATAAATTTATAAATAAATTAATATCTCAATAATTAATAGATTTTATACGGTTCAAACATTATTAATTTATAAAGGTTTTATATATCTAGAGTCCTAGGCTGTTATTTGACAAATTATTAACTTAAAAAATGAAGAGACAGTCCTCCAGACTCCAGAAGGCCTCTCACCCTCTAAGCAACTTTGAATCTTAATTTGATAAAGCTTTTGCCAAATAAATAAATATTGCAAAGATAAATAGCAGCAGCAACTGATGATGCCTGATATGGACCATATGATCAGGTGTGGTAGCAAAAGATCAATAGAATATGCAAAAAATATGAAAACACACTTGTAAAACGACAACCCATTCCCCACCTCTTTTTTGTCCTTGTATCATGATGTATGGTACTGCTATTTCTATCACCTGCTAACTCACATTTTCCATGCCACACCTGCTTTTTACACAAGTCTCAAGTCCCAACCAAACCACAATACACAATACGCATGCGTATACAGTATACTGTATGTATACGTCATACGACTCGGATATGTATGATTAAGAGCATGTTTGGTATGTTTTTTCTATCGGTAAAAATAGTTTTTTTTATGATTAAGAGCATGTTTGGTATGTTTTTTCTACCGGTAAAAATAGTTTTTTTTTTTTTTCTTTTTATTAAAAGCTATGTTTGTAGGTTTTTTTTTTTTTTTTTTTGTTCGGTAAAATTAAAAAAGTGTTTTTTTAATATTAAAAAAACTATTTTATATTTATTGGGAGAGCCCAAAATCTGGACTTTTGGACTTCTTTAAAGAAGGTTATTTTTTATTTTTTTTTTTTGCTTTTTAAAAGAAGATATACAGTCTTAACTACTATATATGAACTTTAAATATTTTACCATATACCCTTCTATTGGGACCAAAAATGAGGCATTTATGAGTGCATTTGTCTAAATTTTTTGGAATCTCCCTCTCATGTATTCTCCTCATTTTAAAGGGGTTTTATAGAGTTTATTAAGCATGAGTTAGCATGACATGTGTTATCATGCATTTAGTTTGCATGTTTTTTGAGTGACATGTGTATTGTTGTGAGTTATGTCATCCGAATATGTATATTCCACTGATTACATCCTCCGAATGTGGTTAAATTTAGTACCAACAATTGTCCCTCAAGTTCTCAACTCTGGACATCTTTTTATGGAATTGGGACTTTACCAATTGTATATTATATCGGGTAAATTTGACTCGACGTTTAATAGAGGTGTTTCAATTATCAAAGTCTTATTATAACCTTGGCATGCTTCTTCGAAAGGTGTTCTTTCGAAGATTCCTTTCGGAGGTAGTTTGGATTTGTAGAACTTTTGGGGATTTTGTTCATTCGAAGATTCCATTTGGAGGTAGTTTGGTTCTGTAGAACTTTTGGGGATTTTGTCCCTTCGGAGATTCCATTCGAAGGTAGTTTGGTTCCCTATAACTTTTGGGGATTTTGTCCCTTCAGAGATTCCATTCAGAGATAGTTTGGTTCCGTAGAACTTTTATGGATTTTGTCCTTTCGAAGATTCCTTTTGAAGGTAGTTTGGTTCCGTATAACTTTTGGGGATTTTGTCCCTCCAAAGATTCCATTCAGGGGTAGTTTGATTCCATAGATCTTTTGGGGATTTTGTCTCTTCGGAGATTCCTTTCGGAGGTAATTTGGTTCCGTATAACTTTTAGGGATTTTGTCCCTTCGGAGATTCCTTTCAGAGGTAGTTTGTTTCCGTAGTTGGAACACAAAAATATAAATCAAATAAATTCAAAATAAAAAGAATAGAAAGTTGTCTATGATACCATTTATGGAGCTTGATTCATTTTCCACGAAGGTATGGATTTCAGCCCCTCCATCTAGCACCAATGTTGGGACTAAAAATGAGGCACTTCTAAGTGCATTTGTCTAGATTTTTAGGAATCTCCCTCTCATCCATTGTCTTCATTTTAAAGGAGTTTTATAGAGTTTATTATACATGAGTTGACATGACATGTGTTATCTTTACATGTTCTTTGAGTGAAATGTGTATTGTTGTGTGTTACGTCATCAAAATATGTATATTTCACCGATTACGTCATCCGAATGTGGTTAAATTTAGTACCAACACCTTCTATTATAAATATTGTGTTAGTTCCCATTTTGTAATTTTTAATAGCAAAAACTCTTTTAGAGATATTTTTGCAATACAATCTACTAGTTTAAAACTGTTTATTTTAAGTGAATACCAAATAACATACGACAAGCTCTACTTGTTAAAGATCTACTTGAAAAATCATCCTAAACACACTCTAATTCATTGCATCCAATTAAAAGCACTCTTATGTAAAATTCCACATGATTTTCAGTTTTGTCAAATTCCTAAACACACTCTAATTCATTGCATCCAATTAAAAGCACTCTTATGTAAAATTCCACATGATTTTCAGTTTTGTCAAATATCAATACATCATTCAACTCCTTACCTATTTGAATATATATATATATATATATATAATTTCTCTAATGAGAATCGTCCTACTTTATGATTTCAGGACGTCAAACAATAGAAACATATTCACACTAGACCCACAGCCCTACATTAACAAATACCCATACCCAATATGAATGTGTGGCTGTGGTTGAACGTCCTTAACTTATAATTTCAGAACGTCCTTATTAAAGAACTACCATATATCTATATAATATATTAAAATGAAACGTCACCTTAACACGTGTCGTCGTGTTGTAGTTTTATCATTAATTTTTTATAATATATAGAATTAATTGTATATATATGTAATTATATAATATATAAAATATATACAACCACTTTAAAGTTATTAAATGATAAACTAAATTCCAATTGATTAATCCAATGTATGGTCATTTAAGTACTTTATGGTTTTTAATTTTAACATTCTATTCTAATTAACGTGGTGAGATTAATGATATTCTATTGTACAACATTCTTTAGATACTTTATATGCATGCATTCATGAATATAATGACTATTAAATAATTATAAATATATTATATCAATTGTTTTATTTTCCAACAAATTAAATATTAAATGACTAATCAATTAATTAATAAGTTAGTAAAATCAAAATCAAAAGACACTATATTAATAAATTTTGGCCATTAATTAGTTTTTATTTATATATATATATATATGTATATAACTAATTAATTAATAATTTGTCGATTTTGTCAATTCAAAAGACACAATATTAATCAGTCTTGTTCCTATCAGGGCATTCTTATATAACTCTATTAGAATATTGAATGTGAGCCACTCATTTATAAAAGTGATTTGACAAGTGCATACATACTAAGTTAAAGTATGTAGAATGAGTGTCTCACATTCAATGTCCTTATATAATTTTATCAGGACATCCTCATAGGAAAATTTCCGCAATATTAATAGTTAAAAAATATACTAATATTAATTGATTAATTAAAATAACTAACCTATATCTATATCTATATAATCTCCTTTACTGGAGCCTCTCCATTGACACGTGATGTTGTGAGAAACATTGTCAATAAATTTTTATCTATACAGTATCAAGAGGCAATCAAGGGATTCTTTAAAAAAAAAAAAAGTTGACAATCTCATAATTAATGGGATAATGAATAAATTATCAAATTAATTAAAACAATAATTAATTATGGTAATAATCCCCTAACATTTTATAACTCATAAACTCTTCAATTTTCAGCCAATTAATTGTTTTTGTTTGTCTATAAATTCAATTCACATAGACTCTTCATTTTTCGGTAGATAATCTCATAATTAATGGGATAATGAATAAATTATCAAATTAATTAAAAATAATAATTAATTATGATAATAATCCCCTGACAATTCATATCCCATAAACTCTTTATTTTTCAGTTAATTAATTGCTTTTGTTTGCATGTAAATTCAATTTACATAAACTCTTTATTTTTCAATCAATTATTTGCTTTTGTTCGTCTATAAATTCTTTTTATGTTCTTTTCAGACAATTATTCACAAGTATATTTCGAGTGCTGCCAAAACCGGGTCCGGGAAAACATTTATTTTTGCTATCACAGTAAATGGATTTTTTTTTTTGGTGATTTTGTCGATTTTTGTTTGTTTTTGTTTGTTTGTGATTTTGTGTTCAATCCCTTTTTGTTTAGTTTTTCTTGTTGTTGTTGTTGTTTTGATACATAGAGTTCATTTTTCAGTTAATTTTTTTTTTATGGTATTTTGTTTCATTCAATTATCTATTGTTTTTTTTTTTTTTTCCAGTGGCGTTATTCTATGTCTCTAACGTTCGAATAAGGTGATCGAATTAGCTTGTATAGAAAAAAAAAATTATAACTTTATCAATTTTAAAATTTTATATTATTGATAATAGACTATCAAAACTTTTGGTCAATTGAACGCATCTTTTTAGAAATACATATAAATCAACTTATTTGGTATTCAATTGTATTATATTCTTTATTTTAGGTTTTGCACCCCTTGTTGAAACTTTGACTGTTTACATTTTCAAGCCACCATTATCTTCTTTTAACTCTTTTGCTTTCGACATATTATCGTTTGCTATTGGTGGTTTGGATCAAAGTAGATATGAATTCGTTGAGACCTATATTTCCACCATTTTTGTTTTTATTTTCATTTTCACTTTATTTGTAACTTTTTTTTATTTATAAAAAATTGAAGTATAATATATTACTGATTCAACACAAGTAAGTTTTAAAAAAGAACGAATCATGAGGTTTCATATTTGTCTTTTTAACAATCTTTTAAATCATGCTATTCATTATTTTTAATAGAAAAAAACCCTAAAATCTAATCTCATTTTTTTTTTAAATCATTTAATTTCGAATTTAGATTTTTTTTTTTTAAATCTCCCTATATATTGTGTACTAAAAATACCTTATAATATCAAAATTTAGTTATAAAAAATCATCGAATTGTGTATCAAAACCAGGTTTTATGTAAATTTGAAATTGATAGGTTTGTCTTTTGAAAAACAGGTGAGTTTTCATAATTAATCTTCTATACTTTTATTAAAGTTCATGTAAAATGTTAACATCTTGGAACTTAAATAAATAATTCATATTTAATTTCAATGTGGTTTAATGTTTGAGTCTAATAATGTCTTCAGTTCGAGTCACCATAACTGTATGTGGTATATATAAAAAACAAACAAAACAAGTATAACTTTTTTCAGAGTACATTTTTAATGTATATCCACTCATCAACTGCCACATGTGTCGGGATGGAAATGGAAATATAGGATTGTAGGTGAGATGTCTAACATTACTTTAAAAAAAAAATAAAAACATTTTTCTAAATCAAACATGTACTGCTCAATGGTAATTCTCTCACATTTACGTACATTAACGAGGTTGAATCATATCCCCATCTTCCAATTCCGAAATATTGTAATAGGTTAAAAAAGAAATGTACTCTAAGGGCATATATTAACACTTTTCTTTTTATTAAAAGTTTTTTTTTTTTTTCATACCTTTTGAATTTTTTGGTAAATATAAATGTTATATTTCATTATACTCTTTCTTCAATTAAAATGTATGTCAATGAACCAAAATCCATAACTAATTAATTTGTATTCACATGACATTATTAATAAAATGCATACTTCAATTCTGTTAGATTATCACAAGACTTTTAACTTATTATTAAATTTTATAACTATATATTTAACGTTGTTGATTGTATCATGTCAAATGGAATTCAAATATTTAACTTAAATCTGATCCCTAAACTAAAATTTAAAGTTATAAGTCAATAAAATTATATCTAATCATTAAATTCACTTAGCTTTCCTAAACAATTTATTTGACCATTACCTCTAAAGTTTGTTAGTTAAGAATTCGTAGATTAATTCAATTGGGTGGTTGATATTAAACTTATTAGAATTATTTATCTAAAGAATAGGAGATGAATTTTTTTTTAATAAAAAATATATGCTAAAGTAATCAAATCTTTGAATGGTTTTCAAGCTCAGTATTTTATAGAATATGTTTATGGATATTTAAAATACCAAATATATAATTTTTGAAGTTTTTATTTTTTTTTAATTTTTTTAATTTTTAATATAAGTATTTAAACATATCTTAATTATTGTGAATCTGTTTTTGGCTTATGAATAACTAAAACTTTATTAAAATAACTTGTCGTATTTGTGGTTTGTTCTTCATGAGGTGGATGATGATGTGAAGAAGTAATGTCATAAAGGCAATAGACGATGATAAGACAACATAAAAATTGCATATGAGCATTGTTGTTTTATATTAAACCAAATATTTTTATTCATGGTTTAAAGAAATATATTTTTCTTCATAAAAAAAACTCCATGATTTTCAATTTATATTTTACCGTGCTCGCATATCATGCGGGCTTCAAACTAGTATATATAATACTTCTCTAATCAGGACCGTCATGACTTTATAATTTTAGGACATCCAACCACGTCCACATATTCATATTAGGTGTGAGTATTTGTTAATGTGAGATAGTGGGCTCACACCACAGCCACACATCCACAGTGGGTCCACAGTTTCACATTAACAAATACCCACACCTGATATGAATGTATGACTGTGGTTGAACGTGTATAACTTATAATTTAATAAGATATTCACTAGAGAACCACCGTGTGTGTATATATATATATATAGTTTTTCTATTGTCATTTCGAAATGATATAAAATTTATTAGTTTCTTGCATGTGGGCTATTGTATTTAAAAGATACATTGACAAGTGTACGCAACCAAGTCAAAACATTTAAATCCAATGACCTATATGCAAGGAACTGATATATTTTTTATATCAATTCGAACTGACATATTTTATATCAATTCTAAATGACAATAGAAAAACTGTATATATATATATATATATATATATGGGTAAATTCATTAAATGCCAAAAATGAATTTACCCATATATGTGAAGTTATATGATTCTAAGT
The DNA here is from genome assembly GCA_035582765.1 of Acer negundo. NCBI lineage: Eukaryota > Viridiplantae > Streptophyta > Magnoliopsida > Sapindales > Sapindaceae > Acer > Acer negundo. The sequence continues at coordinate 11,681,504 of CM069237.1, read as the reverse complement.
TATATGTGAGTTGATTTTTTAAGTTACATATCCGTTAAGTTTTAATTTACATGCCAATTATTTTTCAACTTATATGTCATTGATTTTCAAGTTACATGCTAGTTGATTTCTAAATTTTTGGGTGGGTGAAGTAAAGATAAAATGGAGGACAATCTTGTTTGTTTAAAACTAAAGGTGATAAGTATAATAAAATATAAATTGATAGCTAAAAACAATAAACCAATAAAATTTTTGATTACTTCTTGCAATTTCTTATATATGTATTAATAAAAAAAAGTAAAGGTGGCAATTTTCGGTTTGGGTTGAAAAATTTCCAACCCGATATAAATTACAGCCCAACCCAATTTTGGTCAGGTTGGGCTTTTAAATCTAATAAAACAATTTATTTTTATTTTTTAATTTTTTTTTATAGATTATTCAAACAGTAATGCTAAGTTGTTTTAAATTTTTTTTTATCCAAATTATGTGGTATATGAAATTTATTTTATTTTATTAGCAACTGACGTGATCGGTGAGATGAGGCTCTGTTGGGGCAGTCCGGAACGAGGCTCCCTCAAAGGGAAAATAGACCCACACCAAGGTGGGACACAACCCTCATAAGAGGAAGGAAAATCCACCAAAATACACACTTTAGGCCATATGTTGAACATTGGTGGCGAGAGAATCCGGAAAGACTCTGGGCCACCATGCTATCGGCCTGTGTATATTGGTAGGTGAATTATTTATAGATTATATGACAACATCATTTGGTCAAGTTTTTTGGACAACCTATTATTACTCTTTAAATAATCTATAAAATAAAACTGGATTATACAATCTTGCCCACAAGCTGGAGGAGACGCTCCACCGACAGCCACAGGGGTAGAGTTATATATATATTTTTTTAAATCGCTTTTTAATTTAAAAAAGATTTGGGGTCAATTTTATAATTTTTATGTTGGTAGAGTTTGGGGTAGTTTCAAAATTTTCTTATTTTTTAATTATTTATTGATGTTTAAAACACGATTTTAGTCCTAGACTGTTCACTTAGGTGTTCATCAAAAACGGTTTTCATCATGGTGTGTTTGTGTAATTATGGAATTAATTGCAGAAGGGTTAATTTTGCATATAAAGAAGGTAGGTTTGTACAATTTTCCAAAGCCATATAGCACCCCAACTACTTAGTACACAGAAAATCCAGAATCCGGTTCACACTTCACAGCCACCAGTAACCGGTGCGGTGAAGAGTCAAAATAACTGCTAAAGAATCCAATGACGGCGGCTGGAAATCAAACACTCGAAGGATGTAAATGAAATGAATGATATTTAATACAACACACTTGACACGAAACATAACACAAACGGTCACCACACGCGTGAGGTCCGACCGTAGTCCCACACACGCTCGCTCGAAACCCGGGTCCTCACCAACATTAGTACATACATTACATACAACAGCAGCAACAGAGACCAGAGACCTTTATTCGTTAATAAAATATTAAAAAAAAAAAAAGGTGGAAAGTAAAGGTAGAGAGAGAGAGAGTATGTTCATTGTGTATTCTCTCGCAGATTCATCAGATCCCAACCCAAGAAAAAGCAAAAGCAAAAGCAGATAAAGCAAGCCAAATACAGTACACATCCACTATTCTCTTCTCTCTGTTTCTCTCTCTCTTGCTTGTTCTTATCTCCTCTCTCTTCCTCATTTTTGCTTGTGTTTGGCGTTTCTACGTGGAGATGAAACTAGGGTTTTTCTTTTGAAACCCTCATTTGGGATTCTGTCATCTCTTCAAGGTACGTACGTATCTCGTACTAACAACATCTTGATGTTGATTTTTTGTGTTTTAGTTTACAGATTTTTATTTATTTATTTATGTTTTCTTTTTCTTTTTTTATTATATTTCGAATAACGTGTTCGGGGTGGTCATTTCTGTGTTTTTCTGTTTTACATTGTCTTTGATTCATGAGAAAATGGTGAAACTTATACTGAGTTCTCCGAGATTTGTTTTTTCACAGTTTCAGTGAAGCTATGCGTCTCCTTGGTTGCTGAGAAAGTTTGGTCTTAAGACAACGAAAGGTTTGTTCTATTGCTTTATCTTATGTTTTTCTTTTGCTTTAAAGCAAAATAATGAAAAATCTTATAGATTATTTCTTACTTATTCTTTCTCATGTTTTCCTGCATTTTCTCGGCACCCAAACACTGTTTTCTTTGGATACCTGTTTAGTCACCTTTTGTTTTTTTCCCTGTTCTCAGATCTAAAATTTTTAGACTAGAATGTTCTCTTCTCTTTCTTCCCCTTTTTACTTATTTAATTTGTTTAAATGACTAAGAGGTTTTGTGTTTTGCTTTTTACAGGGTCAAGCTCGCAGATCTAAACCTTTAAAAAAAGCCATTGTAAGGTCATTTTCTGTCCTTGAAATCTTCAATCTCTTCAGAAATCTAGGATTTTCAATCTCTTCAGGTTATTAGTAATCTAGGATTTTCACTATCGGCGTTTTGCTTCCAGTTGATGTCGTTTTGAGTTCCGAAACATCATTAAATGCCTTGCTACGGTTTATTTATTTTGGTTTGAATATTTGGATTTTGTTTCCTATTTTTTAGATTTCTTCGAATATTTAGGTAACCGCGTTTGTTTATTAATCTGTAACGGCTAATTTAATCTCCATTCCTATCTTTTAGGTTTCCGGGAACTTTTGAATACGAAAAAAGAATAAGAGAACATCACTAGCCAACTTCTCTGACACTAAAACCTTGTATTTCAACTTGAACTTGTACAATTTGGGTCTTTCTCATTCAAACCTGTAAGAGATGATGCACAGACCTCCTCCAGAGGACTTTTCCTTAAAGGAGACCAATCCCCATTTGGGTGGGGGAAAGGTAACCGGCGACAAGCTCACCAGCACCTATGACCTTGTTGAGCAGATGCAGTACCTTTACGTCCGGGTTGTCAAGGCCAAGGACTTACCCGCAAAGGATGTCACTGGTAGTTGTGACCCTTATGTTGAAGTTAAGCTTGGAAACTACAAGGGTACCACTCGGCATTTTGAGAAGAAATCAAATCCGGAGTGGAACCAGGTGTTTGCATTCTCAAAGGAACGGATTCAGGCTTCCATACTCGAGGTTAATGTGAAGGATAAGGATTTTGTGAAGGATGATTTTATAGGTAGGGTGGTGTTTGATTTGAATGAGATTCCGAAACGGGTTCCGCCGGATAGTCCATTGGCACCGCAGTGGTATAGGTTGGAGGATAGGAAGAGTGATAAGCTTCTTAAGGGGGAGTTGATGTTGGCTGTTTGGATGGGTACTCAAGCAGATGAGGCATTTCCTGACGCATGGCATTCTGATGCAGCAACTGTTAGTGGAACAGATGGTCTTGCAAATATCCGGTCCAAGGTTTATCTCTCTCCTAAGCTTTGGTATTTGAGGGTTAATGTGATTGAAGCCCAGGATTTGATTCCCAACCAGCCGGGTAGGTTCCCAGAAGCTCATGTGAAGGCCTCACTGGGAAATCAGGTTCTGAGAACTAGAATTTTTTCAAACAGGACTATTAATCCGATGTGGAATGAGGATCTAATGTTTGTGGCAGCTGAACCATTTGAGGAGCCCTTGATTCTGAACGTGGAAGACAGAGTTGGGGGTAACAAGGATGAGAGTCTAGGGAGGTGTATTATTTTTTTACAACACGTGGATAGGAGGCTTGATCATAAACCAGTTCTCACAAGGTGGCATAATCTTGAAAGGCATGTGCTTGTAGATGGGGAGAAGAAGAAGGATCCTAAGTTTGCTAGCAGGATTCACTTGAGGGTCTGTTTGGAAGGTGGTTATCATGTCTTAGATGAATCAACACACTACAGTAGTGATCTTAGGCCAACTGCAAAACCGTTATGGAAGTCCCACATTGGGGTACTAGAATTGGGAATCTTGAATGCTCAAGGTTTGATGCCAATGAAGACTAAAGATGGGCGGGGAACTACAGATGCTTATTGCGTGGCAAAGTACGGACAGAAGTGGATTCGAACAAGGACAATCATAGATAGCTTTACCCCCAAGTGGAATGAACAATACACTTGGGAGGTTTTTGATCCTTGTACTGTTTTAACCATAGGGGTGTATGATAATTGTCACTTGCATAGTGGAGATAAAGCTGCTGGTGGGGCAAAGGATTCGAGGATTGGAAAGGTTAGGATTCGTCTCTCCACCCTTGAAACGGATCGGGTATACACTCACTCGTATCCCCTTCTGGTTTTATATCCAAATGGTGTCAAAAAGATGGGTGAAATTCATTTGGCTGTCAGGTTCACATGTTCTTCATTGCTTAACATGATGCACATGTACTCGCATCCACTTTTACCAAAGATGCACTATCTGCATCCATTAACTGTTACCCAACTTGATAGCTTGAGGCACCAGGCAACTCAGATTGTGTCCATGAGGCTGAGCCGAGCTGAGCCACCATTGAGGAAAGAGGTTGTTGAATACATGCTGGATGTTGGTTCTCACATGTGGAGTATGAGAAGAAGCAAAGCTAATTTTTTCAGGATTATGGGAGTTTTGAGCGGGTTAATTGCGGTGGGAAAGTGGTTTGATCAGATCTGCAACTGGAAAAACCCCATTACAACAGTGTTGATTCACATCTTGTTTATCATACTGGTGCTATACCCAGAGCTTATTTTACCAACAATTTTCCTCTACCTGTTCTTGATCGGAGTTTGGTATTACAGATGGAGGCCAAGACATCCTCCTCACATGGACACCCGTCTTTCTCATGCAGATTCTGCCCATCCTGATGAACTGGATGAAGAATTTGATACTTTTCCAACTTCTAGGCCTTCTGACATTGTACGAATGAGATATGATCGACTGAGAAGCATTGCTGGGAGAATTCAGACTGTGGTCGGCGATTTGGCTACTCAAGGGGAGAGGGTGCAGTCTTTGCTTAGTTGGAGAGACCCAAGAGCCACAGCTCTGTTTGTGATTTTCTGTTTGGTTGCTGCCATTGTTCTATATGTTACACCGTTCCAAGTTGTTGCACTCCTCACAGGATTCTATGTGTTAAGACATCCAAGGTTCCGTCACAAGCTTCCTTCTGTGCCGCTCAATTTCTTCAGGAGGTTGCCTGCGAGAACTGATTGCATGCTGTGAGCAAGGCCAGATATATAAGCAATCTTGTCAAGTCAATGAAGAATTTGCAGAAACAAATGGAGCTTGTTTTCTTTCTCTGTTATGCAGCCATTATTGGGTTCTGGTATGACAGCCTTCCCCTGAAGGTGGTAGATTTTGTGGATTTGTGGTTATTTTTATGTTATCTATAGGATTTATGTTTGGAACTTGAATCTATGGTAATCAGTTAATGTTCATTTGTAATTTTGTAGGTTTTGATTGCAATTTAATTCATCTCGAACCCTCACTTTGCGTAATTACATCTGTTAGATATAAACTTATTGTCACTACCAAGCTCCAACTATAAACTGTCTCTGCTATGTATCTTTAATTGTGATTACTTTTTATGTCTTGTGTCATGTTTTTTTTTTTTTTGAATCAAGTCTTGTGTCATGTTGGATGTCTTATTGAATGCTTTGAATGTTTTTTTCTCATCTGAATAAATAAAGCAATCCATTCATAGCTGATAAACCAACAAACATTCTTTATTTTCGAGTTATATCTAAATAGTTTCTGTTTCCCTGGACCAATAGTTGGTGCATTATTTATATATGTTGGTCCTCTGGAATTCGTAACAGCAATTTGTTTTTGGTAGCTGAAAGAACATGTACACATTTATTGTGTTTGGACATACCATTTCTGGGGATTCATTGTGTTTATTTCAAGTTGGCTTTATTTTTCCGGATAAAAAATTGGACAGACACAGATGCCCCTGATTAATTGGATATTTGTTGCCAGAAGATTTGTGTAAACCGAAGGTGCGTGAAAAAGTTCCTTGGTAAATTCAAAGAGACGCAGCAAAAGAAGGAAATGCGAACCATGTCGAAAGTAAAAAAAAAAAAAAAAAGTGGCCTTGTATAGCGGAGGTTGTCTGATATTCAACAGCAAAAAGAAGGGACCGGTGGTGCTGCATCTTGGTAGAAGAACAATAGCCTTCCTCAATCCTCACCCCTTTCACTCTCTCACTTATTTTGATTCTTGGAATTCTCGTTGAGTTCCAGGGGGGGGACCTTATCTACCCTTTATCTTTTATTTATTTATTTATTTTTTATCTTTTATTTATTTTTTACAGCCTGTAATCATATTTCTCCTTTGTCTCTTTGTTTGCAATGGTGAGAGAGAGGGAGAGGAGTTGTGTGATTCTGTTGCCGCCTTGCCGGTCTCATCTCTCATATATAGTAACCCATTTGTATTGTTAATTTGTTCTCTGTCTGCATTGAGTCTGATGCAGCTTATACAGGATTGCATCTGATGTGGGGTCCGGTGGTGTATCATATTTTGAAGATGAAGCAGGTTTTCTTCTTCCAGAGTTTTTCTTTTATCCATACAAGTGCTAATAAAGTAGCAGCACATGGTTCGGCTACATTAGCTTTGACTGTCCGTTCGAATTTTTGTTGGGTCGAGGAAGTTCACTTTGCATTTTGTATTTGTAATCTGTTTTCTTTAATATTTTAATCAGTAATGTTACATATCCTATCTAAAATCCCACATTTTTCATCCCACTACATGTAGAATATGAGATGTCAAATTGTGAGTGGATACACATTGTGATTTATCTCACCTACCCCATTTATATACTCACAATTTAACACCTTACATGCTGTATGTAGTGGGATGAAAAAATATGAGATGTTTAACATTATTGTATTTTAATATATCTTGCCTTCTTTCAAAAGGAAAAAAGAAGAAGTATAATATCGTTTGTTTAAAATATTAATAATTTAGTTTAGGGGTAACATTGGAATTTTAAAGATTTATAAATTTAAAGTGTAAATACAGTTTTAAAAGGGTGTAAATATCGGTATTCATATTTAAAATCTAAAATCTAATCTAATAACTAATCAGTAATGCTATATATCCCATCTAAAATCCCACTACATGTGACATGTGAGGTGTCAAATGGTGAGTGGATACATGAGATAGGTGAGATAAATCATCATTAATGTATATCCACTCATAATTTGACACCTCACATACCAAATATAGTGGGATGAAAAATGTGGGATTTTAGGTGGGATGTTTAACATTATTGATAACTAACACCAAGTAATTTTGGGTATATTTTTTAACAGTAGTGTTACATATCCCATCCATAATCCCACAATTTTCATCCCAACACATGTGGCAACTGAAATGTCACTTGGTGAGTGAATACATAGGTAAGAGAGAGAAGTATCAATTAATGTGTATCAACTCACCAAGTAATTTTGGGATTTTAGGTGGGATGTTTAACATTATTGATAACTAACACCAAGTAATTTTGGGTATATTTTTTAACAGTAATGTTACACATCCCATCTATAATCCCACAATTTTCATCCCAACACATGTGGCAACTGAAATGTCACTTGGTGAGTGGACAAACATTAATTGGTGAGTGAATACATAGGTAAGAGAGAGAAGTATCAATTAATGTGTATCCACTCATCAAGTGATACATCACCTGCCACATGTGATGAGATGGAAATGGTGAGATTGTAAGTGAGATGTTTAACATTATTGTTTTAATTAAACTAATTTGTCCTTTTTGATAAATTCCTATTGAGATATTTTTGTGATTAAATTTTTTATTAAAATATAGGTGTACTTATCATATTTATGAGTGTCAATATCGATAACTTTTTAAAAAACATATTAATTTGTGGTGTACATACAATTGTTAAGGAGTGCAAATATCGTCCAAAATTTGTTTTAAACAATACTCAAATTTGTTTAAAAAAATCAAACATCCCACCTACAATCCCACAATTTCCATCCCAACACATGTGGCAGCTGAGGTGTCACTTGGTGAGTGGATACATATTAATTGATACTTCTCTCTCTTACCTATGTACACCCATTAATTACACCCATATCTTCAATCATATTACTTTATTAAAAAAAAAAATAATAATAATAATAAAAAAAAAACTTAACCGTAATTCTATTTCAAGTATCAAAATCTTCCAATATCATTATTCTAACTTCTAAGCAAAAGTTTTCATATTTAATTTGACCAATACAAGAGAAAAAAAAACCTAAGGACCAAAAAAATTAAAGAAAAGAAAATGATTAGAATCACGAGCTTAGAGTTGCTAGATCATGGCTGTTCTAATGGCTGTTCTGAGAGGAGAGATGGTACACATTTTATTTTCCAAAGAGTGCAAAAGCAAGGTGAAACTACTGCAGTACAACTAAAAAGCTAACAATAAAAAAAAGATGCTACAATAATTAAGTTCGATAAAAGGAAAGCAATATCAACATTTTAGTTTGTTCTGAAGCCAGGATAAAGTATGTTTTATATATGTTTTTCTCAAAAAAAGAAAAAAGAAAAAGATTTAATCAAGGTTGCACGCATCAGAAACTTTAAGCATCATTGTGTATCCGTGAGATCAACGGTGGTATGAGGATGTTAAATCTGTTGTAATAAATGTCAACAACTTAATAGAGTTAAGTTCTCTTTGTTTTCATTTCCCCGAAATAAAGCTTCTCGAAATTTAAGAATTTAAGAATTCTCCAGATTGTGTTTTCGAGCCTGGAGAACTTAAGAATTTATCATTGGTGAAATTGGAAGTGTTAATAAATTAAGAGGGTTTATAAATAAATTGTATTAAAATTAAAATATTCATTTAAATAAGGGTACTATTGTCATTAAGATGAGTGTTTATAATAATATTTTAATTTTAAATTTTAGACATGAGTGCACTTATAAATATGGGTGTGTTTATCATATTTATAGGTGTTAATATCTACACCCTTTTTAAAATCCAAAGTAAAATTGCCAAAAAGACTAATTATCTAAAAATTTTACTGAGTGACAACCAAATAAAATAAAAATAAATTAAAAAGAGTTTTTTTAATCAGTAGAGAAACTCTTCCACACGGGTACTAAATAGTTTGTAAGTACACCCACTAATAACTATTAATTAGTTTCCTATTTTAATCTTTTGTGCAAAAAAAAGTTTCCTATTTGATATTAATATGTATCATTAAAAACTCTTTCTATTTTCTTAAACCCTATATTCTCTTTTAAATACTAATTTCAAATATATTTTCAATTTCTTAAAAAAAATAAAAATAAAAATTGATTGCTAAGCATATATGGAGAATAAATCCAAATCATCCAAAGTTTGGTTGTGAAAAAGTAAGTTTTAAATTAATTTGTATTATTTTTATTAAAAAAACAAAATCATTATGCATTATTTTCTCTATAATATTTGTATTTTGTTTTCCTTCCAAACAAGCTTTAAACTTTTGTTATCAATATTAGTTGTTGTTCGATTTCATCAAATACTTTTCTACTTCCAAATTAATTGAGACATTAAACATGATGCAAACTTTACGTCCCTACAACTTTCACAAACATAAAATGGATCTCCAACTCAAAAAACCTCAAATCGGAGTGATTTTGTAGATATAAAACAATTAAGAAGAAGTGGAAGAGCTGCTTGACATAAGGAGAGCAAAAAAAAGGAGATAATTTTGTGGAAGGAAAACATAGAAGAGAGAAGAAGTTTTGGAAGACAAATAACAATGATAGAATTAAATATAATAATAAACTGTTAAATGATAATAAAGTTGATTAAACGAACATAATAATAAGAGTAGGTGGTGTGTACTTACAAAAATATGATACAATATAATTAAAGAATGAATATTTTTGGCATTAAGTGGGGTTTATTTACAAGTTAGAGTTTTTTTTAAGAAATGCTATTGACAATCTATTAATTATCCGTTTACACTCTATCTTTTTATTTTTATATTTTTATTAATGACTATTTAAACCTGATTTAAAATTACTAAATAAGACAATAAAGTTCTAAAGACATTCAAAACCCTTTTATTTATTTATTTATTTAGAAAATAAGTTTTTTTTTCTTTTTTTTCTTTCCATATTTCATCCGGTAGATGTGCTCCCTTTTTTTAATGAATGATTTTTGTTGATTTGTATTTTGTTGTTGGTCGGGGACGAAGGTGATGATGTTGAAATGGGGATGAAGGTGATGGTGGTGATGATGTTAAAGATGGGATGGAGATAGGGATTATTATTATTATTAAAAACTAATTTAATTCTTTTAATAAATAAATCAATAAATAAATTTTAGATGATGTGGCAAGGGTAACCTTATCTTTTTAAAGATTTTATTGGTCAACCGTTAAAGTTAACGATTTGACTTTAACAGTAAAGTATGTATGTGTTTTAAAATGTCATTTGTTTGAAAATTTATTTTATTAGATAAATAGATGGTATGTTTGTGCAATTAATCCTGGAATTGCAGAAAAAGAATAATGATGGGAGAATCATAAACAATAGTAAACATCCAACACTTTTGTCTATAATTTGTATCTAACTGTTGATATATCAATCGGTGAGTAGATACATGGATAAATCATTATTAATGTGTATCCACTCATCAATTGACACATCAACAGTTGGATGTAAATGATGGACAAAAGTGTTGGATGTCTAACATTATCCTAGTGATAAAAATGCAGTACTTTGACTTTTGGTTTTTAATCATGTTACAATAATATATAGTAATGGGCCCATGTTGTAATGGACTATAACAACCCAATTTAAGCCCAATTAGATGCAAGAAGTCAAGCTTACTGGATTAGGCAATTAGCCAATTTATATCAAGGCTCAATTATGAATTTGTAATGTGCCAATCTCTTCTTTCACTTTCTACTTCTTCTAATGAAGAAAAGCATAAAATTAAATCTTAATATTCTTATTAACTAAAATTCTTATAAAATGATTAAAATTAACAAGAAGACAATAATATAAAACTTAAAGGGGAGGAGAGAAAGTAGCAAACCGTGAGAGATGAATTCTTTTATTTCTCCAATTATTCTCATCAAGTAACAAATACAATATGTAAGGGCCCTTTTTTATAGCATCTCAATTGAATATTACAAGGTAGTGGTTATAAATCGAAAAGACAATAAAATTTGGATTTTAACGGAGATGGACGGGAGATGAAGAATTTGCAGTGTACTTATATGTGGATTTATGAACATGGACATTCTCTTAAATAATATTTTATTATTTCCATAACAAAAATATCAATGATTTTTGAAAAAAAAAAAAAAAAAAAAAAAAACAAAAATTCAAGATAAAAAGACTTAGTTAAATGATGAATTATATATGGTGGACATGATAATTAATGAATTGATAGTTACAGTGAAGATGGTGATGATCATATATATATATATATATATATATATATATAGGGGTTAATTATTGAAAAGTAGTGTATTAAGATACCGAACCCATCCCTACCTGTTTGGCGCCATGCTTGTTTGTTCAGACCAAGTTTTATTGATGGACGCGGGGACCAATCATATATTTCCTCTCATATATATATATATATATATTACGAGCAGTATCTGTGTCTTCTATCATTACAAGCCTTGCTTATTTGCATAGTATTCATATACATATCATGATATCAACTTGTATTACGAGAGATTTTTTTTTTTTCAATACACTTGCTTATATATTTATTATCAATAAAATCGAGAGGCAAAGTTCTGTATATGAATACTTGCTTATGTATTACACTTGCTTAATAGTGGTAAAAAGTTTATAATAATTTAATTATAAATAAGATTGGCTTAATTTTGTCAACTTTACGGTTTGACTTTGATCAGTGATCATACAAAGCCAAGTCATCAAAGTAGGCCTATATATATATATGTGTGTCCACACTCTATTTTGATTTGATTTATCTGAATAATGGTTACATATTGACTAAAAATGATCTTATGAGTTCCAATTAAAGATCACACTCTCATCTCCTTATTACCATCCATCACATATATCATAAGCCTTTTATCGTTTTGAAAAGAGAAAATATCAATATTAATCTTCATTGGTTTTTGGATTGTATTAGAGATAGTTTTGTTAGACGGACAAAATCTAAAGGATTTATTTTTCGACAAATTTCAAGGAAAGGTTCCAAATTATTTTTTTTTTAAAATATAAGGAAAGTTTAATTTATAGTGTATATATATATATATAACTTTATAGTGTCTAATGTAAAGCACATAGAGTTAATGATATTATGAACACTTCAACTCTTGGTTGGACGCATTTGGGAATTGGGATGCATATTTTTCCATATAATGTATCTTGTCCTGTTCTCATGGCAGATCTACAAGCTATATATCCATTATGAAGAGAGAGAGAGAGTAGCTGATGAATTGAATTGAATGAAAAACATGGGGATCGAGGCGGTGGTGGTCAAGCAAAACAGTAAAAATTGACCCTTACTCCCTCCATATGAATATGTGATTGACAGTTGAAAACTTACAATATTTTGAAATAGAGAATATTTTTATTCACCCCCTTCGAGGGAGGTAAGCATTACCCCCTCCTGCATGGACGACATATGTTCATGGACTCCATCTGAAAATTTTGAGATTTTCTTATCGATAGATGTGGAATCATTAAGCCCATATATGTTGGTCCTGAAAATTAAGTTCCATATATTTTATTAATCCAAAGCAAATGGCGAATGGCCATCCACCACCAAATAGGCAAATATAGCAAAAACTTTATCATTTCCCACCACTCAAAATTTCTAGAAATCAATGAATACGATCTTTAAAAAGATGTTTGATGCATGGAATTTGTAACCAAAAAACCTTTTTTCCCATTTAGGATGTGTAAAGATTAAAGAAAGATGTTGATGATTTCGTGCAAAACATAAATGGTTGTCCATCCCTTCCCTTTAGCTTGAAACTGGCTATGCAAGGTTAGTACTCGTAGACAAATTTAATAATTAATTAATAAAGGGTATCCAGTCGATTAGGGTAACAAAATTTGCCTATTTTTAGTAAAAACGATTTCCCTTCTAAGATGTGTTTTTTGGCAATTAATGAGGCCACGTTTGTTTGTTTGTTTTTTTCCTTCTTATATATGCTGTCAATATTGACATTTCGAATCTTAGATATTATAAGACTAAATGAGCTCACTTTCCATCAAACCATATTGGTCAGTTTGGATAGCTCTCAAACTCCTTCAAAGCGGCTGCATTGCAACACAACAATACGTGAAAAAAAAATGTTCAAATTTTATGAGTCTTGTTAATTAATGGCATCTTCAAATGCATTGTTATATATGTTAGGCAATCTCACGATGTGATTTTACCAGATCTAAAGATGCCAATATATATAAATCCAAAAACATGAAGGCTAGCTCGAATATATAAGAGATTAGGTGAATTTCATAAGAAATTAGGTCTCTAATTACATGAATAATTAATTACACTATACTCTGACTTTTCAATTATATATATATACATATAAAATTCTCTAGTCAGGATGTCCTGACTTTATAATTTCGGAACGTCCAATCACAGCCACACATTCACATTAGGCCCATAGTCTCATATTAACAAACACTCACACTCAATGTGAATGTGTGGCTGTGGTTGGATGTTGGACGTTCTAACTTTATAATTTCAAGATGTCCTTACTAAAGAACCACGATATATATATATAGAGAGAGAGGGGCATATAGCCTCAATTATATATAGTTTCCTCTATTGTTCTTCATTTTAATTGTTTTTTTTTTTGTTTTGTTTTTTTTTTTCTCTATATATATTTGGATTTTGTCCGGAAGATTTTTAGCACATGATTGTATGTGATGCTTTTTCCCTTTAGATCAGTTTGATTTTTTATTTATTTTTTTATTTTTAAAAGAAGGCCTCAATTAACTTGATTAATTAATTAATTAATTAATTATTATTAGGATCCCCAACCCACATAAATTAAAGAAGGTTCCCTTCATGTAGACAAACAAGATTAGGCAGATCATATATACCTTTGCAGTCCAATATATATATATATATATACATACGGTCTCGTTCGCATCAGTGTGTACTGATGTAGATAAACAAGGACATTAAATGTGAGCCACTCATTTTCCATGCTTTGACTTAGTGAAAATGAGTGGCTCGTATTCAATGTTCTCATATATTTATATCAATGTGCACTGACTTGAACATTTCTATATATCGGTCTCGTTAAAGTCAATGCGCACTGATGTAACTACATCAGTACCAATGCATGTGAACTGCTGATTATGGAGAAGATTTGACAAGTGCATACACTTTGCGTTAAAGTATTTAAATCTAATAGTCCACATTCAACGTACTAATGAAGTTATATTAGTACGCACTGACTTGAATATTTATGTGTGTATATATATATATATGTTGTTAAACAACCCCAAATAATTAAGGACAGTTGATTGATTATAAATTATATCCATAAGTGGTTGCCCTCTCTGGGAGTGGCAACTCTCCCCTTGAACATGTCTTACATAGTTTTTATGCTTCTCTCAAAACATATAGATTCTGTCTCTAATTTCTCAAAATATATAAATAAGCTGACTTCTGCAATGGAGTGCTCTTTGCAAATTGAGAAGATGCTAGTAAATTGTCTGGGGCTTGTTATATTTAATTTCAGTGACAATACCATTTCTTGTTTATTATACAATTTGGAACTAATTAATGGTTTTGCTAATTGGTTGACCGAATGATTAATTTAAAAAGTCAACCAAAATAACAATTCTGATAATGGGTAGCATCAATCGGATGGTTGGGCTGTGTAGAAAATTTCAATGAAGATATATACTTATATAGTAGGATACATTGAACTTGCTTGCTCATATGTAGTACATATAATTAAGAATTTTTATTATTATAATAAGATGATTGTTTGTACCACCTCCAATGTGGTTTTATGGTAAACAATACTCATTCAGATTAGCAGTGTCTCAGGTTTCGAGTCGCCACACTTACAGATGCTATATATAAAAAAAGATTATTTGTGTATCTGCAGGGATTTATAATCCACAATCTTTTGGTATAGGTGTGAAGGATAAAAAAGATTAATCATTTGGTTCAAAAGAACTAGAAATTAATGAAATGATGACTAAAATTGAAAAAGACTGGTTGACTCTCTTAGGGCATCTCCGTCCCAGTGGCATTCTAGAGCAAATCATCAAATTGGAGAAAAAAAAAAAAAGCTCTCCAACCCTGCTGCATTTTAGTGCGCCATTTTGATCTCCTAAATAGTGTTGCGCAAACCTCGGCGCAACATTGTTCATTTGGAGCAAAAATTTCACTTTTTTTTTTCATCTATAAAGTTTTACTTAATCACAGTTTGACCCATATTTAATAAAACCTAATATGATTATATCCCATAATTAAAGATTTTGTTTAGTCATAATTTTATCTTTAATCAATTAAATTTATTCAAATTGTTTCATTTTTATTATTTAAGGATTTTGTTTAATTTATATTTGTTTTAATTTACTTATTATTTATATTAACATTTATAATAAACTAAAATTAAATGTACAATACAAAAAAAATTAAACAAATTTATACATATATAAATCATTGAATTGAAAGCACAAAAATTAAAGCAAAATTCATTAATTAATAAAAAAACATTAAAAACTTCATACAAACTTCATAGTGATAAAATAAATTGCCACTAATTGGAAGATACTAAAATTAAGGAAAAATACAACCTAAATTACAACAACGATTTAGTAGTCTGGAAGATCATTTCCGGATCCTCCGAGATTATTGAAAAATTGGCTAAAAGAACCAGATGTATTTTGAGATCCTTGACCTTATTTTTGACCTCTTTTTTCCATAATTCTTGATTGTTCATGATGCATAAACTCACGTAGGTTTGGATCAGTTATGGAATTCAAATATTGCAGAAAATTTTTATTTTAATTTCCTCCTGAAATTCAGCCATGGCCAGTTTTCTCTTTTGGATTTAGTAATTTCTTTACCTATCAGCACCATTTTTTTTAAACTTCAAAGAGTTGTTGACTTTCTTCTTTCATAGAGTTAAGAAATTTTGAATTTTGTTCATCAACCGTACTTTTTAATTTTGCTTTATTCACCCCAACGGGCCTTTGAGATGGACTACTGCCAACGTCGATCATCATCAGTTATATTCAGAGAAAATGAAGATAGTCCAGGAGATGTCGATGTGGAAGACTCTGGAGTTGGAGAGTCAGATTTTGATGATACAATGTTACCACTTTGCCTTTGAAAGGTTGATGTTGCACTAGCATTATCTGCAAAATTTTGAATATCTTTGAAGATGGGCCACACATGATCACACTTGAATCATTTTTTTGTAATTCTTATCTTGTGTTAATAATATTTTGGCTGAATTATTTACAAAATGATACAAATATATATTGTTAAAATTCAAAATTAGATATAATATTTCTAAAACTTTAATTATAACAAACACTCACAATATCTTGTTTTGAAGCACCACTTAGATTCAAACTTTCGATTTGTCATAGGCATCCCCACAATTTCCCAACTACAGTAAGGATAGTTTGCATTCGACATTGCAAAGATCTCTTGCCATGAAGTTGAGTGATAAACTCTGGTTTTGTGTTGTTGTAATTAGTCTCAACTCGAGGACATAACATATCTTTTGTTGTTATCGGTATCATTTTTTAGAAAAAGTGATTTGAAGGGAAAAGTGATTTGAAGGGATAAGTTTAATTTAGTGTGGGTTGATATTTATAGAAACTAGGAGATACTCTTTTAAGATTTAATCCTATGGTTCATATGGTGATGAAATCCATTCAATGGTTGTCATTTTAGCTCAGATTTCTTAAATTCACATTTTGAGAAAAGTGAAGTTATTATTTTGGAGAGGTGTCCTACTGTTTAGATAGTGATGAAATCCATCAAATGGTTGACGTTTAATAGCTCAGATTTCTTATCTTCAGATTTTGGAAAAAGTGAAGTTAAGATTTCTGAAAAAGTTAAGATATTATTTTGGAGAGGTGTCCTACGGTTCAGATGGTGATGAAATCCATCAAATGGTTGACATTTTAGCTCAGATTTCTTATCTTCAGATTTTAGAAAAAGTGAAGATAAGATTTCTGAAAAAGTTAAGATAAGATTCTAGAAAAAGAGAGATAAATTGAGTTCAAAACTGAAGTCATTTTTTTTTCACTCAAAAACTTATTAACTTCAACCTAATACAACCTAATAAATAGAGAAAACGAGATCCCATTGACTCCTAAAACACCTCAACTAAATCAGGAAAGAAAAAATCCTAATTGTTGTGCAAGAAACTAAAAGTCTTCGGACAACTCACTAAATGACATTTTTTGGGCCACTTCTGGGCCTGGTCACGGAAAACAAAGTTTTCGAGATAAATTTAGAGCTCATCCTGGGCTTTCCGAAATCATATTATAATAGCCATTTGGAGCCCGTATACAAAAGTTATGAACATGCAGAGTCAGCCCTGTCTTGGGTACTCTAAGCGACCTAAGTAAGAACTTGTCAATCGTTCCGCATCAAAAAGTTAAGATATTATTTTGAAAATGTGTCCTACAGTTCAGATGGTCATGAAATCCATCAAATGGTTGGCATTTAACATCTCAGATTTGGGAAAAAGTGAAGATAATATTTTTGGAAAAAGTTTAAGATAATATTTTGGAAATTAAACCTACGATTCATATCGGTTCAAATGGTAACGAAATCCATCCAATGGTAACGATTTAATAGTACAGATTCCTATGGTTTATCTAGAATATTATCTTTGACAATGATAAATAGCATACACCAAAGTTTGTTAAAAATCATTCAATTTATCTATCTTCAAAAATGAATTTCAAAGTTTGTTAACAATGATGATAAAGTACAGCTTATGACAGATCTTGAATCAATTGATGTAGAACAAGAAACGATAATTAAACAGCATGCTAACACAACCGGGGCATCGATCAGTATCTCAATCAACAAAACAACCATGTGACCCACGAAGGCTCAATTCCTAGTCATATAGTGATCGATCGAGATCGAGAAAGTGTTGATCGTAGTTTGTTCAACAACTATTTTGTCGAGAACCCACGATATAACAAACAAATGTTTTGTTGACAATTTCGAATGGGTAGAAGTTTATTCTTTCATGTTAACCGCCAAAAATGGCAAGGGTCCGAAGAAGAATTTTCCATCTAGATTTGAAGTAGAGAGACTTCATAAGGAAGCGTTCTAGTACCCCGCTACTATATAGTCCGGGTATCCCGCTACTACATTAAACCTGGTATCCCACCATCCCGACATATCGGTACCATGGTCCAGCAAGATGTGGGATATCTAGGTACCTCGACCTCTCTTAGAACCAGCCTGCGAAGTTATAAAGCGCCTGAAGAGCAGATATATCAAGATAAGACAGGTACGCCAAATATGCCAAGATCAAGCTACAATGACAAACTGAATACGACAACGTTTAAGTAAACAAGGAAATTGCCTTGTTCCCGCCATTCAAGAGTCCCATTCAGAAGTGGAGTCAACTATTTCAGTTCTAAAAGGAATCATTTGAGGAATCAAATGATTCTAAGGAATCATTCCCACGATCTTCTCGCTTATCACTAAGGAACACCCCGTAAATTACTAGGTCACTAGGTCGAATTTATGGGAGTGAACAACAAGAAATAATACCTATATATATGACATGATATTCTTCAGAGAAATGGACTAGATCTTCTTTTACCATAAAGAGCCTTTTTCTAGCCTTCATAGCTCTAATAAAACACGTATTATTCTTCTTCTTTTTACCGATGAGAGAAAAGGGTCTATGCCCGCCTATTATTGTAAGCTCTCTGGATCACTTATGATGTATTATTTTCCTACTTGTGTAAGCTCCTCAGAGCACGTTTTATTGAGTAAATACATAAAGAGCGGTCACTCTCTCCACTGGATACTACCTAGGGGTTTTTCAGCATGTGATCATACGTGATATTTTTTCCCTCTAGGCCAGTCCACCTTCTATCAAAAGACTTGTCATTTTCTCCCTATCTATCCATTTTATTATGCATGTATGTGTGTATGTGAGTTAGACTTTGACCCCACTGGTCTTAGTTCTCTTTTCCACTTGTCTGCACGCCAAGTCATACACAAATAAAGGGAAAGAATATTCAGATTAGCTAGAAGAACCGAGGTGGTCTGATCCTTCATGACCACACCTATATCATTAAAGAGCACCTATCCACCCTTTTTCATGCTTGGTATCTGGGTCGGGGAACTACAAAGGAGATCTAGAAAAGAATATCAGATACAAGGTATGTGGTACGAGGTACGGGGTACTGGATACGGGGTACGTGGTACAGGGTACAAGGTACGGGGTATGAGGTACGAGGTACGAGGTACGAGATATGAGATACGAGATACGAGGTACGAGGTACGGGGTACCAGATATGGGGTATCGAATACGGGGTACTAGGTACATAAAGAAGGATCAAAGCTCTTACACCAGTATGGGAACTCTAAGCGCCATATCTTCTCCATATGCTTTAAGCCCCGATAGGCGGGGTGATTTTTCTCCTACCTACTGCACCTTACTCCAGATTTTTTACTTATATAAAACCATTGTACCTACCCTGCTGCAGCCTACCAAGTAGCGATTTGAGGGTGTTAATTGAAATTCCTCATCCAGAGCGAATTTTTGGTTAACATTTCGTATTGTTAATGCCATGGAAGCTCGTGGCAACTACTTTGTGCAACGAAGACATGGGCTCGATAGACTCAGTTTTTCTGCTCTTTAAAAAATAACATCGGTTTTTCGGATGTTAGCATATGGTTTACTAGCGGATGCTATTGATGAGTATATTAAAATACGAGAGTCTATAGCAATTGAAAGTTTAAAGAGATTTTGTTGTGCTGTTGTGGAGGTATTTATATAGCAGTATCTAAGATCACCTAATGCTAATGACGTTGCCAGACTACTCCGTATTAGTAAGCATCATGGTTTTCCAGGAATGCTGAGTAGTGTAGATTGTATGCACTGGAAGTGGAAAAATTATCTAACGACTTGGTTAGGACAATATGTAGGTCATAGTGGATCCTTAACTATTATTCTAGAGGCTATAGCTGATTATGATATTTGGATATGGCATGCATATTTTGGTTTGCCGAGTACCAATAATGATATTAATGTGTTGGAGGTATCTTATCGTTTTGCCAACCTCGCTCAAGGTATTGCTTCTCCAGCTCATTATGTTATTCAAGGAAAAGAATATAACATGTGTTATTATTTAGCTAATGATATATACCCAAAATGATCTACGCTTGTACAAACTATTCATGATCCAAGTGGTCGAAAAAAAATTATTTATAATGAAAAAAGAAGGATATAGAAAAGATGTAAAACGTGTATTTGGAGTTCTTCAATCACGGTTTGCAATTGTGGCAGGACCGGCACGTTTTTGGCATAAACTTGGTTTACATGATATAATGACTGCGTGCATTATTATGCACAACATGATAATCGAGGATAAGTGTGATGTTGATGCAGCAATTGAGGATCATACGGAGAAGTTGAGATGGTGGTAGATTAAAATACCTAATTTCAAGAATTCCTAGCTCGACATAGAAAAATCAAGGATATTGGGTTTTTAGTAGTGGTAACACGAGATGCTCTGCTTCCTTGTTTCTTGGTAATAAAATCATCAACCCAGTCATGTCGACTATGACGCTTCCAACATTTTTCTACAGCATGATTTTTACCATAGTGGGTGCCCTTGGTTTCATCTTTAGCCAGATTTGAATTACCAGATTTAAAGGGAGATTTAGTAGACTTATATGAACCTCTTTCTTTCTCTGTGCAGCCAACGCAATGCAACTAGCCTTTTTCTCACTCCACAAAGTTTTTAGCCTGATATCCTCCTCACAAATCATGGCATATGCTTCTAGGACATCAGGAAGAGGATTATAACGATGCACATGGGCACCAGCTGCATCAAGATGTGAATCCAATCCTGCCAATAAGATGTAAACTCGAAAATTTGTGACAGTTGCTAGGTGACTGGAGAGATCAATTTCATTCTTGATCTGATGAGGATTGATAGCATCGAGTTCCTGCCAAATTGTTTGTAGTTCTTCATAATAAGCTTTTAGGGTTCGACCTTCTTGTTTGACGTTGACAGATGTCCGCGTTAACTCATAAATTTTTGAAGAATTATTACTTACAGTATAAGTCTTCTTTACAGCACACCAAATAGCCGTCTGTTGTAGTAAGATGGATAAGCCATGTTTGAACAGTACAATTTTCCTCCTCCCAAGTTTCATAGGCTTCAACATCAGTTCTTGTAGGAGTTTTCTTTGTGCCAGTAATAAATATAGCCAAGCTTTTTTTACTGGCAATGGACATATGGGCACTACGAGTCCAAGAATCATAGTTAACTCTTCTATTTAATTTTTCATGAGCAATTTTGAAATTATCAAATTTTTCAGGAGCAATTTTGAAATTATCAAATTTGTCACTAGCCATATTTTTTTTTTAGAAAGAAAAAAAAAAATTCAAGACAACAGCGGAAGTATATTGCATGTAGACAACTGTGGACCGGAATTGTATTACAGTGAATCAGTGATACACAAATGTGAATCTTTGTAGTAGTTTAGAAAGTGAGAAGATAGTATGACAGATCCTAGAGATCTAGGATTAGAGCAAGAACATGCTTACCGTTTTAGATGTATTTTCAGAACCAGGTATATTAATCACGCCTGCTATACTGCCATGACAAAGAAAACAATAGTGGAAAAGTTTTCTTGTTATTCATCCCTCAATGGAGGAAAAACACACATATAAAGATACAAGCCTAAACTATTTTAGGAAGAGAAACTATTGGAATCTAATTACATCAATTACAGGAAATCATCAATTATGTACGATATAAAAACTCTATTAATTTATGTATAATTAACCTAATTACACAAGATACACCAAATCTCCTATACTTGAGCACCTCTCCCGCCGACAAATGATCAATTTGTTCTCTTAAATGGAGAAAACTTATGTCCCTATTGATAACTTGTTCTAATTATAACATATATGCGTAATCAATTTGCCTAAATTTTTTGGAGAAAAAAAAAAGACATTATTATTCAGTAATAATTATATTTACGATTATAATTTTTGTTTTTGTATTAAATTTAGGATCATGAGTTATTACAAGAATTGTGGGCATACTTAAAGAGTAATGCTACATTGTCTAAATTTGGTGTCAAAATCTGCTCAAATGATGTAGCAATACTCTAATCCATTTATTTAAATCTAATACAATTAAAATGAATGGATTAGAGTGTTACCACGTCATTTGGGCATAAGATTTGAACACCAAATTTGGATAATATAGCATTGTTGATACTTAAAATATATGATGATAATTAACATGATATATATACATATATTAATATATATATATATATATATATATATATATATAGGGTTAATAGCATCAGTACCCTTGAACATATAGCGAAATTGTAGTGTCCTTGGATTTTTTTTCTTGGCATTAAACCCCTCAAACTCTCATAAATAGACAGAAATGAACGGAATACTAACTTCCGTCCATTTTTTTGTCACATGCTTTTCACATGGATCCGTACAAAGATCAATTTTGTCATTTCGTCCTGATTTAAAGAATTTTTTTTTTGATTAGGTGGAGATCCAGATTTGATCTCCACTGTCTATCTCATGAGATGGACGGTGGAGATCAAATCTGGATCTCCACCTAATCAAAAGAATAAAAAAAATAACAACATCAACATCAACTTCTTCACCATCCATCTTCTTCATTAGAACAACAAAAACCCAAACGTCAACAACAACATCATCTTCGTCACCGTCCATTTTCAATTCCATCTTCTTCATTAGAACAACAAAAACCCAAACATTAACAACAACATCATCTTCTTCATTTTCAAACAAAAACCCAAAAACCCATCTTCAATTCACGGATCTGGGTTTCTGTTGGGTTGGTGGGTCTCATCAGACTTGATCCCTTACACCGGACCCATGGCCAACCTGTGTCAATGTGTTTCGATGGGTTGTGGCTCTAAACCCATGCGTTTTGAGCCTACGATCCATGCCGTTTGTTGTTGACCAGCACGTCGATTGTCGCGATCCTTGTCATGGAAAGAAGAAGGAAGAACCCAAACCCTCCAAACCCACAGTTATTCAACCAAAATCCAATTGGATTTGAAATGAGACAAAAAGAGAAACACAATCTGGAGGCAGCGGTGAAGAGATTGGGTTTGGGTTTGGTGAAGAGATTCGGTGAAGAGAGGAGAAACGTTAGAGGGTGGCGGTGGGTTTGGGTGAAGATGAATTTGGTGAAACCTGAAGTTTTTTATTTTTTGGTTTGGTTGCCGAGAAAATAGAAGAAAAGAGAATGAAAAGAAATTTTTTTTTTTTTTGAATTATTTCTTTTCAGTTTTCTACTTTTCATGTAATTTTTTATTTTTAAGTTTTGATCTCCACCGTAAGATTAAGATTTTTTTTTTTTTAATATATATGTACAATTTTTTTAAGTTATTATTTTTCTTTTATAATTTAATTGTTTTTCTTTAATTTCAACTTTACCCCTAACTGTAGCTGCACGTGAAGAGCATGTGACAAAAAAATGGACGGAAGTTAGCATTCCGTCCATTTTTACCTATCTATAGGAGTTCGAGGGGTTTAATGCTAGGAAAAAAAATTCAGGAGGCACTATACAATTTCGCTATATGTTTAGGGGGACTGGTGCTATTAACTCATATATATATATATATATATATATATATATATATAAATTCAAGAAAAGATTCAGGCATCATAGTTAATGGTGGCAAGGTTCCGGTTTCGGTTCCAGAGGAACCGGTGGTTTTGAACCAGAAATTTATTTATTTATTTTTTAAATTTAAAAAAAAAGACTTCTAAATTGTAAACTAATAAACTTGTAATAATGTAATTTTAAATAATAAAATAAAATAAAATAAAATATATAAATAACAAATTACAAAATAAACAAATGACAAAATACAAATTACAAAAGGAAATTAAAATAAAATAAACAAAATGTCAAATTACAAATTACATATTACATTTCATTGGATATTTGGGAATTAGGTCACCCGGAGTTCGAAAATAACATAAAATAAATAAATGATAAATTACAAAATTAAATTAAAATAAAACAAAAAAAAAAAGTAAAATTATTAGCCTTGCACTTAATTTTCACTACAATTAAGTTGCCTACGTATCCTCTTGGGGGGTTTAGAGGAATCAAAGGTCACGTAGTTCTCTAAGCTTTTATTACAGGTTTGTTGATGACATGGACTTGTGATGACGTGAATACGTGATCCACATCATCTATTCCGGGCCCGTTGTACTTGTCTCTCCACTTTCATGTTCATCATCTTTGAAGAAATCGTATGTTATCTCATGTTCGATTTCTTGTTGTCTATATTGAGCCTTTGTCCAATCATCCACACAAACCTGTATCTGGAGTGATTTCAGAGTCAAGTATGAACGCCTTTCATCCAAGATATTCCCCTCGGCGCTGAACTCTTGTTCCACCGCCACTGTAGAAACTGGTGTTGAAAAAATATTTTTGGCTATGATAGCCATGATTGGATAGTATTTTGCGTACTCTTTCCAATATTATAATATATAAAATTGTCTGTCTGACGTGGATTCTATAAACTCATAAAAATCATTTAGATAAGATTCAAGCTCAGAATACTTGTCAATGCTTGATGAAGAAGAAGATCTAGGTTTTTTTGTGTTTTTTTTTTTTTTTTTTTTGATAATAGACTATATCTTAAATTCAAAAATCCGGAGGATGATGATGTGGGCTGTGCAGTTTGTGTTCGTGTAACATCTAAATTGAGTGAGGATCCATAAACTAAAAGATTTTCATCATATAAAGAATACAATAATTTCTTAATTCTATCATAACATGCATTAACATTATATTTTATGTTTAAACCTTGTATGCCATAATAACCATCGAGATAATAACAAAATTTTTGTAATTTACAACGTGGATCAAAAATCATGGCAATCAAATAAATATCTGGCAATTCATGATAATAACGTAACCATTTTTCCTTCATAGCATTAACGGCTTCCCCTATTTCTATGTCGGATTCACAATAAGTAAATGCACCAGCAATATTTAGACTTTCAATAATAAATAAATGAGTTGTAGGATAATAAACATCAGATAAATTTGTTGTAGCAGTATGAAAAACTTTTAACAAATTGAAAACGTTGTAACAAGCATCCCAATGAGATTTATAAAGTTGAATGTCAATAACATGAAATTGAATAAAAGAAACTAATAGATCTCTATACTCGTAACTTTGAGCAAGCAATTTATAAGTAGAATTCCAACGTGTTGGAACATCACGAGGAAATCTAACGGCACGTCTACCATTTTGTTTACAATATTTTACCCATACATTCATTATAGAAGAATGTTTCCATAAAAATTGAAGGGCTTGTTTAATAGGTAGAATAAAATGATCAAGAGTTTCTAATCCTTTTTGAACACATAAATTTAAAACATGACATGCACATCTTTGATGAAAAAAATACACCACCAACAAATGGTTTGCATAAATTAATTAAAGATGGAATAGCAGTAGTATTGCTAGAAGCATTATCAAAACCAATTGCAAAAATTTTGTTCTCAATTTTATACTCTGAAAAAATAATTCTAAGCATTCTAACAATATTTTGAGCAGTATGTGAATCATCAAAAACTCTAAATGCAAGTATTCTTTTTTGGATATTCCATGCATCATCCATAAAATGGCAAGTGACACCCAAGTATGAATGTGATCGCCAATGGTCAGTCCATATGTTGACACATACGGAAACACGACTGTTATATTTTTCAAAAAATCTCTCTAACTTTTTTTTTCTTTTACATAAATCTTTTCAAGTGTATATACAAGAGTGGATCTAGGAACACGATATGCATCATGGTTTAATGCTCGTCGATAATAATTAATAAAACCAACCTTTTCACCAAAACCGAATGATAAGTGTTCTATTGCTACCATTCTAGCTAATTCTTCCCTATTTTGTTCATCAGTATAACGAAATAATTGTTGGTTAGGAGTAGCGTACCTGGGAATTTGTGTTTGTGACCTCGATCTGGTTTCTGCTTCTGGATGTTTGGTTTGAATATGCTTCCGATAAGTGCCATATCTTTCGGATTTTGACCACTTATATACTTTATTGCAATAATTGCAAGCCGCTACATAGCTTCCATCTTCTTGCCTAACTTTCTTCATATGTTTGACGAATAGATTATATTTGCTCTGCTTCGGATCCGGTTCGTCCTCATCTGCTTCCGGTGAATCAAAATCATAATCCGGAGGTGTATCAATACCAGACATATTTTCTGAATGACTTGTCAAATTAAGGCCGGAGGGGGGGTGGCATTATGATTGGGTTCTGAAATTATTAAAGGGGGAGTATGAATGTTTAGGCTTAGGTCTTCAGCATAGGCCCGACGTTGTAGATAATTGTGATAGGTGGTGTCATTATGACCGAGATTATCTACCATATGACTCTTACCTTTCATCGAAATCGAACGCCTAGGATCGTCACGACCGTGACACCTTCCATTTCCACCATTTGTCATTGGATTGGACGAAATAAATTTGGGACTAAAGAAATACTGAAAATCTGAAATAGATAATTGAAAACTTAGAACTTAGAAGAATAATACTATAAAGTATAAATCTATATTCTATAATAATATAATACTATAATAGTAGAATAATAGATTAGTAGTAACTAGTAAGTACTAAGTACTATTATAGTAAGTACTGAGTAGTAACTAGAAATAAGATAAATTGCAAATAAATGAAATTGGAAACTTAGTATTTAGTATATACTAAATAGTAATTGGTTATTCGGAAATTAAATTAATTATAAATAAGATAAATTGTAAATAAAATTAATTGCAAATAAAATATATTGGAAATAAAATATATTGTAAATAAAATTAATTGCAAATAAAATATATTGTAAATAAAATTAATTGGAAATAAAATTAATTGCAAATAAAATTAATTGGAATTTTGAAAATAAAATTAATTGCAAATAAAATTTATTGGAAATAAAATTAATTGCAAATAAATGATAAATTGCAAAATTAAATAAATAATAAAAACCTTGGAAACTTGGAGTCTTCAGTCTTGGAGTCTTGGAGAGTTGGAGAGTGTTGGAGACTTGAGAGTTGAGTATTGAAACAATGAAACTTGAAATAAAAATTAAAAATTTAGAATTAAAGATTTAGAGAATTGAGAATAGAGAGAATTGAGATTTGAGAGAAATAGAGAATGAGAGGAAAATAAGAAATTAGTGTGAGATTGTGAGAAAAAAATGAAAGGGGAGGAGGGGTATTTATAGAAAAAAAAATAAAAAATTAAAAGGGTTGGCCATTGAGGCCAACGGTATGCTGATGTCAGCTGTCAGCATGCCGATGGGCCCAACGTCATGCTGACGTCAGCATACCGTTGGACCTCAACGGTCGAAAAAAAAAACGGCCTGTTTGAACCGAACCGGAACCGCCGGTTCCAGCACGGTTCGAACCGGACGGTCCGGTTCCAGCACGGTTCGAACCGGACGGTCCGGTTCCACGGTTGGAACCGGACCCTTGCCAGGTCTAATCATAGTTGCTCTTCGATTTCTTTTCTTTTGATGATTATTATTATGCAAGTGATGTTTTTATTTATTTTATTTTTTATTTATTTTAAGTATTACACTATTGTATAAAGAGTAATGCTAAACGTCCCAAATTCTGTCACAAATGATGTGGCACGTGAGGTGTCAACATCACATCAGTCACCGTATAATCTCATGATTCATAAGATGCTGACACTTCACATGCCACATCATTTGGGATGGGATTTGGGAAAAAAATTTGGGACGTCTAACATTACTCTTGTATAAATTGAGGGTTTTTCTAAAGAGGGGGAGGACTCAAGACCACAACGTGATGTTTACAACCGGATCAACAGCATCTTGTCTATTATGCAAGTGATGTTATAATAGAGATTTTAGATGCTTACATTTTTTATTTATTTATGTAAGTGCTATTATAATAGAGATTTGGAAAATTGATAATTTTTTTTTTTTTTTTTTTAAGTGTGCAGCAATTGGGGGTTATTCTTTCTAAATTTGTAATGTCTCTTAGGTGAGTATCATTTCTGTGTACCATATCGATATCATTAACTATTTTAAGAGTCAATCTTACAAGATTGGTAACCTAATTTTGTACTAGCATAGCAACCACACCACATAAAATAGAAATTTAAGCAGCCAAGCCCTAGAATGCTAAATGGGAGTTGATGGGCGGCATTTTTTTTTTTTTTTTTCTATATACAACACACACAAAAGTAAGACTTTGTAATTATTTTACTAATCAACTCCATATCCATATTAAATTATATAATTTAATCAACCAATTAATATTCATTAATTAACTTGTAATTTTAATGCAAATACACAAAGATTTCCTACATCACATTGCATTTTATATATATATATATATATATATATATATATTTTATGTATACCCCTAAGATATATAAAAACATATAAATTTAATAAAGTACCAAAATAAATATTGACAAAATTCATTGTCAACAAATATTTTTTGAAAGTACTTATAAAATTTTGAGTTTAATTCGTTTATTTTTTTTATATTTTTTTAAATCTAACATTTAATAGGTAGGGGTTTGTTGGAAGGACAAGGATCCTAAGGTTTATAAGAAACTACAAAGATCAAACACTACTTACGCGTGACCATCAATTTTACTTTTGCAATTGTGAGAATATTTTTTTCATAAAGAAAAATATCACATATTACTTGAACTCTCAATAACGAACGTAGATGGGGAAGTGTATACCACTTTAACCATTATAATCAGGATTTTAATAATCCATAATCAATTAACGTTTTACTTGGAGATTAAATATAATGTCGTTTTCAAGTTAGAAATGTGGACTCAGCCAATGAAAGGGAGTTGGTCGAAACCCTAGCTACTTGATTAATGGCCAAACAATAAGACCTGTATTATATAATAAAATATAATTTTTCTTTTTGGATCTGTTTTGATACACCTAATCCAAATAATTTGTTTTTTTCCACTCTTTTTTCACTTATAAAATCGTCTGGAAGGATTAAAGTGCTATTCGGTTAGAAGAAGGGGAAAAAACAAAAAAGCAGATGGCACTATTCTGTTTATATATAGAATAACAAATTATATATATATATATATATATGCATAGTCCCGTTCACATCAATACGCATCGATGTAACTACATCAATACCAATACAGATGGATCATCTTACTTAAATGTAAACCGAGGTTGTCAGTTAATTTTGTCTCTCGAAGCAGTAATGTGGCTGCGGATTTTCTTGCTAAACAGAGTGCAGCAAGTCGATCGGTTCAAGTGGCTTGAGCTTGATTCGGTTGCGTTTTTGGTTCAGTGCTGGTGTTTTTGCTTTGGGGTTCTTGCTTTTCTAGTCGTAATAAGTGGTTTCCTGTGTGGTGGATGCATCTTGGGTCAGCTCTGTTGGCTGGGGTCTTGTTTGTTCCTTTGCCGTCTGCTGTTGTTTTGCCTTTGTACCTCTTTTTTTTTTTTTTTCTTTATTAATAAAGTGCGCCTTAAAAAAAAAAAAAAAAAAAAAAACTGATTATGGAGAAACTTTGACAAGTGCATATACTTTGAGTCAAAGTATATAAATCTAATGGTCCACATCCAACACACTGATGAAATTATATCAGTGTGCACTGATTTGAACATTCATGTATATATATACGGTCTCATTCTATAACTACATCATTACCAATGCATATAGATCATTGATCATAGAGAAGTTTTGACAAGTGTATACACTTATAGTTCTTCTCATCTATAACGTTGTTTGTACAAACCAGCTTTTCATGCATTTGAATCAAATTCCAAGACTTGTTATATAAATGGTGGGCCAAGAGAGAGGATATATAACAACCTTTGGATTTTGATTCAAAAGCACCAAAAATTGGTTTGTATATACCCTTATATCAAAGGATATATATATATATATATATATATATATTAACTTTCAATAAGGAATCATTTACTTTAATTTCGGTCCACACCTTAATGAAATCATATCGATTTGTATGAATTTTGATATGAATTTTTTGTGGATGATAAGTTCATTGAAATATGCTTATAAATAAAATTTGAGAATTTTTCTTGTACTAGAACTATTTATCCCGAATTTGTTAAATATAAAAGACATCAGAAAAATGGGAGATATATAAGAAAATTCAAAAAACTAGTTCTAGTGCTTGAAAAATTCCCAAATTTTATTTATAGGTATATTTCAATGAATTTATCATCCACAAAAAAATTCATATCAAAATTCATACAAATCGATGTGATTTCATTAAGGTGTAGACCGAAATTAAAGTGGGGGATCCCTCACTTTAAAGTTACTATATATATAATTGATGTGATTTCGAGATGTGAACCAAAATTAAAGTGAGGGATCCCTTCCTTAAAAGTTATTCTATATATATACGGAAATTTTCATATATGGATGCCCTAATAGAATTATATAAGGACATTGAATATGAGTCACTCGTTTTACATACTTTGACTTGGTATGTATGCATTTGTCAAATCACTTTTATAAATGAATGACTCACATTTAATATCCTGATAAAGTTATATAAGGATGCTCTGATAGGGATGAGACCGTGTGTATATATATATATATATATATATATATATAAGAATAGCAAATTCTTTTCTTTTTGTATTTTCTGTTGAGCCCGAAAAATTTCTTTGACTATGACAGTCTTTTAAAAAATAATATTGCTAACCAACTGATGTTTATATGTATTTGTCTATTTATAGTAACATAAAATATATCTAGTCAATGGTATATATTACCAAATTTAATCTAGATTCATGTATTCTCTCCTTTCGTTTATCAGAAATTCACAGTTACTATAATAATTCTTATGGGTAAAAATATAATGAATTTTTTTTTATTTAAATAATTTGGTGTAGCAAGTATCAATTATAATTTTGTATTGATTGTTGACTACACAAGTATTTTTTCCATAACAGTCAGGATTGTAGCTCTGTTGGTAGATGAATGAGTTTGAACCTTGGTCAAATGACTCTTAAAGTCAGCGATTTGAATTCTATTAATAGCAACAAAAAAAAAAAAAACCTTTTAAAAAATAAAAAATACCCGATCTAAATTGGTGGATAGATAGATAACGTAAAATATATATACATATTTCTTCGATACATGCATAACCAATTGTTTCATTAAAACGGTGCGTTTAAACATATAAATAGGAAAAAAAAAAAAAAAAAAAAGGTAACGTACTATATATAATGATATATGTGTCAAAACTCAAATCAGTAAGATCCTTATTGTTCAACATATTGCATAATGCCATAAATCATAATCCCCTTCTTAAGTGGGACCTGAAATTTATGGGCCATGGTCTCTCTCTCTCTCCATATATGTAATGTAAAGATGCCTTGAATTTGTTTCTCTTCATTGAAACTAAGATGCATATGATTCTGATATTAGCATGCAGGTCTAAATTAGTGAAGACTAGATGATGATATAATAAAGTCTAAGAGATCGATCAGCCATTGCAAACAATGATGTGGGGTGGGTAGGTGAAACAAAATGCACATTCATAGTTACATACATATTGCTGTGATCAGAAACTTATAATCATTCAACAAATGATGCCAATATAGTCTCCATTTTTACCAGATCAAACACCATTCATGATCTCATCAATCAAATGACTCCACTCGATCACAACATTCTGTTGACTAATCATAACCTAGTCCGACTGCGCATATATATAAGACAATTGTTTTTCTTTAAAAAAATATTATTCCTAGAAACTGAGAAGAAATGCCAGGTATAGATTTGAACTATATATATTACTAATATTTGTGTCTCTACTTAACTCTCAAGCATGGAAGTGTATATTTTTCTTAGTGAACAAATAGGGCTATACAAGCTTGTACAGGCGTCTATATATATATATGTGTGTGTGTGTGTGTGTTTCAAGTGAAAGTCAAAAAATTGAAGTCGTTTTAGATCATCCTATAGCTATATATAGCCAGGTGATATATAAACTAATACTATAAAAATGAGTTTGATGATATATATATATATATATATACAGTCATTTTCTCCTCGGTACGTTATGATATAACTACATCAGTGCATTGTATGTGTACCATAGATTATAGAGAAGTTTTGACAAGTACATATACTTTGAGTCAAAACATATAAATCTAATGGTCCACATCCAACGCAACGATGGAATTATATCAGGATGTACGACTTGAAAATGTTCATATATATATATATAATGTAGTTGTTGCATGTTGCATGTGACACATGTCGACGTCCAAAGTTGCACTGATCAAGGGGTTGTCGGCAATGCAAATCTAGAAAATATATGCTGTTAGTGATATATCGATGATGTAGAGATCATGATCAGCTAGATCTTCTCTAAATTTCAACGTTGGTTTGATAAATAGAAGCTTAAATTCTGCTTCCATTAAAATTATATATATATATATATATATATATATGCCTTGGACTTACAACATATATATTGTTATGAGTTTGATAATGCATGCAAGTTATTGTTCCTCTAGGATTAGGCTAAATCAGTTTAAGAATTTAAATTAAATATTTATAACGACTTTAATATCTATTAATTATTTATTTTTCAATCAAATGGCGGAGAAGAACAATGGACAACAACATTTGGATTTAAAGTAAATAAATAGATGAATATTGAAATTATACACTTATAAATCAAATTTCTAAGTTGATTTAGCTTAATATGTATATAAAGTAGGAATACAATTTTTTAAATGACTGTGAATACGCAACAAACACAAAACAAATTTAGCTTTTAAAATAACAAGCTTGAACATGATTAATTAAAAATATCATGGGCTTGGAGCCTTGGATTGACCTAAATCAAATCATGGTCGTGTTTTCAGGCAAATTTGATTCGGGTTGCAAACCGTGTATAGGTGAGCAGCTGTTGGATGAGAGATCTCAGACAAGTGAGATTCACTTGCAATATATATATATATATATATATTCTAAAATATCTCTATAATCTATGGTCCACATTATTCGTCTTGATATATTTTATATCTGGACGAACTGACAGTAGAAAGACTGATATATATAAATGTTTAAATCAGTACATACTAATATAACTTCATTAGTGTGTTGGATGTGGATCATTAGATTTATATACATTGACTCAAAGTGTATATACACTTGTCAAAACATCTTCATAATCAATGGTCCACATATATTAATACCGATGTAGTTACATCAATACGCACAGATCAGAGCGGGACTATATATATATATATATCATTTTAATTTACATTTTATATATTCTTCAATCTATTAATATTTTTCATAATCACAATAAAAATTCAACCTTAATTTTCAAATATATTGATATTTTGACTTTGATATTGGTTCGTTTTGGCAGCTTCAAGACCAAATCGCTGCTACCACTTCGCCTCTCTCTCATTCTCTAGCGATAATTGTTCTAATTCAAGAAATAAATATCATATATATATATATACAGTCTCGTTCCTATTAGGGCATCCTTATATAACTTTATTCAATTCCTATTAGGGCATCCTTATATAATTTTATTATAATATTGAATGTGAGTCATCTATTTATAAAAGTGATTTGATTAGTGTATACATATCAAGTCAAAATATGTAAAATGAGTGGCTCACATTCAATGTTCTTATATAATTTTATTGGTACGAAAATTTCGTTTTTATATATATATATATATATATATATTTGGTGTAATTGCATCTTTTTCTTTGCGGTTAGCAGACCGGTCCTTATTTGGGAGTGGTTGGAAAACAAGAGAGTAAAAAAAGAAATCGCGGGAACAGTGGGGGCCGGTCATGAAGGGTCCCACCTAAGCTACACTTTGACTTTCGTTTTTTTAATAATTATTATTATTTTATTTTTTCTTCTTCTGATCAGGGCATCAGGCAGTCTGATGATTCTTTATGCGAGCTGATCAGGTGGGACCCACTTTCTCAAGGATCAGAATTGCAATGCAAACTAAAGCTGAAACGTGTCTGATGGTCAACGGTCCTACTGCATTCCCTTGTTGACAGCTGCATCTCTGGTATTTCTATGACAATTCTATCCTTCTTCTCAAATAATTAAAATAAATGAATAATTTTATTTATTTAATTAAATATTACTTAAATTCGAGATTTTTTTTTAAGGGAAGAGTTCAATCTGTAATCCGTAATGCATTTGTCAGAGGTTTACCACTAAACAAGTCTCGTCTCATCCAACGTGGTTGAATTCAATCCTACTAACTTACCATCGACTGCTCGCCCAGCACCTTCATTTCCTAAATTGCTCCTGGGTTGATTTTTTTTTATTTTGATATAACTCAGGGGTTGAATTTGCTCCAATATATATATATATATATATATTAATATAAAAGGCTTTAATGTAATATTTTAAAAAATAAAAATATAGAAGACTTTTATGATATCTAATATATTTTTAATGCATTTTGATGTGTTTTTTTAATACTAAATTCGATGAAATCTATTTATTAATACTATATATTTTTTTTTTACAAAATTCGAGCACTAAGAACTATCTTTTTTTTTTAATTAAAAAAAAAAGAACTATTTTTTTTTTTTAATTTCCATATATTTCACCATTTTTTAATGTTTCATATTGAATAAATTTCCTCTGGTCTAGAAAATTGTCAAGAAATCCCTTGCATTAAAGGTTCTTCTAAATTCTAAAGGAATTTTATTTTATTTATTATTTATCTTATTTTGAGAATAGTTTTAAGTTAATATAGTGATTTTTTAACAAATATAAATATTTTCTATTTTTCCAAGTATTACACTATTACATAAATTAGGAATTTTTCAAGGAGGGGATGAATCGAACATGCAACCTTATTATGCAGTTGTGAGAGATTTACCACATGATCAACTTTCTCGATAAATATAAATATTTCCTAAAATATTTATAAGATGAAATTTGCACATCGAAAATTCCATACATGTCTTCGAAATAATTTCCCAACTTAATTTCCTTATCACACCCTTTAAAAACTGTCAGAAGTAAGACCATTTCTCACTTTGCTTGGAATGACTCCAATAGTCCAATTCATGGTCCCAAAACTTCAAATATGTTCCCAGAATTTTCAAAGTCTCATTATAATTTTATATCTTTTTGATCTAGCTTCAATGAAACTCTGCCCTTGATAAATTAATTTATCTATAATAATTGTGCCTATATATAGGTAGCAAATAATCAAAATGTTATCAAACCAATTAATATGGCAATATATTGCACAAGGGCACATTAATAAATTCTGACCCGATTTTTTTATTATTATTTTTTATTTTTATTTTTAAAATATAGTTAAAATAAGCTGTTCAAAAAACAAATATATATATATATAGTTAAAATAAATACTTCCTAAAATCTGTGTTCATACCACCCCCTATGGCTCGGTGGTAATGATAATATCTTTATGTGCATTTCATGGTGATTTTATTGGTTATTTTATTTTATTTTTTTTCTTTTTTCTTTATAATTAAATATTTAGGCAATATCAGTTCAATCTCATACTCTGCTTACATCATTAATTGTCTTATTGAAGTAATTTGGATATTAAATTTCTCTAAACATGTTGAGTACTTCTATTGAACTCAACATGTTATAAAAACATGGACGGGTGTCCTTATACTGATAATATTTTTGGGTGTACCTAATCACACTATTTTGGGAAAGGGATTAAAATTTTAGTGACAACACAACTGCAAATTAAGAGTAGAGTCCTTATCTTTAACAATAAATAAGAAAAATTAAAAACATAAAATAATTAATAATAAAAAAGTTAATAAAACGAAGAATTATGTTAGTGTATGTTGTAAGGATACACGTAACTTACTAATGTTACATTATTAATTATTATTAGTTATGCAATATGATATATAATTGTTTACCGCATGTGCGCTAAAGACGATAATTAAGAATATTCATTCTTTCTGGTAATATTTTAGTTCGAGTTGTATTGATATATTATATTAGGTTAGACTATATAAACTCAAATTTCTGACTCAATTTTTTAATTTCAATATCTGAACCACCAATTTGCTCATGTGTTTTTGTTGAATAATTCAACAGTTGAGATATTGAAACCCAACAAATTAAATCAGAAATTTGAGTTGGTATAGTCTAACTCGTATTATATATATTAAAATATAGAATCTGGCCGCCTCAAACTACATCTTACGTGGAGCGGTGGAAGTTTGCATGAAAATGTCAGATAGTAAAAATAAAAAATATTTAAGGGCATATTCGTCATTGGAATCGAAACAATAGGAGACTTGTACAAGGAAGCTTATACTCAAAAGCGGTTTCGTTGATGTCTTTTCTCTGGTTTTCGGTGTTTTCTCGAGAGAGAGAGTGTACAGAGTTGAAGATAATATCCTGAGACCGCTTAATCATCTCTGAAATTAATTAATTTTTATTTCTTTTCGTCAAGCCTGGAAATCTGATTTTACACGAAGTCAGGTAAGTGCAGTCTATATAGAGAGGTAGCCAAATAGAAAAAAAAAAAAAAAAAAATTGGTTTGTCTTTTTTTTCTTTGCATTCAATTCCATTCTTGCTTTTTCTCTTCTCATTTCACCTCCTTTTATGATTTTATCAGCCTCTTTCTCTTTAATTTTTCAAGCATAACCGACTTGCTTTTATCTCTAGATATTGATAAATAAAAATGATCTTGGAAAGAGCAAACAAGGTCTGGTTTTGGGCGATTAATGGGATTTTCTAGAGCTCCATGAAGTTGTTGAAGTACTAGAAGAACAGAAACAAAGAAGCGAAAAGAAAAAAAAAAAAAGCTTGAAGGAAGTCTTTTTCATGGCTACTAATATAAATAAAGTCATCACCAACCACTCCACACAAGTAGACCATCGCCAACTTCATCATCAACAACAACCAAACCAGTATCAACTACAACAAGATCATCGTCATCAACATCATCAACATCAGATTTCCTATGGAATGATACAACCATCGTCATCCTCCTCCGTCCCTGCAGGAAACTTCATGTAAGTAATTTTACACAACAGAGCAAAGCTTCCATCAAATACCCTTTTAAGTGCTTCTCAGAAGAGTACTCAATTTATAAGGTTTGGATTTTGGTTTCTGTAATTTTAATTACTGGTTTTGTGTTTTGGTGTCAGCTCATGTGGTAAGGATGCTGGAGCATACGATTTGGGTGAATTAGATCAAGCACTTTTTCTCTATCTTGATGGACAAGACCCTTCCACTGTTCAAGACCAAAGACGTGAGTCTTCTCTCTCTATATCTCTCTGAAAATTTTCACTTTTGGTTTTGTGTTTCGGTTTGGAATATTTTTTTTTTGGAATAAAAAAGATTTGGGTTGTTTGGGTCACAGGAAAAGCATTTTCAGCTAGCAGATGAAAAATTTGCAGCCTAGTACTTTTCTTTGACTCGATCCTTAGCTAGCTTGCAGAAGCTGGGAAGCTTTTTAAAAAACAAACAAGCACGAATATATTATACAAATCTGAAGAAAAATGTTTTTTTTTTTT
Source organism: Acer negundo (assembly GCA_035582765.1). Classification (NCBI taxonomy): domain Eukaryota; kingdom Viridiplantae; phylum Streptophyta; class Magnoliopsida; order Sapindales; family Sapindaceae; genus Acer; species Acer negundo. The sequence continues at coordinate 11,643,822 of CM069237.1, read as the reverse complement.
TTTTTCTTTGAATTGTTTTTGCTTTGGAACACGACATGTAACAACTAACAAACCCACCCCTTGAATTTGATCATGAATTCCTTGCGAATTCTTTGTGTACTTATAAGCGTACGAATAGGTATGGGTTTTTCTTTGCCTTTTTCAACTTTGTCTGTTTTGATGGCAGAGAGTCACAAATGCATGAGTGTTCTTGTACTCTCTCTCTCTCTCTTCTCTCTCTCTCTCTCTCTCTCTCTCTCGCTCTCTCTCTGTGGTTACTTTGGTCCTCCTTTAATCATTATCTCTTACTTTTCTTATAAGGAATTGCTTGTGTACATGTACTGCAGAGAATTCTGGAGGGATGAGGCCTCCAACTTTGAACATTTTTCCTTCTCAGCCCATGCATGTAGAGCCATCATCGACTAATAAGGTACACTATCAAACCGTTAATGACTTGATTAACACACTTGTTTCCTTGATGGTGAGTTTATAATTTTTATAAAATTGTTGGCGTTTGGGTTTGGGTTTTGTTTGTATTTGGTATATATATATATATATATAGGCAGCTGGTACAGGATTAGTTTCTTCTGCAAGTAGTGGTTCGAAGAGACAATCTGAGCCGTCCATGGAGTTGGCCAACGCCCGAAAGGATGCTGCATCTGGTCCTGAACCACCTAAACCTCCCAAGGTAGCGCTTACTAACTTGGATATATTAAAAATAAAAAATAAAAAATCAATATAATATAGAGATGAAGAATAATGGTTTGGTGGAGCTTACTGATCAAACTGAGATTCTTAGTTTTAATTATTTTCTTTAATTTCTCTTTAGTTTGTTATATAATTAATTGGTGTTGCCGCAGCGTGAAGGAAACAAAAAAGGTCCAACATCAAGTTCAGAACAGGAAGGACCAAAAACACCAGACCCTAAGGTGACTTCTTTGGTTCTTCTTATAATAACTAGTTTATATTAAAAGAATTATCACAAATTTTGTTATATTTTCTCTAAATATATATTTTTATGCAGACATTGAGAAGACTTGCTCAGAATAGAGAGGCAGCAAGGAAAAGCAGGTTGAGAAAAAAGGTCGGTGACCGTCGGTCCCCAATATTACTTGGTTCAAACCAGATTTTTCAAGTCATTGTATTTTTTTTCCATGTGGGTTTCATTTTATTCATATTTTTTAAAAAATCTTTCTTTGTTGATCCCAGGCTTATGTCCAGCAACTTGAGTCAAGTAGGATCAAACTTACCCAACTGGAACAAGAGCTACAAAGAGCCAGATCTCAAGTGAGCTTCCATTTCTTTGGGAAACTACTAACTAGTGTAGTCTCCTCCTGAGACCAAAATAACATTTTCATCAACTTTCTTTAGTTGATTTTCTAGTACCCTCTTTTAACTCAAGACCTGGGTTTTTTTAGGGCATATTTTTTGGTGGAGGTTTAGGAGGAGAGCAAGGCCTTCCTGTTGGCATCAACAGCATTAGCTCAGGTATCATCAATTTCTTCCACCACTTCTCTCTCCTCTCAAACATGCATAGTTAAGTTAACCCCATCTCTCTCTCTCTCTCTCTCTCTCTCTCTCTCTCTCTCTAGATGCGGCTGTGTTTGATATGGAATATGCGAGGTGGCTAGAGGTGCACCATCGTATAATGTGCGAGCTTCGAGCGGCGGTGCAAGAGCATTTGCCGGAGAACGAGCTGCGGCTGTATGTAGACAACTGCTTGGCTCACTATGACGAGATGATGAATCTGAAAGGCATGGTTGCCAAAACCGACGTATTTCATCTTGTATCTGGCATGTGGAAGACTCCAGCTGAACGATGCTTCATGTGGATGGGTGGATTCCGGCCATCTGAGCTCATCAAGGTAGGATTTCCATATTCCAACCCAATCATGCACTACTTGTATATTTACATATGCATTATCTCTTTTTTCTTAACTATACATATATACGAAAAGTATTCAAATCAGTTGTCCAAAAATGATGTCCCAACTTGTGTCTAACCAACCAAATTGGGACATGTGTCTATATTTAATTAATTTTTTTCAATTTTTTTCATAAATGTAGACATATGTTCCAATTCGGTTATTAGACATATATTGTGGACATCATTTTTGGACAACTAATTTGAGTCATACCAAAATAGAAACACACTACACAACACAAAATGTATGACAAGAAAATGACAAAAAACATGACTAGAACACCACTATTAGTTAACTAATCTTGATTAGATTTTCCTAACACATTTCCTTTTCTTTTTTTAATAATATATAAAAAAATCTTTGTTATTAATGGTTGAAGAGGATATATACTCTAGTAATTAATAACCTAGAAGTAGAATATGACGTGGGTGGGGGATATTTTGGGATGCTTGAAGAGGTATATATGTAGGACGATTTAATTGCATGGAGTGTGCAAGTTGTCGGTGGGGTGGCAAGGAAGATCACACTACAAATTCATGAATATCAATGAATGACGAAAGGCACCGTGAAGGATTTCTACAATAGGGTTGGGTTAGGTGTGATTCAAATAAAGGCATGTTCTGTTACTACAAATTCTGGTTTGAAAGTGAAAGAGAGAGAGAGAGAAAGAAGGAGTAGATTGCACGGGTCTGGCTTGCTACTCTCTCTCTCTCTCTAACTATCTTTGTCTTCTCACTATTTCATTGATATGCCAACTAAGTGTTTTGTTCCCACCTTCATCTATTTCTTTGGTTTGTAGCAAATAATTGAACAACGGCCTCTTGCAAATTATATATACTCGAATTCATAACCAGATATTTGATTCTATATGATCCGATAATATTCCATTGATATTCACCTAATTTAGAACGTACCCATTTGAGGAAGCATTAAAATTTGTTGTATAAAAGCTCTTAGGATTGCATCGTATGTACTCTACTCACCCAAGAAATAATTTACATATTATTTATGAAAATTATATTTTATCAAAATTGGAGCAGTTCATTTGATTAAATATTCAACTTGTGGTTTCAGTTAGTGTATATATATATATATATGATAATAGTGTTAACAAGTAGGTGAATTGAATTTGAATGATTCAGGTTATAGTGAACCAAATAGAGCCATTAACGGAGCAACAGATATTAGGCATATGTGGATTGCAACAATCTACACAGGAGACAGAAGAAGCTCTCTCACAAGGGCTTGAAGCTCTAAACCAGTCAATCTCAGACACCATTGCTTCTGATTCACTCAGCTGTGCTCCTAACATGGCTAACTACATGGGTCAAATGGCTGTTGCCATGAACAAGCTCTCCACTCTCGAGGGTTTTGTTAGGCAGGTATGATTTATTATTCTATTCTATATTAACTCTATAGCATATCAGATACATCTATTCCATTGCTGTTCCTGGAGTACTGGACCCCATCCCCATGCATGATTTTTGTTTAGTATCAATGTGGTGGGCCATGCCAGAATCTGGTCCTGCCTGGGTTTGGAAACCTACCCCAAATTTATGAACTACTTCATGTCCCAAACACATGAGGTGGTTGCTGTTTACGTACCTATCTACCCATCTATTTTTGTTTCATGTGCTTCATGTTAGTATTTAATGTCATGCATTCAATTAACACGTTGTACAAATTAGGGATTTAGCTAATTTAGAAATATAGCATATATACAACACATCTAGGCTGTGAAATTTCCACGTTTAATTATGTCCTATCGTACATATGTATATATATTAGTGGAAGTGTTTGTAATCGAAGGGTAGACCCAGCAGAGTGCTACTTGAAGATGGTCCTACGAACTGTTGTAAGGTCCCACATATATCCAGCTCCAAGGGATCTCATTTCAAAGTCCCCCATATTCGCATGATGTCACGGTCGTAACCGTTTGACTTAAAGACACCATGTACACAGCCCCACAATAACTTCCCTTTTGACTCTTCTTAGGATAAACACAGACTTCATTAAAACACACAAACTCTTATCATATGTATATATATAATATAGATTGGCTTCAGAAACTTGACGTGACGAGCAACCTTCAAGACCTAGCTAGCCACATATTTTCTGTTTCGAGGCAAGAAAATGACATTTCTATATATAATGAATGCTTTGAGGACTTAAGCTGAGGTGGGGACAAAAACCCTAAGAAAATAATTCACATCCAACTTTGAAAAAATAACTAGGGTTTTCAATTGATTTGTTATTTGGTCAGAGAAATTGGCATTTATTGAGTGGAATTCTAGTCAAGAATTTACCAATATAGCCATAGGTAGTCATGGTTAATCATCATTGTTATCAGCAGAATATTCACTAGGCTGTATGGTATTGATGACCAGTTTTTTTTTTTTGTATTAAACTGGAGGCTGAGCTGACTTTTGGTACTTAATTAATTATTTCTTGTTTCAGTCTATCTACATTTATATCGTGTCGTATATATATATATGCATATTCTTAGAAGAATTGGTTGAATCCTAGGCATTAGAAATTTCTTAGTTCAATTTATAACTCGTTGTCTTATATGCAGTTTTTTCCTGTCAAACTTCTAGAAAAAAGGGTTCATTATTTACCAACAACATGAACATTCAACCCACAATTTCATTTTCTAATTTCGCTTTATTCCATAACCCATTTGACAATCGAAACCTTATACCCCAAAGTCATATGTAGGATAGATTATGCTTAATTTTTCTTAATTAAAGTCAAATTTAATGGTCCTAAAAATGTTATTTTAACACGTGCCATACTGCATACATATGGTTTTACTGATAATAATATATGGTTTTTCTTCTTATATCAAAATAAATAAACTTACAGGGAGATAATCTGAGGCACCAAACCATACACCGGCTGCATCAAATCCTCACAACCCGTCAAGCCGCTAGGTGTTTGCTGGCAATAGCGGAGTACTTCCACCGTCTCCGAGCTCTAAGCTCTCTCTGGCTGGCTCGCCCTCGACAGGAATGATCAAAACCCTAGCCAAGGCCACTAGCTAGTTAATTAGCTAGTTCAATTTCATATAAATGCTGCTATATTATACAAGTTCCTTTTATTATATGATTGGCCTTCTTTATTTACTTCTTTTTCTACAGAGAGATGTATAGATCATAGACAAATATTTAAAATAGATTAAATTTTAAAATCAGTACAAGTTTATATTCTCTTCTACTGTCTCTCGTTTCAAATCTTGTTGAGATAAAAAAATCCAATATTTGACACAGTGATATTTTGGTCGGCATTTTGGACTATGGAATGGAAAAGTTAGAGAGAAAAGAAGGGCATTGAAAGAAGAAGGAGAAGAAGATATTTTTAGTGGTGTTTGTTTTGAGATAGTGAAAGCAAAGACAAAAATAATATGGTAAGTGTAGTTTGGCGAAAAGGAGATGTCGAGTGTTGAAACCTAAACGTTCCTCGGGCATGCATGATGCTGACAAATTGCCTTTTCTACTTGCACTTTGGAAGAAAAACATGCATAAGACAATTTCATTGCTACTTGGTAAGACCATCCAATACAAGTATATCATTTACATTGGAAATATAAAACTATAATTTAAAATTGTGACATTGCACACTTGCATTGAACGGTCTCACCAAATAGCAATGAGACCGTCCCATGTAAGTTTTTCTCGCACTTTGATTGCTTTTTTCTTTAGGATCACAAGTCCTTAAACAAGTATTCCTTATGATATTTAGAGCTTGTTTGGTTGAGCTTTTAAAAAACCTCTATTAGTTGGGCTTTGTTTGCAGTAGATCTATTAGAAATAGAGTTTTTGAAAAAAAGAAAAAAAATTATAGTTGTTTGGTTGGTAGACTTTTTTTTATAAAAAAAGATTTATTTGGAAAAGCACATCCCCATGAGCTTTTACCTAGTATAGGTTTAAACTCTACTAACATCTACTCAATTTAGAATAGACAATCTCAAAAGTCCAACCAAACAACTCAAAACAACTCAAATAGACGTTAGTAAACCTTTTGAGACAGTAGAAAACTCAATCAAATAAGCACTTAATAACATGTCATACCATATATAAATCTTTCGTCATTAAATATGATAAATATTAACATTACTTATCTTTCAAAACACATGTTATATATATATACTGAAAAAAAATATTATATTAATTTTTTTTAATTCAAGAAGTCGTGTATTAATATATTAAAATAGATATATTACCTAGTATAGGTTTAAACTCTACTAGCCTCTACTCAATTTAAAATAGACAATCTCAAAAGTCCAACCAAATAACTCTAAAAAACTCAAATAGACGTTGGTAAACCTTTTGAGACAGTAGAAAACTCAATCAAACAAACACTTAATAACATGTCATACCATATATAAATCTTTCGTCATTAAATATGATAAATATTAACATTACTTATCTTTCAAAACACATGTTATATATATATATATATATATACTGAAAAAAAAAAAATGTTACATTAATTTTTTTTTTTTAATTCAAGAAATTGTGTATTAATATGTTAAAATAATAGATATGAATTATTTATTTATATTTTAAATCATGTTTACAAGATTTTTTTAAAACAATTACGTTAATAAAAAATATTTTCAATTAAATATAAATTAAAATAACCTTAAAGGCTTATATATATATATATTTAGTCTTTCTACTGTTAGTTCGTAATATCAGGACGAAGAACATGGACCATAGATTATGAAGAATTTTTGACAAGTGCATACACTTTGAGTCACATTATGTATACCTAATAGTTCACATTCTTCATCTTGATATATTTTATATTAGGATGAATTGACAATAGAAAAACTGTATATATATGGTGGTTCTCTCATAAGAGATCTCTTATTTTAATTTTAATAAGGACTTTGATGAAACCATATATATTTTTATGAATTTTGATCTAAATTTTTGTGTGGATGATATGTACAATGAAATCTATCTATGAATAAAATTTGAGAATTTTTCAAGCACTACAACTATTTTTCTTGAATTTTCATATATTTCGCCCATTTCTTGATGCCTTAATATTTAACAAAATCAGGATAAATAGATATAGTTTTTGAAAACTTCTTAAATTTTTTTGACTGGTAGATTTCATTAAACTTATCATCCACAAAAAATTTCAGATCAAAATTTATAGAAATCGATGTGTTTTCATCAATGCCCTTACCGAAATTAAAATAAGGGATCCCTTATGAGAAGACCACTATATATAAATATATATAGTAACTTTCCAGTGCGAAAAATCCGGTACGGAATCGTCAATGGCTACCAGTAGCAATTGAATTGCTACTGGTACTTATTGGATTATTACCGGTAGCAATCCAATAGCTTCCAGTAGCTATCGACGATTCTGTACAGGATTTCCTGCACTTGAAATTTATATATATATATATATATATAGGAGACTTCTCTCTCTCTCACACACACACACACACACACACACACACACACACACACACACACACACACACACACACACACACACACATATATATAAGAGAAAAGGAGTGAAAGAGATAAGAGAGGTTTTTAGAGAGAGAGGCTTTGACAATGCTAGGTTGGATAGAAGATGTGACCTTAGGGAAAACTTGCACTCAATTTTCGTGGATAATTTGAATGAGAAGGTAGATCTTCTATGTCTATGGGGGTTGTTCAAGACTTTCAGAAAGTGAAGGACGTCCATCTTTCAAGGGCAAATAAGGACAGAAAGAGAGGCTTCACTTTCGTGAGATTCGCAACTCTTGATGAAGCAAGAAGGGTGGCTGAGAAGACTAAAGGAATGCATGTATATGGATGGCCGGTAGAAGTCAAAGTTGCTCAGTATGGTTGGAATAGTCGGAGGAATGAAGGAGGCAGAAGAGAGCTGAGAGACAGAACTGAGATGAGGAAACAGGAAGAGTGGGCAACAGATAGAGACAGTTTGGGTGATCATTTGAGGGAACCAGCAGGGAGGTGAAAGGGACATTACTTGTTCGTAGAAACGGTAAACGCCAACCAGACCATTCACATTGGCAGAGAAAAGGATGAGGGGAAGGAGATGATGTCTCTTAATTTGGAAAGGTAAGACATTGACAAGAAATGGCTGGAGTTTTATGCAGTAGGGTTTCTTAAAGATTTTTCCAGCGTTAGCAGGGTCAATAAAAGGCTGATGGATAGAGGCTTTCGGATTACATTGATGTATCTCGGTGGGAAAGCCATTCTCTGGAAATTTGAATCAGACATTGATTGTATAGGCTTCATCAAGAACCGTTTGGTTTTTTGGATGATACTTTCATCTCAATGGAGAAATGGACTGATCATGTTCAGATTCAAGCCAAACCAGTTTGGATCACCTTCTCAGGGGTCCCGATAAGATGTTGGAATGAATCTATCTTTTTGAAATTAGGAAAATTAGTGGGCAAGGTTCTCCTAATTGAAAAAGACACCCTGCTTAGAAGACGAATGGATAGGGGCAAAATGATGATCTTCTTTCATGAAGACCGACTTTGTTTTTAGAAACTACAGGTGAAGGAAGGTAACAAGGCCTTCATTGTTTCTCTGGAGAAGGATCCGACTCCGAAATCTTTTGACTGGATATCAAATGAGCTAGATTTGAATTTTGAAAAGGCACCGGAAACTCAGTTCTTTTCATTGATGTCAAACAGAGGTGACAGGATGGAAAATGTGGACAGTGAGGAGTGGGTGTATGTCAGAGGTAGGAAAGATGGTAGGAAACTTTCTAAAACTGCTGACAATTCATCCCCTTCAATGAACAAACATGATTGCCTACAAGGAGGTGTGAAGTTAAAAGGTAAGCAATCTTTGGTTAGGACTTCTAATAAGAAACCAACCTACGGTACCTATAGAGAAGGCAAGTTGGATCTTGAGAAGAGGAAAGACTGCCATGTCAGAAGAGTAGGTAGCATAACATCAACATCAAATTCAGAATCAAAGTTGGTTGAAGGAAGAGAAGAATGTTCAAAATGGAGACAAGTGCCAAGAGAAAGTGTGTCTAATAGGTAAGGTGGGCTTGAAAAGGGTGCAAGTGGACGTGGGCCTCAGAGAAGTATCGAAGCCCACTCAGAGACATCTGAAGAGGGGACTGAGTCGTGGGGTGTAAGTCCAACAGTTAAAGGTACAGAGGTACGAGGTACAGAGGTGGGAAATCTTAACAAGATATAGACCAAACTATTGGGCCTATTTCGGACCAGGAAGGAAGGGATATTAATTTACCCTTGAAAGACTCGATTTCCTTTCCTCTACTGAATACAGGGAGGTCATGTTACTGCCGAGGAATTGATTTCGGTCCCTCTATCAGTGGAACTGGGCGAAGAGAGGAAAAAAGTGAATCACAAACAACAGAAACGGAAGAAACGATGGAGCCTTTAGGAAGAAATAACGAAGGTCATTGAGAAGGGATCTTCTCTTGGCTATGAGTTTAAGGTGAGAGGAAGGAAGAAAGGCAGAGGGAGGTTATTCGGCAACGGGTAATTCTGTTCAAGAACGCAGTTAGAGCATGTGAGTGGAGATTGCCAAGGTGATAGAGGTAGTTGTGGCTTTGAGAGTTTATTTTAATGGCCAAGAGGATTCTATAGGGATTGCAATTGCTCAGAGGGAAGTGGAAGATGAAAATAGGCTGGCAGAGACTAATGTCAGTTAAGTATGCTTTGTTTCTTTCTCGGTTTTCATCTCCTTTATGTTAATCATTTCATGGAATGTGAGAGGTCTGGGGTCGAGTGTGAAATGTAGGATGGTTAGGGGTATGGTCTTGCGTCATAGGCTAGAAGTTTTATTTATTCAAGAATCGAAGTTGAAATGCTTTGATAGCAGAGTTATTCAGGCTGTTGGGGGGCGGTGGTTGTCGAGAGGTGTCGGGGTGGATGCTGTTGGTGCTTCCGGTGGTCTGCTTGTCCTTTAGAATAAAGAGTGCTTCTCAATAGAGGATTGTATTACCAACAGTAGGTGCATAATTGTGTCAGGGATTCTTAAATGCCACAATAAAAGGATTATTTTTTGTAATGTCTACGCAGCGTCGGTGGAGAATGAGAGAATAGATCATTGGGCATTCATTATTGGGGCAATACAGTCTTTGCCGGCTGCTTGGTGTGCTGGAGGTGACTTCAATATGGTTTTGGATTCGACGGAAATAGTAAGGGTAAGTTGTAATATGGGACATATTCGAAGTTTTAAAGGTTTTTACTGCAGGCTAACATTATTGATATATTTCAATGCATGGATCTTCTTTCACTTGGTCTAATAACAGAGTTAGCCAAGCGTGGACTAGGTTGGATCGTTTTCTTCTATCTCCATCTATATTAATGTGGTTTCCGAATTTAATCCAAAAGAGTCTCCCTAAGTGTTTGTCGGATCATAACCCGATTATGTTAGTTGATGAGACGAGAAAGTGGGGACCAAGTCCCTTCAGATTTTGCAATTGGTGGTTAGATGAGAAAGAGATGATGAAAGAGGCCATAAGAGGTTGGAATGACTGTAAAATGTCAGGTTCAAAGGGTTTTACTATTTTTTCCAAAGCTAAGGCTTCAAAATTCTCCTTGAAGAGATGGTTGAATTCGGAAAAGAGTAAGTCTTTGAATTCGAAGGAAGTGGAGGAGGAATTAGGGGTAGTGGATGAGAAGGCTGAATTGGTGGGATGGACGGATCAGTCAAGGAAGGATCGTCAAGTGCTGTTAGATGAATTATGAAAAAGGATAAGGCGCGAAGAAATAGCGTGGAGACAAAAATAATCGCGCATTAACTGGCTGCGAGAGGGAGACAAAAACACTTCCTTTTTTCATAGTATTGCAAATGGGAGGATGAGGAGAATCTGATATCTGAGTTGTTAATTGATGGGGTCTTGGTTTTAGAATCTAGTGGCATCAGAGAAAGGGTGGTCAGTTTTTTTAAGAATCATTTAAAAAAGGTAGAGTGGCAAAGACCGAAATTGTCTTAGGAGGGCTTAAGGAAAATTTCGGTGGATGAGAAACTTTAGAAGAAGATTTTAGTTTGGAGGAAGTGGGTTTTGGAGTATGCTCTCAATGCTAAAAGTATTCTCAGGTGTTTTGAGTTAGTGTCAGGTTTAAAAATCAACTTCCATAAATCCTATGTGGTTCAAGTAGGCATAAAGAGAGCTTTGCTATCTGCTAGATAGGTTGCAGCTCTTGTAAGCAATCTTGTCTTCTTATTACTTATCTAGGTTTTCCTTTTGGAGGTAGACCGGGTCGGAAGAGTTTTTAGAATCCGTTAATCTCCAAGATTGAAAATCGCCCGGCTCTTTGGAACAAGAGATTTATTTCTAGAGGAGGGAGGCTTGTCCTGATTAAATCTATGATATCGAGTATCCCAACGTATTTCCTCTCAGTCTTTAAAATGCCAATGGGCGGTTCCAAGAAGATTGAAAAGTTTCAAGAGGATTTCTATAGTTGTATGAATCTGTCAGTTCGTAACTGGTTAGAAGATTGGCTTATGCCCAAGTTCCAAATAAGAAAGAGCTTGGTGTTCGATGTTTTGTGCAATTGTGTGGACTGTGTGGGAGTGCCGAAATCAGAAAACTTTTGAAGACAAGAATACAGAGGTTCATCAAGCGGCGGATTTGGTGAAATTTAAAACGGTATAGTGGTTCAAGCATTTTGGAAAAGGTTCGCAAGAGGCGGTAGAATCCTTGTTATTGAATATGAAAGATCTTTGCTTAGACCATAAGAAAGTAAAGTCTTCCAAAATTGTGGATTGGATTCCTCCTGAACCTGACAAGCTCAAATTTAACATGGATGACTCAGTGTTAGGGAAACCTGGGCCTTCGAGAATTGGAGGTGTGCTGAGGGATTCGAATGGTAATGTGCTTTGCCTTTTTTCGTTTCATATGGGGATCTTGGATTCGAACACAATTGAACTTTTGGCTATCAAAAGAGCAACAGAGCTGATTGTCGAAAATTCAATCTTAAAAGGTCGTGACATCGCCGTTATTAGTGACTCAAAAGTGGCGGTGTCGTGGGTTAATCAAGGGGATTTCGGTAATGTGGCTCAGATCAAATAGATATATGACATCCGTGAGATTCTAAAGGAATCGAATCATGTAAAGGTCGTGTTCGACTTAAGAATTTTCAATTCTTTTGCCGATAGTTTGTCTAAGATGGGAGCTAATTTGGCTGGGGACTTTGTGGATTGGGGCGATGTTTAATTTGTGTGTGTTTGTAGCTGTTGTTTTGTGTCTTGTTGTTGTTGCTTTTGCGTTGTTGTCTTGGTGCAGCTTCTTTGTTTTCTGTTGCAGTTGTCGGTTCTATGCTGGGTTGGGTTTGGGGGTTTTTTGGTTCTGTGTTTTGCGCCCTGCTTGGTGGCGTCTCTCGCTGGTGGCTTTTGCTAGTGTCCCAGTTCTGCTTTTGTTGGTCCTTGGCTTTTGCCTTTAATACAATAAGGATGTTTATTTTTATATATATATATATATATATATATATAAACATCCTTACAGAAATCTTATATCCAAATCATTCATAACATAATGAAATTTAATAAATTTTAATGAGATCTTTTGCATAGATGATTAGAAAATTGAAATATACTTATGGGAAAATTTTCAAAAAATTTTGAATTCGGAAACTATTTTTTCTATATTTTTTAAGAAAAACAAATTTAAGAAGTGGGGAAAATATAGGACAAATTTAGAAAAAAAAAACTTTTTTACCAAATTCAAATTTTTTTGACATTTTTTCCATAAGTATTTCATTTTTCTTATGATCCATATAAAAAATCTCATTAAAATTCATTAAATTACATTATGTTATGAATTGTTTAGACATAAGATTTAGACATAAAGAGGGTTTGCATATGAGAATTCTCTTATATATATATGAAAATTTTCAAATCAGTGCGTCCTGATATAACTCCATCAGTGCGTTGGATGTAGACCATTAGATTTACATACTTTGACTCAAAGTGTATGCACTTGTCAAAATTTCTTCATAATCTATAACCCACATACAATGCACTGATGGAGTTATATTAGGACGTACTGACGAGAAAAGGACTTTATATATATATATATATATATATTTATTTATATAATCCAATTCAAAGAATTCTCCTTTTCTTTTCTTATTTTACAAAAACAAATTAAATAAAAAGAAAAATACAGCAATAACTATTTAAAAAATAAAAAAACAATTATTGCACAATTACCCTTTAACCTTTTTATTATTAGTAAATTACATTTAATTTCAACCCATATTACTAAACTTACCCTTAAATATAGCACATTACTTTTTATTTTCATCCAATGTTATTTTCATACTCTACTTTTAGTCAATGTTATTTTCATACTATACTTGTAATTTTTGTAGTCTGCATGTGATATTTGTTCATTTATTTGAGTTGTGATTTATAGAACTTTAACCTTAGATTACTTCTAATTTATAGGTTTTAGTGTGATAAATGTTTGATAATTTACCAATAATAAAAACCAAATCCAATCAATTACCTACTCTAACTCAATATAAAAACATTGCATTTGTTAAGTAGTCTTTATAAATATATAATTTTATGCATGTTTTATATAAAATATTTCTTTAGTTTTGTTTCAATTGTTTGATTATACATTCCATATTCACTTGATTTTGTTCTAATTGTTAGATTAAGCATTTCATATTCACTCTATTTCTTTCTAATTGTTATATTAAACAATTCAAACTAGTCTTTAAAAGTAAATTTTCATGTGTAGAATCATTTATGTAAAAGAATAATCCATTTATATCCTTACATATATATAAGTTTAGCTCGAGTAACAAATATTTTCTGGGTCCGCCCCTTTCTAAGAGTCATATAAATTCCTCTCTCCTATGTCCTTGCATATGTTCATCGTTTGTATGTATGTTTATGCATTTGTACTTAATAGTTTTCAATTCCTAGTTGAACATGTTCTAGGATTGCATATTAGGTAATGCATAATTGAATGTGTTGTGTTTATTTGTGTGTGGTTTTGGTAGTCTATTTAACGAAATTACATTTCTAATACTTTCTGATAATTTTTGGTCCTACAGTGTTTGGTTTTTTCCCTATATTTGTTTTCAAGGTTTTGAAGCTTTTCGGGTTCCTATAAGGAATTCGAAGGTTTTTTGGGATATTCAGGATTGTTTCAGAACGTTTTTGGGACATTCCGTGAATTGGTCGAAAACAGGGTTCGGTTTTGGAGACACGGAGGCGGTTGGAATCGTGCTAAGGGAACGTCACCCAAAATTGGCTCGGGTTGAGGCAGCATTATGCAAAGCGCAAGTTACAGCTTGTGCATGGTAGCCTTGCTTATGCGCAGCAGGCAGCATTACACACATCGTGGGTTGTGTGCTTGCACAATCCATATGCATTGCGCAACTCACTTGCCAAGCACCCAGCTTCGTGTGTGCAGTATTGGCTGTGCGCTCACGTATCTATTTACTCTTTGAATTATTTTATTAAATAAATTGATCTATTTCTTATATTTTATTTATTAGAATAAAGTAATAAATAAGATAATCAAATACATAAGTTAAACTAAGTAATAAATTGTAACTTAAAAGTTACAAAATAATAAATTTTTAAATATTTTTATTTAAATAAGGGGCTGATTTGTCGAGCCGGACATGCCGGACGGCATGACACATCCAAATTTCTAACCATGCCATGCCCGCCCTGACACTTTAAACTTTTGTGCCATTTTGGCATGGCCCGTTTAACGTGTCGGGCCGACACAGTTTGATAGCATTATGTTTGACCATTAAATTTCAGGATATTATTAAAATAAATAAATAAAAAACCCTCTAGTTTGGGTTTTTGATCAAAAATCATCATCTAGTTTCTTTTCTGACCAAAAACTACCCTATAGTTTTCCGTTAAAATATTAAATTTTTTTTGTTAGATGACAAGAGTAGAATAGTAAGTCACAATTAATTAATTATAAAAATAATATTAACTGAAATAAAACAATTTTTTGATAAGAAACTAATATTGAATAAAAAAAATACATTATTTTATCCACAATATATTAATTAAAAATTAAAAAATAATTTCCTCTCTTTCTCCATTCTCCCACTCCTTATGTCTCCTTCAACACTGTTTCACTCCAAACCATAATTGATGGTGGATGGGTTTTTATGGTGCTTTACCACCATCCGCCACCACCTCCAAACAAGGATTGATGCTACGGTCACCGTAATCCTCTTCCAAACCCAAACCCCCACCAAAAACAGAGAGAAGTCGGGAATCAATCACCCCCGCTGTCGCGAATCAATCTCTCACGTCGCTAATATTTTCACCAAACACGAACCAGCCCCGAATCTATCTCCATGCTGCCGCGATTCACACCAACACAAATTGATCTCCTCCATTTTCACAGTCTCCCCAAACTCCCTAGATTTTTCATCATCCAACCTCAAGTCCTCAATGCCATCAATGGCCACCTTTCCAAATATGTCACTACACAATTCAACGCCATCAACAACCACACCACCAAATCCTAACGCCTTTCTCTCCTCCAAAATTCCAATCAATAGCCATGTCACCCAACCTCCACCTCTGGACCACCCCTAAACACAACAAAACACCCACACCCGGCCACCATCCCACCTACAACAAACGAGAGAGAGAGAGAGAGAGAGAGAGAGAGAGAGAGAGAGAGAAACTACAGTGAGAAAAGAGAGAGATGAGAGACAATAAAATGAGAGAGAGAAAAAGAATATTTTTGTTAATTAATATTTTTTTAATTGAATATTATTTGTTTTGATTATTTTTTATTTGTTTAAATTTGAATATATGGGTAAAATGGTATATTTAGATAGAAATGTTAACGATAGCCAGTAGGGTGCTTTTTAGCTAATAAATCAAAAGGCAAGGTGGATTTTAGAGGTCGTTTTTAACCTAAAACGAAACTAGAGGGTTTTTTTTTAAAAAAAAAAAAAAAAATGAATATCCTTTAAATTTCTGGTTAGCTGGACAAAGTTGAAGTATTCATAAAAATTTAGGGATTAAATTGGTAGATGCTCAAATATTTATTAGTTTAATATAAATGTGTCAACTGGGGTCGAGTCTGGCGTGCCTGGCCCGTTAAGGCCCGCTAAGGATGCGAGTCGTGCCTGGCACGGCACGCCTTATATGTGTGCCTAGGCTAGCATGACACGAAGGCACGTGTTGTGCAAGGCCATGAGTTTCAACTCTCCGTGCCGGCATGGCATGGCACGTTAGGTTAACGTGCCAGAGCCCACGGTCAACACGACGAGCCTTCAATCGTGTCGATCGTTGGCCCGCCATAAATTATTATTTATTTATTTATTATTTTTCCAATTCCAACAGTCCAACTGTTGGAATAATTTTTATTTTATTTTCTTAAAATAATTTGACCGTTGGCTTCGGCCACCAATGGTTGGAATCCAAATTTTCAAAAGAAAATTATAAATAATACCCCTCATCACTTCTATTTTATATTTTTACCCACATTTCAAATTTTCCTATAAATACCCCACCCATTCCAATTTTCATACAATTTCTCTCCATTACTCTCCCTCAAATATTTATTCTCTCTCTCTCTCTCTCTCTCTCTCTATTCTCTACACTACTAACTACTTACTACTAATACTATCACACTCTCTAGTCTCTATTTACTATTCTCTAATTATTATTCTCTAATCTCTCCACCAAGACACCAAAGTACAAAAGCAATTTTTTTGTTCTTTAAATTTTATTATTTAATTTTATGCTTAGTTTTTAAATTTTAAATTTATATTTTTATGCTTCATAAATCATAAAATTATGTATTTTATTTTATTTTATATATTTATGCTCAAAATTCAAAAATCAAAATGGTAAATTTTTAAATTTATAGTTAATTTCAACTACATTGTTATTATTTAATAATTAATATTTATACTAGCTATTAATTTTAATATTTTATTAATTTTACTTTTTATATTTATGATTTTGCGTTTAGTTATTAATTTTAATATTTATACTTAATTTTTAATGTTAATATTTATACTTAGATTTTACTTTATATTTAATATTTATGTGTAGTATACTTATAATTTTATACTTAGTTTTTAATGTTAATATATATTCTTAGGTTTAATTTTATATTTAATTTTTAATGCTTAGTATATTTATGATTTTATATTTTTATGCGATGTTATTAACTTTAATATTTATTCTTATAATCTTATATTTTAGTGGTTTACTTTATATTTATCATTTTATATTTTTATGCAATGTTATTAACTATAATATTTATTCTTAAAGTCTTAGATTTTAGTGTTTTACTTTATATTTATTATTTTTACTTAGTTATTAATTTTAATATGTTTGTTTAGTATATTTATTATTTTATGTTTAGTTATTAATTTTAATATTTTTACTTAATTTTTAATGCTAATATTTATACTTAAATTTTACTTTATATTTAATTTGTAATGCTTAGTATATTTATGAGTTTATTTTTTATACTTTGTTATTAATTTTAATATTTATTCTTATAATATTAGGTTTTAGTGTTTTACTTTATATTTAATATTTTTACTTAGTTATTAATTTTAATATTTTTGTTTAGTATATTTATGATTTTATGTTTAGTTATTAATTTTAATAATTTTCTATAATATATTAGTATATTTATGATTTTATATTTAGTTATTAATTTTAATATTTTTGTTTATTTTTTAATGCTAATATTTATACTTAGGTTTTACTTTATATTTAATATTTATACTTAATATATTTATGATTTTATGTTTATTTTTTAATGTTAATATTTATTCTTAAGTTTTACTTTATATTTAATTTTTAATGCTTAATATATTTATGAGTTTATATTTTTATGTTTTTTTTAATTACTTGTAATACTTATTCTTAGAATCTTAGGTTTTAGTGTTTTACTTTATATTTAATATTTTTGCTCAGTATATTTATGATTTTATGTTTAATTATTAATTTTAATATATTTTTTCTTAACATATTAGTATATTTATTATTGTTTGTTTAGTTATATTTAGTTATTTATTGACTAATGAGTTAATATTTCTATTGTAGGAAATGGATCATAATAATCCTTTTTTTTTTCCGGACAGTCTTAACATGGACAATGATGATTTTGACCTTTTCGAATCGGCCCAACCAATAACGGGACCTTTTGCCTCCACACCAACATCACGTCGCAAAACTAGAAAGACGACATCTGTTGTATAACAGTGTTTTGACAGAGAAGACGTACTAAACCCAGACGGTACGGTCACAACAAAATCTCACTGTAAGTTTTGTAAATCTTTATATAGTAGTTCTAAGTCGGTAATCAGTCATTTGAAAATGTATATGGACAAATGCATGGCTTAACACGGACAAGTAGACACTATAACCCAGGCACAACTGCAACGAAACACAGACTGGTCTGTTACGACGTGGAGTTACGACTCTGTGTATGCTAGAGATTGCATGGCACTTTACATTGCACAAACTGATCAACCAATTAATTTTGGTGACAGTTTTTATGAACAACTTATCCAAAAAGCATACAACCCCCAATTTAAAGCTGTTTCTAGAAACACAACTATGAGCGATTTGTTAAAATGTTTTAAGACCCAACAAGATAATTTGATCGCTGAATTGCAACATCTAAATGGTTTTATTGCACTAACTTCCGATATTTAGAACACACGTTCCAAACAAGACTATTTATGTGTCATAGGACACTATTTAGACTCTGATTGAAAGTTACAAAAAAGAATTCTTGATTTTCTCCTATGGATTTTCTATATACTGTAGAAAATATTTATCATGTCATTGTTTCTGTTTTACAAACTTATGGAATAACTCAACGCATCCTTTCTATTACATTAAATAATGCATCAAGAAATACTAGCTCTATTGCCTTGTTTTTTTACAACAATATCCTGCGAGATGAGGGTTATTTCTTCCACCAGTGATGTGCATGTCATATCATAAATTTAGTTGTCAATTTTGGTATGAAGGTTGTAGGCAATCATATAGATAGCATCAAAGAAGCCTATTTTTAGATCAGCAGCTCTAGTATAAGATTGTTAGATTTCGACAGATACTATCAAGCTAACTCTCTACGACCTCGATGATTCCAAATAGATATACCGGTAAGGTGGAACTCTACTTATTTAATGTTGCAAAATTGTTTAGATTATGCCGAAACTATTTCAGGTTTTTATAACATTAAAATAACCGAAATTGGTCGTCCACTACTAACCTCAAACAATTGGTATGTGGTAAAGATTTTTGTTTAATTTTTAAAGGTTTTTTACGATTTCACTTTAACTCTTTCCGGGGTCTATTACCTCACATCTTCTTAGGCAATCCATTAGATTGTTGAAATGTTTGAAATGTTAAACATGTATAGGGAGGATGAAATCCTAGGCACTACAGTTGTTGTCATGGGAACAAGTTTAAAAAATTTTGGTCTAAAATTCCTTTCCTTTATGCCTTAAGTGTTATACTAAATCCTAAGGTTAAATTATCTGATTTAGAAACTGTTCTTGATTATATTGGTTCTAAATTGAAATTTGATTTTTTCGAACATTTTGCTGACTTGCGAACCAAGTTGTTCGAAGTTTTTAGTATTTATGAATGCATGTTTGGTGGCGTTAACAAGCAACCATCGGAAGAACGGGACACACTCCCGTTGAAGAGAAGTTGGAGCATTCTCAATCACCGAAAAATAGGCAGCTCATCAAGTTCTTCTTCATCCCAAGCTCCACGAGCTGCTACAACTAGAGGTGCCGAACTCAACAGGTTCCTTGAAACTCAGTTTGATTCAGCCGGAAACATGGAGGAATTTGATCTGCTGTTATGGTGGAAGAACTATAGCAATAAATATCCGATCTTGTCACAACTAGCACGTGGCATACTCGTTATCCCCTTGTCCACTGTTTCTTCAAAATAGGCATTCAACACGAGTGGATATATAATTGAACCAAGAAGAACTTCTTTGTCTCATGAGATGGTTGATGTATTAACATGCCTTCAGGATTGAGAGCATGTTCGAACGAGGATGCAACATCAAATGGAAGACCAAGAAGTTATTCAAAATTTTTCCAATTTATACGTCGATGAGGGTTCCGACAGTAACCAGATCTAAGAGTGTAGACTGAAAAGTTATTGATTGCACTTTTTTTTTTTTTTTTTTAACTATACATGTATATTTACTTGACTACTTGTAATTCAATTGCACTCTTTTTCCTTACCAAGATTTTATCCCATTGTTTTTTATTTTTTGTTTTTTATTTTATTTTATTTTATTTTTTTGTGTTTTGTAAGGTTTTTAATGAGGCAACCATGTAATACTGAATCTACATAAGTAAATCAAATTCATTTCTTTATCTATATATATATATATATATATATATTTATCTGACTTACACTTGCACACTTTTTACCAAATAAATAAATAATTCATAATTTCATATTTTCATCTATTTTTTTTTTTTAATTTTCTTACATCTTTAATCTTTATTTATTCTTTGAATTATTTTATTAAATAAATAAATCTATTTTTTACATTTTATTTTATTAGACTAAAATACTAAATATGATAAACAAATTACAATTAAAAAAAAGTTAAATTGTGAAAATAATATTATAACAAATAAATTTAATACTTTAAAATTTAAATCTTAAATTTCTTTTTAAAAAACTTAAAATTAATATATATATATATATATATATATATATATTGAATTGGAGCCGACCTATTAAGGCTAGAGATGAACATTTGGGGTATGAAGATGGATATGGGTCCCCTCATCCCCATCCACCCCACCCCCCCATTTGGGAAAAATGAGGATGGGGAGTTTTGGGGGGACCTATATCCATCCCATCCCCAATTCCCAATTTTTCCTGTTTTTTCCCATTTACCCTGTTTCCCATTTGACTAAAATTTGTAAATTAAACTAAAAAAATCAAACATTCCATTACAAATACAAAATAAAATTCATTAGTGTATTTTATATAAAATATGTATATATACTTAGAGAGTTAGGGTTTTCAAAGAATAAAAAAAATTAAAAATATATATTATAATTATATTTATATATGTTTGGGGGAAATGAGGAAATGGGGATGGATTTCAATATAATTGTGGGGAAAATGGGGAGGGGAAATGGTCCCCCTATCCCAATCCCCTTTTCAATTTGGGGATGATTTTCATCCTCATTTCTCCATTTTTCCCAAAAAAAAAAAATCCCAAATAGGGATGGGGACTCGGAGAATTGGGGTCTTGAGGAAAAATGTGTATCTCTAATTAAGGCCCATCAGACGACACATCATCCATTTTCCTTAACGTGTCATGCTCGGTACAGCATGGCACCATAACATGCCCCACGGCATTGCCCATTTAGTCGATTGGGCCTTAACGGGCCACGCCAGCGCGTTTTGACGACATTAGTTTAATATAAAGTGTTTTAGGGTTTAAGAACTTTGCCTCTCCATCGACACATCTCTCTCTCTCTTTGTTGAAACGCTTTATCTACAGACAGAGAGTGCAGAGATCGACTTTGAAGAAATGGCGCCGAAAACGAAGAGCCTCAGATCCAATCGGAACCCAAAATTGATACGCGGCGTCGATGAAATGGGGAAATGGGGATGGAGGGCCTCCCCTCATCCCCATCCCCATTTCAATATAATTGTTGGGGAAATGGGGAAATGAGGAGAGGAGGGATCCCCCCATCCCCATCCCCATCCCCATCCCCATCCCCATTTCAATTTGGGGATGATTTTCATCCTCATTTCTCCATTTTCCTTAAAAAAAAAATCTCAAATGGGGATGGGGATGGGGATTCGAAAAATTGAGACTTCGGAGAACAATATACATTTCTAATTAAAGCCCGTCGGACAGCACAACACCTATTTTCCTTAACCTGTCGTGCTTGGTGCAGCACGGCACCATAACATGCCGACACGGCACGGCCCGTTTAGCTGATTGGGCCTTAACGGGCCAGGCCAGCACGTTTTGACGGCATTAGTTTAATATATACTGTTTTAGGGTTTAAGAACTTTGCCTCTCCGTCGACACGTCTCTCTCTCTTTGTTTAAACGCTTTATCTACAGACAGAGAGTGCAGAGATCGGCTTCGACGAAATGGCGCCGAAAACGAAGAGCCTCAGATACAGCCGGAACCCAGAATTGATACGCGGCGTCGGCAAGTACTCCAGATCGAAGATGTACCACAAACGTGGCCTCTGGGCAATCAAGGCCAAAAACGGCGGCGTTTTCCCCACACACGACCCCCAGCCTGCCGCGGCTCAGACATCAGCTGCCAAGCCACCCAAGTTCTACCCGGCTGATGATGTTAAGAAACCGCTTGTCAACAAGCGCAATCCCAAACCAACTAAACTCAGGTCCTCTTTTTTATTTTTATTTTTATTTTTGTGAAAAAAAATAAAAAAATAAATGTACACTTTTTGTTGTTTTGCTTTAGAAATTTTTTTGTTGTTGACCTGATTTGAATTTTTTTGTTTGTGTGCGTTTAGGGCGAGTATTACACCAGGGACGGTGTTGATTTTGTTGGCCGGGAGGTTTATGGGGAAAAGAGTTGTGTTTCTAAAACAGCTCTCTTCTGGTTTGCTTCTGGTTTCTGGTGAGTGTTTCATCTTTCTTTGCTTCTCGAAATTTCTTTGTTTTGCTGTAGTTCACTTGTTTGAAATTGTTTTTGTGGGCTTTTTAGATTATAGCTATTTTTGTTGTGTACTATTCTTGTAGTGTTGTTGACTAGTTATAAACTTGGTTTGAGATTTCGTAAATTTGATATTTAAATGCCAGAGAAATGCAACTAGACGTGTTAATATATTTACACATGAAATTCAATGAATTTGATATTGTATGACATGGCCAATGCAATTAGACGTTTTAAGTGTGCATACATGTCTTAATGTTCGAGACACAGAGTTCTGACATTGAATAATGGAGAAAATTTAATTTGTGCAAGATTTACGTAAATGATATCTTATTGTAGTACCACACTATGGCCTTGGAACAGATCAGTTATCAAGGTAGTGAGGGATGTTAGTGTGTGGAGTGTCGAAGAAGCTCAAATTCATTTTATTCATATTACTGTTTCAGTGATGGAAGGATGTTGGTTTAATGGCTGATTTAATTGGATTCAATGTTGTTTTTATCTTATCAGTTTATGGTAACTTGGAAAAAAATTGAACAGTGATGGCCATTTTTGCTTTCAATTAGGGGAGTAAAAAGAACCGTGAACTGGTTTTGGTAATTTATTCTAATTTACTTAAAGTACTCCTTGTATTGAGACACCGTTGACAATTTTTGTTCATGTGAATTGCATACATGATTTAACAGCTTTGTAGTTATAAAAGTCTCATCCCTATCAGAAAAAGTTACCAAGTCCTCACAGTGATTTTAGTCAAAGTAGAGTAGGTATTTTGACATCTATGATCTGGAATTTCAACCTTACAATAGATTTTGATTGGTAGAGAGGATGCTGAATTGCATCTCTTCTATCATTGGTTGAACATGCTTCAATCAATCAATCGTGGTTATTTTAATTGTTGGTGGAAGATAATCACGTGCTTTATTTTGAATCTACTATAAAAATTTTAGAGGTTGAACTGTTGAAGTTTTAAATAGGGTCCAAATCATTACTGAGACTGTAAGCATTGGGAAAATTAATGCACGTGATTTGATTTAAAGAGGATCTAGTGCTTGTTTATCTTCCTGTTGGAATGTAATGTGCAAAAAAGTATTTGGAGAGATTTCTTCATTGTGCTATGGTGTAAAAGTTGGGACTTAAGTTCTTAAAGAATGCTAAATTTGTTCCCTCTTCATGCTTATCTTTATTCTATGAATGTCTTTGTGCATTTGGTGAAGGTGGGAGAGCTTTGGTCCATTGAATTGTTTTGTGATGGTAATGTTTTTGGGTTATTTGGGCATAAAGGAATAAAAGGATATTTGAAAATGGTACTGAGGTAGATCCATATTTTTTGTGGAATGAGGATTATTATAGACTTGGATTTCTAGTGAATTCAATAATCTTGGTTTATTCTCTGTTAAGAACATATTCTCTGGTTTCCTGTCAAAAAATAAAACAAAATTTATTATTATTATTATTATTCTTATTATTATTTCGTCTGGCTTCAATCAGGCGTGCGCCACAGGCTCCAGGGGACCTTTGCGCCTAATGCCTCTGACAACTATGACCATACATAAATGTGTTTTGATGATAACATACTATAAGAACCATTATTGGCTGGAGAAATGTTGTTATAATGTATATATGCTTGCCTACCCCTGCTACATATTGGATTCTAGTGATTATTGTTGACATGTTGTCTAGTATTTATCATAAGTTTAATTAATTCTCTTTAAGATTTTGTTGCTTACGCTGCTATAAACACTTGATGACAGGGCCATTCAAAATCAACGGTGTTCCTTTGAGACGTGTAAATCAATCTTATGTGGTTGCTACTTCCACCAAGGTTGACATTTCTGGGGTCAATGTGGAAAAGTTTGATGATAAGTACTTTGCAAAGGAAGTAGAGAAGAAGACAAAGAAGGGAGAGGGAGAATTTTTTGAGGAAAAGAAAGAGGTGAGGTTTCTAGTTCATTTACTCATTGTTGCTATATTATATTGCATGAACTTGCACAGGATCAGTTGCAATTTAACACATACTAAACCAAAAAGATCTTAAAAAAAAAAAAATATATATATATATATATTATTGTACTAAGATTAATGTAATTAGATTCCGTAAAAAAGCGCTTTAAGATTTAGGAGGATTTTAACTTTTTGCTCCTAGGGTTCATTGAGTCCATTTTCATTGGTTTCTCTTAATTTATTGCAGGAAAAGAAGACACTATCAGTGGAAAAGAAGGACGACCAAAAGGCTGTGGATGCCACATTGATAAAATCCATTGAAGGAGTCCCAGACTTGAAGACCTACTTGGCTGCAAGATTTTCCCTCAAGTCAGGCATGAAACCTCATGAGCTTGTATTCTAGAGGATTTTTCTGAGTTATTTTTGACTAATGCCTTATCTGGGATTCTTTTGTTTTATATTTTTGGTGATTGTTTTAAGAAATTTTTTTTGGCAGAATCTAAATTTGCATTAGATTTTTGGAATGAATTTCTATTTGCCATTTTATTTACTTAATAAACAGTGGTTGATAAGTCAATATTCTTGAGCTTGTTTTTCTCACTCTTTTTTTTTATTTTTTATTTTTTTATTGAGCTAGTTGGGGGCTATTCTTGTAATGTTATGATATCATGATCTGTCTCCATTCTTGTATGATAATTTTGCATTTAAGACTTCAGAATCTAATTACAAAATCTCTGGGTGAATGATGAGTTCAGTTAACACTTGCATAAAAAACTTAACATGACAATTCCTACCATCTCCTATACAAGTCGCCTACTGTCTATCTGCAACTGCAGTCAATTCACATGTGTATAGTGAAGAGGAAAAAATGTCTTGCAAAAGAAATGTGGTCGTGAATTTTCACTTTAAAGGATATTCTAGTACCCTTAAAATGATTACAATGAAACACCATTATTGTAGAAATAATTTCTTCATTTCCCTGAGAAAATGAGGGTGATAAGTTTTGTTTGTGCTTGTTCTGGAGCCGCTGGTGGTTTCGGCAACATCAAACTGCCCCGTTGTGTATTATTTCTTAGATGTTCAGTTTGGGAGCCTTGTGCAGGCTCAACAAATACTTTCATTTGAAATCAAACAAAGAGTAGGAAACAGTTTAGATGAAACTAAACATTACAACTGGAATTCAAATCAAAGCATTGAACAAATTATGTTAAAACAGATTCCTCTTTTATAGCATGCTATCAGCACGAGAAGGTAATCTCCTGAAGAAATTGCTGGGTACTGAGGGTAGCTTGCTCCGAAATCTAGGATGCCGTAGCCAAAATAAACCTGCTACCAAAGCAATGATCTTGAAGGGCGTCACATAGAGCACTATAGCTGCAATCAGGCAGAAAATTACATAGAGGCTGGTTGCTCTAGGGTCTCTCCAACTGAGTAGTGCCTGAAATCTCTCCCCTTGTGTCGCCATGTCTCCTACCACTGTCTGAATCCTTCCTGCCACACTTCTAAGTCTATCATACCTCATACTCACTACATCTTGCTTCTTAGATGTAGGGAATGTATCGAATTCTTCGTCTAGTTCGTCTGGATGAACTCCTTCTGCCCATGAAAGTTTTGTATCCATATGAGGAGGATGCCTTGAACGGAATCGGTAATTCCATATTCCAATGAGGAACATGTATAGGAAAAGTGTTGGGAGGATCAGTTCTGGGTAGCAGATCAATATGAGAAATAGTACATGAACAAGAATTGTAGTGATCGGGTTCTTCCAGTAACAAACGTCACCAAGCCACTTACTAATAGAAATCACACCCGAAAACAGTGAG
This sequence comes from Acer negundo, assembly GCA_035582765.1. Classification (NCBI taxonomy): domain Eukaryota; kingdom Viridiplantae; phylum Streptophyta; class Magnoliopsida; order Sapindales; family Sapindaceae; genus Acer; species Acer negundo. The sequence goes on along the minus strand of CM069237.1, from coordinate 11,617,512 downwards.
ACGATTCTGAAGAAGTTAGCTTTGCTTCTTCTCATGCTCCACATATGGGAGTCCACATCCAGCATATACTCTACAACCTCTTTCCTTAGTGGTGGCTCAGCACGGCTGAGCCTCACAGCAACAATGTTCATGGCCTGATATCTCAAGCTATCTAGTTGGTTGACAGTGAAAGGATGCAAATAATGCATTTTTGGCAATAAAGGGTGTCCATAGAGATAGATCATACTTGCCAGAGATAGACAGGTAAATCGAACTGCTAACTGGAGCTCACCCATCTTCTTCACTCCAGTTGGCTTTAGAACAAGAAGTGGGTAAGAGTTTGTGTAAATTCGATCTGTTTCTAAGGTAGACAGCCGGATTCTTACCTTCCCAATTCTTGAATCAACTTTTGATCTGGAGCCTGGTTTTTCATTTCCACCCAAGTGACAGTTATCGAACACCCCCAGCGTGATCACCGTGCTAGGGTCATAAACCTCCCAAGTGTACTGCTCATTCCATTTAGGATTGAAGCTGTCAATGATAGTTCTGGTTCTCACCCACTTGAGCCCATACTTGGCAACACAATAAGCATCTGTGGTTCCTCTACCCTCGTCTGTCTTCATTGGGAGGAGCCCTTGAGAACTCAAGATACCTACTTCAAGAATTCCAATTGGCTGCTTCCATAGCTGTCTAGCAGTGGGGCGCTGGTCGCTTATGTACATTGTTGATTCATCTAGTACATGGTAGGCACCCTCCAGGCACACTCTGAGGTGAATTCTGCTTGAGAATTTGTGCTCATGCCTCTTGTCTCCCTCTAAGACACCGAACCCAAACTTTTCAAGATTGAACCATTTGGAATGAACTGGCCGGTGATCTAAGCGCCTCTCAAATTTGGTGAGCGGTATGATTATCCTCCCCATGGTTTCATCTTTTGCTGAGCTCATTTTGTTTTCAACTATAAGTACCAACTGTTCTTCAAAAGGCTCGGCTGCAACAAAGATCAGGTCCTCATTCCATAGAGGATTAGTTGTTCGAGTTGGACATAGCTTGGTTTTCAATACCTGGTTTCCAACTTGAGCCTTTACAAAAGCCTGTGGTGGTTGGCTTCTGTCATTTGACGCTACATCTTGAGCTTCAATCACATTAACTCTTAGATACCAAAGTTTCGGTGAAACGTAAACTTTTGATCTGATATTGAAAACACCCTCTCCATGAACTGATGAAGCATCAGAGTGCCAGGCCTCAGGGAAAGCTTCATCAGCTTGTGTTCCCATCCAAACTGCTAGCATAACCTCTCCTCTTACCTTGCTTTCACCTTCCCGGTCTTCTAATCTGTACCATTGTGGTGCCAAAGGACTATCTGGTGGAACCCTTGTAGGCACTTCATGCATGTCAAAGATCACCCTCCCTATGCAATCATCTCTGCCAACCATCTCTCTATCCCTCACAAACACCTCCACAACTGATGATTGAATCTTATCCTTGGAGAACGCGAACACCTGTTTCCATTCAGGGTATGTTTTCTTCTCAAAATGCTTTGTTTTTCCTTTATAATTTCCAACCTTTACTTCAACATAAGGATCAATGTTCCCTGTCACAGGATTTGTTGGAAGATCTCTAGCTTTCTCAACTCGAACATACAGATAAAACATCTGCTCAACAAGATCATAAGTGCTTGTAGCTCTTTCACTGTTAATCCACCCGCCTCCACCACGTATTCCTCCATGTGGCCACCGCTCCCCTAGTTGGGGCTTCGTGTCCTTTAGTTTGTAGTCTTGATGATTATGAGCAGATATCGGATTCATTTTTGCAACTCTTCGGACTGGTGAAGTATTTTTACAGCTCTTGAAGCTTAATTAGTACCTGAAGTAGGAAATAAGTATCAGAAGTTAGAGAAAAGAGATGTTGCAATACATAGTTCTAAGTTAAAAGATGATCTCACCTTTGACATACAAGAATACCAATATTTTCTAGTTAGAAATGTTGATGGATTTCTCTCTTCCCAACAAAGTTGCGAACAGTGAAGTATCTTTTCTGATTGTAAGACACAGATTCCGGTGTGTGATATTTTACAAAGGCATTTGGGAGCTGGAGCTTGCAGTGTTTGAGTCCTCTTGTCCTGTTTTTTTCCAGCCAACTTTGAGAAAGCAAGTAAGTGGCTTCACACTATAATTAATATATAAGCATCTGCCATCACCACTATCTGTTCCACGTTACCTTTTTAGTTGCGGTGACTAACAATAGAATCAAAAATAAACAAGGTTTTGATTGGAAACAAAGATAGTGTTTTTTAGATATTAGAATAATGTGACTTAGCGCGCATGCTCAACTTTTAAAGATTCTTCAAGCTTTCTTCACCTCGCTTAGTTGCTATAGATAGTCTTTATTTATATTCTTTTCCAACTTAATATTATCGAATTCACTCTTCAAACACTTATTTAGCATTTGAGGCATTAATGTTTCTACATTTCTACTTGGAACTTGGAAGTGACCTGTGTAGTATAAAGAAATTCTCAATGAGGTAAAGCAGTATGGTGTTATTAGCTTAAAGAAAAGTTAAAGCAGAAGAAAAAAGCTTTTAAGGGCATATGACCTTCAACAGAAAGATGCTTTTATCCAGTATTCTTCATCTTTATTCCTCTTTAATTTTAATTTCCAACTGTCACTACTACCTTTTTTTTTTTTTGGTTTGGGTTAAACCAAAGCTTCAGTGATACTTCAACCGATGCATTTTCAGTGGTCGAACACAAGTAGGGTTGCTTGACAGACTCTGCATACTTTGGTTCTGGGTAGCAATTTTATGTTGACTTGCTGGGAAATACTAAAAAGGAATAAAAAAAAGTTGTTTTTATTTGAGGACATTGGTTTCAGAGTACTGTAGGTCTGTAGCTAATATTATAAGTGTAAAGGTTCAATAATAACAAGGTCAGAATATAGCTCAAACAATAATGGAATGATCATTGTCTTTTTTATTTAATTATGTGGTGATGATGATGTTGTTGAAGTGTTGGCATTGATTCCTCGAGCGCACTAAATGAAAAAAAAAAAAAAAAAAATGATGCTTTGTGCCTAAATAAGTAGTACAGATGCTGAATTTGGAAGATGGATGTTTCCTTCACATTATTAATTAGAAATTACAGATGAAAAGTAAGAACTGATTGTCAATTCTTTTTGAATATTTATTAGTTTTAGGAAACTATTTATTATTCAGACATGTGGGAAGGATACTAGTGGATGAGGAGGACAAAAACTTGGGCTTTAGTTCACTCAAAACTATCATAAAAGTTTAAAATTTTGCTAACATGTTAAAGATTTTGCCAAAAGCACTTAATGAAAAGCCACAAAACTTGAAATGAAATCACTTCTATCATTCTATGAGACTAAACAAAGGATTTTGTTATTATATAATTTCCTTTTAAAATCACAAATGGTGTAAATATCTTTTAGTAGAAATAACAATGAAAGTGGCCATTTGGAAATTGGAATGATGGAATCGAACTTCTTCCATCATTGTGTTACTTTGCTTGTAGTGGTGGGCATTTGCATATTGGGTTAGGTTTTATTGATTGGATTGAAACAAAATTCAATCTAACCCTAGTTAGATTTTCAACCTAACCCAATTCAATGTTGATCGGGTTGGATTAGGTCCAAACTCCAAAGACCCTATAAAAAAAAAAAAAAAATCAATTTTATACCATTTACAATATTATATTCGAACTTTAAATATTATCGGACTGAATGAGTACTTTTATCATTAAGCACATTGGATGATGGTATAATTATTATCTTCTTAGACGCTATTTGTTTTTGTTTTTTTTTTTTTATCTTAAGTATTAAAAGATCTTATTTTAAATAAGTAAAGTAATATCACTTAATATTTAAGACACTCTTATTATTATTATCATTATTATTCATCTTAATTTAAGTTATAAGAGGTAATAAGAGTTATACGAGTAAAAACAAACAATAAGATGCCATATCATTTTAGGATCTTAAATTTTATTAACAGTATTACTCTTATTTCATTTACGAGTGATGATATATAGTTTTAATTTTTAATCTTTAAATAAAAGATAAAATTACAATAATGAAAGTTGATTAGTTAAAGGGAAAATTTATTTGAATTTAAAATAAAAATGAAAACAATGTATGGAATTAGATGCATGGATTAAGAATAACACAGCAGGAGTAGAAGGAATTGAACTTCAACTTGGTGAAGCTGTATGTGGTGGAGGGGTACGTATGTGAATGTCCAAAAAGTAAGGTATATCATTCTCTATTTCTCTTTTTTCTTTCAAAGTCAATTGAAATTTAAGATAAACCAAAAGCCAACTCACAGAATAAAAAATGATTTAAGATAAGGATTATGGATGATGGATCTGGACGATCCATTCACTGTCAACATTCAACAATGGAGTATGTGATGTGGTCGTTATTGGCAAGCAAGGAAATCTTCCATATATGTCTCTAATCAGTGATCCGAGATAAACTAATCGAAAAAACATGTTTTAAGTCAAATCAGAACACGGATTTGTAATAGAGATACATGTTTATTCGAAACAGAATTTTTAACTTGATATCATCTGCTCTTTTAGTCAACCATGTTTGAGCTGTCTCAAGCTTCCGTCATTGTCTGCATCATTTTCAGTTTTTCACCGCCAACAAACACTATAAAATACCAATCTCACATTGCAAATTAAAGAAGATAAAAAGCAAATCACAAAACACAAAACATGCACGCCCCACTCTCCCTCTCGATCATCATCTTCACCATCCTCATCTCCCCTTCTCTCTGTGAGCGCTGCAACCCAAATGACAAAAAAGCCCTTCTCAATATCAAAAAAGCCCTCAACAACCCCTACATACTCTCTTCATGGAACCCAGACCATGACTGTTGTGGCTGGTACTGCGTCGATTGCGATTCCACCACCAATCGCATCAACTCTCTCACCATCTTCGCCGGCGACCTCCCCGGCCAAATCCCCGCCGCAGTAGGTGATCTTCCCTACCTAGAAACCCTAATCTTTCACAAACTAACCAACCTCACTGGCCCTATACAACCCTCCATTGCCAACCTCAAGCACCTCAAGTTTCTACGTATTAGCTGGACCAACATTTCTGGGTCAATACCAGATTTTATCAGCCAACTCAGCAACTTAACATTCTTGGATCTTGCTTTCAATTCTCTTTCTGGGTCCATCCCAAGTTCTCTCTCGAAGTTGCAGAATCTCGATGCTCTTCATTTGGATAGAAACAAGCTTACAGGTCCGATCCCGGACTCTTTTGGCAAATTCAAAGGCCAAGTACCGGATCTTTACGTGTCTCATAACCAGCTCTCTGGTAAAATTCCGGATTCTTTAGGGAACATGGACTTTAACGCCATAGATTTGTCTAGGAACAAGCTTGAAGGCGATGCTTCGTTCTTGTTCGGGTCGAACAAGACAACCTATGAAGTGGATCTCTCAAGAAACTTGTTAGCGTTCAATCTATCGAAGGTTGTGTTTCCAAAGAGCTTGACGTCGCTGGATCTGAATCACAATAAGCTGTTTGGGAGTATTCCGGAGAAGATGACTTCGCTGAGTTTGCAGTTATTTAATGTGAGTTATAACAGGTTGTGTGGGAAGATTCCTGTGGGAGGGAGTTTGCAGAGCTTTGATTATTCCTCGTATTTTCATAACCGATGCTTGTGTGGTGCACCGCTTGAGAGCTGCAAGTGAACACAGTGGTCCAACTTCTACTGTTTCTGTTCGTGCCCAGTATTCGTATCATATATGATCTATCAGTTTTAAATTATGAATACTAAATAAACGGTATTGGTTACTTTTTTTCCTTGAATCTAAGATATTGATAAATCGAATGAATGAGTACCTTTACCATTAAATCATATTAATCGGTTACTATTTTCAATCTTAAATAGCGAAATTTCATGTGATTAAATATTTCAAAATTGAAGTTAAAAAATAAAAAAAATATCTCCCTTAAAAATACAATATACGTACAATATAGCGAGATCATGCATGTAATAGAGTTGCTACATATATCAGTTATTAGCGTCTGTTGTTGAAAATGGTCAATAGAAGTCAACTTAAGCATCAATTCGTAACTCATATGTGAGCATAAAGGAAGGCGTTGTCTCTTTTCTCTTTCTCTCTTGTACATTTGCGTTTCTTTCTTTTGTCTCTGTTTATTTATTTATTTATTTATTTATTATTATTATTTTTTTGACATGGGTTATATCCTATAAAACTAGTATTTATTTATGTTTCTCTCTATTTTTTTTTTCAAAAAAAAAAAAAATTCAAATGTTGAAAAATAAATATCAAATATATATTTTGTTTAATAATTCAGGATAAGAACGTGTGTATTAGTATTAGCGGTAGGTATAAAGTACTTCTACTGGTTGATTTTTTTTAGTTCTAGATATACTACTATTTTTTATATTTTTAGATTAAATACAAAAAATCTACAAATTATTATAACCATAGATAAAAATAAAAATAAAAATAAAAATAATAATTTTAAAATAAAAATAAATTTTTTTTGAAGTATTACGAAAACTATTACAATAGAACTATCAACCATTATATGTGCGGTTCGGATATCTACCACTATAAGAATTTTAATCTTTCCCCACAAAACTTTAGGAAACAAAGCAAGATTTGTAGGCACAGTTAACTTTGTCCCACAAAACGAGTTTCGTCGGCACAGGTAACCTTTCCCCATAAAACTCAAAATTCCTAGGCTAAGGGTTAACGGAAATTTTTCCTGACAAACATTGTATTTGAAGGAAAAAGTTAATTAAAATTAAAAAATATATATATATACTATAATTAATTAATTAATTAATTAATTATATATATGCTAAAAAATATTAAAAGTTAATTAATTAAAATTAATTTTTTTGGATAAATCCACCACCACTAAACTAATCAGTAGTGGACACCATGTAGATAAAACTTTGATTAAATAAAATATATAATATACACTTATATTAAAATAATAATAAATAAATAAAAGAGATAAAAAAAAAAGTCTTATCCAATAGGTTTCCACTTCCCAGGTTTAGGGTGTAACATCTTCTCTACAATTGGTTCTCATTAAAATAATCTATCCTTAATTGTTAATTAATTAACTCGTATCACATTCTCGATTAGTACCACTTAGAAGTATTGATCATTTAATTAAATAACATAAATTGACAAAAATATATTATCACCAAACCCGATTTGCAATCCAATAAATATTTTATAATATATGTTTGTTATTCAAATTATATTTTTAATTAGTTGAATAAATTTAAATTTATCTAACAAGTTTTTTTTTATTTTTTATTTTTTATTTTTTATTTTTTTATTTTTTTTTTTTTTCCTTCCTAACAACTCATATAGGTTATATATTAATATTATGCAATTGGTAACAAATCAAGTGTTGTAGTCAAGAGGTAAAGGCTTACCACTTTGATATGAGGTTGCAAGTTCAATTCCTAATATTAAAGGTGAGCCAGCGGTGGCCGGACGGCGGATTAATTTTTAAAGTTTCAACATCTTTGTCTACTCCCGGCCACAACCCGGGAAGAACACTCCCCGCACATACTTGTAAAATGCGCATGATAAAATTTGAACCCCTCACCACTTATATGGAAGGGGGATACAGTACCAGTTCTGCTAAGAGGTGATGTGTCTAGTTCTGGCAAAACGGGTCATGCTTCGGTGGCCCGCCCAAACTGGTCCGTTTTGGTAGCGGGCTTGGCCCACTAGCTTAACAGGCTAGGCCCAAGCCTATTAAGCTAGCGGTTCAAGATAGGCCTAGGTGGTGAAGTATCGGGCCAGGCCCGGTACGGCTCGCCAGGCCTGTGGGCCCTAAAAAAATTTGTAAAAAAAAATTATGGCTGGCCCTAACGGGTCGAACAGCGGGCCGGCTAGAAAAAAATTTCAAAATTAAATTTTTTTTTTCAAAATTTGAATTGAGGGGTGGCTTTTGTAATTAACCAGGTGACTGTTAGGGGAGAAAAAAAATATCCAAACTTTTAAAAATTACATTTTTTATAAATCTTTTACAAGTTTTTCCAATTATACCCTTACCTAACTTTTTCCTATAAATACCCCCATCACCCTCACCTCATTCTCTACATTTTCTCTACTTCCCTAATCCCTACTCTCTTATTCTCTCTATTCTCTACAATCTCCAACATCTCTCACTCACTCTTTCAACTATTTTGTAATTTATTTTATTTATTTAGCATATTATTTATATACTATATACTATTATACTAATATACTATACACTATACATTATATATTATATATTTACATACCTCCCACTCTCTAGCCTCTACATATTCTAGGGCTCTTACTCTAAGGAATTGTCTTGTTTATTTTTTTTAATTAACTTTCATTTGTTATTTAATTATTAACTATTATTACTATGTTTATAACTAATGTTATTGTTTGTTATATTGTTAGGTATCCAATTGATTAATTAATTCAATACTCTCAACTCTCAAGCCTCCAATTTAAGGTTAGTATGTCTACTTCTCTACTTTTGTTATTAATAACTTTTTATATAGTAATTATTATTATTTAGTATTTAGTGATTAGTATGTGTGTAGTTAATATTGTTGTTAGTAATATGTTAATTTTATGTTTTTTTTTTTTGTGAGTTTAACAACAAAATAATAATTAAAAAAAATTAATTCCTAATTTTTTTCAAAATATTTGAAATTATTATTATATTAGAAAGATTATGTTTATTTTTTTGTATAGTTTAAGAAGAAAATAATAATATAGAAAAATTAATTCCGAATTTTTTTAAATGTTTTTTGAAATTAATAATATATTAGAATGATTATGTTTATATTTTTTTTTGTAGAGTTGAAGAAATAAGAAGAAAATAATAATTTTGAAAAATTAATTCCAATTTTTTTTAAAATTTTGTAATTAATAATATATTGGAATATATGATTATGTTAATATTTTTTTGTAGAGTTGAAGAAATAAGAAGAAAATAGTAATTTTGAAAAATTAATTCTGAATTTTTAAATTTTTTTTTTGAATTAATAATATATTAGAATGATTATGTTAATGTTTATTTATAGAGTTGAAGAAATAAGAAGAAAATAATAATTTTGAAAAATTAATTCTGAATTTTTTTAAATTTTTTTGAAATTAATAATATATTAGAATGATTATGTTATTTTTTTTTTTTTTTTAGAGTTGAAGAAATAAGAAGAAAATAATAATTTTGAAAAATTAATTCTGAATTTTTTTTAATTTTTTTGAAATTAATAATATATTAGAATGATTATGTTAATGTTTTTTTGTAGAGTTGAAGAAATAAGAAGAAAATAATAATTTTGAAAAATTAATTCCGAATTTTTTTAAAATTTGTTGAAATTAATAATATATTATGATTATGTTTTTTTTTTTTTTTTTTTTTTTTTTGTAGACTTTAAGAAATAAGAATAATAATAATAATATAGAAAAATTAATTCCGATTTTTTTTTTAATTTTTTGAAATTAATAATATATTATGATTATGTTTTTTTTTTGTTAGAGTTTAAGAAATAAGAAAAATAATAATAATTTAGAAAAATTAATTGCGATTGTTTTTAATTTTTGAAATTAATAATATATTATGATTATGTTTTTTTTTTAGAGTTTAAGAAATAACAAAAATAATAATAATTTAGAAAAATTAATTCCGATTCTTTTTTTAAATTATTTGAAATTAATAATATATTAGAAAGATTATGTTAATGTTTTTTTGTTTTTTTGTTTTTTTGTTTTAATTTTTTTAATTTATTTTTATTAGAGTTGAGGAAATAAGAAGAAAATAATAATTTTGAAAAATATATTAATGATTATGTCTTTTTTGCATCATAATCATGTCTCGAAACCAAACTATATGTGCGCATCATAATATTTAATATTATGATACCAACTTTGAAAATTAATAAAATTTTCAAAGTTGGCATCATAATATCAAATATTAAGTTTGCGCACATATAGTTTGCATACTGAGTACTCTGCCCACAAAATTCTCAAAGTTACGAGTTCTACCAAGTTAAATTTTTTTTTGAAATTAATAATATATTAATTACTATGTTTAATTGTGTAAATGTCTAATTGTATATTTGTAATTTTGTATGTTTAATTTGTTATTTGTATAAATGTATAATTGTGTCTGTGATTATGTGACATTTAATCATTTATTTAATTATAATCTTAGGAAAATGAATCCTAAAGACTTGAACCTGAATCCCGGCGACTATTTGCTAGACGAAGAGATCAATCGATTATACGGTGAGTTCCATACCGATCCCGATTCCGATCCCCCTAGTACTACAGGTGCGGGACCTTCTTCCTCGACATTAAATTCAAGTAAGAAGAGGAAGAAGAAGAAATCGATGGTGTGGGATTGCTTTGACCCTATAATGGTAAAGAATACAACTGGTACTGAAGTTGATAATGCCCAATGTAAGTATTGTCAATCTGAACTCACTGGTTCAAGGGAACTAGTCATCTCAAGAGACATAGAGACAAATGCATGGCTTCCCATGGGCAAGTCGATACAACTCGACAAACCCAGCTGCAGCGGAACCTAGATGGTTCTATGAGTACATGGTAGTATGACCCCGATCGGGTCAGAGAGCAGGCGGTGTTGTATTGCGCTCCAACTGACCAACCCATAGGTTTTCAAGATAACCCCCATTTTCAATATTTTATTAATAATGATTTTAACCCCCGATATGTCTTTATTTATAGAAACACAACTAGGAGCGATTTGATTCGTACTTTTCAAAAACGTAGGACTGAATTGATTTATGAATTGGAAAACATTTCTTTTTCAATTTGCATTAATGTCTGACATCTGGAGCGGACGTTCAAAACAAGATTATTTATGTGTCACTAGATATTATGTAGACACCCAATGGATTTTACAAAAAATACTCTTTGGTTTTCATGTCCTGGATTATACACACATTGCACAAAATATTTATAATGTTATTATGTCCGTTATACAAGATTATGGCATTCATAACATCATCATGTCAATTACTTTGGATAATGCATCTGCTAACTCCAAAGCTATAGAACTTTTCATTAATTCTAGAATCCCTAATATTATGAGAAAAATTTTCCACGCCCATTGTGCATGTCACATTATAAACTTGATTGTAAAATCACGTTTAAAGAAGGTGGAAAGTCAAATCGACAATATTAAGGGGGCTTTGAGTTGGATTATGGCATCTAACCAAAGAATTTCTGAGTTTGCCAGATTTTGTATATCAAAGGACCTAATACCCTGTAAGTTCCAAACAGATATGCCGATAAGATGGAACTCAACATATTTAATGTTAAAATCTGCTTTACCATATGCTTCGCAAATTACTAGTTTTTAATAACCTGAACACCACCAACGACATTGGACGTGAAAAACTCACGGATGGTGATTGGTATGTGGCCAATGTTTTTGCTGAATTTTTAAATTTTTTTTATGATGCTACTATAGAACTTTCCAGGGTTTATTACTCCACATCTCTTTTTGCACTTCATAAACTTTATGGCATGGATGATGTGCTTAGACAATTTAGTGAAAATGTGATGGTAGATTCCACTGTTGTTGCTATACAAAAAAATTTTGAAAAATATTAGGGGGAAATTTCTCTTTTGTATACCTTTGGTATTGTTGTAGATCTTAGGTTCGGATTTAATGCTTTAGAAGTTTTTTCCAAAGAATTGGGTGAGGCTCTGGGATTAAGTGAAACGGATGTTGCTGAACATCTTAGTACACTGAAATCCCAAATGTTCGAGGTTTTTTCTATTTATGAGAACTGGTATAGCCACGGAACAGCGGAACCGACGCCTCCTCAGCAACAATTCCAACAACAATCGAAGCTCATGAGAATTTTTTTTAACAAGGCCACAACTTCTTACGCTTCAGGAAGTTCAAGTCCGAGTCAAAGTCAAGGTCAACGACAACACGTGGAGCTGAACATATATCTGCTTTACCATATATGTTTTTCACATAAGTTCCAAACGGATATGCCGGTAAGGTGGAACTTAACATATTTAATGTTAAAATCTGATTTACCATATACTTCGCAAATTACTAGTTTTTATAACCTAAACACCACCAACGACATCGGACGTGAAAAACTCACGGATGGTGATTGGTATGTGGCCAATGTTTTTGTTGAATTTTTAAAAGTTTTTTATGATGCTACTATAAAACTTTCTAGGGTTTATTACCTCACATCTCCTTTTGCACTTCATAAACTTTATGACATGGCTGATGTACTTAAATAATATAGTGAAAATGTGATGGTAGCTTCCGCTGTTGCTGCTATACAAAAAAAAATTGAAAAATATTGGGGGGGAAATTCCTCTTTTGTATACCTTTGGTATTAGACCCTAGGTTCAGATTTAATACTTTAGAAGTTTTTTCCAAATAATTGGATGAGGCTCTGAGATTAAGTGAAACAGATGTTGCTGAACATCTTAGTACACTGAAATCCCAAATGCTTGAGATTTTTTCTATTTATGAGAACTGGTACAGCCACGAAACAGCGGAATTGGCGCCTCCTTAGCAACAATTCCAACAACAATCGAAGCTCATGAGAATTTTTTTTAATAAGGCCACAACTTCTTGCACTTCAAGGAGTTTGAGTTTGAGTCAAAGTCAAGGTCAACTACAACACGTGGAGCTGAATAGATATCTGACTACAGAGTACTCCATCACGGAGAATGATGACTTCACAACCAACGATCTTCTGAAATGGTGGCGCAGTAAGAAACAACTTCCATATTCTATCGAGATTAGCATGTGACGTCCTTGCTATCCCGGTTTCAATAGTTTCATCGAAGCAGGTGTTCAGCACGACCGGACGAATACTAGAAGAAAGAAGATGTTCATTGGCCCCTGATGCGATGGAAGCTTTGACATGCCTTAAGGATTGGCAAAATGAAAGATTCAGATGACAACATCAACTGAAAACTGAAGAACTTATGGATGACTTCTCCAACATGACCATCGAAGAGAGTTCCGGTAGCAACCAGCCAGCAAGCTGATGTAATCGTAAATACTTAATTTTATTTTTTTTCCGATTGCACTCTTTTTCCCTAACCAAGTTTTTATTTCATTGGGTTTTTCTTAGTAAGGTTTTTAACGAGGCAATCATGATTTGTAATTTATACATTTCACTATAAATTTAATACGAAATTATAAAAATATTATTCATTGAAAACTAATTAAGTGTTGTATGAAATGAATAATGTTATATTTCATATTAAAATTATTACATTAATAAATACACAAAATTATTACAATGTATAAAAAATAATATTGTATAAAAAAATGTTTTTAAAAAAAAAAAATCGAATCCAACGGGCCGGCCGGGCCCACCCTTCCCCTCAACATGCCGTCCCGCCCTGGCCCATTACGCAAACCGGGCCGGGCCGGCCTGTTTTGCCACCATTAGATGTGCCATTTGAAAATAATTATTAAAAGAACTCAAATTATAATAGTAAATAATAACTTCATATTTATATGAAATTAAAATTGGGTTATAAGTGCTTTTATGTTAAATTAACAAAAGATAATGTGGTCATTTAATAGATTTATTAAATCTCACATCAAATTGTGAATAATCATTTTTTAAAAACATGCAATACCAAAACTTAGAAACAAATAATGCCAAACCTAAATGAGGTTTAGAGGTGTCGATCGGGCTAGTACTATAGAAATTTTTTAGCCTGGGTGATGTTTGATAAGGCCGGATTATGGCCTGAATTCTATTCGAATTGGATTAGGCTGGGCCTAATTGTTCTTCATTATAAAATATCTTAGAAATTGATGGTTGAGATCCATCTTTTAAAATTCTTCGTTTTAAAATTTATGATTTTATTAAATAAAGGGTAAAATGATATTATCATTGAATGTGTTAAAATTAACGGTGAAACCATGGTCAAACCTTAACGGCAAAGGAGGTAATGAAATCACTTAACAGCAACAGCTGTCAAGATGCTTTCGAGAGTGCTTTTGCCAAAAGCACTTATTCAAATGAAAAGCCACAATACTTGAAAGGCCATTAGCCAATTAGCCATCAGCCACTCCCATGGGTAGCCCGACCCAAGTTGTAATGAAATCACTTCTCTTTTCAAGCCAGGTAACCGCTAGTGTCAAGATGCTTTTGAGAGTGCTTTTGCCAAAAGCACTTTTTCAAATGAAAAGCCACAAGACTTGAAATGCCATTAGCTAATTAGCCATTCCCATGGGCAGCCAGACCCAAGTTGTAATGAAATTAGAGGTGGCCATGGTTTCGGTTAAACCGACGGTTGCAAACCGTCGGTTTAACAGAAACCGTACTTCCAAAAACCGCCCCGAAACCGAAACCGAAACCGAAACCGGAACCGGCGGTTTCAAAACTGGTCGGAAACCGGTTGAACCGGTTACGGTTTCGGTTTGGTACTTCCAAAAACCGCCAAAAACCGGCAGTTAAACCGCCGGTTTTTTAAAATAAAAAAAAATTAAAATCGATTAATTAGAAGCTGACACGTGGCATTTTTTTTGAATTTTTTTTTGAAAAACCGAAACCAAACCCAAAACCGTCGGTTTTTAAACCGAAACCGTAAAACTGCCGGTTAGAAACAGTGTACCAAACCGGTTTTCCGATTACAGTTTCGGTGGCCACGGAACCGGAACCGGAGCCGAAACCGTCGGTTTCAAACCGAAACCGAACCGTGGCCACCACTAAATGAAATCACTTCTCTTTTCTAGCCAGGTAACGTGCAATATGAGCACAACAAAAGATTTTGATATTGTATATAATTTCCTTTACTTTTTTTTTTATAAAAAGTATTATTAGCACAAATAACAAAGAAAGTGGACATTTGGAAGGATGGAATCAAACTTCTTCCAACACTGTGTTAGGTTGTAGGGGTGGGCATTTGCATATTGGGTTAGGTTGAAGTTAGTGGTGGCCACGGTTCGGTTTAGGTTCGGTTTCGGTTTGAAACCGGCGGTTTCGGTTCCGTGGCCACCCAAAACCGAAACCGTAACCGGAAAACGGGTTTGGTACACGGTTTTTAACCGGCGGTTTTATGGTTTCGGTTTCGGTTTCGGTTTAAAAACAGACGGTTTTGGGTTCGGTTTCGGTTTTTCAAAAAAAATTCAAAAAAAATGCCACTTGTCAGCTTTTGATTAGTCGATATTTTTTAATTTTTTTTTTTAAAAAAACCGTCGGTTTAACAGCCGGTTTTTGGCGGTTTTTGGAAGTACCCAAACCGAAACCGAAACCGAAACCGTAACCGGTTCAACCGGTTTCCGACCGGTTTTGAAACCGTCGGTTCCGATTTCGGTTTTGGGACGGTTTTTGGAAGTACGGTTTCAGTTAAACCGTGGGCAAAACCGTCGGTTTAACCGAAACCATGGCCACCTCTAGTTGAAGGCCAACCTTTATCGATTGGATTTGAAAAAGAGTGGCAATAATGACATCTCTAAAAAACCGTATCTACGCCTCTTTTGTAATCATGCTTATCAAATTTTTTTAAAAAAATCTTTAATTTATAAATAAACCCCACTTTAATGTCAAAAATATCTTTATTTAATTATACCGTATTGTATTTTCATAAGGACACACCGCCTATTATGTTATTTAATCAATTTTATTATTATTTTCAATTTTGTTGTTATCTTTAATTCTCTTCCCTACTTATTTTCTATTCTCATTTTTTTCAAAATCAAACTCCATTTTTGTTATTTATTTTTCGTTAAAAATCCATTTTAAGATTTTTTTTTTTTGAGAACCACTTTCAGAGAGAGTTGTAGGGATGCAAGATTTGTGTTATGTCCCAATTGATATGGAAGTAGATAGGTGTTAAATGATATTTCAAAAAAAAAAAAAAAAAAAGATACGTGTTTGATGAAATTAAAGAACATCTAATATATATATATATATATATATATATATATTTGATAAGAAAGAACATTTAATATTGATAAATTAAAAAAAAAAAAAAAAGTCTAAAATGTGTTTAAAAGAAATAAAAAATATATATATATATAATATAGTTAATTTAAAAGTCTATTTATATATGATTTTGTTCTTTTGATAAAAACAATAAAAATCCTTTCAAAAATAATAAAAATTAATTTAAAACTTGCTTTTTCACAACAAAATTTGTCATTTTGTCTTGTGATTTTGTTTTATTTTCCATACTTAGCAATTAATTTGTATTTCCTTAAAATAGATTGAAAATATATTTAAAAGAGAATATATAGTTTACTAAAATGGAAAGAATTTTTATGATATATGTTAATATCAAACAATTAATAGGAAAAAAATTTATTACAAAAGATTAAATAGGAAACTAATAAATAATTATTGGTGGATGTACTAAATAATTTTACTCAGTATTATTGATTTTTTAAAAATATACTAATTTATGGTATACATATAGTTTTTAAAGGGTACAAATATCGTCACCCTTCTAACCCATGTTAGATTTTTAAACTAACCCAATTCAATGTTGATCGGGTTGGATTAGGTCCAAACTTCGATGACAAAAAAAAATAAAGTCAATTTAATACCATTTACGAACAATATAATATTATAGTACATCATAATTAGTTGAAAATTGAAAATAAGTAGATAAAATTAAGAGTGAATAACCCCGATCCATTTGAGATTTGTTTTTTTACACGCGGAATCAACCTTTTTAAAAACTAACACTGTCATTAATAAAATTTGGTAAAACTTAACGGCTGACCGAGTTTTATAATTGTAAGGACTCGAACTTTAAACATTATCATACCAAATGAGTGATTTTACCATAAACACATTGGACGATGGTATGATTATTATCTGCTTAGTTTTCTAACAAACCTCTTTTAAGCTTAGGAGGTTGCTTATTTTTATAATTTTACAGCAACATTTGACTTATGAGTCCAAGGAACTTGAAACTTATATTATATTCCAAAATTTAATTGCTAGTAAGGTGAACTTGGAATGTAACTAACAATAAGATGTCATATCATTTAGAATCTCAAATTTTATTAACATCATTATTCTTATCATTTAAGATAATATATAGTTTTAATTCGTAATCTTTAAATCAAAGACAAAATTACAATAGTGAAAGTTGATTAGTTAAAGGGAAAATTTATTTGAATTTAAAATAAAAATAAAAACAATGTATGGAATTTGATGGATTAAGAATACAACAGCAGGAGTAGCCAGAGTAGAAGGAAGGAACTTCAACTTGTGTGTGTGTGATCCAAAAAGTAAGGTCTATCAATATCATTCTCTATTTCTCTTTCTCTTTCAAAGTCGATTGAAATTTTAGATAAATCCAAAGCCAGCTCACAAAGTAATAAATCCAAAGCCAGCTCACAAAGTAAAAATGATTATGGATGGTGGACCTGGCCCTCGTTATTGACCAATCCACTCACCGTCAAGCAAGGAAATCTTCCATATATGTCTCTAATCATCGAGAAAACCTTCGCTATGAACATGGTTTGTTACTATTTTACAATTTCAGATAAACCAAACCAATTCAAATCGAAAATATATGTTTGAGTCACGTCATTCCGAAAACATGCATGGATTTGCAATAGAAATGCATGTTTATTCCGAACAGAAATTTTAACTTGATATCATCTGCTCTATCTTAAAAATGTAACGTTCACCTTATTAGTTTAAATTTGACTAGAACAACTTAGTCAACCATGTTTGGATTTGGATCCCCTCCTTAACTCATCTTTTTTCCTGACCTTTTAAAGCACGTGATTGGTTGGTGATAAGGTGGTTATGAAAATCAATCACATCTTAACCACACATTCATTGCAATATTTATGTATCATAAGATTAGATGAGGTGAAGAAAAAGAAGTGAGATTCCGTCATTGTATGGCTGTATGCATCATTTCCACCGCCAACAAACACTATAAAATACCAATCACGAATTCAATTTCAATAGATATCCAAACATGCACGCCCCAATCTCCCTCTCGCTCATCATCTTCATGACCACCCTCCTCTCCCCTTCACTCTCCGAGCGCTGCAACCCAAATGACAAAAAAGCCCTTCTCAATATCAAAAAAGCCCTCAACAACCCCTACATACTCTCTTCGTGGAACCCAGACTATGACTGTTGTGGCTGGTACTGCGTCGATTGCGATTCCACCACCAATGGCATCAACTCTCTCACCATCTTCGCCGGCGACCTCCCCGGCCAAATCCCCGCCGCAGTAGGTGATCTTCCCTACCTAGAAACCCTAATGTTTCACAAACTAACCAACCTCACTGGCCCTATACAACCCTCCATTGCCAACCTCAAGCACCTCAAGTCTCTAGATATTAGCTGGACCAACATTTCTGGGTCAGTACCAGATTTTATCAGCCAACTCAGCAACTTAACATTCTTGGATCTTTCTTTCAATTCTCTTTCTGGGTCCATCCCAAGTTCTCTCTCGAAGTTGCAGAATCTCGATGCTCTTCATTTGGATAGAAACAAGCTTACAGGTCCGATCCCGGACTCTTTTGGAAAATTCAAAGGCCAAGTACCGGATCTTTACTTGTCTCATAACCAGCTCTCTGGTAAAATTCCGGATTCTTTAGGGAACATGGACTTTAACGCCATAGATTTGTCTAGGAACAAGCTTGAAGGCGATGCTTCGTTCTTGTTCGGGTCCAACAAGACAACCTTTAAAGTGGATCTGTCAAGAAACATGTTAGAGTTCAATCTATCGAAGGTTGTGTTTCCAAAGAGCTTGTCGTCGCTGGATCTGAATCACAATAAGCTGTTTGGGAGTATTCCGGAGAAGATGACTTCGCTGAGTTTGCAGTTATTTAATGTGAGTTATAACAGGTTGTGTGGGAAGATTCCTGTGGGAGGGAGTTTGCAGAGCTTTGATTATTCCACGTATTTTCATAACCGATGCTTGTGTGGCGCACCGCTTGAGAGCTGCAAGTGAACACAGTAGTCGAACTTCTACTGTTTCTGTTCGTGCCCAGTTTAATATTGTATTCGTATCATATATGATTATCAGTTTTAAATTATGAATACTAAATAAATAGTAATTGAAGACTCTTTTATTGAATCTAAGGTATTGGCAAACTGATAGAATGAGTACTCATACCACTAAATCTTACAGCTAAATCACATTGACCGGTTTGTAACTATTTTCAATCTTAATAAACGAAATTTCATATGAATAAATATTTCAAAATTGAAGTTCTTACAAATAAAAATAAAAATGTGCCTTCCCTAAAATAAAATACTATATAGCGATCATGCATGTACGTAATAAAGTTACTACATGTAATAAAGTTACTACATGTAAGAGCATCTTCAATGCAAAAGTGGTTTGCATACCAATAATTTTTGATATGGCAGCAATATCGAGAAACTTGCTTACTATATGACATAAAAATAGACTTAATAGATAATCAACTCAAAATTTGGTCTCCAATGCTTCCGTCTAAAACACAATTTTTTTAATGACGTGTCCTTTTTTTTTTTTTATGTTTCATTTTATATTTCATTTCCTTACTAAAAATATATGAAAAATTAATGTCAGTTTTAAATGTCTGCTGAGTCAACCTAAAAAAATAGATGTGTAACAGACCGTCTAAAAGTGGATGGTCATATTGACAATGTCTAATATTCTCTTCAGGTATACTATTTTTCTCAATTCTCTTTTCTCTTTCTCTCTCTTGTTACATTTGTGTTTCTTTCTCTTCTCTCTGTTATCTTTCTCTCTATTTTTTTTTTTTTTTTTATATAACTTTATTCTCCTTGTCCAAAAAATTCTAACAACTTGTTATAGGCACAAATATATCGATACCATTTACCCCCAAAAGTTTTTCGTGGACAAAAACAATTGATTAAGAATATGCAAAACAACTCACCACAAGTGACTGAAGCTATAGCAATCCTTCGAGGCATTACGTTGGCTTTCGATTCTGGCCTCTTTCCTTGTTTGATCGAATCTGATGCGGAGGTGGTTGTCTGATGGATCAACAAGGATGAGCCTATTTGCTCTGAGATAGGAAATATTATTTCTGATATTCATGTTTTACAGGCTCAAGTGAGGTGTATGTCTGTTTTATTCGTCCCTAGAAAGGCTAACCAGGTAACCCATGTATTAGCTAAGAACAGCCTCTTTTGTGTGGATGATATGTTCTGGCTGGAGGAGTTCCCTCCCTGTATTGGTTCCCTTATTACGGCTGAATGTCGTGTAAGATTGTAACCCCTGTTTCCATCAAAAAAACAAAAAAAAAACCAAGACATTTGACATGAAGTGATTAAAATATTTATTTTGTTTAATAATTCACGATAAGAACGTGTGTATTAGTATTAGAGGTAGGTATAAAGTACTTCTACTGGTTGATTTTTTGTAGTTCTAGATATACTACTATTTTATATATTTTTAGATTAAATATAAAAAAATCTACTAATTATTATAACAATAAATTAAAAAAAATTAAAAAAAAATAATGAAACTAATAATTTAAATATATATATATATATATATATATATTGAAGTGTTACAAGAACTATTACAATATGACTGTCAGGACCTGTCGAGATCAAACAATATATGTGGATATCTACCCCCATAACGGAAGATAACTACTCCCACAACCTGTGAAGAACACTCCCCATACATACTTGTTAAATACGCATTCTGAGATTTGAACCCCTCACCAATTATGTGGAAGGGGGGGTGCACTACCAGTTCTGCTAAGAGGTGATGTGTCATCTCTGTTAAGAGGTGATGTGCCATTTTAAAATAATTATTAAAAGAACTCAAATTATAATTCAGATTTATATGAAATTAAAATTGGGTTAAAAGAGTTTTTATGTTAAATTAACAAAAGATAATGCGGTCATTTAATAGATTTATTAAATCACACATCAAATTGTGAATAATCATTTTACAAAAATAACCCATCACCCGCTTCTAAAAATTGTTGCAAAATAAACTTTGATTATTAAATAAAAACTTTCAGAAGTTATATTAAACTTTTTTTTTTCATTTCAATATTATTAATTATTCTGATTTTAATTTCTCAAAAGCGATATCAAACTAACACTTAGGAACAAATAATGCCAGACGTCAATGAGGTTTAGAGGTGTCAATCGGGTTGGTCAGAGCTAAATTTTTTTAGCCTGATTGATAATTTTTTTCAGAGCTAACAACAAAGGATGTGGGTTTTAATTTTTTGATAAAGTTGTATATGCATGTAAAATGGCAAACCTTCGGGCAGTATGGTGTTATTTGCCCTTTTAGAAGAGGTAATTACACTAACATCCTCGGATGTTTTATCATAATGACATGAAGAATCAAAATTTAAAAAAATTGGGGCATTGCACTAAATTGCCTTGATTAATGGTGAAATTACACTTTACTTTTGAATATATTTTTATTACACAAAGTCCCCTTCAGAACCGTTGACTAACTGTTGACTTCTCTCCATCTCCGATGGAACACCGCTTCATCTAATAGAGCATATCCACTCCAATTTTTCTAAATTGAATTTGTTTTTTTGGAATTGATTATTTTTATCTTTGAAATTTGATTCAAGATTTCAAGTTTGGATTGATATAAGAGCCATGTATAGATGTTTTTTTTTTCTTTTTTTTTTCTTCATGAAATTAATTTTTAAAGAAAAAAAAAATCTAGCTTGATTGGAGTGTGTTATAGATTGAAAGATGTTGATGGATGGGAGGATGATAATGGAGGAGAGGATGATGATCTCTTCCATCAGTCAAGTGTGATGGAGGAAGGATCTCCTCTATCGGGTTTGGATTGATGAGGAAGAGTTATGTTTAGATGTTTTGATTTCGTTAAATTTTCTTTGTGAAATTGATTTTTAAAGAAATTTTTTTTTTAAAGCTTGATTGGGGTGTTTCCATATCGGGAAGTCATCTTGCATCACATTTCTCCCTATTTTTTTAATAAAAAAAGGAAGGGTATTTTAGTCAATTATGATTTGTACAGTTTTAAGCAAAAGTTCCATATACGTGCAATTATACTAAATGTCAGGGGCTTTGTATAAATTTCCCATATTAATATTATAGAAGACGTGAAAAAGGGGAAATTTTTTGATGAAAGGGCCTCATCGTGAGACCGTCATTCAGTTTGAAAGTGATAAGGTATTTCACTCCATCGAGAGCCTTGAAGAAAAGTAGATGATGTACTTGCCTGCCCTTACATCATTACCAGCGGCAATTACAAGCTACCTTGTCAAGTTGTAAAAAAAATGAGAAACATACAACATGCAACCACCAGGAGCTATGCAAATATGCAATTTCATTCCTAGACCTAGAGGCTAGAACACCTCGAAGAGAAGTAGAGGATGTATTGTAAACCTGACGTACTTAGGTATTGAACAGGGCAACAACCCAGTGGGGGTACCTTGGGTACTGACCCAAGTATTTTCCTTGTGAATTTGCTTGCTTGTCCTTACATTGAACTAGTGGCAATTACAAGCTACCTTGCCAAGTTGTGGTGCCACAAAGCCAATAAGAAATTGAGCTCACTCCCGTAAATAACTACATTATTATTATTATTATTATTATTGATATCGAGAATCTCAGACTTCATTCAAACACCTATCCGTCTGTCCTCCCAACCGCGTGACTCGTCGTGGCCTGTATGTTGGTAACGTAAAGTAAGACAAATAGAAAACCCCAACCTACACCTCCGACCCCACAAGGATACAACTATACAAGCGGGTAAATCAAAACTCATATTCATTTGGGTATGATTCGAACTGTTGACCTAGGAGTCACCCACGCCCCAAGCTCACCATTCCACCGGCTGAGCTAACCCCCCGGGGGCTGACCTCAAGGGAATTGCCAAAATTCAAACCAAGGATGTCTGAGTTTACAGCTCATCCCTGGACCACCTGGGCAACCCGTTGAAATTACATTTTGTTTTCACACATCCAGCGTGACAAGTAACCAATTTGCAGCAATAATAATCACCAACCAACTAGAGTGCTTGACCAGATAACACAGGCTTATGTACACACGTTTGTTGTTGCGCTGAAATTTGCATGATAAAGTAGATTCTATCTCCGTAGGCCAAATTATGTCCTCTACTTGCAAATATTGACGGAGGCAAAACCAATTGTCCACAAAACAGATAAACGAACTTTCATTGTCACTATTTATCATTAATTCAATCAAGTCACTTAGAGCAAGTAACTTTGTATGTCAATACAAGAGTAAATTTAATTATTCACAAAACACCCCCTTTGCTTTTCTTTTCAGGGGTGTTTTCAGATATAAGCCCATTGTACAAGTTTAGCGAGAATTAGGGGTGAAGAAGAGTACCCAAATAAATGTAGTCTCCTCTTCACAGGTGATACCAGTCAGAATGGAGACTCCTTCCATTGTAATCTATCAAGCCCATCAACGATTGCTCTACGAAACTCACCATTATGGAGAAGGAATGATGAGACGTGCCCACCAGTGACCCACCTCACTTCCGAACCCGGCCATGCTTTCTGAAGCTCCAGCACCGAGTGTTTTGGTATGTAACCATCATCCTGAAGTGCATGATTGCGGTCAGAAATTTAGTCGTAAGACTTCTTAGCCAAGTCAATAATAAAACTTCTTGTTGACCACTTTTAAGTTTTAAATGACATTTATTTGATAAATAATCTGATATGGTACTTACAGTTGCAGCAACAAAGATTATAGCATTGGGATTTTTGGGAATCGGAAAGCGAGTGACATCTGTGAGAGATAGTACATTCCTCATCCGTTCTCTCACCTCCTCGAGAGTCATTGCAGCCTTCTGCACTGCAAGATCCTCTCTCAGTGCCTCCCATGCAGTGCCATGTTGTAATATTCCCTCACAGAATGCCACAACAGCAGAATGTGGAGAGAGAAAAGGAAGGGTCGCAACAGGTGTGGGGTGCAGTGATCCAACCATTGCAGCATGTACTCCTCCTAAATTCCATGAAGCATCCAAATATAAACAGCAAATATACTAGTATTCCAGTTCACGAGTAGACATTTTCTTTTATACATAACAACTCTGAACCAACAAGTCAATTTCAAACAACTTAGTTCAACTTTGAAGGCGACAAACCTTTAACCCAACACTTACAACCATAAAAAAAGAAAAAAAGAAGAAGAAAGATCATATCAATTATCAAACCATTCTTACCCATGCTAAGTCCACAAACACCCATCTTGCCGAACCCTGCCTCTGTATCTAACCAATGCAAAAGACTACGTGACTCTTCAATGGTTGCTCTTCCTAATAATAGCAAGTCACTGACACACAGAAGTTTAGAACCACGCTGCAGCATAGGACGCCTTTGACCATAGAATGGGCTGCAAATGGATTTACATCAAATCAAATCTTTCAACTTGCATGAATAATAAAATAGATGCTCTGCTTTCAGCTTCTAAATGTAGCTGCCAATACGGAATGGACCCTAACCTCTCAAGCACCATGGTTGCAATGTTTTCTTTCAACAATGGTCCACCAAGACGCAATCTTCGCTCAAATGTGTGGTCCCCAGTGCCTGCAAAAGAAAGAATACAATTTGTAATCCAATGAATTTGAGTACTGATGTTAAAAAGACTCTAGAAAACAAGAGCATTACTAAGAAGCTAGCAATACAATGCCTAATTTTGACAGGATATTCAAGTAAAACAGGGATTCCAATGGATTAACTTAAGAATCTGAAATTTTTACTAAAACGCTAAAAAAAACTGAGAAATTAATCTGGCCTTGTTATGAACAAAAAAAAAATCACAAATGAAGTTAGAATGTAGAAGAATCAAACGTCACAAGAAAAGGTGATATTCCCATAATATTTGAAATAGAGAGACTTCTTAAGTAATACAAAATATAGCCACAACACAAATATCATAATACAATCATAGGGCAGTTGATCACTCACAACAGAATGAATGAAACAGGCTCAATTACAATAAGTAGATTATTTTTCAACAAGCCAATAATCCATCCTCCAAACTGCAAATAAGAAAACCTCATTCTTTCCTCACAAAAAGATCCTTCAGAGAACCCCACAAATACATTAGTCACTTTATCTAGGAAAAGGATGAGATTCTAATATTGTTTTTACAATATATCTATTATCTATCTTGTAATCCTCGAGTTACACGAAAGCATAAACTGAATTGAATGTCCCTCAACACAAATGGAAGATTAAAAGTATTCAAGAAAGGGACAAACTGTTTCGACCCGCTGCCCTTTACACTTAATTGCCAATTAACAACCATACCCATCAAAAGCGGAGTTATTCACGACAAACAAATTCATTCAAAACTATGTTTAAACCAAACCTCTGACTTCAGACTTCTACAACAAAGAAAGAAAATCCAATGCATTTAAAATCCAACTCAACCAAAAAAGTTAACAATTAAGTATTTAAATGCTAAAATTAAACCATGTCCAAAAGCATATAAAGAACCAAAAACAGCTAACTCATTTTAGGTCTCCGCAACCACAATGCTCAACCACAAAATCCTTCACTAATTGAATGACAACCCAACATCTTAACCAACTTAAAACCAACCCACTCACAATAACATAACTTAATGTAAGGAATAACAAAACTATTAACTTCCAATCACCCAGCATTTCTAATAAGAAATCAACCAAACCCGAAAATACTACAAATCCTATTCTGGATTCTTATCAAATGATAAAAAAATTTACCACGGCGGCGATACCTGCAAGGTGAACCACACAGGCCATCTTCTGGGGAGGCACGCACTTGGGTGATAGAAAAGCAACCCTGACATTGTGACTCTCAGGAGGCAATGCACTGATCAACTGCTCATCACATGGTGTCCTGAAGACACCTTCTCTTAAAACAGCAGAATTGGTCTCCCAAACAGTTTTCCAAATTGGCTGAATCAAACTTGGAGGCCAGTTTTGGCCTTCAACTTCAGGAAACAATTGTTTGATCATTTTCTCTAAAAGATCAAGCTTGTTGCCGCCCCATCCTCTGGAGAAAAATGGAGTGCTGATTTTTGTTCTGTGCATAAATGCACCGTATACGTGGTCCAGTACATAGTGGAGCATTCCTAGATTCACAGTCACCATTTTTGGAGACAATCCCACAATAGATTTGGATTCTTTTTATAGGATGAGAGTATTAATTGTTTGAAGAAATTACACCTAGAAAACTCAGGAATCGAAAGAGCTGTTTTGTCGAAAACAATTGATAAAAAATTATTTGGAAACACAGAACAGATCTAATTGAATAAAATGTCAATTACAATTGGAGAAAATTATCAAAGAAGAAAATCAGATCTAGCGAATCAGAGTTTTTAGATAAAAACATAAAATAGCAATAGTGTGCTGAATTTGAATATTTTTTTTAAAAAAATCAAGAACAACGAAAAAAAAAAAAAAAAGAGAAAAGAGAAAGAACGATAGAGATAAACAAACGGATAGAAGGGGACTGATTGACAGAGATTCGTGGGTTAATCTAAAAACCTGTTAAGGCGAGACATATATGGAGAGAAAGAGAGAAAAACTATTTCTGTTACAAAAACTGTGGGCGGAGGAGAGCATAGATGGATTTGAGTTTGTGACACGCTGGATTAGAGCAAGTAAACGGGTCGGGCCGGTTATAATTTTATGGTTCAATTGGCTTTGAAGCCCCAATGCAGGCCGGGTCTTGATTTTTTATTTTTTATTTATTATTTTTTTTTTTCCAAAGTCAAAAGTGGATTTGCCTGCACAGACTTAACATGTATTAAGGGTCAGTTTAGTATTGTTGTAACTTTTATAATAATCACCGTTAGTTGTGCTGAATAAATAATCAATTATGAAGTTAAGATGATTATTTATTTGTATTTTTAAAACTACTTTATAACTAAAAAGCAGTTTACATATGTTTAGTAATTTTATTATAAAAGTGTTGAGATTAATTACAATGACAAAATATATATGATTTTATAACCCAACTTTTTTTTTTCATTAACTATATATATTAAATCAATATTTAAGTAGAATATTTAAATTAGAAAAAAAAAATTCAAAAGAACAATAAAAATATTTTTTAAAGATTTTATAAATCAAATCAATATTTAAGTAGAATTATTAATTTTGAAATGAAATAAGGCATATACTGTAGATGATTTTAACTTGATTTTATAAGGATAATAATAATATTTTAAAATATTCATTAAATAATGAAATAGATTATTCCATAATCACTTTCAAAAAGTAACATTTTACCTACTTCCATAAATCACCGTCAAAACTTGTCAGATTATCATTTAATCACTTTTGGAAGTTTTACCAAATATAATTTTTTTGTCAAAATTATAAAATAAGTTGATTTTAACTTTTCAAAAATAATATCAAAAGGATTTGGACCCTCTGGACCTCTACAGATCTGATATTTTTCTTGACCTTTTTTAAAGCATACGATTGGTTGTTGATAAATTGATTGTGAAATACAATCACATCTTAACCACCAATTCATTGCAATGTTTATACGTTATGAGATTAGGTGAGATCAAGGAAAATATCAGATTAATAGAAGATCCAAATTCATATCAAATTGGCTCTAAGGTACTAAGGTAGAGACTCAAATTAGCTGTCAAATTTTGGTATCCTAATTTGTGTTTAACCAACTAAATTGGAACATGTGTGTATATTTTTTTTTCAACCGCTTCCATAAATATGTACACATGTCCTAAAGTGGTTGGTTGAACATAAATTGAGACACTAAAATTTGACAGTTTAGCTTTGATTCCCTAAGGTAGTGACAGTCTAGCTTTGATTTGTTTCATTTGTAATATTATTTTTATTTTTATTCTTTATGCCCGATCATAGCCTAAGTTTTTTTTTTTTCAAAAAATGGTCCGATCCTGCCCTTAAACATGGTCTACCAAATCATAGGGCATGGATATTGGATACAGGATTGGCTCTCAATTAACGGGCCCGGACCAGGCACCCGACCCATTTGATACCTCCAGGCTGGATTGAGATCCACGTATGACGACTATGACGTACCTTACCATCTATCCACTTCTGATTTCTTTTGATTTTGTTTTCATTAATATATATATATATATATATATATTTTATTCCCATGATCGTAAAAGCTAGGAAAAAGTTGCCAATAGGGAAGTAGCTGCCGGTAGGTGGGTAAGTTTAGACCGTAGGTAAATAATTTTTAGGTTTGCGGTTTGAATCCTACTAATAACGAAATCTTTTAAAAAAATATCTGGTCCCAGATTAATAGGTATTGTAAAAGAAATTTAAAAAAAAAAAAAACTAGAAAAAAATTTAGGGTTTGAACAAATGACTTCTAAAAACGTAGCTCAACTAGTAAATGATCGAGTTTGAAGTTTAAGCAAATGACTCACAAATCAGCTGCTCAAATTCTACCGATAGTAAAAAGCTTAAAAAAAAAAAAAAAAAAAAAATTGCTTTGTCTAAATATAGATAATGAAAAAATAGGAAAAAGCAAGCAATAATTCGATTGGTGTTCTAAATTTCAAATTCTCCAATCCCCAGTCACCAACGTAATATAAAACAAGAAATAGCAGTAATAATAAAATAATAGAATTTTTTATGTTTATATCATCCACCTGTTAAAGAATGGTTCGAATGATTAGGTGAGGCTCATTGTCCATAATTGCATCCTAATTTGTAATTTTTCAAGTTATAAACTTATAATGATAGTGATGTAATAGTTTATATGCAAGTCACCTACTTTTTCCTATGGTTTTAGGACTCATAAAACTAATTTTAGATTATTTTTCACATGATGGTTTGTAGTATTTAGGGGGAATTGCACAAACATCCCTTGAGGTTTGATAAAATTGTACGAATATGGCAGTGTTGACCATATACACACAAACTTTCCTTAACATTTGAATATTGTTGTACAAACATCCCCTACCATTAGATGGATCCGTTAGTCAATGGTCAAAACAATAAAATGTCTAAAATATCACTTATTTTTATTTTAAATAAACTAAAAAAATTAAAAAATAAAATATAAAAATATAAAAAAATATTTTAAAAAACATAAATGTATTTTAAATTTGAAACCTAGAAAAAAAAATTCATCTTTACAAATAAAAAAAAAAAATTTAGACAATTTAATAATAAATAAATTTTAAATTTTAAATTTATTTAAAATCAACGGGGAATTGCACAAACTAATTTTTTTAAGATGAATTTTTTTTTTCTAGGTTTCAAATTTAAGATACACTCCTGTTTTCTAAAAGATTTTTTAAAAAAAATTTATCTTATTTTTAAATTTTTTTAGTTTATTTAAAATAAAAATATAGAGTAATTTAGACTTTTTACACGTTTGACCATTGACTAACGGATCCATCTAATAGTAGAGGATGTTTGTACAACAATTTTCAAATGTTGAGGGAAGTTTGTGCGTATATGGCCAAAATTGCCATATTCATGCAATTTTATCATATCTCGAAAGATGATTGTGCAATTCCCTCTATCATTTATTTCATTCATATGATGTCTTGTATTATTAATGGAGTAATACTATATAACAAAAAATTAAATTTAAAATTCAACTCAAATGAATTGTCACTACATGGGATGATATGGTGAATGACATCATTTAGGTAGGTTTTTTTTTTTTTTTTTTTTTTTTTTTTTTTTTGGGGTGGGGGGGAACTATCATTAGTTTTATTAATAATATGTCATGTTATTTTATTATTTTATTTTTAATCAACTTATTAAGATGTGCAACCTGGGACCTACGACCGGGATATCTACTTCTGAAAAGAAAACTCCACACACATACTTGTAAAATATATATGGTGAAATTTGAATCATTAATCACTTATATGTGCAACCCAGACCTGCGACCCGGATATCTACTCCCGAGAAGAAAACTACACAAACATACTTGTAAAATACATATGGTGGGATTTGAATCATTCATCACTTATATAGTTACGTGGAAGGAAGGTGCACTACCAGCTCTGCTAAGAGGTGATGTGTATAACATCGTAGATATTGATTACTAATAATGCATTGGAGAGACATATTTAAACATGATGTCTATTTGTCTTAAATCCTAATCGGATATAATTTTTTCACGATAATTATTAGAGATGCTCTCATATTAAATATACCGACAAAATCTTATCTTTCAAGTCATCTAATTTATCTTAAACTTTATCTTACACTCTATAAATAACACACTCAATCAACAAGTCTGCTCATAGTACGTAGTTCTAGCTGGTTCAACACACAACCATGGAGACCACCAAATTGATTCTATACGCTCTCTCTTTATGCTTTCTCTTCCAAGCATTGATTGCTTATGATGTTTCTCACGACGGCAGAGCCATCACCATCGACGGCCAACGTAGAGTTTTGCTCTCTGGCTCCATCCATTACCCTAGAAGCACCCTTAAAGTAACGCTTTGCTTCGCTTTGTTTTGTTTCGTTTCGTTTTGATTAATTAATATAATTTAGAGTAATTGATTAAAGTTAAATTATTTGGTTGACAGATGTGGCCAGGCCTTATGAGGAAATCAAAGGAAGGTGGTTTGAATGCAATCGAGACTTTTGTCTTCTGACTTCTGGAATGCACATGAACCGTCACGTCGTCATTATGACTTTAACGACAATCTCGATCTTGTAAGGTCTATCAAAAGCATTCAAGACGAGAGAATGTACGCCGTTCTTTGCATTGGACCATATGTTTGTGCGGAATGGAATTACGGATATTTTTTTTATTTTATTTTAACTACACATTCCATTTGTATATCAGTATATGTATCTTAATCTAATTCGTTTCCATTAATTTGTTTAGACTTTAGAGGATTTCCTGTATGGTTGCACAACATGCCCGACACGGCCAACACTGCCTTTATGGTACAGTTTTTAGATTAATCTTAGTCAATATTACTTAATTGATTTTGTGACAAATAATTGTATTTGATTTTGTAATTTTTTGGCAGAATGAGATGACAAATTTCACTACATTGATAGTGGAGATGATGAGGAAGGAGAAGTTGTTTGCATCACAAGGAGGTCCTATAGTGGAGATGATGGAAACGTGATGTACTGATGTCTAAATATGGAGATGTTGGAAAAGCTTATCTGGATTGGTGTGCAAACTTCGCCCATATATTCTTATCAAATTGGAATTCCATGGATCATGTGCAAGCATTCTGATGCCCCAAACCCAATTTATTTCTATTTTAACATATATGTGTTCTTTGATTTTAACATTAGTACTTTATAAAAATTCTCAGATTAATAATTGCAATGGTTGGTACTGTGATCAATTCGCGCCTACGAATCCCAACACTCCTAAGATGAGGACTGAAAATTGGACCGGCTGGTGAGTTTTTGCTGTTGCGACATTTTTCCAGACCGGACTCTGGAGGCACATTCCAAAATTATTACATGGTTTGTATATATTATCAAATTAATTATTACTAGTTTAATCTTAAATTAAAATCTGTTTGTTAATTAAAACTTTGATTTATATGATTTCCAGTATCATGGTGGTACTAATTTTAGAAGAACATCCGGTGATCCATTTCCTATGACTACAATCAACCCCCAACACCCAACCCCCAACACCCACTCCACCCCCCCACCCACCCCCCCCCCCAACACTTGACATGTCAAGGGAGGGGCATTTTTGTCCAAAAACTGTTATGTGTTTAGATAAAAAATACTCTCTCCCTAGACATATCAAGTGTTTGGGAGGGGGGTAATGCTCACCTCCCTTAAAGGGGTGTGAGTAAAAATGGATTTTTAAAAATGGTGTCTCAATTTGTGTTTAACTAACCAAATTGAGATATGTGTTTACGTTTAATTTTTTTTTTTTTTCAACTTCTCCATAAATGTAAACACTTGTCCCAATTTGGTTGATTAGATATAATTTGGGACACGATTTTTGGACAGCTAATTTGAGTCCAAATCCAAATCAACCAAAGTGGGGACATTTGAAGGAACTCCATAAAGTCTTGATCTCGATGGAGAAGACTCACTCATGGCAATATCGACTTTTGAAACTCTGTCATTGTAAGAATAAATAAAAAAATCTTCACTATAAAATTTTCTGTTTTTGTTTCTAGGTTGTCAAAATATTTTTTTATTTATTTTGATGATTAATGTGAATTAGGCCAGCATATATGCAATTGAGGAAGGTTCATTCTACTTTTGGAGTAATGGAAACAACAAATGCTACAATCACATTCCAAGGAAGTGAATATGAGGTACCAGCATGGTCTGTCTCCATTCTTCCTGACTGTAAAAACGAAGAGTACAACACTGCTAGGTAGAGGTGGCAAGGTTCCGGTTTCGGTTTCGAACCGGCGGTTCCGGTTTCGGTTCTAGAACCGCTGGTTTCGGTTCCGGTTCCGGTTTCGGTTCTAGAACCGCCGGTTCCGGTTCCGGTTCCTGTTCCCACCGAAACGGCGGTTCTGATCCGGCAAAAAAAAAAAAAATTAATTTTTTTTTTTAAAAAAATTATTACATTTTATTTATTAAAAAATAAAATGTTAGAAAGAACATTGTAGAGTATTGAGCCATAGCCCATAACCCTTATCCAAGTAATTATATTTTTCATTCCATTCTCCTCCTTTTTTTATAGGTTAGACATCTCATTCACTTTTCTATTTTTCCAATATGGGATGTGGGATAAAAAGAAGTCATTAACTGATTTTTTTTTTTTTTTTTTATACATTATTAACTAATTTCATATATTAATAACCTATTGGAATCATTAACTTTTTTTTTGAACTATTACAATATTCCATATTGCGGTATAATTCGAAACTAACACAAAAAGAAATAATTGAAATATTTGTTAAAAATGCATAATATGACTTCTCATCCTTCATCCCACATCCCACATTAGAAAAATAGATAAGTAAATGAGATGTTTAACCTATATAAAAAGGAGGAGAAGAGAATGGAACACGTAATTGTTTGGACAAGGGTTATGGGTCATGGCTCAATACTTTACAATGTCCACTCTAACATTTTATTTTTTTATAAATAAAATATAATATTTTGTAAAGTAAAAAAAATTATAATAATAAAAAAAAAAAAACTGGAACCGGGAGGTTCGAACCGAACCGGAACCGGCGGTTCCATTCCGATTCGAACCGACCGGTTCCGAACAAATTGGAACCGGAACCGGAACCGGCCACAGCCTCCCCCGGTTCCGGTTTCGGTTCCGGTTACGGTTCTTGAACCGGAACCGAAAAACCGGTTCCGGTTCCGATTTTGGTCCGGTTCCACGGTTGGAACCTGAACCTCGCCAGGTCTACTGCTAGGTCAACGCTCAAACTTCATTGATGGTGAAAAAATCCAACGAAGCTGAAGAGGAACCAGCTTCCCTCATGTGGGTTTGGAGGCATGAGATCATCAAAGACCCTGTTCTTGAAGGAAAAGGAAAATTCGCTGCTAGTAAGCTTATTGACTAGAAACAAATCAATGATGAAAGTGACTATCTTTAGTACATGACAAGGTAATTATCAATAATTCTTCCCTTGATTCAGTTTTTTTATTTATTTTATTTTTTTTGTAACCATTCATGTGTTAAGTTTTATTGATTGTTCTTTTACATTATGGAACATAGTGAATCTGAAGAAAGATGATCCACTCTTGAGTGATGACATGACATTGCGTGTTAATGGCAGTGGTCATGTTCTTCATGCATATGTCAATGGAGAATATCTTGGTTCAGAATGGGCTACTTATGGCATTTTCAATTACAAGTTTGAGAAACAAGTGAAGTTGAAACCAAGACCAAACCAGTTAGCCCTGCTCAGTGCAACGATCGGTTTACAAAATTATGATCCAATGTTCGACCCAATACAATTTGGAATCCCTGGACCAGTTGAGCTTGTCGAAAGAAAAGGAGACGAGTGAGTAGTTAAAGATTTGTCAACTCACAAATGGTCTTGCAAAGTCGGTTTGCGTGGCTTGGATGACAAGCATTCAAATTCAGATTCTGATAACCAGACCAACTGGTTGTTAGAAGATCTCCCAAGAAACATGAGGATGACTGGTACAAGACCACATTCAAAGCTTCACTTGGAACTGACACAGTCGTGTTGGATTTGCTTGGCATGGGAAAATGTTTTGCTTGGGTCAATGGCCATAACATTGGCCTCTACTGGCTAAGCTACATGGCCCAAGAGGATTGCTGCATCACTAGACCTTGCGATTATCGCGGTTCGTATGACAGCAATAAGTGCCTCACCGGCTGTGGTGAGCCTACTTAGAGATATTATCACGTCCCTCATTTGTTTATGAATAAAGATGTCAACACGTTGGTTTTGCTTGAAGAAATCAGTAGCAACCCGTCGCTGGTGAGTTTCAAAACCGTCGTTGTGGGAACTGCTTGTGGAAATGCCTATGAGAACAAGACATTGGAACTGTCGTGTCAAGGTCGACCTATTGCTGGTGTTTTATTTGCTAGCTTTGGCGATCCACGAGGCTCATGTGGGTCTTTTACTAAAGGTACATGTGATGCTCAAGAGGATGTCTTGTCAATAATTCAAAAGGTAATTAAAGTCTTTCTTTCTTGTATCATTAATTATATTCCTTGTTATCAATTTAATGATGAAGAAATTATTAATTTGTAAGTTTTATTTGAACAGGAATGTATTGCCAAGGAGTCATGTTCGATTCAGGTTATCGAAGAAAAGCTTAGTAAAACGAGTTGTAAAAATATTGTCAAGAGGCTTGCCGTGGAGGCTGTTTGTTAGAGAATGAACTTTTAAAATTCTTAGGAGCCGTTTGATTACAATTTATTTATTTTTTTTGGCAAAAGGGAGGCAAACGCCCAAACAAAAACAAAAACAAAAACAAAAAACTAGGAGCTAGGAATCATTCTAGCAACAGCAGCTCCCTTGAGGTCATCTTCAAGAATAGAGGAAATTTAGGGGGGGGGGGATCTTCAAAAAGGGTTATCCCCAAATCTAAAGAATGCCCAAAATTGGCCAGAAAATCAGTCGTTTTGTTGCTTTCCCTATAAACGTGCTTAATAGTACAGCTCCAATTCTTATCCATGAGAGTCTTGCACGCCTGAATGATGTTGAAGAGCGGATGGTTCAACGGAGTGGACTTGGTAAGAAGAGTAACCGCACATTGAGAATCAGACTCCACTTCTATCTTCCTGAAACCAACCTTCTAGGCTAGGTTCAGACCTTCCCACACACCCCACATCTCAGCTTCTAGAACAGTACATGTTCCCTTATTAAACACGAAACCAGTCTTCCAAATCTTCATATCATCTCTGATAACACCACCGGTCGAGATCGATCTCAAATTAGGGTTCAAATTGCCATCAGCATTTAATTTCACCCAACCAGGCAACGGTGGAGACCTTCAAAAAAAAAAAAAAAATCCCATCATTTTTGCCCTAACATTAGAAGATTTTTTGTACCAAATTTCTAGGTTTATGGGTTCCAAAATGGAAGATGGGAGAACTGAACTGGGGTTTGATGAATTCGAAAAGCTTCTTGGTGAGATACCTAATGCTACATCTGGGAATACACATTCTGTGTCAATTCGTGCAGGGGCCTTTCGACTGAGAAACTTGAAAACAATGGAAGTTTAGATGAGGGAAAAATATTAGTCAATATGTGTCAACAGTCACCAATGATGATGATTTGTTTTTGAATTGGATGCTGATGATTGGTATTTGATGTTGTTGAATATGGTGATTGTGTTTCTCGATTGATTTTTTTTTCTTTTTACAAACCTAGGTTTCATTTTTTTTTTTTTTTGGTTGTTTGACTGTGATTTTCTGATCATCATCATTTTTAGATTCAATCTCTACCATCTATCTTAGAGATAGGCGGTGAAGATCGAATCTGGAAATGTTTTTTTGTTTCTTTTTAATTACAATATTTTTTTTATGTAATTATGGAAAAAAATGATTCAAAAAACAAAACAAAACAAAACAAAACAAAACAAATTCTCATGTACAACCAAACACTGTTACTTGATATTTCCAGGAATTCGACATAATATTCCCATATATACAACCAAACACATGTATATTGGTTTCCCATGAATCACATTATTTTATTTAACTTTCACATGAATCACATTATTTTGATTATCTCATACCAAACGGTCCCTTAGGATTTCTTTCTTTCTTTCTTTCTAATTTTCTTAGGCTTAGCTTAGTTATAAATAATCTAGGGCCGTTCTTTCTTCTTCATTTTTTAATTGATTTAAACTCCCTTAAATTTAGGGAGCCTTCAGTTTTCTTTGTAAATTTTATAATTAATAAATAAAATTAGTTTTTTCAATATTTCTATATGAGTTTTTTTTGTTGTTGTAAATAGCAATCAACTCAAAAAAGAAAAAGAAAAAACAAAAACAAAAACTTGCAATGGATGATTATGTATTTTCTAAGTTGTAACATCATTCTTAATCAATACTCTTTCACATATCTACAGTATACTACGCATATAACAATTAATGGGTCAATCTCTTCCATTAAAACATTGGATTCTGTTTATCAAATTGCTGAGTGAATGCACATTTGTGTATGTCATACAAATGTTGGAAAGATAAGGTATTGAGAAGTGAAAAAGAAAAATGAAAATGGGCTTGTGAATGATTGGAAATTTACTTAAGAAGCCCTTCTTCTTTTTAATTGTTGATTATGATGAATCAGATTCAGAGTGATGAAAATGGAGAGATCCTAGCAACAGGGACACAAAGCAAAGGATTAGCCCTAGGAAGAGTCAATCCAGGTCCCTCTTCCATGTCAACTTTGCCATTAATATCTCCTCCACAAAGCTTCCAGTCAAAGCACTGAATCATAGCAGCCAAGGTTGACTGAACCATAAACAGTGCCAGTGAAACTCCAGGGCAACTTCTTCTTCCACTACCAAACGGCAACAAGTGAAAATACTGTCCCCTCACATCCAACTGGCTCTTGCCATCTTCTCCAACAAATCTCTCCGGCCTGAACTCAAGTGGGTTCTCCCAGTGATTTGGGTCCTTCCCTATTGCCCACACGTTGACCAACAGTCTGGTCTTAGCCGGAATGTCGTAGCCGTTGATAGTACAGTCCTCTGTTGACTCTCTCACGATCATTGGGCCGGTCGGATGAAGTCTAAGTGTTTCTTTTACAATAGCTTGGAGGTAAGGGAGGTTAGGGATATCTGATTCTTGTACAACTCTGGAATTTCCGACAATAGTGTCGATCTCTTGTCTTGCTTTTTTCATTATTTCTGGGTTGTTGATGAGCTCTGCCAGTGCCCATTCTGTAGTAATAGCTGATGTATCGGTCCCTGCTGCAAATATATCCTGTGCAATGCCGAAAAATTCTTTTAGTTTTTTTTGTGATAATACCAGCCACAACAACCAAAACTTCCAAACGAAAATATGGGACAATCTGAACCCAAAATCTAACTGTAAAGTCAAAAACGGTCTGTGCTCTATAAGTACTGTTTAAAATGCAACTCATCTCTAGAGAAGGAATCTCCCTATTTATGGTTTAATAAACAAATGTGAGATTGTATTTACAATAACCGAGTTTGAACCCAGTTGTGGAGTTTCATTTTGAAGTCATTTTCAAGAATTAAATTAGTTGTACCATGTTATTTTTATATTTTATTTACTTTTAAAATAGCTCTCTTGTTGAGATTGTATTTACAATAACCAAGTTTGAACCCAATTGTGGAGTTTCATTTTGAAGTCATTTTCAAGAATTAAATTAGTTGTGCCATGTTATTTTATATTTTATTTACTTCGAAAATAGCTCTCTTGTTTCATATATAATATATTTAATAGATTATAAAAGTCATGAATAGGTTTTTTAAAAATAAATAAATAAATAAATAATTCATGAACAGATTAGTGTTTACCATGATGAATGCCTTGATATTTTCTTTGGTCAACTTCATTTCAGAATTCTCATCTTCAGATATATCCAGCAGAAGGTCAAGTAAATCCTTGGCTGCATCATCGTCTCCGCCTGTTTCTTTCTTCATCTTCCTTGCTTCTTCGTGCTCCTTTATAGTTGTGTCCATCATCACATCAAACTTGTCTCTAATTTCCTTGAGCTGTTTCCCAAATCCCTGCAAATCCAAGTTCTTGCAGAACCAAATAAAATCTGCCAAATTAAACTTGCCAGTAATTTCCGCTACATCGTGCACCAACTTCCTCACCTCATCGGCTTCTTCTTCGTTACTAGAACATCTCTTCCCCATAGTCATTCTCGACACCACATGATTCGTTAGCCTTATAAGCTCACCTCCAACGTCAACTTCCTCTTTTGCGTTTGCTTTTTTCAGCATCAACTCTAGAAAACGCGTTATCTCGTCAGAACGAACTGGGAGTAACTGGTTGAGAGTGCGGCCGCCGAGAAGTTCAGTCATGGTGATTTTCTTCATGAACTTCCAGTAGCGTCCGTAAGGAGCGAAGGAGAAATCAGCTGAACCGTAGGTGAGGTAGTCGACAGCAGAGATGAAGGGACGTCCGAGAAAAGAAGTTTCATGGGTTTTGAGAAACTCTTTGGCTGTTTCAGGGGAGGAAGAAACGACACAAGGGACGGAGCCAAGGTAAATATGAATCAAGGGTCCGTAGCGGGTCGAGAGCTTGTGGAGAGCTTGGTGAGGGATTGGGGACAGGAGGTGCAAGTGTCCCAAGATTGGTAGAGCCAGTGGGCTTGGTGGGAGTCGCGGTTTGGTCTTGAGTCTTCCAAAAATTGATCGGACCAGAACAGTGGAGACTAGCCAGATGAGAAAAAGCACCAAGTAGCCTTGGAAATCAGCCATTTTTATTTTTTGATGTGAATAGACAATAGATAGTATTTGAGATGGTTTTAGGGAGCTGTTTATATAGGTGTAAAATATGGGTTGGCTTAGAAATGGAGGGACGGCAAATTTGTCGAGAGAATTACTTGCGCAATTGTTTCTTCTTAGATTTTGTTGTTAAGTGACCAATTTTCACTCAGGTATATGATATAGGTAAGTATATTTATAATATATTAATACGCATCACTACATTTTGGATTTGGATACTCTACTGCTTTGATCTTTTTCTTGATCTTTTTAAAGTATTTGATTGGTTATTATTAAAACATTTTTAGAAATCAATCATATCTTAACCATACATTCATTGCAATACTTATGTGTTATGAGATTATATGAAGTCAAAAAATAGATCAAATTAGTAGAGGATCTAAATTCCTATATTTTACCTATATGTAACATAACTTCAATTATAATTATTTGTGTTAATATATATATATTAGTCACTAATTGTTTTTGTTTTTGTTTTTGTTTTTTAATAAAAGAGTTCTTATGATTTCAATTTCATTTTCATTAATAACTTCGTTCCAT
The DNA here is from genome assembly GCA_035582765.1 of Acer negundo. Taxonomy (NCBI): domain Eukaryota; kingdom Viridiplantae; phylum Streptophyta; class Magnoliopsida; order Sapindales; family Sapindaceae; genus Acer; species Acer negundo. The sequence goes on along the minus strand of CM069237.1, from coordinate 11,578,181 downwards.
TGTTTCCTCTTATGTTTAGTGTCAGTAAGAGTACGTGGGAATTTTGATATTTTCATATCTTCTAACTTATAGAGTTATAGTTCATCCTCTGATACTTAAGCCAATATTAGATTTTATTATAAGATCAAAAGAATGACAATTGACAAAAAATAAATAAAACAAAAAAACAAAAATCTTAGAATCATTTACCTAAGAGTAACGTTATTGGCACACCCTCTATCAATTTATTTATTATTATTTTTTTTAATTTTGATTTAATTAAATAAAGTTAAATGGTATTATTAATTTATTTTATTTATTTCTAAAATTACCTTTTTACTTATTTTCAAACTTAATAAACCCTAATTATCTCTATCTATCTCATACCTCTTTTTCAAATTTAGTTTCTTCATTTTTATAATCACAAACCGGAATCGAAATATGGATCGGATCCAGAGAAATACTTTGATAATGCTTATGAGTTCAGGCATATGGTTCTTCCCCTGATATTGCCAAAAGATTATAAAGCAGAATTGACAGTAACCGTCACTGCAGTACAGGCGATCATATAATAAGACTCAATACATTAAAAATATTATGCTACTTTGGCTTCTCACATGATCTGTTTAGAATAATTTTTTATCCGATCGCATGATCATCATTCATTAACCCAATTTTAAGATTATAAAAACAACACCAGTTAAGAAGATAAAGCCAACTACATAAAGTAATACATATTGCAACTTTAAAGGGGAATTTTTTTCAATCCAACAGTTGACATGTTTTGACTATAAATACTGTCTGTGACTTGCAAAATCGGCTGAACTGTGATCTCTAAAAAATGGTACGGATTTGGCTTCGTTTCTCTCTTCACAAAGTTTGAATCTGAAAACGGACACTTGGGTTATAATGGATGGCACTCGACGAACGTTTTCCTAGTGGTTTTGTTGGTCAAATCACCGGTGATTATGTCGGCGACGGCAACTTCGTCAAACTTCGAAGGACGGTTTGACCAAGAAAACGATTTCGTTAGGCGACGGATCTTTTGAGAGATCGTAAGATCGTCACTTCCCGCACCTTCTGGTGTGGGTGGTGTCGACTCACTCTCTCCGGCAGCGGTGGGTGGCAGCAGCAGGGGGCGGAGCTTTTAAAATGAGAGAAGTCTGATATTTTGATAGATTGAGAAGATGAAGAAGATGAAGAAAGAAAGTGACGTGGAGTAAGAAAATAAATTTGGGAGAGAGAAGATTGATAGATTATTATTATTATTTTTTTCTTAAATTGTATATCTGCCGCTTTTAGTAATTTTAATAAAGAAAAAATAAAAAAACTAAATTGAAAATAGTGGTATAAATAGATCGGTGGAGTGTGTGCGAATAGCACTACTCTTTACTTAATTACCATTTCGTTTAAAGGAAATAAACATTTTTAGCTATAAAATTAAGGGGTTTTCAATTCTTAGTATGAAAAAGTGTTTTTTATTGTTCTTAGCAAACAATTCACTAAAGAGATAAAATTATCTCTGTTTTTTTTATTTGCTCCTATTTTTAAAACTAATTTCTTTAAGATTTTTTTTTTTTTTTTTAAATACAGACCTAAAAATTTTGGGAGAAGAAGAAGAAAAATGAGGAAAAAATAATCTGGGGTTTTAGTTTTTTTTTTTTTTTTTTTTTTTTTTTTTTGATTAAACACTCTTTGATTGGAATTAAACATGTTTGTTGTTGAGATTAAACATTAGGGTTTTTATTGTTGGAATTAAACAAGCTAGAAAATTTGTTATTGTTATTAACACGTTAGGGTTTTTGTTGGAATTAAACGTGCTCCTCACATAGATTAAACACACTAGGGTTTTAGTAACATGTTTAATTTCAAAAAAAAAAAAAAATCATGTTTAATCACAAAACTCTGGATTGAACACACGACTTAAAATCTCCTCCTCCTCCTTTTTCTTCTTCTAATTTTATGGTTACTTATGGTTCTTTCATTTAACTATTTGTGCACTTTATAGATTGATCTTTGTCCTAGACTTGCCGTGGTTTGAGAGCAGTCCATCTGCGAGGATTATCTTCCGTAGATGATTTATATTTCGTGCGTCGTTCAATATCTGAGAGGCCAATGATGGTTAGTTTGGTATCGGTGGATTCTCATGCCACATGGCAAGATGTTTATTTATTGTTTTGATTTTCATTTATGAATTGGAGTTAATTATGATAACAAAAGTGACATTTTTTTTTTTTTAATTTAATGGCATTTTATAAGTTTACATTGGTGTTTTTGTAATGTTACAAAGTCACAAAGATAAGTTATATATTATTATACATCAAGTTATATATAACTTTATCATTGGTGTTTTTGTAATTAAAATTATTATTCTCTAGTTATATATTATTTATTGTTATTCTTATTATACTTCAAGTTATATATAAGTGAGAATAATAATTTTGAGACTAAATAAGTAATTATGATTAAGATAAATATACATGGATATAAAAGTCTTTTTATTTATTTTTTGACAATATCTATTAATCCGAGGGGCTCAAAAATTAAATGTCACTATTTGGACCGGGTTTTGTAAGAAAGACACCACATTAGTAATTCGTGTTTAAAAGGCATAAATTTAGGTGACTAGATAAAAATACCTCTATAATACTTCCATGTCAGCTTTCTTTCATTCAGTTTACAATGACAGAGTTGTGAAGTAGAGAGAGAAAGTCTAGTTAAAACCCATGCGATCACTTGAACGACGATAGAGTGGCACTACGTTGACGCACTCGGGGGTCGAGCTTTGTCTTTTCAATTTTGAAACCCTCTGGTTGTGTGAATTTTGAATCTACGAGCCTTTTTAAGCTCTGTCCGAGAGGACTGAGACTTTCAAAACACTGTTCGAGCCTTTGTGAAGTTGTGTAAAACGTTCGGGCAGTTAAGTAAAAGGCTCGAATAGTTCATTAAAAGGCTTAGACACTATATAGAAAGTCTCGGAGATACAAAATTAATATAAAAAAAAAGTGATTGTTAAAAAGGCTTGGAAAAGGCTCGGCCAGTTAAGTAATTAACGTTCGGGCACTATATAGAAAGTCTCGGAAATACAAAATTAATAACAACAAAAAATGATTGTTAAAAAGGCTTGGGCAGTTCATTAAAAGGCTTGGGCATTATATAGAAAATCTCAGGTATACAAAATTAACAACAACAAAAAATGATTGTTAAAATGGTTCGGAAAAGGCTCAGAAAGTTAAGTAAAAGGCTCGAGCAATTAAGTAAAAGTCTCGGACATTGCTCACAAAGGTTTGGATATAACTAACAAAGGCTCGAACATAAAAATAAAAAAAATAAAAAAAATTAATGTTCATACAAAAGGCTCGGGCAATTCATGAAAAAGCTCGGAAACTGATTAAAAAGGCTCGGAAACTATTTGCAAAGGCCTAGAGTTTCGTTGATGGCTTAGAGTTTCATTGGTTTCTTATCTCTGTTTCCATTTTTCCTTTCATTGTATGAATTTTGATATTCATAACCTGATAAGATGGGTGATCTTATGTAACTATATGAATGTCGAACTCGTTGGAGAAGAAAATGAAATTGGATTTCAGTTTACAGAGCTTTCCACTTTAAGACAGTTAGAGAGAGAAGTAGATCCCAAACAACTTCAAAGTATATTTTAAAAGTTAAAGTCAAAAAAATAATTCAAACATGTGTACAGTAAGGGCATTTTTGGAACACATTTTTGGAAGTCATTTACTTTGGTGCCTTTTAAACTTAAGTTATTAAAATGGTAATAGTCTTAAAACACTAACTCAAAAAAAATGACAAAACCCATCATTTCCACTTAATCCGAGACTAGGTATTTTTTTGAAAGTTTTCACCATTAATAAAATTCGAGCTGCTGACCTGAGAGTTATTTGTCCAAACCCTATGCTCGTTCATCTACCAGATAAGCTCGTTCATCTACCAGCTAAGCTACGCTCATATTGGCGATATAAAAGTCTTCTTAAACAAACGTTAAACATTAAAGTTACAAAAATAACAAACAAAGGCCACTTGCCTTGGTGGCTTGGAGTCTCTTTAGACACTCCACCTCCAAGGTTCAAGCCATGACCTTGGTATATATATAAGAAGAATTTGCCCCACCAAAGTGTGGGTGTTGTCGCACCATAGTCTGGTTGCTCTTTCTCCGTTTGTGGGAGCTGCAGTCCAAGTTGTGCTATTAAAGTCTAATCCCGCCAACTAAATCAAAAAGTTTTCAAATAATAGGGATGCTCTTGACAAATATATATGTAGAGAGAGATTCTCACCTAGAAACTCTCTGATATAACCTTACATACAAACTTATTTATCAGCATTCGGATCAAAACCCAAAATAAATAAATATGATACCAACTCGAAGAGTCAGATACGATGTTGGCTATATATATTAACAAGTGGCTTTCAGTTGTGTATTTAAATGTTTGTAAGCATAGCCGTATTCGAATCCTCCGAAGATAAAGATTAAGAAATTATTCAAAATAAAAATATTAGTCAATTTTTCTCCTCCCTTGTCCCAAAATATTGTGATAGTTTTAGTATATATATATATATTCTCTTCTCAATTTTGTCGTCTCCATTTTCTAGCCCATGGTAACTTGCTATTGGGCCAATGGTAACCTGTTATGGAAAATTCTTGAACCACTTATATATTTTTATGAAAATTTGTTCAACTTATTGAGTAATGTTACATGTCCAAATTTAGTGTCCAAATGATGTGGCAACATTGTAGACCATTCGTTTAAATTATATTATATTTGTATGATTTAAATGAATGGTCTATATTATTGCAACATCATTTGGATATCAAATTTGGACAATGTAGTAATACTCTAATATATATATATATACATCATTTCGGAGTAAGTCTGACAAGAGCCTGCCGATTTTTAAAATATTAATTTTTTTTTCTTAATTATTAGATTTTAATCCAATATTTAACATCAATTACCCTATATTTACGTTGGACCTAGTCTAGTATAGTAACATAACCTTGAGAACCGATATCGACACCCATAAATATGATAAGCACACTCATATTTTAATAAAAAAAATTTATTACAAAAATATCTCAATAGGAATTTACCAATAAGGACAAATTAGTTTAATTAAAAATAAACAAAATACTATTTACACTCATTAATTACACCCATATCTTCAACTAAATCACTTTATTTTTTTTAAAAAAATCAAACCCTAATTCAACTTTAATTCTATTTCTTAAATAAAAAAAAAAAAATTTAAAAAAAGAACTATTAAAATATACAAACTATATACAAACTAATATACATGTAATTTAATATTATATAATATACTCTCTCAACACAAAATATAGAAACTATTATACATGTAACAAATGGTATTTTTGTTCTTTTACCTTGGTTCATTTTCAGTTGAGAACAACCCACCCAGTTATAGTATGGATTGCCCCCTCAACGTACCTTCTCAAACAAATAAATAAACCAAATAATAATAATAATGAACACAACAAATATTGAGACTAGACTAGATCATAGATGATGAAGCAGCAGCATCAACACATCCACACAGGAAAGATGGAGACGGCACGACGAGAAGCAAGTCCAAACCCTGGTAGGGTATCGGTCTCCTGCCTGCTTTTCGTTTCAGCTTCACAATGAAATTATACCGACAAACCATTCTTTTCAAACACCAAACCCAAAGAGAAAAAAAAAAAGCCAAGTCAAAACTTCAGAGCGAAGCTCAATTCAATGGCTTAACTCAATCCGATGTCAGCTTTTCGGGGCAAATGCTGCTAGTGCATTAGCATGTGTAGGTGAGAGGTTACTCAACAGCGGTTGCAGTACAGAGAAATTAGATGAGAAAAAGTCTGGCCAATTTGAGCTTTAACTTCAGAAGTTTCCAATGGAGAAACCACAACTTGAGCAAAAAGATTAACCAACTCAGGAAAAATTGAAAGGATCTGGGGATTTGATGAGTAAAATTGAGTGTGTTAATAACTTACGAGAGTTTATAAATAAATTGTATTAAAATGAAAACATTCATTTAAATAAGGGTACTATTGGTATTAAGATGGGTGTTTCTAGTAATGTTTTAATTTTAAATTTTAGATATGAATATACTTATAAAAATGTGTGCGCTTATCATTTTTTATGGCTGTCAATATCTGTACCTCATAACCCTTTAATAAAATATTAATACAATTTTTTTTAATAATTATTATATATTTTACAGAAATGATTCTAGGGGTCAACGGCCTCTTGCCAATATGGTGTGACTCTCCAAAATAAGACTCCACCACCACGGTTCAACGCCTAAGACATGCATGTATATATATACATATACTCATTGTCCCACTTTAAGTATGGATGCGTAGTAATCCGGGTTGTGCTAGTAGAATCTAATTCTCACATGATCCCGACAATTGTTGTAATTAAAAAAATAAATAAATAAAAGATTCTAAGGTCATCCATTTTAATTCCTATATTTTGAAAAAATAAAAAAATAAAAAAAAATAAAAAAGGAAACGGTCTATGTCATTGGTTTTGTGACCCATATTATATTTGTTTGGCCACTTGTCGAGATACACACCATGTATCTCGACATGAGAATCAACTCCAAAGTCTCGATACGGTCTTTCGTGATATGTTTTCTGATCTTCAAACTCAGATCGCCAAACTTGACGCTGATCTCCACCGTTACATCAGCCATGAATATTTCGGCCCAGAGTTTGATAAATAAAAAATAAAAAATAAAAAAAATCAGACGTCTCAAAAATCAATTAAAACAAATGAACAGAGACCACTCATTCTCCACTATTTCCAAATTTGTACCAAAGACTTACTCTTCTTCTCAGTCTTTGTTCTTTTCTACATCTCCTCCATATTCTCCTCCTTTCAGACTTCCGGACACTTCTCATTATTTCAAATCCACTAGTGAATTATTTTGCAAGTATCCTCCGTTATTCTCTCCACTTCGGAAACCTACTTTCAAGCCCTCTTCTTGCCGACAGAGAAACAAACAGCTTGCTCCACCAGCTGACCCAATACTGTATGCTTCTCAGCATCCCCTCCATACTCCCAACAGATTCCTTCCATCAGACGAATCAGATGTTGACACCTCGTCAGACACCTCTTCTCAATACTCCTCTCAGTGCACCTCTGACGTCGTTACCACAACCACCTCACAACATTCTGATTCAGCTAAAGTTACTGATCTCACACAAGTTTTTATGGCCTCTCGGATAGATCCACAACCGTCCACCCAAACTTATGACTCCCCTGACGAATCCTCAACTAAACCTCCGCCTATTGTTGAAGAACCACTAGAACACCATGTCCCTGGCCAACCCCATGGATCTAGACCTACTAATGGTCCTTGGTTTGATCTCGGAGATTCAAACCCAGACTCATGGCGTAAGAAGATCTCAGAAATGAGTGCTTGGCTTGACCTCCAAATGGCCAAATCTGAACACAATCAAGAAGCAATTCTCAAAGAATTCGTTTCCAGATTCACCGGTTCTCTTCGAGATTGGTATCAAGCCCTTGGAGAGTATCGACAATTACAAATTGTCCGAGCAGCTTCAACCTCTATAGTTATGGGCATCATTTTCAGAGAGTTCCTTGGAGATCTTGACCAATTCTATAAGCAAGCTAGGCAAGAGTTCTTCGAAATGCGATGTTGCTCACTCAGAAAAAAAGACATCGATTTTCATTACAAACGCATGTCTAGTAGATATCACATCCTTGGAGGTATCAATGACTAGAGTCTCAAGAATGTTTATGTGAATTCTCTTCCTGCTGAGCTCTAGGATGAATTACACAGAAAAATAAATTCCTCTGGCAGACCCTTCACTGACATCACACTAGGTGAAATCCATATGTTCACCCTAAGTGCTTTGAAGAAACTCTGTGCCACTCAAAAGGTTTTCTCTAAGATGCTCAAAGAAGGAAAACGGTACGAAGTCCAATGCAAACAACCCTCGTACCAGATCAAATGCAAATCCTCAGAGCAATGCATTTGCAAGACCAAGAAAGACAAGCATTTTCGGTCTACCAAGCGAAAAGGCAAGAAAAAGTTCAATTTCTTCAAGAAGAAATCCCGACGTGCATGAAATAAGTCTCATAAATGTTTTATCTACGGACAAAAGAGACATTATGCAAAAAAATGTCCTAATAAGAAGACTAAGTCTGCTAAGCTAATCCAACAGCTAGCAGATGATGTTCCATCTGACGCCGATATTGAATCTATCTTCTCCGAACAAAACCATGCTAATGACAATACAGCATTTGTATTACAAGCTGCAGATTTTGTCTCCACCATTTTCGACTCAGAATATTCAAGTCTCTCTGAGACTGATTCTCTTCCAGTCTCCTACAAGGCAACCCATGTCTCTCTTCAAGCAACGTACTCCGATGCACAACTAGGACCTCAAGTCCCAATCCAAATACTTCCTGACAAATATGCCAATCATGTTGATGTCATTGCCTACATTGACACTGGTTCCATCACTACCATGATGAATCCTAAGGTTCTTCCTCCTGATGCTTGGAAGTCTCATGTCCGATATTTTAAAGCTGCTGATGGGAAGATATTTACGACTAATCTGATTACAAAAGCTAAGATTGGTCTCAAGATATTCCCATCCTACACCCTTTGGACACGTGTCATTGGAACCACACTCTCTGACAAAGATATCCTCATTGGTTGGGATGTTTATTGTCAATTCAAGTCTCTTCGGATCCTTCATACTGGAATCAGATACAAATGAAACTTCAAAGCATTCTCCAGCATTCCAAAGATCTTTCCCTTGTCTGACATCCAACCCTTTTTCCAGATAATTCAACACAAGCTCTTACAATTCTGTACCAATAGTCATGCTGATTTCCATCATCCAAATCCTTTATGGAAAAATCCAGATTTCTTTATTAAGCTTCCTTTTAAGCTCAATGAAGATGTCAATCCGACAAAGGCCTCTCATTCTGGAATGTCTCCTTCCGACCTTCATATGGTCAATGTTGAATGTGATGAACTACTTAAGTAGGGACTCATTGAACCTACCTCTTCGCCTTGGGCATGTCAAGATTTTTATGTTGACAAACGAGCTGAACAACTTCGGGAAAAAAGGAGATTAGTCATTGATTACAAACCCCTCAATCTCTTTCTTAGGGATGACAAATTTCCAGTTTTCAGGACCAATACTTTGTTTTCCGAACTCCCTGGTGCTACTATCTTCTCCAAATTTGATCTCAAAGGAGCTTTCTGGCAAATTGGTATTCATCCAAATGACAGGTACAAAACAATGTTTTGTCTTCCTAATGCCCAATATCAATGGACAGTTTTACCCTTTGGCCTCAAAACTACCCCTTCATTATTCCAGAAGGCCATTACTAGGATTTTCCATCATATTCTCCACTCTGCCCTGATTTACATCGATGATATCTTATTGTTCTCCTCTGATGAAGATTCTCACAACCATCTCCTTCATCAATTATATAGTCTGATCAACCGATACGGAATCATGCTCTTTGACAAAAAGAGTTCAATAGGACAAACAGACATCGATTTCCTGGGCATGCACATTTCAAATGGAAAATACCACCCATGCCCTCATCTAGCCAGCCAACTATTAGAATTCCCTGATTCCAATTTGACCACAAAGCAAGTTCAACAATTTCTTAGTATAATCAACTTTATCAGAGATTTCCTGCCCCACGTGACGAGATATACCTCGATCCTCTCATCTCTCCTAAAGAAAAATTCTCCTCCTAGGGATAGACGTCACACGGAAGCTATTACCAAACTCAAAGAGATTGCCCAATCTCCTCCGGCCATCACTATTCCATCCATAGGCCGACTCATCCTCCAAACCGATGCTAGTGACACATGTTGGGGGGTCATTCTCATTGAAGAAAAGGACGAACAAAAAAGTTACTGTGGATATGCTAGCGGCCAATTCAAAGACGTCCAACAGCACTACCACACAATCTACAAGGAGATTCTCGCTGTCAAAAATGGAATCCAGAAATTTGATTTTCATCTCAGGACAAAAAACTTTATTGTTGAAATGGACAACTCGTCCTTTCCTAAGGTCCTCGAATTTCGAAATAAGATTTCTCCCAATCCTCAACTGTTGAGACTAAATGATTGGTTTTTCAGATATGATTTTACTGTTCGACACGTGAAGAGCCAACACAATATAATAGCTGATATGCTCTCTCGACCATCAGCTATTCATCTCATCACCTCATATGGCTCTATACCTCTCATCCTCATGTCTACATCAGCATCATCCTCCTCATTCTCAAATCCTACAATGAGGTCCTATCCACCAAAGCTACTTGAAATAATTCCTGCTGATACACAACCTTCTCTTGCCCGTATCTAAGAATTTGCTCACTCTTATTTACGGACCTATTTGGCCTAGATCCAGAGCCAAGAAGTTCGACATGAATTTTCCAACAACAACAGACCATTCTTAGACCCTTTCTTAATGCCCCCCTTTTACTTTTTCACCCCTCAGGTTTTATGGTTTCTATGGTGCATGTCTGTACTCCACCATCATGCCGTTGTTTTCCCCCTCCAAGCCTTATATGGTTTTGTCCATGATCCCTCCCAGAAAGATTCTCTCCTTATAACTTTCTTAACCTGGTTCAATTCCTTTTCCTTTTGGCGGTCCGAACTCACCAAACTCATGGGTTACCATAATCTATGGAAACTTGATAAGAAATCTGCCTCGGCAGTTTCTTGCATTTGGATATTCCATCGACCCTATCGTTTCAACCCTCATAAGAGACTTCTTTGGACATCAAACGTTTGCTATGAATGGCACACCACATATGATTATCATATGCTATACCCCCAGAATCTCCACATCTCATTGCTCAATTTCCTTTGCGACGTTAATGGAGTTCCACCCCATTAGTGTTACATTTTCCCTGATGTCATAAGAGACCCTAGTATAAGTTGGCATCCATTCCAAGACTCTGTTCCTGACCATCCATAAAACCTCATCGAGCGTGACACATGGCCTTGTCACATTTGTGGAGCTGAAGATTCGGATGACGAATATCATGCCACATGTAACCTGTCAAGCCCGTGACTTTGTCTTTGCCCTATAAATGAAGAAAGTCGGATAGGATCTAGATTAGAAACAACTGAGGATGTGCTTGTCGTGTTTGTCATAAGATGAGAATACCTTCCTTCAATATTTTCTTTATTTGATTAGCCTAACTCTTTTCCTGGACTCCAAGAATTGAGGCTCTGATACCATGGCAGAGGCAGGGAGCCTTGAACCGTCCTTATTTCAGTATTAATGTTTTCTCCACTTGGCGACATTCTCATGGTCTAGACAAGGTACTCACAAAGCAACTTCTCAAGGACGATTAAGGACCTTAAGCCAAAAATCAAAATCCCATTTCCGATGTGCAGGATCATCAACTAAAGGCAAGCACAGAGCATACTAGGACTATTACAGGCTGTATGACTCGGTCAATCTTCTGATTAATAGAGTTGAGAACTCTATTTTGTACTTTGGCATTATGAGTTTGCCAATTAAGAACTTGCTTAGCTTGGGTAGGTTGTTTGAGGGAACCATCAGGTAAGACTTTAGAAGTTTGAACATAAGGTCTGGAAAATCGATTCCTTTCAGGGTTTGAAGAGGGTTCTAGAGGAGGGAAGTCTTGGTCATAGTTAGAAGCCATAAAACAGGGTATAGGTGGAGGCAAAGATGGAGTAACATTGGCAGGTAAAGGTAAAAGACCTTCTGATCGAAGGATTTGTTAAAGCTCTGTCATAAATTGGAAGGGCTTTCTTTTTTGTAGGTTTTAAACCTACCCATGGGCTTTCTGGATCATCTGGTCTATATTTTTTACGAATAGTTTTACATGGAGTGAGATCTGGTAGACAGTCACGACAGGTGCAGTCAGCATCGCACATGTTGGGGTCTTCGTCCCAAATGAAATGACCATTGATTTTGTCAGTGTAGATCGGAGATCCATTGGCTTCAAAGCTATGGATTGGGATGTCATCTTCAGTAGTGACTGGTTGGATCATTAGTGCCTGAAACACAGGAGGAGCACTAGGATTGGAGCTGGAAGGAAAATTTGTGTTAGAGAGAGGTTCATAAACTGTCTTAATGGAGCCATCATTTCCTTGATATATTTGGTGTCAGAAGCAACAACAGGCGTTGCGTTCTGAAAAGCCTTTTCATAGTTTGTGATCCATTCGAGAGGCATGATTTCTTTGAGTTTGTCTCGAGGCAGTTGTTTTGGAATCTGGATGATAATAGAAACTTCATCTTCACGTTCAACCTTTATGAAGATAGTATCACTATTATGGCCAAAAATTGGGAGATCAAGGGCATGATCTTGAAACCGGTAGGCGATTTGGTGATGGAGAGTTGCCATATAAGAATTTGGTAGCATGGGGGCTCCTAAGATCTGAAGCTGTATTTTGAGGCAGTTGTAGAGGTTGGCATCTCTCAAAGGGATATTGAAATTAGGGTAGTATGTGAGTGATATACTACCAGCATGGAGCGTAGATAAACAAGTACCAATAACTGCATGTTCATATTCCTTATAGATAGTGTTAAGGAGAGCAACACGAGCAGTAATAGGTGAGGATGATTCTGACAGCTCCGATATGGAGGTGAGAGTAACCTTCTTTGATCCAATGATCAATCAGAGGTTGACCGATTTCGAGATCAACATACTGCTCAGCTGAAGTGGCTGGGACCAAGCAGTTGTCAAGAGTCGTAGACTGTATGTACTCTTTAGTTGGAGGAGATCTATGATAGACGAGATGGTCGATTTGTGTAGCAAGGGATCTACTTCGCTTGAAAATAGTATAAGGATTTAGCAGTGGTAGAGAGGCTTCATTTATTTGGGTGGCTTCTAGAATATGGGTATACTCTACGAGGTTTTGAATTCTAGAAGACTGAGTTCGTTTAACAGAAGCAGGTAAAGAGATGGATGAAGAAAGTCGGACAGGATCTAGATTAGAAACAACTGAGGAAGTGCTTGTCATGTTTGTCATAAGATGAGAATACCTTCCTTCAATATTTTCTTTATTTGATTCAAAACAGCCTAACTCTTTTCCTGAACTCCAAGAATCGAGGCTCTGATACCATAGCGGAGGCAGGGAGCCTTGAACTGTCCTTATTTCAGTATTAATGTTTTCCCCACTTGGCGACATTCTCATGGTCTAGACAGGGTACTCACAAAGCAACTTGTCAAGGAGATAAAAATGACCTTTAAATAAATATTAAAAATTATAAAATAAATAAAAAACTTGGAGTCCCTAATCATGACTTTGGCTTTACACACGAGGGAAGTTAGGCTCTTCCAAATAGAATAGAACAGTTGAATACCCCTTTAACCAATTAGAAATATTTTTTTGACGATTAAATTGAGTAGTTACTTTCGAATTCGAAAGCCGGACCTCCAGAGATGGATGTGAAGGCGGCCAAACAGAATCAGCTATATTATGATATGGAATTATGCTATATCTTCTGGCCCAAAATAGTATAAATTAGTCGATCAGATGAGGAAAAAAAAGTATGATCGATATTGGCCATATTTTATTTTAGATTTATTGGCATTAAACCCTCTTGAATTGTACGAGAATATGTAATTTGTTTCCCGAATGATTTTTTTAGACGTTAAACCCCCTTGAACTTTCATTTTTTGACAAACAGTTTGTTTTATTGTCCTTTGACTATCTGTTTGAGAGGGCATCTACATAAATGTTTTGTCAAAAAAATGAGAGTTCAAGGGGTTTAACGTTTAAAAAAAAACATTCAATGGGCACATTACAAATTCACGTATAATTCAGGGGGCCAAACGCCAGTAGTTTTTATTTTATTGAAATTAATTGTGATGAAGTTGATGGTTTTAGGAGCTGTTTATATAAAGGTATAACAGGTGTTTGAAATCGGAGATCAGGTATTAAAGATAGGGTCTAGAAAAAGCTTCAGAGCTGGTGCAGTCGTTTTTTCTCGGCAGGTGGGAGAGAAGTTATGTTAAAAGCTGTTATTCAGGCTATCCCGGCATACTCAATGAACCTTTTTAGAATTTCGGTTTCCCTTATTCAGGATCTCCATCGCTTGAGTGCGAGGTTTTGGTGGAGTGGGAGTGGCAAGAAGCAAAAAATGCACTAGTGTAGTTGGGAGAAATTATGTAGGCCAAAATTGGAAGGTGGTCTTGGTTTCCGGAACCTTGAGGCTTTAAACAAAGCCATGCTTGCTAAGCAGTGTTGGCGTCTTATTCAGTATCCAGATTCTCTTACAGCTAGGGTGGTGAAAGAGTGCTACTATCCGGATTCTAATTTTTTTTTGGCTGAGTCTGGTAGGGGTTCTTTCCTTTGGAAAAGCCTTCTGTAGGGGAGGGAGCTGGTTGAGAAAGGCTCGAGGTGGAGAGTTGGTTGTGGCTCCTCAATCCGGGTGTATAAGGATCGGTGGATTCCATGGGAATCTACTTTCACGGTGATGTCTCCAGTGATTTTGAATATAAATGCCTCTGTTGATTGTCTCAAGCTGGTTTCGGGGTGAGTGGAATGAGAATTTGATTAGGGATTCTTTTGTTGGTGATGAAGCTGAGGCTATTCTTTGTTTACCTCCTTGCATTGGAGCTTTGGTGGACAGTTATATGTGGCATTATCATAGTTCAGGTGCTTATTCTATGCGTAGTGGTTATTGGCTTGCGTCTTCTTCTTTTTTAAATCCTAGTTGTTCTGGCCTTTCCGGGTTGGAGTGGTGGTGGAAGTTTTTCTGGCGCTTGGACATACCTCAAAAAATTAAGTTATTTTTATGGAAGGCTTGTATTGATTGGATTCCGACGTGGTGTAATCTGGTGGCTCATGGTATGCGGCTAGAAGTTATTTGTCCTATTTGTGTGAAAAATGTTGAATCTACCTTGCATGCTTTTTGGCGGTGTCCTTCTCTTAAGGAGGTGAGAAAATCGTGTGATTTGGCTACAGGAAATTCAGGTCAGGACCATGGTTCGTTTATTGATTTCGTGATTTCTTGTAGCACTCAGTTGGGGTTGAAGGAGTTTGAGTCTCTGTGTATTGTTTGGTGGAGGATATGGCATCGTAGGAATGTGGCAATTCATAAAAATGTGCTGCTTCCTGCTGTAGAGATTTGTGATTGGGTGAATACTTTTAGCAATGAGTATAGGTGTACGAATGAAAAGGGGTCTGAGGTGAGGAAGTTGGAGGGCTCACAGCATACAAGATGGCAGGCTCCACCAGATGGTTTTGTTAAAATTAACACAGATGCAGCCATAAACTCTCTGCCGAAGTTGACGGGTTTGGTGTGGTGGTTCGCGATCGTTATGGAAGGGTTTTGGCCTCTTTGTGTCGGAATGTGAGAGCGAGCTATCATCCTTAGATTGCAGAAGCTTTAGCCATTCTTAATAGGTTACGATTGGCTGTAAGTAGAAATTTACTGTAGGTTGTCGTGGAATCTGATGCGTTAGGTGTTGTGCAATCTATCATCCATAAGGCTCTCCCCCTCTTCGGATGTTGGTGTGGTGGTGTCCGATATTCTCTTGATGGCTGAGCAGTTTTCTGCTGTGTCTTTTTTCTTTGTGCCTAGGTTGTTGAATAAGGTTGCTCATGGGCTTGCTAAATTAGTTTTGAACCATGATGGTGAGTCTCTTTGGATTGAGGATTGTCCTCTTTGTGTGCGGAGTCTGGTTCTGGGGGAGGTCCCTATATCCCTGTAGCTCGTTTCTTTCTTTTGATTGAAGTTTCTTTTCAAAAAAAAAAAAAAAAAAAAAATCGGAGATCAAGTGAAATTGTTCAGTGGTATTTGGTGTATTAAGAAAATTTAACTAACAATCACTTTTTTTATTATTTGAGGAAAATTCATAAATAATCATTTTAATTATTAGTAGTTTAATATAGAGTATGTTAACAAATAACAATAGCCTATTCCTAGATTTTGTAGTTTTGAATTCCGGTGTGCGAAGTTTACAAACATTATTATACGAAAGCGACAGTTGCTACACAAGGGCCCATTGCCTTGTGGCGAGAGAGTCTAGACTCTATGTAGACTCTCTCGCCACCAAGGATCAAACCTGGCCCAGGTGTGTATTAAGGATGATTTTCCCACCATTTGTGTGGGTTGTGTCTCACCTTGGTGTGGGTGCTCTCTCCCCTTTGTAGGAGTCTCGTTCCGGACTAAGCTAGTAGAGCTTCATCTCGTTGGTCTTGACAATTGTTGTTATAAAAAAAAAAAAAATTTTAAAAAATTTAAAAAAAAGAAAATCATTAATATGTAGACAAAGTCATGATGTCCGACTTCACAAGTTGATATATATATATATATTTTTTTTTTTCAATTAGGGTTTTTGTCGTTCGAATAATCATCATTTTAGTCACTAATGTGTCTTTATAATAATAAAAAAATAAAAGGGAGTGGTTTGCCTTTTTTTATTTTTCTTTTTTCTTTTTCCAAACATCTTCCTCTAATTCAGTTTCAATCAAAATCACCCCTCTAGTTTACAAAAATTCTCAAAACTCCTCACCCTGTTAACTCTGTTAACTTAAGACGCAAAAAGACTAATTTACCTTTTAATTTAATGACTACTTTACCCTTAAGATACTTACAAAACAATAAAAAATAATACAAATATTAAATATTAAAAACAATAATAAAATTAAAACCCACCATACTCTCCTCTACCTGCAGCCACCAAACACTGCTGGACCAAACAACCACCGCCCCCAAAAAGTCAAACACCAATATCTTTTTAATTTATCTTTCATTATCCTATGAACTTAAATTTTGTTTACATAATTGCTTGATAATTTTAGTTTTAAATTATATACTTTAATACTTTATGGTATGAAACATAACATAATTGATGAAACATTTATATTCTGTGTTGGACTTGTTTAATCGTCAAAAAATAACATAACATAATTGATGAAACATTGGACTTATATTGAAGATGAATGGTCGGAAATTATTATTATTATCATTATTATTATTATTATTATTATTATTTTCAATGCTATGATGACTGATGAGTGGTAGTTGAATCCCCACACACACAATATATATATATATATATATATATATGATTTTGAGATTATCTTTTTTGTTTAGACATACACTTTTGTATATGGGACTTGTGATACATAATTTTCATAACATCATCAAAAGCATTCATAAATTGTAATAATTCATAATAGACTTTTAATAGCTTTGGCTACGATAACATTAGTAATATTGATATCTCTATTATTTATCGCAGCATTCATCTCACAATATGTTATGTCAATTTTGTTGTAGTGTCATGGGCAGTAGCTTGCTGATGATGACTTAATCCAGTGGTCCTCCATGTCAAAAGATACATAAATCTCAATTTATAAAATTTTCACTTTAATTTATTAATTTATGATCATTCTTATACTAACCAGGTTAAATAGAGCATATTTATTACATTTGATTAATTTTATATTCATCTTACTCATGACTGGCTGACTGCATTTGATTATTGTATTTAATCTCAAGTTTCCTCTTTTTGTTCACTATTTTTTACTACAAAAACAATTTCATGTTTATTAAATTTAAAACCAATGCTGCTGAATAACAGAAACAAGTTTATTTGAGCACCTATGAGAGATGATCATCAATCACACATCACACAGCTAGTAAGCATAACCATAATCAGATGGAATATAGAAATGGAGTGAGCCTAGCCACTGGATTACAAACAAGTGAATGAGCCCTGGGAAGCGTTAGCCCAGCTCCTTCTTCCATGTCAACACTAATTTCACTCCCTCCACCACCAACTTTCAATTCAAAACACTGAATTATAGCAGCAAGTGTTGTTGGCACAAACTTCAGTGCCAGAGTAGCTCCAGGGCAGCTTCTTCTTCCGCTCCCAAACGGTATCATGTGAAAACACTGCCCCCTCACATCTAAAAACTGGCTCTTTGTGCTCCACTCTTCGCTAAGAAACCTCTCCGGCCTGAACTCGTGCGGGTTCTCCCAGTGATCAGAATCCCTACCAAGAGACCACAAGTTAACAAAGAGCCTGGTCTTTGCTGGAATCAGATAACCTGCAATTGTACAATCTTCGGCTGATTCTCTCACAACTAATGGACCGGTGGGGTGGAGTCTTAGTATTTCCTTTACAACAGCTTGCAAGTAAGGAAGGTTGGCAATATCAGATTCTTCAACTACTCTGGTTTTCCCAATTACAGAATCAATCTCTTTTCTTGCTTTTTCCATCACATTTGGGTGGTTGATTAACTCTGCCAATCCCCATTCTATTGTAATGGAAGATGTGTCTGTCCCGGCCCCAAATATATTCTGTCAAAAATCAGCACAACAGAGAATCTGAATCCAATAAATATCGTAATAAAACATTTCAACTAATTATAATTAACTTTTAATAAATTAATAAGCAAACTGTTATACCATAATGAAGGCCTTTATGTTTTCTCTGGTCAATGTAATCTCTGCATTCTCATCTTCATATATATCCAACAAAATATCAAGCAAATTCTTCAATGTATCGTCTTTATAATTCTTCATCTTCCTCGCAAGTTCATGCTCCTTCATGATCCTCTCCATCATAACATCATACTTGTCTCGAGCATCCTTCAGCTTTTTCCTGAAGCCCTGCAAATCCAAATTCTTGCAAAACCAAATGGTGTCCGACACATTAAACTTAGACCCCAGTTGATTCAACGCCTTCACTAACTTCCTCACCTCACCAGCTTCGTCTTCATTATCCGAACACCTCTGACCCAGTGTCATTCTCGTAATGATATTATTAGTCAATCTCATTAGCTCTCCTCCAACGTTCACTTCCTCTCTAGCCTCAGCTTTCTCCATCATTAACCTCAAAAACCGCCTCGTCTCTTCACGTCTAATGGGGCAGAGCTGGTCTAGTATTCGCCCGCCGAGAAGCTCAGTCATGCAGAGCTTCTTCATGAACTTCCAGTGAGGTCCGTAAGGCACGGTAGCGAAATCAGACGAACCGTAGGTCAGGTAATGGAGGTTGGCCACTTTGGGGCGGTTGAGGAAGTTGGTTTCGTTGGTTTTGAGAATCTCTTTTGCCATTTCGGGAGAGGAAGCAAGAACACATGGTTTTGAGCCAATGAAGAAGTAAACCAAGGGTCCGTACCGGGTTGAGAGCTTGTGAAATGCTTGGTGAAGTATAGGACCCAGCAGGTGCATGTGTCCTATGATTGGTATCCTTGTTGGACTCGGCGGGAGCTTAGCCGTGGTCCGAGTTTTCCCCAAAATGGTTCGAACCAGTTTGATGGAAGCTAGACAAATGAGGAAAACTAGTGCATATTGCAAATCGGCCATGATTATTGACAAATGTTGCCAAGATTGTGCTACTTAATGTTGATTAAATAAAGGCTAGCATTGAATTTTTAATCTCATAAGATATGGATTAATAATTTAATATTATTGTTTATAATTGCAAAATGTTGTAATCATACCTGTAATCGATGATCAATATCACATATCTATGGGCCTCTCTTTATTATGTCATACTCTCCTGTTTCAATGAATCTTTTTCGGGACCATACACATATCCAAATAGATGTTGAAAAAAAACAGAAGCTAATTAATCGCTAGAGTTGGCCACGATAACCAATGCAGTTTGCCAAACTATATTTTAGATGATCAATCGTACTATGGACAACGATCGCTTCCATTTTCTAAGATATGTTGTTTGGGGCTAAAATTTCATGATGTTGATTTTTCTGTTAAATTAAGGTGTATCAAAAATCAATATTGGATGTCTACTTGTGGGATCTATCATGTAATTTTTTATTTTATTTTTAATTATTACAATATTTCGGAATTGAAGAGGAGAACATGATTCAAATTTACAACTTCTTGAATGTAGACGTGAGAGGATTACAATAAAGTCAACCTCATCTTAAGTATAAATATTTTAACTGTGTCACCTATTCACTTCTTATTCTTTAGCTGAGGAAATGGTGGAAACTGTCATTCTTTTGACCTGCTTTTATGACTTTGTTAGTACTTTTATAAGTTAAGTTTAAAAAGCATCAATTATGGTGAACTACTAAAATTGTCCTTAGTTCATCATTTATGTTATTCTGTTTGTACTTTTCTCTCTCCACACTTTTAACTCAGAATCTCTCTCGCTCTACAAAATAAAAGTTCAAGGTTGTCTCGGCTTTCTTCTTCAACGTATATAAAAGGTAATATTTCTGGTAAATACTTCTTTAAATTTGTTCACACTTTCATTTGTTCATAAAGAAAACTGTTATAAGAGTCTTTTGTTAGATCTCTGAGACTTTGTAAGCTCTGTCCGAGCCTTTTCTTGCCAAAACGGTTAAATTTTTTCGAGACTTTTGTTGCCTTCACCGAGACTTTTCCTAGCCTTTTAAATGAATAAATATCGAGCCTTTTGAATTCTTCTTCGAGCCTTTTCTTGCCATTACCGAGACTTTTCTTGTCTTCAACGAGACTTTTCTGAGCCTTTTACATGAATAAGTATTGACCATTTTCTTTACTTCTCCGAGACTTTTCTTGTCTTCACCGAGACTTTTTCGAGCCTTTGACATAAATAAGTATCAACCATTTTCTTTACTTCTCTGAGCCTTTCCTTGCCTTTACCGAGACTTTTCTTGCCTTCATCGAGAGTTTTCTGAGCCTTTGGCATGAATAAGTATTGAGCTTTTTCTTGACTTCACCGAGACTTTTCTTGCCTTCACCGAGATTTTTTCGAGTCTTTGGCATGAATAAGTATCGAGCTTTTTCTTGACTTCTTCGAGCCTTTCCTTGCCTTCACCGAGCCTTTCCTTGCCTTCACCGAGCCTTTTCTTGCCTTCACCGAGACTTGTCCGAGCCTTTGACATGAATAAGTATCGAGCTTCTTCGAGCTTTTTTTTGACTTCTTCGAGCCTTTTCTTGCCTTCACCGAGACTTTTCAAGTCTTCTCCAAGACTTTTAAAGTCTTCTCCGAGACTTTTATCCTCAGCCGAGCCTTTTTAAATATAAGATGTGAAAATATTTTGTAGTTGTGGTTTTTTATTAATGGTTTGTGATGATTAATTTGACAGCATCATGAATCAGGTTAGGATAGTAATATCTTACAACGGTCGATGGGAGCAGTTACCCCACGAAAGTTAGAGGTTTGTTAGATCCAATAACCAGGGAATGTACGTATCAAAGAATATGACTTACGAAGAATTGGTGGCGATCGTGCATAGCATTGTGAAGTATGATATAAACAAATTCAATGTTGATCTGGCATCAATATCAATCGTTCCTGGCAGTACATGTCGCACATTTATAAGAAATGATGATGATGTCCAATTTATGTTGGGGGAAGATCGGGTGATCCCTCAAGTATGTGTAAGTGTAACTGAGAGGACAGTTGGAGATGTGATAGGGAATGATATTCCTCCTCCTGAAAATACCCAACAGTTTGGATCTTTTAGCGGTAGCAACCAAGTGTTCAGCCAAAGGAGTGCCACCGAGGGTGGGGGAAACATGTGTGGTGTCCCACCGGTAGCGGTCAACCATGCAAATCTAGTTAAACCTCAATTTGGTGATGTGTATGGTTGTCGATTTGAGCAGTACAATGAGTGTTACAATGGGCAGTACAATGAGCATTACAATGAGCAGAACAATAACATGAACCATGATGTGGATAATGAGGCAAATAATGAACAGGTTGATGATCTACAAAATGTGAATGAAAAGCCTGAACAAATTCAAACAAGTGGTAGACGTGTAGAAGGAGTTAGTTGCACTACACCAGATATGTCTGGGACGTTCGAGGTCCGGTATAATGTAACAACATCTGATTCTGATAATGCGACAACGTGGGTTATTCCCGGAGCAGATTCATACTCATTTGGTATTGGTACAAGCCACACCTTGGCAGCGCAAGAATCTAGAACCATGATTTATAAAGGTCAATTTTTTCCGAGTAAAAAAGATTTGAAGAGGTTAGTTGGCCATTTTGCAATGCTGCAGAACTTTGAATGGAAGGTGAAAAGGTCCAATAAGACAACTTTACATGTGGTTTGCATCATTGACGACTATACGTGGAAATTAAGAGTGGTGAGGAGAGATGAAGGGACTTACTTTCAAGTCAGAAGTTTTGTCAATAAACACAGTTGTCCCTTGGAGGAGATTCATCATCGCCACCGACAAGCTAGTGCAGTCATAATCGGAGAAGTCGTTGCACCTAGACTTCAACAACATGATAGTCGTCTCATGCGTCCGAAGGACATAATCGTCGATATGAAAACAATGTATGGCATCCAAATCATGTACAGTAAAGCACACGATGCCCTCTAATATGCATTGTCATTAACCTATGGAACACATGAAGAAACTTTCCAACTGCTGCCATCTTTTGCATACATGCTGGAACAGTAAAATCCTGGCACAATCACTGACTTACAGTGTGCAGACGATGGTAAATTCCTCTACTTTTTCATGTCATTAGAGTCCTCAATTAGAGGTTTCCAGAAGTGTATGCGTCATGTGATTGCAGTTGATGGTACCCATTTGAAGGGAAGATTCGGGGGTACAATGTTTGTTGCAACTGCAAAAGATGGAAACGAACAAGTGTATCCAATTGGTTTTGGGTACGGTGACTCAGAAAACAACCTGTCATGGGAGTGGTTTTTGGAATGCTTGAGGGGTGCTCTTGGTCATATAGATGATCTGGTTTTCATTTCCGATCGTCATGCAAGCATTGAAGCAGGGATTTCTAAAGTCTTCCCTTATGCAACCCATACCATATGTTGTTGGCATTTTGGTGAAAATATGAAGGAGCGATTCCACAGAAAGGATAACGCAGCTTGGTCGTACAGTGAAATGAAGTATGATTGCCACATAGAGGAGTTACATAACTGCACAAGGCTGCATTCAATTATGCCATTGCTATCGGTCCACACAAGTGGTCCCGCGTTCACTATCCCCTAAGAAGGTACAAGGTGATGACCACAAATGTTGTAGAGTGCATAAACTCATGTTTAAAATTCGCACGGCAACTGCCACTGATGACACTAGCAAAGTTCATTAGGAATATGCTACAAAAGTGGTTTCACGATCGTCATGCAGCTGCACGGTCCATGCGCCATCGATTGACCGACGCAACACATCTTTTGATTCTAAAACGTGTCGAGAAGTGCGATTATATGACCGTAAATCCAGTTGACTGGAACGTATTCTCCGTCAAACACAAGGGAAAACAGTGGACGGTTAACTTAACCTATAAGACTTACACATTCAACAAATTCCAAATGGACTTTTTACCTTGTTCACACGTACTCGCAGCGGCAAGGTACATGTTAAGTTACTGTTCACGCTATATATTACCCATACGTGATTCTCACTGTTGCAGGGAACGGAACTTGGATTTCACAACTCTATGTGCGGACTACTACAAGAGGGAGACACTTATTGATGCATACTCGGTTCATATTATGCATGTTGGCCATCCTTCTTCATGGGTAGTGTCTTCCGACATCGCAGCACAAGTGGTTTTAAATCCAAAGACAAAGAGACAATCAGGTCGCCCGATAGAGGGTCAACATGCCTCATCTTCTGAGAGGACAACTACACAAAGATGTATAACTACGAAATCAGGAATACCAAGAAGATCCACAATGGGCACCCCCCTCCCCCCCCAACCAATTATCACGCTAGAAATCTTTATGGGAGTCTTTCCCGATGAGCCAGATACCATCCTTAAGGAGCGCAACATAGTTAGTTTTAAAAGAAGTCCAAATGGAGGAGGTGATGTAGCCTCCCAGAAGTTTTTACAACTGATTAATATATCTCTCACGTAAAAAAAGTGAAAGCAAATTTAATTTAAGATCATCAAATTTAATTGATAAGGATGATAATTTTCATTTTTAAATTGTCATACACGATTAGGTATTAAAAAATTAATTAATTAAAATGAATCTTAATTTTTGAAGTAAATTTTAGTATTTTAGGGATAGAAAATCAACTATTAATTGAGTGGAAAAACTAATAAATAGGTGTAACGAGAAATTAATTTTTAAAGATTTTTTATCCTCAAAATTTGATTAATGACTTTTTACTTTTTCGTAATGAATAACGTAAAAAACAAAGTGATTCGGTTTTTAAAGAGGATTTTTGAGTTTTTAAAAAATAAAAAAAAAATTAAGTTATATGTATAGTATTGAAGAATTTCCATAGCCTGGATACAGAAAAAAAAAATAAAAAATAAAAAAAAAAACAAACAAAACAAAACAATGATTCTATAAGATAAATGGTCCGATTCGTTTTTCATAAATATTAATTTATTAAAAACGAATTGGACCACTTATTTTTTTAGAATTGGACCATCAAGTCATTAATGAGTGGCGGCAATGACATCCCTAAAAAACTGTATTTACAACCCTTTCGTACATTCACCCATCAAAATTTGTAAAAAATCTCTAATTTGTAAATAAACCCCACTTGGTACCAAAAATACAATTTCTTTAATTATATTGTTGTATTTTTTATAATTACACACCACCTATAACTATTATTATATTATTTAATTAACTTTATTATTATTTCAAATTTTTTTCTTACCTTTAATTCTCTTACTATTCTTTATATTCCCTACTTCTTTTCTCTTTTTGCTTTTTTCAAAATCAAACTTCATTTTTCGTTTAAAATCCATTTTAAGATTATTGGAGAACCAATTTTTGTTTGAGAGAGTTGTAGAAATGCAAGATTTGTGTCATGTCCCAATTGATGTGGAGATAGATAGGTATAAAATGATATATATATATATATATATATATTTTATAAAAAAAAAAAAAAAAAAAAAAGGTCTCATGAAATTGAAGAACATTTAATATATATATATATTATTTTGACAAGAAAGAACATATAATATTAGAACATCTCCAATGCAAGAATGACTTTGAAAAAAAAAAAGTCATATAGAATTAATAAACATTTTGCTAATAAATCTTTTTCCAATGTAGCCGTCCTAATATTTAAACTGACCATTAATTTTTCATCTATTTTTGGTAAAAGAAATAAAATAAAAGATAAAACAGGAAAAAAAATAGACACTAAAAAAAGATCAAATTTTAGGTTGATTGTCTACCAAGTTTATTTTTATGTCACATAGGAAGCAAGTCTCTTGACATTGTTGTCATGTCAACAATTATTGATATAAGTCACTTTTGCATATTATTATTGGTATGCAAACCACTTTTGCATTGAAGATTAATAAATATAAAAATATAAAAAAAAATAGAGATAATATAGTTAATTTAAAAATCTATCTATATACATAATGATTTTGTTCTTCTAATAAAAAATAGGGCAAATTATATAAACTTACCCTGATTATATATGAAATTGCACACTAAAACCCACAAAAAAGTCATAATAACAATGACTTCCCTTTGATCAATTGACTAACCATCGACTAACCGTTGACCACATTAATTAATCACACAATGTCTGTTTTACCCTTGCTCTACATCAAAAAAAAAAAAAAAAAAAATATTTAAAATTAAATAATATTTAAATGGTTTATAAAATGAAATTAACACAAATTTTATTTTTTTTTAATTTTTTTTAACAGTAAACATATTTAGGAAGATTTTATAAAACTAACAAAAATTAATGGATAAAAGAAAATTATTAAAAAAACAGTTACAATTTTAAAACATAAAAAATTAATGGATAATAGATAACAATTTTACATTGTTATTATGAATTTTTTATAGGTTTTAGTACAATTTCACATATAATCAGGGTAAGTTTGTGTAATTTGTCCTAAAAAATAATTTAAAACTTTACTTTTTCACAACTAAACTTCTCTCATGATTTTGATTCATTTTCAATACTTATCAATCAATTTGTATTTTCTTAAAAGAGATTAAAAATATATTTAAAAAAGAATCTAAGGTTCATTAAAATAGAAACTCTTTCTATGATATATGCCAATATCAAAACATTAAAAGGAAAAAAAAAAAAAATTCAAGATTAAAATAAAAAAAATAATTAATAATTATCGATGGATATATTAACAAACAATTAATCATCTTAATAATTAGTATGTTTTTTAACGGATTTTAAAAAACATACTAATTTTGGGTATACATATGGTTTTTAAACGGTACAAATATCGTAATATCATTAATTTTTCCTTCCGTATCTTTATGATGTTAAGCCCAAAAATGATAAAAAGACTTGATAGAAAACATATGGAAAGGGAAAGAAAATAATTCTCTCAAGTTGTTTAGTAAACAGGAAAATAATTTTACAATTTTACTCTTATATTATATTTTATATATTAAAAAAATAGATAAAATTATAATTTTAAATAATCCAAAAGTTTTTCTCTTTCTTTTTCTCACTTTAGAAGGATAAAAAATGGTAGATCTCACACACAAATTTTCCTTCCACTTTTAGTAGGGATGAAATTTGAGAGAAAAAAAATAGTGGAGGGAAAAAGAAGAAGAAAATGGAGAAATGTGGTACGGAGGGGAAAATGGAAAAGTTGAAAAAATTTGTATGTAAGATCCACTATTTTTTTGTCCTCTCAAAAATGGAAAACGATAGAAAAGCTTTTAGATTATTTAAAATTATAATTTTATCTATTTTTTAAATATATAAAATGTAATATAAAGGCAAAATAATAAAATTAATAAAAAGATCTATTCTTTCTTTCTATTTCCGAAACAACCCAAAAAAATCATTTTTCTTTCTTTTCCCTGATCTTTTCTATCCCTCATAATTTTTCCGTCATTTACATTTTCTTTCCTCCTTACCAAACAATTTGCTTCTATAGGTTTTGTACCCGAAATAATCCTTTGATTGTCCTCTTTGTTTGATGGCTAAAGAAGCAAATTGTGTCGCCAGTGTTAGCAAAAGGCAACTGTTAACTATTTAGCGGACAAAACATAGTTGAGTGTTGCCCAACTTTTGTTCGAAATAACCTTATTTTATCTAATGCTTATTAATTAAAACAAAAATTGGATCCCCTTCATATTTGCCCTGAGTGGGTGCACCGGCCCAAGACCTACAGCTTCATTATCATCATCAGATTGGAAATTGTATTCTCATTCACAGTAAAATACTGTGTAGGAAGGTGTCCTAAGATTATTCCAGTTTCATCACATGATGAATTCATGATTCAGATTCTGCAAGTTTCAATATAAAACTGTGACCGGAGTGTCCTAAGATATTCTATATTTCAATCATAAGATGATTCAGATTCTGGAGGATTCAAGTTTCAAGAAACTTTCACAACACATGATAAAATGAATGTCTGATACAACACTAATTTAATTTAAGGGAAAGAATGCAATATATCTTGTAAAACATTAGATTTTGAAGTGGTGTTAAAACACAAATGTTTAAACATGTATGTTTCAAAGATAAATAATATTTTCTATTTATTCTATATTATTAAGAAACCTAAACTCAAATTATCAAAATTCAAGTTGAGATAGAACTTTAAAGATAAATAAAGCTAGTTAATATGAATTTGTAATGCATCAAACAAATCTCTATTAACTAGATCTACCTATCTTTCAAAATCCTAAACAACAAAAATTTTCAAATTTATGTTATCATCACAAAGTATATAAATCAATAAAGTAAGACTTCGATTTACCAGAAACTATTGATTCAGAAGCGAATAATTTGGCATCAAATGACAATGAATATCTCAGATCAAGTGTTGGATTATTATTTTGCTTCATCCTTATCAAAGAAATAAAATAATAAAATAATAAATAAATAAACAGTTTCGCAGAGCAGAGCGCGAAAATGGAAAATGAAGCAAAGAGATTACTCAGTGGTGGCGGTAATATTTATAGGTTCGATTCTGCCGGCAAATCTCTTCAACCATACTCAGAAGAGGGAGCTGTAAATCCTCATCGTAACCTCTACCTTCATTTTCAAAAGCAATAAAACTTTGAATCTATTAAAACAGAGTAAGAGAATTTTGAAAGAAAATTTTCTAGGAAACCAAACAGAAAAAATATCAATGAGAGAGAGAGAGAGAGAGAGAGATCGCTCAGTTCAGCGGGATTGTCGACACGCAAAGCTCTCTAAAAAGAGAAGCACTGCATTCCGGTCTGTTGAGCTTGAATTTACTGAGTCATCACTGCAATCTCCTCAGATCTCTACGAGACAAGAAAGTGAAAATACTAGGGAGAAAAAATAAAGAGAATTTGAAAAGAAAACGGCGAGAGTTAGAGAAACCCTAGAACTAGAATGAGAAGGATGCCTCTATTTGAAGCAGCGAGCATCAATTTATAGAGGCTGGAGCTAGGGTTTTAGGTTATTACTGTAACCTTGAATGAGAGGCTGTGGATCCAACGGCCCAAAAGAGAAATGGACCATCTTCTTATCCCAAAGTCTTCAAACCATAAACTGTACGTGGGCCGGACTTTTTAGTGAAGCAAATGAAATAAAAACCAAGGCAAACTTCTACTTCTGTTTTACCTTCTTCGAACCTCCATTTGCGACCAAGGTCCACGGCTGCTGCAATTGCTGCATTTTTTTCGGTCGACAGAGAACCAGCTGGTCACATTACTGACTCGTAAGTCTCTCGCTTTTTTTTCTTTTTTTTTTTTTATCTATCTTTAATTTTCTTTTATTCTTACAAAAAAAAAAAAAAAAAAAAAAAAAAAGGCATGCAAATGTTATTTCCTTGTAGACAAACAATCTCCAGAATCCACACACCAAGCAATCCACGGGAGGACACCGCTTCGAAGATCGTTCAAGTCTTGAGGAAGAATTCAGGCATTGACATCTTAAAGCATAGCCCTTTGATACTCTCCACTCTCAACTCTCACGCAGTCCAACTTGTTTTGTCAAACTCTAGACTCCCTCTTCGTTCTTGCTTACTGTTTTTCAACTTCCTCCGTGAAAACCCGGCTCATAAACCCGATCTTGTTGCCCATTTGACCCTCATTCGTAGACTATACGATGAGAGAAAGTTTACTGATATTCAATTTGTATTGAATTGCATTGCAAATGATGTTGATCTTCGAACCCCAGTTTCAAAAATAGTTTCTCTGGTTGAAGGTGGCACTGATGACTCTATTTTCGTTCAAAAGTTGTGTGATATGTTGTTTAGGGTGTATACTGATAATGGGATGTTCGAAGAGGCTGTTGTGGTTTTTGATTATATGGAGATAAGTGGGTTCAAGATTCTTGAGAGGATTTGCATAGTGCTTTTGCTTGCTTTGAAGAGATGTAATAGAATTGATATGTGTTTTAGTTTCTTTCGAAGAATGGTAGGGGCTAATGTGGAGGTTACAATTTATTCTACGACAATTGTGATTGATGGATTCTGTAGAAGAGGAGAGGTTGAAAGGGCAAAGGATTTGATGGAGAAAATGGTCACTAAAGGGATAGAACCTGATGTTTTTACTTATAATATGCTCATAAATGGATTCTACATTAAAGGTATGGTAGAAGAAGCTATAAAAATGAAAGCTATCATGGAACATAAAGGATTTGAGCCCGATGTGGTTACTTATAGTACAATTGCTTGTGGCTTGTGCAAATTGAAACGGTACGAAGAAGCAAAAATGTGGTTGTTCACTATGATTGGGAAGGGACTAACTCATAATTTAGTAACCTTCAATATTTTGATTAACATATATTCAAAGATAGGAAACTTAGACGAAGCAAACCGACTGTTTGAGGAAATGAAGAAGGGTGGAGTGAGACCTGACATTGTTACGTACAATACTTTGATTGATGGGTACTTGAAGAAAGGGAATTTACAGGAGATAATGTGGCTATTTGAGGAGATGGAGAAAGGTAGAGTGAGACCTGACATTGTTGTTTACAATATATTGATTAATGGGTACTGCAAGAAAGAAAACTTAGAGGAAGCAAAACGACTATTTGAAAAGATGGAGAAAGGTGGAGTGAGAGCTAATACCGTTACTTACAACATTTTGATTGATGGGTACTGCAAGAAAGATAACTTAGATGAAGCAAAGTGGCTATTTGAAGTGATGGAGAAAAGTGGAGTGAGACGCAACACTGTTACTTACAACACTTTGATAGATGGGTATTGCAAGAAAGATAATTTAGAGGAAGCAAAACAGTTATTTGAAGAGATGGAGGAAGGTGGAGTAAGACATGACATTTTTACGTACAGTATTTTGATCGATGTGTATTGCAAGAAAAATAAATTAGAGGAAGCAAAGCTACTTTTTGAAGAGATGGAAGAAAGTGCAGTGAGACCTAACATTGTTACTTACAATACTTTGATTGATGGTTATTGCAAGAATGCTAAATTAGAGGAAGCAGAGCGGCTATTTGGAGAGATGGAGAAAGGTGGAGCGAGACTTGACACTATTACATACAATACTTTGATTGATGCATACTGTAAGGAAGAAAAGATGGAGCAAGCATATAAGCTAAGAAATCGTATGGAAGCTAGAGGAGTGAGAGTTGACACTGTTACTTACAACCTTTTGATTGATGCGTCCTGCAAGAAAGGAGACTTTAAAGAAGTAGAAAGGCTATTTGAAGAGATGGAGAAAAAGGATGTGAGAGGTGACAAAGTTACTTACACTATTTTGATTGATAAGTATTGTAAGAAAGGGAATCTGACCAAAGCCCATAAGCTAAGAGGTGTGATGGAAGTAATGGGGAGTATGCCAGATTTATACACATATGCATCACTCATACATGGTGAATTATCATTTGGGAAGTTAGATGAGGCATTGAAATTGTTTAGTGAAATGAAGCAAAGGGGTATAATACCGAATGATTTCACCTACACAACAATAATTTTGGGTCTGTCCAAGCAGGGTAGACTGGATGAAGCTTTGAGATTGTATGATGAGATGATAGAGGCTGGCATTACACCTAATGACCGGGTAGCCTTCATACAACGACTTCGCTCTTAAGGACCTGTTTGATGCGTATGAATGCTGGATTGGATTGAACTATTTTTATGGGATTGGATTGGATTGGATATGACTAAATTAGTAATGGTGTGTTTGGTGTGCTTTTTATTTTTGGGCAAAATTCTGCAGTATGATGTCCTTGTGATGTAGGACGTCTATAGTTCTACAGCTGAATATGACCTTTGGTTGAGAGAAACTTCTTTTTTTTTTTTTTTTATAGAAGAAGCAAACAAAACACAAACTAACGAAAAACAGGGCTGGTGTCCAGCCAAAGAAGCTCCTTAACAGAGGAGAAGGCCAAGTGAGCCAGCTTTAGAGCCAAGGAATTCCCTGATTTAGGAATCGCCTGGACCTTACAAATGCCAGCATCAAACAGGAAAGCCTTAATATCAACAGCAATAAGCTTTGACAAGCCAAGAGAACCATCAGGATCAGACAGAAAAGAAGCAGCCCGAGAAGAAGCAACCTCTACTGAATTAACACTGAGATTATAGAACTTTGCAAGCTTGAAACCTTCCCTAATAGCAAGCAACTCGCCAACCTCAGCACGGAAATGTCCTGTCAACTGGTTTGAGTGAGCGACTAAAACTCTTCCTTTGTCATCACGAATAGCAGCCCCCACCCCTGCAGAATTAGAATTCAAGCGACAGGCCACCGCTGTGTTCAGTTTAAGCTTACCAAGAAGAGGGGCAATCCAATCAGCACAAATTTGGGGCGATGGGGAAGGGATCCTGGTATGGACAGCAAGGCGAGAGTTCTGAAATTCTGCTAGCAGAGCATCAGCACCTGACACCACTATCTCAGGCATTTTGCTTGTGCCACAGTTAACAAGGGAGTTTCTGTTTTCCCAGATAGCCCAAGAAAGGAAACAAAAACGGCAGAGATCATCAATCTTTAAATGGAAGAGAGAGCAAAAGAGAAAACCCCTCCAAAGCCGGCAGATGATAAACTGCAGAGAGGAGGCTCTTAAAATTGGCCAGACTCCAGATTTTCCTAGTTGCCTTGCATCGAAAAAGGGCATGAGAGGAGGATTCCTGGAAGCCCACACATCTATTACAGCTAGGGGAGTCAACCAGCTTTCTTTTCCACAGGTTAAATTTAGGCACATACAAACATTTCATCCTGTAGTGCATGTAATTTTTCTGACCAATTACAAAGTTAGGCAATACTGTGTTGACCAAGTACAAAGTTAATATTTATTTTCATTGCTTTAATTTACTTTCCCAGGGGCACTTCTTTAAGTTCAGGATCGAGAATTCAATGGGTTCGGCAGTGGCAACTCCTAAACAATAGATCAGTTTGTTTTTAGATTTTTATTTTGTTTGTGTTTGAAAAGTAGATGGATGATGATGGTTTTATTGTATTTTTAAGATTTAATAAAGCGTGAGATTTCATTAATTTAAATTTGTGAATTTAATATATAATCATCTATAACTAATTGGATATCAAAACAATAAGAGTTTCGGCACAAATTTAAATTAATATAGCCTCACCTTTCATCAAATACTACATACACTTTTGTTCTAATGCTCAACTTGTATGTTCCAGGCTTCCAGCATAAATCGTTTTTGTTTTGTTAAAAAGGAAATGCTATGTTTGGTTGTTATATTTTAATTATATAATTTTATATATATACCATTTGTAAGTATGACGACTCAAACCTGAGATATTGTCAAACTGAATGAGTGTTCTTTACCACCGAACCAAATTGAATGATCATTAAAAAGGAAATACTAATTTGCACTAACGATTCATTTTTATCTTGTTATGACTTGTTGCATAACATTTACCGCATCAAATTTTTATCATTTGTCACATTTGATACCAAGTTCACCCTTGAAATTAGGATAATTTTTTTAGAGTATTTGTGAGCCTATGAAGTTACGGACCAATTGAATTTTCTGGTTAATGGTAGATCGCTTTTCTATGAAGTTTGGGATGGCACCATGGACTCTACATAGCCGTCTTCATGCTTCCCATTTGATTGAGCAGTACAAGTCACTGTGACTACAAAGGCTGTTTTAGATGCCCTCATTTCTGGATAAATTCCAGTACCAGATTGTATATTTTTTTGACATGTCAACATTCCATTCTTTGTATGTTATAGTATTTGTAGATTATGAATGTTCTCATGGGAAGAAAGGGGTCATGCTATAGTATTGTTTCGGCACCGGTTCACTAACTAACGTTAGAGTTGTAGGTTTAATGCGGAGATTGGGGTTTTAAAAGTTAGAAATGTGGATTTGTACCAAGAGTAGAACTATACGGTAGCAATTTTCGAAGTGATGCCATTTTTCAATTGCATGTGTCCCAATTAGGTAAAGAACTTTGGGGGTGTAGTGTAATAGTATGTCACAACTCATATGGCGTTTTTAAAAAAAGGTTAGTCCGGTGGTCAAAGCCAGCCTTGGACCGGTGCAAGGAGTGCAGCCCATGAAAAAATAGAAAAAACTGTAATTACATTTTAGTTTAGAGGGGTCCAAAAGTTAGTTATTTTTCTAAAACTATGCCCAATAATAATAAAACATATATTTTTGCCCTATGCCCCTGAGATGTCAAGGCTAGCCCTACCGGTGGTAAACCCATTACATATGCACCATGAAATTATGAGTTCGAGTTCTCTCCTCTCTAAAAAAACACCAAGTTTATGTAATAGTGTAACGTATACACTTAAAAATAAAAAATAATAATAAATAAATAAATAAAATTCAATACCTCAATTGTAAGAGCTGAGTTTGCATGCCCAACCAATAAATTTTGGCCACATCATTAATATATTTTACAAACCCAATACTAGTATTTCCACATCAGATTTTTATTGCCAAGTGAAAACTTTACCGATCTTTCTTTCTCCATAATTTCTCTCCTCCAAAACTCCAATTTTTTTTAGGGACTTCTAATGAAAAGAAAAATGTTTTGGAGTGCAACACTATAAGATCATCGCTTAAATGACCAAAATACATCTTAGCAGCCTAGATGTGTCCAATGCTCTTCTTGATCCATTTTATAAACAAAGATTGGTTATCTTGGCATGTAAATTTTACATATAAGTATATAACTATATAAGTATTAATTAAAAGTGAGGGAGAGAGACAAATGAAACACCTTTAATCAATGGGGGCAATTCGTGGATCATGTTCACTTGGCACTTTGGCAGTGCAAAGGCATGTAGAACACATCGCCTGTAAAATATAGAAAATGGAATGAAAATTGAACTCCAAACTCAAGAATGACTGTGACTAAGGATCTCAATGAATCGGGGTTCAGACGGATTCTACAAAACCCAAACCTAAACCGGGCAAACTTTTTGCCACCAATACCAAACCCATGAATCCATGAAATTAAACGGGTTCATAGGTCACACCCACAAAAATAAAACAATAAGTAATATTTTTATATCATTAATCATACAAAATATTATAATTTTAAAGATTAACAAATAAAACTTGAAAATAAAAGAGAATAATAGAGTGAGAAAAATTCTAACTCACCTCAAGTGTGGTTTTTAGTTGAGGCAAAGACTATCAAAGTATCTCCGATATAAAAGTGGTTTACATATAAAAAATTGTTGATATGTCAACAATGTCAAAGAGACTTATTTCATATGTGGCACAAAGATAGATTTAATAGACAATCAACTCAAATTTTGGACTTTAATTCTTCTGCTTAAAACACATTTATTTTTAATGACGCGTCCATCTTTTTTTTTTTAATTTCCTTACAAAAATAGTTGAAAAATTAATGTCAATTTTAATTACTTGCTGAGTCAACCAAATAAATATTTATTTAATAGACCGTCTGAAAGTAGACGATCATATTGACAATCTCTAATATATTTTTTTTGTCACATCAGCATAAGGTTGAATATGCGCAGCTGTATCGGAGATACATTTTTTTTAATAAACTGTCTATTTATCATATGTGCATTTTTTTTTTTTTTCACAAACCACTCCTACATTCTTATTTTCTTTTAGATGTCGGATTTAAAACTAGTCTCATGTCTAAAAAACAAGAGTGAAAAGTTCAACTTTGTTTATATATAAATAACATTTGAAAATTGTTGATCTCAAATTTAGAATTACTGTAATATTTATATTTTATTCTCTTCTATATTTTAAATTTTCCTTTCGGGTTTAAGTTTATAATATTTTAAATTATAGATATTATATAATCTCTAAAGTTTTGTAGGTTTGTGGGATTGGGTGTGGATTTTTTTTTCCAAACCTACACTCGAACTTGCTACGGGTTTTATTTCAGCACCCAAACCTGCTTGGATGCCCGTGGGATGCCGGTGGGTACGGATCTAATTGCCTTCCCTAATTGTGACATTTCATAAAGAGAAAAGTGATATTGAAGAAGATGACAATGCATCCTTTTATTTAATTTGTTTTTATGAATTTACCCTTATGTATTTCACGAAATTGTTATGGGGAATGTGGCTGGTTACATGTTATTTGTTGTGTCTCTTTGGTTTATATGGAAATGGAGGTGCAATGAGATTTTTGATCCTGACTTCAGAATTCCTTCTTGTCCTAGTATGATCATAAAGATTTTTTTGGAAAACTGGCTGACTGCCAATTTTGCGGACGGTAAGAATGCCAACGTGAATCAGTGCTTCATAGCCTGGTCTCCTCCGTTGGTAGGGTGGGTTAAGCTCAATGTGGATGGTAGTTTGAATCCTAGCACTGGAGCAATTGCTGCAGGAGGCGTGGTTAGAGATCACATGAAGAACTGGTTTTGTGGTTTTGCTGTGAAAAGGGGCATTGGTTCTGTTATTGAAGCTGAATTATGGGGCGTGTTTGAAGGGTTGAAGACTGCTTGGAATGCTGGGTTGAAGAAGGTCCTTGTTGCGTCTAATTCCCAGAATGCTGTGGACTTATTGAATAATCCTATATCTTGGTGCTGCTCTGTGCAGCATAATTTCAGAGAGAGCAATAGAGTGGCTGATAAGCTTGCTAGGTTGGGTCATTCCCTTGACCTGGGCGTGACTTTTTTTGAAGATCCCCCTATACAGATTGCTGATGTTTTGAAGGATGATGCTAACGGTGTGGCTGTTGCCAGACCTGCTGCTTTTGTTGTTTAGTTTTTCTTTGTCTGGGTTTTTGCCCTCCTTTTCACCCCAAAAATAAAAAAATAAAAAAATAAAAAACAGCAACAAAACCTTAAAAGTAGTAAAAAAACAAAAATGATCAAACCGAAAGCAACACTGTTTGTTTATGCCTAAAAAAATTTATCCAAAAAAATAATAATAATTTCCACTAGGGACATAGGGACATAGGGTACCATTGAAATTTCCGTTAGATCCCACTCATCCCACTAATTAATTACAACAAAGAAGCTCCACTTAAAAAAGAGACCAACATTTTCGTTCCACGTAGCCAACTCCTCCCAGCACTCATTTTCCCACCATAATTTAATAAAAAATAAAGATCCCAATTCTTCATACTGTTCAACATTTCCACTGCGATGCTCATATGCTCTCTCTTGTCCACTCTCTCCTCTATTCGCCGACTCTACTCTTCGCAGATACTTTGAACTCTCTTAAGATATTGAGAGAGAGATTTTGACCATGTTCTGTTTCGGCAGAGTTTTGGCGGTTTCGTATCCGGTGAAACCGCTTTTTCCGTACGATCATTGCCGGACCAATTCCAGATTTACACATGTAAGGCCAAGATTTAACTCCAATCACTGGCGATGTATGGCGTCCGAAGAGGATTCTTCCTCTTTTGCTCCGCCGATTGATTCTGCGTCCGCCGATGCAAACACCACTGGGTACTCCACTACTCTCTCGCTCTGCATATTTGTACACTTCCATGTTTATGATTCGTGTCAATTACTATGTTCTGAAATTTGTAACTGGAGTCATATATATACATGATATGTGTAGCTTTTCAAATCTCTTTTTGGAATTGTAAATGTTATTTTCTTGTTGACTTTTTTTATGGATTTCAAATATAGTATTAGAGCCAAAAATTTTGTTAGTGAAGTAAAATTAGGAAAAATCAGTCATAGTTATCGCTAATACTTGTACGATGGATGGAGTTCTGTTAGAAAATCAATCAAATACAATTGAATAGGTGGTTGAGAGGCAGAGCTGTTTCTCAAGTAAATGCTTGAACTTCAAATGTAACAATCTTTTTTTTTTCTCAGTAAAGATTTCTATTCAGAGTTAAAATTAGATTACTGTCAAAAAAAATTAGAAAGGAAGAGATATACAGAGGAAGAAAGATAACAACCTTTTAAAGAAAGGTTTAATTAAATTATTGTAACTCAATGATAACCATTTTTTACTTTCTTGTGTATGGCATATCATAGCTTTTCTTGTTAACTAAGGTATGGTGACAAGAGATTCCATAAATAGTTTGTTCTGTACATGTCTTTTGATTTTCAATGCAGATTTTGTATCATAGAAGGGCCAGAAACAGTGCAGGATTTTGTCAAGATGGAACTACAAGAAATTCAAGACAATATTCGAAGTCGTCGGAATAAAATATTCCTGCATATGGAAGAGGTGAGAATAAGGAACACTGTACTTCCTTTATAGACATAAACTACATTATTTATGATTTTGGGTTGTGCCATGTCAATGCATGTTATACCATCTATACATAGTTATCAACTTCCATGATTGATGATACACATTCTGTATCATTTTTTTTCTTACTTCAACAACTTAAACCAGATTGCATAAATGAAATAGCCAAGCTGACATCAATGTAAATGCAAAATCTTGTTTTAAAGTTTTTGAGTTCATAGAGAATTAAAGCACCGTATCAAATACCTTATTTGTCTTTTTTGCTTCATTTTTTTATAGCTATTATTCCTGTTTTACTATACAGAAGTTGACCTATAATGAGTAATGACTAAACTAAAACTGATGGTCAGATGCTGGTATTCACTTTCCTGTACAGCTGACATGATAGGAATTAAATATTTGTAGGGTCTTGTACAGTATCTGACTAAGAAAAGAGATTCTAATTTAATCTCTAAATATTTAATAGATTGACCCCCTCCATTCTATCATATAGAAATACCATTTTGTTTTGGATCCAAACCTTATGCATGTTGGTAAATTCTACATTCATGGTTGTTAATGAGAAACAATGTAAGACTGAATAATTGCTTTCATCCCTTTCTTTTCTATTCAGGAGCAATTGATCACACATATAATGTTTACTAACTGTGTTTAGATTTGAATTATGATCCTCATCTATAATTTGACTTCCTATTATGGTTTTGTTTGGTAAGCGTTTCTAGGTTTATAAATTTGCATTAGCATGTGTTGTTGCTATCTTCCTTGGTGACAGTTTACATGCTCCTTTCAGTACTCCACCCTCACAATATATTCAGAAACTATAATTATTGGTATATTGCATCAAGATTTACTGTTAGGTTACATTTTTACGACATTGGCCTAAACCTCATTTCTATATTATGAAATGCATGTAGGTACGCAGGCTGAGGATTCAACAGAGAATTAAAAATGCTGAACTTGGTATTTTTAAAGAAGAGCAAGAAAATGAACTCCCTAATTTTCCATCATTCATCCCATTTTTGCCTCCACTGGTAAGATTTCTTTTTGCAACACTAGTTTTCTTACTGTGACTACTTGTATCAGTAACTCACTTTAGACTTAAACCATTTTATTTCTGTCTTCCATTTATATTCAAGGGATATTATTAATTCCCCCCTGAGGTATACCATATCATTAAGACGAGAACAGGGTTTGGCCATATTGGCCGTTCTGCCCCATAAAATCAAAAAAACGTTAAAAAAAACCCCTTTTGTTAATCGTTCCTTCCATTTTGGAAGTTGACTTTCAATTTAAAAGGAGTAATTTCGTAATCTCATAAAAAATAATTTACATTTCACAAAATATATATATATACATAAAAAAATTTTGTTGATCTAGTGATCAAACCCAGCTCATTTGTTGACTTCCAATCGAAACAGTGGGTAAACGAAACACCCACCAAACCCATTTTAGAAATCAAAACTAACCCAGCTCAAACACCATCAGCTCCATCTTCATCTTCAACCTCATCACCAAACACCAACCACGCCGATCGGACAATCGCGGCGACAACGATGACCACCCACGCCCTCTCTCTCTCTCTCTCTCTCTCTCTCTCTCTCTCTCTCTCTCTCTCTCTCTCTCTCTCTCTCTCTCTCGTTCTCGATCTCTCTCACCGGTGCCGATTGGGGTTCGATTGACAATGGGTGTTTTGTTTGGTTTAGGGGTGGTGGTTGATGTTGTGTTTGTCGGTGGCTAGGGTTTGATTTGTGGTAGTTGATGGTGTGTGGTGGTTTGGTAAAGATGAAGATGATGGTGTGTTTGTGGTGATTTTGGTTTGATTTGAAATTGATTTTGGTTTGATCGAACCCAGTTCTTGATTTCGGTTTGACTTGAACTGATTTCGAGTTGATTTTGGTTTGATTTTGGCATCTAGTTTGATTTCGGTTTCTCAAATTTTCTGGTGTGATTTTTTTTGGGTTTGATATTGAGTTTGTTTGATTTGTGTTGCAAGTCTGGTGTGATTGTTAGGTTTTAGTGATCGAGAGGTTGATGGTGGTAATTCAGAGATGGATGATGGTGGTTGTGGTTAATTATACAAGCTTGTGGCTTGTGATGGCTTATGTTGCGGTAAACTTGAAGGATTTTGGTGAATTTGATTTCTGGGTTTGTTGATGAATTTGATAAATTCTGGTGGAGAAGATGATGATGATTGTTGGGGTTGAATTCTGGGGAAGATTTTCTTTTTATTTTTTTTTTAAGCAAAATTAAATTTGTGAGATAATAAATATATATATATTTGAAGTAAAAATTTTATTATTATTATTATTATTATTATTATTATTAAATAGAAAAATTATAAAAAGAGATTTCCACTGTCCATCTTTTGAGATGGACGGTGAAGATCCATTTTTTAAAATATTTTTTTATTTAATAAATATTTTGAGGTCTAAATGGTAATTTTAATGGCAGAAGGGGCATACTTTACATTAAATGGATGGAAAAGGTGACAAATCGGGTAAATTATACATTCTTTCCATTTGAGGGGGAAGAACGGCCAATATGGCCAAACCCTGACCTCGTCTTAACAATAGGGTATACCCCGGGGGGAAAATAATAATATCCCTATATTCAATCTTACATATCATATGTAGATCTTTCCCTTCCTTCTTTTGTTCTCCTTGAAATGTTGGTCATATGGTGATTTATTATGCTTGCAGACATCAGCAAATCTAAAGGTTTATTATGCTACTTGTTTTTCTCTTATTGCTGGGATTATTATTTTTGGTGGTCTTCTAGCACCTACGGTAAGTTATTTATGCCTTTAACTATCATGATCAAGTTAACCTATGATAATCAAATTACCTTTCAATGCAAGCATACTTCATTGACTCTTTCTCTCCCAATTCCTCTCAATTTGTCTAATTTTATGTACTAGAAATATAATTTATAAATTATTTCTTAACAAGAGTCCAGAGAAATGTTTATTAGCAAACAAAAAGACAAGATGTAGCTAAATTTTTGGGTCGATTTGAAAGTCATTATATGGCTATTTGTGAAGAGAACATGCACATAATTCAGTGAGCATATGGTGATTAGCATGCAATTAAAGAACTGTGTATAACATCAGTTTCATTTGCATGATCCTTCTCTAATCTCTTTTTTGTTCTTTTAATGCTTTGCATCTCAGCTGGAGCTCAAGTTGGGAATAGGGGGCACATCATATGAAGATTTTATTCGTAGTGTGCATCTACCAATGCAGTTGAGGTGTGGATCTTATTTTGCGTGTTATTGATATCTAATCACTTTCTATAGTTTTGACTTTGATTTGCTGCAACTTTACGCATTTTGCAATGTGCAGTGATGTTGATCCTATAGTTGCATCATTCTCTGGAGGAGCAGTTGGGGTGATTTCAGCCTTGATGGTAGTTGAAGTTAACAATGTGAAACAGCAGGAGCATAAAAGATGCAAATATTGCCTTGGAACAGGTATATTCTTGAATCTGTCCAGCATTTTCTGAGTTTTCTCATCCTCGTCTCTCTAGGTCTTTAATGTCTATTTCTGAGACAGCCATATGGTGACTGTGGGATGAACATGAGAATTGTTAACTTTTATAAAAACTTGCCCATTGCCTGGTCAAATATACTTAAAAGTTAAGCTTGAGCCTTGTCCACGTTCACCATTTCTGTAGACCGTTGATCAAATTAAATTTAATCATAACTGTTAAATTCTATGTTCATGTTATCTAGATTTCTTGGAATGGTTCAACAGTTATCTCAATGTATATATCATTTTCGTTGTGTAGAGTAGGAAAAAGTACTTGATGTATCTGATTAACATTTGACCTAATATATGCAGGATACCTTGCTTGTGCTCGATGCTCAAGTACAGGAGCACTTGTCCTTACTGAAGTCTCAACGGTCAATAGTGGAGACCAACCTTTATCAGCTCCAAGAACGGAAAGATGTTCAAACTGTTCAGGATCAGGAAAGGTTAGACATCCAATGAAATGTATCATTTTAGTAGGAAGGGTAAATTGCATAAACTTACCCCATGTTTATGTGATACGGAAAAATATGCAACAAATTACCTTAATTACACACTCAGACGCCCTACAGTTAGTGGTCAACGGTTAGATTTAACTGTTGATTTTAAGAACTAAGGGTAAAAAGGTCATTAACCTATCGAATAAAATAGATAATTGTAAATACAAATAAATCTCAAGAAAAAGCATCAAAACATTACACTCAGATCCCCAACAATTAGTGGTCAACAATTAGATTTAACTGTTGACTTTAAGGTGCCAAGGGTGAAAAAGTCATTAACCTATCAAATAAAATAGATAATTGTAACATGATCTCGAACCTGTTCGTAAATACAAATTATCTCAAGAAAAATCACCAGAAGATTACACTAAGATCACCTACAGTCAGTTAAAAGATTTAACTGTTGACTTTAAGTACTAAGGGTAAAAAGGTCATTAACTTATCAAATAAAATAGATAATTGTAACCTGAACTCAAGACTGTTTGTAAATACAAATATGGGTTTAGCTACTA
This sequence comes from Acer negundo, assembly GCA_035582765.1. NCBI lineage: Eukaryota > Viridiplantae > Streptophyta > Magnoliopsida > Sapindales > Sapindaceae > Acer > Acer negundo. The sequence goes on along the minus strand of CM069237.1, from coordinate 11,536,232 downwards.
TATAGGAACATTAACAATACAAGGTGGTTACAAGGGAGATATTATCCATTTTAATTTGTTTTTACTTTTAAATTTTTAAATCTCTCTTTTATTTTAGCCATTGGATTGAAATCTAAAGGATATTAACCACCCTGTATTATTAATGTTCATGTATAATAACTAAACTCATACAAATATATCTCAAGAAAAATCACCAAAAGATCCCATAAATTTATGTAATTATAATTTATAAGCCCAACATTAAAAAAAAATTTTTTAAAAATAATAATTTTGACTGCTGTTGGTGATTTACAAGCACAAAAGCAAACAATAAAAAATGCAATTCAAAACATAGAAACAAACAATCCAAAAAGAAAAAGTGCAAGCACAAACACAGTTGGTGATTTACAAACAAAAAAAAAAAAAAAAAAACTATATCTTCTGCAATCAAAAAAAGCAAACAGCCAACTATATATCTTCCACAATCAAAATAGCAAACAGTCGATCATACCTTTCCACAATCAAGTCAATAAGAAAAAATAATTCAAGTCCACCCAACAAGATATACATAGACCTCCTCTATCAAGAAGAATCACAAGCACAGTTGGTCTTGGAAGCTTGAACTTGAAAGGCTTATCACCCTTGTTGACGGTGATTTCTTGGAAGTCAACCGATCAATGATTTTTGATCAATGAAACCTACAAAATAAACGTATTAAAAGCGAGAATATTAAAGAGAACAAATTACGTGTAAAACTCCAGTAATCGGAGAAACATCCACGGGTCGTCGCTCGGCGACTGAGAAACAAATCCACTATTTGTAAATTAATGTTACACACTTTGCTCTCTTTCACAGGATGTTCGTATATCCCTACAATTCTTTTTACAGGTGTATTTATATGGTCTTACTAGGGTTTTATGAGCTGTGGTGTACAAGTAAAAGATTATAGAGTTGGATTTAGAGTACGTTTGAGGGAGCTTCTCAAGTAGATCTTATTACAATAGATCTTTTAGAAGTAGGGCTTTTAGAGGTAGAGCTTTTAAGTAAAAGTCGTTAGTCGTTTGATTGTCAATTAAGAGAAAGCTTTTTTAATGATAGAATGACCAAAAATACTCTTAACAAATATTAAATTATAGGGTTGTATTTGATATTTTAGTTTTATTAAAAAAAACTCCAAAATATCTACTTGGAAAAGCTTTAAATTTGAGCTTCTCCAAGTAGATGTAAAATAGTTTTTTTAATAATCTAAAAGCTCTACTGAGTGACAACCAAACGATACAAAAAAAATTAAAAAGAGCTTTTTTTGGGAGAGCTTGTCTACTAGCTAATAGAGCTTTTTGTCTAAAAGCTCTATTAGCTAGTAGACAAGCTCTCCCAAACGGATACTTAGGACTCCTTTCCTACTTGGTGTCGTCATGTATTTAATGTAGTTGACTTGTATTCTGTTTAGAACTTCTGATTCCTCGGGAGAGGATCTGTTTGTTTTTTTGCTGGAGTGAACTTTCCCTCTAGTGACTGTATCCAAACTGATCTTCAATTTCCTATCCTGGCTTAGTACGCCTTGTTTGTGGGGGAAATCTTGATATGGACGTTTCCTATTTTAGTTGAGTAAAGCCGCCTAAGTCCGGTCCTTATTCGTCAAGGCTAACTCTATTAAGAAGATTCCATGACGATTCTATGGATGATGTGTCTGCATCTGGTGACGTGTCGATCTCTAGTACCTCCCTTGTTGACTGTTTGACTTTTTACCAACGTGGCATGGTTGGTTTCCCGCCTTTCCCGGTTTACTCCGGATGATTTGTCACTTGGGCGAATTTTACCCTTAACAACCCTCAAGCACACTTATGCTACTCTTCTCCGTTGCAAACTTTGCACAAACACAGTCCAAAGCCATTGTAAATGTCAAAAGCAAAACTGAGACTTTGAGCTTCCTCAACATAGCTATACCCATGAATGTGACCATAATAAAAAACTAACATAATTCATTTGAGGTTAGAGTTTTTTATTATTTTAATTTTAATATTTTGTTAAATAATCGTTTTTATTAGATTTTTGGTAATTTCCCTATTTGTCCTTCTCTAATCTATTTAAAATATTTAACAATTTACTAATGGAATACTAACAACTAGGGCATATCACCTCTTAGTACAAGTAATAATGCATCTCCCTTCCATATTAGTGGTGAGGGGTTCAACTCCTATCATGCACATTTTACAAGCATGTGAGGAGTTTTCTTCCCGATTTGTGGAGATAGTTATCTCCCGTTATAAGAGTAGATACATTGTTTGATCTCAGTAGGTCCTGGTAGCCCTATTATAATAATTCAAAAATTAAAAATAAAAACACAGGGGTTTTAGAGAAAAACTAAACTAGAGAGGGGGTATAATGTCGTGCTTTGAAAGGACTGACTAAATGGGGGAAACAAAAATTTCACAATTTTTAATATTCAATTTTCATGCCACTTTCAAATTTTACAGGTGATGTGTCCTACATGTCTTTGCACTGGAATGGCAATGGCAAGTGAACATGATCCACGAATTGATCCCTTTGATTAAAGGTGTTTCATATATCTCTCACTCACAATTATTACTTATATGTAAAAATTTACATGCCAATATAACCAGTCTTTGTATATAAAATAGATCAAGTAGCGCATTGGACACATCTAGGTGCCAAGATGTGTTTTGGTCATTTAAGCGATGATCTTATAGTGTTGCAACTCCCAAATAAATGAGCTTATAGTTTTACACCCCCAAAACAATTTTCTTTTCATTATACCACCCTAATTAAAGAGAAACTTCTTTGAGGGTCAGGGTTGGCTGAAGTATATTGTTCCAATGGATGGATGCACATTATTTCACTTGAGAAATATGCAAGCAAGCACCACTGCAGAGTGCAGACTACTATCAACCTGTGGTGATAGGTCTATATTTGCCTTGTACGTGGAAGCATCCTTAGAACAATATGACATGCATTTGGGCTGCAGATACTATCTTCTCATTCTTGGTACATGTATTGTAAGAATGAAACCCTTTAAAAAGTTAAAATCAGTTTACGAATATGTTAATATAGCTGTTCAAACAATCTTGAATAAACATGCCATGTGACATGCTATTACACTGCACCACCAAAGCTCTTTACCTAATTGGAACACCTGCAATTGGAAAAATGGCATTACATTGGAAAATTGTTACTGTATTATTCCAATCCTGGTACAAATCCACATTTCTAACTTTTACATCCCTAATCGCGGCATTGAGCCTACAACCCTAACGTTAGTATACCAGTGCTGAAACGATACCATAGAATGACCCCTTTATTCCCATGAGAATTTTCATAATCTACAAATACTATTAACATACATAGAATGAAATGTTGACATGTCAAAAACATATACAGTTTAGTACTGGATTTTATACCCAAATGAGGGCATCTAAAACAGCTTCTGTAGTCACAGTGACTTGTACTGCTCAATCAAACGGGAAGCATGAAGACGCGATGTAGGGTCCATGGTGCATCCCAAACTTCGTAGAAAAGCGATCTACCATCAACCAGAAAATTCAGTAGCACCGTAAATTCACAGGCTCATTCATAATTTAAGTAATATTACATACTCTAAAAATAATTATCCTAATTTTATGGGTGAATGTTGGTCTCAAATGTGACAAATGATAAAAGATTGATGTGGTAAATGTTATGCAACCGGTCATTACAAGATCATTATGAATCTTTAGTGCAAATTAGCATTTCCTTTTTAACACAACAAAAACAATTTAAGCTGGATCATAAAATGACATTAGAAAGAGAGTGAATACTGCCTACCTGTTTAGGAGTTGCCACTGCCGAACCCATTGAATTCTCAATCCTTAACTTCAAGAAGTGCTCCTGGGAAAGTAAAGCAATGAAAATAAATATAACTTTGTACTTGGTCAGCACAGTATTGCCTAACTTTGTACTTTTAAATCAGAAAAATTACATGCACTACTGGATGAAATGTTTGTATGTGCCTAAATTTGACATATTAAAAGTTTCTCTCGACCAAAGGTCATATTCAGCTGCAGAACTATAGACATCCCACATCACAAGGACATCATACTACAGAAAATATGTGATCCTCTGCCACAGTTTACTAGGATATCGAATTCCAAAAGAGAGCTAAAAGCCATAAATGTAAGCTCCAAGCTGGGCATATTTTCCACGAAACATGACATATTGACATGAGGAAATTGCCTCTCTTCTGTTCTCTAACAAGAGCACAACCTAAGATGTATTAGGCTAGCGCTTGGAGCAGTGACTTATAGGTTTTAAAGATTTCCATATACTAAGTACCCCTACTTAAAAACAATTAAAATAACAGTCTAAACAAAACATGAAATAAGGAAAAATAATAAAAAAGGAAATTTGTTCCCAATTTTCAGCATAGTATTTAGGTGTTGAAAAGCCAAACCTGCTTCTCTCGCATCAAATGAGCACGCTTATCGGCAGGAATTTGCTCCCATCTCAAAACCTATAAAACAGAAATCCATATTCAAAAAAATTCTAGCACATGTTTTCATGAGTTTATACATATAGGTAACTATTAAATTAAATCCATAGCAAAAAAATTGTTAGAGCAAGGATTTTCTTTTTTCATCCTTTTTTCCTCATAAAATGCTTTGTCATTAACAAATTCATTATAGAGTTAACAATTCCAAATATATGTAATTAAAAATTATCAAGTTACATCCAGATTCTTAAAAAATATAAACCTTGAATTCTCAACTATTAAATGCATTTGACGATTGAGATTTGCTTTACTTTTTCTTAGTTCAGGGCGTGTTTACTAATCGAAAATGAGTGGAATCGGAATCAAGCTCCACTAGAAATGGAATGAAAAAGAATCGGAATTAAGTTGCAAATTCAATTACTGTGTTTACAAACTTTTTTAGAATTAGAAATGGAATCAAATTTATACAAAATTGATTACAAAAATACCCATGTACACAAAATAGTTGTATATATACATATACATATAAGTGATGTATGAGTATAGCTAATAAATAAATAAATAAATTTTTCACAATTTGGTTTTTGCTACAGTATAAATATTTTTTTCATTTTTTTTTTTTTTTTTTATAATTCACACTTCTATATATATATATATATATAGTAAAAATGAACAATGAAGAGTGAAGTATGAAAAAAATGAGTGAGCTGCCAAGTCTATATATTTATATACAGTGAACTAGTGAAGTATGAAAAAAAAAAGGAGAGAACTGCGAATTATATATATATATAATTATGTATATAGTTTTTTTTTTTAAATTTAAGTGAGGATATTTTAGTAAAAAGATATGAATTCCCCTTTCAATTAGGAAAGGGAACTTCATTCCTAGGATGGGTGAGGGAAATCAAGTTCCCTTTCATTCAGGAACTTAATTCCTGATATATGTGCGAGGTCCATGTAACTTAATTCCCCATAAATTTAGTAAACACATGAATTTGAAAATAGGGAACTTAATTCCCTTTCCCAAATAGGATTCCTGATTAGTAAACACCCCATCAATACGTAATAACAAATACGGATAAATAAGTCTCATCTCTTAAGGCCCGTTTGGGGGGATTGAATAATTTTTGGAATGATAATCCTAATATTGTGTTTGGTGCCTCTAAATGGGATGGGACAAACAATCCCATATCCAAAATAATCCTACAGCAGGATAAAATAAACCCCTCCCCCAAAATGGGTTAGTCACACATAAAATGCTTCTTGGTGGTTGTGAAATGGTTTAATTGTAATATATTGATTATTTTGTAATTTATTTTATGTTTTTGATTTAATAAATAAGTTGAAGTAAATGTTAATGAATTTTTTTATTTTTTACTTTTACGGAAAGAAATTTTCAACCAAAAGAAATTTTTTTAAAAAAAACTTGGTTTAAAATCAAAAATAATAAATAAAAGAATATTGTTCTATTTTTGTTATATTAATTAATTTCCGGTGAAGTGAGTGTACAATGATTAAAATAATTATATTTTAGTAAGAATATGATTAAAGAAATAACGATATTTCATTATTTGATATTGAATATCAAATATACCACACACAAAGTGAATATCTTATAAGTTATATTTTACTTAAATCATTTTTATATATTTGTATTTAAATATAATATTTTTTTTATATCAACAAATGCTTTAAAATAATTTTACCTATTTAAATTTATAAATTAATATAATTTTGTCCAATCCTAACATATACCAAACATTAGATAGGATTAGGTTTAGTCCAAATCCACTGCAAATGATGGTACTAATTTAATCCGGTCCAATCCAATCCCGTGCACCAAACAGGGCCTAAATGTAATTCTTTGGCTAAATTTGACATCTAGATTTTTGTTAAAATCCAAATGTCACATATGTGGTCTTTTACTCTTAGTTGAATACCTTAGAAACCAATATATATTAGTTTCATCTATTTTAATTTTCAAAATACTTATAATTAAATTAGAGAGGTGTCAAATATGCTTACATATTCTGCATAATGATGTGCTTCACAGCAGCCCAAACAAGACTTCAGCGCTCGCAAAACATCCTAAAAAATGTAGCCATTTCACTGTTAAAAGTTGTATAACAAATAACATTCACAAGCACGCACAGACATAAAGTTTAATTCAGGTTTCATCTACACGTCCAAAAAGGTCTACAGATGATTTAAATTCATATGTGAATATGCAAAATCCTGTAGATGATTTATAAAGGTCTACCAATGATTAGTTTATTACATATAGACAAACACTATATAATATCATCCAAACAATTCAATGCAGCATTCTTCTTCCTTCTAGTATAATTCTCTTTATGGTCCCTAGACATGAAGATTTCCAACAGATATCTTGGTTATATGCTTAAGCGAGTATAAGCATACATTGGAGATTGGACCGATAACCTAGGGGCTGGATGGCATCTACTGTTCTCATAGAGTACAATGGAGGATGAGGTTGCAGGTTCAGTCATACAGTGCATAAATAATATTTGGCAAGCAAAAGATATATAGATTTAATAAACAAAACTCTTGAATACATATGTGATAATAAAACTAAATCGTGTTTCTCAATCGTGTCTCAACCATCAAAAAGGAGGGCATCATTAAGAATTTTGTTTGGAAATAAAAAAGGAGAAGTTTTATGACCTTGTGTTTATTCTTCTCGACTCTTAAACGTTCATCAATTACAAAACCAACCTGCAAAAATAAAATGGTCACGCAAAACAGAGTGGTCAAATATGCGGGCATCACACTTAAATTGATATATCATTCACAAACATTGAGACAGAAATTAAGAACAAGGCAGCAACCATGTCTGTAACGGTATTGTTCATTAGTACGATACATGAAGCCCTTTAGATACAAACAAGTAGTGAAAGACTAGGCACATCAATATCATTTGAAAACAACTTGATATCATAAAGATGGATTTTCAGAAATCTGATCCTGTGTTTTAATCCTTCTCAGCAGTGCTGTTACATATGATTGTGATGAAATAGAAATAATAAATACAAAGCTATCCTGCCTCGTCCCATTGCATACAGATGCTGGAGGCTATCTATGGATTATACTGAGAATGCATTTCTACTAATAAATATAATACTAAGGAATAAGAAATAATACTCTGCTTTGCACTTTTCCATAATTATTTCTTTCCAATTTCTGATGCACCAATCAATCCAAAATTCAGTCACTTGCAAATTGGTAGTGGATCACAAGAAAGAAGAAAAATAGGGATACAGGGCTGGCAATGTATGTTGCAAATAAGTTTCAACATGATTAGACAGGAAACCTAGTGTAATGCCTATTCTTGAAGATTCCACTGCTGAAATTTTTACGCACTTTTATTTGATCATAATGCAAGTTTACTGAAGCTTCTCATTACTTCTAGAAAACAGCACACAAACCTTTATTCAGAGAAACACTGTGAGTCAACTTTCTTGGACATGCAGATATATTCTACACACTGTAGAAAGCAAGTTTGTTATGCAAGAACATGGTCGGAGCATGACAGGTTAGGTTTCAAAAATTGATGAATTAAAAAGATCTTAAGTTAAGTGTACATAGTCCTCTATAATGGAGCACAGAATCAGCAAGTGTAGTCCCTAATTCACCCAAATCGTAAACTGATTATACCTGTACAAACAAATTGCATATGTCCCTTCGGAGAAAAGCTTAGTACACAACGCAGAACATGCAAAAAAATTAATTAATAAATAAAGAAAAAGAAAATTACCTTGTTAAGCAATCTCTTAGGATCTTGAAAGGCTTTCTTCTTGGCCCATTGATGGAATAAGTGGGAAACAATTGATCTGTCGTCCACAATGAATCTGTAAAAGTAATGGACTTGAGAAAAAGTTAATCTCAATGGATAATTTTTAAATTTGATAATAAAATTATTACACACATCACAAATTTAAAGGATAACCTTCTTAAAAAACTATTTCCATCACAAGCTTCCACTGTTTGCATTGAGTCTTTTGTAGCCTCGTTAAATTGAACTTTGAGGAAGTCATTTTCAACCACATCTGTCTCAGAAGGTTGATCTTCTCTAAGTAGATCAATTGTAAACTGGGCAGTTTCCTTTTGGATGTTTTGATGGTTTGTTTGCTGATCTTTCACACATAGCTCAGCCTACTTTAAAACACAGTTCTATCAGAGTGAGTGAGCATCAAGGAAACAAAGTCAGATGTTATGACAAAAAAACTACAGCAGATAATATATATAGAAATTCCAGAATTCCAAGTAATGGTTTATCGACATGATTTGGAATATAAATAACACTCATATGGACATAAATTTCTTATAGCTCCTAGCATAGATAATAATTCCTTTAATCTAAAAGTTTCATGCCCAAATTAGAAAGAAAAGAAAAAGATCGGGATAAAACATTACGGATGAATGTTAAAATTTGCTAACAAATTATATATACATAATATAAATTTGTTAGCAAATTTTAACTTTCATCCAAAATGTTTTATCCCGATCTTTATATATATATATATATATATAGGGAGAGAGAGTAAGTCTCTCATAAGGGATCCCTTATTTTAGTTTGGATAAGGACCATGATGAAAACACATCAATTTTAATGAATTTAAATCTGAATTTTTTTGTGGATGATGAGTTCAATGAAATCTACATATGAACAAAATTTGAAAATTTTCCAAACACAAACTATTTATCCAAATTTTGTTAAATATGAAGGCATTGAAAAATAGGCGAAATAAAGGAAAATTCATGAAAAATAGTTTTAGTATTTGAAAAATTCTCAAATTTGGTTCATAAGTATATTTCAATGAACTCATTATCCACAAAAAAATTCAAATTAAAATTCATTAAAATCGATGTATTTTCATTAAGGTCCTTACCAAAATTAAAATAAGGGATCCCTCATGAGAGACCCACTCTCTCTCTCTCTCTCTATATATATATACACACACAAAATCCATATCTCACATGTATATGTGAAATTGTCACAGTTGCAAAGAAAGTAAAGTATGAAAGAAAATAGGTTGTTGAATTCTCGAATTGTCAAATTAAGAACACATTTACTAGCAAACAACATTTTCTATGAAATCACAGCTTGATATGACCATTTTCATGCCAGTGATTTTGTTGATAATGCATTCACATTTTAATTACTTCCAACTGTTCAATATCAATTTTCTACCATTTCCATATTGTCACCCTCTTATATATAGAAGATGAAAGTTTATTGCAAGTCTCAAGTTTTTTTTTTTTTTTTGAAATGTGCAAGTTTCAAGTTAAAAACAGAAATTAAAACTCAGTCAAATAAAAATTAAAATGAATAAATACACTAGCATGTCATGTCACTCACGTGTTACATACTTATGTTCCATAGTTTACATAAACACATGGTGATAGAAAAGGACCAAGAACAGAAAGAAAGAAAGAAAGAAAGAAAAATAAATAAATAAAATGAGTCAACATAAAAAAAACATTTCATAAATTCAATGAAACTTGGACAATTACTACTGAAAAAATTTAGGACCAGCAGCACACACCTGAACTTCTAAAAGATGATGCGGAATTTCTTTGAGAAATCGTGACGGTCGAAGCAACTGCACATAATCTTAGTGTCACCTGAAAATGGGAACAGTAAACATAGAGCAAAAGTAGAATATATTTCAAACCTGCCAACTTGAATCCATTGTAACATAGAGAATGAAAAGTCTTTTCCGAGCACGAGTCATTGCAACATATAACAGACGTCTTTCCTCCTAAAATTTTCAAGTGAGAATGCTATTTAAGTACCATACTCAAACAATCAATATTTTAGAAAGAAACGGGCAAAAAATATCCAAAAAGAGAAAACATACCTCAACCGAGTTCCCTTTTTCGCTTGCAACACCATTAAAGTCATGTAACAAAGGAATCTCGTTTTCATTTGCCTGCACCATTGGTCCATCAAATAAACAAGGCCAGGATGACTACTGGTTAAACAATAACTATTCATGTATAAAGAATGAAAACTAATCACACAGTATTATTTGAAGTAATGAAACTAGTGCTTTGCTTCTAGGGAAAAAGCATGTTCACTAATGCTTTCTTAACAAAACGATCCTCATCCATGGATTGGTCTCCTTTTATAAACTTCTGATAAAAGACTGAGAAAAATTTGCTCTATACAACTCTATGAAATTGTCGTGTCATTAGAATTATCACCTCAGTATTTCTAGTTTTAATTTTCTAATGGCAACAATATCTTATGTGGGTATTAAATTATTGTTTCGTTAGCTATCTCCAAATTATTGCTTTATGTATTATGCGATCAAGTATCCTTATTTTCAAAGACATAATGTGGAACTACTGATGAATACTATTTACTTCATCTAGATCTGGATCAAGATTATTTTTCCTATATACCAAATAACAAAAGCTCCATTTCTTTGGTTCTGAGTGTGGTATCCTTTGATAGCAGATTCGAAATCTAGATAGGGAATATTGCAGTAGGTTGATAACCGATGTAAACTCAGATCCTATGAACAAGAAAATTGAGAGAGAATTTTCAACAAGTTTGACATTAAGGTTTTGTAAAGTTTAGTATCTTACTAACTCCTCCTTTATTCTTGTTATAAATCATGTTGCATCAATATACACATTCACATTTCACATGCATGATTCCAAAAGTGTTTCTTTACCTATTTGACTTATTGACTACAATAAACATGACGATGAACTTGATGTAAGATTAAATAGTTTAAGCAAAAATCTTAGTTTAAATAAAATCATTTACTGTCAATTATGAAAAGTAACATAATATCACAATGAGAAAAATAGTTGTAGCAGGCTGGTTTAAAGAATAGTTCTGCAGTATACGTAATTAAGTACCTTGACTATGAATACGATGTCCCATTCTAAGCCTTTTGACTGCACAGGTAAGGAGGAAGGTAATGAGAAAGTTGAGCCAAATATATTCAGTAAATCCACTAGGACAAAGAAAGGGGAGTGAGTTATTAGAACCCAAAGAAAGGACGTTTGAGAAGAAAATACCTGGTGAATGGTAGTCAAGGTAACAGAATTTTCATTTTCAAGTCTTCGGCTGCGGAAATTTTCTCTCTCCCTCTCAGATAAGTAGTCCATAAAAGCTTTGATCACATTACCACAGCCCTTTTTATCTTCATCTACCTTTGTCTCTTCTGGAGCAGTAAATTTTGAAGATAAGAAATCAGAGACATCATCTAATAGGTATCGAAGGACCTGCAATGTGGAATTGCCAAATTCCAAGAACATATATCAAACCCTCAACATAATCACGAAATGCTTCAGCATGACCCAGCTCAAAATGAAATCAATTTCAAATTGTTGGAAATCACATGTCAGCTCCATGAAGAAAAAGCCAACAAATCCCACATCTAAAAAACTATAGAAAAGTTAAAGGGGTTATAAGTTAATCACACTTGCAACCTAATAGACTACTCTGGGAGATGAAATCAACATCAAATTGATTGGAAATCACATGTGATTCCCGTGAAAAAACAACCTAATAGATGACTTTTTTGGGTTGGATATTGATTCAAAAGATATAAACTCAATCCCTATGGTATGAAAAATCATATATAGTTACGGACAACTCCATTCATTAAGAATAGTATGCTAAACCAAAGAATATAAATTCTCCATTTTTAATCTGTTTATAAAAACTAATTAATTTACATTTTTATGGCACATAAATTGTTATTCGTGAAACTTTGGAAATCAACAGAAAAAAATTGTTAAAATTTAATGGTGATTTTTGAACATCTCATGATTGGCCCCCATCAAACAGCACCATAAATAGATCTGAAGGTGGATTAAATTCTAATCAGAGAACTCTGAACAGAGCTGCAACAAAGCCAACTAAATTCTACTCTATTCAGATGCTATACAATGGACAAACCGAAAAAGTATATCTCAACAATCAAGTAGTAGAAAAATCAAATGTTTTCAGCAACACACAACACTAACCACTGATCTGAAAAATGGATAGATATGACAGAAAGAGGAATAAGATGTAGATTTCATATGAAATTTACAGGAAAATGTTATATTCTACTTGCATACTTAAATGATAAATACCTAACGAACTTCATTTAATTATGGCCTAAGCTAACATCAGCCTGAAAGCTCTCAACTTACAGATCTGAGGTCATTGTCTTCATTAAGCAATTTTCCTCCATCAAAATCAACAACTGCCCGATGCTCAAGAAGGTATTTCTGAATGTTAAAGTAGCATGAATAAATCATAATAAGTATACAGAAGCAAAACAGTTAAAAACAATTACATATAAAAAGTTTCTGATAGTTTAATATGAAAGATCCCTATTTATAAAAAAAAAAAAATTTGTCCCTAAAAAAAGAAATAAGAAAAGATGAGAACAATTCATTAAGGCTAGCCAAAAACAGTTTTTTTGAAAAGAAAAAAAATTAATATGGACTGGCTTATATATCCACCTCCCAAGTTATATCATTATATGATAGACTGATTTAGCATATGGACTGAAGGATAGACATTTATTTCCAAAGTTATACAATCAGTTTATTTGGCATTACATTATCATTTAAATGTATAGCTTCATCAAGAAGCAGCCACAAAATAGTGAATTCATAAGACAGCATTCTACTTCAAAATTTAGCAAAAGGGAAGACAAAACCTGAGGTACTATGTTTGCCACGGAAGTTATAACAGCCGAGATTGATTGTTCCTGTAAATCATTCATGAGTCAGATGAAATTCTCCAGGAAGTTGATGCTTAACAGGCTGTTATTTAAAAAAAAAATGCAATAAATCCAACTTTTCTCTAAAGTAATACTTGGATTAGCAGAAACCGAGCCTAGTTGCATGAAACCAAAAGAGCTCCAAGCATTTGTATTACTACACCAAAATTAGATCATGAATCACCGATAAATGGAGTTCAATTTCATGTCTTAATCACACATTTCTTTTCTTTTTTTTTTAAATGGGTATAGAGAGGGGTATGGAAGGGACACTGATGAGAAAGACAAGGTCCATACTCCACAACATAAATAACATCTTACCCTGTGAACAAGCTTCAATATCATCTCTAGTGTTGACAACACCTTCCGTCCTTGACTAAGTTGACTCCTAGATCAATTACCAGATCACACTCAGAAAGTTTCTACAGGCTATATCTGTATATCAGTTATACATCACGAACGTTAAAGGCTGAGAAAGAGAGATTCACTCACCCACTTGAAATAACCAAGATTATTACAATATAAGCAACTATAATTCAGCAAGACATGTGCCAACTATTAAAAGTTGAAATTTAAAAACTCCCCTAAGATATCTAGATTAATTGTCACCTTAGCATCAAAGAATGGCCCATCAATGATATCAAAGACAAAAGCATCATGTGTCTCGCACAATCATCAGCCAGAGGATCAGAAGATTCTTTTTTTTTTGTGTGTGCTATTTTTTTTTTTTTTTTTTTTTTGAAGGTGAGGATTGAATTTCACTATTACAGTAATTTCAGTTGTAATACACCAACTATTTATTAATGGGAACTTCATCTCAGCTAAGTTGACTATTTACCAATTAAAGTTCACGGAGTTCACTGGACTCTGGAGTTGCAATTAATGGGCAGGTCGAAAAGCAGGAAATGAAATGATAGGAACAATTAAGGTCTTTCTTGACAAAAGATACTTTGCTCTCCTGTACGGCATCATTGAAAACCTAATGACTACTGTTTAAAGAAGGTAACATCTTAAGTGGTGAAATGATCAAATTTTGAGTTGATATGTGGTAGCACATACATATGCCTAAGATTTGGGACCAAACTTGCAATGATGGGATCAATCATAATGGCATAATTTCTAATCTTACAAGGGAGAATGTAAAATTAAGTCAAATTTGATTAACAATTTGTGCAGAAGGTACAGCCATAATGTCTTAAATTCAAACATAATTCATAGACAGTATTTTGGTAAATCTCATGGAAAAAGGGAACATTTAATGCCAACATTGCAGTTGGTAGAATAATGAGGCTTAAAACATGCTGTGTGCCCAAAAAACAGTTAGAATTTTTGCACATTTCCATATAAATAAATCATCTATCACATAGAGAAAATGGTAAACAAAACCTCTTGAAGGTACCGGAAATCTTTGCACTGAAAATGTCGCAGGCAGCTGATATAAAGCTGCTTTTTCTGACAGTACAGATTTTGTCAATGTGGTTAATTATCTGCAGAGGGAAAAAGGGAAAAGGAGACGATGTCAAGGATATAAGAGCCTTGCACTGGATACATATTTCTGAAGGAAAGAGAAGCAAGCACACATATTCAAAGGAGAAACAAAAGGTGACAAGAAATAGAAGAAGAAAAATAAATACACAAGTACCCTCTTCTTTTCCTCTTTCTCAAGAGGAAGAAAAGCCTTGAACACTTGACGATATGGGCCATCATCACAACCGGGCAATGTTGTTCTGAGCATAGCAATAATGGCTCTGACTACCTATCAAGGGACTAGTGTATATTCAAAATGTATAATGGAATAGAAAGGAACAAAATCAAAATTTTAAAAGTATAAAATCAGCAAGGTGCAAAATTACTGCAGCTTCAAACTTAAATTGGTACAAATAAAGTTGAAAAACTTCATTATTACGTTAAAGCTCTACAAAATTTGTACTTCTTGACCAAGGGCAGAAGCCATCTTGATTCATGAGGAGCATGCAATAACACTGATTTCATGGCTAATGACAGAATATTGACAATAGTCGTAGAGCAACCGCATTCCAACCATTCTGCTTATTCACAATATATATATATATATATATATATATCGTTTGCTAATTAGAATCAAGTTCAAACCGAAATATATATATATATATCAAATGCAATGCATGCTCAATACCATCGACCGGTATAGATGCTACATAAGAGCACTTCAGATAAAAAATTTAATGACCTTTTTTCTGTAGAACGCCACACCATGAATGTTAAATGGTATTCTCCTCTCACGGAAGGCCGTTTGGAACACTTTCCCTGATACCTATAGTACAAGATAAAGGCATAAAGCCATGATCCGTTATCAGTAATTAGATTATCATTATATGCATATTAACACCATTAATAGCAAGCTTGACCTGCCGCCTGTAGAGAATTGCAATGCTGCCATAGGAGCATTTATCAGCTGAACCATTAGAAGAATTTTCCAGGATTTTGTCAACAACAAATGCACACTGTGCTTCCTCATTGTGACATTCCTTTACAATTATCTGTATAGTGAGGACCCAACAAAGCAGCAACAAGGTTATGAACTAAAGTAAATAGAAGATGCACTGGAAATGTAGTACGTGGCAAGATTAATGTACCTTAGATCCATAAGAATTTTCAGTGAGAACATTCTTTAACTGACATCGCTTCACGTTATGTTTTATAAGTGAAGATGCAGCCTCAACAATGCAGCCCGTGGACCGATAGTTTCTGGTAAGTCTAATCTGAATTATAAATACATAAGTAAAATCAAGAATGTAAACCAACAAAAATGGCAAAATGTAGTTGACATAGAAAAATTTCAACATGGTAGAATCAGTCAACATTATTAATCTGCTACATAGTAGCTGTCAGAGAAAAGGCAGACCTCTTTGTAGTCTGGAAAATCTTCTCGAAATGAATCAAATCCAGAAATGTCGGCACCATTGAAACTGAAGATAGACTGCAATAATGCATACGACATTTGACTTAAGAACAACTAAGAAGGCAATTGATCATTCTGAAGTGAGAGTTCTGAAAAGAACACTTCAATATTGTTACTTAAAGCAAATCTAAAAAATATTGTATAATGCACCTGGTCATCATCACCAACAATAGTTATGTGGTTATGAGATGCAAGAATTCGCAGAAGACTGTACTGCATTGCACTTGTGTCTTGGAATTCATCAATTATTATGGCTTTCCATGAATCCTGGCACTCCTTGAACACTTCAAAAATTGAATAGAGCATGCAATTGTCAATATGGAGTAGCAAAAAACGGTGTATAGATAGATTGATCATGTTCAGATGCTATGAACCTTCAGGAAAATCATTGAGAAGCTTCACAGAATAGCTGATTAAGTCATGGTAGTCCAGAGCATTACAGGATCTTAAAATGTCATTGTACTTTTCAATAACTGCAGCCTGTTTTAGATCCACAGAGAACCACAGCTCAGAATCTCATTAATACAAGCAAAAGCAACAGAAAGGATACCTGATGCAGCAATTATCAAGCTTACTCCTATTTCATCACTCATTTTCCGGCACTCTGCAGGAGTCTTTCCAGAAGCTTTAGCCTGAAATGGAGTACAATAGGGGAATAATGCAACATAAAGCATTCTTCAACTAACAAGATTTATCAGAGAAATGAACAATAAGAAAATATGCATCGATTTGTTAATCATATTCTGCACATCCAGTATTGATATCACAATAGAGCTGAGGTTACTTCTAACCTGAGTCACAAACTTCTGCCATTTCTTTGACTCATCCTTAAAATATTGCAGACACTTCATACCATTTAAGTCCTCACCAAGTTTGCAGGCATCATGATCTGGTTTGCTTTTTTCATTTTCCAATAACCGAACTGCCTCAATAATTGCTCTCCTCTGCTGTCCATTCCCATATATTAAGAACTCTGATGTGCGGTGTAACCTATATCATGAACAGCCATCAGTACTAGAATTATATAACTAAGTAAACAAAGAAATTACAGAAAAAAGAAAAGAAAAAAATTGGCACACTGGCATTAAATAGTTAATAAAGAATATGGTCGAAAGCACTACAAAAAGAAGTTATGGTGAATAAGAAAGTGCATCAAATGGAACCATATATAGAAGCCATTATGAATGAAAGAGGAGATGTCATAGACCTGTACACAGTTGAGCATAGCTGATAGCAATTAGTTTGGTTTAACAAAAAAAAAGACAAATGCAAGAACAGCAGGGATGATAATTCAAACATTTGCCAAAACATGGATCAACATGGTACAGAAATCGGTGAGTAAAATTGTTATTTGCTACATGCAGGATTACATAGCACTTTACGGATATACTCTTCAAAATAATCAGTTAAAGTGAAGACTTGGAAATAATCACTGGCCACATCATGAAGGAAGGTCCAGGGGGGATGATCATGATCTAAATGGAAACATAACATTCAGAGTTTTCCATGGTACTATAGTGATAGGCCATGTACTTCATAACCTGGTCCAAGCGAGCTAGGACTTTCAGATCAGTTGCAAAAAACTCCCATTATCTAAAGTTTATCAAATCATGACAGTCTAAAAGGAGGGATGATAAAAAATAACATCCAATAATTCAGCATTTTCTTGAAATTCAAATCAAAACACCTTTGCATAATAGCCTGATCCTTCAAACCATACAGTAGAAAAATTGAGTAAAGCGCCAGAGATCTTTCTCATACATATATATGAGAATAATTAATGATAAACAACCTTCAATATGAAGACATTTTGCACAGTATGTTAAGTAAGGTTGGAAATTGGCATATAGTTGCAAGGCAGAGAAATTGACAGTTTTCAGATATTAGAAAATTTAATAACTAAAATAGATTTTTTATTGAAACAGAATCCAAAAGCAAAATATACCATCATTATGTTTAGAAAAAAAAAATTATATGACCTCAGAATTTGCATACTTTTCGGCATGTGAACGACAAAGTTGCAAACAAAACGAATGGAATGTGCTGATTGTAACTTCTTTAGCTGTTGCTTTCCCAGCCACTGATCCAATTCGATCTCTCATCTCGGAAGCTGCTGCTGTAGTGAAAGTCATTGCCAGAATATTTGATGGACTTATACCCTGACCATGTTTGTAGAAATTAAAGAATATAAAGTAACCAAAACAAATTTCCAAGCAGATGTTTTCATAAAAGATAACAACAAGATATACATGCAATCATAGGGAAGATCATGAAAGGAGGGACACAAAAGTCTCTACCTTCAATCAATTAGAAAATATATATATTTATATATATATATATATATATATATATATATCAGATAAAGCATGAAGAGATTATTAAGAGCAAAGAATTGGCAATACCTCTTTAAGCAAAAAAAGAACACGCCCAACCATTGTGGAAGTCTAACATCAAAGGCAGACGATTCAGATTTAATCACAAGGGAAAATAAGAAATGATATCAAATATAATAGCAAATATTAAAAGACAGTCATTTATGTGAAACAGGTAAATAAGGCATGAGAGAGACCTTTCCGCTTCCTGGACCTGCAACAATCATTGAAGGGGTTGAAACATCACAACAAGCTGCTTCACGTTGCCTGTCATTTAAAGATTGCAAGTATTTCAAATATTCATCGGGCATGCTCCCACTCTCTAGGATCTGAGAGGTATCCATCTCCTCTCCAATAGATTTCATATCATCACCCGGTTCTAATGGGACGTCCATTCTTTTATTCTCATTGGAAGTAACAGACTCTGAACCGGATTTAAAATCATTACTACTGTTATTATTGTGCTGATTTTCCTCATAAGAGCTGCTATTTTGACACTCTATTTCTGCTTTTGATGCAGACCTCTCGCATATAGCATCAATTTCTTGCAAAATCGATTCATCAAAATCATCATCAAGAAGGCTAGGCATTAAGAAAGATTCACTTGAATTAGAAGACGCCTGTTGTTTCAACGGAGTTATAAAAGGATCACATAAATATTCACTATTCATCACAGCATCAGTCGCCCGTGCATTCTTTACATCATTAATTAATTCAGTCATATGAACAGACGTATATTTCGTACACGAAATGCTGCTATGTCCACCGTTTAGAGAATATGAAGGTGGTGTGTTGATCTGTATCTCTCTAAGAGCAACTCTTTTGATGCTCGTAACCTGACCCGGGGATTCAATTTCAAATGCATCCCTAGTTCTGAAATTAGAAACAATAAAACAATAACACTTGATCATCACTGCTTATGTTAATTGGAGCAAGCATGGAAGAAAATCAAAGAACATGTAACATTGAATTACAAGTATTCAGCTGTTTTGGCTTCCAATTATAATGTCCAAATTTTAATTTCTTTTAGCAAGTTTCAGTAAGGAAAAAAATAAAAAGAAATGAGAGCTTGAAATATTAGGGTTTATTCAATTTGACATCTAAGAAAACGATATCTTGTAGACACTTGAATTAATTTCATAGCGAAATAAAAGTCGAATCAATTTCTTCACAGCCAAATAAGGTGAAATAAGAATGTTGAGATTGAGATTTGAGAAGAGAGGAAGCCGCTCACTTGTGAGGAGAGTGATGATGAAAATCGTTGGTTTGGCGAGGCCGCTTACGGTCAAGAAGAGGCTTTGCGGCTCTGAAATTCTGAGAAATCCGAGACATTTGTTGATTCGCGATTCCTTCACCTGATACATAAACATTTTCCTTCGACATTTTCTCCGACAAGTCAGTCAGAATAGGGCATTGTTCATGGATGATTTAAATTGACGTGCGAGGGTTTCCCTCCTAATATGTGCAGTTCAAAACATGGGCCCAATTCCCAGCCGGTGATTGTACGGCCCACTAGATTTGAACCACGTGGAATCTAGAAAAGGAACGGTGCCGTTTTAGGAATCATACAACTAGGAATGGCAATGAATCGGATCGGAAATAGATATTCCAATATTCATTCCCGTATCCATTTGAGATATGTATCTCTATCCCCATCCCCGTATCCATCATCATTTCTAAATAAACAAGACGGATTCAAATAATCTCTGAATTGAGGTAGAGATATCAATCCCTTTTCGGTCTATATCAGTATCCGATAAAAAAATATATAAATTTTTATAGTACATAAAAGAAAAATGTAATTAACCCGTTTAATAGTGCATTTTATTCTATTTAAAAAGATAAACAAATAAATCAAATAAATTTCAAATAAAAAAATAATAATAATAACCTCTATGATTAGAATTTGCAATTACATAATAACTTTTTTATATTTTTAAAATATTAAAATTTTCCATTCTTGAAATAATAGAAACCATACTCATTTTAAATGGAATTCTTATGAATATCCGAAACCATATTAAATTTTGACATCCCACAATACAACTTAAAATATGAATAAGCGTCACCAACTTGCGCTTGACTGTTGAGAGTGGAAATGGATGCCCTGAGAGCCTCGTACGGGGACACATCCTCGGACTCGGACTCAGAGCGAGAAAACTCAAAAAAACCAAGAATAAGTACAGGCAGCAGTACAAGTGATTCAAATTTGGCAGCGGAGACGACCCATTTGCCACTGCCACCGCCTCCTCTCTCTCTCCTCAACCCTCCCAATTCCCTCGGTAATATTACCAAAACGACTCTTCTTTCATGCTAACTTTCGTTTCTGCCCACCAACTGTTTGTTGATTTTCCTATGAAAGGTATGGTAGATTGTTTTTCTAGTAGTCAGCCCAATAGACTCAGGAGCTTTCCTCATGTTGAAGGCAACTATGCTTTACACGTTTACATCCCAGGTGCTTCTACAGTCTACTCGTTTCCTTTCTATTTCTATTTTTCTGTATAATGTTCTGTTTTTTTTTTTTTTAATGTAAAATTGTTGTCACTGAGATTAAGAACTATATTTCTTTAGTGTTTATACCATCTGCGGCAAAGAATGAGATGACTCGGTTTCTGAAGAAGGTGTCATCTGTTGTGCCGGGACTTCATGTTGTTGATGTTGATGTTCCGGTTAATAGTCTGTACAAAGATGATTCTAAGCTTGAACAAATTGCATTAGGGAGGGAATTTCACATAAGTTTGGGAAGAACTGTCCCAATCCGGGTTCACCAAATTGACTCTATTGTAGCAATGCTTCGCCAGAAGCTACAGTCTCAGAGACGGTTAGATTATTTTCGGCTATTTGCTACCACCTTCGTTATAGTTCAATTCCATTTTTTCTTGTATGATGAGGTTTTAACACATTCTTTTGTAGCAAGCAGGTATTGGATTGATTTTAGTAGGTGGGAGGTTTTCGTTAACGATGATTACACACGTACCTTCCTCTCCATAGAAGTTATTACTGGAGGATTACTTGAGGTATCATCCCATATGTAGTCATTTATCTAGTCAGTGTGTGTTTTGATTTAAACAAATTGCAGAGCTGGCGTTTTTTAGCTCATTGATGAATATGATGATCCAAAATTGTTTGTCTTCATTTGATCCATACGTATATTCGTAATTGCATTGTCCCTTTATTTTCTTCTCTTTATATTGGTGGATAGACTATGGAGGTAGATGCATAGTAGCATCAACGTTATTTCATTGATCATGCATGCTCAACTTGTATGCCATTATGTTGCCATATATATATATATATATATGATATTCAATTGGTTAAATGGGTTTCAGATAACTAAGCAAATTCAAGTGGTAAACGAGGTTTACAAGCTTCATAATCTTCCCGAATTTTATAAGGTTTGGTGGCAACTCGATCAATTTTTTATAAGTCTTTTTGATACTTTTTCTTGAATATATAGTATAAATGATTAAACATCTTGCTGACGCTATGCTTCGTGTATGCTCTCTTGAATGACGATCCAGGATGCGCGCCCTCATATATCCTTGGCTTGGGCATTGGGAGACATTAGTAACTCTCTAAAGAGAGCGGTTGAAGAAGAAATGAAGAGATTGAATGTTGAGGGTACATTACGAAAACGTATTTTTTCTGTTAAATTCAGTGGCATTCAGTGTAAGATTGGTAATAAAACATATAACATATGTAAATTTTCAGACGAATAATGAAAGTGATGATTTATGTCAAGTTTTAAGTAGAATTATTGTATTCATTAGAGGGTTTTGTTTTGTTCATAATTTTATGTTTGAGTTTAGTACTGTACCATGGTGAATTGTATGATGGTGGGTTTAAGTTGTGTAATTACCGATCATAATTTTATGTTTGAGTTTATTGTTATTTTTTTAAATTAAAATATTGAATTTATATATCCTGTCTCAAATATCATTGGTCACGTACATGATTGTAAAGGATTTTTTTTTATTATTTTTTTTGGATTTATAGCTGTACAAAACAGGATTTATATGATGATTGGGTAGCTATTATGAGTCTATGCGGCACATTACATGACACTCACGTCACAGTCGCATAGTATAATGTATTAAAGTTAGTGGCCGACATCAAAGAGTTGATTCAACTCTTTGTTTTCGTTGATCAATTTAACACTCAAATATTTGAATTTACCTATCGAACCAGAGAAGGGTGAACTTGATATTGATAATTTGGTCAAAATCCAAGGGGAAGATTGTAATTTTGGAAGCAGAACACAAATACACACTTGATTGATAAATATAGACGACAAGAAAGGCAGGTTTACACGGATAAAACATGCTTTATTCACTCTATAAATCAGGAGAAATGTTTTGTTGCCTCAGGCGCAAAACATGACATGGCGCGTACAGCTAGTGACATTATGCCACATCATTCTATTTTATAAACCCAATAATAATAATAAATCCAACACCAACGTCATACGATGTGACGTATCAAACTAGTGATATTCTGCCACATCGTTATATTTTAACATAGAAGAAGAGAAAAACTTATATGCGACAGTCTCACTCCTATATGGTGGGACCGTCCAATAAAAATATAATTCATATTAGAACATAAAAATATATTTTTAATGTTCTATGTGGCACAGCTTTATTGAATGTCACATTGCAACGTTAATAAGACTATACCATGCAAATTTTTCTCTAAAAAAAATTGGCTATCTTTTGTTATATAAATATATATATATATATGAAAATTTTTAAGTCAATGTGACCTTATATAATTCCATTAATGTGTTAGATGTGGACCATTAGATTTACATGTTTTGATTCAAAATGTATGCACTTGTCAAAACTTCTCCATAATCTATGGTCCACATACAATGTACTGATAGAGTTATATCGAGGTATACCTTATTTTATTTTCGGTTTTATGAATTTTAATTTGAATTTTTTTTTTTTTTTTTGTGAATGATAAATTTATTAAAATTTACATATAAATAAAATTTAAGAATTTTTCAATCACCGAAACTATTTATCCCAATTTTGTGAAATATAAAGGCATTACAAAATGAGATAGATATAGGAAAATTCAAAACAACAGTTATAGTATTTGAGAAATTTTATTCGTAAATAGATTTCAATGAATAAATTCATAAATAAATTCATTGAAATTTATTTATCATTCACACAAAAATTCATATCAAAGTTCATAAAAATATATATGATTTCATCAAGGTCCTAACCGAAATGAAAATGAGATATACCTCACTTAATAACTATTATATATATAGGTTATTAAGTAGTAGCTATGTTTTAGTACCGTATTTAAAATGTTGAGATCAGAGGCGAAACCATAAACTCTTTTCAGGTTGTGTTGTGTAAAGAAAAAAAAAATATTGGTAAACTGTTATATTATTCGAGATTAAATATTATTTTTTATTTTAATGGTAAATTATGTCAATAGAAGAGAATTTTCACTAATTAAATAAAAAATAGACATAACTGAAATTGACAAATTAATATCAAATCTTTCAAAACAAGTCTAATTAAACTATTTACTTTTAAATCCAAATTTGACAAATAAAAATTAAAAATTAAGTAATTTAAAATTGTAGCACTCAAAAAGAAAAGCATGTCTGATGTCTTGTATAAGGGTCTATTATTATGATATTATTATCTCATTAATTAAATATTTTTAAAGTACATAATAGAAGTTTTAATTTCTTAATTACAAAAATTTTGGGTTTTTAACGGATGAGGAACTTGAACCCACAACCCCGTAGTATAAGAGTGGGGGTATACCACCGAATTAGTTTCATCTCGTCACATAAGCCTCATTTACGTGTTAATATTTTTGGTTTAGAAAGCTAAATTAATAATGGAAGAAGCTTATGAGCAATTTATTAACTTATAATAATTAACAATATTAAAAGTGAAAAAAATGAATAGTTTTATTTTAATTTTTAAAAAACCCAAGCTATTGCATTTCTAACCCATACTCTATCTCCATCTCTAAAGTAGAGTTCAAAAAGAGAATATTTTCTCCGGATTTCATCTCTAAAAACTTTCCACTCTAACCATATTCTATATCCTTATCTATATCTCTATCTTCAAATAATTTATATTTTCATTATTAATTTTTACTTTCTTCAATAAATTATTTTTATTTTATTTTATTTTTCAACTAATTTTTAACAAATATTATTTTAATTACATTTTTAATTTTTGTTTACTTTTAGTAAAAATATAACATTTATATTCTCTAATATTTTTTTATCAAACAAATTTGTACCTAAATTTTACGGTCTAACAATTTTCAACTAATTTTCCCTACTTAGTTATTTCTTTTCTAATTTTTTCAACCAGATTTTTATCATCTAATTTTGCATCAAAATTTCTTACAAGTTTTATTTGTTACCTAAAACTATGATGATAAATTTTGATTCCTTGAAAAATCTCAATGAACGCGATTTCTTTTGAAAAAAGAAGATGTAAATTATTATAAAAAAAAAAAAAACACTCGCAATGCCCAAATACAAGATGGATCATTTTTAGGAGGATATGAAAGTCATTTGGACGAACTTTCGAAATATTAATTATATCATGTTGCTATTATTTATGTTTTGTTTTATTTGTTATCTTTTTGTTATCCTTATTTTAATATGTTTATGTTATTGTAATTTTCATTTGGAAGTTTTGATGTATTTATTTTATTACTAACTTATAATAATTAATATGTAAATAATATAAAGTACGGTAAGAATAAATAAATTTGATAAATAAAAAAATATTATTAAATATTCAATATTAGTCTCATTTTAAAGATCTAGATGAGACATTTTTAATGGTATAATTTGTATGATGATAAATGTAATAAATTAAACCTTATTATATAATAATTTAATTTAATTAAAAAAAAAGGTAAATATGGATATGTGGTAAAAATGAAATAAATAATGTTATAAAGTGAATTTAGAGTTTTAAATTTGGTACTCTAAATTTAGAGTACTAAACAATAAAACTCTAATTTTTTTTCTCTAAGATAGAAAAATAGAGTACCATTAAAGCTCATGATACTCTATTTTAAAATTCATAATCTAAAATAGAACATAACCGGAGATGCTCTAATCTATTAAAATTTAAAACGTCTTACTTTCTTCTCAGTTTTTGTGGAGATTTGTTAACTTGAATTTCAACCTGCCTTTTTATTTTTCTGTTTATCCAAAACTATTATCTTGAATGTAACAAAAGCACACCAATTCTTCACTCTCCCATTGATTTTCGAATTTCTATCTATATTTTTTCTTTTTTTCTCTTATGCAATCTTGACTTTGAAGCATTCCTTCTCGTTATAAATTCTGAAAGAAGGAATAGTTTTTTCGGTTCTTACTCTTCATGTTAAAAAATGGTTCTTGAGGAATGAGGACTATCTATTTATCTCAAATTAAACTTTACATTGATTTGCATATTAAGTATCAGTATAAATTTTAAGAAGCTAGATGATTTTTTTGAATTTTTTTATTTTTAATAATAATAATAATAATAATAATGAAAGAACTTCTCTTTTACCCTCTATGTGGATTCCGTTAGAAATTTGGCTCGTATTCCCATATAATCCAGACGAAATTTAACTGAGTAGAACTACGGAAGTGGTCCAAATGGTGTCTACGTAAAGCTTCCGAAAAATGTGTGAGAGAAGCCAAGTAATTACTTTTGGACCAAATCGAGTGTGAAAGAAGCCAAGATGTTTTGCTTTGGCTCCAAGTAATTGATTTCTATAAATAAGGGTGGCTTGTGCCTAGAACACTTGTGGAGTGGAAGGGCACCTAGAAAAATCAGAGAGAGGGTAAATCTGAGGAGTGAGATCTTGGGGAGATCTAGAGAGAAACCCAAGGGATATCTAGGGGTGGGAGACCCAAGGGATATCCAGGGGAGACCCAATTAAAGATCAAGGGAATATCCAGGGAGAGATATTATGATATCCGGGGAGAGATCTGGGGGATATCTAGGAAAAGATCTAAGGGATATTCAATGGACACCTAGGGGATGCTCAGGAAACACTCAAGGGGGACCTGGAGAAAGCTATGAGGCTGGGCTTGGTAAGGCTCGGTTGTAATGGGGGTTTAAGGTTTGAGAGAGAATATTGAGTGTGTACTATATGGTTGTAAGAATTTTCTACATAGTTGATATTTTTCTCTCGTCATCCTAATGGATGTGGTTTTTCCCTGTTTTGAGTTTTCACATAAATGCTTGGTTGTGGTCGGATGTTTCTCTTCATCTTATTTTTCAATATTTAGACATTATTTATTTACGATGTACATTAGGCATGCAATTCCGCGTCAAACTTTTCCCAATGTATTTGTCACCGTGGGGCCTCACCCACAACCTTTAACTTCATTTCCAAAGAGAGACTAGGAGATTATTCTTTATATATGGAGCAGGGACGGAGACCCCTTAAAAAAAAAACTAGTAAAGAAAAAAAAATTAATTAATTTTAATTCCTAATTAGAGTAAAAAATATAATCTTTCTTTCTTTTTTCTTCTTTTTATAATAATAATTATTTTTCCAAATTCTTCAAACTTGATTCAATTTATTTATCAACATCAACATTTAAATATATTTGAGTGAATGTTATGGTTTTAAATATTTTATTTTATTACTTAAAAAAAATATTTTATTTTGCTTTGAAATTTTAGGGTTATTGTTAGATATAGATGATGATATTTTATGAGTAATCCAATTATCATTTAATCCAATTTTAAATTTACAAAGTAACGATATTGTTAAATGAAGTTTATTAAATTTATCAGAATATTGTATTAATTTATTTAGAATGAATCAAACTAATGTAAGAATATTATATAATTTAATTACTGTTCTCATTTACGTTTCATGTTTCTCTTATAATTTAATTTAATTTTTTAAAAATAAAATAAAATTTTGTAAAGTATTTATCTAGAATATACATTTTACTAGGATGTCTCACTATGTCCTCCTAACTAGGTGATGTCAGTGTTCAGTGAAAAAATAAAATAAAAAAATCTAGCCTACCCTAGTCTTCAATCCTGGTTACGTCCATGTATCGGAGGTTCTCCCATCACGTCATCCTGAAATTATAATTTCATGACGACTAACCACAGCCACGTGTTTTTATAGGTTTAAATGTTTGTTAAAAAAAATCAGCCTTAATAAACATGTGGTTGTGAATTATAATTTCAGAACGATTTGATAGAAGAACCTCCTCACACACACACACGAAATCAACTTTGGAGATGGAAAAGTTTATAAAATTCTAACAATGATAAAATTGTATCGAACTACACACACATATACGAAATCAACTTTATCAAATTTGGAGATGGAAAAGTTGATAAAATTCTAACAATGATAAAAGTTGTATCGAACTACACCGAGTCGGCGGTAATAATTTTGAAATCAACTTTATCGAATTTGGAGATCGAGTTTGGAGTCAATCTGAAAAAGCTGATAAAATTCTAACAATGATAAAATTGTATCGAACTACACTGAGTTAGCGGTAATAATTTTGATGGTTATCTCGAACCTTTTGAATTTTCAGGATTTTTTTTTTTTTAATTTTTTGTTTGTTTAAAAGCATAATAAATTTCACACACACACACACGTTTGGAGATGGAAAAGTTGATAAAATTCTAACAATGATAAAATTGTATCGAACTACACTGAGTCGACGGTAATAATTTTGAAATCAACTTTATCAAATTTGGAGATCGAATTTGGAATCAATCTGAAAAACTGATAAAATTCTAACAATGATAAAATTGTATCGAACTACACTGAGTTGGCGGTAATAATTTTGATGGTTATCTTGAACCTTTTGAATTTTCAGGATTTTTATTTTTTGTTTGTTTAAAAGCATAATAAATTTCACTCACACACAAAATCAACTTTATCGAATTTGGAGATTAAGTTTGGAGTCAATCCGAAAAGCTGATAAAATTCTAACAATGATAAAATTGTATCGAACTACACTGAGTCGGCGATAATAATTTTGATGGTTATCATGAACCTTTAGAATTTTCAGGATTTTTTATTTTTTGTTTGTTTAAAAGCATAATAAATTTCTCTCTCACACACGTATATATATATATATATATATATATGAAATCAACTTTATCAAATTTGGAGATGGAAAAGTTGATAAAATTCTAACAATAATAAAATTGTATCAACCTACACTGAGTCGGTGGTAATAATTTTGATATCAACTTTATTGAGTTTGGAATCAATATGAAAAGCTGATAAAATTGTATTGCGTTATAAAATTGTAATGATAAAATTGTATCAAGCTACACTGAGAGACACTGAGTTGGCGGTAATAATTTTCATGGTTATTTTGAACCTTTTTAATTTCAGGATTTTTTTTTAATTTTTTGTTTGTTTAAAAGCATAATAAATTTTGTCTAAGAAGTAAGATCTTGCCATATTGGAGGTAGTTTTTTTTTTTTTTTTTTTAATTTTTATTTTTTTTTATTTTTTAAAGAACCATCTTGGAGGTAGTTGACAATAAACTGAAATATTACTTTAATAAAACTTTTCTATTTATATTATCATGACTCATGAGTTTCATTTTCTGAACTGTATTAATCAATAATACAATACGTAAAAATAAATAAATAAAAATTAAAAAAAAGTATAAAAAATTTGTTCATGAGTTTGTTCTTTTTTGTGTCTATATTTTAGCGATGCCCAAATAAAAAATAATAAATAAATAATAAATAAATAAATAAATAAAAACCTCTTACAGAAATAGTGATCTTTTGATGGAGAGGTGTTCTTGGATGCAATCGATACACCATGTATCCCCATCCAGTTGTTACCACGTAAGAAACTTTGTTTATGTGGCAATATCTAGATGGGGATGTATTGCTTACGTGGTAATATCTGGATAGGGATGCATGGTGTATCCCGTTGCACTCAAATTTTAGTCTTTTTGATATGAGAAGAGAGAGGGTGACGAAACCAAATATGAATGTTATTATTGATTTTTTTTTAATTATATAATAATAAATAAATAATTAATTAATAGACAGATCTTCCTAAGAACCCAAATTCAATTATAACATTAAGAGTACTAACAATTTTTGATTGATTGCAAATATGTTGTAAATAAGTTTGTATTCGTTTATAAAACAATATATATATATTATATTAAAGGTTTAATACTATAAATTTGGTATATGCATTGCATACGCCTTTCCCACTGGTGTTATATATATACATACGAAATCAACTTTATCAAATCTAGAGATTGAGTATGAAGTCAATTAGAAAAGTTGATAAAATTCTATCAATGATAAAATTGTATTCAACTACAATAATTTTGAAGGTTATCGTGAACCTTTCGAATTTTCAGGATTTTTTTTTTTTTTTTTTTTTAAGCATAATAAATTTTATCTAAGATCTTGCCATCTTGGTGGTAGTTGACAATAAGCTGAAATATTATTTTAATAAAACTCTTGTCAATGTGATGGGACTATTCCTTAGAACCCTTACCACCACGGTTTAAACTTAGTGGTGTACGTATATGTTTATATATATATTTGCCTTGTCCCTCCTTGCCTAGTGAGGGTGTTCTCTCCCGTCTATGGGAGTTGTGTTCCGACCTGTGCTTCCAGAGAATCATCTCATCGGGTCTTGACAATTGTTGTAATGTTAAAAAAATAAAAAAAAACTTTTATATTTATTTGATCATGAGTTTCATTTTCTGACCTGTACTGATCAATATACAACACTTAAAAAAAAACAAAAAAAAAAAACAAAAAAAAAAAAAGGGAAAAATTTTAATCATGAGGTTTCCTTTTCTGTGTCTCTAACCGGATATTTTAGCAATGCCAAAAAATAAATCTTAGAGAAATAGCGACAGAACCAAATCTGATTGTATGGTGCTTGATTAAGTGGCTGTCAGAAAACAGACAACAACTGTCGATTTTGAGTCTGCACGCAGTTACACGTGGGTGGGTCAGCAGTCACACCTCTATAATTCCACGTTTTCCATCTTTCCCTACCTCTACGGCTCCACCATCTTATCTCAATTACCATCTCTATTATTTTATCAGGATATACTTAGAAACGTACCCAAAAATATTTATTGTTCGGACTAAATTATATATATATATAATATTTTTATCTCAGAATAGTTATTTATCTATTTTAATTTAGTCAATATATTAATACTTAATTAATGATTCACAAACTCTCTCATACTAAATTTATTAAATTCAGTGTGTATTATGGAGAAAACTCTTGTGATTTTCTTCCTCAATATATCCGAATTTATAACGTCATGTAAGACATGTGAGTCATTGATTAAGAATAAATGAAAATTATATATAATTCTTAATAAAAGTATATATATATATATATATATATAAATATATTAATAATAAGATGACACCAATTCAATAATAGACTACTCAATATGAAATACAATGTAAAATTTATGCATAAATAATTATTTAAGCTTGTAGTAAAAAAAATATACAATTAAAATTGTAAGTGACTTAATTTTATAATGTTAGAAGCCATTATATTATGTGTATTTTTACAATAAATAATAAAATATTTACATTTCATTAAATCTAGATACAATATCATAGTTTTGTAATATTATCAAACCTTAGGGGACGTTTATGTAATTAGACTTTTACCTATTGAATTAAAAAAAAAAAAAAATAAAATAATTTGAGGGCTGCCTGGGCCCTCTCTTAGGTACGCCTCTGCATGTACCCTAAGCATTTGGTACGGGAACGGGACAGAAAAGGACAAATCGGGACGGTTGTTCCGTATTGGGAATATCTTGAAAGGGTATTAGTTAAGAACTCAAAAGTTACTGTATAAGATTATCTCCAATGGTGAGCACTAAAAAAATTTTCCATTCCAATGCATCCAACACCAATTTAGTATAAAGGAGAATATTATCCATCTTTCCCATTTACCTTTCACACTCATTTCTTCACACATGTACACTTTTTCATTTAATAAAAAGCTATAACTTTTTGTTATAAAGCTTGTTTATCTCTTTACCCTTAATAGCTACTTTTATCATTTCATTAACAATGAGCAAAGACATAAATAAACTTTGTAGCAAAAAGTGAAAGGTTTTTATTAAATGAAATAATGTACACGTGTCAAGCAATGATTGAGAATAGTAAATGGAAAGGTAGATATCATTCCTCTAGTATAAAAGAGTATCTTTACAAAAATATTCTCTCAATAAACTTTTATACAATACTAATTAATTTGTATTAACTTAAAAAAAATTGATTAATTTTTTTTTACATAAAAAATATTATTCTTAAATAATTAATTGTATAATATAAAATAAAATAAAATTTCCATCATAATTTTACCCCAAATTTTTCACCATAATATTATTCAACTTATTTATCCATCATAAATATATATATTAATATTTGTGTCATTTTAAAGACTTAGACGAGATCTTCCTAGTATAATTTTTGAAATAAATATCATTATAAATAAGTTTTGAAGGGTTAAATTAGGAATTGTAATAAAACAATTTAGTGTTGATATTTTAATAAAAAACAATAAATAAATAAAAAGTAGTGTTGGTGTGAATAGTACTCCACTAAATTAAGTGAAGCATTATTCACAACCACATCAAATTCATCTTGGATCTTGTGTTTTACACGGTGTTTGGTTGGATGGAGAAATGGAGGGGGTGAGAGGGTTGGAGGGAGAGATTAAAATCTTTATTTGGTTGGAGGGATGAGAGGGAGGGAGGGAGAGAAGGAGAGAAGGGAGAGCAAATCTTCTTGGGCTCACCATTTTTGATCCTTCCAGTTATGGCGGATGAGAGGAGGGAGATAATATTGGAGGAAAATTACTATAATGCCCTCCAATTTTATAATACTCTCCAATTTTTTAAGGGTAATATAGTAATTTTATAAATTAAATATCAATCCATCAATTCAATCATCTTTTCAATACCAAACAACATGAAGAATATATGTTATCATCATCATCCCTCCTACTCTCTCGCCCTCTTAATTCATCCATCCATCATACTCTCCGTTCCTCTTACCAAACATAATGTTAGTGTTGGGTTGGAGCATAATTTTACACTAAAATAGTGTTTTAGTGTTGGGTTGGAGATGGCCTAAGGAAAGCCAACTACCGTATTTATTGTATTGTTACAGTAGATTGAATCGAATAATGTTTGAGTACTGACTGGTCAGTATCCAAAATACTGACCTTATCAATGGGAGTGTAACACGTGGCCTTTTTTCTTTTTACTTTTTATATTTATCTCACAAATTGGGCCACATGCTACACCCTTATTGATGTGGTCGCTATTTTAGATATTGACCGGTCAGTATTCAAACATTATTCGATTGAGTTGAAATTTTTATGTTTTTAACCATTGCCCTTAGAGAATAGGTTAACACTACCCTTATTATTACCCTTGTTATTTTCGTCTACAAATCAAGACAAAAGTCATGTTTCTCTTAAAACATGGGTGTAAATATATATATATATATATAGTGTTAAGCTTATCGACTCAAATTTCTGACTGAAATTTTTTATTTAATATCTTAACCATTGGATTAAAAAACACATGAGCAAATTGGCGGTTAAAATATTGAACACAAAAATTTTTATAAAAAATATAAGTGAATATAACTTAATATATATATATATATATATATATATACGGTTCCGTTCACATCAGTGCACACTAATGTAACTACATCAATACCAATGTATGTGGACTACTGATTATGGAAAAGTTTTTACAAGTACATGCACTTTGAGTCAAATATGTAAATCTAATGGTCCACATCCAACGCACTGATGAAGTTATATCAGTACGCACTGACAAAGTTATATCGATAAGCACCAACTTGAACATTTCTATAAATATATATATATATAATTATATATCTAAATTCATGATCTCGAAATGCATTTAGAAAAATTATTACTCGATAAATTAATAATATATCTATACTTTATATAAAAAGTGTGAAGTGGCCAGCTGGAATTATAGCTCCACTTTTTTTTTCTTTTAATTTCTTTGCATGTAAAATTATAATTACAGTCATTAAAGTTTATATAATTACTTAATAGACAGAATTTAGTAATATTTCAATTATACCATCTCTTAGATTTGTATTGAACGTCGATTGACAAATACAACCCTTCAAGTTTGTATAATTACTTAATAGACAGATCTTAGTAATAGTAACACAACATGGACTATATAATAAAGATTTTTATCATTATTTTAAATTGTAAAATGGGACTGTGGATGAAAATATAATTTTTTATATATTTAATGTGTTGAAAAAGAAAAGGGAATTATATAGGGGTGGAAATATAATTTGTGTGAAACTTTATGACTTGTGGATTATACAATGGATGTGCGTAAAGTGAAATGCAATAAAAAAAAAATTTTAGAAAAAATCCAAGCGTTGGTTTATGGTCAAATAGAAAAATAATTAAATCATTCACATGAGTTTAAGACTTCATCAAGATGTTATATCAATGTCATGGGGTTTTTACAATTTGGTCCCTATCTAATTGGAAAAAGACATTTTTTTTACTTGCGAATTGATTTTTCAACAAATTGATCCTAATATAATTCAAAATACAACAAATTGGTCCTAATTTTTTAGTAACCGTAGGACCAATTTGTTGTATTTTGAATTATATTTGGACCAATTTTTTGAAAAATCAATTAGTAAGTAAAAAAGTGTTTTTTTCCAATTAGATAGGGATCAAATTATAAAAACCCCCAATGTAATAACATTTACATTAACTAAGACTGTATGTGTTATATTAACATTTCTTATTTTTCAAGAGTTTGTATATTTCCAAGTATGAAATTCAACTATTGATTTCATGTCTTGAATGTGCTCCAAATCCTAGTATTATATAAAAATGTGATCAATTTCGGCATAGACTAATGATACATTTATAAAATAAAAAATTGTAAGAATATGTGGTTCTACCGATTACACGAGGAGAGATATAAATCAAAAGTAGTAGTTGCGTTGATAATTGAGTTGAATACTAAAGTCATTCTAAATTATTATTTTATCAGTTTCGATGAAGAGATCTTGGTAAGAGCTGACCAGTATAATGTTATTGATTTGATGAACAGATGAAATAATAAATTATCAAGAATATTAATTGAGGGCATTGAAGATCATAAGAAGTTGTTTTCAATTATGTTTTATTTTTAATTAGTTTGCATTTTTTGGTAATTAAGTTTTAAAATCCTACCACAGTAGTTAGGTTGATGTCTTGATGAGCTTATGTTTTATTATTATTATTATTTTAAAAATTTCACCATCGGTGGAATACGTGTTAGGTATTATGAAGTTTTTTATAAGCCTTATGACAGTCGGATTCAATGGCTCACGCTTAGAGCTAGCCAGATTTATCACTTGTGTTGCATGTGTTTTTGTTTGAAAGGAGGAAGCTCCTCCTTTGCTAGACAGACATGTTTTACAATTCTTAGTAATGTTTTCTCTTCTTAAAATTTCTTTAAAATAAAAAATTTGATTGCATCACTCCTTCCTTTAAAATAAGTTTTAGTAATTTAATAATACAAAAATATTATTAAGATTACACAATCAAATCAAACCATCTATCGTTTTAAAATATTCCGTTTTTTTTTTTTTTTTTATATTTTTATTTTTTTATTATAACAGCAACTGTCGAGACCAACGAGATTGGGACAAATCAATGATTAATTATTCGCCTTATAAAACTAATTGTATCCAACTAATGGAAATTCGAGCCTCTAATCTCTATTTCTCTAAGGATGGGGGTCTGCTTCATTAGAGTACTTGAGAAGTTGCGATTACCATGGAAGATATTCAAAATTAGTACTTGCGATCACATGATCAATAAATAATAAAACATATGTTACCACTTACCACTAGTTTACATTAACCAACTATTTAACATGTCAATAGGAGCGTAATTCAGCTGGTAGATGGATGAGCTTGAGGTTTAGGTAAATGACTCTCAGGTTAGCGGTTCGAATTCTACCAATGGTGAAAGCTTTCAAACAAAAAATATATAGTCCCAAATTAATAGATATTGTCAAAAAATAAATAAATAACAAAAAAAAAAAAAAAAACTATTAACACCAAAAATTAAAAATTCCTCTTTTTTAAATGTGGAAAAATGTTTCAAAATAAAATCTAATGTCAATTAAAACAATATAAATATAAAAAAAAATATATAAAATAATGGTTTTATTTAAATTATAATAATCCTATTGAAATCTTTTTTTCTTTTTTCTTTTTTTTTAAATATCATCATACCTTCCTTCTTTTTTTTTTCTTTTTCTAGTTATTTAAATATAAAATAGTCCAATACTCGGATAATAATGCTACACAATCCAAGGTTTTTTTTTTTTTTTTTTTCTTTCTTTCTTTCTTTCTAAAACTCATCTTAAATGATTTGTAACTCTCTTGTAGTATTTGTAAAAAAATAAAAAATAAAAAAAATAAAAAAAAATAAACTGTTGCGTCATTTAAGATTTATTCTTAGCTATAATTTCGCTAAAATAGTTATTATTTTTTTTTTCTCCTAGCTATTGAAAAGGGCTAAATAATATTATTCTATTAAATATTTAAACAATTTACAATACAGTCATAAAGAGGACATCTAATTTTACAGGGTTTTTTTTTTATTTTTATTTTTTTTTATTTTTATACATATCACATACGGTACAACGATTCGAATAGTCGAACTGAGATATTGTCAGATCAAATTAACGCCATTTACTTCAAAATCACATTGGGCGGTGATATAAAATTGTCCGTTAAAAGTCTTTTGCTTTATAAAAAAAATGATAAACCTATTTTCTTAATAAGAGATGTTGATTTTAAATTTATTTTAACCTATATGATGAAAAATGTCAAATTTTGCTTCTTCTTCTTCTTTTTTATTTATTTATTTTATTTTTAATGTTTTGTCTTTAAAAAACTTCATAAAAAATAGTTTTTGTACCCAAAAAAAAAGTTCAATTATTTTTCTTAGGTGTATTGCATTCTTTTTTCATCCATAAATATATATATATATATATATATATATCACTTCAAAATTTAATATATTCCATTAAATTTCACCGAATGCTTTTAAACTTTAAAGTACTTTTCATTATACAATATGCAATGTAGGGAACTTTTAAAATGCATCCAATAAGCATATTAGATAAAATTTCTTGAAATTTAATATATTTTGATGAGATTTTTTTTATACGTCATATGGAAATTAAAATATATATAGTAAAAATTTGAGAATTTTTCATATTCAATATACACTTTTTCCAATATTTTATCTTCAAAAAAATAGTTCTTGTAGCCCACGAATTAAAGAATATATATTTTTTAATTTTTTTTTCTTTCTAAAACTACAATATTTACTTATTTTCCAAACTTAATACACATCATCTCCCATCTCTGTATACATTTCTTACCTCCATTGCAGTACTTGTTTTTTCTTCTCATTTCACGATGGAAAAGAAAAAAGAAAAAAGAAAACAAAATCTCCCTCCATTATAAGATTACTACTCATCCTCAAGCGAAGATAAGAAAATAAAACATTTAAAATGAGAGAAATTTAGTTTATCAAATAAAAAATAATATTTGATTTTATTCAATACATGGAATTATTATTATTAGTTATAACAATTAACAGAAAAAATAATATGATGTTAGCAGATGTGTCGTGTGTAGGGATGGCAATTTGACTTGCACTTACCCGAACCCGACCATGTAGGGTGGGTTTAGGTCATGAATTTATGACCCGCAAACCCATATAAATAAAACCCAGCGGGTTCTGGTTGGAAAAACGAACCCGTGGGTGAATCCACATAAATAAAAATAATATTTAATTTATTATTTAAAATACTATAAATTTAAACTCCAATTGAACCCTTTTAACTATATAGAAAATAAAGTATAAAAACTTCACTCACTCTAAGTTTGAAAATTACAATTCTCAACTCTCATTTATATATATCTAATGATAGGTTACATTTGTTGGTTTTACTCTTATGAAACATCATATTTATTTTACCTTTGGAGATCCATTTGGAGTTTTACTTGGTAGTGTTTTATATTACTGTATTTGTAATTCTACATGATATCTTATAAATAAAGAGGACATTTGTATTGTATATATATAAAAAATATAATTAAATATTAAATATTTATAAATTAATATATTTTACGGGTTGGTGGGTGTGACCTGCGAACCTATTAACTCGCGAGTGAAACCCAAACCCGAACCCGTTTATTTTCATAGATTTGTGGACAGACATGAGTGAGGAAAATTTTCATGGGTGCAAGTTTAGATTTTTCAAAACCCCCCGAACCTGACCCGCTGCCATCCCTAGTCATGTGCCTAGGATGGGCTTGTGGTTGTTTGAATATTAAGTACGCTGTGCATGTGTGTGAAACAAGTAAATAGAATGTGCGTGTGTACAAGATAGAGAGACCGAAAAACAGTGCAAGAAAAAGGATAATGAAGGAAATTTTATATTTTTGTGAAACAAAACAAAATAGGAAAAAATAAAAATTCTAAAGTACTTCAAACTTACTTTTAGAGAAGGAATTACTTCTAGATGCTTGATAATTGATATCATAATCGGACTTTCCATAATATTTTGTATTTGTGTAAGACGCAAATTTTAGGGTTTAAGAGTTAGGGAAAAAAAAATCAAGCAAACAAATTAATTACCTGAATGTGGGTTTATTATTTTTTTTTTTGATAAGGAATGTAGGGTTTTATTAAAGGGTTATTGGCACTAGTTCCCTCTGAACTTTACACGAGTTTGCATTTGACCCCATAAACTTTTTTTTAGGTGTTAAACCTCCTGAACTCTCATTAGTTGGCAAATAGTTTGGTTTATTGTCCTCAGAACGCCTGTTTAAGGGGGCATTTACATTCAAGTTTAACCAATAAATGAAAGTTTAGGAAGTTTAACGGCTAAAAAAAAGGTCTGTTTAAGGGGGCATTCAAGATTTAACCAATAAATGAAAGTTTAGGAGGTTTAATGGCTAAAAACAAGTTTAGTTCATGATTTTTTTTTTTTTTTTGGGTGGTGGGGTGGGGTGGGGGACTGGACTGATGCCAATAACCCTTTATTAAATTTACTCTGTAGATGATTTTTTCTTTTAAAAAAAATTATGTATCGTTTACTAATTTTGATAAAAAAAAAATACTGAATAATTTTAAAAGTGAGACATTATTAGGTTAGTAAATGGGTGTCAATAGCACAGTCATAATTTAATTGGAAAATTAATAAATCTAAAAATAAACTGGCATCAACTTACAATCTCAAAACATCATAACGCTTTGATTTGATAATAGAATTTATCTTATAATATGAATCTAAAAAAGGAACCCCGTCGTCCCCGTCACCCGATGGTCAGGATAAAACCTTACACGAGAGTATCTCACCATGTGGCAGTGATACCATACACTTTTTTTTTTTTTAATGGCCATAGGCCTACTAATCAAATACATTATTGTAAATTTTATTTGTAGACTTAATAGTACGGATGCCCCTTGAATTGTTCGCACACTGCTGATATGTCCCATGAATTTTTTAAATGGTTACTAAACCCCCTAAACCCTCATTTTCTTTGCAGCAGAGACCCAAAGCCTAACGCCGTCCATTTTTCTGTCAGGCAAATTGCAATAAGTTCCCTTGATAATATAGATAATTGTATAAAACCAAAAACAATATAATAATATGACCTAAATTAATGGTGGCAAGGTTCCGATTCGGTTCTGGTTCCGGTTCCGAACCGGCGGTTCCAGTTCCAGGTTTTGGTGGAACCGGAACCGCCAGTTCCGGTTCCGATTTTTATGGAACCACCGGTTCTGAACCGGTAATTTTTTATTTTTTATTTTTAAAATTTAAAAAAAAAAGACTTCTAAATTGTAAACTACTAAACTTGTAATAATGTAATTTTAAATAATAAAATAAAATATATAAATGACAAATTACAAAATAAACAAATGACAAAATACAAATTACAAAAGGAAATTAAAATAAAATAAACAAAATGTCAAATTACAAATTACATTTCATTCGATATTTGGGAATTAGGTCACCCGTAGTTCGAAAATAACATAAAATAAATAAATGATAAATTACAAAATTAAATTAAAAAAAAAAAAAAAAAAAGTAAAATTATTAGTCTTGCACTTAATTTTCACTACAATTAAGTTACCTACGTATCCTCTTAGGGGGTTTAGAGGAATCAAAAGCCACGTAGTTCTCTTACCTTTTATTGCAGGTTTGTTGATGACATGGACTTGTGATAACGTGAATACGTGATCCATATCTTCTATTCCAGGCCCATTGTACTTGTCTCTCTACTTTCATGTTCGTCATCTTTGAAGAAATCGTATGTTATCTCATGTTCGATTTCTTGTTGTCTATATTGAGCTTTTGTCCAATCATCCACACAAACCTGTATCTGGAGTGCTTTCGGAGTCAAGCATGAACGCCTTTCATCCAAGATATTCCCTCCGGCGCTGAACTCTTGTTCCACCGCCACTGTAGAAACTGTTGTTAAAAAAATATTTTTGGCTATGATAGTCATGATTGGATAGTACTTTGCGTACTCTTTCCAATATTGTAATATATCAAATTGTTTGTTTGATGTGGATTCTATAAACTCATAAGAATCATTTAGATAAGATTTAAGCTCAGAATACTTGTCAATGCTTGATGAAGAAGAAGATCTAGGTTTTTTTGTTTTTTTTAATAATAGACTATATCCTAAATTCAAAAATCCGGAGGATGATGATGTGGGCTGTGCAGTTTGTGTTCGTGTAACATTTAAGTTGAGTGAGGATCCATAAACTAAAAGATATTCATTATATAAAGAATACAATAATTTCTTAATTCTATCATAACATGCATTAACATTATATTCTATGTTTAAACCTTGGATGTCATAATAACCATTGAGATAATAACAAAAATTTTGTAATTTACAACGTGGATCAAAAATCATGGCAATCAAATAAATATCTGGCAACTCATGATAATAACGTAACCATTTTTTCTTCATAGCATTAACGGCTTCCCCTATTTCTATGTCGGATTCACAATAAACAAATGCACCAGCAATATTTAGACTTTCAATAATAAATAAATGAGTTATAGAATAATAAACACCAGATAAATTTGTTGTAGCAGTATGAAAAACTTTTAACAAATTGAAAACGTTGTAACAAGCATCCCAATGAGATTTATAAAGTTGAATGTCAATAACATGAAATTGAATAAAAGAAACTAATAGATCTCTATACTCGTAACTTTGAGCAAGCAATTTATAAGTAGAATTCCAACGTGTTGGAACATCACGAGGAAATCTAACGGCACGTCTACCATTTTGTTTACAATATTTTACCATGCATTCATTACAGAAGAATGTTTCCATAAAAATTGAAGGGCTTGTTTAATAAGTAGAATAAAATGATCAAGAGTTTCTAATCCTTTTTGAACACATAAATTTAAAACATGGCATGCACATCTTTGATGAAAAAATACACCACCAACAAATGGTTTGCATAAATTAATTAAAGATGGAATAGCAGCAGCATTGCTAGAAGCATTATCAAAACCAATTGCAAAAATTTTGTTCTCAATTTTATACTCTGAAAAAATAATTCTAAGCATTCTACAATATTTTGAGCAGTATGTGAATCATGAAAAACTCTAAATGTAAGAATTCTTTTTTGGATATTCCATGCATCATCCATAAAATGGCAAGTGACACTCAAGTATGAATGTGATCGCCAATGGTCAGTCTATATGTCGGCACATACAGAAACACGACCGTTATATATATATTTTAAATCTTTCTAACTTTTTTTTTTCTTTTACATAAATCTTTTCAAGTGTATATACAAGAGTGGATCTAGGAACACGACATGCAGCAAGGTTTAATGCTCGTCGACAATAATTAATAAAACCAACCTTTTCACCAAAACCGAATGATAAGTGTTCTACTGCTACCATTCTAGCTAATTCTTCCCTATTTTGTTCATCAGTATAACGAAATAATTGTTGGTTAGGAGTAGCGTACCTGGGAATTTGTGTTTGTGACCTCGATCTGGTCTCTAGTTCTGGATGTTTGGTTTGAATATGCTTCCGATAAGTGCCATATCCTCCGGATTTGGACCACTTATATACTTTATTGCAATAATTGCAAGCCGCTACATAGCTGCCATCTTCTTGCCTAAATTTCTTCATATGTTTGACGAATAGATCAGATTTGCTCTGCTTCGGATCCGGTTTGTCCTCATCTGCTTCCGGTGGATCAAAATCATAATGCAGAGGTGTATCAATATCAAGCATATTTTCTGAATGGCTTGTCAAATTAAGGCCGGGGGGGGGGGGGGGGTGGCATTATGATCGGGTTCTGAAATTATTAAAGGGGGAGTATGAATGTTTAGGCCTAGGTCTTCAGCATAGGTCTGGCGTTGCAGATAATCATGATAGGTGGTGTCGTTATGACCGAGATTATCGACCATCTGACCCTTACCTTTCATCGAAATCGAACGCCTAGAATCGTCACGGCCGTGACCCCTTCCATTTCCACCACTTGCCATTAGATTGGACGGAATAAATTTGGGACTAGAGAAATACTGAAAATCTGAAATAGATAATTGAAAACTTAGAACTTAGAAAAATAATACTATAAAGTATAAATCTATATTCTATAATAATATAATAGTATAATAGTAGATTAATAGTAACTAGTAAGTACTAAGTACTATTATAGTAAGTACTAAGTAGTAACTAGAAATAAGATAAATTGTAAATAAATGAAATTAGAAACTTAGTATTTAGTAAATACTAAATAGTAATTGGTTATTCGGAAATTAAATAAATTATAAATAAGATAAATTGTAAATAAAATTAATTGCAAATAAAATATATTGGAAATAAAATATATTGTAAATAAAATTAATTGGAAATAAAATTAATTGCAAATAAAATATATTGTAAATAAAATTAATTGCAAATAAAATTAATTGGAATTTTGAAAAATAAAATTAATTGCAAATAAAATTTATTGGAAATAAAATTAATTGCAAATAAATGATAAATTGCAAAATTAAATAAATAATAAAAACCTTGGAAACTTGGAGTCTTCAGTCTTGGAGTCTTGGAGAGTTGGAGAGTGTTGGAGACTTGAGAGTTGAGTATTGAAACAATGAAACTTGAAATAAAAGTTAGAAATTTAGAATTAGAGATTTAGAGAATTGAGATTTGAGATTTGAGAAAAATAGAGAATGAGAGGAAAATAAGAAATTAGTGTGAGATTATGAGAAAAATGAAAAGGGAGGAGAGGTATTTATCGAAAAAAAAAATAATTAAAGGGTTGGCCGTTGACGGCCAATGGTATGCTGACGTCAGCATTCCGTTGGGCCTTAACGGTCAAAAAAAAAAACCGGTCGGTTCTAGCACAGTTCGAACCGGACGGTTTGTTAAATATTAGAACCGAACCGTAACCGTAACCGGGTACCACTGGTTCCGGTTCCA
Organism: Acer negundo; assembly: GCA_035582765.1. Classification (NCBI taxonomy): domain Eukaryota; kingdom Viridiplantae; phylum Streptophyta; class Magnoliopsida; order Sapindales; family Sapindaceae; genus Acer; species Acer negundo. The sequence continues at coordinate 11,493,106 of CM069237.1, read as the reverse complement.
GTTCTTGAACCGGAACCGAAAAACCGGTTTCAGTTTCGGTTTCGGTTTTGGTTTTGATTTTTCCGGTTCCGGCGGTTCCACGGTTGAAACCGGAACCTTGCCAGGTCTAACCTAAATACCCCTCTCACCAGATTTTAAAAATCAAATTTTAAAAAGTTAAAATTTAAAATTGAAATAATGGTTAAATAATAATAAAATTATGAATTTAATTTTCTAAATAATGAAATTATCTTTTTTTTATATTTAAATATCCCTAAATATTTAATAATAATAATAATAATAATAGTAATAATAAATAATAATAATAATAATTATTATTATTATAATAATAATAATAATAATAATTATTATTATAATAATAATAATTATTATTATTATTATAATAATAATAATTATTATTATTATTATAATAATAATAATTATTATTATTATTATTACTATTATTATTATTATTATTATTATTATTATTATTATTATTATTATTATTATTATTATTATTATTATATAATAATTATTATTATAATATAATAATAATTGTTATTCGACAATTGTCGCGGGGACTTTCTGTACAACATTTAGCCATGAGGTACAGGTGCCCCCCGACGAGGTCACGAGGGTAAGGACAGGAGATGGGTGCTTGCGACTCCGGTACTGGTCAATGGTACCCGGTCGGTCGTCCCTAGTATCATGTATGTCATCCCTGGTATTCTATCTGTCGTCCCTAGTACCTGGTCTGTCATCTCTGCTACAAGTATGTCATCCCTGGTACCCGATCCCTAGTATCTTGTCTGTCGTCCCTGGTAACCATCTCTAGTCTCCTCTATGGTTTTCCTCTATAGTTCCCCAATACAAATAGATATGCAAGGAGGAGGGATAGATGCTCCTCAATGATATATGTGTGGTCATGTAAGATGAGACCACCTGGTAGTGATTATTTCGTACTCCGATCCTTCCGAACGGGGTGGAAACTTTTCCCCGGTTCTTCCAATGGGTCCAATGGGCTCTTCTATGGTGTGCTGGAGCAGACTCCCTTAGTCCCGGTGTCGGATCCTCTAAAATGGGATCGGGCTCCCTCGGAGGAGGTGGTTGATCTTGGTTGGTCCGCCAGTGAGTCTAACGGGGCTCCTCTAGTTTTTGGCATGGATTTAGCTTCGCCCCACTAGTTCTGGTGGTAGATTCTCAAAAGGCTGCTCGCTCCCATATAAGAGGTACGGGGGAGCTCCTCGACTCCCTGACTCCTTTCTAGTTGATCCAATGAGTCTTCCCCTATTTTATGTGTGATTTTACATGCAATAAGAGAGCTATGATCAGTAGGGTCAGAACCTAGCTACCACACATGCATAATAAAGGATATAAAGGGGAGAAAGACAATTATTATGATGGAATTGGATTGACCTAGGGGGAAAAAGTATCACAAGTGATCATATGATGAAAAACCCCTCGGTAGTATCCAGTGAAGAGAGGGAGGTCATTCTTCATATATATTAACAAGGAGTGCTCCTAGGAGTTTACAATGGTAGCCAAGTATTACAACACAAATGCTCCAGAGAGCTTGCAATACCTCCTTAGAGCTTATTGTAGCAGGCTTTAGTAGATAAATAAATAAGTAGCATGGAGGCCAATGAGGGGTTTTCTCTAGAAAACTAGTCGTCCTATAGTAGCATTTTTGTTTTATCAATAAGGGAAGCATAGAGAGTGCTCATTAGAGAGGTACCTCCCTCATAAAGGTAGAGGTGTTGGAGAATACTCTTATATAGTGTAGAAGGGAGTAATTTCGTGCAGGAGCCAAAATTCCCTTAAGTGAGACCATGTTTCTCACTTATATAGTGAGATTGAGTGATAATATGGAAGGCATGTGTTTGTCACATGTGGGCTTATGGTTCCCGTGTGCAAACACACTCAAATGGTGTAGAACGTGCCACGTGGAGGTAGGGCACATATGGTAATGACATGGCGATGACGAGGCGATTATGTGTCATTTTGGTGACTTTCCATTGGATGGAGGTACCTATGTGGCTTTTGGACCAAATGACCATCACATGGGGATGTAGGAGAGCAATAAATGCTATTATAAAGTTGCAGAAAAGTTGCAGGTCGTGGGCCCCCTTGTCTCCCCTAAATTTGTGAAAAACTCCCATGTGACCTCTTTTGTTCCCCTAATGAAAATCTGATGGGTCTTGGTTCGTTTAACCCCATTCTTCTCATGGAGAACAACTCATTTATCCTTTTATAAGTTAAGTTGGCTTAACCCTCACCGTTGATCTGTTACTTGGTCAAAAGGCTTTGATTCTAAGTCGTCTGTGTAAGGAAAAATAATAAATAAAAGTGGTAAACGCAGTGGAAGCGATACTAAAAAAACGATTTAGTGACTTTTAAAATTTTTCCTTTATGAACCCTAAACCCTTTTAATCAATAAACATGCATATATGTTAACAAAAGTAAATTACCTTTTGTCGCGTGATCCGATTGACTTACGTCGATGGTAATCCGCAAGACCTTCAATCCGAGCACGAACGTGGATCACCTAGGAGCGTGGTCTCCCTTTTCTTTGAATTGCAAACCTGTGAATGGACCAAACAAAAAACTTTCTTTTCTTTGTTAGTCACAAAACAATCAAAAGAATGTCAAAAATTATTCCGGTCACTTTTGAGTTCTCAATCTAATGATCGAAACTCGCGTGGACCTAGATCGATATCGTATACACAAGCTTATTGATGATTAAGCAATAGTATACTATCAAAGAATAATTTCACACTCTCTTTTGTCTTTTTAGAATAAAAACTCTCTCTTGGAATTAAGAAGAAGAAGAAAGAAATAAAAAACTCAAGCACAATGGATTGTGGTGGCCGAACCCTATAAGAACACATATATAGGTTGGCCGAATTTTTTCTTCTTTTTCCTTTAGGGTTGCCGAATTCTATGTAGTCTAAGATTAGGGTTTGCCGAATTCTATAATGTCACTTATATAGGGTGACTTAAATTCAACCCTAATTCTTTTCAACTTAATAAACTTCAAACCCTAATCGAACTCCTTGATTTTTATTCTTTTATTTTGACTAAATAAAAAGACTCCTTATTTGATTAAATAAATAAAACTAATTTATTTATTTCTTTGTCAAACAAGTCTTTTACTTTTAGGAAAGATTTGTTTCTTTAATTAAACAATTAATCAATAAATTAATTAATTCTTATTTAATTAAAACAAATGAAACAAAATAATATTTTAGGTTAAAATTTTAACCTTGCCGCCCCACTTGATTAAGATTGGGCCTAACATTATTTTCTTATTTCATTTAATCCATTGGACTTTAAATAAAAAAGCCCACATGTGAACCAGACCCATTCTTACTAAAAGAAACAAGCCCACATGTCTTTCATTAATATATTAATATAATTGAGCAGCCCATTACTTAAATAATGTGCAAATTATATTCTTAATATATTAAATGCAATTCTAGATGGACCCTTAAATTGGTCCGGTAGAATATATCAAGTGATCCATGCAAGTCCGTGTGGATTGGGGATCTTGGCGGGCCATCTAAATTTAAGCTTCAATAGACATAACCTAATCACAATCAACAAATGATTCACTTAGGTCCGATCCATTAATTTTAACTCATTCCACTAAAGAGCTAAAACTGAACTCTTAAATAAAGATAGAAAAGGAAGATGCTCCTCATTCATACCCTAGACAATCATATTGGAGATAGTGTATCCTCGTGATTAATATCAGTAATCGCCAAGAGTTCATAGACCGCCTATAACTCTCCAAGTTACCATATTTACTCATATGACCACGTTTTGAACTTGGATATTTTGACTTGTCCAGAAGCCATGTTTTCAATAGACACTATTGAAAACTCAACGTTGAGATTTAATATCCAATTACCTCAAAACATTCATATGATGATATTATACTCTCATTTAATTAAATGGAGCCACGATGTCCATATCTATAAATGAAGTCCTCTATCGATTAACAAATGAATATCACCAAACTATCGAGGATAGACTATGCGATATAATCGTACTCATTGATAACTCAAATGATATCACTTGCAACCATAAGTCCATCATTTATCTCAGGATTAAGATAGACTCTCCGATTGTCCTGATAATGAAAAGACTATTATCTATTGACGGTTCTAGATAAAGCTTTTCATTGTGATCCAGTTCAATGCACCCAGTGCACTAGATCCTTTTGCTCGAAGACACTCCGATGATTTTAGACTCATCATATCTCATTTGATCCCACTCAAATGCTAGCAAAAGAATTCTACAACTTTAACAAGATAAAGGTGCCCAACCTTTAACTTAAGTTGTGAACATTATTCAAGACTAACTAAAGAATTGTGTCTACCACATACATATCCAGATGTACGAACAATTCTTCTTTTCCCATAGTCTTTAGACCTTATGATTATTTACTTTGACAATTATAATATAAACTATAAATGCTATACGATTTGTTAAACCAGAAATCTCTTTATTAATATGAAAAAGATTGTTAATTACAACATTACACTCTTGCTATTGAGCATAATCCTAACAGTCAGATCGCCTTAATGTGTATCTTCAGTCCAACCAATGCCTTGTCTGACTTTTCCATCCTTTGAGGTTTGATTTAACTCTGATTTACTCATGTGGGAGGAGCTACTCCTTTGGAGGGTTCCAGTACCTTTATATCTCGGTATCTTGGTACCTTAGTGGCTTTGATAGCCCTGATGGCCTAATATAGAGGAGCCGCACTAGTGTAGACCCGCTGCTCTATCAAGGATTCGATACTCTAGTGTCCCGGTACCATGGTACCTAGGTAGAGATTTGCTGTAGGAGGAATCCGGGTTGCTATGGACCAGGTTCAGTAAAGGTCACAGTACTAAGTATTGGGAAAAATACTTCTTTGATTTAATGGCCATTTTTTACGGTTAACAATAATAATAGTAAAAATAAAAAAATAAAAATAGTAATAGTAATAATAATAATGAAAATATAATAATAATAATAATAATAATAATAATAATAATAATAATGATGATGATGATAATGAAAATAAAAAATAAATAAATATAATAAATTAATAATAATAATAATAATAAATTATTATTATTATTATTATTTAGCCTGGTTCGGGAATCCTAACGGACTTTTCTATGTTGCTTCTTTTCGGAGAGGATTAGAGAGCAATAAGGATGATACCATGACTAGTTTCAAGAGTATTTGGCAGGGAATTTGTCGCCTCAAAATTGAAAATTTCCTCTGGCAATTACTCAGGGGCAGAGTTCTAGTGAAAGAGGTAATGCACAGAAGTAGGATGGACCAGTTAGGAGACATGAGCTGCCCTTTTTTATGGGACTGATACTGAGACAGTTGACCACGTTTTCTTACTTTGTTGCTGGTCAAAGTGGATTTTGGAGAAGTGCATTAGCTGGTGGGTGATTAGTTGGTGCCACAACAGAGACTTCATTGGTTGGTTCAAAGGTTGGAAGGGCTGCTGTCCAAACTCAAAGTCAGAAAGGATTTGGTGCTATTGCTATTTGCGATCTGCTGGACCATTTGGGAATGCAGAAATCAAATTGTTTTTTAAGGAAAAAGAATCTCGACATAACACACTATGGACATGATTAAATTGAGGATTGTTTGGTGGTTCAAACACCTCAAAAAAGGCTCATCTGAACCTATCTCGATGCTCTTTCTTAAATTTACAGACATGTGTGTGGAGAAGAAAAAGTTCAAGACCAGTCTTATTAAGAAGTGGATCCCTCATAGTGTAGATAGATTAAAATTCAACGTTGATGGTTCTTTTAAAGGCAACTCGGGGATTGCTAGAATTGGGCGCCGGGGGGGGGGACTCTAACGGCACGGTGCTGTGTTTATTTTCATAGAATGTCGGAATCATGGATACTAATTTTGCCGAAATTTTGGGTATAAAAATAGCTATTAAACTGTGTGTTTGAAAGGCCTGATTTCATTAATAGGAATGTTGTTGTTGTTAGTGATTCGTTGACGACTGTCTCTTGGGTGAACAAAGGTGATTATGGAAGCTTAAACAATGTCGATGTTATTTTTGACATATGCAGGATGCTGAAAGGGCTAGTCAAAATGGAAGCGGTCTATGATTCTAGAATGTTTAATGCTTTTGCTAATTCTCTAGCTAAATAGGGCTCCAATTCGCATAATATGGTTCTTTAGTGTGGTGAACGGTGATTTTGTCTTGCTTCCTCTACTTGCTGGTTCTTGGTGCGGGTCATTTTGTTTTTTCTGGTTCTTTCTTTGTTTGTTCCCCTCTATTTGGGTTTGCTTTCTGTGTTTTTTATGGTCTTTTCTTCGTTGTTCCACTTTGTTTGGGTTTGCTTTCTGTTTTGTGCCGGTGCCGGCCTTTTTTGTTAGATGAGTAATATGTGTTGTTCAAAAATAATAATAATAAAAATAACAACAATAACAATAATAAATATTTGAAAGTCATGGTTATTAATGGATGGTGGAGGTCTAACCTAAAAATTTGGAAATATAATTTTAATTTTTTTTTTCTTTCAAAATTTCAAATCTCTACGAATATGGAAATTTTCATATTTGAATAAATTAGTTATTAATATATGTCATGAACCCTCGTCATATGTAACGTTATAAACTACAACCCCAAAAGTCAAAACACACGTACCGACTAATGAGAAGGAATTGGAATAATTATGACTTAACAACAATGACTTTCAAATATTTAATATTACTATTATTATTTTATTATTTTATTATCACCATCATCATTATTATTAATATTATTTTATTAATATTGTTTATTATTATTACTATTATTTTTATTTTATTTTATTTATTTATTTATTATTATTATTATCACTATTATTATTATTATTATTATTATTATTAAATATTTAGGGATATTTAAATAAAAAATATAATTTAATTATTCAGAAAATTAAATTTAGAATTTGATTATTATTTAACCATTATTTCAATTTTAATTTTTTTTTAAATTTGGTCAAAGGTGTATTTTAGTCATATTATTATATTGTTTCTAGTTTTAAGCAATTATCTATATAATCAGGGGAATTTATTGCAATTTGCCTGACAAAAAAAATGGACAACATTAGGCTTTAGACTTCTGCTGTAAAGAAAATAAGAGTTTAGAGGGTTTAGTGATCATTTAAAAAATTCATGGGGTATATCAATAGTTCGCGAACAATTTAAGGGGCATCTATACCAATGATGAAACTAGAGGTGGGCTGAGGTGGGCTCAAGCCCACCCTAGCCTTAAAAAAGAAAAGATAAAAAGAAATTAATTATTAATATCATATACTAGGAAATAGGAATCTATGATCGTAGGCAACAATTATATATAATATAACTTGTCAGGCTTCTATATCACAACTTACGACCCATGTGGCAAAAAAGTCATCAGATATCAAATTTGTTTTTTTTCCTTTTTCTTTAATAATTATTATCTCTATCATATTTTCCCAATTTTTGTTCCAACTTTCTCTCAAAAAATACAATTAGAGGAAAACCATTCATTCATAGTTTAAACGAATTCTTTTTTCAGAAGGAGAGCCTTCTTTGCGAAACCAATGACCACTTTGTTAGTCCCTTTACGGCCAGGAATCAAGATCTTTCAATTAATTTTTATGAATATCATGAATTTAAATATTTTGTTTCGTAATAAAATTTTAGATTAACATTATTGTTGGATGAATTTCTTTTTGTTTTGGTTGAAATTTAGATAAATCATACATGCTTGTTAATTTTATTTTTATTTTGGTTTTTAATTAATGACATGCCTTCAACAAATTAACATCGATGAATCGATCATATATTAAACAATAGAATGATGGATTTGTTTAATTTTATTTTTATTTTGGTTTTTAATTATTCTTTTGTTTTAAGATTTGTTGATATAAATTACTACATTAGGAAAGCAATACAAACAAGAAAATAGATCCCTACTCTTGCTATTAATTAAAATTTCCATAAATTTAGTTACAACCTACCAAAATGAAGACTTGAAGAGTTGCTTGTCTCACTAACATTGTTTTTGATAAATAGTAATATAAGTTCACAACTTAATTAGTATTTGATTATATTTGCATTTCATGTTTATTTTATAATTTGTTTTGACTTTATTTTTTATTTTTATAATTTTGTTAGTATTTTTATTTAGAAATTACATTTACATAGAAATCCCCACTATGTCTTCTTAATTATGTGTATCTTTATTTTTAATTAATACATTTTTCTTGTATTGTTAATGATCCGAAAAAAAAAAAAAATTATAGCTCATATTATACCTCTCATATATACCATTAAGCCTTGTTTTTAGTACTTTATTAACTTTAACCAAGCAGTGATGTGTTACTCATTTAATGGAGTAAATGCGTTATCCACTGGTATGTCAAGTGTGGACACGGAGAGCCTTCGACGTCGTTTTCACAAATCTTTCTTTTACGCACGCACAATACCTTTTCCATTTTTCCTTTTTTTAAAGCATCGATCCTTTTCACTTTTTCCTCAAATGCTCTTATAGTCTTATCTATCATTTTTATGCGTTTGCCTAGTGTCTGCATCTTCACTTCTTTATGATATAAGCTATCAATTATATCAAATTTAAGAATATTAGGGCAAATCTCCATGGGCCCCACCCCCATCGGACCCCATTTGGCGGCGGGGGGTGGGGGTGGGGTGGGGTGGAGGAGGGGATGGGATGGGATGGGAGAGGCCCAATTTTCTTAATGGAGGAGGCAGTGGAGGAACCCCCACCCCCATTCCCCCATTTTCCTAAAATATTATATATATATATATATATATATATATATATTTTAATCCTAATTAATAAGTAATATCTAAACAAATTTTTTGTTTTAAAAAAACTAATATATAAACTCGAGTTAGTATCTACCAATTCGTCCATTCACTATGGTTATTCTTTAATTTTTCTAAATAACACACGGTCCAAGAGACCAAGACTTTCACATTTCTTTTCTTAAGTTATTCTCTCCGACTTTCTCTTCTATCTTTACGAACCATAGTCCCCCTAGTCTCCTCATCGGTCTCCATATTCTCCACCAACAACTGCTACCACGTTGAGTCTCCGACTGGCGACTGCCAATTGTTATTTAATTGTTTTCTTTACAGTGTTGTTTTATCACTTTTTTGACATTGTTAGTTGTTTCCTTTTCATCCCCTTCTACCACAGTGAGTTTCTAACCACCGATTTTTAGATTGAAAATATGAGAAATTGGGTTTGATGGTAGGGGTGGGGGAACCTCCCCCTAAACACTTCCATCCCTAATTCTTCCAAATAGGGTTTTGGGGTAGAGATCGGAGAGAGTAGAGGAATTGAGGGAAGGGGTGGGGGTGGGGGACCCTTCCCCACCTCCATGGGACCCCACCCCCACCTACCCAAACATTTCTTTAATTTTTTTGTTTACGCTCTAAAATCTACCAACACATTTGGTCAATGGTTAAATGGTACAACCATTAAACTTATACCACGAGATTATATGTTCAAGTATTCTCCTCTCCCTATACCCCAAATTAATATAAGAATAATGCTAGACTTCTCAAATTGTTTTCCTATATGATGTGGCATATGATGTGTCAATATCACATCACTTACCATATAATCTCATGATTTATAAAATTTTGACATTTTATATGCAACATCATTTGGAAATGAATTTATTTATATAAAAAAATTGGAAGTCTAACATTACTTTTAATGTAATATTTAAAAAAAAAATTAAAAAAATCATTGTCATACTTTGAACATTTGGACCAATACAATCCTCTAGCCATTTTTTACGAGTACTCAAAAATATAAAACCATTATTTTCGTGTAACAACTAACATGTAATTCTCCCGTTTAGGTATTTTCATACTAAAAAATACATAGAAATGTTGACACATTTCTTATTTCTCAAACTCAGATTTGTAGATACTTAAAATAATAATAATAATAATAAAATAAAAATAAATTTTGTAGATTAGGTTAGGAATTACATCAACATCAGCTGAAAAGTTTTATTAAATAATATTATATAATAAAAATATTACCTTAAACTGTTTACACGCCATTAATTATAACTGTGATCAAACAAATCAAAGATATTTCCTTATAATTTTTGCAAAATTTAATTCTAACTATGTTTGTAATATGTATTAACTTTATAAGAAATAGTTGAAAATTGTTTTAGTCAATATTTTTATTCAATAAGAAATAGGTTTGAAATTGAAGACATGACTTAACCTACAATCTTACGGACGTGGTAATAAATATACCACAACCATGTCTAGTCAAATATTTTTACATCTTATTTTATTTTGTTTTTAATAAATCTAAAATGTGATTATTGAATGATACAACCAATTTTGACTTGATATGGCGTGTAATAATTCACTTTGAAAAATATTTATATATCAATATTTTTTTAGTACATTCTTACAAAATAATAATAATAAATAAATAAGGTTAGAGTACCAAAAATTATTTATTAAAATTTATGACCAAATAATGTAGCACACGAGGTGAGTTATAAATACCATATTAAGCATGAGAAGATGCGGTAAATAATTAATTAGTTAAAGCATTATATATAATGTTATTTAGAAGTGAATTTGACAACTAAATAAGAAAATCTTGCATTACTTATTTACTTAAAAAATATATTTGAAAAGTCATAACAATTTCAATAATAAAAGCTTCTTATAATTTGGTGTATCATTGTATCATACTATCATGTATGTATCGGGACCACTTTCGTGTAGTTTGATTTATATAAATTATGTAACTTGTCACTAAACTGTGTGCTCTCCGCTGTCATCGTTAATGTTTTTTTTTTTTTTTTTTTTAATTAATTAATTAATTTTTAAATTTTTTTTTATTTATTAATTTAATTTATTTATAAAAGCATCACCATTCATGTCATAATTTGGATTTTGGAATATTGTTAATTTGAATCTCAATTACCCTCAAACAAGGGTGGGTATCTCAATTACCCTCAAACAAGGGTAGGTATCCATTCTCAATTTCTCATTCCCAATCAGGGATGACAACAGTTCGAATTTGGGTTGAGTTGACATGTCTTATATCTAAAACTCGATTGGAGTAAGGTGTCTCATATTTAATCCGTGCCCTAAATAAGTTTTCGAGAACTTGTTTAGGGTGAGGTGATTTATATTTGATTCGAACAGACTTGTTTCATTTAATAAAAAGAAAAAATGTTTAAACCCTTGAATATACAATTTTTACTACACAATTGAATTTTATGACATGAACTTATATTTTAACATTCAATCAAATAAAAAAATACATTTAAATTGAAACATATATTTAAATTTAAATATATACTTAAATTTAAATATAAACTACAAAAAATTATTAATATTTAAAATTTAGCATATACTTAAAATCTATTTATAAACTTAAATTTAATAAAATATAACATCTACATTGTATAAAACTTAAATTCAAACATAAAGAAGGCAAAGATATAAAAAAGATAAAGTTTTGTTTTTCATTTTATATATTTTAAAAATAATTATATAAATACAGGATCAATTGGGGCGGGCCGGCGCATGGTGGGTTGACTCAAACCCGACCCGAATACAAATCGGGTCTCAATAACATTTAACCCATGCTAGATCCGAGCCTCATTTTAAGTGTTCCAAACCCGTCTCAAACAGATCGGATTTCCACCGATTTAGGGTGAGTCAGGGATTTTTACCATCCCTACTCCCAATCCATGTTTCAAGCATAGCCTAATGATTGAATACCACGAAAATAAAAACTCTTTTCCATCTATATTTTCTATTAGCAAGCTTTTTATTTTGATAGAAAGTGATATTTTACTATGATTAAAATATTTTAATAAGTTCATTTAAAATATTAAATAAAAAATCAAATTTTTTTCTTTCTAAAATTCGATTAATATGAGAGGGAAAAGCATTACAAAAGATGAAAAACTTCTAGATATTATCCATATATATATATATATATATCAAAGAAAAAAAATAAAAACAAGAAAGAAGAAATGTCAATGGTACACATACCCAACAACAAAAAAGAGAGGCAGGTACCCGGAATTTTTTTCTTAACAAAATTCACATGATCCATGTTTTTTTAACCCAAGTTTTTTGGTATCCAATACCTGGATTTATTTTTAGGAAATTTCCCCAGATTTTTTAAAACTAATTTTTTTCTTTCTATTTTTAGCCTTGTGTTTTCTTTTCTTTTTGTTTGTTTTTTGTTTTTTAGAATGTATAAAATATGCATTTAATACATCGATTATTTCCAACAATTTATATTTTTCAATTTTAACTGTTGAATGGTAATTAATAAATATTTTTCTAAACAAATTAATGGTCTTAATTCGTTTTTTAAGGAATTAATGGTAAATTTTAAAAACTTTTCAATGGTATTGTAATATGGATTAGGATCCTCTGCTATGTTGATATTTTTTCCTGATATTTTTTCCTGATCTAAAACACTTGAGAATAAGACTTTGTATTTAAATGAAATAAATAAAAGAAATAAATGACAGCGATTAATTACATATATCAACAGATTTATTTAGGACATAACAAAAATCAGCTCAGCAGAGGATCCAAATTCATTATAATGTATCAATGATAATTATATAAAAAAAAAAAAATTAAAATAGTAGTTTTAAATAAAATATTAATGGCAACACATTTTTTTTTTAAAGAATTACAATAAGACTGTCAGGACCTACCGAGATATCTACTCCTATTAATTGGGAATAAAACATCCCGAGTGGTGCTATTGGCAAACTTAGAGATGTAAAATTTAATGAAAAAAGATCTTCTACAAAGTAAATCTATTAAAACCTCATATTTCTTTAAAAAAAAAAATAAAAAAAAATATAATAAATAAAAAAATAAAAAAATAAAAACGTTCTTGTAATCTATTTCTTGAAAAAAAAAAAAAAATTCTTAACTCTTAAACTCTCTAAAATTTGTTTCATACATGCATACAAAATATAATGGAAGAGTATGTGAATGATATCAAGCATACGAAAGAATTGTCTGAGAATGATATTAAACATCCGGAAAAATTGTCTAAAAATGATATATAACATCCGTAAGAATTGTCTAACAATGATACCAAATATTTGCAAGAATTGTCTGAGAATGAGCAGTCTTGTTATTTATTTATTTTTCTTTCTTTTTCACCATGAAAGAAGAAAAAAAACTATAAAATAAATAAGAATACTGAGAGATAGATGTATATAAAGATCATAGATGAGTGTACAGTATTAAGTTTGGAAAGTAAGTAAAAATCGTAGTTTTGGAAATAAATCAAACAAAATAATAAAAAAACATTTAATTTTATTTAATTAAATCACAAATTTAAAAAGTGAAGCATAAATAGATTTGTAGGGTTAGAGGGTGTGCCAATATCACCACTCAAACTTCTCACACATACTTGTAAAATATATATGATGAGATATGAACCCTCACCACTAATGTGGAAAGAAGATGCCTAATCACCTCTACTAAGAGGTGATATGCAATGGTATCACATTAAAAATATAAATTCTTGCATTTAAATTAATAGTTTTTTTTTTTTTTTTTTTTTTCTAAATATATGAAACTAACTCTTAATTTAATTGTAAATGGTAATAAATAAATATACTTTTTAAAATAATACAAAAATAAGGCTGGCTTAGTGCCATATCAACGGTTTTGCCATGCGTATATAATTATGTGTGATTGATAATTTAAAAAGCGATGAGGTGATATTTATGTTATAAGTATGTTATTAGTTGTGTGTCCACCAGAGAAAATCTGGACTTGGTGGTTTGTCTAATTGTCTCTCACACATATACTATGAGGTTGTGGGTTCGAGTCTATTCTCCACCTCAAATCCTGGATTTTTATAAGACCATCTCCAATGTTAATGTCAAACTTGGCAAAAAAAATAGTAAAATGCTATATTTGACATGTTATTTTAGTATTGTATTTCAATACACAATTTTATTTGAAATACTATTTTTATTATTCTTATTATTTAAAATTACAAAAGTCAACAAATACACTTAACGCATTTAGTATTTTTTTTAAAATTGTTTTATTATCTATTTGCCCTTTTCCATTCTTCCTTGCTGGCTTATTCTACTCCCATTGTTTTTTATGACATCATTAATGAGCATTAAATTTAAATTATTTTAAATATTTTAATTTATATATATAGTGAGTATCTCATGGGGATCTTTTATTTTAATTTCAGTAAGGACTATGGTGAAAATACATCGATTTTAATGAATTTTAATCTGAATTTTTTGTGGATGATGAGTTCATTGAAATCTACTTATGAACAAAATTTGAAAATTTTTCGAATACTAAAACTGTTTTTATTGAATTTTCCTATATTTTGCCTATTTTCCGATGTCTTCATATCTAACAAAATTTGGATAAAATAGTTCTAGTACTTGAAAAATTCTCAAATTTTGTTCATAGGTAGATTTCAATGAACTCATTATCCACAAAAAAATTCAGATTAAAATACATTATAATTGATGTGTTTTCATCATGGTTCTTACCAAAATTAAAATAAGAAATCTCTTATGAGAGACTCACTTTATGTATATAATAACATTTTTGTAATTAAAAAAACAATATTTATTGTTACGCCAAACTTGACATATGATATGCTTTGTGCCAAATTTGGCATATATCATGTGCCAAATTTGGCATAGCATCTTCAATGCAAGTGTGGCTTGTGAAAAAAATAGATGCCACGTAAGATAAATAGACGTTATGTTAATAATTGCGTCTCCAATGCAGCTGTGTATATTCAATCTCAAGTTGACGTGGCAAAAAAAATATTAGATATTGTCAACATGACCGTCCACTTTCAAACGGTCTGTTGCACAACTATTTTTTAGGTTGATTCAGTAAACATTTAAAACTGATATTAATTTTTCATATATTTTTTATAAGGAAATAAAATAAAAAATAAAACAGGAAAAAAAAAATGGACACGTCATTAAAAAAATTGTGTTTTAGACAGAAGTATTGGAGACCAAATTTTGAGTTGATTGTCTATCAAGTGTATTTTTATACCACATAGGAAGCAAGTCTCTTGACATTATTACCATGTCAACAATTATTGGTATACAAACAACTTTTACATCGGAGAATATCTAATGACTTGGAGAAGCTCTAATGACTAAATTATAGCATTGAGAAAATAAAATAGTATATGGAATATGCTCTAATATTTCAAACAAACATAATAATAATATTCTTCTCAAACAACTCTATTCTTATTTTTTCTTTAAAACTTTTATCACAGACACATGACTCAATCAAAAATCATTTTTAACTCTACTACTATATGTATTATTACGGTGATAATGCGATGAAAGAAAATCAATGATGACGAGAAGCAGCATGATGATTTACAAATATTTTAATTAAGAGTTAAAGTAGTGTCGATGTCTAATAGAGATTTGAGAATTTCGTGTGACAAGTTTGGAAGATTGGAAAAGAAAGGTTTGTATATTTTATTTTAAAATCAAATGAATGTTAAAAAAAAATTAGGTATCCTACCGGGTAACCAGGTATATCCACATATTTATATATTTAGAATCTATTTATACGGTTTTTTTTATTGTCAATTCGTTTATATCAAAATGAAAAATACGGACCATTAGATTTATATAATTTGACTTAAAGTATATATACTTGACAAAACTTCTCTATAATCTATGGTCTATATTTTTTGTTCTGATATATTTTATATCAGGACGAACCGACAGTAGAAAGACTGTCCATTTATATATATATATCTATACCGTTTAACATGGGTAACAAATATTTACTAGACCAGCCTCTATATATTATATATACACCTAGTTGGCATGTGAGGAAAATCTTTCCTTGCCATATGGTGGTGCCAGGTGTCAAATGTACGCATAATTATGCAATGCAACCATCTCATGTTTGCCTTCAATGGTTGGTTATTAGGTCAGTGGTGTTTAGGTAAGATTATCACTATATTTTTCTAAAGGGAATTGGCTATGATACTCACAAAAAACAGTGTTATGATAACAACTCTATCATTGAAATTGACGTTATACTGTTATTGTGGTCCACAAATACGAAAAAATATCAAAGTTGTTTTCCTAAAATCAATTTTAAGTTGTTTCCAATAGTTGGTACCTATGAAGCCCTTTCTAAAAAAGAAAATCATTATTTAGTAAATACGAAAGAAAAAGATTAAAAATACAAATAAAAAATGTCAATGAAGGAATACAAACAAGAGTGTAACATAATATAGATATATTTATAACATACTAATATATATCACCATACTTTTTCCATAAAAGCAGTATAACTTTAATCGTAATAATACACATGACAAAATTGTGATGATATTTATTAATATGTTATAAATATGTTTAGAGTATCTCCAATGTAAATATACATTTTTGAGTTTCTAAATAGGGTTCAAAATTTTTGTCACTATTTGGGGCGGTTCTTATAAGAATATCACCACTTTATTAATTCAAGTTTAAAATGCACCTATTTAGGTGACCTAACAAAAATACCCTTATTTTTGTCAGTTTGTGTCTTTTCAAACATAGAAAGAAAACAATTGACAGAAAGAGAGAAAACAATTGACAAAAAGAGAGAAAATATCGACTACAAGAAATACGCGTGAAAACTTCATGGCGAACAACAAAAACCACATCAAAACAACAACCCTAAGCTGGTTGTGTGAATTTTGAATTTAATTGAAAAGGCTCGGAGACAAATTGAAATGCTCGAAGACTATTTACAAAGTCTCGGAGATACAAAATTAACAAAAAAAATTGACGGTTAAAAAAGCTCGGATAGTGTATGAAAAGTCTCAGAAAACTGTTGAAAATGCTCGAATACAATGTTAAAAGTCTCGGAGATTCAAAAAATCTCGAATAAAGACTTTTGACATTGTATTCGAGCCTTTTCAATAATTCTCCGAGACTTTTCATATACTGTCCGAGCCTTTTCTGAACCTTTTTAACCATTAGCTTTTTTTGTTAATTTTGTATCTCCGAAACTTTGTAAATGGTCTCCGACCCTTTTTTGAGCCTTTTAACACTGACTTCGAGACTTTGTCTCTATGAGCATTTTAACACTGTCTTCGAGACTTTGTAAATAATCTCCAAGCCTTTTCAATTTGTCTCCGAGCCTTTTCAATTAGATTCAAAATTCACACAACCAGGTTTACAAAAGACTCGAAGAACAAAATGAAAAGGTTCAACAATGGAAGATTCAAAACCAAAAAAATCTCGACCCCCGAATGCATTTGCGTAACGGTACTAAACTAATTATTCAATGATGTTCAACCTCTATTAGAGGTCCGTTAAGAAGACCTCTATGAAGAAGATGAAAGAATAATAAAAAATAAAAAATAAAAAACTTCAAAGTAAGAGAATGTGTGTAAATTAAGGGCATTTTTGTCCGTTCACCATAATATGTGCCTTTTAAACTTAAGTTATTAAATGGGTGACTTTCTTACAAAACCATTTTAAAAATGTGACATTTTTCACTATTTTCACTTTCTAAATATTGCCATATTAAGATTTCTATTCATAATGGGTTCACTTTTGAAATTTGTTAGAGAAATGCATATTCACCTCTCCAATGCAATTATCTAAAGTCAAATTGTATTAATTTTATAACCAATTATAATAAACAATCATTCTACTCTTTCCCCTATTTTATTTTACGATTAAATAAGCTTTAATATTATTGGTGGAAAGAGTTAGAAATCCTAGTTAGTATTTCTAGGAGAGTTTCTATAATTAGAAATCCAAATTCATATTCTCTAACTTTTTTTTTTCTACATCATCTTCATATTGAAGTTAGATAATTGCATTGGGGAGAGTTTTTCTAACTTGTTAACTTTCTATTATATATGACAGTCAATTTTCTCCAAATGCATATTTGTATTGGAGATACTCTTATATTGTATGTCTACTGGGGTGCATTTGGTACGCGGGACGGGACAGGACAATGTGGGACAGTTTTCTCTTGTCCCGCATTTGGCACGTCCTTAACATGGGACATGACGGGACAATGTGGGACAAAAAACCCAAAAAATTGTCCCACCCAAGCATGGAAAGGACATTTTTGCTCTCAAAACTTTCAAAAATTACAAAAATACCAAATATAAAACAAAATCCACAACCATTCTTTCTTGTCTCTCTAACGCTTCTCTCTCTCTCTCTCTCTCTTTGTGTCTCTCTCTGTCTCTGTCTCTCTCTTATTTCTCTCTTCTTTGGCCGTCGACGAGTAACAAATATATCCCTCTCAGTCTCTCCCGCTTGTCTCTCTCTCTATCTCCGTTCAACCTCTTTCGATTTTCGAGGTGGTGGCTGTTGATTTCGATTTTGAGTTTTCAATTTAGGGTTCTCGATTTGGGGTTTTCGATTCACAATGATCGATTTAGGGTTTTCGATTCCCATGTCTGCGTTGGGAGTGGAGGAAATGGTACACGGAGAAATGTGATACAAATGGGTGAGGAAGTTGGATATTTTTTTGTTTTTTTTGTTTGAAAGAGATTTTTTATTTATGATTTAGAGATAGTGATGATCGAAGATTTGGAGACGTTAGATGTTTCTTTTCTGTACCTGAGATTTCTTATTGATGTCATAAAGACAAACTTCCATCTCAAACAACACTCCAGGTTGACTGGTGTTGTTTGAGATAGATAATGACGAAACAAAAGCCGTAACATCAATTTTAGCTGAAATTTAGCATCACTCAATGAAATGAAATGCAATTAATTAAAAAAATAATAATTGTTGAATTTAACTATATAATTTTGCTGCTGCCTGCCTATTGTTGGATGAATTTGAGCGGGTGAAAAGTCTATGTTTAGGTTGGTGGGGTTTTTCTTGCATTGTGTTGTATTTTGATGGGTAAATCTTGAACAATAAATTAAAATAAAATCGAAAAAAGAAGAAGAAGAAGAAGAAGAAGAAGAAGAAGAGATTGGAATGATGTGTGCATAAATGTTGTTTTGGATCCAAAAACATGCAAGTGGAATCCAAAAACATGCAAGTGGAATGGGATCTGGTGTTTGTTCTACATTGAGGCACTCTGATCATTTGAATCTATTGTTCCGTCCTATCCCAGCCATACTAGACGCATAACAGTATAGTTGACAGTTATATCCCAGATCTTCCAAACACAATACAAAATAACATATCTAGTCCCGTCCAGTCCTGCCTTATCCTGTCCCATCTCATTGCCAAACGCATCCCTAGAGAATATTGGGAGTTTTCTGTGGGAGTATATACTATATATATATTATATATCTAGATTTTATATCTGGACCGTACATGTAGAGTTTGATTTGAAAACTACAAATATAATATTTAATAATAGAAGGGAAAAAAAAAAAAAAACCTGAAAAGTGCAAACAATTAAAAAAGCAAACGACACGTGCCAATAAAATAGCGAAGAGTAGGGATTTTTTCCTAAGCGAGCGAGTACAGATTTGTCAACGCTGCGACGTATAGTTGGCAAACCACAAGTTTATAAAACCAGGCAGACGATCCAGCCTTTTAACCAAACAAATTACACACTCTTCCCCTCACATTTAAACCTCTTCGTCTCTCTCTATATAAAATCGTTCTACTTTCGAAAACCCAAAAAAGCCCTTCGATTCCTTTCCAATTTTCTTCCTGTGCCCCAAATCTTCAGGTTCCGGGCTATCTTCGCCTGTCGGCGTCTGATCGATTTGGCAAAAGAGTGAGAAAATTGGAAAAGGAATTCTGCATGAGCTGGTTGAGAAAGCTGGGTTGCTATTTCTTGTCTTCTAATTCAAACCATTTCATTACGTGTCTTCTGATTTTTACCCTTCATTACTCTCCCCAATTACCTCCCTCTCTTTTTAATTTTGAGAAAAAACCGACGGAGCCGTTATTATTGTTTTCATTAACATCATTGTCGATTTTTCTTAGTAATTTTGATAGTAATAATTGTTGTGATAATCCTCTGTTTTTGTCGTACGATGGAGTCTGCAGGCAGGAGTAATCGCCAATTGCGTAGAGGTTTGTTCGTCTTTGCGATCCTCTGCTTATTGTTTTTTGTTGTTGTTGTTGTTGTTGTTTTTAATTTTTGCATGTCGGTGGTTTTTGTTATTTTTTATTTTTAACTTTTTTTATTTTTGTTTTGTAGCCGTTTGCTATTCAAATGCGGAGAGGACGCAGGCCAGATCGCCGTCTGTTATCGTCATCGGCGGTGGGATGGCCGGAGTTGCAGCCGCTCGTACTCTTCATGATGCGTCATTTAAGGTCCAAAAACCCATTGTTTTCTAATTTTCTTTTGTTTTTAGTGTTTTAACTAAAAGGGGTTGTGTATGTTACTTGTGATTTATAATGCATGTAGTTTTTATGCATGATAGAATATAGTTTATTGACTCCAGAAACCAATGTTGCAGTTCTGACAGCACCTTCAGTGCTAAATTCTGCGTTAGTGAATTTGCTTACGATTGTTTTCATTTCACAATTAATGCAAATGATTTCGTAAGTTAGTGCCAAATGATTTTGGCCATAAAAGCCTTGACCGTCGACTGTTAAGATTCGACTGATTTGGTTGTAGTTGGAGCTTTGGAATAGGAATTCATCTGTGTACATTATGATGACATTATGCTGTCTACTTCTTCTTTTCTTACTTTTGGATTATTGAGCTTGCAAGCTGAATCTAATTCTTTGATTTGGAGAACAGGAAATACCATAAATCTTATGAAAATGTTTTTGGATGGGACTGGTTCCAGAACTGTTTTCGGATACAATTCTAGAAACCAATTTATAAAATAAAATTAACCGAGTCAGATTTTTGAATTTTTTGTGAAATTGTTCGAAAAACTCAAATCAAATTGTAAATTTTTAAAACTGATTTCAGCTTGTGGATGTAATGGTCCTTAAATTTTTATTAAATCTCTTTTTCGAAGAATGCTTATCAACATCCTTGAAAATGCTCTCTCAAGTCTACTTGCCGAGTACTTGTATTTACAACACACCTTTCTTGTGGTCGAGTGGCAACACTTCCCAAGTTGCCAAACTTACTTAAAAGGTACTACAGTTTGGGCCAATACATCTTTGTTCTTTTTGAATTGTTTTTGAATTTGGTGCAGTTTTAATATGAACAGGTTATCCTTTTGGAATCTCGGGATAGACTTGGTGGTCGAGTTTATACTGATTATACGTTTGGTTTTCCTGTTGACTTGGGTGCATCATGGTAATTTCATTACTTTTCGTTTTCTAGAAATGTGAATAGTTCTTGATTGCTAGTATTACGAGTTTTCATCTGAATTACTGATGCTTTAGGTTGCATGGGGTCTGTAAAGAGAATCCCTTGGCATCGGTGATTGGGAGATTAGGGTTACCTTTATACCGAACCAGCGGCGATAATTCCGTTTTATATGATCATGATTTAGAAAGGTGAGGAAATGTCAAATTATTATTATTATTTTTTTTAATGATCAATATTTGATCTTATTTCCTTTTATTGGCAATTGCAGCCCTACTGGCTACTGCAAAATACATGTTCAAGCATCAAAGCATGGCCAATATGATAAATATTATCTTTTTACTTGACTCGGAATCAGTCACTCAAGAGAATTATCTTTTTAATCAACTGTGAATCAATTATTCAAGATAAAGATTAAAGAATATTATCTTTTTAATTAACTATGAATAAATCATTCAAGAGAAAGAATCAATCATAGTCAGCGATTCATAGTTAATTAAAAAGATAATATTCTAATAGAAAATGGATTCCTGAAGGTAGATGTATACATAAATTGGATAAACCGAGTTTTGCATGAAATTGATTCCAAGTTGAATTAATCTGTTCTTGATAAGCCAATCGTCACAAAAAGCATATATTGCAAGTGAAAATTGGTTAGGTATAAAATATAAAGGATTGTTAACATATAATGTATACCCTTGTATGATATTTTCAGTGGTATATGAATATATAGATTATAGAGTATGGTTTGGGATCGTCAATTTGTTATACAACCTGATCAATACTTTTTTCTTCTTCTGAGAAAACCTGATCAATACTTGAATTGATTATTTAGTTTCAGATTTTTTATTTTTATTTTTATTTTTATGAAGTTCATTAACCTTGCTCAAATTGAATAAGCTATTTTGGTCAGGGTTGCAATGTTGGGTTGTTTGAAAGCCCCAAGGTTTGGCCTAGTAATTGAGGGGTTGGACTTTTAACAAGAGGTTAGGTGTTTGATAACCCATGGTGCCACCTATCTAGGATAATAAAATCCTACGAGTTTCATGGCTATTAAGGTTGTACAGTCTGGTACTACCAAGAGAGGTTGGTGGAACTTTGGGTATCTTAAAAAATAAAAAATAAAATTGGCTTGTTTGAACAACTTGAAATTGGTTCCATATCTCGTGTTATAGCATACTTTGATCTATCTAGTAATTCCAGAATTGTTGGCATTTTCCATGCTATAAATTTCTGGCTACATAAGTTTGGCATGAGTTGATTGAACTTTAAGCCATAAAATTTGGGTGATCATTGAGATCTGAAATTTACAAAGCAACAACTTGTAATACTTTCTTCTTTTAATTGCATTCAAACTAATAAAGTTTTTATTTTTTATTTTTTATATCTTGTACATTCTTTCCTGTATCATCTAGATTTTCTCCTCTGTGAATGTTGATCTCATTTTACTTGAAAGATATAAATGGACACTTGTGGCGTGTTCCGTGCTATAAATTTCTGGCTACATAATTTTAACACAAGTTGATTGAACTTCAAGCCATAAAAATTCTGGTGATCATTGAAATAAGAACCTTACAGAATAAAATCTTGTATTACTAATTTCTTTTAATTGCATTTAAACTAATAAAGTTATCTTGTTTATATTCTTTTCATCCTCAACAAAATTTCTCATCTAAATTTTCACCTTTGTGAATGTTGAATCTCATATAACTTGGAAGCAATAACTGGTCACTTGTGCTGAGCATATATTATCTTTGCAGTTATGCACTCTTTGAAAAGGATGGTAATCAAATTCCTCAAGAATTAGTCACGAAGGTTGGCGAAGCTTTTGAGAGCATTTTGAAAGAGGTTTGTCTTATATTCTATTGTTTTCTTTCCTTTAATGGATATTGTGTCAGAAGTTGATGAAGATGAATATAATATTACTCCTTCCTAGCCAAGGCTCGAGGAGAATGGTGATGTTATGCCCACTTTGTGCCTGTGTGTGTGTGTGTGTTTTTTTTTTTTTCTTTTTTTTTTCTTTTCAGTTCTTCAAGCAATTAAGTTTTTGAGTAAGAAGTGTTTCAAATTGTGCTTTGCCCGAGTCACTTTTCTTTTTCTCAAATGCAGACAGAGAAAGTCAGACAGGAACAAAGTGAAGACATGTCTATTCACCGAGCCTTTTCAATTGTTTTCGAAAGGAAGCCAGAATTAAGGTTCTGTCAGTATGTTTCAAGTTCTCTCTGCATTTCTTATACGTGAAGGCAACTCGATTTATTGACTTTGGTTCCAATCTACAGGTTGCAGGGGCTTTCGCATAAGGTACTTCAGTGGTACTTATGCAGAATGGAAGGCTGGTTTGCTGCAGATGCTGATACCATATCACTTAATTCCTGGGATAAGGCAAGTTTAATATCAGAAATTGAGACTTTGTAGACTTCTTTGAATTGTTGATGTCTTACCATGATTGTGTCGGATAATCTTACAGGGTTTTAAATATTGTATGAGAGATGTGTTAATGTAAAATGCTATTAGTAATTTAGTATAGTGATATTAATTGACAATGGTGTTATAGTTTTATTGCTGTAATGTTACTGTCAGCTTTATTAGGTTGTTGGCTATAGATACCTCCCTCTTTCCCTCAATATGCATTTTCATTTCGTTATGATAGTCTTGCATCTATTATATTATGCTCTTTTTACATTGTCTTGATATAATGTCACCTGAATTTGCTGCAATGTATTGCAAAGAATATGGAATTGGATTACTTCTCAATCTCAAGAACATTACTAGTATACGTTTTGAAATGTTACCAATCTATAGATCTGTGGTTGACTGGCTACATGAATGGTCTTAGACACTTACCAACTGTTGGAATTTCATAAGTTTATGACACATTACTTCTATCAACAAATGGATGAATAAATGAATTGATTGGATCAACTTTTATTTAAAACAAGTTTGGTGTGTACCGAATCCTCTGGATATTATTGTTTTTTTTTTATAAATTTTTTTTAATACTATTTTTTACTTGTTGAATCAGAAGAGTTGAACATTTATATATCAAATGTTGCTGGATTAGTTTGAGTTTGCAATGGTTAGTCAATTGACTGCTTATTTGATTGACTACCGTGCAGTTTGATTTCTGTTTTGAACAAGATTAAAAATTTTGTGATCTTTGATAGTCTCTTTGGGAATCTACCAAGAAAATAACAATAAAATTAAAATTAGCCATTTTATATTTTCATATCATAATTTCCTCTCGTTAGTCTGAGTTATGTTTTAACTTATTGTTACCAGAAGTCTCCTTCTGAATGATTTTATCAGATGAGCGATATTTCTTTCCTGTTTGTTTGTCATTAACAATTCTTTTTGGATGTTACTTATTATTTTCCTTTATGTACAGGAAGAACTGCTTCCTGGTGGTCATGGGCTCATGGTTAGGGGCTACCTTCCTGTTATAAACACACTTGCCAAAGGCCTCGACATCCGCCTGAACCACAGGTATACATGAGTTGTCTAAACAGGTTTATTCCAATTTTATTGTCCTGCATTATTCTTATGACGTGTTTGCTGGTGCATATTGATCCCATGTGTTTTCAGGGTTACTAAAATCAGTAGACGTCATAACGGAGTGAAGGTTACAGTAGAAGATGGAAATTCATTTGTGGCAGATGCTGCCATTGTTGCTGCTCCTCTTGGGGTTTTGAAGGCCAGGACCATTAAGTTTGAGCCAAGGCTCCCGGACTGGAAGGAAGAAGCCATCAATGACCTTGGAGTGGGGATTGAGAACAAAATAGTGTTGCACTTTGACAAGGTGTTTTGGCCAAATGTGGAGTTCTTAGGCGTTGTTGCAGAGACGACATATGAGTGCAGTTACTTTCTAAATCTTCACAAGGCAACAGGTCACTCTGTCCTTGTTTATATGCCTGCCGGTCAGTTGGCCAGAGACATCGATAAAATGCCTGATGAAGATGCTGCTAATTTTGCTTTTCTGCAACTCAAGAAGATCCTTCCTGATGCATCTGCCCCGGTATTCCCTGTTCTAATACACACAACCACATACATGCACAGATTGTGTGACAGAACAGAAGTGAAATATTTAGATTTATGTTTGCTAAAATGGTTTTATTTAATTTTTGGATTATGCAGATTCAGTATCTTGTTTCTCACTGGGGCACAGATATTAACTCACTTGGTTCCTATAGCTATGATACAGTAGGCAAACCCCATGATCTGTATGAAAGGCTTAGGGTTCCAGTGGACAACCTATTCTTTGCTGGAGAGGCAACAAGTATGAGCTTCCCAGGGTCCGTGCATGGTGCTTACTCGACTGGGCTGATGGCTGCTGAGGATTGCCGGATGCGTGTCCTTGAGCGTTATGGGGAGTTGGACTTGTTCCAGCCGGTCATGGGTGAGGATAACCCGGTTTCTGTCCCACTTTTGATTTCCCGAATGTAACTTTTATGACTCGTGGGATATAATAATAGTAAATTATTGTAAATATGTAAGCATGGGATCTGGCCAACACATTGTTGCCAATTCGGCAGGCTGTTTGGGTAATGTAATAGCCAAATCAGTCATAGGATTGGTTAATAGTATAGTTTGCCTCAACTTGTGGTTGGCATATTTATAGGCTATGAACTTTGGACAATCATAAAAATCATGAATCTAGCTAGCTAGCAACCATTTTATTAATGGTTTCTCTAGTAGGTAATAAGTGAGCAGCAATGTGTGCCTTGAGAAATCTAATTTTGTAATCATAAGGCAATATTGTGGTTTTTTAGGTGTGTTTATTTCATCGTGGGGATTGACACTCAAAAGACAATTTGCAGTATTAATAATTAAATAAGTAAATTAAGTATTGGTAATATGTTTGTCTGTTTCCTGTACTATGTATGTATATGTGCGTGATTGGTGTGCCTTAAAAAAAAAAAAAAAAAAAATAGGTGTTTTTGTGGGGGAGTTGTTTGTATCTTTTGTTTGTATGTTTGGAGTTTCCTTCAATTTTTGACTTTTTGTTATGTAATTGGCTTGGTTCTCCAATTGGCTTCTCACTTTTTGTTAAATTGCATGCCATTTGTTGACTTGTGCATATTTCAAGTTATTAGGTGAAGTTTGATGGAAGCTACTTGTATTTATATATCACGTGGCATCTTGTCGTCCGATTGTTAAATTAAAAAAACGTTTTTCATCTTTCGATGAAACATGAGACATTAAAAATGTCGGTATCTAATTTCGTACAAGAAAAAAACGTTGAAGGAGCGTTCTTCCTCATTTCTATGCTTATTTTATAGGCCCAACCTTTTCTTCAACATTGTTTGATAATGCTAACTGTTGGATTTATTGGAGGATATTTAAATGCATTGAATTAGATTTATAATGCCATTTTTTGTTTGGTATATCATATTCATGAGAATGGAGATGGAGATGATTTTTAAAAGAGATATTATTATTTTTCCCATAAAGGTTTGCCATATTTGTAACCTTACCTCCTTTTGTTTCAGTAATGGCCGTTCTTCTCCCTAAAAACCAAATTAATAAAGTGAGTTCAAATAAGGAATTACAGTGTAGTTATTCTAAGGGTGGTATGTTCAAATGTTGGTATCGTAAATATAAGCTCATCTTTACCTATTAAACTTTTAAGTGTGAAGGGATATTAATTGACAAATATAATAATCTTGATTCTTAGGTATATTGATATAATAATCCACTTAAAAAGAAAATCATACCAAATCATTTGTTAGAAACATAATAGAGTAGAGATTAGGGTTGTACATTTTCCCCTGGATCCCCGTTTTCCCGATAATCCACTTAAAAAGAAAATCATACCAAATCATTTGTTTGTTGAAAGTTAGAAACATAATAGAGTAGAGATTAGGGTTGCACATTTTCCCCTGGATCCCCGTTTTCCCGCTTCCCCATCCCTATTTGAGGGAGATTTTGTAGTGGAAAATAGAGAAATGTGGGGGGGGGGGGGGGGGGAGGGGATGGGGATGGGGGTAGGTCCCATTTCTCCATTTCTCTCAAAATATTATAAAAATAATTATATATATTTATATATATATTTTATAATGTATTTTCTTTGACATTATATTGTAATGTACATATATATTTAGCATTATTTTGTAATGTATTTTCTTTTGTATTTATAATGTAATGTTTTTTTATTTTTTTTTATTTTTACTTTGGTTTAATTTATAGTTTTCAATCAAATGGAGAGATGAGGAAATATGTTAAATGGGAAAAAACGAAGAAAATGAAAAAAATAGGAAAATGAGAATGAGGATGGCGACGGGGGACCTCTCCCCAAAACTCTCCATCCCCATTTCCCTAACGTGCAACCCTAGTAGAGATACAACACTTACACACGCAATGTATGCCCGTGCGGCTTGTGTTGTGTCAGTCAGTCCTCGTAGAACAACTGACAAATATAAAATAATAAAAAAAAGAATTATAATTAAAAATTATAATGAAGCATAAAGCATTAGCGTTTGGCCCATTATGCCGTCCGAATCCAAAAGAAGCAATTTGTAATTAATAAACAATCACAAAAGGACACGCATACGCTCTCTCCTTCTCCTTTTAACTCACAAAATTGAAATTGATTGAACTGACTCTGACTCTGACTCTGACTCATCCATGAAGCGATACAGGAATGGCGAAATCTGGGATTTCGAGGCAATGGCTACTGGAAGAGAAGTCATTCTCGGCCTCGACGGAGGGACCACTTCGACTGTCTGTATATGTATGCCCGTTATTTCCATGTCTCAACCTCTACCCGACCCGCTCCCTCTCCTTGCCAGAGCCGTAGCTGGCTGCTCTAACCACAACAGCGTCGGCGGTATCACTCTTCACAATTCACAATACCCTTTTCTCCAATTTTTTATTTCAATATTCCTTAATTGTTTCATCTACATTGATTTATGGATGACATCGCTAACGTGTTTACTTTTGCGTGGTTTTAATTTAATTTACAGCGTATTAGCTTTTGAGCGAATAAGAGATGATCAATGTGTTAATTTTGTATTAGCTTTTGCAAATGCTGCTTCTTCTTGTTATCTGTTTGGATATCTGCTTACTGATTTTGTGGTATCTGTGTTTATATATATGACTTTAGCTGCTTTAATAGACCGGAAGTTTTCTTATTGTTGAGAGAGTAAGAGGAAGAAGATTGTTGCTACCTGCTGTTTTTATTTATGCCTATGAAGACAGCAACACTGTTAATCACTTGCTACTGCATTATTTGTCTGTTCATGGGTTTTGTTCTGTAACCCTTGTGAAAGGGGCCATACTTGACTTTTTTTTTTTGGTGTTAGAAAGAAAACTAGGAGTGGTGCTGTTTTGAGTGCAGCATTGTGTAGGTAAAGAGTTTCTGTTTTTCTTCCATGACTACCCAGTGTCGGTCTACAATTATAGATTTTTTTTCTTCTCTGAATTTTAAATCTTAGTTTTCCTTTTTGGTGCTTCTATTTATGCTTTCTGTGCACTGGAAAATTATTGACCACTAAACGAAATTGAATAATGCAATATAGTGGATAAAGTATATGAAGAGCATGTACCATTGTTTCTTTTGTTCTCATTATATCGAATTTTTGTATTTTACAGAAGATGCTGCGAGGGAAACGTTGGAGCAAGTAATGGCTGATGCACTTTCCAAATCAGGTTCCAGTCGCTCTGCGGTTCGAGCTGTTTGTCTTGCGGTATCTGGTGTTAACCATCCAACAGATCAGCAAAGAATATTAAATTGGCTTAGGTTTGCCCTTCATAAAACTACTTCTTGCAATTTTTATCATACTGAGAAATTGGGGTTTGGATAAACTATGATCTTCAGAATAATTTTGGAATGCTAAATTAATGTGGATTTTTTTTATGTACTTGTAATACATAAAACTGCAAGAGCATGAGTTTCACATGATGAAAGACAAGAATGCATTTTTTTTTTTAAAACTTGTGATTGATCGGTAACATGGTATTGTAGGTTGTAAAATAAATGTCGACATACATGATACATCTTTAGTATTAAGGTTTAAGGGTAAGTTGGTAGACTGTGAAATATGTCGACATACCACTTATTAAATCATGTAAGAAAATGGAATGAAT
Organism: Acer negundo; assembly: GCA_035582765.1. NCBI lineage: Eukaryota > Viridiplantae > Streptophyta > Magnoliopsida > Sapindales > Sapindaceae > Acer > Acer negundo. Next base: position 11,463,745 of record CM069237.1, on the reverse strand, counting down.
GAAGATAAGGCCTTGTAAATGCTGATAGACTGAAAAGAGCCAGGTGTTATGCCATATTTATGACTTTAAATTTTATCATGTTGAATCTTAGAAGTCTTGTGTAACGATGGTACTTTAAGCTGCTAGTCCAGATTGACCTATCAGAGCAGAAGAATAAGAGCATAATGTTTGGCATTGATGCTGTAGTGGTTTATTCTTTTAGCTATGGTTATAACTTTTTTGCTTATCAGAAGTTCTTTTTGGAATTGACACAAACAAATGGAAGATCTGGAATTATCACGGAGAATAGGAGAGAACTGATTCAACTGCAAACATGGTCATTTGGTTGGGTTCTGTCTTGAAACTTGCCTATGGAGATGGAATAAATACTTTTTAGTTTTTTGTTCTGTCTGATGCAGGCAGCGGTTTGGTTCTCATATCTTGGCCTTTTTTTTGTTTCAAATTGGGTTGACAAAAAGGTGGTTTTGTCACTTTGTGGGATTTATATTCGAGTTTGGTTCACTATTTACAGATCCTTCTTGGAATTATTTTAGGTTAGTCAAGTAACTTAGGTGAGGTCCATGGTGAACTTGGTGGCCAGGTTTACTTCATCATATATTGCTCTGTATTGTCATATTAAGAAGCTAATGAAGAAATGTTTCTTCCTGCTTGATCTGTCATACATGATGTAGACTTGGGCACTCAGGTGCTTTATGTATGATATAGACTCCATCAGATACGATTGATTTCTTTCTGATGGATTGAGAATGGATACTTGACTACTTGTCTCATTTTCAATCTATCAGAACAGATTAGGCTATCTATCAATCAATTTTAAATAGCACATTCGTACATCTATCGTAGTTTGGGACATAAGATTCATGGGTTTGTTAAATAGGCATTTTCCATTCTATTTATATTGTTTCATTATTTGATCTTTATTATTCTTTCTTTGTCTACCTGAGCTGTCATAATCTATGCTGAATCTTTATGTTTTAGATTTACAGTTCTGCATCAGGGACCCATGTTTAATTAAGAAGATTGGTTACCTATTGTATCCATGTATTATCATACATACACATTGCTGAATTTTGGCTGCTCTCTGGCCAAGTTTCCCTCTTGTTTCAGTTAATTATTACGCATTGTTTGATTGGGCTTTGCTGTTAGATGTCTACTGGGATTTAACCATCTGAGATATACCTAGTGGCTGCTGCTGCTTCTTGTTAATCCTGATGACTGTTAGATTTTTTTTTTCTTTATCCCTTTTGTGCTGGCAGCTTCAGGTTCTTGCTGCTTCAGCATTTATCAATTTAGTTAGTTTGCAAAATTTAATAATGATATAACTTTATGTATACTAATATTTTTCTACATTTGAATAATTGATTTATAGTTATTTTATAATTTTGGATGTCTTGATTGTGCAGGGATATATTTCCCAGGCACGTAAGACTATATGTCCATAATGATGCTGTGGCAGCACTGGCTTGTGGAACAATGGGAAAGCTTCATGGATGTGTTTTAATTGCTGGTACAGGGACTATTGCTTATGGGTTCACAGAAGATGGCAGAGATGCACGGGCTGCTGGTGCAGGGCCTATCCTAGGCGATTGGGGAAGGTATACCATATATGCTTGTGACAATACACTCATATCATGGCAATTTATGCAGAATAATTTTTCTTAAAGTGGCCCATTTTAGAGTCATCTCACCAATGACCTTCATGGATCAAAGGTGGGATACTGGGATCTTTGGATCAGGGTTCATAAAGTTTGACTTTATCCTTAGGCGTCAGTCTTTTCATCTACATGTATGAAATATAGCCTTTGATTTTTCAATATACATACTAGAGGAGAGTATGCTTCTTATTGGTTGAAGAAGACATTTCTATAAGTAAAGAAAAGTTCTATTCCTAACGGTCTAGCTCAATACTACTTTAATTCTTCTGTAAAATAACAATTCCTTTGTCCTAAATACATTTCATACTTTTCTTCTTTATATGTCACAAAATAAGTATCATATAGGGGTAGCAATTTGATGTACGACAAATGTACATGTTTAGAAAAGAGACGTGGAGTTTGATATTTCATCAGGGTTTTAAGAGAAATTTGTGTGATCTTGAAAATTATAATATTGAATATTCGTGAAAAAATAGCTCTCACAAATGCCTTGAACAGTAATAATGTATAGTGACTTGACTTTTGAGTTCTAAGAAGTTTGAAGCAAAATCGGAGAAGCGAAACAGTGAGTGAAAACAGTAGAGTTTTGTTTCTTCAATAGATTAGATATACAAATTTCTCAATATATACTGTTGAGTCTAGGCTATACAAGGAAACTATATACAATTAAGAAAAGAAGATTATATAAGGAGAGAAAGAAAAAATAGCATATAATTAGGACTCAAAATTTGCTGACTTCCAACACAGAGAAAACACTATATGTTCACACATAAACCAAATCAGGTACTAGATCAGCTAAGTATTTATGTTAACTTGAACATGACATGTTCAAGTTAATTGTATTTAAGCTCTAACTAATCAATATTGTTGGAAGGTGTGGCAATTTAAATTGGGTCCATTGCCAAAAAATCTTATCTTGTGCAACAATTGTAGTCTCGTCTTTCTTGTAGTTTGAGGGACCAGAAATTACTTTCATTTGTCTCTGATGATAGAATTGATCATATTCTTCTGGCTGCACTTGGCATTCAGACATTCATAATTTTAGCTTATGATTGTCTTTAAACTTTGAGTCTTTGACCACTTAAAGTCAAACTGCAAATACTTTCACTGAACTTGTTTTTTTCTGTCTGTACTTCTTCCATCATTGACATTAACATGTGTTGTTCAGTTATGATTTTCTCAAGTTCAATAGCAGATGAAAGGCATTACCTTCACCTAGCAATTTTGAAGTTTGAATTTGTACCATTATTGACAAATATTTTATGAGTCGAGTAACCTTTGATTTTTATTGGTATTGAAATTTTAATTCTAATTAGATAAAAAGATTTATTTTGTCATACAAATCAGGTTATGAATCGGTCAATAGGATAGGATTTGTCAATCGAGTCAATAACGATTGAACTTGGAGTTAGGCAACTTAATAAAAAAAATGACTTTTGCTTATCGTGTCAAGCAATTCAACTCAATTATCTGAACATTGATCTATATTGGTATTGAAATTTTAATTCTAATTAGATAGAAAGATTTATTTTGTCATACGAATTAGGTTATGAATTAGTCAACAGGATGGGATTTGTCAATCGAGTCAATAGCAACTTAATAAAAGAAGATGACTTTTGCTTATCGTGTCAAGCAATTCAACTCAATTATCTGAATATAATCTAGTCAGATTAGGGTTAAGCACTAATTTTGATAGCCTGTGTTATATCATCACGGGTAATTAAGTAATTTAACTACTTTCTCACTCTACTATATAATTATAAATTATGTCTGCTAATTTAATACATTGGTGGGTTTTTTTATTTTTATTTTTATTAATTAGATTAAACATTTGGCTTTAAGGGAAGACCATCTATGAACAAACTTTTAATTTTGTTCTCATAAAGAGTGTTTCTTTTATTTTTCTATTTGCAAATGTGTACAAGCATATTGTTCGTGTGTATGTAAATATCTGTCTTATCTGAAAGAGAAGTTTTGCTTACTTGCAGTGGATATGGAATAGCCGCACAGGCATTAACAGCGGTAATAAGAGCTTATGATGGTCGTGGTCCACATACAATGCTCGCATCCAATATCTTAACGACACTTGATCTTTCTTCTCCAGATGAACTTATCGGGTTTATGCTCTAAGACTACATCTAATAGCTTCAGTAACTAGTTTACATTGTGGGTTATAACAAATTTCTTTTAGTTTTTCCTTCAAATTTTGGACAAAAACAAACTGAAAATTTTGGTTCATCAGTCAACATTCTGTGAGAAATCCCTTTGATTGTTGCATTTGAGAACTGCAAAATATGCATGAGGTATTCTTTCTTCACCACCCAAAGAATGCCCAAAATTCATTGATGGAAGTGCTACAAAACCATAACAGTGTACAAGAGAGAACCAATTTTGATCAGGCATGAGATAGAATTGAGACCTATTTATCAAGATTGGTAATAGATAAATTATAAAGATTTATTTTTTAATTTTGTATAGCTAGCTTTCATGCCAGTTGCTGTCTGGCGGGCTGATATTTAGCCATGATTTATACTTTGAGGCTGCTTGGTTAGAAGATTCAGTCACTAACTCGCTAAGTCCTCCCTCAAAAAACTCCTTAGTGAGGCTCTTGTAAATGCTGCACTTTGTCACTGCTTGCCAGTTATTAGCTTATTTTTCTTTATTATTATTTTTTTAAAGTGTGCTAGTATTAAAGTAATCCCCTTTGTGAAACTATTTATAGAAATCTAACTAATAATTTTGAGGAGACCTTTGAAGTGCCATTTTGTGGCCTTTAATTGGTTTCATTTGTAGCTCAATTCTATGGTACATGTGAATTGTGATGCATATGAGTGATTATTAAGATCATAGCAAGTAATTTGTAGGAATAACATGATTTTGGATAGAAACTTATATTTTTGGAACATTTGATCTTTGCTTCACACAAGAGATTGACATTATATTTTTCTTATTGGTATTTAGGTGGACGTACGCAGATCCATCTTGGGCTCGCATTGCTGCACTTGTTCCTGAAGTTGTATCTTGTGCAGAGGCAGGTGATGAAGTCGCGAATAGGATCTTGCGAGATTCGGTCCAAGAGCTGGCTTTAAGTGTGAAGGCTGTTGTTCAGAGACTCGGTTTGTGCGGTGAAGGTGTGTTATATAATAAATTACAAGAAAATTTGCCTCTTTTAACTCATTAAGGATTTTATCCCTTTCCCCTGGTTTGTAGTTTTTAATTCCAATATAGTAAGATAGTGTTATAGATCTATTTTTTATTTATTTTTAAATTATAGATCTATGATATAGTAGGATGATCGAATTCATTGAGAATAATTTGCTGCATATCACAGGAAGAGTATAATATGATACTTAAGCTGAGGAAATTTTTTTCTGTGCCCCTTAGGGAAAGTTAATATGTTTCAGGTTTGCTCTGAAAGCATGGATGGGATGTGATAAAACGTAGTTGATCTTAGTCATGTAATTAATATTGAAATCTATCTCATAAAAAAAGTAAAAAAATACTGAAATCTAAATGATATGAGTATACTGTGTTAAAATATATGTAGTTCTATTACATTTTGTCCATTCTCATTCTACTGGTCATAGTCTTCTATTAGTGTGAACTACCATGGACAACTGTTAGGTATTATTAACGTTGTGCAAATCAGGAGAAATGTGTATGCTTTTTAAACTTGGGCAGATGTTAACTACTTGCAAGAAATAATGGAAACCTGATTTGAAATACGTAACATTGGATAACTCTGTAGTCTAACCTTGTGATAGCTCCCCAATAAATTGCTTTGGCTGTGTTGGGATAATTTTGTGTTTTTGTGAATATATCATTGCAGATGGAACAGATTCTTTTCCCCTTGTCATGGTTGGTGGTGTTCTTGAAGCGAATAGAAGGTGGGATATAGGAAAAGAAGTCATAAAATATATTTCTAAGGAGTACTCTGGAGCATTTCCAATTAGGCCAAAGGTATGCATCTGGTCTCGACTCTCGACACAACTTTTCTGAGCAAGCAATTGCTTATGTTTGTAGTGATGCCTTGTGTAAGTGACAGTTGTATGCTAAGGATTCTACAATCTACAGCTGCTGTCGAGTAAATTTAAAAAATTTAGCTGCTTCTACTGAATTTTACAATTAAAGATCGAGTAATATTTGTTAGATCATATATTTTGGAAGCCCACTAGTTATTAGCTAGTCAAGAAGGTATGATGCATGGGCATAGGTTAAAAAGATTATACCAGCAGAGTGCAGACATACTACTCTTGGTTCAAGAGATAGTTTTTGGGTCATCCAATTGGATTAAATTGTGTTTGCAGAGTTTATTATATGTGGTTTTACTTGGGCCCATATGGGCACACACTCCTAATCATGGAGTGAGATTGCCTAGAGTAATAATCTAAAAGAAGATGTTCTTCCCTTTTGTTTTAGAAATTCTCTGGATTCATAATAATATTTAAAAATGCAGCAAGTTAAGGAAGATTTTGAAGATAAATCTAGAGTCTTTTCTTTACGTGTTGCATCAAGGTGTAATTTTGGAAAAAGTTTACTAAGGAGAAAATAAGCGTTTTCAAGGTGCTTGCAGAAAGCTTCCCAAATGAACCATATTCTTCTGTGTGATGGTCTTAGTTACGATGAATGAAGTGGTGTGAACTGTGTATGTATCTACAAAAAAAAAAAAAGTAGACTATATGGAACTTTGCAACAAAATATCTGAGTGTTTCATTTTCCCCCATTTTTCTCTGGATAGTGAGCTTTACACTTTATTATATTGGTATCTGTCCACATACAACTTTCGCATTTCGTAACATATATATGTATTGCAAATTTGTGATGTTGTCTTCTTTTATCAACACCAGGTGGAGCCGGCTGTGGGGGCAGCATTGCTGGCTTGGAATTCTTCCATGAAAGAATCAAACAAAGAAGCATATACAAGATGACCTCTGCTGATGCAGAAGAATTCAATTGTACAGGACAAATTGGAAGGAAAACAAGCAGTTTGAGACAGAAAAATAAAAGTGATTGAAGCTCGTTTTTCTCCATACAGTGTTAGGTATTTTATCAATATAGTGTTGGTAGGCTGATTTTTTTAAAATTAATATCTGTCGATTTCAGACATGATTTTAGCTTCTTGTGTAAAATTATTTGCTCTTAAAAGTGTACAAAATTCTGTTGGGAATTATGATGAAAGCATGCATTGTGCTTGCGTTGCATTTTCTGCAATTGCATTTTGTTGTTAGAAGCCCAGGTGCCCCACCTCAAACTCATACTCAACCTTCGTGTTGTTTTAGCCTTAAGCATTTTTAATGTAATGGGTTGGTTGTCAGGTTTGCACCGTTGATCAGTACATCCGGCCACTGAAAATCACATGTTGTGCATGTGGCAGTCGTATGTTTTATTTTTGGGTTAATAGCACCAATGCCTTCTGAATTATACGTGAAGTAACGTTGTGACATTTAAACTTTTTTTCTTAGCATTAAACCCTATAAATTATTGTTTATTGGCAAACTGTTGGGTTTATTACTTTATCCCCCCTAGAAAGGGGTATCTACAGTTTGGTTTTGTCAATAAACGATGGTTTATGGGGTTTAATGTCGGAAAAAAAAAAAAAAAAAAGTTTAGGAGTCATTGGAGCTATTTACCCATTATTTTTAGTTTCTAAGTGCACCATTCAACAATTTACCCGTTTAACGGATCCCATTTAAACTTTATAAATTGCTAGCCCAAATGCCAAGTCTGAGAAGAGTATTGGACTTCTTATTTGGGCCTCTTACTTGTTTACTGCAATTACATGACTTGTAAAACATGCATTTGTAATACATGAAAGATTTTAAGTGATGATATTACACCCTATTGGAAGTAAAATGAAGGTAATTAGGAAGGTTTTCCGACAAAGAAGAAGAATGAGAAAAACAACAAAAAAAGAAGAAGCAATAATTGGGCAAACAGAAATTGAAAGTGGGGACAGAAAAGGTTGTCGCATATTGGGTCCAATTGGACAACCAAGTATGGTACAAAGTTGTGGATATAAAATGCCTTTGCCCACAAGTTTCCACTGGGGGACCGATCACCCACATCAATCTATATGTCTATCTTTTCCAACATCAAACAAACAAGATGAGTTGCTGGAAATCATCTACACCTGTTTGGTCTGAGTTCTTGTTTGAAGAGAAATATATGTTTGTTATTAACAGAAAAACATACTTAGAGCATCTCCAAGGGGCTCCCTAAATCCTTTTCTTAGATAAAATAGGGAGTGAATTTGGAAGGGGCTCCCTATTTTAGAGAGCCACCTAGAGGCTCTCCAAATGTAGGGAGCCATTTCAAGCTCCCTATTTTCTCTCTTTTTTATTTTTATTTTTAGTTGATTGATCTTCTTTCTCTTATTTTTACAATTTAAAACAAAATAAATTTATTTATATTTAAAAATTTAAAAATATTAAAATATTAATGATCAGCTATAATAAGGAGGATAATTGGAGTGATCTCATAAAAAATTACTAGCTAAAATAGCTAAAATATAGCTAAAATTTAGAGAGCATGGTTGGAGATATTAATATATCACAAGATTTTTAATAAAAACGTGTGGGGTGGGTTCCATTTCCATATCTTAATTAAGCTTTGCAATGTTCAACACTTCCATAAATTCGACAAAGACAATAATTAAAAGCAGAAACAAAGATATATTAGCTTGGGCCTGTAGCTAGGAATTATTAGGATGATGATTCTAGTACCACAATACAACAAGTAGTAGAAAGCAAGAATAATATCTTTTGATCGCTTGGAAATTCTTAGTGATAACAAAAATAGCTAGACCCAGTTCATGAAATTGATTGAGGACCAATGATTCCTTTCTTTTCTTCTTTTTTTTGCAAGTTGGAAATAAGAGACAGTGGACATTGTGGCCACTTAAGAATAAACAATATCTCATGACAAACACAACAAAGGATTTTATTTTATTTTATTATTATTATTATTATTTTTACAATATCTATTAATCTAGGATAGGGTAATTTTTTTTTTTTATTAATCTAGGATAGGGTAATTTTTTTTTTTTTTTTTGACAATAAATGATTCTTTTATAACGTATTGAACCTAAGATAACATTATTTATAAATATTAATCCACTCTATAACCAAATTATATACAATGCTTTCTATGCTTGTGAATCTATATATTTTCTTTCATTTTTGGGCGATTACCAAATTGGTTATGAACTTTTTTCTTAATTCCAATTTGTTTGCGACCTTTTCGTTTTTGACCAAATCAGTCCCTATATTTTTCATATGTACCAAATTGATCCCAGACTTTTAAGAAATACTAGATTGGTCCTTATTGACGGTTAATTCAAACCTTTGACTTTAATAGAAATGATGAAATTGCTTTATTAGTACTATTTAAAATTGAAATGTATATTTTTTTTATGCAAAATGATTGGTTTACCCATTAAATCAATTCACCGATCATCATCGATATAATTACAACAAAAAAAATTAATTGAACAAACTAAAATAAAAACTAATAAGTAAAATAAATATTAAGTTCAAAAATGAAAATAAAATTGTTTTTTTTTTTTTAAAAAAATTATTATCCAGAGACCACACTAATGGCCTCCGGTGGAGGTCCTCCACCACCCAAAACCCAGATCGTGATCTAGGTTCAAGTTTGTGGAGGAATCCTCCACAAAGAACTAGTTTGTGGAGGAGTCCTCCACAAACCAGAACTCATATCACAATCTAAATTGTGATTTGGGTTCATGAACGTGGAGGAGCTCTCCAAGAATGGGTTTGTGGAGCCTCCTTCACGGACTAGATTGTGGAGGTGCCCCCACGATCTAGGGATTTGGGTTGTGGAGGACGCTGCCTTCCCACCAATGGTGGCCTCTGTTATTTATTTGAAGATTTATATATTAAATCTTCAAATAAATGTCCTAATTTCAAAAAGAAAAAAAAAACCTCAAATAATTAATTTCAATATAAGTACAATTTTACCCTTAAATATATTGAAGTTGACTAACAGACATTGATCAGAGGGACTAATTTGGTATATATGAAAAACATGGGACAAATTTAGTCAAAAACGAAAAAGTGGCAAACAAGTTGGAATTAAGAAAAAAAGTCCTGGTCTAATTTGGTAATCATCTTTCATTTTTTATAATTACATTAAGAGAACTTTTTTTGACAATCCAATTTTTTCTTTTTACATTTCTTTTCTAAAGATACTTCATTTTTAAATTTTAAATTAAAAAAAAAATTTAAAGACACTTCCTTTGGTTCCAAGATTATTTTTTTTATTTTTTTATTTTTTTGACACTCTATTCTAAAAAAAGAAATTATCTCTCATAAATCATTAGATTAAATATTTCATATTAAACACTCTCTCCTAAATTTTTAATTGCCATATTAAACTCTCCTTTCCTCCAATATATATCTCTAATTTTCTATCTCCATTATTTCTCAAGTATGAAGATATGATTTTTTTTTTTGAAAAATTGAGAGAGAGAGAGAGAGAGAGAGAGAGAGAGAGAGAGAGAGAGTTTAATAGGTAATATTTAATCTAATGATTTAGAAGAGCGAATTTTTTTTTTTTAATAATTTAATTAGTTTGGAATGATTTTTTTTTTGTTTAATAATTTTAATTCAGGTTAAAATTGTTATTAATAAAAAAAAATAAATTAGAATATAAATAGATAATTTGTAGGTTATAAGAAGAAACTCTTTTACATTAACCATTTATTGTATTTTAATAATGGAAACCTAACGATGACTATTTTAAAGGTATATAATCAAACGGGGGCCACTAGGGTAATTACCGCCTACAATATGTCAGCTGTCATCCTTTTTAGAGCCCACAAAGTTTTGAGTTGTGAAGGTGATAGAAATTGGTCATCTCCTTATCTTATTCTTGATCATTTATGCTGTCTTGCTGGCGCCTCAAAAGGAGCTGATGGTCGGGGTCCAAACTCCAAAGTATATTAGCAACTTCTAGATAAGCTCCGGTGGTGTGAAGCAGGATTTGACATCTTAAAAGTAAACTAATACCTAATTAACCTTATTCGTATTGGCGACTTGAATTTTTTTTCTTCAAAGTTTTCTTTTATTAGCAAATTTTGTCACGATTCTGTTTGTTTGTTAAGGCATTAGCTTTCAAATTATATACATGCAGTAATATGCATAGTACTGGAGGTAAACTCATGATTTCACCTTTTAAATTATGGAAAATTTTTAATTTATCCATATCCAGTAAGGGTATTTTTTTTATTTAATAGCACTAGACCCCCCTGAAGTGTACGTGAATTTACAATGTGTCCATCATTGAATGTTTTTTTTCGACAATAAACCTCTGGAACTCTCATTTTCTTTGTACCTGTTCGTTTATTGCCCCTTGAGGAGGAGGCATCTTCATATGGGTGGTGCAAAGAAAAGGAAAGATCGAGGGGTTTGCTTTCGAAAAAAACATTCAAGGGGCACATTGTAAATTCGCGTACACTTCAGGAGAGTTTGGTGCTATTAAGTTTTTTTTTTTGTCAGCTACAATCATTGGTGTGACCAAAATACCCTCTTATGTTGTTGGTATCTCTCTCTTCTCTCTTTATGCATTTGTTTCTATTTAATTTCTCTAACTAAGAGCATTTTCAATGTAAAAGTGGTTTGCATACCAATAATTGTTGACATGACAACAATGTCAAGAGACTTACTTCCTATGTGGCACAAAAATAGACTTAACAGGCAATCAACTCAAAATTTGGTCTCTAATGCTTCCATCTAAAACACAATTTTTTTAATGATGTGTCAATATTTTTTTTCTTGTTTTATTTTTTATTTTATTTATTTGTCAAAAATATATGAAAAATTAATGTCAGTTTTAAATGTTTACTGAGTCAACCTAAAAAATAGTTGTACAACAGACCGTCTGAAAGTAGACGGTCACGTTGACAATGTCTTATTTTTTTTTTTTTTTTACCACGTCAGTTTGAGATTAAATATACACGGCTGCATTGGAGACACAATTATTAACATAATATATATTTATCTTACGTGACATCCTTTTTTTTTCACAAGCTACACTTACATTGGAGATGCTTTAACATTCCAAAATCTTCCTCCTAAAATCTTGTTATGCCCGAATACATTCTAATCTACCACGTTTGCAAAAGTTTTCCGGTAAAGTTTTGATAAAGTTCAAGAAGTATACATACCAAACACATGTTCATTAAAGAAGCTTGACTTACCATAAATTATTTTAATTATGTTATGGCATGTTGTTATTTAGTGTTTTGGGAGTGAAAATGGTGTATTGGTGCACAAGACTCGATTTCGAATTACAACAATTTTAAACGTTGAACTTTACAAGCCTGTTATAAACTAGAACTTTATATTTGACATGATGAGGTTGGTTTGGTGGTATACCCTTTATATTTACGCTACAAAGTCGTGGGTTCGAATCTCTCCCTATTTCCAAAACCTCTGAATTATTGTAATATTTATATATAAAAATAAAATAAAATAAAATAAAATAAAAAAAACTTTACATTTTAGTTATGAAATAGAACTTTATGCGTAGTTATAAAATGAAACTTTATACCCTAATTAAAATGAAACTTAACACGTCATTTATTAACTAAAATTAATTTTATACGTTAGTATTGAAACAAAATTTATATGCTAATTTTAAAACTAACTTTACACGCTAATATATACAAAAACTTTACACACCAATGTAAAATTTTGAGAATCATAAGTTAACGAACTCGTTAACTTGAAGCGACAACATGTCTCAAATGTCAATTCGTTGTTTCCGTATTAAGATATTGTCATTGTATCGTCGCGTCGTTCGTCGTTCGTACTTTCTTTCTGTAACTTCTAACTTTCTCTCTCTTTCAATTCTCTTAGTAACTTTTTCTCTCTTCCACTGTTCTTTCTAACTTAATGACAATTTTGTCCATAAATAATTTCCCTAGAAAAAAAAAAAAAAAAATTGATTGGGATTGTCTAAATTTAGAATTTACAATAATTTTGGCTAATGTCCTTTAATGACTGATGTGATGGTAATTAATATGACCAATAGCTCTAGATTTCATATGAGGTAGAATTTTGGCATTGGCAAAATGGGATTTCCACCAAAGTTGGTGCTGTTAAACTTCATATCCATTATCCCACTCTATGTATGTAAAGTAAATCCCAGTTGTCTGGCTCACTACAGTTTTTGATGTGAAGGTTACAAAGAGAATATCCCAAAAAAGTTTCCAAATATTTGCCTTGGAGAGGAGCACAGAATACCACAAAGTGTAGATATATAAGAATCTAAACAAGATATAATACCATTACAGAGTTTGTAAAAAGCAAAAGGCACGCTAATTAAGCAAAGAGAGGATTTGAAAGGAAACTACTCATTACTCAAACATTGTTCATCTACTTATCCAAACACTTTGATGAGTGAGGCCTGAGGGGGATCAAAACAAGATGATTTGATTGAAGAAGAGTCCCCACAAGCCCATAACAAGCTAACATGGTGTTACAGATTCATGGTATTGTTATTGTAATCATAAATCACGTACCATAAGGGTAGTTGGCTACCATTACTTTTGATGCCTACTATTCCTCTTAGTCTACCATTCAATTGATTGTGTACATTGACTCAACAAAAGGGATGCATCACAAAATGATTTGATTTCATATCACCGACCTTCCTTATAACAAGGGTTAGAAATAAGAAAATTTAGATCATTTTCTATTAGTTTAAGCTTTCTGTTGGGTTATTTCTTAATCGTTGATTATTAACATGTAATCATAGACTTGTTATACAAGAGAGATCTGGTGAGTGATTATATCTAAAACATAAGCTATCTCTAAGTATTGTAAAAGCCAATAAGCTATCTCTAAGTATTGTAAAGATTCTCATAAACAATTAATTAGATAACAATGAACACATGATTAGAATCTTTGGCAGTTTTCATTTCAGCCTGCCAATCCAATATGTTAAAAGAGTAATAATATGTGCTGTTAACATTTTACCAAAAAAGAGAGAAACAAGGTGCAAGAGATGTAAATATTTATACATGTAATGAGACAACAACAGCCATCTAATTTTTGCTGGTGTCAACAAAAAATCTGGCAGAGAGTAATCTCTTGTCTTCATCCTTGAAGAAGGAAGTAGTATCATTATATTTATATATACCAGAACTGATTTAATCTTTCATAAATTTACAGAGGAACTCTGCTGCTTCATTTATCAATCTGGTGAGAATTTATAACAGTGCGCGTTCAACTGGGTATCGGCTTTCACTATCTTCAATTGGTCCTATAATAACTAGATGGGGGACCATGGTCCATGAGCATATGATTATCATGTGTTCTCAATTCTCTTCTCTCATCGATTAACCTGTTGACATGTAGAAATATTTAGATCAAACATATATATATTGCATGATGATGACACTTGTGGCATTTAACATATAAGATGAGAGAATAATGTGTTTGTTGGGATTGAAATATATAGCAACAAAGGACAAGTTAATGCTAGACAGTGATTTGAGATTTGTGTGGCTAAATAAGTTCCAGTAAGTCATATAAATTTCCCAGAATTGGGAGAACTATCAACCACGTGAAGGTGTGTCAAAAGTTTGGTCCCAAACGATCGTTTAAATTTTCTTTTCAGGTTCGAAAGGTACAGATGGTTGTGTAATGAATTTAATGGAATTATGCAACTATTAACTTGAACGTTCATTTCCAGCTACAGATAAACAGAAGTACTCAACTATTATAGTAACAATACAAAACATTTATAGAAAAAGAGATTGAAATGACTAGGCAGTACTATTACCACTTAGAGGGCCATTATCTGGTGCAACTCCTCCAGTGAAAGGTCCACAACTACTACTGCTTGGTGGTGGTGTCACTATTTGACTCTGCACTGTTGGAGAACCAAATCTAAACATATTCATAGGCTGCAACACAACATAATCAGGAAGGTAAATTATATATTCAATTAGATGAAATAAGAGCAATTTATATGCCAGACAAGAAGCAAAAACCTGAGAGGGGGTTTGCATATGGTGAAAACCCATATAACGTGCATATTGGTCTGTAAAGTTTGGATTTTGCATCTGATTTTGGTAATTAACTGGATTCAACATTGATGTTTGATTCATCACAGCCTGGTTTTGTGCTTGAGCCATAGACATGGATTGATCAACAAGAGGGACCCTTGACAAATGCATAGGATTAGTAATAGAAGGCAATGCTCCCATACCCATGCGAGACATATAATGTTGTACTCCTGGAAACATCATAGGGGCCATCCCACTACCCATCCACATTACCTGAGAAACCTACAATTACTTGTCAGTAGCAGCATGAATTATTAATTGTACTATAAATTTTGTTTTTACAAGATTCTTTGATATTTCTACCTGAAGTTGTAACTGAAGTGATTTCAAGTATTCAATTGCCTCATCTAGCATTGATGCTTTATCTGTCTGCAAGATTGTAAGCGAAAATAACATCAATAATATAACTCAAGTCTCAAACTGAACCCAAAGAGAAGTTAATTTGCAGCTTTGATCTAGTTATGATAATGAAGTTCCGAGAACAACGAAAATAAGTAACAATAGTAAAAAACTTAGCTAGAAAGAAACATACCTTGTTGCAATGAGGTATGAGCTCTTGCAATGCCTTCATCTTCTCATTGATCCTGTCCCTCCGTCTCTGCGGAAATAAGTTCAAACATTTAGTTACGAATTTCGTGTACTTTGAAGTTCTAGGAAATTTCTAGTACCCTACCCTTTCTGAGAGATTATGTACTTCAGCTGCACGGCTCCTGCGACAGGATCCAGATCTTTGAGCTGCTTTGTTCCCAGCTGCAGATTCTAGTTCAACAGCCTATATAACATGATGTCAAATTTTATATGAATGTTAATACTATAAGTTCACCATTCACAAGCATATATGAAATGGAAAAGAGTTTTTATTTTTTTTATTTTTTTTTATTACCTCACTTTGGCACTCAGATTCTCCTGCATCTCTGCTCTTTCTTTTGTTGCTATTATTGTCCCCAGTAGATTGCTTGCTTGTTCTGTTAAAACTACTGCCAGATCCACCAGAAGACGACGTAACAGTCGGTTCAAGTGTCTCAGTTTTATTATCTTTCTTCTCACCTTGATGAGAAATCACTTGTCGGATATCATCTTTGAAATTTCCATGAGACAAATCAGTACTAGTCCCGATTCCATTATTATTGCTCGAGGCTCGGCTCACATCAAGATCATATACAACTTGATTGCTACTACAATGGCTTGAACCAACTGTCATAACTGAACACTCCCTCATCTCTGCTTGTGTCAAATTTCCAATCCCTTTTCGACCGAATTGTCCTCCATTACAGGATGATCCCAATTCACCCTTTGGTGGAGGAGCTTCAGGTTGAGCAAAGTGAACAGCTTTTCCAACACCACCTAAACTACTTTTGCTTTGCTGGGCTACAACTGCATCATCAAAATCAGATCTTGGAGGAGGCATTACACAATTTACACTTCTTTGAAATCCTGGAACAATTGGAGGGTTAACATTTGGTGGTTGTTGTTGTGAACTTGTGACAGCACCAAATTTAACCATTTTTTCTTCTTCAAATTGCCTTATTGGCTGCTGCTTATCAGTTTCCATTGAACCAGGCAATGGCAATTCAGAGAAAAAAGTAGAATAAAATTCTTTTTCAAAAGAATCTTCAATTGGGGGTTGGATCCATGAGACTGTTTCTTCATCCTGAATCAAATTACTTGAATTTCCACCATATGATCCTCCACAATCCCCCCTTAATGTCTGTTTGTGAACATGTCTGGTTTCGTTAGGATTTATTAGACTTGGTTTTCTGTGTGTTTGACTGTTCAAAACAACCTGCCCGTTTCGCCATAGGAGCTCTACTAGCTCATTATTTGGACTGAAATGTAAAATATAATCACAAAAGCTTATTAGAGAGAAACACAAATAAAAAATTTAGTGATGATGAGTTGGTAAAATTTAGAGAGAGAGAGAACCGACCCTGTAGATGTCTTGTGATTGGTTACAGGCAGATCACCTTCAAAATTCCAATCAGGGATGCATGGATTCATGGCTTAAAGGACAGAAATTTTCTGAATAACAGGACAGAACAGAGCATTTAATTAATAATATCAACACAAAATCATAGCAAAAGTACTCTCTCTCTCTCATAAACAGAGCACCAAAACAGTAAAATACAGAACCCCACAATTAAAAAAAAAACACTAAACTAAATTTAATTATTTAATGGATTAGTTGACTTAGTAATCAAAAAGAACAAAACAAATGGTTTTAAATTGAACATCTATGCCATATATAGAAGCATCATAAATAGCAATTGACTGAAGCCCTACTTAACTATTCCTAAACAAGTAAGATTAGATTCTTCTCATGATTAATCATCACTAATTTGGCATCATTGCAAGTTTTAGAATAAACAAAGAGTCCAAGACCTTTTGCCCCCAAGAAAGAGAAAAAGAATGATTGAAAATTCAATTAAAAAAAAGAGTGAGAAGAAGAAGAAGAAGAAAAAAAGTAAGACCATGTTAATTTAAAAATTATGAAAATAAAATAAAATAATAATTAACCAAACAACAGTAGTCTTCTGTCATACCAAGCAAAAATATGCTCTTCACATGATTGTGGTAAAGGAAAGAACATTTTGTTTTCAAAATAAAAACCAGACAACGAAGAGAAGAAACAGAGCTTTTTAAAAGAAAACCCAGAAATGGAAATGGAAATGAAATCAGAAGTAAAGCTGACCAGAGATTAAAGCTATAGCTTCTCTTCAATAGGAAACAGAAACAGAAACAGAAATAGTAATAGTTTAGTTCTCTCTCTCTCTCTCTCTCTCTCTCTCTCTCTCTTTTAAAGAAAAAGCTGATAATGTGAACGTGAACTCATTAAATTTTTGGAGAAGCAGGGGACCAGTGTTTTTATGTAGTTTGAGGAAATTACAAACACTCCCTAAGGTTTGGGTTAAGACACCTAGATCAAAATATTTGCTTATGCTACACTACCACCCTTACACTTAATAAACCTCCGATAAAATCTAACGGCAACTATTACTTTTGTTTTTTGTTTTTTGTTTTTTGTTTTCGTTCAAAAACTTCATTTATGATGTAAAAAATATGAAGTAGTGAAGGCATGTGCGTTGCCTCTTTCTCTCCTACGAGGTGGTATCCTTATCAATTAAATCGGTAGATGATACGTGTAAGTCGTTAGCTCATTCACAATTTTGTACCAATCTTTCAATCACATCGAGATCTGTAATTTCAACTTGATTGATTTTTTATTTTTTTATTTTTTGTATGTATGAATAAAGACATCTTACACTGAATCTATAAAGATGTTCCTCCTTTAATAAATTGGAGGAGGCGCTCCTCCATCTAATGTAACATATACCATTTTTGGTTGAGGACACCCACACCTCCACCACAAGTTAGCCTCATTCTTGGATCTTTATTATGGTTTTACTTTGTACAAGTGATCTTTGTTTGCCTTTAATTTTCTAATTATTTTTTTATACTTTTTTTTAAATTTGTTTTCATTTCTTTGTTCCATTCTGTTTTTACTTTTATTTTTATATGCATAAGAGTATTCTAGACATTTCAAAGGTTAAATCGGATAAGCTTTAATAGAATGGTTAACTACCTTTAGATGCAGAGGTGTTATTGTAGACAAATTTAAACTTTTCATTTAGATGTCTTGACTCATAACCTGAAGGGGGTGTATGTGATTTCCCTTATGCAGCTCTGGTTCAGCGTTTTCCACTCATGTTAAAAATGTAATGATGAACAATTCAGTGTCGTACACGTGGCGTATTATTATAGGGGATTTGTTTGATGTGGGACTGTTTGGAGAATTGGAGGAAATCTACAAACAACAAGCCAATTGAAAGTGTGATCTGAAAGTGAGTGAGTAGAGTGCCACGTGTGAAGTAACAGGCGGTATTTTTTTAGGTAATGATTAAAGGATAATGTTGTCAGAGAAAGTTGTTTTAGACAACTAACGGATAGAATTGGCCAATTAGACATTGATTTGATTTGATTTTCCAAGTTGGAAGATGCAATTCCCACTTACTATAATTTTGAGAGGTTGAAACTTGGAAGGGAGAAAATATGATTCAAATATACGATTTCATGTCCCTACGGGGTAACTTAGTTAGTAGATAGACGGGGTTTGTGATTTAGGTAAATGATTTTCAAGTCAGTAGTTTGAATCCTATTATTGGTAAAAATTTTAAAAAAATATATGGTCTAAATAAGTGGATAAATAGATAATGTCAATATATATATGGACTGATGTAACTACGTTAATATATATGGACTAATGATTATAGAAAAGTTTTGATATGTGTATACACTTTGAGTCAAATTATGTAAATCTAATGGTCTACATGCAACGCACTGATGAAGTTATATGAGTGCGTACTAATTTGAACATTTTTGATATATATAGTAATTTTCCAATGATGACTTTTTACACTGCACACTTTAAGCACCTTTGATGAAATTTCATAGAATATATTGAATCTTGATTTGATTTTTTGTATGGATGGTGAAAACATTAAAATACATTTATAGAAAAAAATATATAAAAAAAAAATTCGGGAGCAAGAACTAATTTTTTCCGATTTTTTTATTTTTTTTTATTTTTATTTTTATTTTTTAGATAAAACATTTAAAAATAAGAAAATATAAGAAAAAATAGTTTTTAAATCCAAAAAATTTCAATTTTTTTTTACCAAATGTGTATTTTAATTTTCTTAGGATTCATACAAGAAATCAAATTAAGATTCAATATATTCCATTAAATTTCATCAAATGTGCTTAAAATATGCATTGTAAAAAATCCTCATTGGAAACTTAGGGGTCGGTTTTTTTTTTTTTTTTTTTTTTCTGAAGACTGAATAGTCCTGAATTTTACTAAAGATTGAATAGTGATTGAAACCTGAATCTTAATGACATATTTGTTTTTTTTTTTTTTTTTCTCACATCTGAATATATTATCAACATTTTTGTTTTTTAAAAATAAAATTATATGAAAAGAAGTAATTTTATATCTATACTCATGTTAAACAATTATACATATAATATAGAATAAAAACAATCCAAAAATAATAATTAATGATTATGATCTTCTTCTTCGATTACAAACAAACTTTATTTTTACTAAAAAAAAGAAAAATGTTTTTTTTTTTCAAAAAATAAAAGGGACAGCATGGAAATTCACACAAAACACTCTAAAAATAATAATATATAAATACATCACCCTAATATCATAATAAAGTGTTGATATTAAATACCAATATGAGAAGTGATTATGGCTCTTTTTTATTTTTAAAGCTATTTAAAATAAGAAATATATTAAAATAAAGATTTTCATACAATATATAATTATGATGAAATTTGAGATATATTATATATTGAGGATAGTATCGGAAGAAAAGATTTTAGATTGCATTTAATGCAATCTGATTTACAATTAAGTGAAAAGTCAGGATTTTTACTTTTTATTTTAAGTTGTTTTTTGGTATTTTAAATTTGTTTGACCACTTAAAAAAAAAAAAAAACAACTTAATAATTATGATTCATATCCGTTAAGTTTTAAGTAGAAAAAACAAACGACCCCTTACTATATATATAATTTCATAGGGTAGGGACATACTTACTAATTAAAATATTGTATTTTTACATTGTTAAAAGTTGTGATGATGTATTAAAATTATATTAAAAAAACATAATAAAGTTTATTTTTAATAAAAGGAAATATTGCAATCTTCGGCAATTAATCCGTTAATTACACAAACATTCCCTAAACTCCGTTGACTAATGGTTTGACTAACACCTGAGTTAACAGTCCAAGGGTAAAATCTCCTTTTCACACGTCAACAAATAATTTAGAGAGCTTCTCCTTACAATCTATAAATTATGTATTTACAATCCAATTTTTTTAATTATTTTATTAATAACAATTTTAACTAGAACTAGAATTACTAATCAAGACAAAAAAAATTCTAAAGACACTTCAAACTAATTAAATTATTAAAAAAAAAAGAAATTATCTCTCCTAAATCATTAGATTAAATATTACATATTAAACCCTTTCTCATAAATCTATTATTACCGTATTGAACACTCTCTCCTAATTACTCTATCATAATTACTATCTCTCATTTTTTTTTTATTAAAAAAAAAAAAAAAAACTTATCTCCATACTTTCTCGATTAATAGTTAAAGAAAAAAAAACTTATGAATATTTTTGGTTTTTTACTAACAGTTATATATATATATATATATATATATATTAAAAAGTCAATTTTTTTTTATATAAAAAAATATATATATGAAAACTTGATTTGTTGTAACTAGATTCGATTAAACTCATAATTCCAAGACTAATGAAAGGGTTAAAAACAAAGTATTAGTTTTTTGAGTTTTTTTTTTTCTTTTTCGAATATATACATATATACGGTTCCTAAAAATAAAACTTATTCGAAATTTTTTTTTTTTTTTTGACTGTCAGTTTTACTTGAGAAGAAATGAAAATAGAAAATTAAAGATATGTATTGGAGGAGAAAGAGTTTAATATGGTAATTAAAAATTTAGGAGAGGGTGTTTAATATGTAATATTTAATCTAATGATTTAGGAGAGATAATTTCTTTTTGTAATAATTTAATTCAAAACAGGTTACTTTTCAGATGAATCTAAAGGCTACGATAGTTCGTCCTAACTTTTATTAAAATAAAATGGACTGTCTTTAGAAATTTATTTTTTAAAATGAAGTGTCTTTAGAATATGAGTGTTAAAAGATAAAAAAGATAATCTTAAAACAAAAAAAGTGTCTTTAGAATTTTTTAAATTTAAATTTTAAAAATGGAGTGTTTTTAGAAAAGAAGTGTAAACAGAAAAAATTGGATTATTAAAAGAAGCCCTCATAATTTAAATCAAAGAAAGTTTTGAAACTATCTTAAACATCTTTCATAATTACAAATTTATTAATGTTAAAATTAAAAAATTGACCCAAAATTTTTTCAATTAAAAATCCACAAAAAAAATACTTCATCGGAGATGGAGTGGACTTAACTTCCAGTGATGTCTCCCCAACCGCTAGTGATGTCTCCGCTAGTTCATGGAGGAGGTTCTTCCACGAATTATAGGAGACGATGAATCCCCTTCGACCACTATAGAAGATTTTTTCATCAAGCGAATGAAGGAGATTGGTGATGATCTCCTTTGATCTCCTCCCTTCAAAGGGGATTCGTCGTCCCCTCCTCTGCAAACCGAAGGAGCACTCTAAGTCGATGATGTTCATTGTTGATGGGTTTTTATTTATTTATTTATTATTATTATTATTTTTATTTTTTTAATGATTAATTTAATTTTAAAATTATTATTTTAGAAAAAAGTGCATAGCCAATTTAGAACTCTCCCTCTTACATTTAAATAATCAGTTAGTCAAAGTAACAATCAATGATTTTCAGGTATTGTTCGTGAAATTAACGATTTAACTTGGAATATAAAAAAGAGAAGTGATAGGTCAAATAGTTTTATATAATAGGTCAAACTAGAGGGACTAAAATGGATTTCACCCTTATCTATTAGACCAAACTCATTTTGTGTACTATAAATTTTTATTTTTTCTTGTTCAATATACTATACGATGATTATGATTTATGACTCAGTTTTAGATATAATTAATAAATGGGATCAAGCATGCTATTCAAAAGGACTTGTATGGTTAATATTATTGATTTTGTTTTTTTCTTTAAAAAAGAGCTAATAGTGGTTTTTATATTTTACAAATCAAAATATAAAAAATAAAAATCGAAAAAATAACAAAAGTTATGTACGATATAATTTGACAATGATCGGTTTTGTCATTTTTAGATCTTTCGGAAATCGTGTACTTATTTGAAGGCAATATGAATCGATTTAACATTTGGATGGGATTGTGAGCGAGCCAGTGACAACTAGAGGCAATTTCTTTTTTCTATCTAGTTAGTTATTGATCTTGATTCTTGTATGTTTACTATGAAGCTTGTTATCGGTAAAAAAATAATAATAATAATAAAAAATAATTATGTCAAAAAAAAAAATTGCACAAATATAATTTAAGAAAATACATGAAATTAACACAAATATATCTACGTTAGTTAACTGAGTTTTTCTCTGGTAGACATATAACTATGATCATATTTATCCATCTAATCACTTTTTTCTAGAAATAGCAATGAAATTAGACTAAATAATACTTACATGGTAAAAAGTGATAGAGGTGAATTAGTGTGCTATAAGTATGTTCACATTTATATGTCTACCAGAGAAAAACTCTAAGTTAACCACTATTGAAGTTAAATGCTCCACAGTCCACACCAACATACATCTGTGTGGATTTCATGCATCTTCCTATGAAATTTTGCTACAGACGTAAACTTGGTGAATGTTTATGCAATTATCTGTGTAAAAAACACTTCATGGTTTGGACTTTCTCAAACCAGTTGCCTCTGCTGCGGTTTCTATTCTCTTTTTTCTAAGAGTTCGTTTGAGATATTGTATTGTATTGTGTTGTACTGTATTAGTTTAGATTGAATTGGATTATATTTGATTGGGTTATATTATTTTTATATAATTATTTGCTCGATGATATTTTATAATAGATTATATTAAGTTATACAATGTTAGGATGTTATTTATTTTTTTCTTCTAAATATTTTGTTAATTAATAAATTGAAATAATTTTAGAATATAAAAACATATTATAAAACATATATTTGTTGTATTTTATTTTTAAAATATTAATAAATATATAATTAATATTTTTACTACATAAATTATTATTCATATAAATACTTTAACATTTATACTATTAGAATAAAATTTATTTTATTTTATTTACATAATATTTATTTATTTTTATTTTAAAATTATTGTATTAAAATAAATCATAATATATTATTTTATAATTTTTTTTATTATTTTTATTATTAAATTTTATTATTAATAATAAATATTATCATTATCACGTTTTTATTACTTCTCTCCCCTTTGTATCAGTTAATACAATATCAATTGTATTAGACCAATTAAAATATATTAGCTAATAGTGCCTATCACAATATAATGTATAGTCTAAAACAAACCAAACATTGTATTATATTATTCTAATACATTTTAAACCACTAATGCAATACAAGGCATCAAACATCTGTACTAATTTTTATTTTTTTAGTTATTTTTTTAGATATAATGACTTGAATATGATGTATTGTCAAATTGAATGAACGTGTCTAACCACTAATCCACGTTGGGTGGTGGTCCTAAGAGCATCTCCAATGGTAATGTGGCTTGTGTTTGAAAAAAATGGTGATATGTCATCATTGTCAAACTAATTGCTTCATATGTGGCACGTAACTAAGACATCCAAATAAAAAAGAGGTCTACAATGCTTCACTTGTAAAATATATGTTTTTAATGACGTGTTAATTTATTATTGGTCTCCTTAAATATACTTTAAAATTGTTGAATAAAATAAGGTAAAAGATAAGAGTGATTGTTGACTGGGCCAACAAGACGGTCGTCCAACAGACCGTCTGAAATCAGAGAGTTATGTTGATAGCCTCTAAAAAAAAAAAGTTGTCACCTCAATTTGATGTTGTACTAGAGAGATTGTATTGGAGATGTATTTTTTTTAAAAAAATAGATGTCCATTCTACATAGTATTTAATTTTTTCAAGATTCACATTAGCATCGGAGATACTCTAAACTACTAATTAAATTGTATGAGTTGTATGACCATAGGGGAACTTCTTAATTAATTTCTTTTATTCTAACAAATATATATATATTTTTTCCTAATTCTTTGGTTTGTTGGAATTCATCATAACTACATCGAATACAATTTTAAAAATCAGGGTTCGATCTTCTGAATCAATTTTCTAGAGTGTTTTCTAAGAGTAATGAACGTACTTTTTTCCAAGGAAAATCATTTGAAATTCCATTCACTGTTTTCCTCTCTTTAAAATTAAATGACCAAAATAGAAGGATTTTTATTTTGAAACAAATGATTTACTTGTACACGTACATAATACTTGTAAAATAATGGAGAACTGTTAATTTTTCTCTCATAAGTATAATTTGAACTTATTAATACACATTACAACATACTAATAAACATTATCACATTTTACGATGTCAACAATATAACCAAGGGCAGTGCCCTTCAAAGGCAGCCCATCCAAGTTTTTTGAAAAAAATTGTTAAGTTTGAGTTTGCTTAAAAGATAATATTTTAAAGAGTGACGATATTTACATCCCTTTAAAATAGTATTTACACTCCAAATTTATATATTTTTAAAATTTCAATATTACCCTTAAATTAATTTATTAATATTTTAATTAAAAAATAATAAATTTGATAACTATTTGACTCTTTTAATAGTAAAGAAAAAACAAAAATCCAAATCAATAAATGGGTGAACTTCTTACGATCCAAAAAATTAAGATGGAAGGCTACGGCCTCCTCCATTATGGATCGGAAAAAATTGAGGAAGCAGCCACCCCTGCCAATATATATATATATATATACAGTTCCGTTCCTATCGGTGCATCATGATATAACTTTATCAGAATATTGAAAATGAGCCACTCATTTATAAAAGTGATTTGACAAGTGCATACATATCAAGTTAAAGTATGTGAAACGAGTGACTCATATTCAATGTCCTTATATAATTCTATCAAGATGCATCGATAGGAATTTATATATATATATAATTTTAGCATAATTGTGTGAAATTTTGGAAGGCTGAAACTTTCTCCATTATACATGGAAAAAACAAAGAGGAGGCACACCGGGCTCTTGCCAATGTGGTGGGGTTATTTCCTGGAAACCCCCACCACCACGGTTCAAACCCGATTGTGTATATATATATATATACGGAAATTTTCCTATGAAGATGTCTTGATAGAATTATATAAGGATATTGAATGTGAGCCACTCGTTTTACATGCTTTGACTTAGTATTTATGTACTTGTCAAATCACTTTTATAAATAAGTGGCTCACATTCAATATCATGATAAAGTTATATAAGGATGCTCTGACAGGAACAAGACCGCATATATATATATATATATATATATATTTGTCTTGTCCCTCCTTCCACGTGAGGGTGCCCTCTCCCGATTATGGGAGCTGTATTCCGGACCGTGCTTCTAGAGTATCATCTCACCGGGTCCCGGTAGTCGTTGTAATATTCAAAAAAAAAAAAAAAAAAAAAAAAGGAGGCAGCCACCAGAAAAAACCTCATGTAATAATAATGATGTAAAATCTCATTTATTTATTCAAGTTTATTGGGTTTCTCACTTTCATTGCTTTCTCCGGAATCACATCAAGCAAATGAACAAATGATTCTTGCTCAACTTAATTACTAAGCAATTACAAATGAATGAAAATGACGAAAAACTGAAAAGAAATTAGATTACCCCTTCTTCGTAGCACCTATCATAAGAAGCATTGCAATGAAAGAAGTTATGCTATGATTTTAATTATATATATTGATTTAAAATATTTTATAACTTATTTATTTATAATATTTTTAAAATTAAAAGAAAGGGTATATTTGGTAATATGTGGGGTGTGATTATAAAATCTCATATTTAAACTTTTTTAAGGGTGTGTATATGCAAAAAGGGGTGCACATACAGTTTTTCAGGGGTGTAAATATCGTCACTCTAGTTTAAATCCAAATTAAATAATTCATGTCAGCCCATCTAATATTTAATTTTCAACTTAAAACAAAAAACCCAATAACCAAAACATAATAAAATAAACCCAAGTGTTAAAACTTTTATTTATTTATTTATTTATTTTTCACTTTCCCAAATCTCTCTTTGATTTCAACATCAACCATTTGATCACAACCCACTTTTTCTTTCTTTTTTCATTTTCCCAAATCCAAAACCCTAACTTCTATTTTTTATTGAATCTCAAAAATCACAAGTCATAATTTGAAGGTAATTTCCTTTAACTTTTTATTTATTTATTTACTTATAATGAATTTTTTTTTAGGTTTTATATTTTATAATTGATATTTAAGTATTGTATTTTATAATTGAAATTAAGGTTTTGTACTCGAAAAGTATCTGAAAAGTCTAAAAAATAATGAAAAGTCTCAAAAATACTTTAAAAGTCTTGGAAATTACCTGAAAAGAATTTTCAATTTTTTTTTTTCATCTTCTTCATAATCAACATTTCGACCTCCAGAGGTAGATTTCTACCTTCATTTATGGAGGATTTTGAAAAAAAAAAAAATAAAAAATAGTGAAGAAGGTTACTATGTGGGCTTTTTTTTGGAAGGAACCAATTTTAAGTACCATTTAAATTTAACAAAGGAGTGATAGTCATAAAATACTACCTCAAAAAGATGCTATATAATTTTCCAACCCCCACTTCGATACTATCTTGTTGTATATATAATGCATACTTTTCCATTTGTTTATTTGTTTTTCTTGTATATGATATGTATTCGAGAGTAAGTTCATTATGTGCCCCTAATTAGGTGTACCATTGATGTTTTTTTTTTTTTTTTTTTAATGAAATTTCTTTTATATCGTTTTGATTTGATTATTACAAAGAAAAAAATTATTTAGTAGTTACTTCAAAATTTTAGAATTTTTAAATAAAAAAAATAAAATTTAAAATAACCCACCGTATTTTTTTTTTTTTCTAGCTACGCTCTAAATATAACATCAATTATAATAATAAACATTGTAAAAATGCAGTGCATTACTAAGCTTAAGATACGTTCAGAGTGGGAGAACCGGAAGGCTATTAACGTATTCTAATCACTGTAGTGTCTGATAACGAAATGTTTATGAAAATAAAAGAGAATTGACAGCAGGAAATCAAACTTGCACATTCTATGGAGTCTGGAATTAGCCTCTAGTGAAAAGATGAGAAAGTTCGCCAGTAGCTTGTCAGTAGCTTGTTCAATGAAGTATGAATACAACACAGCTATGATTTGAGTTTCACCATTTGCTCTGATTTCCATGTTACTAAACAGAGCTAGGACAACCAAAGTTACTGCTTACAAATTTTCTTTTTGATACCCTGAAATCCTCCCATCTATGTTCGTCAGGCTCTAAACTGGCTTATGCTTTTCAAATCAATGGTTTGTAACTAAATCGATAGTTTCATAACTGATCATTCACAGACAAGAATAAAATATCGAAAAGCCATTTACAATTAGCAATTGACATTTATAATTCGTACGTGCATGTTTATACTATATACATATATAAAGAGGTTAGCGTGGAAGGTGCCAGCATAAAATTTACAACTTCTCAACAGGGAAACCGATAACAGGTTTTATTTCTGATGCCAAAGAGCGTAGCTCATTCACCTGTTCATCAGTGAGTCGCCAACCTAGTGCACCTGCAAATTCTGCAGCCTGTTCTGCATTTTTTGCTCCTGGGATTGGCACAACATTCTCCTGTGCTATTAACCAGTTGAGGGCAACCTATACGAGAAAACCGATTCTTAGAAAACCTCAAAGCAAAGAATTGATCATGGAATTACTCAGAAAACCTGACAAACTAATTCACAGAAATGTTTTGGATGCTAAACTACTATAAATTATCTAGTAGTTCTACGATCTAACAGAATTTGCTTGCAAGTTCAATTACGATAACTGCACAATAGTATACTTTTATTGCAAAGTAAGACAACTGTTTGTCTTGGATAGAGGTGGCACAAAACCTAAAAGAGAGAGAGAACTGAGAAATAAGACTGGCTGATAGTATTTCCGGTCCTTCAACATGTCTTAAGATGTTAAAGCAGGAGTGTCTTTGGTAAGTTCTTGTTATTTATAAGTCAACAGGCTCCAAAGTCGGGAGTAACCACATCAGATCGAATATTTAGATGCCAGTAGAAGAGTTCGAACTAACCTGTGTGGGAGTTTTGTTGTATCCCTCTCCTATTTCCTTGATTCTGTTCAGCAGTGGTTGAAGCTGAAAAATACAAATATGCTTCAGCAATTGATTTAGAATTTATGGTGGGTTTTCATGTCTTTACAGATGCCTTACCTTTATTAGAAACTCAGGAGTGTAAATCCGTCCTCGAGGGCCAGTTGGAGTGTTTTCTGACGTATATTTTCCTGTCAGAGCACCTGCATATATTCAAATTATCAGGTATCCTTCGTCAGACCCAATTAACCAGTTATAATCATTAAACAACCAACATTTATATGTTTTGCTACTCAAGAAGGTGGTTTCATTAAGAGGATCATATAAATGAACTCGAGTTTGCCTTTATGTTTTTCAATGTTTCATTTAACAAGCACGTTACAACTAATTCATTCATTATAGACCTTCTAATTTGTGTTGACGATAGAAAGATTTGATTTCCAAATCGGCTACTTCACAGGGCTAAATTCTTTCTAGTTCCTAATAGTTCACACATCCAACCCAAAAACCGTTATGCAGTCCATATCCATTTCCCCTCAATTTGTTTAGAACTTTCTTTCCTTGCTTTGTCACTTATGTTCCCACAATGTACATTCGAACATCAAATGCAAAATGGGCAGAGAACAAACAAATAACCTGGGGGATTACTCAGGTGTAATGAGAGAACATCTTTGTAGCTAGTTAGAGTTATTAGGCTAACTTACTGGATGCACTAAAAAAAATTGTTCAAGGGAGAAATGAAAGACATGAGTTACACTTATGTAGCACACAAATGGCATATGAACCATGAAAATGCGCATAGTAACATTACCTTGAGCAATAGGTGAATATGCAATTAAAGTGATCCCAAGTTCATCACAAGTAGCCTTCACTCCATTTTCTTCCGGTGCTCTGTATATGAGACTGTAGTTCACTTGGTTTGAAGCTAGTGGAATTCCTCTCTTCTTAAGCTTCTCATAAGCATCACGAAGTCGCTTCTCTGAGTTACGGTACAATAAAAATCATTAATTTCTTTTTGCGAGCAGAGGGAGTAAAATTGTAATTCAAACTATATAAAGCCAAAGTTGGATTTGTGCAGCACACCAGATGCCTTTAATTTTATCAGAAACAGAAAAGTTTGCATTAAAAAAGAGAAAGGATGATACAAAAGGTAGATAAGATGTCCACACAACAAAAAACTTATGATAGCAAACGGACTCAGAACAGACCAGTCCTCATCACCAAAAAACGCTGCACACTAGAATCTAGATGCTATTGTACTCCACAATACAAAGAAGAAACGAGGATTAATTGGTAGTGAATTCCAGAAATTCAATCTACAAAAATTTAGTCAATACCACCATAAAACTAGAAACATACCACTGTAGTTTGAAACACCAACAGCCTTCACTAGACCCTGCTCAACAGCATCTCCAAGACCATCAATGTAACCTGAAAAATTATTTTTCAATAACTGAGCTTCTTCGAATTTCAAGGTGATTGGGTTCTACAAACATCTATTTCTACTAGCTACATGATTTCAATAGTTCAATGATGAAATGGCACCTTCATTTCCCCACAGTCCAGGCCTGAAAATCCATGCCAAAGATTTGATAAGATACTATTCCAAAAAAAAAAAAAAAAAAAAATTCAGTAATAAACCAAATCACAAGATCATAAAACACAGACCAATGGAGTTGATAAAGGTCAACAGAAGAAAGTCCAAGCCGAGATAGAGAATCCTTGAGGGCAGTGAGGACACTCTGACGACCCAACCTCCACGGTAAAGCTGCAAACTTGGTTGCAACAGCAACCTCCTCTTCCGGATCCTTTTCTTTTCTTTCCTTTATAAATCTTCAGAAAGATCAATAAATTTGATGAAAAGAATTACAAGATGATGGAAATGAACATTTGTAGGTTATATCTAAGTTGCACAAGATTAAAAAAAAAAAAAAAAGGAGAAACTTCAACAAAACTCAAACTCTTAAAGTGTACCTTCCTAAAAGTGTCTCAGAATTTACTGCACCCAGTGAGAACTGCAAGAATAGACAACGATACGTGTTTTGTTCATTGCTAAATGTTACAGGCAATAGAAGGGGAAGAAATGAAAGACTAATGAAATTTTATCTCACACTGGAGCCATAAACTTCCGCTGTATCAAAAAGAGTTATTCCATTATCAATACTGGTATCAAAAGCAGACTTAGCAGCTTTCATTTTCCTGTCTGCCATCATCAGAATAAATAAATAAACACACAAATTTGGAGAAGGCTTTTCAAACAAGTCTTCACAGAGAGGAAATAAAGAAAAAGTTTACATCCGATTTTAAAAAATAGGCATTCAAACATGGAATAGCTATAGGGAGTAAACTTAACAGATGTCAAAATATAACAGCTTTGTTGTTTGGGAGAGCAACAACCATTTTTTAAACAAAGAAAAACCTGGAAATATGAAGGTGTAGAAGTTGTACGTGTCCATATCTAATTCTCAATATTGAAAGTAAACAAGTGTTCTAGTGATCAAACTGCTATTAAGTCTGTCAAATTATTTTTGTAATAATGTTTTCTATCATTGAGGAATTGTTAATCCAAAAGGAGGAAAAAAAACACTGCATGTGTTCTAACATATAAAACCAAAGTTATGGAATAACACTTTGAAAACAATTTACTAGGGAGGGAAAATGCGGATTGTTTAGGCATCATCGATCTGCAGATAAATGTTCGGTTTCAATGGTAATTAAAATAAGTTGATGAATTCATCCAAATGCTAACACAAAAAGCAATCTAACTAATAACTAATCTTCTGCTATCCTTTGTTTAATAACCATTAAGCATACTTTTCCATGGCATGGCTACAAATTTACCATTAAAGTCATTTTATGAATAGAACATAAATCGCCCCATCAAATACTAATACTTTTCACAGCTAATAATTAATTCTTACAAAAAATTAAACGTTAAACTTTAATCTAAACATAGAATACAGTGGCTCACAATCACTCAAAATAAGAATATGAAGTGAACTGTTGAAACAAATTAACAAGAAATACTCACCGTCCCATTCGAAGTTATTCCAATAGGTGTTGTCACCCCATGACCAAGCTCCAATGCCAACTCTTGTCACCTTCAAATCCGAAGCACCCAACTTAACTTTCTCTTCTCCTGTTTTGACGATAGCAAAATCCTCAGAAGCAACAGCTCTAATTGTACTCACTCTTCTGTACCCAAATACAGAGGAACACGCACCGCTCAGGTGCATAGACATTTTAGACTGGAATCACTTTCCCAGCAACTCAATTTCAAAATCACGAAGAGGGGTTTCTTTAATTGAAACAATTTATATAGATATAAATAAGTAGGAAACAGATGGTTTATACGAAAAGAATTGTGTGTGAGTGAAGGCTTGAAGCAGAAGAATTGGTGGGCAGAGAAGAACGAGGAAGACTTGGCCACTTGAAGGGACACGTCAACCTTCTCGTAGCTGGTGTGGTGTGATGTGGTGGCATTTTCATGAAACTATCGCACGCTCTATATGTTACCGACTAGCATTGTCCTTTCTATTTTTGCCTTTTCTTTGATAGGAATTATAGGATTAGTATAATTATTAAATTTTTATTTTTATTTATTTTTATTATTTTTATTTTTTATTATTTATTTTGTTTGTTTGTTTGTTTGTTTGTTTTTATAGCCTTTCCTAAGTTTCAAAGAGCAAAAATGTCTGCTTTTAAAAAAAATTGTATTTGTGTCTTTTTTGAATTGCTTTTACCAAATTATCTTCAATTTGATTCATATCAAAATAACCTAGTTACCCTTCTTTATTCCCCCAACTCTATGACATTACCAAACTACCCTCCGTAAGAAGAAGCTTTATTAACCCCTAGTCACGATTTTCCCCCTAACACACTAACCCAACAATCGAGATTGAAATTCGAAACATCAAGCCCCACATCGCCCAAACATCTATCAGAACCAGAGCTGAGAGAAAGAAGAAGAAGAAGAAGAAGAAGAAGAAGAAGAAGAAGAGAAGCGACTTGGCGACACTACTCGACATCAGAACCCGAGCTTGAACAATGAGGAACAAAGGTATTGTTTTTATTATTATCTTGTGGAAATGTTTATGGGTTTGTTTGTTTTTAGAGGCATTATATGTTTTATGATATTAATTTGGATTTGGTCTTTTACGGGGACTTTGGTAGTTGTGGTTCAGGGCTCATGTTTCTCCTTTTCTTTCTTCATGTTTGTTGTAGTAATTGTGTTGTGGTGCCCCTGTTCTGTTCTGTTGCTAGTTGTTGCTAGTTGCTATGGTATGGTTGCCTCGGCCCTTCTTGGGGCCCCTCTCCTGGTTTAGTTTCTCTTTTTATTTTTTTTTTCTTGGTGTTTGTTGTTATAATGCTCGAGAATTATATGTGTGGCCAGGGAATTATAGTTGTATCCCGGGAATTATAGGTGTGGCCCAGGAATCTGGTGAATGATAATATGAAGCTTCACGTCTCAATTTCACACTTCAATTTTATGGGCTTCATGCAATATTAACATGCCTTACATGAATTTCCCTAGCTTCAGTTTACACTTGAGATTCTCGTTCCTTACATGCATTTCCTTGTCTTTTTCCTTTTTACAATGCATTTTGTTCTATTTTGCTATGTTTAATCTCTGTTTAACTTTGTTTGTTTTTCCTGCTTTGCAATGTCCGACCCTAATTATGAGTTATTTTTGTTTGGTGTTTAAGCAGATGCATAAAAATCCAAACAATAGTTTATGGCGTTTCCCAGACCACAGGGAGTGGGTGGTTGATGTGAGAGTAAACTCTTAGAGCAAGAAAAATCTAATTACAGGTATTAAGGAGGTCCTAAGGAGTTGTGGTATGGTGGAAAGATTTAAGCAAGGCCCGTTTGGAAAATACTTGGATTTACCACAACCGTTGAAGATTCATGGATTACTTATTCACAACCTTTTAAAAATGGAGGTTATTATTCCAAAACAAAGAGATGATGAAATGTGGCTAGGTATTGGGAGGTCGCAGGTTCGTTTTGGGAAAGAAGGATTTTGTGTCTGTAGTGGTTTGAGAATGGGTCCACTGCCTTAAGCTTTCAATTAAAAAAAAGATGCTAAAGAGGGTTCGTTGTTGAAGAGATATTTCAAAGAGAAAAGGCCGACTGCTGATCTGTTGTATGCCACTACGAAAAAGGTTCATGGGCGAGGAGGGTGAAGACGTATTAAAGATGGCGTCCATCTTTATGGTTAGCCAATTTTTTGGCACAGATGATGGACAGAAAGCCATTCCTGGATGGATGTTTGCATTAGTTGAGGACGAAGAAGCTTTCAAAAAGTTTTCATGGGGGTCTTACATATACAGTATTACATTGTTTTGGCTGAAGAGATTTACACAACAACACCTTCACACACTGAGAGGTACAACTAAGGAGGAAGAGATGAAGAAGGAGGAAGAGATGAAGAAAAAGGCAGAAGGAAGAGGGAAAAATAAAATAAAAGGAGAAGATGGAGAAGAGGAAGATGAATATGAGAACAAAAAAACGGAAGGGCAAGAAGAAGTGGATGAAAACAAAGAAATAGAAGGGCAACAAGGGGGCGTGGATGAAAACAAAGGAGGGCAACTCCCGGATATTCAGGTGCCTGTAGAGAAGAAGAAAAAGATATACCATACCCTAAATATATTCGGGTTTACTCTACCATTTCAGGTATGACTTATATTTTTTGGTCCTTTGTACATTACACACAATATTCATGTATATAATAATAGAATAACATTGGATGATATTTAATTAAATAGGTATGGGCCGTGAAGAGAATTACTCGATTGTCGGATGTCGTCAGTACACAGTCTGGTATCGGGTTTCCAAGTTTTACTAGATGGAATTTCAATATAAAGGTTACCGATATCGAATCCAGATTCATATCAATGGTGTGTATGTCATTAGTTTTTCTTTTTTTTAGTTTTATAATAATACCGAATTGTTACATTGCAAGTACATAACATTGAATTTCATTACACATACAGATGTCATTTTTTCCTTGGGAGGTTAAAACATATGAGAAGGGGACAAATTACTATAAGTCTTTGAAGTCGGACTATGTGTGTGGCCCACTGATACACAAGGGGAAGGGTTTGTTAAAGGCAGCTCAAACTGTAATTGAAAAGGAAGAGAAGGTTGGTTCTGACGAGGACTATGATGAGAATTTTAAATTGGATGGGGGGGATGAATCTATGTACAACCGTATAACAATATCCATTGTGAGATCACCAGATGATCCCCCATCTAGGAAGAAGTTGTTTGATGATACTGATTTCCAAACTCACAAGGTATGATTTTATTTTACGAGAATATTAAATATAGTTTAGTATAATTGTTTAGTGTCTCTTATTAGGGGCACTTGTAAGCTTTATATATTGTGAATGGTTGATATTGTGGTGGGCAATGCAATTCTTGAATAGATATTTTCAATAGCATTTTAAGATTCTTTTCGCCTCTCAAAATTAAAACATATATATAAAAATAGACTTTGGAAAAATTATTTAGGATAATAATTAATATTGCTTCGATGTGCATACTCAAATAGGAAAACTGAATGTACTATGACCACAACTGAGTTTGAGCTCACCCCTAAGTTAGAATTCTTTTCCATTTGATTTAACATTATCTAAATGATGGGTGAGGAGCAAAAGGTAGACATATGTTTGGGTTAGCATGATATATTTGTAAAAAGCGAGTGAATATTATCTAGGACAGTTTCATTCTCCTACTAATTATTTTAGTTATGTTGTAAATGTTGACACTTGTATTTTGGTCATTGCAGTCTACATTTCAGACTTCTATTCAGCTGTCCACCATCGCTGACCTCTATTCAGCTATTGCTTCACTGATTAAGGAAAACGATTCAAATACTATGAAATTGATCAAGGAAAGCGAGAAATGACAACTATCTTCTTTTAGAGCAGAACTTACATCACAACTTACTAAGATAAGAGAAGAAATCAAGGTAGGAGAGATAAGAAATCAAGGTAGGAGAGATAAGAGAAGAAATCAAAGTAGGAGAGGTAAGAGAAGAAATCAAGGTAGGAGAGGTAAGAGAAGAAATGAAGGTAGGGGATACACCGACTAAGAAATCAAAAAAGGAAAATTCAGGAACAGGCCCGATGAAAAAGAATGACAAGGTTTTTGAAGAGGTAATATATTGCCATCCCCTTAACTTGGTTCTAATCTAATCATTCTTTTTCTGTTTATGATACTTTAGTCGTTGATGAAATACTTATACTTGTCAATATAGGATCTCAATGGTGAGATTTTATGCAAACCAGTGACATTATGTGATGTTCAAGGTGATGCCGCAAGCAATTGGAAAATGGAAGAGAGTGATGCTGATAAACATTCAAGTGATCCTCGGGCTGATGCTCCAGCCGATTCAAAAATGGTTGAGGTACATATGGTCATCAATTTTTGTATGTATATCTATTGCATTTGAGTGACTTAATATCTTTGTACATTTAGGATATGGACAACCAAACTATCCTTGATGAAAATGAGTTTAAGGAGATCAACACATGTGTTGAGCTTTGCATTGAAGATATTGTTCATAAGACAAAATCGTTGACAAAGAAGTCTGTCTAACAGTCCATAGATTTGGATGATGTTGCTTCTCCGAGTGTTGTAGTTTATGATGTGGCAGACCTAAGTGTGACATACAAGGATTAGGACAAGGTTAGGGCCAGAAAGCGAATAAGGTATCTTAACAACCATTGGATTAATCCCTTGGCGAGGAAAAGATTGAAATCAAATGCTTCGGACAAACCTTCCACCCAAGGCGAAATAACTGATGTTAAGTTCATGACTAGAGGTGGCCGCGGTTCGGTTTCGGTTTGAAACCGGCGGTTTCGGTTTGGAGATCCACTAAAACCGAAACCGAAACCGTGGCTCACGGTTTGGAGGCGGTTTGGAACCGTCGGTTTTTCGGTTTCGGTTTCGGTTTCGGTTTTGGACGGTTTCGGTTTCGGTTTTGGACGGTTTCGGTTTCGGTTCGTTTTTATTTTTATTTTTTATTTTTTTTTATTTTTCAACTTTTTTTCCAAGTGAGATAAATCATAAAAATTGGTTGTAAATATAAAATCTTGCCAAAAAATAATTACAATTGAACAAAGTTTAAAATAAAAAAAAATAATTACAAACATTTTCATTGAAGTACTTAAGTATTTAACAATGTTTAAAAGAAAAGAAATTCACTTTTATTAATAAATACAACTTTACAATTTCACAAAAAAAAAATAAAAAATAAATAGGAGATTGGCCTTGAAGGCTCAATTCAAAGAAACAATATTACAAAGTAACAAAGTTAAAATAATAAAAATAAAAAAAAAATAAAAAAAAAATAAAAAAAACAAAAAAACCGGCCTTGCACTTAATTTTTACCACAATTAAGTTGCCTACGTATCCTCCACCAATGTAGAGGAATCAAAGGCCACGTAGTTCTTTTACCTTTAATAAGTTGCTCAGTGTTGGAGTTTGGAAGTTTGAACGGAATCTAGTCGCTTCCTTCCGTACCGGTGGTTTGGTCATCTTCAAAGAAGTCGTTCACTATCTCCGGCTGAAGTTCTTGTTGTCTGTATTTTGCCTTTGTCCAATTATCAACACAGGCCTGCATTTCAAGTGATTGTGGAGACATAACCGACCGTCTTGGTTCCAAAATATTTCCACCTGCACTAAATTCTTGTTCCACAGCAACGGTAGAAACCGGTGTTCCAAGAATTTGTTTGGCAATAATAGCCAAAATTGGATAATCTTGTTGATGAGTCTTCCACCAAACCTGGAGACTAAATTTTTCTTCTAAAAATTCATGAGTGTCTTCTAAATACCGGTCAAGCTCAGAGACAGATGAGGATGAAGATGTTCTTAATTTTTTGGCTCTTTGGGAAAACAGTCGATCCCCTAAACCCTTTAATTGGAATTTTGCGGAAGTACTAGTACCACCAGATGTGGGTGGGGGTTGTGAAACCGGCAAGTTCAAAGACGGACCATACATTGTAAGATATTCATCGTATAATTCATAAAGCAAAGTCTTAACGGAATCACAATAATGAAGAACATCAATTTCTAATCCTAAACATTTGTAATAATGAGTCAAATAATCCTGTAAACTTTCTAATTTAAAACGTGGATCAAAACACGGTGCAAGCAAATAAATATTTGGAATCTCCCCATAATAATTTAGCCATTTTGTTTTCATAGCTGCAACACATGGACTCAATTGAATATCGAATTCACAGTCACTAAATGCACCAGCAATATTAACACTTTGAATAAGAAATAAATGAGTAGTGGGATAGTAAACACCAGATAAAGCATTGGTAGCATCATTAAAAACACGTAGCAATTCAAGAATTTTTATACATGCATTCCAATGGTTCAATTGAAGAGAAATTGAAGGAACGTTATAAGTAATAAAAGAAACTAATAAAAGAAACTAATAATTCCTTATATTCAACACTTTCATTAAGCAGCTTATAAGTAGAATTCCAACGAGTGGTAATATCTCTAGAAAATTTTTTGGGA
This sequence comes from Acer negundo, assembly GCA_035582765.1. Lineage (NCBI taxonomy): Eukaryota > Viridiplantae > Streptophyta > Magnoliopsida > Sapindales > Sapindaceae > Acer > Acer negundo. The sequence goes on along the minus strand of CM069237.1, from coordinate 11,425,559 downwards.
CGCATATTATTCTGAGAGCAATATTTTAACCATTGTTTCTGGATTTTGTTATGCCTCCAAATATAATTAATACTATCTCTAATTGGTCTAATAAAAGCAGAAAGCTCTGTTAATCCAACTTGAACACACAAATTTAAAACATGACATGCACATCTTTGATGAAATAATTTACCCACAAAATAGGGATTGCACAAATCTTGTAACATAGGAATAGATGAGGTATTACTTGCAGCATTATCAAAGCCAATAGCAAAAATTTTGTTTAGGATATTATACTCTTGAAAAATGATTTTAAGGAGTTGAAAAATATTTTGAGCTGAATGTGAGTCATCGAAAACACGAAATGCAAGAATTCTTTTTTGCATGTCCCAGTCATTGTCCATATAATGACATGTGACACCCAAATATGAATGACTACCATAATTGTCGCTCCATATGTCGGCACATATGGAAACGCGACCTTGAAATTGATAAAAAAAAGATTTCAATATGTTTTTTTCTTTTTTGAAAATGGCATTTAGTGTACGTGTGAGAGTGGATCTAGGAACACGTTGCATTGCAGGATTTAATGCATTTTGACAATAATTAACAAAACCTACTTTCTCACCAAAACCAAAAGGTAAGTGTTCTACTGCAACCATTAATGCTAATTCTTCCCTATTTTTTTCAGACGTATAATGAAATAATTGATTACCAGAGGTTGCGTACCTGGCAATTTGGGCTTGGTTATTGGATTTCTCAAATTCGGACGGGTGACTTCTTTTGATATGAGCCCAGTACGTGCCATATCCAAAGGATTTGGCAGTCTTGTATGATTTGGAGCAGTAATTGCACTGTATATGGAAAAATCCACCATCTAACTCCGTTTTCTTCATATGCACCCTGAAGAGGATGGACTTCATCTGCTTTTCTTCACCTTCACCTGCAAAAAAATAATTTGAAGGGGGTGGGGGGTTAGATAGATTTTCATTAGTATTTGTGGTATTGGGATCGTGGTTGAGTCCGTCGAATTCGGGAATTATTAGAGGAGGATTAGGACTAGAAGGGTGATCGGATCCAAATTGGTCTTGAAGGAACTCGTGGTATGATCGGTCGTAATTAACATCACCGCCAACGTGTTCCAACAAGTTGTGCATTGGACCCTTTTCTTTGTTCAAATTTCTTGAACTATTTCCCCCACTAGCCATTGAAAAATTAATAATACAAAAAATATTGATATATGTAAAGAAAATATTGTTGAAATAATAGTGGTAAACAAGTAAAAAAAAAATAGAAGATTGTAAAAAAAATATATTGTTGGAATAATAGTGGTAACAATGTAACACTTTCAAAAAAAAAATAGATGTTTGAAATAAAATATTGTTGAAATAATAGTGGTAAACAAGTAAAAAAAAATAGAAGATTGTAAAAAAAAAATATTGTTGGAATAATAGTGGTAACAATGTAAAACTTTCAAAAAAAAAATAGATGTTTGAAAAAAAATATTGTTGAAATAATAGTGATGAAAACAAATATTTTAATAGTAAAAAATAAAAGAAATAAATATTGTTAATCAATTTGATGATTGAAAAAATAGATAATAGTAAAAACTAAAAAATACAAGAAAGAATTTATATGTGAAATGAAAATTAAATAAAATTGTAGATTGTAAAGAGAATTGAGAATTTGAGATTGAGAGAGATTGAGAGAAGTTGAGAGATTGAGAGTGGTGTGAAGAATAATGAAGTGTGGGGGGTATTTATAGGATTATAGAGAGGGGTATGTTTGCAATTAGGAAAAGTTTAGGGGTTTAAAAATTGAAAAACCAGTGGCCGTTGGCCAACGGTCACCAAGCTGCAGGTGCCGTTGGCCAACTGCACCTTATATTTTTTTCAAAATTTCTGCCACGTGTCACACGTTCATTGGGCGAAATTTTTTTTTTTTTTTTTTAAAACCGGCGGTTTAACCGCCGGTTTAACCGTTTCGGTTTGGTTCAACGGTAATTTTTTCAAACCGTATGCCACGTGTCATCTTCTGATTCGTCCATAATTAATTATTTTTTTTTAAACCGGCGGTTTAACCATGGTTAAAACCGCCGGTTTGAACCGCCGGTTTGAACCGGTTTTTTACCCCCTCAAACCGAAACCGTAACCGTAACCGGTTCGACCGGTTTTCGGCCGGTTTTGGAACCGCCGGTTCCGGTTCCGGTTTTGTTGCGGTTTTTAGCTGTCTGGTTTCGGTTAAACCGCGGACAAAACCGTCGGTTTAACCGAACCGCGGCCACCTCTATTCATGACCTTTTTGAAGACCAAACAACCCATATGGTAAGGGTACATTCATATTCTTTAATATATTCCTAGTATAGTGTATTAATGTGTGAATTTGTTTTCCAGATATAAATTAAGTAATGTTGACAATTAACAGTCTATATATCGGGCAATTGCAATTGATGAAGCATCATGAGTTCAAAGAGTTGGTGGACCCAAGAAAGTTGGTATCAGATATAGTAAATTGTTTTCAAATATCCCTCTTGTTGATCATTTGCAAATCAACTGTTTGTTGGGCTTTTTTCTGAGTGGATTTGTTTGAATGCTATTTATGAAAAAATATAATACTACTATTAGTTCAGTTATTCCCTGCATCATATCAAAACCCAAAAACCAGTTTTATCATTTATTTTTGCTAACCAAAATAGTCCTTCATTTAGATTTCAAATACAAAGAGTTTTCCATGAATTCTCTCCGCAGCAGCCAACTAACTTCTCACACATTTTTCTTATTTCTTCATCACTCTTCAAATGGTTAACGTGTATCGTTTCGTTTTTTATCCATAACACATACACAACTACTTTGACGTTCTGTGGAGGAGGCGTTCAACTCCAGATGTTAACTACTTGCAGAATATCGCATTGGTCAACATCACATTTTTCGTCAGTAACATCCATATATTTAGAATGGCATATAACTTAGCGTCATATTAATTTACATATTCCATAGAAGCTTTATACTTTAAAGGTGAACTTGTAATTATTTGCTTGTATTTCTAACTTTGTAATTCAAATCATTACACAGGTGAACCTAAAAAAGAGGTGGAATATTCTAATGGAGGAAATGGATGCTGCAAGGGCGATACAAGAAGTTGAGATGTATGAACAGGGAAAAGCCAATGAGGGAAAAGTTAAAGAAATGCGGAAAAAAGACAACAAAACAACAAGGGGCAACAAGAAGAATGATCCACCATCTCCAGTTGTCGAGGTTTGGGAAGAGTATCCGGAATTCAGTCCGTTAGAATTCGAGCCTGACACAGATTGGTTACAATATGTTTCAGGTCACGAGCTTCTTTACACTGAGCCCTGGTGGAAATTTGATTATGTAAGTATGGTTTTATGTTAAACTTTCATTCATAATGTGGTCAAACATTATTATATACGTATGCATAACATTTGTATTGTATAAACAGGTGTTGATACCATGTAACACTGGAAATCACTGGGTCCTTTGTCACATATTTTTAAAGAAAAGAGAAGTAAATCTTTATGATTCATTGTGGCCCCGCAACGGTAACAGTGGTCAGTTAAAAGACATTAGATGCCTACTTTATTTGTTGCTGTCCATATTGAAGCATTTTGGTTACTACGTAGAAACGAAATCCCACACTAGTGCATTCACTGCTACAAACATCAGTAACACCTTGATTCCCCAACAAAATGATGGGTATTATTCTTTCCTTCATTTTCACTTGCACAATTTCTTCATTCTCCTTTATAATCTTATGTTTATATAATCTTAACATGTTGCAGTTCTAGTTGTGGTGTCTTTATGTTGAAGTATGCTGAATTAATACTCTTCAGAGTTAGATTACCGTGGACGGATGAATTTTCCCAAAAAGATATACCTGCAATTCGTAAGGCAATGACAATTGATATTTTCACAAATAAGCAAATTGTAAATTCCTCTTAAATTTGTGCATGTAAAGACTGATTGTGTATGTCATAGATAGTGGGCAAAATAGTTCATTGTATATACTTGTATATATATTTTAATGTTTTGAGCTCGAGGCCTAGGTGGGCATTTTTGTTTTGGAGGGAAGATAAGGATATCGGGGCTTAAAAGAGGTTGTGAATATTTGAAGCACATGAATGAAATGAAGAATGAAGTTATTATTTTGTTTTGATTTTGTGTCCTTGAGATTAATGTTGCATGTTTAAGCCTGAGAATTGATATTTTGTTCCTCATTATCGGCTTATGATATGAAACAACTTTCACACAATAGAAACACAAAGTGTAATTCCTGGGTATTACGATGTAATTGCTTAAGCTTTACATATGTATTCTTGGGCTTTACGATAAATTTCTAGGGCTCTACATATGTATTCTAGGGCTTATCATTGAAACATCTCACACAAGACTAACATAAATGGTAAAGGGTAATTCCCACCCGACTCATATGCGATTTCAGATGTGACTTCGTTAAAGTCACTTGCTTCTCGGTTTGTGTGGTTTCCATTTTTTAATTTCACGGGCTGTAGATTTTAATTTCCCAGACATTACGATAATATTCCAAGGCTCTTCATATAAATTCTCAGCATATTATATGAAACAACTTTCACACAACAGAAACACAAAGTGTAATTCCCGGGCATTATGACAAATTTCTAGGGCTCTACATATGTATTCCTAGGCTTATCATTGAAACATCTCACACAAGACTAACACAAATGGCAAAGGGTAATTCCTACCTGATCCATATGCGACTTCAGATGTGACTTCGTTAAAGTCGCTTGCTTCTCGATTTGTGTGGTTTCCACATTTTAATCTCACGGGCTGCCGATTTTAATTTCTCATGCGTTACGATAATATTACTGGCCTTTACATATAAATTCTCAGGCTTATTATATGAAACAACTATCACACATGACTAACACATAGACACCATATCCATATGCGACTACAAATGTGACTTTGGTAAAGTCGCTTCAGAAGACGCTTTCTTCTCGGTTACTGTGTTATCAACTTTTTAATCTCACGGGCTTCAGATATTAATTTCCAAGGCTCAATAAATGTATCCTTAGGCTTTACATATGTATTTCAATCTCACTGGCTTCAAATATTACTTTCCCAGACACATATACAGTTTTCGAAAGCTTTACGATAATAATCCATGGCTCTACATATGTATTCCCGGGCTTATCATATGAAACATCTCACAAAAGACTAACACAAATGGTAAAGGGTAATTCCCACCCGATCCATATGCGATTTTAGATGTGACTTCGATAAAGTTGCTTGCGTCTCGGTTTGTGTGGTTTCCACTTTTTAATCTCACGGGCTGCAGAATTATTTTCCAGTCTCAATAAACCTATTCTCAGTCTTTACGATAATAATCTCAGGCTTTGCATATGTATTCCAATCTGACGGGCGGTACGATAATATTCCTAGGCTCTACATATATATTCTCAGGCTTATTATATGAAACAACTATCACACATGACTGACACATAGGCACCCGATAATAATCCCAGGCTTTACATATGAATTATAATCGGTTTCTCCACCTTTTAAAATTTTTGCCACGTGTTGATAAATGATAGGTTTGTAGTGATTACAATCGGTTCCCAAAAATCTCAAAATCTTCTTCTTCTTTTAAGACTGGATCCCACAACATCTCAAAATCTTTTTTTTTTTTTTAAGACTAGATCCCACAACATATTCTTCTCCCTCCCTTTATTAGTCAAACCAATATTGAAACCGAAAACCTAAAATTCTCTATGTGGACCAGGTGAAAGCAAAATTTCACCCACTTACTTAGTCGCTTTCTTAGTCAAACCAATATTGAAATCCTTCTTAGTCGCTTTCTTGCCGTTGTACACCAGGTGAAAGCAAAATTTCACCCACATATTGATCCTCACGTTCGCATCTATAGGTAAAAAAAAATGTTTATGTCGTTGTTTTAGTTGTGGTGTTGTTTGATAATAATAATAATTAGTTTTTCGAATATATATTAAACAGATATCGCATAATGACACAATGTTTTGTTTGTTTGTTTATATCTTTTTGTTTGTTTGTTTGTTTATATGTTATGTTCTTGTCGTTTTAACTCTATGAATAAGTGTTTTCTTTCCTGTGTTGTTTTGTGACAGTGTTAGGATAGAAATCTCTAGCTAACTAACGAAGAACTCATCTGTACTAGTCGACGTGACCCTAATTGTTCTGTCCAATTATAGGGAATTGTGTAGAGGAGGTGATGGCGGTGACGCCATCGACTTGATAATCAGAGAGATCAGCCCTTTCCATGAAAGCACCGATAGATGACTATAAAGGTTTGCTGGTTGAGCAACAAACACTCTCACTGAACCATGGAATCATATTTTCCATATACTGAAGTGAGATGAGAGCACAAATAGCCTTCAAATATAGTTCATCAGATTTTCCAAGTGAACGAATGACGTTTAAGTGTCATCATTTTAACTATATGCCTTGTATTTACTAGGTTTATATACAATGATCTCTAAATTTTGAGTCACTTTATGTAATGGAAGCACTGAGAAGATGATTTTATATCCTTGTTGGTATGTATATATATTATATGTTTTTGGATTCAATCATTCCACCAACCAACATTGATGTTGCTTGCTGTGTTGGAAGTTCCTTCCATATAAGAAATATTGATATTTTATTTAGACTTAATAGCACCAGACCTCCTCTGAAGTGTACATAAATTTGCAATGTGCCCCCTGAATGTTTTTTTTCGGCGGTAAACCCCTTGAACTCTTCTTTTCTTTACACATGATTGTTTTATTGCCCCTTGAGGAGGGGGCATCTCCATAAGGGTGGTACAAATAAAAGGAAAGTTCGAAGGGTTTACCGTCGAAAAAAAAAAAAACATTCAAAGGGTACATTGTAAATTAGCGTACACTTCAGGGGGGGTTTAGTGCTATTAAGTCTTTTATTTATAATAAAAAAAAATGAACATAAAGAATGAAATGTAAAGACCATGTGGCATTACGATAATAACCCCGGGCTTTAAATAAGTATTCTCGAGCTTGACATATGAAACAACTACACACAACACTAACACAGGGAATTCCCATCAGAAATTACTCACGGGCTTTATCTTTTAATTCCCATCTGAAACTTGTTGCCACGTGTTGTTTTATGATAGGTGTTAGTGGATTACTGTTAGATCCCACAAAATCTTCTTCTTCTTTTAAGGTTGGATCCCACAACCACAAAATCTTCTTCTTCTTGTTCACATGTTCTCAAACCGAAAACCTTAAACTTACAAACTTCTTTCTCTTGTTCACGTGTTCTGAAACCAGACTTCTTTGCATCGTATACCAATTGAAAGCAAAACTCCACCCACATACTCCTCCTCTCATCCGCATCCGTAGGTAAAAAAATTTCATCAGTTATACATCTTCATCATTTAGTCTATATTATTCTTGTTTTTGACTTCTTCTTTTCTTAAAATTTTTTAAATGATTTCATGGTTTTGTGTTGTTTGGTAAATATGTCTAGTAATCTAAAAATGAAAAATTCATTTTAATTTTTTTTAAATGATTGAGAGGAGTTTTGTGTTGTTTGCGATATAAGGTTGGTATACTAAAAAATTCATTTTAAATGACTTTCATGGTTTTGTGGTGTTGCTTAACCGATTCAGGAGAAAATGGTGAACCCTAAAGTGTTCTTAGACCTCAACATCAGCAGTGAACCAGAGGGTAGACTTGTGATCGAGCTGTTTTTCGACAGTACCCCTAAAACAGCAAAGAACTTCCGAGCTCTTTGCACCGGGGAGAAGGGAATCGGTAAGAACGGGAAGCCACTCCACTACAAGGGCACGACCTTCCACCGCGTGATACCCAAGAGCATGTTCATTGGAGGAGACCTCACCGATGGTAACGAACTTGGAGGCGAGTCCATCTATGGAGATAGGTTTGCAGACAAAAACTTCATAAACAAGCACATCGGTCCTAGGATCCTCTCCATGGCTAAAACTGGCCCAGGAACCAACAACTCCCGGTTTTTCATCTTAACTGTGAAGATTGAGTGGCTAGATGGCACTAACGTCGTATTCGGCATTATCGTTAAGAGATTTGACGTCATGAAGGCCGTCCAGAAGGTTGGTTCCATTGTTGGCTCGACCTCCAAGCCTATAATGGTCGCCGATTGCGGTCAATTGTCTTGAATTATTGTGATGTTTAAAATTACACTCTTTTGATAGATTCTGTATGTGTTGAATGTTTTAATTTAAGTCGATTTTATAATCCCATTATTAATATGCAAAGCCTAGGAATATGTATTTTCAGCCAGACAAATTATCTCCTAAGCCCGAGAATATGCATTTTGTACTTAGGGGTTTTTGTACTTAGCCTCAATAACTATGCATTTGTGTCACGAACACACTTTATATTGCGTAAGGCGAGCCCGATGATTTGCCACCGCTCGTGGGAACACAATATTTTCATTCAAAAAAATAATTAAAAATGTCATAAAAATAAAATTTAATAAAAAGCACACACATCTCGGGCTTCTGAATGTATTCCGGGCCTCATAACTTTATCCTAGGCATTTGTAACAATATGCCACGTGTTGTCACATGATAGGGCTATAGTGGTTCAAAGGTTAAAGAACTCTGAAAAATTTTACGTCTGGGAATATCTCTTATAGCCTGGGAAACTGAAGTAAAAAAGTGTAGAAAAATCAAATTTGAATTTGACCGTAAAGATTGAAAATTTAAAGTTACATAACACTAATTTGCCTCAACCAATGATATCTTGGCATTTGTTTAGAAAGCCAAAATTACCATTTGGGTAAATGTTGCGGGCTTAAAAAAAAAGAGATCACGGGCTTAATGGTTGTATCATGGGTCTAACAATGGATCAACCGTGCATCAGATCGAGTGGGTCATATACCGTTTTCGCCGATAGTATCGGTGGATAGGGATGAGGCTTCGATGGGAAACTCCACGTAGTTTTTCGAGAGCATCAAACATTTGGATACGTTTCCCCTTACCAACTCCACTAGAATTGGTCCGTGGACACTGTCTTTATATAAGTAAAGTGCTTAGGGGTTTCTGTACTTGGCCTTATGAACTATGCATTTGTGTCACAAACACACTTTATATCGCGTAAGACGAGCTCGATGATTTGCCACTGCTCGTGGATACACAACATTTTCATTCGAAAAAATAATTAAAAATGTCATTAAAATAAAATTTAATAAAAACCACAGACATCGTGGCCCGGGATTGACATCCCGGGCTTCCGAATGTATTCCATGCCTCATAACTTTATCTAGGGAATTTGAAACAATGTGGCACATGTTGTCATATGATAGGGCTATAGTGATTCAAAGGTTAAAGAACTTTGAAAAGTTTTGCGCCCGGGAATATCTCTTATAGCTTGGGAAACTTAAGTAAAAATGTGTGGGAAAATCAAATTTGAATTTGACCGTAAAGATTTAAAATTCAAAGTCACACAACACTAATTTGCATCAACCAATGATATCTCGGCACTTGTCTAGAAAGCTAAAATTACAATTTAGCTAAATGTTGCGGGCTTAAAAAAAGGGAGATCCCGGGCTTAATGGTTATATCATGGGCTTAACAGTGGACCAACCGTGCATCTGATCGTGTGAGTCCCATACCATTTTCGTCTATCGTAACGGTGGATAGGGATGAGGCTTCAATTGGAAACTCCACGTAGTTTTTCGAGAGCATCAAACGGTTGGATACGTTCCCCCCTGCCAACTCCACTAGAATTGGTCCATGGACACTGTCTTTATATAAGTAAAGTGTTTAGGGGTTTCTGTACTTGGCCTTAGGAACTATCCATTTGTGTCACGAACACACTTTATATTGCGTAAGATGAGCCTGATGATTTGCTACCGCTCGTGGGAACACAACATTTTCATTCGGAAAAATAATTAAAAATGCCATAAAAATAAAATTTAATAAAAACCACAGATATCGTGGCCTGGGATGTCAATCCCGGGCTTTCGAATGTATTCAAGGCCTCATAACTTTATCCTGGGCATTTGAAATAGTGTGCCACATGTTGTCACATGATAGAGCTGTAGTGGATTACAGTTATCAAAACTAAATCTTTTTATTTGTATTTATTCTTAATTAATTGCTAGATCCCACTAGATCTTCTTCTTTTTCCGGTGTAGTCAAACTAACATTGAAACCTTAAAACTTTTTCTTCTTCACGTGTTCTGAAACCGAAAACATGAACCTCAAAAACTCCTTCTTCACGTATTCTCAAACCATTAAATTTTCTTCTTTTTTCTTTGCTCTGTATACCAGTTCAAAGCAAGTTTTGCTTCTCATATTTAGATTCTCCCTAAAACTGTTCCTCACGTTTACATCTGCAGGTAAATAATCTTCATCATTTATACATATCCTTGCCACACCTCTTCTTCTTCTTCATTCTCGGGTCCGAAACACCAATTTGCTTTGTAATTTGTATACAAGTTCTCATATTTAAAATACTTAGCCTATATTATTCATTTTTTTGTCTTCCGATATTTTTTAAAAATCACTTTGAAGGTTTTGTGTTTTTTTGTGTGAAATATGTCCCTAGTTAGAAAGCCAAATTCAAATTCAATGTTAATTTTTTTTTTTTTTGGTTTAAATGACTGATTTTGGGAAACCAAATGCATTGGTTTGCGAAATATGTCCTTAGTATTCTACAAAGTTTTTTTTTTTTTTTTTGTTTAAAACATACCGGTTTTGTTTAGTTGGAAATAGAAGCCCCCTATACTAAAACATTCTTTGCTAAATTATAATTAATTTTTTTCGATGTACATATATAAAGTGTGTTGTTTGCAATGGGGAAGAATTCTATTTATGTTGTTTTCAAAGGAAGGAAAACCGGTATGTTTAATTATTAGCCTGAATGTCATAAACAAGTGGATAGTTTTCCAGGAGCTTCTTACAAGAAGTTTAACTCAACTGATGAAACATTTAAAGCAATAAGTAGTCGTTTCGTACATTCAAGCCATTATAGGTCTGAATGTTCTCTGAATGTTGAAGAGAATGTATCTAAGAAGAGTCAAAGCACTAGAGTCATGTTGTTTTTATTTTTGGAGCAATATTTTTTGAAAGATGTTTTGTTTATGTGAATAGGGATGGTGTTGTTTAATATGAAATTAAACATGTTATTATGTTCTATTGTTTAACATGTGTATGCCCCTTTGTTCTGTTCTGGTCGTATGTCTAAAATGATGAAATATAATGATAGAAACAAGTAAAGAAAACATAACTTTTATTTTATGATATTTTTTTTCATGACGGGACAGCATGTGATTAAAAAACATTAGACAGAACCATGATGTGTTTTTCTTTAAATTGCTGGTGGAATATTGAAGTCCATCAACTGCTTCTGCATTTTTTTAACAAGTTTGTACAGTGCATTGAGGTCATTGTCCCTTGCTTCGATATGAATATTTAAATTGATAATCTCTACTTCCAGATTCTGAAATTTCCCCATCAAAACACTATAATCAACACTTGTCTGTTTTGTATTCTCACGCTTCTTAATGACAGTGGCCTCAACAATTGCAATCCGTTTCTGCATAAATTCGAAAATGGAATTTAGCCTGTGGTCGTCAATACTTCTACCTTTTCCTTCCATTTCCACTTGTAAAACTGGAAAAAAAAAAGATTGATAATTGAAGTGAGGAAAATATGTAACATAGATAAGATATTTATAGTGAAGCAAGATTACTGGTAAGCTCGAGAATGAAAAGTTATCTTTTCATTTAAAAAGAAGTTTTTCATTGAAAATTGCATCCATTGTAACTTAAAATGAACATTAATTTTCATTAAAAACTGAAAAGTCACAAATGAACCAGTGTAAATCAACAAAATAAAATGAAATGAACATTTATTTTTCAACATTTCATTGAAAATTGAAAATTCACAAATGAGAGTTGTTCCAATTTATTAAGCCCGAGAATTATTTCATTAAGCTTGGGAATTAGTGAGTAATGCCCAGGAATTACTCTTTATGTTTGTCCAGTTTGATAGTTGTTCTCATAACTTTTAGCCCGAGAATACATAAGTTAGGCCTGGGAATTATGTTGTAACGCTTGGGAATTAACCAAATCCTTTTTGTTCATATTGTCAATCGTATACAGTTGTTCCAATTTATTAAGCCCGGGAATTATTTTATTAAGCCTGGGAAATATTCATTAATGCCCGAGAATTACTTTTTATGTTTGTCTTATTTGATAGTTGTTCTCATAACTTTTAGTTTGGGAATACATAAGTTAGGCCCGAGAATTACGTCATAACGTTAGGGAATTACCCAAATCCTTTTTGTTCGTATTGTCAATCGTATACAGTTGTTCCAATTTATTAAGCTTGAAAATTATTTTACTCAGCCTGGAAATTATTCATTAATACCCGGGAATTAGTCTTTATGTTAGGCCCAAGAATTATATCGTAAGCCCGAGGAGATAGCGACTTGAAAAGTGACATAATCAAAATCACTTATGCAAGTTACTTTTGCCCTATGGTCACTAAATGCAACGACGCATGCCCATACTTTAGGGTCAAAGGCATTTCGTGAAAATCCCTTTTTGAAGTCCAACTTCCCCATATCAGTGGTAGGGGAATTTCTACTTGACGGGAGCAGTTTTGTTCACTTTCTTCACCAACATTTTCACATCAAATCACTCCCAAGAAAAAAGACAATAGTGGGTCTTCAACATAAGGTATTTCGGATGCCTAATCCTCTCTTCAAGTGATACATTGAAGCATACAGGTTCTTATTTTCTCCACATTGTAGTTATACTTAATATATTCGAGTAGATTTCTTGAAGGGTTGTTATAATTGTTTGGGGTGTGAATTTTTGAAGATTGTAGTTGTTGTCCAAGTGTTGGCCAAGATTGTTGTGGGTTTTGTTGTGTGTGGTTGTATATATATTTTTTTGTTCAATTATAGATGGGAAATAGTAGAAGACGGGGTAAAAAGGGGAAGCAAGTTGCTAAGGATCGTGGTAGGCCATCAAAAAAGAGAAAAAAACTTCCCGTTATGCTCTTACCCAAAGGGAAGGGTAAGGAAAGCACCTTTACGAAACCCCAAACCCTATATTTTATAGAAATATGGGCTAATTTTGGTAGTAGAAAATTTTGGCTGGAGAGGGGTATCCACTTGGATCTTTTTGGTGCAACTTGGATATCGGAGACAGTAAATACTATGGGTTGGAGGGGTTTTGTGAGGACCCCAAACAATGCGGCACTAGAATTGGTCCATGAGTCTAAGAGAAGGAAGTTCTGATTACAGCCATTAAGATTAACTAGTGGTTTGACATGATAGATGAGATCAATCAACTGGTTGATGGCCTTCCAATGTATGAGTTCTTCGAGCCCTTTAATGGCCATTTAGCTGCTGATTTGAGGATAAATGGTGATCCTGTGTGGAATGAATATCGTTTTCCCTTTTTGTATAATGAACTCAAGATGGAGGCTGCCTTTTAGTACTTGTTCTTTAATTTCTCATTGGTGCCCACCACGCATCGTACCCAGGTGAGTTGTGAGAATGCCCGTTATCTTTTCTGTGCAAAGAATCTCATCCTCATGGACGTTAGGCAGATTATTATTAAAGGAATGTTCGAAGTTGGGAAATCTATTGTTAGCCCACTACCTTTTCCTTGTTTGATTACACATTTTTGTGAGAAGGCCGGTATTGATGTGCAACGTAGGGGATGGACCATGATTTCTCCAACATGAAACGTGGGCAAGAGGGGTTACAATGACATTGCTAGGAATAGAGGACTACCTTCACTTGTAATTTCAAGGGGTGTGAATAAGGATGACAAAAATGACTTTTTCGAGGAGGACGACTCAGAGGATGTGGACTATAATGACCATAACGTTGGAGATGATCCAGATGCAGAGGGACGTGATAAGGGGCCGACGTTGAATAAGATTCTACAGACACTTTAGGATCTGTGTTTACAAATGGATGCCAACCAGCAAGCTAACGTAACAGAGTTTGTGAATCTTAATCATAGGATTGATGCTTTTCAGAAGGCTTTAGTTGATTCAGGCCTCCAAATTCCTCATGTGCATTGTCAGAACAATGGCTTAGAGAACACCCCACCGCAGGCAGATCATGAGACAACCTCCCATGACTCGGATCCATAGATTTTGGCCACCTAGGGGTGTTCTTTTTCAATTTAGGCTTTAGTTGGTTTAAAACGAACTGTTTTGTTAGTTTCATGACTAAAAAACATGTATTTTGTTTACATGTATATATTCTGTGCCCCGGCCTTGAATTTTTTGGTCTTTTGGGACGGTTGACTTAACCTTTGTGTTAGTCTTGTGTGATGGATTGATAGTTGTTTTAAAGAAGAAATGAGCCCGGGAATACATTTATCGAGCCTAAGAAAACCATCATTGGGCCTGGGAATTGTAATATCTGAGGCCCGTGATATTAAAAAGAGGAAACAGTAAAATCCGAGAAGTATGCGACCTCAGAAGTTGATTATGGAGAGGGTGGGAATCTTCATTTGTGTTAGTCTTATGTGATAGTGGTTTCAAATAATATGCCCGGGAATATGTATATATATATATATAGCATGGGAAAACCATCATTGAGCCTGAGAAATGTAATACCCGAAACCCGTGATATTAAGAAAAAGAAACAATAAAAAATTGAGGAGTATGCGACTTTAGAAGCGACTTTACGGAAGTTACATTAGAAGTCGCATATGGCTCAGGTCCCGGGAATCACACATTCATGTTAGTCTTATGTGATAGCTGTTTCAAATAATATGCCCTGGGGATATATATATATATATAGAGAGAGAGAGAGCCTGGGAAAACCATCATTGAGCCAGTGAAATGTAATACCTGAAGCCCGTGATATTAAGAAGAGGAAACAATAAAAAACCGAGGAGTATGCGACTTTAGAAGCGACTTTATGGAAGTCAAATTAGAAGTCGCATATGGCTCAGGTCACGGGAATCACACATTCGTGTTAGTCTTATATGATAGTTGTTTCAAATAATATGCCCCAGGAATTTATATATTTATATATATATATATATAGCCCGAGAAAACCATCATTGAGCCTGAGAAATGTAATACTTGAAGCCTATGATATTAAAAAGAGGAAACAATAAAAAATCGAGGGGTATGCGACTTTAGAAGCGACTTTACGGAAGTCAAATTAGAAGTCACATATGGCTCAGGTCCCTGGAATCACACATTCTTGTTAGTCTTATGTGTTTAGGGGTTTCAAATAATATGCCCTGGAATATATATATATATATATATAGAGAGAGAGAGAGAGAGCCTGGAAAAACCATCATTAAGCCAGGGAAATGTAATATCTGAAGCCCGTGATATTAAAAAGTAGAGAAAACAATAAAAAATCGAGGAGTATACGACTTTAGAAGTGACTTTACGGAAGTCACATTAGAAGTCGCATATGAATCGTGTGGGAATCACCATTTGTGTTAGTCTTATGTGATAGTTGTTTCAAATATCAAGCCAGGGAATACATATATAGAGCCAGGGAAGTCATATAATAAAGCCTGGGAATACATATATAAAGCCAGTGAAGTCATATATTAAAGCCCAAGAAAACATATGTAGAGCTTTGGAAATAATCTCATAACCCCTTCAATAACTATCCTAAGCCTGGCTTAAAAACACAATACCTAGTTAAAAAACATAGCCCGGGGATACCCTACAAATACATAACTGTAAACAAATAGTATGATACACACACCACCCATCACCTCAACAATAATTCATCATTACATTTGTTTATGTTTTTAACACAAGATAGGTTCACAATTAAAAGTTACGTACATCCAACGAATTACAAATTTATTTTCTTTCCATTTCGACCTAAAAAAAGTGATACATATTCTAACTTTCCAAAATTGGTTCCTCAAAAGCATGAAAGACTGCTTCTTCGTCTATGTCATTCAAAATGGGCTCTGATGTCTTATCTGGGCACTTCAGTCTATTATGTCATTCTGTCTTGCAAATGCTACAAGTACGTGCTTTTTTTTTTCTGGTTTGCTTGTGCTGGGCATACTTGAGGGGTTTGGGCATCTTTTTTTATTGTGTCCATTTTCCCCATAATTCGAACATGTTTGTTTCTTTCGTTTCTTCCTAGTAGAAGGTGTTCTTGACTTCTTTGATCTTCCTGGCTTCTTCCTTTTCAACCATGGCAATACAATGCGATCACGAACTGCATCAGGAATATCCCATGTTTCAAGATTTGGAACAGGATTCATAGCCATAGCATAAGCATGTTTTAGCCATCCTGTTGTGAAAAAATCAGAACATAATGCGTTGATAGGTGTACCTTTAATCCTAGTACAAAAGACAAAGAATTTTTATTTTATTATAATTAAATAGTGACAGGTCTATAGTATTAAATGTAGTAAAAATTGAAGGAAATAACCCTTCCTAAGTTTCAAAAAGATAACTTAAATTTTGTGTGCATACCTAGCAACCGCCATGACATGAATACATGGTAACTCATTTGGATCCCATTCACGGCATGAGTATGAACGTTTTTCCAAGTCGAGAATCGTTCATTTCCATTTGTCGTCTACCTTGAATCTGTGGAAGTCAATGGGGTGAACCACACATCGTTGCGATGGTATTATCCTCTGTTTGATGTGTTCATTTGCATCATTAGTTAAGAATGTAGGCATTTCATGTGCATTGCTTCGACAATCGTAGAACCACATTTGCAACAAATCTCTGATAAATTCTGCAATAGATGTGATAGGAAACTTTCAAATTGCAAGTAAACAAGAATTAATTGACTCGGCAATGTTGGTGGTCATCATATGGTACCTCTTTCTGGGACTATGTACACGTGAAAACTTCTCTACCTCAACCTCTAGAAGCTTATCATAAACCTTACGATGGGTGGCTTTCAACTCTGCCATTTCACGGTTGAATTCCTTGACACGATACATATACGTTGCACGGAAGTAAAGCTTGATCACATCATCCCGTTGCTTGCAAAAATTTTTAAGATTTTGTGACAAGTGGTATGCATATACCCCATGTGCTGCATCAGGGAAAATTGCTTCCATGCTTGCAAAGATACCTGCATGCCGGTCCGAAACTAATATCACACATTCAGGATACTAGATCACATTCCGAAGTTACTTCAAGAACCATGTCCACGATTCTGTGCACTCAGAATGAGCAAACCCAAATGCCAAAAGGTATATCATCTCGTTACCGTCCTTGCACACCACAATTAACAAGACACCCCTGGTCTTGGCATTCAAGTGTGTAGCATCGATGGCGATAACTTGCCTAATAACTGAATTGAATCCCTCTATACAAGCCATAAGTGCCATGAATCCATAGGCGAACCGGTTTTCTGAGTCGATTTTAATCTTAGTTACAGTCTCAGGGTTGGATTGTTCCAACATGTAAAAGAATGCCGGTAACATCTTAAATGACTCCCACTGATCGCCGAATGCCTTATGCAAAGCACATGTTTTAGATCTATAGGCTTTATTGTACAGGAGGTTTATGCCGTGTTCATCCCTAAATTTAGAAATTATATCTTTAGGACGGATTATGCGTCTAAGATCGACATATTTTCTAGCATACAGCTCAACAATTACATAGGCACTTACTCGAGAAAAATCAACGTTGTAGTTGCCCGAATAACCACATGTGTGCTCCTTAACAAAGGACTTAATATGCCAATATGTCCCATTTTTCAACTTCGTTGCTCTAATAACCCATTCACAACCTTCTTTTGTACATGTTGCAGCGAATCATGTATGGTTCGATCGTCTAACCTTAAACCCAAACCTCTCTTTAAATGCATACATCCCTACAGTCCCTTTAAAGGTTTCTTTGTCCTTGAAGATCTATCCTTTGTATATTGGACCTTGGTCATCTTGGTCTTCAAACAAGTCCTTCGACCGAATGAGTTGAATTGAGTACAGTTCTGACTTCGGTATTGTCCACTGTGATGTCATAGAAAGTGCAGAATTGTTGGGTGCTCCACTATCCCCTCATTGTTCATCTTCACCATTTATTGGGGTTTCTCTAGCACCAGTTACCGCTTGCCCACCAGACTGGGGAACTTCTAAAACATCATTTGGGTCATTACTAGTATCATCGTTAGTACGACTCTCATCCTCTATATCAGATGTTTTAGAACCATCTGTGTCATCTACCTCTGCCTGCATGTTTGTTGATGCTAGAGTCCATTGATTAACCCATTGTGATGTACTGTTAGGTGAAGGAATAGATGTATGCGAATGGTTAATACCACTCACTGATTTGTATTGTGGAATACCAACTGAGGAGTTTAGATTAGTGGTGGGTGTAAAAGGTGGCGCTGTACATTCTAAGTTTATTGTTGTATTTTTTGCCTTTCTCGGAGTTTCATGTACGCCCCCAAATTTGTCGACCACTTCAACATCAATTTCGGGCTAATAGATTTGTCGTGCATAAAGATAAAATTTACCTCATCGTCAGCTTTAATAAGTAAGGAAATTCTTGTAAGTTGTGACGAAATCTTCAGCTCAAATCTGTCCCTACATACCCCAATCCGACTGTACAACTTTTACACTCTTGGAAACACAACATGCAAAAGTCGTCGGACCAACTAACTAGTAACAATTCAAATAACCACCGCATCGGACTAAGAACTCAATCATCGAATCCGTAGGACCTGACAACAATATTACAGTCATTTAGATAATGAAGCAATACATCTCTATTACCATACACATTTGTTGAAAGAGATGTCATCAGAGTTAATGTGTGTGTTTTTGTTTTATAGGGTACTACTATTACTCTCCCTCCCTCCCTCACTCACTCACTCTCTCGGTGTATATATATAACACATTTAATCTTGTGTTATGTGTGTCTTTTAACCATCTAATTTTAAAGACAATTTTACAAAAGTTGAAATTCAAATCTCATCATCGAATAGCAGGTGAATTACAATCTAGCATATACACGTATACAAAAACCTAGATACATGGAGAACAAAAGAGAAAGAAAGACATAACAAAAATCATCATTTCAAAAACATTTTCTCATTCAATTTTCTATAGCTTTTTGTAGACAATAATACAAAAACATTTTGTGTATAGAAATTAAAACGGAAGAGATACAATCACAACCATCAAATACATTCAGAATCAAAAGTATGTATGTTTTTTTCATTTCTAGAATTACAAAGATCCATCTAGCAAGCCATTTCCAAATACCATTGTCAAAAGTATATAATTTCATGTCTCTTCATGACTAGGCAACTAGTTTACAAACGGTCTTTTTGAACTGGTAACAGAGCATAAGAGAAGAAAAAACTTCACAAAATTTCACAACAACTCTAGTTTCAACTAAATTTCTAATGTGGCTAACCCAAACTTGCACACTGAACGTGTCAAACATTAACTGAAGAATAGTGTATGGGGTTGTGTAAATTTACCACACTAAAATTCAACACTTGCCCCATGGTTTTCACATTTTAAGACTTTCTAACACTGAAATTCCTCAAACATAAATTACATGCCAAAAACGTTTCAAACAATGGTATAAGCACATTGAATTCAATATATTATTACAAGTTAGAACAAAATAACAAAGGGTCCTCTTAAAGGATTCAGTGGGCATTAATGGGCACAAGTTAGGATCAAAATAATTAGTAAAAAAATAAAAATGAATAATCGATTATTAAGATTGTCACAGTTGATAGTTGACTGAGTAATCACCTTTGTCTCCCACTTCTGGCTGGAAATCCCAATGTCGAAGATAGGAGTCGAACACCTAAGGACGACGACGCTTAATAAGTACAATGTCTAATTTCCAAGCTTCAAAAGGGAATTGAGATTGGGTGGTCGATTTCCCAAGCTTCAAAGAGGAATCATGATGGGTTAGGTGTGTGATTTCTCGCTAGAAATCCCAATGTCGAAGAGAGGAGTCGAACACCCATAGGACGACGAAGCTCAGTGTTCAGGATGGGCAGGTATTGAAGATGAAGAGGGCGGGGAAGAAGAAGAAGCCGCGAAGGGCGATGAAGGGAAATGGTGTGAAATGAATTACGTTTCAAATGAGAAGGACCAGAAATGGACATATTGAGAGATTGACGCCCAAATTTAAGAGAGGGTAGCTAGGTCAAATATCACATGTAAGAGGCTGTTGAGTCATTTTACTCCATTTAAGTGAATAAGGGCATTTTTGCTCCTCAAGTGGACATTTTAGGAAAATGAAACATTGATAATGGACATTGTTGCAAGTTTTTAAAAAGTGGACATTTTTGCTCTTTTTAAGTTAGGAAAGACTATTTCCTTCAATTTTCACAAAAAAAAAATAAAAATAAATAAATAAATAAATATGTCAATAGTTGTGATGACACAATGGTGTCTCTCACACTCACACATTCAAATCCTATTGATTATTCCGTATACTGTGGATTTGGATCCCGTTCGTATCTCATATTGTCTTCAAGTAAATTAATTATCTTAATTAATTTTATCTTTTGGTGGAGTAAAACCAGGGGTACAAAATGGATGGCTTGGCTTGTTAATAGCCCGGTATGACCATGCAGGGCCCTTAACAAGTCAAGCCCAAAGGAGTCTGAAGACAAAACATGCCAGGCTCAGCCTAGCCTGTTAAAAAAATTTAGGGCTTGGCCTGGGCCTGCGGCCTATCCTTCTATCTGGGCTTGTTTGCTAACCAGGCTTTGACCTGGCCTGGTATTGGCAGGGCCGGGCCAAGCTCGGCCTGTTACGGGACCGGGCTGCCAGGCCAGACCTTCCAAGCCTGGTTCATTTTGCTTCCCCTGAGCAAAACCATAAAAATTAATGGAAATAATCGAGACCATTGATTTGCTATATTAGACATGTGGCAATAGATTATGAAGGTGATGACAATTAATGTGAGCGGAGAATCCAAATCTGTATATTCTTTCAAAGTGCTTGAAAAAAAAATCTTTTCAAGGTTCACACGTATATTCAAGTATTTTTAATAAATTTATATTTTAATTTATTTACATTTAATTAAAATTTTGAGAACTTATATTTTCAAAATATATATATAAGAATTAAAGACCATTTAATTAAGTCAAACCTAAGATGATACATTATTTTCAGATCAATAAACATTTTTTTTCCTTTTTTTAATAATGTTTTTTCATGGGTCTCTTATAAGGGATCATTTATTTTAATTTCAGTAAGGACCTTGATAAAATCACATCGATTTGTATGAGTTTTGATTTGAATTTTGTTGTGGATGATAAGTTCATTGAAATCTATTTATAAATAAAATTTGAGAATTTTTCAAGCATAAAAACTATTTTTGTTGAATTTTTCTATATTTCCCTCATTTTTCGGATACCTTCATATTTAACAAAATCTTGGATAAATAGTTCTAGTGATTGAACAAATTTTAAATTTAATTCATAGGTACATTTCATTGAACTTATCTTCCACAAAAAAGTTTATATCAAAATTCATAAAAATCGATGTGATTTCATCAAGGTTTTTACTGAAATTAAAATAAGGGATCTCTTATAAGAGATACACTCATATATATATATATATATAGTCTTTCTATTGTCAATTTGAACTGATATAAAATATATCAGTTCCTTATATGTGGATCATTGGATTTAAAAGATGTTTTGACAAGTGCATGAAGTCAAGTCAAAGCATTTAAATCCAATTGCCCACATACAATGAACTGGTATATTTTATATTAGTTTGAACTCACAATAGAAAAACTATATATATATATATATATAATCCCTTATTTTAACGTAAAGTGAGGACCTCCATGAAATTTATCAATTTTTATGAATTTTGATTTGAATATTTTTTGTAGATGATAGGTTCTATATATGAATAAAATTTGAGAATTTTTCAAGCACTAGAACTATTTTTATTGAATATTTCTATGTTTCGCTCATTTTTTTGATGCTTTCATATTGAACAAAATCAGAATATAAATAGTTCTAGTGCTTAATTTTTTTATAAATTTTTTTTTAATTCATAGTTACATTTCATTGAACTTATTATTGAAAAAAAAAAATCAAATCAAAATTCATAAAAATCGATGTGTTTTAATTAAAGTCTTTACCGAAATTAAAATAAAAGATACCTTATAAGAGATTTACTCGTATATAATACAAAATTTGGAATCGGAGATGGAATATAATTTTTTTTTTTTTTTTAATTATAACTATTGCTGGGACTTGACTAGATTAGACTCTACAAGCACCGTCCAGAATACTAGTCCCACTACCGAAAAAAGGTTACATATGGACTACAACTCTCATACCTAAAGAGAAGGCTGCTCCCACTTATGAGAGAGGGAATACAAATTAAACTTATAATTGCAATAATATGGATGTGAAAGGCTTGTCGATAGTATTTCAAATAATGATATGAAATTCTTATATTTATATTCTCTTAACCGAATTGTTGGAAAATTCCATCATATGAGACCACACATGTAAATATTAAATGTGTTATGCTATCTTTGGTTAAACCTAAATTAACCAAAGATATGGTTCCCAAATTACACGATACATTTTTGGCTTTTCTGTATCCCCATCACCAAAAAAGAGAGAACACTTTTGTGTTCCAAGGATCGTGATAATTTGGAAGATCTCAACCTGTCCACCAACTTCCGGTAACGGATTTAGGTATGCTTCCGCTTTCTCTTATCTCCATTTTCTCTTGAATTGATATGAGTTAGTAACATGTATTTAGGGTTTGATTAAACATGATATAGAAACATGTTTAGGTCAAAACTTTGGAATAATTATGTGTCTATGCATGTTAGATTAATTGTTAATCAAATTCCTTACAAGTGGTATTAGAGCCACCCATGATCATGCTTGAGGAATTTTAGAGATTTGAGATTTGTATTTTAGGTTTTAATATATTTCTAAAAAAAATATTTATGCATTTAGTATGAAAATTTTAGGGTTTTTTGATCTTCTTTTGTGAAATTTGTTTGAGTTTTTGGGGTCAGATCAATCAGTTTTGGTGTTGGTTCAGTTCTCGATTCGATCTGATGAGGGTTGAGTTTTATGGCAACAAAAAAAAAAATCCCATCATTCCTTCTTCCTTCTCAGTCAACGCCACTTTTCTGGTGGTTTTTTTGCACGAAACCTACGCGTTTTGCGACGAGGAGGACGATCGGTGATCGGACGAGATCGAGATCCATCACCGCCTCTAGCCGCTGGTCGACCGATCATTTTTGGATCAATACTTGGGTGGCACCAAATTTACGAATTACGGGTCGGTGGGTTGTGTCGTCATTTGTCGTTGCCTTCTGGTGACGACGTAAAGGTTTAGACGGCGGCGACGTGAACCTAGGGTTCACAAAGATTGGTTTTTGCTCAGGCCCTTCTTTTAAAAATTTGAAATTCTTAAGGGACCGTTTTGTAATACTTTTGGGCAATTATGTGATTTTGATAAAATGTTGGGCCTATTTGTAATTATTGAAACTTGATATGACTTTCTGTAATTTTACAAAATCAGGGTAGTTTTGTAATTTTATTTATAAAAAAAATTAAAGAATCAACACAAATTCAAATATTTTTTGGTATATCTTTTATGGTTAAATAAAGTAGTTCATCATTCTAAATGGGTTAACTGAAACAAGATGTCGCCAAAGTGATCTCTCTTGTGTAGATTTTTCATAAGGGACGAATGTTTGTGAGTGTGCAAATTCATGTGGGTATTAGCCGGCCCAAAGGAAGGTTAATACTTGGCCGAATTGCACACACACCTATGGTTGTAAACATGTGACAATTATAAGATTTTACATGTGAATAATAAGTCAATCCAAAGATAAATTTATTATTTGATATAAATTATTGTCAATGTTTGATCACTGCAACAAGAGTACCATTTACAATTAATATTATTGTCCAAAGACTTGAAATTAATGCTGTGTTAGGTATCTTGAGATGAGACTTACCATTATTTGAATTTATTGATTATTATCATTGCAAACTGTTTATTTGTTTGTTTTGTTCTCTTTACGGTTAGTGTTTCTACTATATCTGCTAATATCAACTTTATGATCATGCTTAATGGCACCAACTTTAAGGATTGGAAGGAGAACATAGAAATGGTTCTCGACTGCATGGATCTGGACCTTGCACATCAGATTGAGAAACCCGCTTCTCTTACGGATGCAAGTTCTGCTGATGACAAGAAGAACTTTGAGAAGTGGGATCGCTCAAATTGCATGAGTTTAATGATCATCAAGCGCGGCATTCTGGAGGCATTTAGGGGTGTGATATATGAAAAGATAACTAAAGCCAAAGAGTTCCTAGTCGAAATTGAAAAACATTTTGCAAAAAAGGATAAGGCAGAAATAAGCACGCTTTTACAAAGCTTGATTTTTATGAAGTACAAAGGCAAGGGGACATAAAGGAGTACATTATGGAAATGTCTCATATTGCTTCTAAGCTTAAGCCACTAAAGCTCGAGCTGTCTAACAACTTGCTCATGCATTTGATAGTAATATCACTTCCTACACAATACAGTCGGTTTAAGGTCAGTTACACCTATCAAAAGGAGAAATTGACTTTTAATGAGCTCATTTCTTTTTATGTGCAAGAGGAAGAGGGATTGAAGTAAGACATGACTGAAAGTGTTCATTTGGCTAGCACCTCTAAAGATAAAGGCAAAAGAGTATCAGGTCTGACCGTGGTGGTGAATACTACGACAGATATGACGGTTCAGATGAATAATGTCCGGAACCGTTTGCTAAGTTCCTAGAGGAATATGGAATCGTCCCATGGTACACCATGCCATGATCACATAGCATGAATAATGTAGCTGAAAGGCGAAACTGGACTCTTAAAGATATGGTAAGGAGTATGATTAGTCATTCCACCTTACTGGAGTCACTCTGGGGAGAAGCAGTCAAAACAACAGCTTATATTCTGAATCGAGTGCCAACTAAAACAGTTGCAAAAACACCTTATGAGCTTTGGATATGTAGAAAGTCTAGTCTAAAGCATTTTCACATTTGGGGATGTCCAGCTGAGGCAAGGCCTTACATGCCACATGAAAAGAAATTGTACTCCAAAACTGTGAGCAGCTACTTCATTAGCTACTTCATTGGCTACTTTGAGCGATCTATGGGCTATAAGTTTTATATTTCTCTAGGAACATGAAGAAGACATTGGAATGGTGGAAGATGATCCAATCAACCTCCATCAAGCTATGCAGGGTTCCAACTCTCAAAAGTGGATTGATGCCATGAATGAGGAGTATAAGTCTATGCAAGACAATAAGGTTTGGGAACTTGCCCCATTACCAGAAGGTGCAAAGCCCATTGGTTGTAAATGGATTTTTAAAACCAAAAGGGATTCGAAAGGTAATGTGGAGGTATAAGGCTCGTTTTGTAACTAAAAGTTTTACCCAAAAGGAAGAGATTGACTTTAAAGAGACTTTCTCTTCGGTTTCAACGAAATATTCTTTTAGGATAATCATAGCACTTGTTGCACATTTTGGCATTGAGCTTCATCATATAGATGTCATGACGGCGTTTCTCAATAGTGACATTGATGAAACAATTTATATGGTGCATCCATAAAACTTTGAGTCGGGAGACATAAATAATATGGTCTGCAAATTGACAAAGTTCATCTATGGACTCAAGCAAGCTTCCCGTCAGTGGTACCACAAGTTTCATCAAGTGATTATCTCGTTTGGTTTTGAGATAAATGTTGTTGATAATTGTGTGTATCATAAATTCAGTGGGAGTAAGAACATATTTCTGGTTTTGTATCTCGATGATATATTACTTGCCACAAATGATATAGGCATGTTGCACGAAACCAAGAGATTTCTATCAAAGAATTTTGAGATGAAAGATCTTGGTGACGCCTTTTTTGTATTAGGGATTTAGATACAACGAGATTGCTCTCGAGGTATTCTTGGATTATCACAAAGGAGCTATATCGATAAAATGCTCAAAATGTTTGGCACACAAGACAATAAACTAGGTGACGCCCCTGTCGCTAAGGGAGACAATTTTAGTCTCAATCAGTGCCCTAAAAATAACCTTGAAGTTAAGGAAATGCAAAATATTCCCTATGCATCAGCTGTATGGAGTCTAATGTATGCTCAGATGTGTACGTGTCTGGATATTACGTATATTCTTGGTATGTTAGGCAGATATTTAAGTAACCATGGGAAGAATCATTGGAAAGCAGCCAAGCGGGTTATGAGATATTTGTAGAGAACAAAAGATCAGATGCTCACATATAAGAGATTGGATTAGTTGGAGATCATAGGGTATTCTGACTCCGATTATACTGAATGTCAAGACAGTAGGAGATCCACATCAAGCTATATATACCTATTGGCTGGTGGAGCTATTTCTTGGAGGAGTGCCAAATAGACACTCTTAGCTTCTTCCACCATGGCAACAGAGTTTGTAGCATGCTATGAGGCATCCAACCATAAGATATGGCTGTGAAATTTTATCACTGGGCTGTGTATTTTGGAGGGTATTGAACTATATTGTGACAATAAATCAGCAATACTATATTCCAACAATAACAGGAGTTCATATAGGTCAAGGCATATTGAATTTGAGTTCCTAGTTGTGAAGAAGAGAGTGCATAGTTGACGGATATCTATAGAGCACATTGAGACAAACTCCATGATAGCGGATCCGCTTACAAAGGGATTACCACCCAAGGTCTTTCATGAGCACACTACTCATATGGGTGTTATTTTGTGTGAGGATATCACATTATAGTGGGAGTTTGTATCATTTTGCATTTTATTGCTTTATGTTTGATTTTGGACATACTTATGCATTCATGTATTTAGATATTTTTCTGATCAGAAATAAAGTATTCAATTCATTTCACTCTGTTACATTATGATAAGTTTTGATCTCACTAAAGAATAAAGTAGGATAAGTTAAATAGACATGTATAGATCACATTGCATGTAATTTCCATGCTATGCATCCATGATTGATCTATGTCATTTGGTTATGTTGGTGTACGTGACCATTGATGGGTTTAGTCATGCTAAATGTGACGAAAACCTCTTTGATCCTATAACGACATAATTAATGGACGAGATTGTTCGGATATACCCTAAAATTGTGATAGCAAAATTTTGGAGCTTATAAAGTCATACACATTTGTAAAGCTGCATATGTGGTCAAGTGGAAGATTGTTGGAAAATTCCATCATGTGGGGCTACACATGTAAATATTAAATGTGTTATGCTATCTTTGGTTAAACTTAAATTAAAGTAATCTAATTAAGATTTAAAATTTTAAGGCTTAAGGGTGTAATTGTCATGGAATTAATGTGTAGATGCCAGAGTGCTATATCTAATTTGATGATATAATAATATGATTATTATATATTACAGTAGAACTTGTTTCCGATTCTTCTCATTCACAATTAGTAAAAGCGCCCTTAGGGTTAAGGTCCCCAAATTACACGATATCTTTTTGGTTTTTTCTGTATCCCCATCACCAGAAAAAGAGAGAACACTTTTGTGTTCCAAGGATCGTGATAATTTGGAAGATTTCAATCCGTCCACCAACCTTTGACAATGGATTCAAGTACGCTTCAACTTTCTCTTATTTCTCTTTTCTTTTGAATTGATATGGATTAGTAATGTGTATTTAGGGTTTGATTAAACATGTTTATGTCAAAACTTTGGATTAATTATGTGCATATGCATGTTAGATTAATTGTTAATCAAATTCCTTAACACGAATATGTAAAACCTAGATAATTACTATTATAGTTGTACGTACATACATGATAGTATGATACATCCATGCTTACTCTAAAGTTTCAAAATAAGAATGAAATTTCTTGTTTGAGTACAAACCAGCCCAAAATTATTTGTAGTTTTGATGCTCAATTCACTAGATATCGACTTAGAAAATTCAAAAAATGTCAGCACATGAGTCTTGACTATAGAATTAAATAGTTAATTTTGTACAGAAAAGTTAGTGGGATTGCACAGCGCACGAGAGCAGTCCCAGCAGTCCTGATTGTACGGTTTAATAGAAAATAATTTTGCTTAGCTTCACCGTTCATGGCTAATTTCTAGTAGGAAAAGCAATGATTAAATTTTAAAAAACGTGACTACAAATGAGAGATGTGAAACATAATGACTAATAATAATTTTATGTCAAAGTGTTGATGCTCGTGGGACAGCGCGTGAATTTAACGAGAGTATGGATTTGTTTGAATCATTTGATCTTTCTAACAAACAGACGGACAGCGCGTGTCTGAATTCTGAAAAAAACCATTGGCTATTTTAAGAATCTTTATCACTTTTGAGAAAAAGGTTAGACGAATAAAAAGGATTTACTACAACTACCAGTCTTGACTCTTGAGTCTACCAACATTAATAATAATCAAGGAAAAACAAAATATTCTGACATCCCTCATTATTAGCCTAATTAAACTTAGAGAGCCATTATGCCTTTTGAGACGTTGACACCCCTCCCGTTTGAGTTTCACAATTCAATCCATTAATATTCATTATATTGATCAATAAATTAATAAAATTACCTTCTTTAAATAAAATATATTTAATAATAAAATAAAATTATAAAATTTTAATAAAAAAGAGTGTAGAACTGAAGATCTTTTCACTACAACCATCATGTTTAAACAAGTTTTATTTACTACAAATATTCGAGATTAATTTAAACCTCTCTTTAGTAGTCATATTAAACTTAGATGTAAGATTTATATATTATTTGTAATTCTATTTCCTTAAAATATTTTATATATTACAATATCATTATGCACCGTATGATTAAGGTTAAGATCGGTAGGGGAGTGTCAAGGTCTAATAAGAAATTATTGGTCTCTTAGTGAAATTACTACATTAGTGAGGTTGGTGAGAGTATTTTGCCGGAAAATCAAACAACGAAATTTACAGTACTTTTACCGTGTGATGGTGGGCCCGTTACACTTGTAACTTGTAAGTCGTTGCACGCAATTCAGAACTCTTTGTATTATTATCATATATTTATTGTGCTGTGCATTTCATATTCTCGTGCTCGCAATTTACTCTTCACATCAATTATCATCTCCATCGATAATTAATCCAAGTGAGTCTTTCTTCTTCTTGTTCTCGCTTCATTTCCTTAAAAAAAATATTATTTTTTATTTTTAAATTTCAGTGTGCATGTATATTTCTGAGTTCAAGCTTTATGTCTCTAATTGAAAGACCATGGCTTCTCTTCGGTTATTGATTCTAAGATTGGGGATTTATTTACTTTGAGCTTTTATTATGAGATTTGGAATCTGTTACTGTAACCAATTGACTACGATCAAACTAGGTCAATTTCCTGTGATTCTGTGCTTGATTGTGCTCTCTGTTGCTTGAATCTTGACTGTTTATGTCAATATGTTCACTGAAATGTTGTTTTTTGTTGTTGTTGCTGTTTCTGAAATAATTGGAAATAATTAGACCAACCTCTTTGAAATTTGGTCTAAGTAGGTCGTGTCGGAGTTGACTCACAAGTCACAACTCAAACTGCTCGCAGTTGTCTTTAACAGGACGCTATACCATAATAGGCAACTGGGTTGTCATTTGGGGACAGGTCACACAAGCTTAGAAATTAGATAAATTTTTTGTTTGCATGGAATGAAATTAAGCTATAAGTCTTTATAATAAGTGGCCCCTTATTCCAAAAGATGCTTAGAAAAATTTCCAGCCAGAAAGAATGTTAAGTGAGTGGTCGTGTCTCCAAATGTTCGAGAAAGAAATGATATCTTGGGTGGGTCCATAGATGTTAACATTCAGGTTACAATTCTATGCTTATATTATATGTCAAGGAGCTTAGTTAGTGATTTATTCATTCAAGTTCTCGGCTTCTTGCTTTTGTGCAAGTTTAGGTTCTCAGCTAACTGTTAATTTTTGCCTTGTCTACTGATTTTCTTTTTCAATAAATGTTACTGATCATTGTGAGATTGAGGAGCTTTTTTATTCATTCTTTCATCGGTGTTTCTATTTACTTGAAACATAGGAAAAATGTCTGAGAATAGGTTAGTAGAGAACCTTTTGGACAACATTGTGGAAACCATTGCTGACAATATTCCTAAGCAGAAGTCTGTGCCCTTTTTTGAGGAAGATAGAAACTCAGTCACTTCTCAATTCAATCGACTGTTTGGACGCCAGAAGCCTGTTCACCATATTTTAGGGGGTGGAAAATGTAAGTTCATTTTGTTTCCTTTCTTGTAATCACAATCATTCTTACAATAAATAATATTTTCCTTTTTCTTCAAATGTATAGCTGCTGATGTTTTGTTATGGAGGAACAAGAAGATCTCGGCCAGTGTATTATCGGTTGCTACGGCAATTTGGGTGCTTTTTGAATGGCTTAATTACCATTTTCTTTCCCTTATATGCATTGTTCTCGCCCTTGGTTTGCTTGCTCAATTTTTTTGGCTGAACGTTTCTGGCTTGTTGAACAGGTATAAACGTATCATACGTTTTCCCCATTGGATGCTTGTCTTGCTTGGCTAATTTTAATTGTATTGGTGATCAATTCTATTTTGATAGTTGTAATTCTTTAATGGTGACAGATCGCCGTCTAAAGTACCTCGCATCGTTCTGCCACCAGAGTTATTTGCCAACATTGGTGTTGCAGTTGGTGATCATGTTAACCAAGCTCTTCAATTTCTTCAGGATGCTGCATGTGGAGGGAATTTGAAACAATTTCTTGTGGTATGTTTCAAAATGCAAAATTTTAATGATAATTTCCCCTTTTTTTGTTTCCATATACTTGCATACTCAATGATCCTCCTTCGTGATGCAAAACCATAATGCTTGAAATATTAGGAAAACCATAAATCTCAACTGCATGGGATTTACCTGCACTAAACTAAACGTGAAATCCATCAGGCTTCAACATTTTAATTTATTTTAAAGAGACATAGTCTGTAATGCAATGAAAACAAAATTTGTTGCAGGTTCTGTCACAAAACCTTTTCCTTTCTTTCCTCTTTTTTGCAAACACTGATCCAATAAGATTAGAAGACTTCAGTTATGACTGGAAAGGTTGTTGGGCTTCATTGCTGTGTTAGCAAGTGTCTAAAAATAATTGTAATTTGTGTTTGTTAGAGAGAGATTAAGAGAAGGATAACTTAATAACACAATTATCATTAATTCTCTTGCACCCACAAGTACTAGGGTGAAGGTTCCCCAAGTTAACTATTGGCAGACGGCGAGAACATAGTTGAGGTTGATTATTGACCATTATTTTATCAAACATCATTCCTTTATTTAAGGCAGTGTATAATGTTTTTAAATTGCGTTTTCTTTTCCTTAAGTTATTAATAATTATTTTCCATATAATATCTTTGGTGGTTAAGTATCACATATAATTTCCAAAAAAGAGTTTCTGTTTGCCATTTTTCTTGGAAATGAATTACTGATTTTTAAGATATTCTTTTAGGTTGTAGCAAGCTTGTGGGCTGCTGCTGTGATTGGGAGCTGGTGCAATTTTCTGACTGTTTTATATATTGGTAAGAAATCATTCTTATGTTTACACAGCATAACTAATTGCTAATATTACTATATATTAATTTTCTGGTTGGGTACTGTGCGTGCAGTTGATATTCATGTTAGGAGAGTTTTCAGCTGCTATTGATGATTTTGAATTACTATATAATTTAATGTATCTACACTAATATATTAAGTGAAGCATTGAGTTGGTCTCTTCCTGGTTGAGTGAATTGTTCACTGAGTTTGTAATTTAATTTATCTTTTTATCTCACGACTAGAAGGGTTAGTTAACATTTATGAGATTGGTCCTAATTGCTGTGTCCTTATCATAATGAAATATTCTTGTGATAATTACTAAAATATCACGATGATAATTGATGTTGTGATATGTGGCTGGAATGAAATGAAAGCCATTTACTGTTGAAATGAAATTTGATAGGTATACCATCAAGGCTTATCACCTATAAATCCCGTGGTATAAAATTATACAAATCCACTTTTCATCCTTTTGATCAAAATTCAAGGGGTGTTGTGTAAGTGGTGGGCCAGGAGAGAGAATACACAACAACCGTTTGATTTTGATCAAAGGGTTGAAAATTGAGTTTGTTTATAATTAATAATTTTATATCAGGGGGTTTGTAGGTGAGAAACCTTGGGTATACCATTACCATAAGGGATAACCATATATCAGGAGTATCAACAATACAAAGCACTGGTTTCAAACTCTCAATTAAAACATTTGAATACAATTTGTTTTTTTTTTTTATAATTATCCTGTTCATATTCACAATACCTCCATTTAGCTATGTACAAAGTTTATTGCTTTCATATTTAGTGCTAGAAATCTTGATTGTAACTGTGATCTATATATTAATTCAAAATTGCATTGTTGTAAATGTTGAAGGTTTTGTTTGTGCGCACACATTGCCAGTCCTGTATGAGAAGAATGAAGATAAAGTGGACAGCTTTCTGAACAATACCCTTGACCAGTTCCAACATCACTACCGGAAAATCGATACTGGTTTCCTCAGCAAGATCCCCAAGGGAAGGTTCAAAGGAAAGAAGCATGAATAGATTGATCAGGTCATGCATTGGATTTCAATAATTTGTTTATATTAATTGATTAGGGATTAAACAGAACATATATGGTGTGCTATATTTCATATTTGTGAAATATTTTGTTATGTCGTTAATGTCTCATAGTATTCCTCGTGCTTCATGTAACTTTGGCTCTACAAGGAAAGGATTTTGCTATCATTCAGAAGTCAGAACGGTAGCTATACACAATAGAAAATTAGTTTTAAAATACTAATCAAACAAGTTCATCAATTCCTCAAATCCTTGTCTTAAATTTACCAACTCTAACCAAACATAATTTCATAGTCACAAGAATTATTACTCAATTTCATAGTCACTTGATAAGAACACTTGAGAAATAAAATGACATCTTCTCTTAAGGTCCAATTGAAAAAAAAATAATAATAATAATAATTAATTATAACTTTTTTAATCACATCATTTAACCATGATTTTAGATAAATACTTGACACGGTCTACTATTACTCTAAATATTATTGATAAATTTGTGAATTAAAATGCACTAATTTTTATTGATAAGTAGAAAAACACGTGCGAAGATAAAAGAAGAGACGTGGCAATTGAGAAGGAGAAATAAGGGTGACAGGTGGCACCAATGAGAGAATGCGGAACCTTATCCCACATGAAAATCTAATCGTCTTTTCATCATCCAAATATCCAAAATCCAGTGGCAGCCAATTCCCTTCACATATTATTATTTTCTTTCCTTGATTTTTATACACTAACAAAATAATAAAGCTTTTTGTCCTAGTGAGTGAGTGAGTGAGTGAGTGAGTGAGATAGAAATCGATCAAAACCCAAACCAAAAATGGCATCCACCTCATGCTTCTTGCACCACCACACACTCTCTACCCCCACCAGATCGTCGTCGTCGTCACAGCGCCAAGTGTCGAGCATCAAGCCAACCCAGCTTGTCTGCCGGGCACAGAAGCAAGCCGTTCAAGAAGACGACGGCAGCGTTGTCTCTCGCCGATTGGCTCTGACAGTGCTTATTGGTGCTGCCGCCATCGGCTCCAAGGTCTCTCCTGCTGACGCTGCCTACGGTGAAGCTGGTACTTTCCTTTCTTCTCTTTAAGTCTTATCATTTCATTTAATTATCTTTACTTTCATGTCACTTGTTATAATATCATCAAACTATCATATCTCAAGTAAATAATAACTTATTAAACTTTTGTTGATTAATTTGTTAGAATAATTCTCCGGTGAGGATCAGACTTGGTCTCAAAAGTTATCGCATGTGATAATTCTTGAGACAGTACGAACCCTAATTTGTTATAGTGAAACTTTGATGTCACCTTAACATAACAAAATCACTCAAAATTAACTCTGTGATGATGATATAATTTGAAAAATTGCAGCGAATGTGTTTGGTAAGCCAAAGACTAACACAGACTTCGTGCCATACAATGGCAACGGATTCAAGCTGACGCTCCCTGCAAAATGGAACCCAAGCAAAGAAGTAGCAGAATACCCAGGTCAGGTTCTCAGATATGAAGACAACTTCGATACCACCACCAATGTTGCTGTCATGGTAACCCCTACTGACAAGAAATCTATCACTGACTACGGTTCCCCTGAACAATTCCTCTCTCAGGTCTGATTTATTTTCACCCTAACTCTAATTACTATTCTTTTTGTATCATATGTATAATTAATGTTTGATCTTTGCAGGTGGACTATTTGCTTGGAAAACAAGCCTACTTCGGCAAGACAGATTCTGAGGTACAGTTAGTACCCATATCTAATCTTTTTGTTTTGTTGTTGTCTTCTTGCAGCTAGATACTTAATTATGTGAATTCTTGAATTGGTGATATATGTAGGGTGGTTTCGACAGTGGTGCCGTGGCAACAGCAAACGTATTGGAGACTGCAACACCAACGGTTGGCGGGAAACAGTACTACTACTTGTCGATATTGACAAGAACAGCTGACGGAGATGAAGGCGGCAAGCATCAGCTAATCACAGCAACCGTTAAAGATGGCAAGCTTTACATTTGCAAGGCACAAGCTGGAGACAAGAGGTGGTTTAAGGGAGCAAGAAAATTTGTGGAGAGCGCTGCAACTTCTTTCAGTGTTGCCTAAATGAGGAAAGTTTTATGTAATATATATGATGTTTGTTTCCATCTTGTGGATATTTGATGGCATATAAGGACCCTCTTCTGCTGTGTTCAATTCTCACATCCTGCTGGACTCATTTCTGATTAATTTGCCACAACTTCCTTAAGATATGAAACTCATTAGTATCGCAGTAAACTCATGAGTCATGTAGGATCACGTTGTGTAATCATATTCGAACCCACAATCTCATAATGCAGGTTTGATGGGCAAATCACATGGAGCATCATGCATGTGTTGTGCAAGAGAGGGTGGACGAAGAATTACAAGTGATAATTAAGGACAGATAAACAACTGTTTGTGAATATCATTTAGGCTATAAATAAATTATTACAGGATTCATCTTCATACATGCATCTCTTCCTCTTGTACAAGACTTGATAAACTTTCAAGATCAAGACTTTCCATATATTATACTAGACACACTGTTGCCAAAAACAACAGGAGTTTTAAATTTATAAATGTCAATTTACCCCCAGATCAGGAGGGCCAATTTGCTCTCTGATCTTAGGATACTGAGTAAGACAAATAAGGAGCGTAATAGCATCGTCCATATTTTTGGTATAGCTTTTCTATGGATCCAAAAAGTTTATTTATTTATTTATTTATTTTAATGTTAAAAGTTCATTTGATATATTTTTTTTTGGTTGTTTTGCCAAATTCAAGAAGAAATTTTTTTAATATTAAAAATAATTTTCTTAAAAAATTATTATTATTGTTATTATTATTATATATTAGAATTTGAGCTTATCCCAAGAAGTTTATTTTGAGTGTTTTTTAACGGATAAATTGCCTCAATTACCCTTTATAAACTTTAAATATTTCAACATTTACCTCATTCATTACAATTACTTTGTCAAATGTATTTTTGTAACTTACAACAACAAAAGTATATTGACAAACAATCTAGCTCTTTTTTTAGGTATAAATCTAACTCTCTTTTAATTGAATATCAAACAACATAAATTTTTTTGTTAATAATTCTACTCAGCTCTACGGGTAAAAGAACTGCTCCAGAAGCTCTACCGGTCAAAATAGGTTTTATTTTTTTTATTTTTATTTTTTTTATTATAAAAGTCTTTCTCAAAAAAAAATTTATCGTTTAGTTGTCATTCAGTAGAGTTTTTAGACTAGGGGCGAAGCCAAGATTTTGGCTTTGGGGGGACCAAGACAAAAACTAATATTGTAGGTCACGCAATCTTCAAATTATATCAGTAGAAATCCCGTACAAGAAAAAGTATGAAATCCCGCACCTAATACTTTTCAACAAAATGTGATACCATTTGGTGTTAAAAATAATGATACAAATAAATAAATAAAAAAGACATTAACTACTTAAAATGTAATATGTTTATTTTATATCTAGAAAGCTATTTATAACCAAATTAATCTAATTTTGTTTTTAATTTTCATTTCAATTACATAATCAAAGAGTGTATGAGAAAACATCTTTTATTTTGTAGAAAAATTTATGCTTGTTCTTAACGGTATGCATAACTGGAAAAAAATAAAATAAAATAATAGTTACCGGCTTATAAAATATAAATTTCAATAGCTTCATTATACCATTGATATATTTAAATCACAATTATTTATATACTTGTAACTTCATTTTATAATATTCATGTGAAACCAAATTAACTTATAATAATTTTGAAGAAAATTTAAATAATAAACTAATAAAGTAAATTTATCAAAATCAAATTAATATTTAACATAACAAAATAAATAATAAAGGTAGTCGCTATAAGAGTTCAATATTTACTTAGTTTTCTAGTGAAATCTAAAAAATATATATATATTATACATTTAATGAATAATGTTAGACTTCCCAATTTTTTTTCCAAATGTTTGTAGAGCGTGAGGTGCCAATATCACATCATTCATCATATAATATCATGATTTACAAGATATTGACACCTCACGTGCTACATACATTTGGGAAAGAATTTGGAAAAAAGTTTGGAAAGACTAGCATTACTCATATATAATACACACTAGATTAGATAATAATATATGAAATAATAGAAAATTAAAATACTAAAATGATTGATTTTATCTCCAATTTTCATGGTCAATAGAATTATGAAAACAAAAATTATAAATTAATTTATATTACTAAAATAATAAAAAGACAATAGAATATTATCACCTACTATATATATTACATTTTATGTATAATAGTTTTTTTTTTTTTTTGATTGGTTCATATTTTAATTAAATTTATAATAGTTGTTATACAACACTTCACTACTATGTACATATTTATTTCACTTTAAACATTATTTAATTAATTGTGATTTTTTGTAATTATAAAAAATAATATTTTCTCGAATTGTTTTTTATATCTTAAATTTTTTATATTATTTTTTATATTTTTATCATTTAAAAGAGATTTAAAAATTAATAGAATCAAACAATCTACGACTAAAAAGAGCTTTGTTAATTGACAATCAAATAACCAACCTTTTTTTAGTGTTTTAGAGCATCTTCAATGCAAAAGTGGCTTGCATACCAATAATAGTTGACATAACAACAATGTCAAAAGACTTGCTTCCTATGTGGTATAAAAATAGATTTGATAGACAATTAACTTAAAATTTGGTCTTCAATGTTTTTGTCCAAAACACAATCTTTTTTAATGATGTGTCCATTTTTTTACCTGCTTTATTTTTTATTTTATTTTTTTACCAAAAATAAATGAAAAATTAATGTCAGTTTTAAATACCTGCTGAGTCAACCAAAAAAAAATAGTTGTGCAACAGACCGTCTGAAAGTAGACGGTCATGTTGACGATGTCTAATTTTTTTTTTTTCCACATCAGCTTGAGGTTGAATATGCATGACTACATTGGAGAAAGATTTATTAACATAATGTCTATTAATCCTACGTGACATTACTTTTTTTCACAAGTCATTCTTACATCGGAGATACTTTTATAATGTAGAACTTTACTTCTAAAAGATATACCATTAAAAGATCTACTTTAAAAAGCTTTTATAAAAAGACCATAAATTCTAGTGGAAACTGTAGAAAAAAATCTTTCCCAACGTTTAGTTTCTAAAAAATACCCCCACTGCACTAGAATTGCCCTTTTAGCCTTTTTTACAACCCAATTTAGCATATTACCCTCTAAAACCCCATACCTGGAATTTCCCTCAATACTCTCCTTAAGTTTTTTATTCAATATAACTTAATCAATTTTACTCAGTTACCCTCCAAATATATTTCCCACAAAATTCACTTTACAACACAATTCAAAATAAATAAATAAAAACCTTTCTTGCTTTGTATACTAAAAAATCATGAACAAAACTCAAACCATTGCAAGAACCCAGAAATGAAGAGACAAAGATAAACGAAATATAGCAAGAAGTGAGACATCTCTAAAACCCTAACCTAAACAAGAGACTGAGACTGAGATGAAGATTGAAATTGTCGGTCTCTATTTAAAGCACAAGGCCGACGATCAACATTGATCAAAACACCCCAAACCCTAGACTAAACGCAGAGAGAGAGAGAGAGAGAGAGAGAGAGAGAGAGAGAGCACGAAAGCGGTCGTGGGTGGTAAAATAACTTAATTTGTTACAGTATTAAAAAAAAATTTACAGGTACTAATTTGTTCAAACTACTTTAATCTTCAATTTTATTGTATTTTCACATACTTGTCACATAGTTTTAAGTAAATGGTTTTTTTTTATACATGTCATGCAATGGACTAAGAGTGAGATAGGAAGAGACTTTTAGCTTGTGGGGGATTTATTTTTTTTTGGGCAAGTAGTTGTTGAATTTGTCCATTGTTGTTATTTGCATTTACATTATTTTAAATTATGCAACACTTGCATTAGGTGACTGAAGATCTTTGTTGTCATCAATGAATAAACAAACTAAAATGCCTCAGTCAGTTATGAAAAATTGTTTATAACTTTTTATTTTCTTTTGTTTTTTTCATTAACCAGATGCCGAAAAAGTCAAATGAAAAATTGTGGCGGTTCCCAGGCCATGATAAATGGATTTGAGTGAGAATTAACTCTCAAAGTAAAAAAGTATATGATTGGAGACTTAACAGTGCTCCTACAAAATTTTAGGTTGTTGGAAAAATTCATGTTGGGCCCTTTCAGCCAATATTTGAATTTGAAGCAATTGGTGACAGTTTACGAGCATCTAATTCATAATATTTTAAAAAGAGAGATTATTCACCCTAATGGACAAAGACCAGATGAGATGTGGTTTGGGTTGGGGAAGATGAAAGCTCTTTTTGGTCAAGAAGAGCTCTGTCTATACAACGGGTTGCAAATGAGACATCTGCCTGAAGGTTTTTCCAACAACAATGAAGTGCAAGAGGATTCAATGCTGACAAGAATTTTCAAAGGAAAAAGGTCTACTGTCGAGATATTGTATGTCACTTTGAACAAAATGTCGTCCAAAAAGAGTGAAGATGCATTAAAGATGTTGAATATCTATATGGTCAACCAATTCTTTGGCACGGATGACGGGCGGACCGCCATCTTGGGGTGGTCGTTTTCATTAGCTGAAAATGAAGATGAATTCAAACAAATTCCATAGGGTTCTTACATCTTTAGTTATACATTATATTCTCTTAATGATGTACTTGAGTAACGCCTCCATATACTAAGAGGTAAAGATAAGAAGAAGGAGAAGACAATAGAAGAAGAAAAAGTGAAAGTCAAAGGGAAAGGGAAAGGAAAGTTGCAGGATGAGGAAGATCAGAAGAAAAAGAAATTCACCATTATACCTACAATTTAACTGGGTTCCCTCTAGCACTTCAGGTATGTTTTATCAAAATTTTATGGTACTTTGAACATTAAAATATCTTTGTTGTAGAAAAACATTATTTGATATTAGTTTAAATTGTATAGGTATGAGTCATAGAGAGAGTTACTCGTTTTGAAAATCTCATCGGAAAAAGAGCTGTTGTCGGGTTTCCAAGGTTCACTATATGAGAATTCAGTTCAAAGGTTACAGATATTGAATCCAAATTCAATACAACGGTGTGTACTTAGTTAGTCTTTCTTTTTAGTTATATAGCAATAATTATTTTTAGAAATACCTTAACAATTGTTTGTTCCCGATATGCAGATGACTTTATTTCCTTTTGAAAATAGTACATATTACTTTAAGTTATTGAACCAGAAATATGTTTGTAGCCCACTAATAAATAAGAAGAGGAAGAAGTTGGTGAAGCCAATTGTACATCCAAGTGAAGAGGAAGAGGATGTTGGTTCTAATGATGAATGTGATGATAATGTGACAGGCAATGACAGTGATGAGATTGATAGAACTGTTCATAACAACCTTACATGAGCTTATATTGAGAGATCTAAAAGCACATATTCTAAGGAAAGTTGCAGGACAAGGAAGATCAAAAGCAAAAAAAAAAAAGAAATTCGCTATTATACCTACAATTTAACCGAGTTCCCTCTAGCACTTCAGGTATGTTTTATCAAAATTTTATGGTACTTTGAACATTAAAATATCTTTGTTGTAGAAAAACATTGTTTAATATTAGTTTAAATTGTATAGGCATGGGTCATGGAGAGAGTTATTCGTTTTGAAAATCTCGTCGGAAAAAGAGTTGTTGCCGGGTTTCCATGGTTCACTATATAGGAATTCAATACAAAGGTTACATATATTGAATCCAAATTCAATACAACGGTGTGTACTTAGTTAGTCTTTCTTTTTAGTTATATAGCGATAATTATTTTTAGAAATACCTTAACAATTGTTTGTTCCCGATATGCAGATGGCTTTATTTCCTTTTGAAAATAGTACATATTACTTTAAGTCATTGAACCAGAAATATGTTTGTGACCCACTAATAAATAAGAAGAGGAAGAAATTGGTAAAGCCAATTGTACATCCAAGTGAAGAGGAAGAGGATGTTGGTTCTGATGATGAATGTGATGATAATGTGACAGGCAATGACAGTGATGGGATTGATAGAACTGTTCACAACAACCTTACATGAGCTTCTATTGAAAGATCTAGAAGCACATATTCTAATGAATATCCCTCCCATTCTCTAATAGAAATCCTAAGGTATGATTGCATCTACACTAAACTTGCACAAATTATTGATAATTTGGATACAAATGTGAGTTGGTTTCTGTGGTTCATTGTACTGTAGGATTTCCATTATAAATTCTTTGTAGGGGGCTTTGCATATATGAACATATATATGTCACAGGCTTATGACTGATCCTGCAAGTGTTATTTGATTTTGGAAAACTGTTTTAGTATGCTGTTCTTGTATGCATTTAATAATTATTGTAAAATTCAAGTGTCTTCCACTATCCCAGAATTATTGTTGTTATGCTAGAAAGCGAGGAACGAATACTTTCCTTTTGTAGAGAGAAATTTTTCAAGATTAGAAATGAGATGAATGTTGGATATAAAGGTGTTGAAAACTCGCCAGCAAGCAAGTTTCGAACTGAATTCAAGGTTGGATATAGCGTATTTTATATATTATTATATATAAAAGTTTAGTTCTTAATAATTTCCACTAATTTATTATTGTTGTTGTTATAGGTTGTAAATCCCAATGATGGTGTTAGTCCTAATGTTGGAAATAATGTTGATGTTAATTCACAAATGGATGACAAAGACAATGAAGTTCAAGTTCATAAGGTTGTTGATGAATTAAATTCAGAAATGGCTAAGGCACATGCTAAAGATTCAGTTGGTGAAGTTGGTAAGGCTGCTCAGCAAGATGTTGTTGTTAATGGTGTTGATTTGAATTCGAATATGGATGAGGGAGATAAGAAAGATGTTGATGATGATCCAGTATCAGAAGGTGTTGGCCGTGATGATAGAG
Organism: Acer negundo; assembly: GCA_035582765.1. Taxonomy (NCBI): domain Eukaryota; kingdom Viridiplantae; phylum Streptophyta; class Magnoliopsida; order Sapindales; family Sapindaceae; genus Acer; species Acer negundo. The sequence goes on along the minus strand of CM069237.1, from coordinate 11,384,028 downwards.
TTGTGAAGGAGGTTGAGAGTGAGAATGATAGTGGGGTTGTTGAGGATGCTGCATTTCAGTCTAATATGGTCGAGGTACATTCGATAATTGTGTTATTATCATGTATATCAATGGTTTTCGCTTAACTAAATATCTAATCTTATGTAGGACTCAGAGAAAAAATATATCATTTACGAATAAGAGATGATTGAGATAAACCATTTTATTGAGCTATTTAGCAAGGATAAAATGGTTCAGTCAACATAAGTCATGAATGATTATCCATTTCTAGATGTGTGCTTTATTTTCCAAAACCTGTCTAATAGTGTGGTAGCGCTTGAATGGGCCAACCCTGATGTTGAATAAGAAGATAACGACAAAAAGAGGGGTTGAAAGCAGTCTAGGTGGCTCGAAAGCCCGTGGACAAATCCCATGCCCAGGAAGAAAAGGAAACCACATGACTTGAATGAACAGTCAAACGAGGAAGAAATAAATATAGTTGAGTTCATGTCATTTCTAAAGAGCCAAAACACCCTTATTCCTGGCTTTTAAGTGGGTAGCATTGATGGCGATAACCTGTTTAATAACATAATTGAACCCTTCTATAGATGCCCCAACTGCTATAAATCCATATTTAAACCAGTTTTTCTAGTCGGTCTTGATCTTAGTCAGAGTCCCAAGGTTCGATTGTTCCAAAACATAAAAATAAGCCAGCAACCTATGAATGGATTCCCACAAATTGTCAAATACCTAATTGAAAGCGTGCTCCTTCAACCTGTAGGCTTTGTTGTAAGATAGGTATATGACATGCTACTCCCTCATCTCGAAAATTATATCTTTAGGATAGATATTGCGTCCATGATCGCCAAATTTACGTGCAAACAAATCTCCTATCACATAGGCACTTACACGTTTAAATTCAATGTTGTAGTTGTCATTTCTGTCACATGTGTGCTCCTTAACGAAGGACTTAACATGCATGCCCGAATAACCCATCCACAACTTATCTGTGTACATTCTGTAGTGAACCATGTATTGTCTTTTGTATAATAGACCTTGGCCGGCAAAGTTTTCAAACATGTCTACTGATCGAACCGGTTTAATTAAGTAAAGCTCTAACCCTAATATTGTCCACCGTGTGTTCATGAAAGGTGGAGAATTGTTGGGTGTTCCACTCGCCCCTCGTTCTTCTATTTCATCTTTTGTTGTTGCTTACCTACCATTATCATCACCACTGTCATCTTCTGTATAGCTAGTTTTAGAAGTATCGATGCTTTCAAAACTATCATTATCATCCACAACTGCATGCTTCGTAGTTAATGCTGACGTCCCCTGGTCATTCCCTGCTGATGTAAATATGGGTAAAGGCTAGGATGCAAGCAGATTATTGCTGCCACTAACTGATTTATAATGTTGAATACCCGTTGGAGACTGTGGATTATCTATTGGTTTAATAGGAAACACCGTACATGCTGATTTGATTGTTGTATTGGTTGGATTTGTTGGATGTCGAAATTCATTTTCATTTGCTGCAGCAGGTTCAGATTTGTTGACAAATTGGACATCAACCGCGGCCCAACCTTTTTCCTTATTAGTCATCACAAAATCTACATCGTCATCACTCATAATAGACAATGTAATTGTATCATCCTCTGTTTTCATATACGAAGTTATCTTCAACACAAATTTGTCTCTATTAACTCATGTTCGCTGGTATATCGTTTTCACCAATTCATCGTAGACTCCGTTGTCATTTTTGGTTAGACGAAATGCAAACGAAATAGGACCAGTAAACCGATTACCCTTCAAATGCTCACCGTACTACATTAATAGCCCAGACATCGTATCCTTAGACCCTAAAAAAAGTATTAAAATCAGTCATTGACAAATTTTATAAACCTGTCAATTGTGTCACTAACTTAATTCAAGCAATCTTTGATTGTTTTTCACTCCCTAACAAGCATTTCATCATATACCTTAACTAAACCCAACAATACTGCATACACAAATCTCAATTCATGGTCAACAAATCCACTACCCTCGATCCCTCATTCTACCCAAAACATTTGAAAGTTTAACACCAATGCTGGTTTTTTTACCAAGGATACAAATATTAATTCTAAACCAAAATACATTACTTTCATTTTGACAATGTGATTTGGGGACTTACATTGACTGTGAGAGACCTTGTAAGCTCGATTGAAGGAGGTGGCGGTAAGATTTTGGTCAGCGGAAAGATTCTGGATATGGTCATCAAGTCTTCAGCAGTGGAGAAGATGAAGAACACGATTTGAGGGGTGGACAACTCGATGGAGAGGAAGAAGGGATTTGGATGGTTAGGTATTGAAATGGAAAGAATAAGTTTGTTATTGGATTAGCTTTGAAGTTGCAGGAGAACACGATGGAGAAGATGGAGTTAGGTCTAAAGATTGCGATTTTCTTTAGTCAAGTGAAGGAGAAGAATAGTAGGAGTAGTTTCGTCCTTACAAATTTTAAAAGGGTAATTTCAATCTTTCATAGGGTTTAATTGTATATGGTATTATTGTCATCCAAAGGCTATTTTTTAGAAACTAAACATTAAGAAAACACTTTTTTGCAACTTTATAATTCAAAGGCTATTTCCTAGAAACAAAACGTTGGAAAAGGCTATATATGCAAAGCGCCTACGGTTTAGGTACATCGTAAGAGATTATACGGCCTCATCACTTTGATGGTTGTGTTTAAATGCAGGCCATTTATAGAAGTTGATGGTCGTCACTTGAAAGTCCTTAATCTTAGGGACTTTGTTGTCTGCAAATGCAAGGAATGCTAACTTTGGTATGTTTTATGAGGCATTTTATTTATGTGAATATGAAAGCAATAAGAACTTGGTCTTCTTTATAAAACATTTAAACTTGGATATTGGGATGTAAGATACTGTAAGGGTTACTTTTCATGAGCAACATACTTTGTATACTTAATATTTCAGATTAGTCTTCAAAAACCTCACCATAATCAATTGATGGAATGTTGAAAGTAAAATTGCGATTTATTATCAGAATGATAATGAAGCACTGTCACAAGCTTGTTTGATATGACTGTCAGCTTGGAATGAAAATCAAGTATTTACACAAAAGTAATATGGTCAAGGAAAATAAGTGACAATGAATCTTCTAGGCTTTTGGTTTCAAGTTCCTCCATTGCAATAGTGGATGCCATTGCTTTGACCATCCTTGCGCTTCACATTTAGATCTTTCAACCCCCAAATACGAATTGTCCGGTCATCACTCCCGGATGCCAACATGTGCGGGTTTGTTGGATTCCAGCTCACACAGTTAACAGCTCCTGAATGACCTGATAATGCCGCTATAAGCTCACATGAGCCTCTATGCCATAAATAAACCTACGAGCATGGCGAAAACCAAATTATTGCAATTGAAAGATGATAGCTGTATTCATTCAGTTCAGAATGTCGGCAAAGATGTAAAACAAGGATCCAAAATCAAGACACCCTAAAACTAGAGTCATATATGCAATGTCCATTTAGATTAACACTGACATCTAGAATCCTAAATAATGGCAGAAGCAAGACAAATCTAAGAGGATACAGATCAACCCAACAGCTACGTTGCGTCAGCATCGTTGACTAGTTGTATACAACCTTTAGTTGTATACAACCTTCCGGCCAATATAATAATGGCAAAGATAGAAACAGTCAAAATCATCATACCCCAGATGTATAAGAAACTTAAAAATTATTACTTAAATTCCAATCTAAATGACCAAAGTACATAAAGAGTCTCATCTGAATAAGCAGTTCTGCCTATAGAAACAATAAAGGAAATTCTAAATTCTAATACGAGATGAGAAATAAAACTTGAAACATAAAATCATTGAAAATTTTATAATTACTTTCACTTGCTAATACATGTACTGATGTACATATATCCAGGCGAGTATATATATATATATATATCCGAATTATTATCAAAACCCCTTGAAAAGTCCATAATTAATGTTAGTGGGACCATAATGCAAATATAAACACACGATATGAATCACATGGCAGAACCATTGACCTGGTCAATCGGGGGTATTGGTTGTTACAATGACTGTCAAAAGTTGGCATGATGAGACTCCAGCATATACTTACAAAGTAAAGCAGAGTCCAAAATCAAAGCCATCACCCCAAAAATAATTTTAGGGCTCTCATTTATATCAGAAAAAGACCATGAACAAGCTCATCACTGAATAATTTACACAAATGTTGTAAAAGCTATGTGACTTTCTAAAACAATCCAAAAGGATGAGGTTAATTTGCAGGCCTCTCATTGATTCAAACCTTTAGTAAACAACATTACAAACATGGCAAATTAAACATAGCATTCAAAATAAGAGTAACCAAAAATCAACAATTGAGAGAGAGTGAACAGGGATTTCCACTTTAACCAGGAGCCAACCCACTCCCAACATGTTTCTGACCTTAAAAAAGAAATAAAAATCCATACCTGTGAATCCTCGCTCCCACTGGCAATGAAAGTCTGCTCAAGCCCACCAAAACAAGACCTAATAACAAAACGGGTTCGTTTGTGACCTTTGTACTGGGCAACAAGCTTGATGTCACCCTCTATGTTCCAAAGATGGATTTCTTGATTCAGGAGATTAACCAGCAAGAACCTGTTATCCCTAGATAATGAGAATGAAGTTATTGTTTGATCCTCTTCAATAAATCTTTCAACTCTTTCTTCTCTGTCAAGTAGTAGTATTGCAGATTCTTTACACATACTTATAATTAGTTTCCCATTGCTTGTTACTTCCAAATCAGAAATCTTTAAAGTCCGTTGCCCTTTCCAACACTCTAGCTCCTTTCCATCTAATTCCCACATGCAGATACTCTTATCATTAACACCAGAAAATATCAATTTCCCATTTGGATGCCAGCTGCAAGACACCAGTCCAACACCTACTTTTTCATAAACATGGAGGCAATCACCAGAAGAAACATCCCACCGCCTAACAGCCTCCTCCACCCCACATGTGAGGAGCTGATGATCATCAGAACTCCAAGAAACACAGGAGACAGATTTCTGGTGACCAGATAATTTATGCTTTAATGTCACTCCACCATTTGCATCAACCTACAAAAATCAATTACAGACTAAACGATTAATACCCAACACAATGTCTGGATACAAAAAATACAAGGGACCTAGTCCAATACTTCTGGCCAGAAATTATTCCATGACCCTACATACATTCAGAGGGATATATAGCTAATTACAGTGTGTACTTTAGGTCTAGAATGGGGAAAATCTTCAGTGCACCGGGTGCAGTGCTGAGTAGTGCACCCGGACATTGAAAATATGACATATGGCAGTTTTCAATGGACATGTGCATTTCCTTGCCATACATCATATCTTGTGGCTGGGTGCACCACTTAGCAGTGCACTAGGTGCACTGAAGATTTTCACCAAGACTGCTAGACATGATTAGAGGACCGGTGCTTAACACTTGAACTCTAGCCAAGTCCAATCTCTTAAGTGTAGCTAACAACAAAGTACAATCATCAAATTATCGTAGATTTTAGAAAAGTAGCATGCCAACGCTTTACGTAATAAATGAACAAGAGATTATTTACTAAATTCAGACTAAGAGTTGAGATCAGTTCTTTTTCATTTTATATGCTTTACAAGTGTTCAGAAGCTGATTGATAATGGCTGTATAAGTGTCAGTGATTATATATTAGGAGTCAAATTATTCATTATACTTAATGATTTTTATATTATCTTTGGTAGCTAGGAAGGAAGGGGAAAAATAAAGAGGAAGAAAAAAATTCATATTTTCTTCCATCCGTGTTGTTGATTTGTGTGTAAGAGAGCAAGAAAAAAGAGGCAGTCATTTTTCATTGTTTCATATCCCTTTAATGAGGGACGGGAAGGAAAACTATTATCTGTCAATTTATCTACTATACACTTATATGTCTAAATTATTAATTTATTTATTTTTTATAATTTTTACATAGGTGCAGTAAGAACATAAGATTTGCTCCAGCCCATGCTGAAATTACATGGGACCTGTTACTTTACAACTTATTCATATATCTTCTCTTGCTTAGTCATTCACAATGTGTGTGTGTGTCTATAGCTGTGTTGCATCTAGATGTTCAATAAGAGGTACATGAAACCCTGCTTACACCAATCACCAAAAAAGAAGAGCACATTACATAAATATGTGACATTCTAACATAGGTTTTAATATGATATTACTAAAAATCAGAAAAGTTCATTTCCTTGCATTGATTGATTGCTAATTAAGTACTCATAGAGCCATAACTTTTTCAGTCTTTTTGAATGAAGAAGGCTAACAAAAACATGAATTAATGCAAGCAAAGCTACAGTCACATTTGACTGCAGAAATATTAAGCTTGATAATTTAGTGATAAGTTCATCTTTCAAAGTCAAATTTCAACATATCCCAGGTGTATAAAGTTCACCTTTACAACAACTGGTCCTAATTCTAAGTAACAATTTTGCAGAGAAAATAAATTCCTTTGATTCAATAGTTATAAAGAAACAAGGTATAATAAAAGATAAACAGTTGCATTTGATGCATTCACTCAAGTATGATAATAGAATTCAAAGTGCAAATTAACCTAGTTTCATAAAGTAAACAAAGGTGATAAATTATAGGTAAGAATGATATAAAAAAGCCACAAATGAACAATTTAATATTGATAATCAAAGAAAACCATCGCACCTCCCATATAATTGCTGACCGATCATTGGATGATGAAGCTAAGTATTTTCCATTATGTGAAAATTTCAAGAACCAAACTTCATCAGTGTGATCCTTTAATACCTGTTACAATTGGAATGAAAAGAAAGATTTAACAAAACATCCTGATATCCCAATTCAACTATAGCAACTGTAAATGACTGCAATCCATTTGAGGAATATAGAATTGCAGCACATACAAACAGCAAGGTAATTGAAAATGAACAAGCACCAACAGCTTATTAATAATATAACTTTTAAGTACACCCTGACAACTGAAGTTATTGTGATATAGCCATATAGGTTTAAATCATTTATTCAATGCATTTCTTGCCTTCAGTGAAAGAACCATAACCCCACACAAGTCATAATTCACACAACAAGAATGAAAGCAATTGTCACTCATCAAGGATAAAAGTTATGAAATAACCAATTTATTCATGACAATAAGCAATTATTCAAAACAATAATTACAATTTTCCAAATGAACCATATAGTTTCATTTTCATATGTGGACCTAACTGTAATACCCAGTTCAAACCCAAATGCAAATCATTCGTAACTCAGGCACACTAAGATATTTTTATATATATAAATAATTATTAGGTACAAACAACTGCATTTTGTTAATAAGCGGATGTCAGAACTTTTGCATTAAAGTTCACAAATTCACATTTAATTATGCAGACAATACGTTAGGTTCACAATATATACGCTAATTTGTGTAGTTGAACGTAAAATTTGTGAATAAACGTAAAATATGCACAGCTTTAATGTAAATTTTGTGAAACTAACACTAGTTATGAGATGTCCGCATTTTGTTAAAATGTAGATGTTTGCATTACATATAAACCAGTTTTTTTCAAGTCAGAACATCCTGATTTTAATACCATCCGAACCTGGTCGCATACATAGTTGTCTAGGTCGTGGGTACAAAAGGCAGAAGAAATTTAGAATGATCATGACCACCTTCATCTATTTCTTTTAGATTTGCGACCTAGACAACTGCGCACGCGACTAGGTAAGAATGGAATTAAAATAAGGACATTCTAGACAAGAAAAAAAAAAGCTATATAAAGATAAATTTATACAAGGAGAAGACTGGTGTGGGGGTTTGGTGGAATGAGGGAGATACAAGTACTCAGATAAGTTTTAGGGGTAGAGGGTGAAAAAATGAGAGGGGGAAGAGTAGATGTTCTGCATGGCCTCCTGCAAAAGCGACTGCTGCCAGTGCACTATCTAGCAGCAGTTTATTCTTTTAGGGAAACAAATTACAAGCTGTCAGTCATTTGAATACAACAGCTGATAACTTGCTATCCAATTAAGTTTATATATGATTAATCTGTGCCAGAAAAGTCTAGCAAGTGTATGTGTAATGAATTACTTCTCTAAGATGCTCTGCCATGAATTCCTCATCCGAAATTTGATTATTATTGCCATTACTTGCCCTATAAACCTCATTTATTCTTCCCTTCAAAAAGAAGAATGAGCTGCAATATACGAAAATACTTATTGCAAGAATTCTTAGTCAGTATCTTATTCTAGAAGATTTAAAACTGCTACAAAATCTTGATTCTCTTAAAAATGAACAAGTACCCGAATATAATCATATAGTTTGTAAAGTGTACTAGTAGGCGGCCGATTAATCAGTCCAATACGGTTAGGCGGCTGGAAACTGAAGCAAAATAGGGAAAATCGGAGCAATTAGGCGGTGACCGACTAATCGGGGTAGTCGCCGACTAATCAGCTAGGCGGCTGGGTGGAGTCAAAGCCGTTGACTCGGCCTAGCCAGGTAAAAAAAAAAATTAAAATAAGGGAAATGTCAGCATTTTTAAAATTTATAACATATTCAGTTCACTTCTTTCACTCTTCTTTGATCAAACAAGTCACTAACCTAAATCAAAAATTCAGAATACCAAATCGCCAAACGAAGCTTCTTGCCGCCTGCCTTCAGTAGCCAAAAGCTACCGTCTTCCGTCGCCGCCATCACCAGTTCGCAGCTGCCTCTAGCTCGCCGGTCGGTCACTCTGTTGTCTGGTACCCTCTTCTCTCTTTTGTTTTCAATTTTGCATTTCTTATGAATTATGATTTATCTTATATCAATCATCTTTAAATGTGTACCCTCTCCTCTCTTCTGCTTTTGATTTCATTTTTATGATGGTAATGGGTTCTAGAATGAAGGGAGATTGTGTTAAATGGAGTTAGTTATGGTCTTTGTCTCAGTTGAATGAAGACATTTGGGGTTCAATGATCTTAGGATTCGCACTTTTTTGAGCTTAATGGGTGGGTTATCTGTTTTGTTCAATCCTAGGATCAACAATGCTTTAGCCGATAACTTGACTATGCTCGTGGAACTTTGTGTTCAACCGGCATTGTAATCATCAAGACATGAGTCGTGATTTTTTATACATATCAGGACCCGTCCTTGGGGAATAGTTAGTTTTGAGAACTCCATCGTGAGGATTTTGATGGAAGTGAGTCTTGTGTTATTCCACAATAATTGTTGTTAGCCCTTAATTTGTTTTTTCCTGTTAGCAGTGTATTATTTCTAGCAAGGACTGCCTTGCTACCAACGTTGTTGTAATTTGATAGATGTGACAATAAAGTTTTAATTGTATGCTTTTTTGCTTAATGAGTAGCTGTAATTTGAATATTGTTAACTTGTTGATGTTTATTTGAACTTAGAACTTGGAATTTGTCATTTTGATTTGATTGTCTTTATGTTTGGATTTGGATTGGTTTGTGATTGCATTTGGATGGGTGTTTGGGGATTTTGATTGGTAATTTGGCATTTGTGGATTTGGAAAGAATTTTCTTTGGATTTGATAATTGGGGATTTAGATTGGTTTATGCTTGGATATGGAAAGAATTTGTTGGAAAGAATTTTCTTTGAAGTTCTAATTGGAATTTGTTAGTAATTGTGTTTTTCGATTAATCCCCAATTAATCGCCGATTAGGTAATAGCTTAGGCGCTAGACACTGGGTTTCCGCCCGACTAGCGCATAACGCTTACTAGAACACCGGTTTGTATAGATGAAAGTAAGGTGGAACATGTTTTCCCTTGAGGTAGGGTATATGTATTAAAAGATACAAAGAGTATCTTGAGCTAGCATATGCAAAATCAAGACCCTGCCAATTTAAAATTCAAAGCATTTTACAGTACTCCTAATAAACAATCTATCAAACTAATTCTATTAGAACTTTAAGAGGAGAATGAAAGGCAAACCATAATTTTAAGTAACATTGGAGATCACTTGTGCCAAATTCAATCAATATTTTATAATAATGATGCAAAACTGGTAGGTTAACGTTATATGAGTTGGTTTCACAAATTTTTGTGAAATCCTAAATCAAAATATTAGTTTTTGGTCAAATATTTTAAGTTGTTATTTAAAACTTTGGGTTCAAGATAATTCATTCGGTTGGCATCATATTGTGAGTATGCAATTTGAAGTAAAACCAGTAAAGAAATTCTCAACGAAATGGTCCAATGTCATACGTCATTCCGACTCATATTAGGCTTTTTATGTCTGACTATAGCCTTGAATGACATATCCCAACAATCCAAAAGGCAATATTTGAATAGATAACAATTATCAAGAAGTCAAGATAGTCATGTTTACTTGTAAACAAATTTGGATATAAACATTTACAATGTACATGAGCATATGTGACATCTTAATTACATTGTGGCAAAGAGGCAACGTGTAACTCTTCAAGCTACTTGTTTGATTATTTAATGTCTTAGTAAGGTATAGAGGCTGCTTCATGTAGTCAATATCACGCTTTAAATTATTTCTAATAAAGTATTCTTACAACCATATATATACAACCATCACCATTATTGACATTTTCTCTTCCATCTAATCCCAAAGAACCTCAAAGGAAAGATTTCTTTTGTGAAGGATAGAACATTCATCATACCAATAACTGTCTTAATCCTAAGAAGCCTTCATGCCACCTCTTGAAGCCAAATTCAAAAGATAATGGTAAAAACGTGATTGTAGAATAGTTTAACATTTTAATTATTTTACAATGAAGGATTGCATAGTGAATTAGAAGGCTTTGAGAAGTAAGAAATTTGAAATTCTAGATGCTTTGAAAATAGGAATTCGGAATTGAGATTTAATTGAGATTTCAAACAAAATTTGTTTATTGTGAAAACTTGAGAAAACTTGAAGTAATTATTTTTTTGGAGTAATTAACCGATGAATTACGTGCACACTCACTGACTATGAATAATTTTGGGAACTTGAGTTGAAAGAAGAAGAAGAACAATCAAATAAATGAACAAAGAATTCTATCTTAAAGAACCAGAATATAAATTGCATTGCCTTATATCTTATATCATTCATTAGGAACCTTCTTGTAATTGCATAGTATATACCAAAAAAAAAAAAACCTTTTCTTTAAAACAGCAAAAACACTAGTCACCCACCCCATACCTCGTACATCTTACGATGTAACTAAGTTGCTAAAGGCACTCACCTGAATGAAGTTGATTCCTCTGGAAGTCCTAGAGACACTACCCCCTTGCACTAGCTAAGTGAGTTCAAAAGAACTGCTTATATACTGGTATTGGCTGTAATTCACATGAATATTCTGCACTTTGGGTAAGCTCATATTAATTTCTCAATCCCACATCATTATTGAAGAGATATATTTGCTTGTAAACTTTCCAAGATTTCCTCCCTATGTCTAAGCTTCATCCATGCTTGGTTATTCGTTTTCAATGGCCAGAAAAGTAAAGGGCAATTGTCCTCAACCAATAGCTAAACCATACAATGTAACTTCTTATTCTATACTTAATTAGCTGTCATAAGATTGCCAACAATACATGTCAACCAGAAAATTCTGCATATGGATGAAAAAACCATCCAAACAGAGAAGAAATCAACATGACAAAGATCATAAACAACCAATCATGTAGCATTGATTTTGGTTGCTGGTAGCATGCCCAATTTTGATTGCCAAAGAAATAACCAATGTTCTAACTACCCAGTTAAGAACTCTCTTAGGAAAATTGAACCTCAAATCATATCAAATAAAAGATCTAACCTGTAATGTTCGAGATGGGATCTGATCTTTTCCACAATGATGATCAGTGTACAATGACATATCCTTGTCCGAGGAATTGTGAAATGTACAGGCTTCTCGCTGCAAGATAAGAGCCTGTTCAACTAAATGTTCCAGCCTTCTTTCAGGTATCATGATTGTAGGAGGAAGCAGTTTCTGCAATTCCTCCAGCAGTTTTGACCGAGACTTTGCCCTAACAATATCTCGTCTAAGAGAACCAACAAAACCGCAATGTGAAGGCGACACGAGACAGGAAGAAAGCTCACGAACTCTATTATTATTAATACAAAGAGGTGCAATCTCAGTCCTTAAAGTCTTCAATGCATCCATGACCTTCTCCCCATCCAAAAATTCAAAAAACTTCTGCTCCAATATCAGGAAAGAAGCTGACTTAATTACACTCTCATCCAGTAGACCAATGTTAGGCAATGTAGCCACACTTTCATCCCAATTTCCATCAAGAATTTGCTGCATGAACAGATTTACCACAGATGATTGCAAAGGTATCCCTGATTCTTCCTCTAGATGAGCACCACTCTTATTATAACCAAGAGAATATAGAGCCTTGGCAATTATTCTAACAAATTCGACTCTTTTAATAACTCCTTTTGGACCAATGACTTCTTCGTCCCCTTCAGATGGTAGGGGCCGAGCCATCAAGTCTCTTGAAGACCCAGCTATGGGCTCTGTAAAAGCGGAACCGTTGGAAAGACCTCTCAATTCTCCAGAGGATAATTTCATTCGCTTTGAGGCTGGTTCATCATCCTCTACACCTCCCATGAAATGTGCCCCTCAGCCCATATATTATCACAAAGGCAGCAAGACGAAAGGTGGGAAGAATCAATATGCTTCCAATGAATAGCCACAAATCACTTCCTGCATAAGATAGGATATTCCAAAAGTTAGTACATAGCAGACAGAGAACCACAAATAAACAATCTACAAACCAATCTTTCCAAATCATTCAGGATTCTAATTAACATTAAATTCCAATTTTTTTACTTTACTAAACACCCCACCCCATACACAAATTCAATTAAACAAAATCCCCCTCCAAGGTTGGTGTGAAGGGGACTAATTCCTAGACCTCTTGCTTAGTGCATGTGATCTAACTAACTACCACTATACCGTTGGAAAATTGATTATAAATTCTTATGAGTATTATTTACGTAGACAAACAGCTCCCTCCCTCCCTTCACTCCCCCCCTCCCCCCTTTCTCCTCTCTCCCCCTATTCAAGTTTTATCAATTGAAAAAATATATATATGACCAGTTATAAAATATTCACCAGGTTTTTACTATTCAACCAAACTGAAGCTCAAACCATTAATGGCATCCATAATCCTACTTGTGCCAATCACAATAGATTCATCCAATGTGGATTGTAATAGAAGAGCGTGAGCAGAATCTGAGCTTGAACTAATATCTGGCTAAAATTGCCTTCCAAACCAATGAACTCTAATATTGGTGTTTTTCTTTTCAGCTTCGATGTCAAGTTAATGGTGTATGAATATTATAATATCCCATTAACAGTTTAAAACATATTCCAGACATTGACTTAGTTCGCTATAGTTTCTCACAGCTATTGTTTGTATGTTATTTGCAATTTATTCCATCAGCTGGGAATTAACAATGTGGATTTGCAGGATCCAGAATAGTGCCATGCTAAAGAAGCTAGTATCTCTATCACAAAATGAATTTGGAATTTAAAAATCTAGTAGAGGTGTAAACTAACATAAATGCAAAACCAATGAGAATAAAGAGATATAAGTGATTTTCTAAACATGGGGGAAAAAGAAAGAGCACAAACTAATGCTCTTTCTACCTCCACATTTGGTAAAGACTGCTCCATCTTAGGAATAAAAAAGACATGAGAGAAGAAAACTGCCATAATATTCCAAATTTCCAATGCATTAATTCAACTGTTATATCAAAAGCTACACAAGATGCATCACCTAACTAAAAAGGTAAAGCCATATCAAGCAGAAGCTTGCCATTGCCCATATACCAAAGACCAGTTCAATTGATATCAAATTACTTGCACAATGAAAATGAATCTCATTATATGATTAACTAAATTCCAAACACACAGCCAAGCTTGCACAAACTAATGCGAGAACTAATTACAAGATGGTCTCAAAGCAATGTTCATTAATAAAGACCCAACATTGTTGACACTAAAAGGATTACTCCTTAATACAGAGTTGAAATGCCCAAATGCCAACACCCATTTACTTCATTAGAAGTTTGATCAGTTAAAACAAGTGAACCATCTCAATCTTGTGACAAGATTTACAAGAATAACCAAACCACAAATATAAAAAGCTCCTCGGACTCTAAGCAAATTAGATTATACTAGTGATATCATGTGAAACAGCAAGAATTTACCCAGAAATGGGGAAAAAATGATTTCATTCTCAAACTACAAACCAAATCCTAAGAAGAAAATTACTCAAAATCTTCATCGGAACAACCAACAACAGATGAATCTCACAACAATCAATCAATACCAATAGCATGAAATCCAGTCTAGATACTCTTGGAAAAAAGTTAGAGAAAGTAGCATGATTAAGCTCCGGAGCAAACGCAATCCAAAACCAAGCAAGAATAACATGAAAAGAACAGAATCAGCCAAAATTGACTGAGAAATAAGCACCAAAACAGAAAAATCTGAAATACCCAGAGAGAGAATATGAGTTGGGAAGCCGATTCAGATCAAGTGAGACTAAACCAACACAGAAACCGATAGAGAATCCGATTAGCGGAATTGGATAAATGATACAATTTTTATTTTATGTTTTTATTTGTCACCGCTTTAACAGTAGTATAGATAGCAGGGTTTGGTACCTTTGTAGAGGGTAGAAAAGAAGTCACTCGGTTTTCTTTGCGTGGAGGACACCAACTGATTGAGGAGGTTATGTATATGTAGATTGTAGCCAGAGAGAGACATAGAGACACAGAGAAACAGAGGAAGGTGGGTTTCCAATTCCATGGATGGGGATCCAGCTGGTCTAATAATTGGGCTTGCCAACCCAGTCCAGCCTAGCCCAACCCAGCCCAGCCCAACTAGTGTACCCTAAGGTCACAACCTATATCGTCACATGACAAACTGAATGAGTGAGCGGCAATCCATGGGTGTGTTTCTCAAAGAAATGTAACATACAAAGAAGATCTAACTCAATCCTACAAATGTTTGAATAAGACTTGGAAGTTGTTCATGATGAATTTATGATATTTCTTAGGGTTATTGCTTGTGCCTACATTATAATATATACAATCGAGTTAATATGTGTTTACATTCTGAAAAATTCTTCATGTTAATAGTTAGATAACAAAATAAACAAATTTTAAGCAAGTGTCCAATGTCTTTAAAAGTAAATGTTCTGTCCTAGGGCGTAGCTCAGCTGATAGATGGACGCGTTTGGAATTTGGGTAAATGACTTTTAAGTCGGCGGCTCGAGTCCTATCAATGGCAAAAGTTTCAAAAAAATACATGATTTAGATTGGTGGATAGATATAAAATGTCAAAAAAATAAATTAAAAAAAATAAAAATAATAAAATAAAAAAAAAAGGTAAATGTAATATTTTCATTGCGACTTGAAATTTAAGATTCTTCTTTACATAACATACATCATTTAGGTCTCGTTTGTTTAGTCGTATTGTATTGTATTAGATAATTAATCAAACACTGTATTGTATTATTTTAGTATATTTTAATTGTCTAATACAGTAAACACCGTATTAACTAATACATTATATTTTGTGGTATTAGATTGTATTGTATTAGAAAAATATATTTTTTTAATAAATATGAAATATTGATAAAATATGTATTATGTTGTTAATATGTTTTTTATAATTTCAAAATACATACGAAAATTTTATTTAATTTTTTTCAATTAAAATAAATATTTATTGATTTTTTATATAAAAATATTTATTGATTTATTCATACCAATATTTAAAATTAAGTATTAAGTATTTTTATAATATAATAAAATACAATAAAGTCATATTGGATTAACCTAATACGATATAATACAGTGCATCACCAAACACAAGTTTTTATTACTAATAATACAGTTAAATACAATATAATACAGTTCAATATAATCCAGTACGGTGTGTCAAACAAGCCCTTAATGCCATGTTTGTTTGTCTATATTATATTTGTATTAGTATTTAAAATATATTAAAACAATACAATACGATGTTTGGTGCGTTTTGTATTTTTTTAATATATTTTAATTGCCTAATATAACAAATACCGTATTATCTAATACATTATATTTGGTAATATTATGTTGTATTGTATTAGAAAAAAAACTTTTCTTTTCTCATTTTTTTTTAAACAAATATAGAATATTGATGAAATATGTATTATGTTGTTAACATTTTTTTTTTTTATAATTTCAAAATTATATAGGAAATATTTATTTTATTTATAAAATATTAGTTATTTAAATTTTTTGTTTTAATTAAAATCAATATTTATTGATTTTTTTATATAAAAATATTTATTGATTTATTCATGGTAAGAATATTTTAAATTAATTATTAACTATTTTTATAATTTTTATAATGTAATAAAATACAATAAACTAATAAAGTTATATATGAATAACTTAACAGTTAATACGATATAGTACAGTGCATTACCAAATATATTAATGATAATACAGTCTAATACAATATAATACAATCCAATACAATCCAATATGGTGTGTCAAACGAGTTCTACGTACATACTGTATTAAAAGAGTTTGACTTTGATTTAAATACATACCGCATCAAGAAAGCTTTGATTTATAAACAAAATTAAAAAAAAAAATTAATTTTTAATTTTATTCTTCTGTGTTGGAGATAGTTGGACGAACCACATACTCACCCTTGATAAAACCAAATTTGGGTAACTTAAAAATAAATAAATAAATAAAATAAAATAAAATAAAATAAAAAACCAAATTTGGGCAACTTGAATGACTACTTTAACAATAGTATTCATATATTCTATTACCAACTACTGGTTTTGTAGCTTCATCTTAAGAATGGTTTGGCTTTTTTTTTTTTTTTTTTTTTTTTTTCTCTTTATCCAAGTCAGTCAAACAATCATATTAATGTACCGTTCGCATATGAACATTCAATTTTAAGTTAAAAAATTTGCAATATCATTTTTTTTTTTTTTCAAAAGAAGTTATGTAAAAGGTGCAAGTTAATTAAAATTAACGATTTAGCCTACAGATTTGAAGGTTCGAATTGGATTTATTCAACTCGTATTATATCACGCAGTGATTCCATAAAATTGTTTAGCCGACAATATATTAGTAGTTAACGATGAATAAGATACACTAAAACTTATCAAGCTTTGTACATGTCTCCCAAGTCCCTAATCCATTTGAAGTCTCCAAGCCTTACATTGTACTTCTTTTGCATTATTATGTCTTGTTTTGTTTCTTGATCATCCAGACAAAATTAGTAATATCAAGCCTTAAACAAAATCATCAATACGGCAATATATAGACAATAATATTAGATTTTGTAATAATTCAATTCAAGCTTAAAACGACTTAAATCTAGAGCTCAGGACTTTTATTAATTGAAGTTCAAATTTGGGGTGTGCAAAATCCGATCCAATCCGATCCAATCCAATCCAATCCAATACGATCCATTGGATAGGATCCAATCCATTGGGTTGGATCTGATCAAAAGAGGTGGTTGGATCGGATTAGATCATAAATTCTAAAATCCATTTGATCGGATCGGATCTTGGATTTCCGTTTGGAAATCTGTTAATCCGTCTGAAATATTAGGTCTTATTTTTATATTGGATAATTTATTTTATCCTCTACTTTCTCATGTAAATGCCCAACCAAAATACAACTTCTAATGTTACTATTTTGTATTTTTTTAATGTTAATTTTATTTGAATTAATTAGTAATGTTTGAATAATTTATTTGATTTTATTTATTTCAGATTATAACTTTTATATATTACGAATGACTTTATATTAATTCGATCCATCGGATCATATTGGATCGGATCGGATCGGATTGGATCATATTAAAGTATTTTATAATCGGATAGGATCGAATCAAATAGTAATTGGATCGGATCGGATTAGATCCTGCTATAAAATTGGATCGGATTGGATTGCAATTTCTTCGATCCAATTGGATCTGATCGGATCGTGGATCATGGTAAATCCATTGGATCCGATCCGCTGCACACCCCTAGTCCAAATAATAATAATAATTTTATTATTATTATTATTATTATTATTATTATATCCTAAGCTATCTTCAACAAATAATAAAAGTTAATAAAAATCACTTTAACACACACAATTATGCTTTTATATTTATGTACAGTATGTTAGAGTATTAGTACAATTATTTGAATAAAATGGGACAAAACAATCAAAATCAAGACACTTCTCTCCACTTTCTTTGTAAAAAGAAAAAAAATGAAAAGACCCTTCTCGCCGAAGGGAGAAAAATTAAAAGTTGAGAGTTGAGATAATATGCCAAGTGATGTTGGCTTGTGCATATCAGATGAAAGAACTTAGGGTTTAAGTAAATGACTCTCAAGTCAGAGATTTAAATTCTAAAACAATCAAAATAAGATACTTCTCTCCACTTTCTTTGTAAAAATAAAAAAATAAAAAGACCCTTCTCCATGAAGGGAGAAAAATTAAAAGTTGAGAGTTGAGATAATATGCCACATGATGTTGGTATAATTGTGCATATTCAGATTGACGAACTTAGGGTTTGGACAAATGACTCCCAAATCAGCGGCTTGAATTCCAAAACAATCAAAATCAAGACACTTCTCTCCACTTTCTTTGTAAAAAGAAAAAAAGAAAAGACCCTTCTCCCCGAAGGGAGAAAAATTAAAAGTTGAGAGTTGAGATGATATGCCACATGATGTTGGTATTAGTGTGCATATCCAAATGGATAAACTTAGTGTTTGGGTAAATGACTCCCAAGTCAAAGACTCGAATTCTACTTAAAAGTAAAATATATATATATATAATCTAGATATACGGATATATAGATAATGTCATAAAAAAAAAAAAAATTATGCATATTCAATCATATAATGCTCTCATGACATGTAAAGTTCTCTGAGTCGGCAAAAACATATCTGTCCAACAAAAGCTAAGGTGGTTCGGTCGTAAACCCCTTATACTCGCACGTTGAGCCCGTGTGTTCAAATCGTATATCCTTTCAAAATCTCAAATTTATACTAAACAAAACGGTGCGTTCAATACCAAATCTCGAATTTATTGTAACAATTAAAAATATATATATATATATATATATATATTCAAAAAGAAAAGAAAAGGAAAAACCCTAACAAGCAGGTATGTTCCTAGGGCAAAATCAAAAATCAAAGTATTAAAGTTAAAAAAAATTAACACAGAGAAGAGGCGCACATACACACTCTTATAACTTTTTTTAAAACAGAAAACAAAAAAACAAAAAAGAGAAATGAAGCGCCTCCTCGCCGTACGGAAGCGAATGCCTTGAAATCTGTATTTAAAATCACATTATCGAAACCGAGAAGCAGTAAGCAGAAGAAGAAGGAAGAAGATGGGAAAGAAGAGACTGAAAAAGGCAGAGCAACAACTGGAAAACCCTAAAATTGCTGAAGCTACCAGAATCCGTATATCACAAATTCTCGACCACTTTCTTGTATCTAAAGATGAAGGTGAACAACTCCAAATAGAATTAACACATTTTGTGATTAGTATTTACATGGTGCTTGTAGGAAGCTTGATGCCCACTCACTTACTGTTTCATTTCTTTGAAATGTGATTTTGATATCTCTCTCATTTTATTTTTTCTTTTTTAATCTGATATACTTTTCAATTGATTAATTTTTTTTCCCACTGAATGATATGATTAGAAAATTCCTATAGGAAAAGGGCAGACTAAAGATTGGGCATGCTATTTTGCTTCTTTGTTGTGTGTCTCGGATCTGATATTCAATAAGTTTTCAATGTTTTTAGTGTTTGGTTGCTCCATTTATTCATACAAATATGTAACTTTCTGCAAGTTGTTATTGGAAATTTTTAGATTGTTTGTTAATCTTTTGATGCTCTATGCAGTGTTCAAATTTGAAGAGGACCTTTCGAATCATGAACGTGCTGTGGTACATGAAGTTTGCAAGAAAATGGGCTTAAAGTCCAAAAGTTCTGGGTGAGTGCTGACTGCTGTGTTTGTTGCTCAAGTATGCCGAAGCTAACATGCCAATTATAGGAACCATTTATAGAGAAAAAAAAGATTAAAAAAAAAGAATTATTGGAAAGTGTAGTCACTTTTGTCAAAGAGAGATGCCTGCTATTATTTTGTTATCAGACTGGAAATTTGGATGTGTGTGTTTCTTATTTTCAATTTGATTTTAATAATTTACATTTCTTTTATTGCTTACGAGCCTGAACTTTGTATAGGAAAGGGAAGCAGCGATGTGTTTCTGTTTACAAAATTAAAAACACAGTGGACGCCACGAAGGGGTTTGAAAAACTCACACCATTGACATTTTCTGAAGAGGCAAAAGTAGTATTGCAGAATTTATTTATACAATACCCACCTGATGATGGAGAGATTGGTGAGAAATTATTTGCAGAACATAGCGGAAAGACTGATAAAACAAGAGGAAAAAGAGATAATATTTTCTCCAAACCTTTATTGAGTAAGGCAGAAATTGCAAGGAAGCTGGAATCCTTTACATCTAGGATAGAGAAGGATGCAAACTTGAGACAGGTTACTCTGACTTTGCAACCAATTTGAAATTAATGGATCTTTTGAGTTGGATGCTGTACCTTAATCATTGTTCAGTTACCAAATTTTACATGATCATAAGTTACAGTTTTAGTATTCCTAATTGAAAGATCATAGTTTTTGGGACGTGATTATTTTCTGATAGTGAAGAATTTATGTCACGTTATGCATGCAGATTGTTCGACAGAGGTCAAATCTTCCAATTGCATCCTTCAAGGATGCTATTACTTCTACAACGGAATCTAACCAGGTTATTTCAATGTATTCTGTGTATTAGTTTCAAAATTGATCTAGATCGCATTAAATGTGACATTACATCTGGTTCCAATAATATTTTGTTTACTGGATTTGTCGATCTGTTGTTTGGTAAGTTAATTTTCTGGATTTTTTCTGAAAATTACTGTTCATCGCATGTTTTAACATAGGTTGTCCTCATTTCCGGTGAGACTGGATGTGGAAAGACGACACAGGTTATTAATTCTCTGCTTTATCTTCTTTTTGGTCTAGTTAACCTGACTTGTCTAAAACAATTTATCTCAGATCACTCTCTTTTGATTGTGCAGTTTTTTAATTTGTCTTCATGGAAATATCTACGTAATCACATGATGAGGAACAAGTTAAAATAGGTTTAAGATTTTAGCTGATTTGTAAACTATATGTTGTTAGTCAATTTGAAATATCGATAAGTCTATATTGAACAACACACAACTGATTAGAAAGCTTATATCAATGGCTCAGCTCAACCTATGTATGTACTAAAGTAATCTATTTTGCTGTAATAGCAGAAGTGATTGTTGACTGCAGAACTGTAGTGCATGAGTTTTTTCACTTACCTAACCTCAAGGGCCCCCTTTAATTGAGTTGAGGATCCATATGGGTTGTCTTTGAATTCCAACCCAGCCAAATCAAAAATGAGTTTAAATATTTTGGCAATTTGTTTATAAGTAATAAATCCCTATCATTTGATTTGTAGAAACTACATGAAAGACAAGATCAAGTTAAAAAGATTAACAAAATCTAGAAGAATAGAATGAAAATGAATTCATATGGAATTCCATCAATAGCCTATCAGAATCCTAGTACAGCCCTCTTGACCCTAAAACTTAAGTTGATGGATTGACCTTAATCTGTTAGGAACTAGGATAAGCATTGTTTTCCAGTTTCCTGTCAAAAAAGAAAAGAAAATGAAAAAGAAAAACAAAGTTATCCTGTATTCACTAACTTACAGTTAATTTATGCTGAGTGAGACTTTGGATTATGTAGTAGAAGTAAAAAGAATTGGCTGGGAAAGTTTTTCTTTTCTTGGTTATTATGTGACACATTTACTTTATATATGATCCAGGTCCCACAATTTCTTTTGGATTATGTGTGGGGTAAGGGTGAGGGATGTAAAATAATATGTACTCAACCTCGACGTATCTCCGCGACATCAGGTTTGTACAACTCATTGTACCTGACTGCCTGTATAGTGCTTATCTTAATTTTTTTAATTACCTCATTTTAAGCTGACAAAACTGAATTTTGTTTAGTTGCTGAAAGAATATCTTGTGAAAGAGGAGAAAATGTTGGAGAGAATATTGGATACAAGGTGATTTATAAATTTTATTTATGTAGTTATGTACCAATATGAAACTTTAATATTTTATCAATATTTGGACCAGTATTTGTTTGAATTTGTCAAAAGAAAGTTATTGATTGTAACCTATGGTCTTTTATTTGTACCAAACAAGTGATATTAATAATGGAAGTTGAATGTCCGAATTGTTGGATTGTTGTTCTACAGAATCTTGCTAAGAAACTGTCGGAGTGCTTAAATACTATCGTTGGGTCCATTCTTATTCGGCTTAAGCTTTCGGGTCTCTTGGTAACTATTGTTAAAAAAGACATGAACTCAACTAACATGGTATCAAAGACTTGTTCTATCAGAAGTCTTGAGTTCCGGTCCCTCCACGTGATTGATTATATTTGATTTTTTGTGTGATTGTGTTTGGGCTCGAGCCATGTAGGAAGCCCATTGGTCTTGCACGTGAGAGGGTGTGTTAAGAGTGTTTAAATACTATTGTTAGGCTCATTCCTATTAGCGCCGGTTTTTGGGTCTAACACAAACAAATCTGAATTTTATATTTTGGAAACATTTTTTTACCACAATCCTCTGCAATTTTGATATTACTGACATCTACCATAAATGTGATACCAGATTCGGTTGGAAAGTAAAGGTGGAAGGCACTCGTCAATTGTGTTCTGCACAAATGGAGTTCTATTGAGATTGCTGGTCTCTGGAGGTGCTGGTACATCAAAACTGCAAGCTTCTAATAATCCAGCAAAGGATGTTGTTTCTGCATTAACTCACATTATTGTGGTACGATACTTGTTCGCCCTCGGTATCTACATGCATATTTACAAACTTTATTTTTGGATATCATAACATTTTCACTTGCTCATTATCTCACACCTGCATTATATGTATATGTATATTTATAATTGGCTTCTTGGCTTCTGGATTGATCAAGTTGCATCCTTTGTTTCGTAATACTCTCTATACCATGGCACACCTCCTTCTACTTATTGAATTAGGATAAATAAATTCTTGTATATTTATTCTTATATATGTAAATAATAATATGGCAATACAACTTAATTGTAAACCATGTTCCCCAAACCCTGGTGTGTGGGGAATGCAATCACATGACCTCTTATATAGCTGCAATGGATTACACCAACTAAGATAGTTAGTATTAAGAAGGCAACTTAAATGATTTGATATAAGAATTGATGAGAAGAGGAATCACTAATGCATACAATGAAATCTGATAATTATATAGAAGATGAGAACGGCGATAAGGATCTTTAACAAAGCCAACAATACTAAATAGTTATTATTCTTAAAAAATATTGAGGTAGCTTCCGTAGAGAAAATTATTGAGGAAAGATTTTATATTGAAGGGCATACATAGATGACGTATGAGACTTGTGTTCTTTTCTGATGACTACTAAGGACAATGATGTGAGGTTTTGGGAATCGTGAAAGGTCAACTATGATTGCAAACAACTTGGAGGAGTTAGTTGAAATCTAATTTTTGAAAAGATGTTCTTTTGAGAACTGGGGCCCCATATAGTGAACAAGGTTATGGTCTTTGGGTTTCTATAGTTTGAAAATAGCATTGCAAGAGGTCTTATTTGCTTATCCGGGTATCATGAGAACATTTTTTTTGATCGATCATCATTGATGAATGGTTTCTATGTTGGTCAGTAATTTTGTGGAAATTAATAGGCATATCAATACTTCAAAATTAGTAGATTGTGAAAAGATTTGTACCTAGAGGAAACAACTTGTCAAAAAATATCTTAACTGCCATTGTTGTTTCCTCTATTTTATTTATTTTCAGTGTCATGTTATATATTTATGTGCTTCCCACCTATATCCATTTTGTTTATGTTGACTTTGCAATGACCTCATTTTCACTTTGTAGGATGAAATTCATGAAAGGGATCGATATTCTGATTTCATGTTGGCAATTTTGAGGTACTTTATAATTGATTTGACTTTTTAAAGGTGGTTGCTTGCTTGGATTAGACATTGGTTATTTATGATAATTTTTATACTTGGGATTAAATAAGGGTAAGGTTATATTAACTTGATTTTGTGACATAAACATCCTAATCTAATTCAAGGATTGAAACAATGCCACACATCTCTAAAACTCAATTAAATATACTCAAGCATGAGTTGAAATTTCATTATTCATAACCCAATGATTTGAGAAAATGGATATGATTGGATAATAAAGTTTGGATTTAAGTCAAATTTAAGGGTCGTTTGTTTTTTTGTCTAGAGTTTGAACAAGTTTAAAGTTAATTGAAGATTTAATAGGGACCAAAACTAACATGTTTTTATTTTTATTTGACGTCTGAATGTAAATGTTGATTGTGATATAAACATCTGAAAACAAATAATTTAAGTATTTAACATGTATACCTTTGAACTATTTATTATAATGTATTTTTATTTGCCATGATGCAAATAGCTAAAAACAAATAGCATCATAAATCCTAAACTGAAACATCTCATCAAAATTTTTGATTAATAATAATAAGTAAAATACTATTTTATTTTATAATATTTTAGGAAAATATTAACTTCATATAAATATAGTCCTTTAATTTATAAAAAATACATGGTTAAAATTACGGTACAAAACAACAAATTTATTAGCAACATATGACGATCAGAAATTTGTGGGATATTTAATTGAGGTAAAATTGTTTAGTGTTAAGTGACAAGTCAAGATTTTAACTTTTTATTTTAAGTTGTATTTTTTGTTGATGCAATTTTCGGTTGTTTGACCACTTAAAAAAAAAACAAGACAACTTACTGTTTCCAATTCAGATCCATTAAGTGATAAACCAAAAAACTAACAACCCCTAAATTAATTTAACAACTCACATAAAACATTCTTGGCATGCTAACTCTCAGCAGTTTGCTTTTATATTTGACATTTTGGATTTTTTTTTTCCTGATTATTGTAAGTTAACTACAGAGACATGCTTCCTACCTATCCTCACCTTCGGCTGGTTAGTTCAAAGTCTTATGTTATATATTCATCTCTATAAATCGTATATAAGTTTTTGGGATTATTTTTCTTTTTTCTTTTTTTTTTTTTATCTTAAATCTTAATGGCCAACTGACGATGTACATTGTATATTATAATTGAACAGATATTAATGAGTGCTACTCTTGACGCTGATAGATTTTCACAATATTTTGGCGGCTGCCCAATCATCCGTGTCCCAGGGTTCACTCATCCTGTAAAAATCCTACGATTTGTCGCTTTTGTGTATCTGAAGTTGATTCTCATACTAATGCTCTTGCCTTCTGAATTCAGGTCAAAACCTTCTATTTGGAAGATGTTCTTGCCATCCTGAAATCTGCGGAAAGTAATCACCTTGATTCTGCTATCACAAGTGTGCCAAATGAGGATCCTGAATTTGCTGAGGAAGATAAGAGTAGTTTAGATGAAGCTTTGAATTTGGCTTGGTCAAATGATGAGTTTGACCTGCTCCTAGATTTGGTCTCTTCTGAAGGAGTCCCAAAGGTTTACAACTACCAGCATTCTGTGACCGGACTAACACCATTAATGGTGTTGGCTGCAAAAGGTAGAGTGGGCGATGTTTGCATGCTGCTCACTCTGGGTGCAGATTGCCATTTAGAGGCCAAGGATGGAGCAACAGCACTACAGCTGGCTGAAAAAGAAAACCAGCAAGAAGTTGCCCAAATTATAAAAGAGCACATGGAGACTTCCAATTCTGATTCCATGAAACAACAGTTACTTGATAAATATCTAGCAACTGTCAATCCTGAACTTATTGATGTTTTTCTTATAGAGCAGTTACTAAGAAGAATATGCATTGATTCAGAAGATGGAGCTATCCTTGTTTTTCTTCCGGGTTGGGAAGATATAAATAGAATGCGGGAGAGATTGCATGCTAACCCCTTTCTTAAAGATACTTCCAAATTTCTTATAATATCTCTTCATTCCATGGTCCCCGCTGTGGAGCAAAAGAAGGTCTTTAAGCGTGCACCTCCAGGTTGTCGCAAAATTATCCTTTCAACCAATATTGCTGAAACTGCAATTACCATTGATGATGTTGTCTATGTTATAGATAGTGGTAGGATGAAAGAAAAAAGTTACGATCCTTACAATAATGTATCAACTCTTCAATCTTCTTGGGTTTCCAAAGCAAGTGCCAAACAAAGAGAGGGACGTGCAGGCCGCTGTCTGCCTGGAATCTGTTATCATTTTTATTCTAAACTTCGAGCGGCATCTTTGCCAGATTTCCAGGTTCCTGAAATTAAGAGAATGCCTATTGAGGAAATTTGTTTACAGGTGATTCCAAATTCTTACTTTGTGACAATAATAACTATCTCATTTGAGGATGGGTGGATATGTGAAGGCTTTCTTTTCTTTGTCAGATTTGTAAGCAAAATGTTATTCTCTTGCTAATTAAGTATTAATTTTTTATTTTCATTGGCTAGGTCAAGTTGATCGACCCAAATTGCAGAATTGAAGATTTCTTGAAGAAGACATTAGACCCTCCAGTTTCAGAAACCATATGTAATGCAATTACTGTTCTTCAGGATATTGGTGCTCTGACTCGTGAAGAAAAAGTTACTGAACTTGGGGAGAAGCTAGCTTCTCTACCTATTCATCCATTAATGAGCAAGATGCTTTTCTTCGCCATATTACTGGACTGTCTGGACCCAGCTTTGACTCTGGCATGTGCTTCTGACTATAGAGATCCGTTTACCATTCCCATGTTAGCAATTGAAAAGACGAGAGCTACTGCTGCTAAATTTGAGCTTGCTTCGTTATATGGTGGCCAAAGTGATCAGTTGGCTGTCATAGCTGCTTTTGAGTGCTGGAAAAATGCAAAGCAGAGGGGTCAAGAAGCACGATTTTGTTCTCAGTATTTTGTCTCCTCAAGCACCATGTATATGTTAAATGGTATGCGTAAGCAGCTCCAGACTGAACTAATCAAGTATGGGTTTATTACAGAAGACGTCTCAAGTTGTAATCAGAATGCACATGTCCCGGGTATAATCCATGCGGTCCTTGTGGCTGGTCTGTATCCAATGGTGGCAAGGTTGCGCCCACTTCATAAATATGGAAGACGGTTTGTGGAGACTGCAAGTGGTGCTAAAGTTATGTTGCACTCGCGTTCCCTTAATTTTAAATTATCATTTAGGAAAACTGATGATTGCCCATTAATTGTATATGATGAGATAACCCGTGGCGATGGGTCTATGTTCATAAGGAACTGTAGCGTTGTTGGACCACTCCCATTGTTATTGCTTTCGACAGAGATTGCTGCGGCTCCCATTCAGGATGATGAAGATGCTGATGGGAGTGATGATGATGCTGATGGAGATGGCAGTGATGAGGATGGAATGGAGATGGATAATAGGAAAGCTGAACTACATGGAGAGAAAATTATGTCATCTCCTGATAATTCAGTTATAGTTGTTGTGGATCGCTGGCTTAGTTTTGTATCAACAGCCCTTGATGTTGCCCATATTTACTGTTTGAGAGAGAGATTATCTGCAGCTATCTTGTTCAAAGTAAGTACTTTGATTGTTTTCGTAATACAATCTTCGAAGTACAACCTTTCTTGTTTGCATGGTGAAACCTTTTGAGTCTGATTTTCGTTTTATATTGCAGGTAACACATCCCCGGAATATTCTTCCTCCCGCCCTTGGGGCCTCTATGTCTGCAATGGCCTGCATTCTATCTTATGACGGGCTCTCTGGGATCTTATTACCAGCTGGATCTGTGGACTCACTTACTTCAATGATACAAGCAACTGAGATTGACAAGTCTATGCCTGGGAGAGACAGAGGGATGGACCAGAATACAAAAGGCTTCCTTAGGTCGCTAATGAGTCCTGACACGCGGCAAAACCATCGTGTGTATGATCGCCGGAGTAGGGTAGTACCTGCAAACAAGGGAACACCAAATGGGAATCAATCATCAAGCCGCATAAGTCAGCCACAAGTTACAGAAGTAGGCATGAGCTCGAATCACAGGCCTCCACTACAAGGCTCCACAATAGTTGGGTCTGTTGCAGGTGCACCTGTAAAATCTGGGAACAGGGGAGATTCATTCAAGCGGCAGCGCTGGAATAGGTCTAAATAGCGAAGGTAGTTAGACAGAGATTGGGGTGTATGTTGTAGACAGGACAGATTAATATGATTAATATGTATAGGTTAAAGCTGCTCTGCTCTCAAAAAAAAAAAAAAAAAAAAGGATTAGGGGATAGATAGGAGCTTAGGTGAGTAGTGAGATGCAAGTCTCTGTAATACATAATTATGATGTTTTTGCTTTTTGATATTTTAAATTAATCACCTTGGAAATGTTTCTGTCTTTCCAACAAGTTGAAATTTGAAAAATGTATCCGAACATGAATGTGATGTGAAAGGTTTTACAAATGATGGTAATAGTTACCAATTTTAAAAGTTTTGTGTTGTTGACTTGTTGGTCATTGATTGAACTCTATTATATATGCTATACATTAGACTATTGTCATTTAGGATATGGATAAATCAATATTATTTGAAATATTTATTGCACAGCAACCTCACTCGGGGCATAACATATCGGAGATAACTTTTGCTTTTCGCTTTTGATAATAAAAAGAGAGGTAGAAATTTAAGCTTTTCGGTTTCGTCAATTATTTCTTAAAAGCATTTCATGTTAAAATGGGTTTTTTTATATATTTAATTTTCACAAAAATGTTGAAGTATAATTAATTTAATGTTAATTTTTTATTTCTCGATTCAAATCAAATAGTTGCAATTCTTTGTCTTCTCGCTTGAGAAAAAACTTGCTTCTCTGTCGGGATATTATGTGGATTTCTCTTTCGATGGTTTTGATGGTTTTAGTGGTTTACTATCTATAGTTTCAATGAATCTCTCCATATTTGTTTGTGGTCATCATCTCTCTCAAATTCAAAATGATTTATCTCTAGTTTTATCGTTCAAGTGCGTTGGAGGGAGTGAAGGATATTAAAAGGTTTGGCCCAAAAATAGAAAAATAAAAATTAGTGGGGCTATTTTTGAAATTACCAATAATCCGAGGATATTGACTAAATTATCTACTAACATAAGGGTATATTTGTAAATGTCACTTCCTTGGTTAACTGGAAGGGTGTACCTGTATTCTTGTATTCATCTGAACTCTGAAGCTTGTGCTTCATTAACTTTCCCATTGAAGTCAAAGGTTGTCTTTACATATAAATCTACTGTATGTTCTTCTGTAATTTCAACTTGTCCAATCTCCATCTTGTACTGGGTGGTTTAGCAGCTTAGCTTCTCTTTTGTAGTTCATGCTGTTTTTTCTATACAACTTGAAGAATGAAGATTCACTACTGCTTCTAACTCTCTCTATGACTCTCATGCTTGTGTATTTAATTTTTTATGCATCGTAATCAATCAATCTTTCACCCGTTAATCATATATATATATATATATACATATATCATCTCCATGACAGAGTTGTTTGAAACTTGGTGTTTGTAGTAGTTTGGTTTCTTTGTTGAATATCATGGAAAATGTCTTCTTGTCTCTATATATCAAACTCAAATGGGTCCAGTACTCAGAATATAGCAGCCTCTACAGCTCCTGAACTTGGATCAAGCTATTAACGGATGCTGAATATGAGTATATGACTATACCAGCTTCTCTTTCACTGCATATATATCCGGATGATAGTGAGGTCGGATCTTGAGAAGTCTATAGTAAAGTCAAATCACTTCGCTCCAAATCTCACCAGAAATCTGATGGTAATGTAGGCGAAGTGGACCCTAAGCATGAAAAGAGAACCAGGAGGCAGTGGACTCTGATGATATTGAACTGTTGAAGTTTCTTCTAAATGAATCTGATGCCTACTGTGATCAGAAGGTTGTGTCTACTGTCTAGGCTTGGCTGATCTCAATCTTAAGAACACTAGAGGGCATACAGTGCTTCATGTGGCCGCAAGGCGTAAGGAACCATCAATTCTAGTAGGGCTGCTCATCAATGGAGCCTGTACATCAAAAACTACATTAGACGGGGCAAACGGTTGTTGCAATCTTTCGGATGTTGACTAGGCCAAAGGAATTCAATGTCCGGGAACATGTCATTCTCATCACAGGTGATAGCTGATGATTTACACATGAGGTGATATTTCTTTCCTGGTAGATATATTGGTGCTATTTGAATTGAGTTCAGTTGAGTTAGCTAATTCCTGCTGAAGCTAAATTGGCTATGGAGATAGTAGATCCATAGCCGATTTGGTACAGATCAGGGATTTTTGTCATCCCTACACTTCACATTCAGGTCTTATGACTGACCGAGTCTAAAATGTTCACTTCCACACATATCTTCGGTGTTATACATGTCACAGTCATGATATATATACTATGATATCCATTGGATTCTATCTAAGTAAAGTCCAGCAATATCCAAGTCATTATCATGATGACTCATGAATACGTGGTCCTTTTTATTTTTAATTTTTTTATATATATTTATGATGATAATTTTTGTTGTTCACAGAAAAAAAAATATGGCCAAAAGAATAGAAACGCCGATGATAATAGCAATGAAAGGCCATCCAGGTAGCGGCAAGACCACTCTAGCCCGCTCTCTAGCCTCCACCCTCAGAATCCCTCTCATCGACAAAGACGACGTCCGTGACTCCACTTTCTCTCTCCAAAACTCTCAACAGTACTCCTCCTCCTCCTCTCTCCTCAACGACCTCTCCTACGACGCCGTTTTCCGCGTCGCCTCCACTCAGCTCAACCTCGGCCTCAGCGTCGTCGTCGACTCTCCCCTCTCCTGTAGGGCCCGCCTCGATGACCTGCTCCGATCAGCTGCGCCAGCCGGGGCCCGACTCATCATCGTCGAGTGTAAGCCATCCGATGAGGCCGAGTGGAGGAGAAGGCTGGAGACACGTGGCGGGTCAAGCTGGCACAAACCATCCACGTGGCATGATCTGGAGAGGTTGCTGCAAGGGTACGGTGGGTGTACAGACTATGATGTGGGTGATGTACCCAAGGTGATTGTGGACACCACGGCTCCTGTGGAGCTTGAAGACCTCGTGTCCCGTGTGCTTGAATTCATTTTGTCCCACTCTGCTCCTTCAGTTAAGTGTTGACATTTCTGTTGATTGGTGCTTGGAATTGTTTGTATAAATTTTGTAAAAAAAAAAAAAGGTTTGATAAATAAGATTAAAAAAACAAAAAGATGTTTTGTATTCTCTCTCATGTCATGGCTCATCACTTACATAATATTCTTTGGATTTTAATCTAAGGGTTAACGATTTGATTTGTATGTAAAGTTATATTGGGGGTTGTTGGTGCGAAGTTATATATATATATATTATTAAGTGCATGATCAGCATAAGTACGGTTTTATTGATTCCAATCGGTTGAAATCAATGTAAAAAAATTAAATTAATTCCAATCGATTGGAATTAATAAAACCTTATGAAAAATTTATGTGAAATCCTGCACTAAAAAGATAACATATATGTATATATTTTTTGAAGATAATATATATATTATTCGGTAGAAATATTATAATATATAATATAACTTTGTTTATATGTAAATAATTATATGATATTCTCTGATGTCCAAGTGACCATATATATATATATAAAAACTTTAACATATAAACGAAGTTGGGTTGCAGATGGCTTTTGATTAATATTATGGTCACTTGTTATGAGAGAATATCAAATAATCATTTTACATATAAACAAAGTTATATTATATGTTAAAATATTCTACCGAATAATATATATATATATCTATCACTTCTAACGTTGAGGATTCAAACATGAGAAATATCACATAAGGTCGAATTAGTGTTTTTATCAAATAAAGTTATATATATATATATATATATATATATTTTAATTATTTTGACCGTCGTTAAATTTTGCTAGACATTTCATTTTTTATCAAGTTGTATCTATATAACAAACATGATAAGATTGATCTAGTGGTTTATTCTACACATCTACATCATGAGGTCGTGTGTTATTCATCTCTCCAACTCCTGAATTATTGTCTTGATTTGATTTTTTGTATGGATTGTGAAAACATTGAAATACATTTATGAAAAAAAAAAAATTGAAAAATTTTTGGGTGCAAGAACTATATATATATATATATATATTTTTTTTTTATTGAAGATAAAACATTTAAAAATAGGGAAATATAAGAAAAAATAGTTCTCAAATCCAAAAAAATTTCAAATTTTACAAAATGTTTATTTTATTTTTCTTAGGATGCATATAAAAAATCAAATCAAGATTCAATATATTTTATACAATTTCATCAAAGATGCTTAATGTGTGCATTGTAAAAGTTTTCAAGGGAAAATTACTCTATATATAGTCTCGTTCTCATGCGAACGTCTTGATATAACTTCATTGAGATATTGAATGTGAATCATTAGTTTTGACAAGTGTATACACACTTGAGTCCAAACATTTAAAACTAGTGTCTCACATTCAATATCCCCATGAAGTTATATTAAGACGTCCTTATTTAAAAAAAAAATATATATATATATATATATATAGTAACTTTCAATTGAGAGATCTCATACTTTAATTTCGGTAAAGATCTTGATGAAATCACATTGATATATTATGAATTTTGATCTAAATTTTTTCAGTGAATGATAAGTTTAATGAAACGTATCTGTGAATAACATTTTTAAATTTTTAAAAATTTTTGAGAAACATTGGAAAATTTTTAAAAATAGTTATAGTACTTGAAAATTTTTCAAATTTTAATTATATGTAGATTTCAATGAACTCATCAACTACTAAACAATTCAGATCAAGATTCATAAAAATCGATATAATTTCATCAAAGTTGTTACTGAAATTAAAGTAAAAGATTCCTCACTTAAAAAAGTTAATATATATAAATTATTGCCGATCTAAAATATAAAATAAATAATTAATAATGATGATATTGATGATGATGACTTGATGAATTGATAAAATAAAAAAATAAAAAAAAATAAAAAAAAAATCTTAATAAAAATTTGGGGACATTTGCGTATATATATATCTTTATTGAGTAATTGAGTTTATTCTCTCTGCTCCAATACGGTCTATATTTCTGTTAAAGCTCTGTCCTTTTGTTCTCTTCCCACAATTTATCCAACAAATTATCTTACTGCTTCTATTTTTAATAACTGCCGTCCAAAATTAACCCCTTTTAATTAAACACAAAAGCTGCCCCTCCTAAATTTTGTAGATTTTTTCACTTCATGGGGGGTTTTCTAAATTCCAAGTCAACTCAATTGCAAAGTCGTTGCTAAGCTGTCTCTGTTCTTCACTTCTTCCATATTCATCTGAAGCTTCCGCTTCATTAGTCATGTCCCAGTAGACTCGAAGTCTTCAAGAATCAAGATTTTCTTCTTCTGGGTTTAGTTTTATCAACTGGGTATTCCATATAAATTCAGGATTCAATTGTTCTTCTTCTAAGTCTCTCTGTTTTGACTCTCATATATGCTTGCTGTTTAAATCCAATCCATCTTCAACTCTACTTTTATTTGTTTCATCTGTTAATCATATCAGTATCACCACCATGATTCGGTTCAAATTTGTTAATTTCAGGACCTTCTCTTCTTTTGGTGTGGGATAGCTCTACTATCTGAAATATCAGTTTATTTTTGGCTCTCTATACGATGGAAAATGGAAACGAAATGTCATCATCCTTGAGTTTTGCCTCATCTTCTTGTCTCTCAAATGGGTCAAGTAGTCTCAACATAACCCCTGAACTTGCGGGAAATCTGGAAATTTTGAGCTTGAACAAACTCAGTAGCAGCCTCGAGAAGCTATTAATCGATGCTGACTATGACTACACCGATTCAGAGATCGTTGTTGAGGGAAGTCCAGTGGGTGTCCATCGATGTGTATTGGCTTCACGGAGCCAGTTTTTTCATGAGCTTTTCAAAAGGGGAAGTGATGGTTCAGCTAATGAAGGAAAAGCAAAATATCTGATGTCTGAATTGGTGCCTTATGGAAAAGTTGGATACGAAGCTTTCAATGATTTCTTGAACTATTTGTATACTGGAAAGCTGAAGCCGTCGCCTCCGGAAGTGTCCACCTGTGTTGATGAGGCTTGTGTACATGATGCTTGTCGTCCTGCCATCAATTATGCTGTGGAATTGATGTATGCTTCTGCAGCTTTTCAGACGAAAGAACTGGTTTTGCTTGCTCAGGTAAAATTTGTCTTGTACTTTTCCATATTTGTGTTGGCTTTGATTTAAAGACAAAGACAAGCTAATTGCATTTGTGTAGCACCAAAGCAGTTAAGGGTTTGATCTAATCATCTCTGTGGGTTCCAAGACATAATTTTTGTTTGCTGTGCTGATCTCTATGTTGAATTTTTTTTATGACATGTTTGCTTTCAAATAAGTGTGACAAATTGAAGGGAGCCAAATTTCCTAATAAGTGGAAAATTATCTTCCGCTACAGAGTTCATAAGCCACTGGTCCAAAGCAGTAGGAAAACAACGAAATGAAACAGAATATGTCTAAATTCGATTATGATTCTAGCCAATTAAAAAAATTGTAGAATCTGTAAGGTTATGTCGAACTGTTATTTACTATCCCATGGTAGTACTACGTTTGTAATAAACAATACCTTGTTCTATATCAATCTTTCAAAATAATGAGGAATTCATTATTTTCTTGTTCGGAAGAAAAATACATATCATGACACCCATTGCTTTATTTGATTCATTTCCCCGGCTTTTATTTCATTGTCAAATTGCAGTAATTCTGACTCGATATTAGCATGTGAATGTGAATTTTCAGGATAAATAGGTTGTAACTCACATGCAATTTTGTTTTAATAGGTGTCAAGTTCTTGCACTGGCTTGACAATTTTGATATTTAGGATGTTTTACCTATATATTCTCAAATTCTCAAACATTCAAGCTTCATAGCGAGAGTTTGATGCAACATATGTTTGCTTTTATCTTTTGATTTATGTTGAATTTCGTTTTGTATAAACAAGGAGTGTCTTCCAACAATAGTCCAGTTGATGTTTAGATAAAATGTGACTCTTTTTTTTTTCCATGCCTTTTTCCTTCCCATATTATCATCTGTAAAGTGATCGATTCTAGGAGAAGAACATTCTTATATAATATATGTTGCTTATTAAAGATGATCTAGTTTCAGGGTATATGAATTTTGGACAGATCTATTCTTACGCAAAAAACTTCATGTATCCATGTTCATGTATCCATGCAGCGGCGGCTTCTGAACTTTGTCGAGAAGGCTTTTGTGGAAGATGTAATCCCGATTCTCATGGCTGCATTCCATTGCCAATTGAACCAGCTTCTCTCTGACTGCATCCAGAGAATAGCGAGGTCTGATCTTGAAAGTGCATGTCTTGAGAGAGAGCTTCCTCCTGAAGTCTATAGTGAAATCAAATCACTTCGCTCCAAATCTCTGCAGGAGTCTGAAGGTAATTTAGCGGAAGTGATCCCTATGCACGAAAAGCGAATCAGGAGAATCCACAAGGCACTGGACTCTGACGATATTGAACTGTTAACACTTCTCCTAAAAGAATCTAAAGTCACTTTAGATGATGCTTGTGCTCTGCACTATGCTACTGCGTATTGTGATCCGAAGGTTGTGAAGGAGCTCCTCAGTCTAGGCTTGTCTGATCTCAATCTTAGGAACACTAGAGGACATACAGTACTTCATGTGGCCGCAAGGCGTAAGGAGCCATCAATTCTAGTAGCACTGCTGACCAAGGGAGTCTGTGCATCAGAAACTACATCTGATGGGCAAACAGCTGTTGCAATCTGTCGGAGGTTGACCAGGCCGAAGGATTATAATGAAAATACAAAACAGGGTCAGGAGTCTAACAAAGACAAGATATGCATTGATGTCCTAGAGAGAGAAATGAGAAGGAATTCAATGTCTGTGAACATGTCAATCTCATCGCACATGATAGCTGATGATTTACACATGAAGCTGGACTATCTGGAAAACCGAGGTGATATTCCTTACCTTGTAAACTGGTGTTTTGTTTTTAATGATCGGAGATTAAATAGCTAATTTTCTTTTATAGTTTTCTGTTAACGGTTTTTTTGATTTGTTTGCACATACAGATTTTGGATAGATAAGCAGCAATACGAAACTCCATACTGCTATTAAATTATTAATGCATCATTTTCTACTTAATATCTAAATGAGACATTAAATATTTTTGCTCCTAAAAATGCTTTTCTTCTGGATTTCATTGTTATTTAGTTAATTATAATACTTAAAATAAGAGAATGCCCAAGTGGGCTATAAGGCAATATGAAAAAAAAAATTAACGAGTTCTGCATATATCACACCAAACTGATAATATTTTTGGGTTGGTTTTTTGGCCTCCCAAAGAGTCCATATATTCTTAAGCCACCCGTGCTCGTAACAAAACACCGTTATTAAACTTTGATATTTTTCCCTGATTCTGGTTACTATATCTTCCACTTGAAATTTCAAAAGCAATATTACTAGAAGGAAGAAATGATCCTGTAATCTCCTTCTGTGTATAGTGAGATAACACTATATTGGTACTGATTTAGTAAAGCTAATTGCCATATATTTTCTTGTAGGCATTGTTTGAAGTATTCTCATTTTAGCTTGTTTATATTACAGTGGCATTTGCACGATTGCTCTTTCCTGCTGAAGCTAAACTAGCTATGGACATAGCGGATGCACATTCAACCTCGGCTTACACTGGCCTTGCAGCATCAAAATCGAAAGGATCAAGTGGGAACTTGAAGGAGGTCGATTTGAATGAAACACCCTCTGTGCAAGCCAAGAGAATCCAATTGAGAATGCAAGCTTTGCTTAAAACAGGTATTATATACGTAAATAACTTTTATACGTTTATGTTTAGTGGACACAGAAAACAGAGAGGATAGAAATGAAACCTTTTGATCATTAATGATACTGTATAAATTTAACCCTAAGCCTCTCAGTATCTACTCTATGCCTTTGGACCTACAAGTTGTTGTTTACCACAGCTAGACATCTTGTATCGTGTTATTTTTTCTTCATGTCTTATAAGGGGAGAAGATAAGGCCCAGAACCCAGAGAATTGATTTAGTAAATTTAGACATTTTGTTGAATATGAAGCTTCAGAAAATGGGGCAAAAAATAGTTGTATTCAAATTTTGTTTACAATTAGATTTCATTGAACTTATCACCCACAAAAAAAATCAAATCAAAATTCATTAAAATCGGCATCGGTTGATTTCACCGAAGTCCTTAGCTTGAGTTAAAATAAATGATCCCTTAGGAGAGAACTACGGTATATATATGGGTTCACCTTCGGTGCATTAATGCATCCGTGCACCATTAGAATTTGGTCTTGTTTTTGCACGGTTGCATGTAGGAAGGCTAAATTTTATTAGTGCATTAATTCATCCATGCACTATTAAAATTAAAGCGAGAAAATCGAATAAAACCTTTGTACTATTTATGTACGTGGTATGTGCTCTAGCAGTCTATTGAGATCATTAAAGTGTAAAATGGTAGAATTTTTAAAAGCTGACTGAAGATTGCATTACTTAAAGGAAAGCTTGAATTGATATTGTGGTAGAATTTGAAATTCTATTAGTTTCATAGATCATATTCTGAGCTTGCTCTAATGACAGTGGAGACGGGTCGACGCTACTTCCCTCATTGCTCGGAAGTGATTGATAAATTTCTGGACGATGACATGCCTGATGCTTTACTCCTAGAAAAGGGGAGTGCAGAAGAACAGAACATTAAGAAGATGCGGTTTACAGAACTTAAAGAGGATGTACAGAAGGCATTTTCCAAGGACATGGCTGTGAACCACCGATCCTGTTTGACATCATCCTCATCGTCCTCATCTTCTCCGAAGGAGGGTGTCAAGCACAAGGTTAGAAAAAGGTGATGTTTATGTTCACCGTTACATGTCTAGTTCTCCGAAGTAGGCCTAGTTTGATTGACATGCATAAGAGCCTATGTTGTGATTGTTCTTTGTAATTGCAAAAAGATTAATGTATAACTTGCCTTGTAATTTCTCCCGAAGTATTTTGCATGTAATATAGTTAAATGGTGCAGAAATTTCCTATTTTAGAGGAAAGGAATTGCCTTGAATTACTTTTTTGATGATATGAAGTATTATTGCACGTGCGTGTGCGTGTGCGTGTGCGCAGCTGAGGTAGTTGAGTTGATTAGATTTCGTTTGGTTGAGCTAGTCTGGTGTCAAGGAAAACACAGAACAAGGGGGCATTTGAATCTGATTCCTGATCTGATTTTGAGTTTTGTTAATAATTTATTTCTCAAAAAATCCATTCTAGCACAGATGCATGTCACCCTTTTTGTGTGTTACTCGTTGTAAACATGATCATTCCAAAAATCGCCTATTGAAATTACTTGTCAAATTGAATGAACGATAGTCACAGTTGAACGTTGATATGATGTATTAGTGATCATAATCATGTTTCATATAGGTCTCCTCAATTCATAGGTCTTGAATGATATTTCCATCGAGTCATAGTTGGACGGTGATATGATGCACCGGTGATTATAATCATGCTTCATATAGGTCCTCTCGATTCATAGGTCTTCTATTTACGCCCTTGACCCTGCCCAATAGGTCTTAGGTCTTAGGTCTTAGGTCTTATTCATACCAAACAGTAGCAAAAATTATATAAAAATATTTCCAAAAGAGGAAACAGACAATAATATATTAAGAAAAAAGAAGAGAGAGACCAAGACAGTCAATAATTGAGAGAGAAGAAAACATAAACAGCAACAAACAGCAAAAAAAATGTCAAATAAATAAATAATATTGACATGTGACATTAAGATAAAATAATGTTAGGTTTGTTGTAATGACAGAAAAATACTTTTGACCAGTGTTTGATTTCTTGAACTGTCCAATTGCTCTTAATTTAATTCTTTTATCAATTATTATAATATTATTTATTTAAATTATCTATTCAAACCCCACTTTATTCTTGGCATGTTGACTTTTTTTTTTTTTTTTTTTCATTTAACTGCTACAATTAATTTGAGATTAAGGTCGAAGAAAATGACTCAATTTTACATTAATGATTTAGGTGAAAGGGCCCTATCTTGACCCAAACTTATCTTGTTAACTACGTGAAAGAGTTTTTTATTTCTTTGATTTTGGTAGGTTGAGGCAACCCCTAACTTAAGAAATAAATATAACTTTATTATATATTGATATGGTTGTTTCGATATTTAAAAAACATACATTTAAGAACACCCTCTAAAAGGTTACTAATTACGAGAATAACTAAAATTATCATCTAATGTGATACAGCGGTAATAGCGTTCTTTCAGTCTGGCAATGTCATAGGCTCAAGTTACCCCATTGTAAGAGGAGCTTTTGGGACTAAAACCAACTTAATAATTTGAGTTTAAATTGCACCAAAATATGGTGTTGGACAAAAATACTCCTATTTTTACTTCTTTTTCTTTTTCGTATCTTTTTTTCTTCTTTTTTTTTTTTTTTTTTTTTCCAAAAACCTCCATTGATCGAGGTGATCTCCATTAATCAAGGTAGAACAGACCTCAAATGGATGTCGAAAAGACCTCTATTAGAGTTCGAAACAACCTCCATTAGAGGTTGAACGGAACTCGACCGCCATTGGAGGTCGATGAAGAAGATGTAAAAAAAAAAAAAAAAAAAGTGGCATTTAGTCTCGGGTGACTTACCCGAGACTTATTGCTAAACATTTTTTTTTGTTTAATTTTTTTTTTAATTACACCTATTAAAAGTCATAGAAATAACAAAATAAGTCTCGAAAAGACCAACAAAAATCATAGAGATTTTTTTGTTCTTTCGTGATTTTTTTTGTTCCATCTTCTCGTCGATTTCTCTTCTTCGCCTCAAACACATAAAAGAGATAAAATCACAATCTCTCTTCAAATTTCTTGAGAGATTCTTCTTTTTTCTTGTGAAAAAGTTAATGAAAAAGTTGTTTTTCTTGAGAGAAAGGGAAATGAGAAAGAAAAGTGAAGTCAATGACATTTTTGTCTCATTATATACTTTGGTCCTAAAAAACATAGAATTATAAACTTGGTGCTATTCAAGGACAAAGCTAGGATTTTGACTCTAGGGGGCCAAAACTTAAACTAATTTTAAATGATGAACGTATAAATAATATATAAAAAAATTTAAAAGGTTTGCTAATAATAATAATAATAATAATAAAGTCATATCATCGACGTCTCAATTATAAATGAAAGGAAAAGAAACAAAAACAATATATATATATATATATATATGCAATTTTAAATGAAACTTTTCGTTCTTTTATTAAATCACGAAAGTAATCTATAATTTATTCGATACTAAATTTCAAATTATTAATTAAGAAGATTCAAAACATTAAAACATGCCAAACATGAATTTCTCTTTGTGATTTGATGTAGAAATAAACGATTATTGATTATCAACTCAATATTTCAAACCGGTATCTAAGAAAGAAAGAAAAAAAGTTATCAAAAGACATAATATAATTGTTTTAAGAATTTTGAAAGCTATATACATGAGATTGTAACTTGTATTATAGATAAACAATGGTTGTTCAGATTATGAAAACAATATGTTGTCCGTTAAAATTATTACTATGAAAAAGAAAAAGAATGAAACAAAATAAACTAGGGTTAAAGTTAGAAAAGGAAACCTAATAAAAAAAAGAAACTTAAAAGGAAAGTAAAAACTTTTTTTTTTTTCTAAAGTATTACACTATTACATAAATTCGGGGGGCGCGTGGGACTTGAATTCGAATCCGTAATCTTATGGTGCATATTTGAGAGGTTTTATCACCAGATCAACCTCATCTATAATTAAAAAATTGTAGAATAAATTGATTAAGTTTAATTAATTAAATTGTAGCCGTGCAGTGGTAATTTTATTTTTATTTTTTAAAAACAATAAAATTTTACTACTGATAATTAAAATTAAAAGATTCTGCAATGGAATTAAAAGCTCTAATGAGGATATGATGGGGGAGCCCAACTTCATAACAATGATTAAATAAAATAAAATAAATAAAATAAAATAAAATAAAAAAGCTCTAAACTCCTAAAAAGACATTGGACATAGCTCAGCTTTATAACAATTATTAATTTATTAAAAAAGAGCCCAAAAAAGGACATTGGACATTTAAATATTTTTTCAAGGGTCTTCCATTAAACTTCGTCACTTGTGCTATCCCTAAAAGGTCAAACCTATTCCGTGCTATTTCTCATATTTTCTCTCTCTATCTATATAATAATAATAATAATAATAATAATAATAATAATAACAAAAATTCTCATACTTTTTCTTTTATAATATTTATGAATAAATTGACCTCCCTTAAAGTTTGGTATAAATGCAGTTACAGAGCAAGTTTGTATTTATATACTCAGACCTCTTTTACTCTTAAAATTGAACTAATAAAAAGACCAAATTTCCCTTTATTATTAAAATTTCAAAATGAAGATAATCTTTTTATAAAATAATGATTAAATTAAATTAATTGAAGCTAATCCTTTCAATTTAATATAAATAGAAAAATAAATAATTTTTTTTAAAAAAAAATTATAGCTTTTTAAATTTAAAATTTATTATAATAAATTGTTTTTAAATTTTAAATTATTTGTACTTGCTTTTAATGGTTTTATTTATTTATTTTTTAAACACAATTATCTTCATTTTAAAATAATCACCAAAGGCAACTTGATATTTTTATTAGTTCAATTTTTAGAGTAGAGCTGAGTAGAGCTGAGTAGATAATGAATATTTGTTCTCTAATTGCATTTATGCATAAAGTAATGACCATGACGAAATTTATCGATTTTAATAAATTTTGATATGGGTTCTTTTTTTGAATAATAAATTCAATGAAATCTACTTGGAAATACAACTAGAGAACAAATTTATATTTATCTACTCAAACCTCCCCTACTCTTACAATTGATCTAATAAAAATACCAAAGTGCCTATAGTTATTAAAATTTAAAAATGATGATAATCTTTTTATTAAAAAAGAAGAAGTAAAAACAGTACAAATAATTTAAAATATAGAATATAGAAACCTTTTATTATTAAAAATTTTAAATTAAAAAAAAACAGTAAAAAAAATTCAATTTAAAAACGAAGATAATTTAAAATTTTAAAAATGGTTTTTTATTTTTCCATTTAAAAATTATTTTCTTAAATTTATTTTCCATTGAGATAATTATATTCAATTACTTTAATAGGTAGTGTTAACATGTGCCATAGAGGCACAAGTTAACATCTAAAAAATAACTATAAACGGAAACTCAATCACTGCAAGGTAGAAACAAAGCAATAAATATAATGATTTAGTTTCATTTTATAGTTATTTTCTAAGTGTTAACATGCGCCTTATGCATGTTATATATATATATAAAAAAAACACATGTGCATTAGAAGCATATGTTAACACTACCCTAATTTAATTTAATATTTTTTAATAAAAGATAATCTTTATTTTTAAATTTTAATAACCAATGGCAATTTAACCTTTTTATTAATTAATTTTGAAAGTGGAGAAGGTATGAGTTGATAAATATTAACTATATTAAACTTAAGGGGAGGTCTGTATTTACCCCTAATGTCTATTTATTTGTTCCTATAATCAAAAATTAGAAAAGATACCAACTAATAAAGTAAAGATAAACATAAATAAAATAAAATTAAAACGTGGAGAGATTGCTCACGCAACCTCGCGGCAGCAGCATAAAGAGAAACTTCCATTGGTTCGTTGCCCTGTTTTGTGTGAGCTTCTTTTGACCCCTCTCCCACGAAATCCCAACCCCAACCCCAACTTCTATTTTTAAAAACAACAACACTATTTATTCAAAGATTCGCAATCGCAAATCATCTCTCTCTCTGTCTCAAAATTTCCCAATTCTTACCGCAACTTTCCCTCGACTTTCTTCGTCTCAGGTAACTTCTTGCTGCTATGAATACTATCGATATATATATATACTTTTTGTTTTCCTTTGTGTACTCTATTTTATACTTAATTTGACGTTGGATTGTAGATTGTTTCTTGTTTTGCTTTTGTTTTTTGCTTTTGGGTGGTGGATGACAGACTTTTTGCTTTTGCGTTGTGGATGACAGACATGAGACATTATTTTTGCTATGAGTGACTTCACATTTATGAGTTGGGTGAATTCTGTTGTGAAATCATTTGCATTGGGTGTCACTTTCATTGCGTTAGGACTTTGAATACTTGTTTCGATGAGTTTGCTAATGGGTTGGGTGTCAGCTTGGAATTACCTGATAAATATTTATCTTCGAGGGGTGGGTATGTGTAGTTTACACAAAGAGTTGATGGGGTGCATTGTGTTTTCTTTCGCTGATTTGTTGCATATGCGTGCCGTGTCATAGAGGTACCTATGCCAGGCAAGATTTTAGCAACAATATTTGATTGACTGGATGGAGGGAGTTGGAAAGGAGCTAGAGACGAGTATTACGTACTTGTTAATTTGATCATAATCCCATTATATGTTCAAGTTTCATTTTTCTTTTGCCGTTATCTCTGTGTGTGTGTGTGTGTGTGTTATAAATTAAATTTAAAAATGTATGAATCTCTCTCTTTAATGGGCCTCATCATTTCCTTGCATTTTCTGTTCCTTGATGCAAGGATTGGTTCATTTGTATGTAATATCTTCCTTCCTTCCTTCCCTCTTATTATTTATTCCCAACAAAACAAAGGAAATGTTATCTTTCCTATCTTCTCTTTGTCAAATATGTTCTAGATTGGAAGGATGGATATTGTAGAGGTTCTAGTCTACTCAATTCCATTAACTAAGTTGTGTGGCCAATCATCAACTTTGAACTTATTTTGATGTTTAAATGTTATACTGTATAGAACTCCTCCTGGATCTCCCATCTGCGGAATACATCATGTAAAAGAACATTTTCCATTTTAATCCTAAACAGGTTCTAATCTACTTGACTATTCAAGCAATTGACTTTTCCACTTCCATTTCATTCACTTGTCTTCATAAATTTTAGATGACCAATGGTATAGTTGTCAGCCACACCAGTTTTACAAGTACTTGACATGCTGAGAGCTTGGGTTTTCCTTGTCCCTGCCTCAGCTGCCCTTTACAGTAGAGATGAAACTGTTAGCATGGAGCTATTAACCTTACTCTCATTGTTTTGTCTTAGTGAAGATTTTACTTGGAGTCTTGGACCATGGTTTTTAGCTATGCTCATAATGATCTCTTTTTTTTCATTTTCTTCATCATTCAAAATTCTCAAGGACAGAGTGTGTTTTTAATAAAAATGTCTTCTAGGGAGGAAGAAGCCTAT
The DNA here is from genome assembly GCA_035582765.1 of Acer negundo. Taxonomy (NCBI): domain Eukaryota; kingdom Viridiplantae; phylum Streptophyta; class Magnoliopsida; order Sapindales; family Sapindaceae; genus Acer; species Acer negundo. The sequence continues at coordinate 11,339,518 of CM069237.1, read as the reverse complement.
ACAAAAGGATAAAAAAGTTGCTTTTACATAATCCTGCTTTATACTTGCTGTTGCGCTGTAAAAGAGTTGATGATCACCAGTATATATGGTCAAAAAATGTATAAAACTAATCCAACACCCCTTTACAATTTAAGTGAATAAAGAAAAAGGAAGTGTCTATGAACTTCCTTGCGAGTTATACATTCTGATTTGTACTTCATTGAAAGAGAAGTGATTTTGCAATTTTTTAAAATATATTTTTGTTCATAATTTCATCCATTTTTTTTCTTCTTGTTGCTAAGTTTTTGTTTTGTTTTGTTCCACAGTGTTTACTCAAAATAGTGGTAAAAAAAAAAGGAAACAACATAGATAGGAAGACGATACAGAATATTTGACAACAGAAGAGCCTATTGTGAGACCTCTTCGCCAAGGAATCTGCTGTACTGTTGATTTCTGAAGACGCGAGTATGGAAATCAAATCTTACCAGAACCAGGCTGAGTTGCTGCTAAAAGAGTATATACTAGCAGATCCATTTATCCCATACACTGCGATTGTTGGTGGCATTTTCGCATTCAAGTTGGTAAGTTCACATCATTACAGATAGTGATCAATACTCACTTTCACATCAATCATGCCAGTGAGGTAGATCTTGATATATTATTTATGTGTTTAATCCTTTTTATCTTCATTCTTCAGTAATTTTTGTTTACTGAATAGATTTCAACAATTATATATTTTTTATTTCTTTTGTTTTCCTTAGTATCTCTTCTTTTTCAGGTCTATGATCTTACCCATCTGTTCAGTTCCGTTCATTTTAAAAGTTATTCCAGCTTCTTACGAATTCAACGAGTCGAGTGGAGTAACAGGTGACTGAATGTTTTCAGTTTGTCCAATTTCTTTTATATTTATTATTGATATATATTTAAACAGTTGTCTAAATGAGCTACTTATGCAGGGCCGTGTCAACCATCCATGCTTTATTTATCACAGTAATGTCTTTGTATTATGTATTTTGGTCAGATCTCTTTTCTGACATCCAATTTGATGGCCTTATTACATATCGTAATTCTTCGGTGTCTACATTCGTATTGGGGGTAAGGATACTTTTTTTTTTTTTTTTTTTTTTGCTGTTCCCTCTTTCTTTTTGTAATGAATTTCCAGTTGGTTTTAAAGTGTGCTCAATCTCTCTCTTTTGTTTGACACTGAGAATATAGGATATTTTTCATACTTAAGCTTATCTTTCCTAGTGGAAGTATAGAATATAATTTGATAGTATTTAGTTATGCATTCTAGGTGTTAATTCGCTGGCAATATCCTTGAAGTTTGTCCTAATAAAAGAAAATTCCTCCTTAGCCTGTTTACCATTATTGATTGCAATGTAAAGCTAATTTTTTTCTAGGTGTCAGACATAATAGTTATATGTCTAAACATATTCATATAGGCTTCAAATATCAAGAAAACTTTCTCAAAAGAAATTAAATTTACCTTTTTCCCTCCAAAGGATGCAAGCATAGATAGATTGAAAAAGTCATTGTATTCTTTCTGATTCCTTATAGTCCTGCTATGTTTTGTAATTTGATTAGAAATGTAGAGAGAGCTAGGTTCTGTAGAACTGCATGATTATGACTTCTTGAAATGTAATGTAAACATTTGGCCAATTTGTGAATTTTTTCAATCAATAGGTGATACAATACAAGTATCTATTATTTACTGTGGAGCTGATTTGCTTCCTGAGAATGAAGTTACAATTGCATATGAATCTTTTTCTATATAGTGTTAAGGGTTTGATAGTTTAACATTGTTTTTAATTTTCATATGGAAATATCTAATTAGATATGTTAATTGATTTATACAATATTTGTGGGCTTCCACTTAAACTGAAAAGGTCTATTACTTTCAGCAGAATGTATATTGGCAGTGGCATATCTGTTGACATTATTGTATTTAACCAATAGGAACCATAGTTGTGGCCTATCATAGTTGGAACCCAGAATGGATGAATAATAAAAAATAAAAAGTTATGTTGCCTAGGATTATTGCTCAATGGGATGAAATAAGGTTATATATATGTGGTATAATGGTATTATTGATTAGCAATTTAGCATGAATGTTGACATCACCGATATTAATTCAAAGGCAACAAAATTTTAAATGAAGATACTTGAAGTGCCAAATTGAATTCCTTTTTTGAATAATGTATGATGGTGATATAAGAACAAAAGTAAAGTACTTATAAATTATAACTAGAATGTTGGATGGGTAGTGCATTTAACATGAAGGCTGTGATAGAAAAGATGAAAGTTTGAGATTAAAATAAATTTTTATATTTTTATTTATTTCTTTTCTGAATATTGCTGATGAATGATGATGAGGTATGTGGAAGGTTTAGAATGTGACAAGACACGGATTGTTAATAAAATGGTTAAGTTAAAAGTGTTAAGAGTAAAAGGGAAAGAGCATAAAGGATTTTAAGGATGGTAGGTTAACGGGAAACTGCAGTCCTTGGTAAAGAGGATTTTTTCTGGACTATGGGATAAGAAATTTGGAGTAATGTACTCTTACATGTATTCCTTATTTCACTAGGGCTGCCACATTTTTCTTAATTTCGTTTTTACAGCAGAAAATATTTCCTGCTGAATAGGTATTCTGTGTCTTTCTATTCTGGGAGACTCTTAAAGAAATATTGATATACAGCCTTTGAGTGTGGTAAGGATGGGTAGATTTTATGAATGCACGAGCTAAGAATATTGTTATGGCTTGCGATGACTGATGTTTGTTTTTGACAGAGATGGGGTAGAGCATAAGACCACTTGTTTCTTTTTTCTCTTAGGAGTTTACATGTCCTCCCTATGCAGTTGATTAAGGAATGAGGGCAGAGCCATCTACCCATATAGTATGACATTGTAGGATATTTCTGGGCTTTTGACAATGTCCTATTTTTACTTGAATGTCAAAAGATTTACAATTATGGTAAAAATCATAAGCACATGGCATATTTACTATTCTTTTCATTGCAGTAATCATTAATCAACATTTGGCTGCATCTTGTTTTCTTGGGAGCTAATCACAGATTCACAGTAATTATATACTTGCAAGCTGGGGAGAGTCCATCCTTCAGAAACATGCTGTACCATCTTAGATATTGGAATGGTTGTGTTGTTGAATCTTCTGATGTTAACGTGATTTCAAAATTTACCCGATTCACATTGCCTTGCAAAAAGTAGGAAACTGAAACTAAACAACTAAAATAACCTGCTTCATATCATCTATGTTACCTCACAGTTTTAGTGATAACACCGTAATGTAATTTTGACAGGTTTCTGTTGGTTACTTTCTTGCTGATTTTGGGATGATAATTTGGTTTTATCCCTCCCTTGGTGGAATGGAATATGTAAGTGCTTCAATTTTTTGGGAATTGAATATACTGAAACCTAATTGTTTCATCTTCTTTTGAACTCTTTTTACTTTGACCAAGATGACTAGGGTTGGGGGGAAGGATGATGTTCAAATAACATTAAATTAACTTGAACTTCGCCTGGCAAATGGTGATGAAAATCTTTCAGGTGATTCATCATCTCCTTTCAATAGCAGCAGTAGCATATTCTATGTTAACTGGTGAGGGTCAACTTTACACTTATATGGTACTTATTTCTGAGACAACAACCCCCGGGATAAATTTAAGATGGTAATTCCCTAAACACAAATCAGCCACTTCTGTAATTACATGTTTTGAATACTATTGTATGCATAAATGGGTTTTTGTAGGTATCTTGACACAGCTGGAATGAAGAGGTCCAGAGCCTATCTCATCAATGGAGTTGTAATATTCCTTGCTTGGCTGGTAGGTGAATCAGTTTATAATCTTTTGATTTTGCTGTTCATGTTTATATTTCTGCACTTTCTGAAATGTAATCCTGTATGCAGGTTGCCAGAGTACTCCTGTTCTTGTACCTTTTTTACCATGTCTATTTGCACAATGATCAGGTAATAGTTGTACCTTCAAAGTCTGACCTAATATATTTGAAAAAAATGTCATGTGGAGTTGGCTAGCACATCTGATATTTATCTAATACTCTGGAAGCTAAAATTCTTAGGTCCCTTGTTCGGTATTACTTTTGCGAAGTTAAAAATCATTATTTAATAAATTTGATATTAAAAAGGGGTTGGTAAATCTTCCAAATGTGATTATTTGATAATCCGAGCTGATTTGACAACAATTTTAAGAAGTTAGGGGTTATTTTTGTAAGTGATAAGAGTTATTCTGTTAATAGTATGCTCTGCTTATACTATGAAAAGATGGAGCAATTGGATTAATCTTCCACTGCAAGTTTAACTGTATTTCTTTATGTATTTGTTCGAAACAAATCTGCCATCATATTCCCAAGTGAAGAGATTATGATTTATGAATGCATACCTGGGCATTGGAAGAACCATGTTAATAAGGCCTTTTCACTGTTTTCATTGTTTCATTGTTATAGCGATTTTGTTCCTTGTTTGTGGCGTGGACTTTGCTTCATCCCTTATTACCATAAATTGTTTTCTTCATGTGCAAAAGGTCTAGAAGGTACATTTATCTATTACTTATAGACATAGAATACTGTTTGCCAACTTTGCCATAAGTAGAAAATTATACCAGAAATAAATCTAGTATCTTTACGTAAATTTCGACATTAGTTATATTTCACTTAGCTAAAAAATAAAAAGAAACAAAAGAATTCAAGTTGGCATATTGTTAACAATATTTTAATTGTTTATGTGAAAGCTATCCAGTCCAAAATCTCTGTTTACTGTTAATTACTCTGGTCATCTGTTTTTATGATTTTTAACTCTCCTTTTGTCCTCACTACATCTTTATTGTCTTCTATTTCTAATATACATTTTAGGTTTTTGCCTCAATTGTGTTATCAATTTAACATTTCAAGCTATCATTGTAAATCTATTTGTCTATAGACATCATTTTATCATGACAGAAGCATAGTCTCTGAAAATAAAAGGTTAATAAATACTATTAGTTGAAATTACCGTTTACCAGGCTGGCATGAAACCGATATCTTATAAGAAGAATTTACATATTTATAAATTACCATTCATATCATAGTATAATTCTTCCTTACTGTTGTCAGTGGTGGCAGCTAATTGTTTTCTGATTTACCAGATCAAGCAGTTGCACATCTATGGCCAAATATTAGTATTCGTCGTGCCATTAGTTCTGGCTGTCATGAACTTGACGTGGTTTGTAAAAATCATCAAGGGATTGAAGAAGACATTAGCAAAGAGGCAGTGAAGGATGAATGTAACGATGAAATCGTGAAAGCTAACACTGCATCGAGAGGCTGAAGGGTAATCTCAAATTCTTGATGAGTATCATCCACGTTTTATCCATTGTGCATTCTCCCTCTACCACTCTTTAAAGTTGTCATGGTTTCTATTTTGATGTGAATATGTTGGGGATATTATTTTTCATGTAAAGTTGAAAAGAAATCAAGCAAAAGAATGTGGCATTATGTATATCCTCGTCATTGGAATATAGGTTTGGAAGGAATGTGATTGTACAGGTTTCTTGTTGCAAGTAGGATTAGGAATGCCAATGGAGCAGGTCGAGGAGGACGGGTCAGTTTCTATGACCGACCCGGCGTGCCCCAATTCAATTTTTTTTTTAAAAAAATATATATATATATTATTCCACACAATTGATTAAATTTACTCTCATTTGGCCTTGACCATATTCACCTGTTCAAATTAAATTCATGATAAATAAGGCTATAAACATTTTCCGAAGCTCTATTCCACAGTCCAAGATTGACATGATGAAGAAGAAAATGTCATTCAACACATTTAGCCAGAATCTGTGGAAAGCATTTGAATTAATTCATCTAAAAAGAAATATAAATGTTAATTTTGCAATTTGGATACAATTGTCAAAGTATTAAAATAGACAGGGTAAAATGCCACATGATTTAAATCCATTTGAAAATAGTGGTTGGTTGGTCAAATTTATCGGATTGGATTGTTATTGGGTCAACCTATTTAAACACGAAATATAATGGGTCGGTTTTGGATTCATCTTTAAAAAACCGTTAATGAAATTTATTTAAAAAAATTTGTATTCTAGTTATGGAATTTAAAAAATAAATATCTCTATAATTATGGTTGGACGTACTATATTTTAATAATTAACTTTTAAAAAGTCTCTTTTTTTTTTTTTTCTTTTTTCGAAATAGGAAAAAATTCCTAAATTATTGTTTTATTGAAAGAGAAAAAAATTCCTAAATTTTTCCAATTTCTAAATTAAAAACTCTAAAATTATATATTAATTATATTACTGTATTCTAACTCTAACCCTAAAAGCAGTGTTCTTCAATTTTCTTGAAATCAGTTACACTCGATTCCTAGTAAATTCAATAAGGTATGTTTTCTTTCTTGCATTTTGTGTTACTACGGTGCCATCATTTCATGCAACGTCAAACTTCAAGACTTTATATTTGTTTGACAATTGATATTTGATATTCTAAAACGAACTAGTTTCTCGACAAATTTGATGTGTAGATTGAACTCATGGACATCTAACAGAAGTAATTTAACCTTTTAGGTCTAATGAGAATTGAGATTCTCAATTGCATCATATTAAAGAGTCAGTAGGAAGATTAATGGAAGTCATGGAAGATTACATTTTAAAGTTTTTTATTTTGGATTTTTTATAGATAAGATGTTTTCGATATAATGTTGGTGCTTATGGTTGACTTGATTACATGAGTTTGATCATGTTTGAGTACTATTTATTTTCTGTTATATATAAATTGATTAAGAATGAACAATAAGATAATAAGATAATAACATAAACACAAAATAAGAGTAGAGAAAAATGGTAGCCCAAAAGAGAATGTGAATCTTTATTCCTTCAAGTATATTCTTACATCCATCAAATAAAATGGTAAGGGCTCCTTTATATAGCCTTACAAGTCATAACTCATAACAACAAAATACATTAAGTGTACATAAATCAAAACATTATGAACCTTAAAGTGGATCATGATGATGGAGCTAATGAGAAGATATAAGGATGGAAGTTACTTCCCTATATTAAAGGACATTCATTCATATATATATATATAATTGCATAATATTTATAACACTCCCTCTAAATTAATGTCCATCAATCATACAATGAATATGTCTCGTTAAAACCTTTGCTAGTAAAAACCTAGCGGGAAAAAAAAACAAGTAGAGGAAAAAGAGTGCATTATCTATCTGCATGTCAAATTAACCTTTAATGGTATCGAGGGTGCAAAACCGTCTCGTTAAAATCTTACTAGGGAAAACCCGGTGAAATAAAAACCTAGTAAAGGAAAAAGAGTACAGTGCATTGTGATGATTCCTTCAAATCGTAAAAACCCTCGATAAATACGCTTCCTCTCATTCTGATGTTGATGCTTTAATATATCTATTAAAAATATTTATATCCATTGCATCCTAACCTTTCAGAGATAATATACGAAGAACTTTACTATAATTGCTTTTCAAATTGGTGCAACTTATCATATACAACATCATATTGTTTTAAAATACCATTTGAATAAAGATTTGTTACTTCAAGACCAAAAGGTTCTTCATTATATTTTTTGAGAATGAAGGGATCATACTTGACTTTAATTTTATATAATAAGTATCAAGGTATCCATCCAATAAGTTTTATCCATAAAAAAAAGTACTTCATAACCTTCTCTTATATATGTTGGTTAATGTATTTTTTATGATAATTGAAAAAAACTCCCAACCCGACCATTAATCGAGACTAAATATTATTTTCCAAGATTTTTCAACTTAGAATTATTCATTATAACAGTATAATTTGTAAGCTCGTCGGGAGTATTAATAAGTCTCAAACAATCGACATATACTTCTTTGGAATCAAATTTGTTAATTCTTTCAACACAATATTCACAAAGGTGTATGCACTACGTGCATATTGTTTTATTAAATTCAATATATACAAAATGTAGTATCGAACTACTTACTTCAGGCATTTAAATCCTTCTAGGATTTTTATTCATTGTCAAACTAGGTTTCTGCAGTAAACTTTTTATCTTAATTTGTACGAAAATATAATTATATTCAATAAGTTTGATGTCATCAAATATTTGGACTACATGTCCAAAATTTTCAAATTTAAAATATGTATAACTCTGCATTTTGTTTTTCACCACTATGTCGACACATATATACAATTTATAGTTTAATATCATCATCATATTTTTCACAATATACAGAGCAATATATGATCTTAATTTCTATATTATCAATATAATTGATTTACATTTCGTAATCCAATGTGCCTCTTCAGGGGTTATTGAAATCTCTTTAATGTTTAATACACATGCTTTTTTATACAAATATTCCTTTCAGAGAAATATAATCTCTTTCTTTCTGATACATGTGTCTCTACTGGGACAATTGAGATCTTTCTATTTTTTACTTCAATAGTCTTGTATGGAGGGTTTAACATTTCTATATGTATCTTCATGATTTTGTTTTTCACTTGTGAGACTAACTCTTCGGGAGCCTTTGATGACAATGATTTATTTTTCACTAGAGTATTATTATGATATTTCAAATTCCACTTTTAGGAAACCTTATCATTTGAACTAAATTGTTTTTCATTAACATATGATTTTTGCTGTCATTTCATAAATTGTTCTACAAGAACAACCACCTGAGTTTGTATATTGGTAGAATACTCATTTTGCCTTGAAGGATTTAGGTGAAACTCAGCTACTTTTTTGGCTTTGAGGCCACTCAAAATGATTTAGGAAAAATTGTACAAACATACCCTGACTTTAACACATATATGAGGTATAATCCAGTTTTGTCAAAATTACAAGAAAATATTCTTGACTAATCGTTGATTGACAGTTGACTAACAGTTAACCATACTAAATGATAAAATGACCAAAATGCCATTCTTCAATGTTTTATTAATTTTTATTTTTTAAAACTACTGTAAATATTAAAATAATTAAAAACTAATTAATTAACAATATAAATTTTAGAAGTCAAATATTACAAAATGTCCAAGTCATCCCTCAATATTATAATTTTTCTAATTTTTTAATTGTTTGATAACGGTTAATTATATATTAAAAGTCAACCAAAACAATTTAAATATATATTTTTTAAAAGAAAAGCAAATCAAATTAAATGTTAAAAGCAAAATATAAATATCAATTGATCTTCATGGAGACCTACGAATCTCCATTAGCGTAGGTCTCCATGGAGATCAATTGCTATTTGTTTTTTGCTTTTAACATTTAATTTGATTTGCTTTTCTTTTAAAAAAATAATATTTAAATTGTTTTGTTGACTTTTAATATATAATTAACAGTTATCAAACAATTAAAAAATTAAAAATATTATAATATTGAGGGGTGATTTGGACATTTTGTAATATTTGACTTCTAAATTTTATATTGTTAATTAATTAGTTTTTAATTATTTTAATATTTACAGTATTTTTTAAAAATAAAAATTAATAAAACATTGAAGAAGGGCATTTTGGTTATTTTATCATTTAGTATGGTCAACTTTCAATCAACGGTTAGTCAAGGGTATTTTCTTATAATTTTGGTAAAATTGGATTATGCCTCATATATGTGTTAAAGTTAGGGTATGTTTGTGCAATTTTCCCAATGATTTATCGAAGAGGACCAAGATGCTAGATTGTAAAATTTGTCCTACACTTATGAGTACAGGAACTAAGCTAACACAAACTGGTGGAGAGCCTTTCGTTGATCCTACTCTTTATAGAAACACAATGGGTGCTTTGCAATAATATCTCACATTGACAAGGCCAAATATCTCATTTGCAGTGAATAGATTGAGTCAATACTTGGCTGCTCCAACTGTTATACATTGGCAAGCCTATGAAAGGATACTTAGGTACATCAAAAAAACTATTGGTGTAGGTCTGCATTTCAAGTCAGGAATGAAAAAGTCTGTTAACAACAGAGGTGGTCTGGTCCTTGAAGGGTTTTTTAGATGCCAATTGGGCTAGCAACCTTGATGACCGGAAATCAATAAGTGGTTGGCGTATGTTTCTTGGTGGCAATTTGATTTCATGGAGTTCAAGAAAGCAAAAGGTTGTTGCAAGATCAAGCTGTGAGGCCGAGTACAGATCACTAGCTCAAGCATCTGCTAAGATGATGTGGTCGAAAGCCTTGCTTTCAGAAATTGGTTTGAGTTTGTCTTTTACACCTGTGTTATGGTGTGACAACAATGAAGCTGGTTTTTTTTTAGCAAAGAATCCAGTGTTTCATTCAAGAACAAAACACATAGAGTTAGATCTTCACTTCATTCAAGATCACATTGAGAAGCAGGAGTTGTATGTTAGATACATTCCAACAGAAGATCAAATAGCTGGCATTTTAACTAAACCTCTTGGTATCAACAGGTTTGCCATTCTCAGAAACAAACTCATCTTGGATAAATCCCAGCTTCGTTTGAGGGGGGATGTTGAACCACCTTGAACAAGAGAGCTATCTCACATTAGATACATTAGATACAATAGATCCTCAGGTAATTGATCACGTCTCTTCCCGCCAAGAGCCAGCCTGTTCCTGACAATAGCAAGTTGGTTCACCCACTTTGCTAAGTCATAAGAATCCCACAAATTTAGGGAATTAGGTAGAAAAGAAACATGAGCTCTCAGCTATATATATATATATATATATATATATATATATATATATATATAAGGTTTCTCTACTGTAATCACAATCATTCATATATAAAAAAGCTTTTCAGCTCTCAGTTTTTCAGCTTTGCTTTTCTTTGGGCCAGTTTGGTAGTACTGTAACTTTTATAATAATCACTATTAGCTGTGCTGAAGAAAAAATTAACTGTGAAGTTAATTAGCAGATTTTTGGTTAATTACACTTTTAAAACTACTATATAGCTTAAAAGCAGTATACATATGTTTGGTAATTTTATTTCAAAAGTGCTGAAATTAGTTACAATGACTAAAATAGACATGATTTTAGGACCTTAATTTATTTTATTTCATTAATTATATATATTAAATCAATATTTAATTAGAATATCTAAATTAGAAAAAAAAAATTCCATAAGAATAATAAAAATATTTTTAAAAGATTTTATAAATCAAATCAATATTTAATTAGAATCTTTAATTTTAAGATGAAATAAGGAATATAAATAATTTTAATTTAATTTCATAAGAATAATAATGATATTTTTAAAGATTCATTAAATGCTGAAATAGATTATTCCATAATTACTTTAAAAAAGTAACCATTTACCTACTTCTCAAAATCACTGTCAAAACTTGTCAGATTATTAATTAATTACTTTTGGAAGTTTTACAAAACATTATTTTATGTCAAAATTATGAAATAATCTGATTTTAACTTCTCAAAAGTAATACTAAACTGACCCTTCATTTGGTTCTCCTTTTACTTTGTTCTAAGCTTTCGATGAAAGCATTTATTTACATTCATCATCCCGTGTAAGTACAACATAATTTAATTAGGAAAATCTCTTACAATTTCGGGATTGAATCTCATTCATATAACTAGAATCTAATTAATTTGGTGACTATTTCACATATATCCAATTAATTCTAGGTTTATATATAGCTATCTGACGAAATAACCAGACAAGATTATATTATCATTACATGATATATTATGATATATCATATGCATGCAAAAAGCGAAATATGAATAACTAAATTTATGTTTAGTTGAGTTCGCCAGGTGTGCTAAGCAAAACTATATTTCCATAATAAAATTAAGAATCTATTCAAACTAATTAATTTTCTTTTGTTGTGTACAAACTATTTCCAATAAGATTAGCTAGCATTAATCAACATATATAAATTACAAATAAGTTTGAATTCTAAAACTAAAAACCTGAGCTGGGGGGGATTTATGTTCAAATGGTTAAATCCAAGTTTAAGTGATTGGTGGACTGGAGAGATGGAAGATCATGATGTGCAATATTAAAAGGATTATCCATTGAAGTAGATTGGTCATTTGAAGGCGGCCATGACTCCCTCTCTTCCTGATCATCACTTTGCATCATCACCATGGAAGGTGTGTTGAAGGATAATGAGAGCTCACAAATTTCATTTTGTCCACCAACTGATGAGCTTGTATGTGAATCCTGCAAAGAAAGTACTAGTAATTATATTATATATCATTAAAAAAAAATCAGCAAATTAGGGTAAACTATATATAGTTAACACATGGAGGCAATTGCTTTGCATTTTACTAACTTGTTATTTTCTTCTTGTTCCATGAATCAATCAATGTGAATATATAATTAATTACCTGCTGGTTTTCATCTTCATGATCACAATCTACAATTTTTGGTTGTAGAATCCCATTGCTTTCCTCAGAAAAGATTTCGTATTCAATGTTGCTTCTATCATTATATTCCCAATAATCTGTAAATCTGTGTCCTCCTGCTTGCCTGCAATATATATTGTTTCACATAATTAATTACTTGACTAACTTAATAATAAGAAATCCTTAAAACAAAATTAATATTAATGCATATGCCAGTTGCAGACTTACAGTTACAGTACTGCAATTTTTTTTTGCACGCAATAATATATTGTAGATGACATGCAGTTTGTCATTCCTATTATAATAGTGGGAAATTATTTTCGATGAAAATTTAATATATACTACATTCATGGTTAAAAGAATTTATTCTTTATATATTTAAATGGGTCAAAATTCAAATTTCATTTTAAAATCTAGGATGATCATGTATAAGGGTTTCAAGTAGAGTTTGAGATATTTGTTTACAGAAAATATACTAATTATATAAAGAGAGAGAAAGAGAGTTAATTAGGGGTGGGATTTTCTCGTTACATAAAAAAATGTACAAGGTTCTCACACCTCATAATGTTTGTATATATATCTTCATAATCATATAGTATTAATAATGATAATTAGCTGAAAACTATCACCAATTGTAGAGAAGAATAATAATAATAAAGAACATGTACCTCCGAGGAGAGCTAAGGGACAAGAATCCACCGTCTTGAACATCTGTCCTTTGTATGTTCAAATGCTTCATGATCGGTATAACAAATTTACTGTGATCATTAGGCTCCTTCGTGTTTCTGTACATCTAATATTCAACCATAAATATTCATTTATTAACTCAAACTAATCCAAGCATTATATATTCTAAATTATGAATTTTTATAACAGCTATAAGGATAATGACTTCATGCCTTAATAATTAGTTTGTGATTGATTATATATATAATAATATTATCCTCAAAATTAAAATAATGCGCTGAGGCATTCTTCTCATATACACTACACAGTGTAATGTTCTTGTGCAGACTTTTGATTTTATTCTGATAACTTTTGTCTTTTAATGATTTTTAATTTGTATCTTAAAAAGCATTTTATAAGTTCAAAATCTGTATAAGATGGTGGTAACCATACCTCCCTATGAAATTGAGATACCAGGTTTAAATCTCTCCTTCCCCAAGTAAAAACAAAACAAAAAAAAATCAGCATAAGACGAAAAAGATTCGTAACCCTTAGCATGAGAATCATGACATTTACATCTGTGATAAATAATTGATCTCAAATTTAAGTTTTTTTTTTATTTTTTATTTTTTTATTTTTTTATTTTTTTTTAAGTGGAGAAAAATGGTAACCAAGAAAAGTAGGATTGGAATCGAATAATATTATATATGACTCAGATTCAAATATTAATTTCGTAACCCTTAACATGAGAATCATGACATTTACATCTGTGATAAATAATTGATTTATTGATCTCAAATTTAAGTTTTTTGATTTTTGATTTTTGATTTTTTATTATTATTATTTTTTTATAAGTGGAGAAAAATGGTAACCAAGATAAGGAGGATCGAAATCGAATAATATTATATATGACTCAGATTCAAATATTAATTGACCCATTTTTATTGAGGCTGCAAAAGTGATATTCCATATAAATTCTGTTAAATAATTGTTAATGTTAATATTATTTTTTTTTCTTCTTTTTTTAGTTCATTTGTACCATCAATTTTTTTTTTTTTTTTGGGTGCAAAGGAGGGCTAAACGCCCGGAAAAGAAAAACAAAGTAAACAAAACTAGATTTGTATATGAGAATTATTAAACTTCAAACCTCCAAGCCTCTCATCGATTAATTAGAAAAGAGTTTTAAATAACTGTTCTGTACACTACTAACTCAATAGTTATGAATATTTACAGATATATATATATATATATATATATGCATATAAATTAAAATTGATATCAACAACTGATAATACGTTTGCGGTTTGTCAATTTCTTACACAAAGAATTCACTAAGAATAATAAAAATCTTTGTATTTTAATTCATCATTATATGTCTATGTATAAATAATTGATAATACATATATATATATATATATTAATATGCATGTTAATTTCTATTCAAATTAATATTAGATATAGAGAATTAATTGTACCTGAAGATGGCTTTTGATATGAGAAATGTTGAGTCCCTTTACATTCATCATCTGCAGAATGCGCTTGGGTGATGCTTCTGCAAATTCAGCCCTCAATCAGTCCATCAACAACAAACTTCAGATCCATCACGTACTAATAATAATGATGATGTTAAATTTATTCTTCTAAAAATTAAACAAAATATATATATAAAAAAAAAAAAAAAAAAATTAAAAAAAAAGCAGATTTAGGGTTACTACTACTGCATGCCTTTATAATCATCAATTCAGCAGAAAAGAAGAGATCGATATAACATCTACTGCATGCTTTTTCATAAATATTCACTGCTGTTTAATTTGTTTGCTCCCCAGAACCACATAATGAATTAACAGTACTGCGTAATAGTGAAACTTACTATATTTTCCACCAAGGATATGAACAGCATCAGTGAATTGTTCATGAAGCTCAGGTGTCCACCTCAGACGTGGATGTTGAGATTTGTTGTACTGCCTCACTCCGATTTTCTGAGAATTTCTCATGCTAATTTTTCTCTGCTCTAATGGGTAGAGCCAAGCTGCCTTTAATATGAAGTGCAGCATGAGAAATACCAAAAAAAAAAAAAAAAAAAAAAAAAAACACACACAAAGTGTTGGGTCGAAGACCAAAGACTTTTGCAACCCAGCATACCCAATTTATTACCCATGTAAAGTTTTCCATTTCAAATTAACATGCATGTTTTCTTTCGTATTCATTAGGATAATGTTAAATTATTATTATTATTATCACTGTAGTCAATTATTATTTTCTGATTGGAATATTAAACATGCTATAATATAGTTTCAATGTATACAAGAGTACTGAAACATGACCTACCTTATCAGGAAGAAGTATTGGGGGATGTATGAAATTAATTTAATATTTTTCCTTCAAATTGAATAATTTATTAGGGTTGGAACCTGTTTTATATTCTTCTATATCTATTTTTTTTTTTTTTTGTCTTCATTAGTGAGATTGTTGACATTAAGGCACGTGTGAACCCACCACCGAGGAATGGAATGAGAAGAATTGCATTCCCGGATTTTTATGATAATCAAAATCCACATAAAAGTATATGTTACCAAACACATCACCTAACAAAATTCTCTTCTTTTTTCTATTTTCATCAAACATGAAAAGATCCATATAATATTGGAATCTCATTCCATGAATTTTTATAGTAACCAATGAAATAAGATTCCATTCTTAATTTGATTGATTCTATGAATCACAAACATCATCTTAAAAATTCTTTTGGGTGAAATAATTAAAAGCACTTTTAACAATAACAATTCAGGTTTGGTTTTTCATGGTACCGAAAAATATTATATACACATATATAATGTAAATCAGTTAATTTGAATATTATATGTTAATAAACTTCAAACATTATATAACTAAGTACTTAATACAAATTATATATTATTTGTATATACAATATACTGCATGTACAGCCAAATGAATGAATACATGTGAACACAAAGCAAGTTTTATGTTGTCTTTTTAGGCAATCAAAATAGAAAGGAAAAGACAGAGAAATAAAGTATATATAGTATTGGTTGGGGTATATATATATAATAAGTCAAGACAAGGAAGGTCGTTGATAAAGGAGTTGATTGAACAAGTCACAAAGTGAAAAAAAAAAAAAAAACAATGACAAGCCAGCCATATCATGCATAATCATTTTCTTAATTAATTAATTAACTCCTAGTCAACATATATACGCTTTTCCTTTCTAAAAAAAATAAAAAAAAGAAGAAATTTTTTTTATTGCAACATTAATATGAAACAAATTCTCCCCAACCCTTATATGAATAAGATTCGGTTCTAAGACCTTTTACATAATTTTTTTATTTAAAAAAAAACACCTCTTACATAACTAAAAATTTTCTCATTTAATTTACTAAGGTAGCTTGTACCTACATTATCATTCACACACTCAAATATGAAGTACAGGAATTATTTAAGATTAAGATTTTTTATTTATTGAATTATTACAATAAATTCAGAATTTGGGAAAATGATTGTATGACGTATTAAAACCCACAACTAGATTATGATGTAATTGCTAAGGAACAGTGATACTGGGTCAAATTCATATTTATCTTCTAATATTACGTTTTCGAATTTTAAAAAGTCTTAAATTACTCATAATTATTATAATATAATGGCAGAGGATGAATTAAGTTGTTTATTTATATATGCACGTTCAAAAGGTGATTCATTTGGTGAAACCTAGTGCATGCATCATGCATGAATGATCTCTTTAATTTTGGAGACCTTTCTAGTGGATAAAATGACCAGAAATTGTAAAGCAAAATTAAAATAAAGTCAAGAGTGGTGGGTATATAATAATAAAGACAGAAACAATAAATTAAAGGTATCTCAATGTTTTTTTCCCGATCAGAGTCATGTCAATAAAAGACGGTGCCTACTTTTGGGCCCATTTTCCTGTCTTCGTGCTGCCGTGTTCAACACTACACTGCACTCTCTCTAAATTTCAATGTGCATGTAAGAAAATCAAGCTAAGTTTTTAATATTTTACGCATTAGGACATCGCATGGCACCCTCTTTTTTCCCATAAATTACCAAGCAGCTTCTCAATTAAGTACTGTTGGGTTATTAGAGCATTTTGACAGTTTAAATTATATTTAGTATTGTTATATTAATATGCATTAATTATATATATATATATATATGGTTCTCTCATCGAGTATATTTAATTTTAAAAAAAATCTAAATTAAAATTTATTAAAATTGATAAATTTTAAAACGGTCATTACTTTATATTAAAATAAGAGATCCTTATAAAATAATCAATCTATATTTATAAAAATATAAATTATCTCCTAATTTAAGACCGCCACGAACTTTTAAAATAAGCTAGAATTATTGAAGATTATTCATGGTGGTTATAAGTTGAATACATTTAAGTACACGTATTAACTAATGCATTATCATTGTCTTTTCAAAATTCGGTGCCCCATAATTTTAGGATTTATTTAAATTGATGATGGCCATCAGTATCCATCAATGGATCAAGATCCTTTCCTTGTCTTGTTTTTCTTTGATTTTTCATAATCTAATGACACCTAAGCAAAATAAAAATATGTATGGTTAAGATTTGATCACTTTTCTTTCTCTCATGCAATTAGGTGTTTTAATTACACTTGAAAAATACCAAGAAAAAATAAGGACTAAGGAGAGGATCCTGATCCATCCGTCCATCCGTCCATGCATGTAAAACAAAAATATTCAAATTAGGCCAAGGATTTTTAATTGTATAGTTATACTTGCTCGCTTATATATTTTATAATCAAAGGCATGTGTGTTGTAACAAATAAATTAATTAAAAAGAAAATTTATTTAGATAATTATGCTCAAACTGAAACCACAACTTGATAATTTATCTTTTTATTTATGTCAGTCAAATGGGAATCTTAAAAGCACTTTCGTCTGTTCTAACTTCGTTCACACAGTTCAGCTCCAAAGTATATATATATATATATATATATATATAAAGTCCCGTCCCTATCAGGACATCTTTATATAACTTTATCAGGATATTGAATATGAGCCACTCATTTATAAAAATGATTTGACAAATATATACATACCAAGTCAAAGTATGTAAAACGAATAGCTCACATTCAATATCCTTATATAATTCTATCAGGACACCTTCACACGAAAATTTTCGTATATAAATATTAACATATGTTATTATTTATTTATTTATTGAAATATTCATTTGATTTTATATGCTGATTTCTGCATCACTCCCTCGATATATTTTGTCAGGACATGGTGGAAATTAATTAAACTTTGGTTTGATTTGATGCAAGTAGGTGGACGACTTTTAGTCCTTCCAAAATTTGACTTGTGAGGATATATATGATTGTGTTGTGTTGGAATAAAAATAGATTAATTTAATTAGTTAGAAATGAAATGCTAATTAATTTATGTGATCATCACATGTTTTTAAAATCAATAATGTTATTTTGTTTAAATTTAATATTCAAATCTGGTATTCAAATGACATGACAACAATATAATTCATTCCTTTAGATTATATTAGATTTATATTATTTAAATAAATAAATTAAAATAACAACATCATTTGGACATCAAATTTAGATATCAGATTTTGACAAAGTATCATTACTCTTTTTAAATATCAGAATAAGGCCAGAAAGTCTTGCACGCGGCACTCATAATAAGGTCATGTGAACAATCAAGGTTTCTTCTTTGGAGAATAAAGAATTGAGAATGTTTTATTTTGTTATTGAATTTCGTTTACAATTGACGTCCGCCTTTTAATCATCTTGATAATTGGCTACTCACGAAGTTTCTTTGCTTTTTCTCCCACCTTGTTTTGCATATGCATTTTTTTCTTTTGTTTCTAGACTTGACTGTAAATTTTTGTATAATTTTATTCAATAAAGTGAAGGAAATGAATGGATATATGTACTGTGTGGGTGATGAATTACTGGCTTCATGCGCATGCAGAGTGGAAATTAGGTAAGAGAATGGTTAGGAGAAGATGACAGAATTAGTTATCATCGATCTTTTGACGTGATTTATTGCTGCCATTCTTCGTACGGATTTTTAGTTCTTATCATCATAATCATGCATCCTCATCATTTCTGTCCAGCAATACAATTAAAGGTCAAATTCTAAATGCTTCTTCTAGATGATTAGTCGGACAAAAACAAACGTGGATGCAATGGGTACGTATACAGATAATTTCACTTCTTCTTCATTAGAGAAAAAAAAAAAAAAAAACCACTTCTTCTCTAATATGTTATACAACATTATTATAGACATAACTAAATTCGAAATTTGAGACTTGAAAGTTGAGAACCTTTAATACAATATACACCCGATATTATGTGGAAAACTAAAAACAAAGTTATTTATTATATATATAAGAGTCGAATATAAGTAAATAAAAACTAGTAAACATGTTTAATTACCTATTCAATTTGACAATATCGTATGGTATATAAAAAAAAAGAAAAAAAGAAAACTAAAGATCATGTGTATCTAGTAGACCAGTGCTGCATGCTGGTCATCACAAATGACAACCGAACACAAAATATAAAAAATAGTAAATAAAGTAAAGATTTTTCGTTAATTTCAACTTTTACTAGAAAAAATTTACATTACGAACAAACATTGATATATAATATATTAAGTTAGGAGCTACACGAAGATTAATCTGGTCATTACAGTCCTAACACAAGTACATGCATGCACTGTTTTTTTTTTTTTTTTTTTTTTTTTTTTTTTTTTTTCATTTAGGAAAAAAAAAGAGTTATTTAAGCACATGTCAAGATTTTGGTTTTATTATTATTATTATTATTATTATTATTATATCCTCTATAAATTTTATTTTATTTTTCACATAATATTCCCTCCTCGACCTAAAACAATCAAAGAATTCAAGCTCCACCTTTAATGAGAATAATAGTTATATATAACATAGGATCACAAATACAATACACTTTGAGTTGTAAATATAAAGTAAAAAGAAAGTGTGGAAAAGGAAAAAGAAAAGAAAAGAGATCGACAAAATTCTATGTTAAAAAGTAGTTCAAATTGGCTATGATTGTGTCCATTTAAATTACACAATCAACTTTTACAAGGAAAAATTCGATTCACATAACAATGTTTCAAACTTCATTTCTAGTGGATAAACAAAGCTTTAAGTCCAAGCCATAATTATTGTAATGATTGTGACTCTGAATCTCTGATGTCTGAATTTTGACAAAAATCAATCACATGTACAGTAGCATCTTCTCTTATTGTTTGCATTAATTTATGCTTAGAAAAAAAATTCGTTTTAAGCCCAAAATATAGTTGAAGGAAAACCCAGAAAAATAAATTAAAATCGTTTGGGAAGCCCAAAGCGGTCTGGTAGATCGACTAGACAATACGGTCCAAGAAATAGGAGCAAATTTGTTGAGGAAATTTATATTATCTATGCACTATACATAGACTGTATATATATATATATATTTTTATATATATATATATATATTGACATTGATAAAACTTATTATTAAACCTATTTTTATAAGCACACCAATGTCTAAAATTTAAAAAATAAATATTACTATAAGCACTCATCCTAATGCCAATAGTACTTTCATTGAAATAAATATATCCATTTTAATATATATTATTTATAAACACTATTAAATTATTATCACATCCAATTTATAAAAAATATATATACATATTATTTTTGGAATCAAATCCTCTTTTAATGATGATCCAATTTACTATTGGAAATATTTTGAATGTAGGAGTCTTATAAAAATGAATATGTAGAACCGTATATGGGTCAAGAGATTTTCAATCTGAAATTTTTTTATTCATATAACTATTTTTAAAAAAAATTATTGATATCTACAGCTATCTTAAAAATAAAATAAAATAAACTTGTTAATATCTACAATAGCTATACATAAAAGAAAGACAAAAATAATATGTGATGAAAAAGTTTGATATTTGAAATAAAATTAGAGTTTAATTAGGGTTTATCATATAAATTAGGGTTTATCATATGTTAGGATTTATCATAAGTTTTTTTTTTTTTTTTTTTTTTTTTTTTTTTTTTTTTTTTTTTTTTTTAAGGTAGGTTTTTTTAAATAAAGAAATATAGTTAAAGATATGGGTGTAATTAATGAGTGTATATAGTATTTGGTTTATTTTTAATTAAAGTAATTTGTCCTTATTGATAAACTTCTATTGGGATATTTTTATAATTAATTTTTTTTTTTATAAAAAAAATAGGTGTACTAATAAGTTTTATGAGTGTCAATATACTAATATAGACACCCATATATATTTTTGAAGTATTAGTGTATTACATAAATTCATGTTTTTTCAAGGGGAATGACTCGAGTTCACAACCACGCGGTGTAGATGTGAGGAGTATATCACTAGACCAACCTCATTTTGTCACATTTTATATAAGTAATATTAAGCTTTCTAAATTTTTTTCCAAAAAACTTCTCAAATTATGTGGCATTGTAAGTTGTTAACATCTTATAAATCATGAGTTTATATGGTGAAAGATGTGATGTTGACAACTCACCATACCACATTATTTGGGAAGTTTTATGGGAAAAAATTGAAAAACCTAATATTACTCATTTTATATATAATTAATTAAGAAGGAATTACACAAACTTACTTTGGTTCGGCTTTTTACATTCGAAAAACAACTTTTGGAAAAATTGGCACTCACCTCCCCTTACGGCCTTACCCTACCATTAGTAAAATTTTGTTACTACGTAACGACTAGAGGGTATTTCTTCATTTCACAAATAAAATTTTAAAAATAATAATTCATAGAAATATAACCAAAATAATAATATTTATTGCAAAGTAGGAACAAATAATAAAATATATCGCAGTAGCTAATGTAACAAATTTAAAATATAAAATTTATATTAATAAATGGTTGGGACTTATGGCAATTATTTGTGCTGTTGGCTTTATTATGTAATAAAACGCTTTCTGCTTGTAATATTTATTACAGTAGTTGCTTAGGTCGGTTATTCTCGCTCACATTTTAGGAGCAAGCAACTCTACGAACATTTTTGAAGTCTTCAAGAGAATTGATCGCAAGTTAAGTGTTTTACACAAGTTTTCAACTCTTGAAAGTTGAAAGAATTTAGGAAAGCATATATACACATTCATGTTTTTCATTTTATGATTTGATTTAGAATGTTGTACATGTTATACTTATCTTGGAATGTATTTAGGTTGAGTTGTTTTCAATTATTAG
Organism: Acer negundo; assembly: GCA_035582765.1. Lineage (NCBI taxonomy): Eukaryota > Viridiplantae > Streptophyta > Magnoliopsida > Sapindales > Sapindaceae > Acer > Acer negundo. The sequence continues at coordinate 11,317,218 of CM069237.1, read as the reverse complement.
ACTTCATTTTGAAGTTTTGGATCTTAGGTTTTCAGAAACCTTGATTTGTCCAAAGTGACATTTTGACATTGAAACGACCATAAAGTTTTCTACAAACCATCAAATCATATATGCACGATAAAGTGTTGTAGAAAGCTGACTTCCTAATCTTTCCAACAGTAGGTTTCAATGATGTCTAATGGTAGAACGAGGGCTCACAAGTGGCATCATGATGTGATAGTGCCAAGTTTGCTAGAAAATGGCGTCATCATTTGCTAGTACTATATGATATCCTAGAGTCCTTACTCGGGTTTTTGAAGCTAGCAAATGACGTCATTATTTGCTAGTGCCAGAATTTGATATGTTCGATTTTCATAATAGAAAACTGAACATTTGTCGGGTCTATTTGGCTTGGACCAATAACCGACCCAACCTAAAAATCCCACCCCTTATTTTTAAAATAGAATATTTATTAGAGAATGAGTTTTAGGAAATTTGCAATACCTTAAACTCAATAGATTTTGGAAAACCAATTTTGATTGGAAAATGAGTTTTAGAAAATTTAGGGCTTGTTCGATAACATTTTCAATTTGATTTGTATATATTTTTTGGATTCAAAAGTGTGTGTAGTAGCAATGATTGAAAACGATATTTCAAGAATGAAAACATAAAAATCGTGTTTGGTAGTAATACTTTAAAATGAGAAAACAGTGAAAGCGTGTCTTATTTAATTAAATATTAAACCATTTTCAACTAATTGTAACGATATAATCAAACGTTCTATAAGATTTAATTCAATTTTTCCTTTGTTTCAACAAAAAATAAATTTCTTTCATATATTTTATTTTATTTTTAAGAGATAAAATCGAATTTATTCAGAATAATATCTACAAAAACAATAAGTACAACAACAAAATATAATGTTAATTTTATGATAATGATAATAATAATAATAATAATAATAACATCTAATAAATTATACTAAAAATAACCCTGTGGAGTTTAATTAATCATAATCTTTACATATTATTATAGTTATTCCACAATTATAATGCAAATTCATTCCTAACTGTATTCATTTGAATCATGTTTTCTTGAGATGTATCCAAATTGATAATTTATCTCTACTTTCCCCTCAATAATCATATCTTCTAGTTCAAATGACCTAAACATTATATCACAACAAGTTTCTTTTCGTGTTAAATTATGCAGCATACAACATACAATTAGAATTAGTTGATGCTTTACGTGGTGGGTAATTAGACAGTAGTTTTAAATTTGGGAAACGAGCTTTTAATACACTGATCGATGGATTGGTTTTGAATTGGTGGTAGTGGGTGCGTGTTTGGGGGTGGTGGTTAGGTGGTTCGAGGGTGTTTGGCGATAGGGAGGAGAAAGGAGATGATGGTGTGTTTCGTGGTTTTGATGAGTTTTAACTTTTAATTCAATTAATTTTTTTTTATAATACTTTTGTAATATATTAATATTTTTTAAATATCTTAAGGGTAAAACAATAATTTCCATTAGATTAAAGGTGAGTGAGTGTTTTTGCTTCTTAATTAAGTTAACTCAAAATTAACAACGTTGGGGATGTTCGGAAAAAATGCAAACCAGAGGAGGGATGTTGGGGAATAATGCAAAATATAGGGGAGATATTGATTATTTATCTCTTCTTTTTTTGTTTTTTAAAGACAATTTTGATTTTTTATTGTTTCTCTTTTATTACATTAAGCTGAATTGGAATTGTTTGATCCAAAAATATTACATAGATGGATAAAAATCCGTCTGTTATAAGTAAATAACGCCCATTCTCTCTCTCTCTCTCTGGAAACTCGTAACGTACATGATACTCGCTGATACTGACATGCACATTACACAGATTCACCACGTGGCAGACATCGAGGGCGAGTACATAACGTATCATACGCTATGAAATACAGGAATAAATTTCATTTACGAGGCATATATTTCCCTCGTTTTGTCAGTTCAAATTTCAAAAACGACCCAACAACTCTCTACACTGTGAAATGAATGATTAAAACCAAAAGACCCCGCAAGATTAAAAAAAAAAAGAAAAAAAAAAGATAGGGTTTCGTTTTTGACATTGACAAGGATAAGATTAATTGAGTTGATTTTGATTGATATGATATGCAGATTGTTGAATCGTGAAATTCGCTGCATTTGCTTTTCGGTAGTGAGATTTCTTGACAGATCGGTGTCCTCCGCCATGGGCTGTTTCTTTGGTTGCTTTCGTGTCAGAGACGATCGCTCTCGTCTCTCTCATTCTACTAGACCTAAATTCTCTGTAAGCTGTGCTTTTTTTTTTTTTTTTTCATTTCTTTAATCTTATTAGGGTTTTTGCTGCTTTCAATTTCGAAATTATGAATTTTTTTTCGTGTTTAATTTCATCAGGAACCTGTGATAGCCAACAATCGTTTATCGTCTCTATTTTTAGCTGAAGGTGATTTTTTTTTTTTTTAATGAAAAATTATATTGCTTAGATTGTGTCTTCCTCTCTTCGATTAAAATTCGTTTTTGCGTGTTCATTTTTGAAGAGAAAGAAGAGTTGCGGTGCAGCCACAGGGAAAATCACCGTTTAGGATCTCCACAAATCGACAAGGGACTCAGGGACGAGGTATCATTAATTTGTTTAATATTTTAGTGGTAATTTTATGTACTACTGTTAGCCGTTTAATTTTCGTAATCAGACTGTGTTAATTATGCATGTGAAAGTACATGTGTTGGTGATGAAATTGTTTAATAAATGCTTCTTGAGAACAAGCTGTGGTGTGTTGATTTTATAAAGCAAGTGCATAGTTATACTTAACTTTGATAATTATCATGAAATACAACCAAACATATTTAATTGCTGGACTCAGAGCTGGGAAATACACAAAGAATTTAAAGATTATAGATTGAAAATTATATGTTAGATGGTTAGAAGAAATCATTTGTTTATATTAAAAAGATATGGCAAAATTCATGTTCTGTCATTTGTTAGCGTGCCTAATTTTTGCTTCATGTCCTTGGCCTAAAGGTTTTGCACTTTAACTAACATTATCTTGCAATTACCAACACCTGTTTTGGATCATGTCATAAATTTGGTTCGAAGAATAGAAACTTAAGCATGATCTGGGTTTCCGAATGTTATATCATTTTAAAATTCTACTTGGTTCAGCAAGCAAACATGTCTATATGAAGTCATGTTTGCTGGAAATTGATATTGCTTTCATACAAATTCACTTTGATTGATTGCTATCTTCTTTTCTCGGTTGGGGGGAGTTTGAGTTTTCTTGTTACATTACTACATTAGTCTATATTATCGTTTCAATTTTGAATGGAAGGATTTTTAGATTTGTTTATTTGAAATGCTTTTGATGGTTTAGGTGTTTGAATCTTGTCTTCTTTGTGTTTCTCTACCAATTTCTATTGTTGCTTGTGCTAAGCACTCGTATCAGGGCTTTTTAACTTTCTGTTACTACAATTTGTCTAAAAAAAAAAACTTTTTGTTACTACAAGCATAGCATAGGGTTTAACATATTTACTGGTTACTACAATCAAAGGTTTATTTTAAACAAGGGTTGATTGATATATACATGGATCAAACTTGGTCAACCAAACTTCCACTTTGAGTTTTTCTTGATAGTATGAACTGTATTTGCAGGCCAAGTTTCTCAAAGCTTGTGGTACTTTACCTGAGACTCCTGCTGAAATCCGGAAAGCATCTCAGAAGTTAAAAGGTTCACCTCATTATGATGAATCAGAAACTTCAAAATTCAATTCATGGCTTCCAAATACATCTATCAAAAAGCTTCAGTTGGAAAGACAATGTGAACAGCCCCTTACTCCAATCAAACTTTCTGAGGAGTGGGGAAGGGGGTCAGCTTCTTTGGAACACACACCAAGAAGGTTCGAATTTATACTTTATGAATTTTCATCTTCCAATTTATAAACGATAGTTTCCCATCGAGCTCATATACACACACCAAGGGAGTTCACTATATCTTAACTAAATCTCAACCGCAAGGGTTACTTTGTGATTAGCTAAGAAGCTGATTTTGGCCATCCAGTCTACTTTCTGTGAAACTTTCTGATGCTTCTATGTTTTACTAAAATGAGGTTTCTTTGAAGTGTACATGCCTGCAATTTGCATTTTTGTTTACAGTATACCTTTGAATAAATTTTTGCAGATTCCATATCTGCCTAATGGATGTCCAATGTCATTTCTTCAATGCAGCTGTGTATCCAATGTACCTATCAGCTATACTGAAGGCACCGACATAGAGGGTGGTAATACCACAGCCAGGGTTTTTCAAGCTAATCAGACAGATGACAAAACAAATTTTGTTTCACCATGGGTTTCAGGTTCAAATGTCCCTTGCAAGAACAAGTCTGTGCGTTTTGAATGTGATTTTGATGAATCTTCTTCTAAAGGTTCCTCTGGCAATGTCAACCAGAACTCAAAGAATTATGAATCCCCAGGTATTCAGAGTGTGTCAAAACCTTCACCTAATCCAACACCAGTGAAATTATCTGATGAGATGCAAACACCTGGAACTGTTTTTCCAGCAAACATTAGAAGTTTGGCAAATGGGAATACTCAAATCAGATCTCAATATGTGTATTCTGTTTCGAGCACCGTTGAGAATGTTTCTCAATGGAAGGTACCGGAGGAGGACAATGACTCTTACCACCTACCAGGTGAGCGGAGAGAGTCTTCTGAACCAGAAAATGCGTCCCCTAAGACAGAAGTGAGGATGAAAGAAAGTTCAAATGCACAAAACCTGAATGTGGTAGCATCTGCTTTTGATGACAATAGTAAAAATCTTGCAAGTGCTTCCAGCAAAAATCCTTATTTCGGTAGAACTCCAGGGGACAGGCCTATCATAGGGATGGTTGCTGCTCACTGGAATGAGGATGAGACTTCTAACATCTCACCCAAGTGGTGGGATGGGAATGGCATTCCAAATTCGACTAACAAATACAAGGAGGTACTCTTATGGTTTTGCGCGTGTGTGTGTATTTATTTATGTATCTATATGTTGTTTGTGTCATCATCATTGCTACTTACAAGAACTGTGTGTTTTGTGTGCAGGATCAGAAAGTGAGCTGGCATGCAACACCATTTGAGGAGAGATTAGAAAAGGCATTGTCCGAAGAGACTATCATTTCTCAAAGGTATGATTGTTCCTTGGCTGTCGACTTCTTTGTGCTGTCAACTGATAAAGTATTCACTAAGCCAAATATGTTTATCCCGAAACCCTCTTTTCCTCAGAAGAAACATTGAGTGGTAATTGAAAGCTTTTGCTGGCTTTGCATAATTGATGATGTTATCTGTCTAGTTTATTTCAGAGCCATGTTGAAAATTCCCATATTTTTATGTTGTAAATGACCTATTACCTTATTATAGATTGTGAACAATAGAGTAGAAGACTCGGTATACCAAATAGTAATGCTGAGAAAGTTATGGTAATTGATGATGTTACCTTTGCAATCTTGTTCATGCTCATATCCATTATTTTGAAGGTATTTATAAAGAAGTGATGCATCGATTTACTTTTATTGTTGGCTTTCTGGAGTGCTAAAAAAAAAACATGTACTAGTTTGAATTATTGCGGCATTGAGTTCAGTATTAACTTTATCAGTACAGATTCGATTATATGAATCTGATTTTGTTTGTTGTGTGATTTTCAGGAAGAATATAACCCAGAAGGCCATGGTTTTTGACGAGGCTGAAGAAAGTGATACTGCCTTGTCCCGATTGCGACCCTCCTCAAATTCCAAGTCGGTTGTCTCATTTTGATGTATTGACATTGATTTTTGTGTGAAACATAATGGTTGGTCTTGCATGATCGAGTCCTCAGGAGATCAAAGCTGTTTTCGGAAACGTGTTTGAGTTTGGGTTGTTGTAAATCGGTAATACAACTTTTTTCCATAAACGATTCACAGGTTTTCTGAATCATTATCAGCGTTCTTTCAAATGCTCTGTGTCAAATTATTCTCATCAGTCTGATTGAAATGATCTTCTGGAATTGGCAAAAAATCTTATGAACTTTTGATTATTGTACACCCAGTTGTTGAATTGAATGTGGATGAAAGTTGGGAAAATTTTGGTTTCACTTTTTTTTTTTATTAAATCTAAATTCCAATTTCTAACCATTAATTTACTCTTATTCAGGATTAAGATAGTGTCATAAATTGATTTAATTTTAGTTTATAAAAAATCAATAGATGATTTCAAAAAAATCAATATATTTAATTTACGAAATTAATTTAATTTAATTATTATTGAGGATTCTTATAGCATTACCCACATCCTGCTTTACTCAAAAATCATCATCCTTTTAATTTCAAAAAAATAAAAAATAAAAAATAAAAAATAAAAAAATCATCCTTTTGAGATCGTTAAGTGTAATCCTATTTAAAGTCGATTACAAATTGGGATAGGGATGAAATGGGGATGAATTTTCATCCCCATTTAATGATCCCAAAACTTTTTTATTTTTTTATTTTTAAATAAGTCTTCATTTCCTCTAATTTACCCGTTTTAACCCTAATTAGATGCCCCAGGATGTAGTCATGTAGCTCAGCTGGATACCGTAAATTAAATATTAAAAAAAAAAAAAAAAAAAAAAAACCCTAATTACATGAAAAAAAATAAATTAATTAAAACATCCCTAAAATTACACCTCTGCCCCATATTCGAGTATTCAAGTGGGGCTGTCGAATCGGGTGAGATCCAATAGAAATTCCCAGAAAATCGTAAAAAAGAGAAACATAAATCAAGGAGATTTTAGGTTAACATTGTAGAAGAAACCTTCAGATCTGACAAGCATCATCACGAGGTCCAGAGGGAAGGATTGAAGGAATCGTTGAGAGAGAATATGAGAGAAAAATAAGGAAGACGAGCGACAAAAAAAATGAATTCAGATTGAAAACTATAATTTATATATATAAAAAAAGGACATCATGATCCCCTCAGGTTTTCGTCTCCACATGTTAATTGCCGCTTCAAGTATTCGCTTTCTTTTCTCTTCACTCTCTCCTCAATAAATCCTTTTTCCTTCCCCTTGGTTATACTCCCTTGTTCTTTAGGTCTTTTTATCCTTCCTTTTCATTATTTTTCCGGTTATTTTCAAAGTATTGCTACATCAGTCCTTATATTTCTACTATTTGACTATAAGCTAAACCTGTGATATTAAAGAGGATAATTATTAAAGGAGTGAAATCATAATGAGCCAAAAAATTTATGGGTTTATTGTTTTTAGTCATCAATTTATATTTTTTATTGTTTTAGTCACTTTTGACCATTTTTAGATAAAAATACCCATAAATTTGAAATTTGAAAAAAAAAAAAAAAAAAAAAAAAAAAAGATGTCAATGGGTGTTTGTTAGGATTGAAACCATCCTCCAGTAAAAACGATCAAAAGTAAAAAAGAAGAAAGAGAGAGAAGGGAAAAGAAGAAAGAGATCGCCGTCGCCTCCAGTCACCGCCGCTGCAGAGAGAGAAAGGAACATAAGAGACAGTCGTTGTCGCACCTCTGTCGACGTCGTCAGACCTGTCGCCGTCACTGCACCTCTCTTCGACATCGTCTCCAGCAACTAGTCGTTGCTGCTCGACGTCTCAGAAGCTAGGTAAAGGTAATTTTTCTAACTCTACCATATGAACAAGGGTGGGTCTTAACAAATCTGGCCACAAATTAGACAAGTTTCGGGTAGATCAGTATATGATAAATGAGCTCTTTCGAAGAATTTTCGATAATATATTTTGCTTGTCAGGTCTTTGATGTTACAATAATAGCTGAATTTTGGCACCTTGATCATTATGTGATCCCTAATCATCTTTTTTTGTGTAGTTTGGTTTTAAGATAAGTATACGGTTTTGAAGGAGTATATTGGGGTGATTGGATAATGGGTTGAAATTGGAAGTCCAATTTCAATGTGTTTTTTGAATTCTGTTTTACGTACTTTTAGTGTGGATTGCGTTAATTCTTGTGTACTACTGGTATTTGATGCTTGATTGTTACCTTATTAATTATTATACTAGAGTTTGAATTATTGGTACTTGAAATGGGGTGATAGCTTTTGGATGTGAAAACCTTCCTGTTATTAGATTCATCAGGGTTGAGTTTAGTCTAGCAATTGTAAGATTGTCTCCACCTAAGACACGACACCTGTTACCGCTTGAGTTGTCTTCAGATTTGATGTTCAGTAACTGGAAGTTTTTTCAGTTGCTAGATTTGTGGTAATTATTAGGACATGATTAGAGGATAAAGTTTAAAGCACTGAAACACTTCTTTGCAATTTTGAAGTTTATGTTGAAGACACGGATTTATCATCAGAATAATCTCTTTGAAAAAGTTACTTATGTTCAAAATTTGTTTGGGGCAATGGTTTTTCCACCATATAAGTTACTTGTTGAAATAGCAATCTCCTTGTTAATTCCTTGTGATAATACCGTTTGCTTTAATTACTGGTGTCATTTAAAAGCAATCTTATTGGTATGAGTATGAAATTGGAAATAAAAATAAACTGGCATGTAACTTGAAAATAAATTAGCATGTAACTTAAGAATCAACTAACATTTAACTTCAATTTGATAGTGTACAAAACTCTCACTTCACTATCAGTGTGTAAATGCTTCTTAGGAAGATATACAATCAGCATAGTGCAATTATCATGTTACCCATGAGAGTATGTTGAATGTTGGACAAGTATTCTATGTCTAATTTTGTTGATACTATGATCAATAATAGTAAAGTTTGTGTTTGGTTTCAATCAATTTGTATAGTTATTGGCATGCTAATTGTATTCTCAGTTACATGCCACGTGAATTTAGTTGTTTGTACTTGCATGTAAGTTATGTATTGGCATACAACTTTGGCATGCCAATACATGAGAATATGTTGAATGTTGGACAAGTATTCTATGTCTAATTTTGTTGATACTATGATCAATAATAGTAAAGTTTGTGTTTGGTTTCAATCAATTTGTATAGTTACTGGCATGCTAATTGTATTCCCAGTTACATGCCACGTGAATTTAGTTGTTTGTACTGGCATGTAAGTTATGTATTGGCATGCAACTCTGGTATGTAACTTGAAAATAAACTGGCATGTAACTTAAAAATACACTGGTATATATCTTAAGAATTAACTGGCATGTAACTTAAAAATACATTGGTATGTAACTTAAGAACCAACTGGCATGTAAGTTAGAACACGAAGAACATGTAACTTGAAACATAACAAGCATGTAACTTAAAAGGCATGTAACTCCGTATAGTTGGTACTCAACTCGCATATAACTTGAAATTAAATTAGCATGTAACTTGAAAATCAATTGACATCTAACTTGAAAATCAATTGACATGTAACTTGAAAATCAATTGACATGTAACTTGAAAATCAACTGATATGTAACTTGAAAATCAACCGGCATGTAACTTCACAACCAACTGGCATGTAACTCCAATTTGATCTAGCATATAACTTAAGAACCGACACTAGCATGTAACTTTAATTTGATCTGGCATGTAACATAAAATTCAACTGACATGTAACTTACAATTAAAACGGCATTTAATAATACTGAAATAAATTCATTCAATACTAGAATTTGGTCTTCAAAATAAATTCATTCAATACTGAAATCTAACTGAATAAAGTCTACAATACGAAATACGTGTAAGAATTAAAACATCATTGCTAATACCTAAGTTGTACCACCAACTTACGATGCCAACATACATTTATGTGAATTGTGGCATTCTTCTTTCATTAAACAACATAAAGATTACAAGAAGACCAACTGCAAATCTAGCTACATATGTGCTACACTATTACAAGCTCTAGGAATATGACACATTACATTCTAGATATAGCCTCGATTGACTGCTCATCTTCATCTCCTTCAAGAGCAAAATCTGAAGGCTCTCTGCTAAATTCATCTGCACATGTTCATATAAACACATGAGTAAAAACGCTTATATATTTTACAATAGAATCGAAGAAATTTTCAGTCGTATATTACCAAACATTGTATTTAAAGAAGTACATGACAGTTAATCATGAAGTTACATGCCAGTTCATTTAATTACCATATTTGGAAGACTGATTTCAAAATAAAATTCCAGTAGTTTTACATGCTAGAAGTTACATGCCAGTTAATAATGAATTTACATGCCAGTTCATTTAATCACCATATTTGAAGACTGATTTCAAAACAAAATTCCAGTAGTTTTACATGCTAGAAGTTACATGCCAGTTAATAATGAAGTTACATGACAATTCACTTAATTACCATATTTGGAACACTGATTTCAAAACAAAATTCCAGTAGTTTTACATGCTAGAAGTTACATGCCAGTTGATAATGAAGTTACATGCCAGTTCAATTAATTACTATATTTGGAAGACTGATTTCAAAACAAAATTCCAGTAGTTTTACATGCTAGAAGTTACATGCCAGTTGATAATGAAGTTACATGTCATTTAATAATGAAGTTACATGACAGTTCATTTAATTATCATATTTGAAATACTGATTTCAAAACAAAATTCCAGTAGTTTTACATACTAAAAGTTACATACAAGTTGATAATGAAGTTACATGCCAGTTAATAATGAAGTTACATGCTAGTTCATTTAATTACCATATTTGAAAGACTGATTTTAAAACAAAATATCACCTGGGAACAAAATATCACGGTATCTGGGTTTCACTATAAATTGAAATCGATATCTTATTCTTCATATCAAAAATAACGATCCTTGTAAAAAAAAAAAAACAAGTGGGTAAGGGGTACATACCTTTGAAGAACGTTGTTTGGCTCTGAATCTACTTCACAAGAGAGAGATCTAATTCATGAGAGAGAGATACACACACAAAATTGTTGCTGGGTTTTGGATCTAATTCATTAGAGACACACTCGCACAAAGAATGAAGGAGATATGTTGAACAAGCAGAAATTTGCACTGGTGAGAAGAAATTTAGATGAGCAAAAATGTTGAAATGTTGACGAGTAGAAATTTATTCTTCACAGTATATATTTTCAGATGGTGGTTGTCTTCTTCATGATGGTTTTCTTCGTCTTCACAGTAGAAAATTTCAGTAGAAATTTCTTGACCAAAAATTTATGCTGAAATTTCTTGCTCAGAAATTTTTGTTGAAATTTTCTTGTCTTCGACGTTGCCACTTCGTCTTGCCTAGAAAAGAACAGAAATGAAGAGACGAATTGGAGGCCGAAGAGATGAAGAGAAACGGAATGGGATGGAATTGACGAGTTGGAGGTCGACCAAAAGAGAGAGAAATGGAATGGGTTTCTGGTTGAGAGAGAGAGAAGAGAGAGAGAGAAGAGAGGGAGAGAAATTCTTATTTTGAAAATTTTGGGACAGCATGACCAAACATATCAGGAGAGAGAGGGAGCAAAATTTTGGGAGGGAAAATTAAATTTTGGCATTCAAGGGTAATTATAAAATCTAATTCAGGGTAATTTTGGCAATTCAAGGCTAAAGATGACGAAAATAATAAAAAATAAGCTTTTGGCTGAAAACAATAACTCCATAAATTTTTTGGTTGTTTTCTGCAATTTCCTCATTATTAAATGAATATCTATATTATTTCTTAATTTCAATGAATCCATGACTTCTTTATTTTCAACCCAATTGGTCATTAATTGTTATGGGTGACAAAATGGGCTATTGTGTCGTGTTTTTACAAACCCAAACACAATCCTTTAAGCTTATCATGTCATAGGATGAAACCCATACATGCTCCATTAATTAATGGGCTACTTAGTAAGACCCATTTAACATATTAATTTACAAATAATTTAAATCTTTTAATATATATATATATATATATATATATTTTACATTATTCAGTCCAACAAAACTCATTTAATAAATGAAAATAATCAAAAATAACAAAAAACTTGATTCAAAATAAAATCCCATAAAAACATGAAGCAACATATTAAATTTATAAGAAAAAATCATACAAGGATGCGAGACAATATAAAGTATATATAATAATAATAATAATAATAATAATAATAATAATAATAATGGAGATTACCCTTTTCTTTGGAGACTTAGAATATAAAGACTTGAACTCTTCAATAAGTAATTATGAGAAGGTCATAACAGATAAATATTTAGGGTTTTTGATATATATATATATATATATATATTTTAAATTACATATTTATCTTTTATATTTAATCATGTTAAATGTGTTAGTAGGTTGGGTGGGGTTTAACCCAAACATGACTCATTTACTTAACGGGTTGACCCGTTAGTGGCTCAAACCCAATAAGACCTAACCCAAACCCGTAAATATTATGTCGTGATCGTGTTGTGTCATCGGGTCGTGGCCCATATTGCCTCCCTTATAACTGTTTTCCACTATCAATTTAGTGCCTATTGTTGGGTAAATTTATAAATCACCAATTTGATTTTTTATTTTTATTTTTAAATTTATGTATTACACTACTACATAAATTGGGGGTTTTTCTAAGGAGGGTGAGTGTAAGGATTCCTATATTTTGATTGACTTATTTCGTGGACAAACCATATATTGGGGTTTGTTGTAAGGGTAGCTTTAGTGATTGAGGATCAAGCTCAAAGGCTTCTTCAAAACCTCAAGGGATAAGCACGCCAAAGGTATATCACTTGTGCTTAGTTTTTCATTGAAGAGATTTAGTTGCATACACACACTAGCAATGTTTGCATATGCATGCTTTACTTTTGTATGCAGTCTCTTCAAATGTCACATTTCACATTTGCACTTTATGGTATATTGTTGTGTGTTGTGTGTTTATGTGTCTTGTAATCCGTTTTCCGATATTGTTCGGAAACGTCCGCGCATGCACGAATATGTGCTTGGTTTAGCACGAAGATCACCTTCAGAGAATGCCTTGGCATCTCCTTTGGTTTCACCTACAGTGGTGAAACGGCGGTTTGCATATGTATGCTTTACTTTTGTGTGCAGTCTCTTCAAATGTCACATTTCACATTTCACATTTGCACTTTATTGGTGTATATTGTTGTGTGTTTATGTGTCTTGTAATCCGCTTCCTGATATTTTTCAGAAATGTCCGTGCATACACGAATATGTGCTTGGTTCAGCGCGAAGATCACCTTTAGAGAATGCATTTGCATCTCCTTTGGTTTCACCTACAGTGGTGAAACGACGGTTTGATCGGTGGCCAGGACTGCCAAATGCAAACCGCCAATCAAACTTGATTGTAAATATCTTTGGTCAATTATGCGGTTACGATCGGCGGCCATGACCGCCATTCGAAACCGCTGATGAAGATCTGATTGAAAATATCTTAAGTCTTGAAACGACGGTTTGACGACGGTGATGAAAACGCCAATCATACCTGATGCTCTTGGGTTTGAAACGACGGTTTCTAAACCTCCGATCGGTGATTTCAAGGGCAAAATTGTCTTTTCACTCTAACTTTATGGCCCTCTATAAATACACCACTTTCTCATAGTCTATGTGTGACTGACTCTTTGATCAATAAGAACCCTAAGTTTAAAAGAGAGATTTTTTTAGAGAAATACCAATCAAGATTGCTCATTTAATCACTTAAACCTATTTTCATATGCATCAAAATATCATCTAATTAAGCATTTTCTAGCGTAGTTAGGATGCTTACTTGCATGAGTCTTGCTCAACACACATCCCTTGGTATGTTCCTCACTATTATCATATCTAATTAATATTTTATTTATCAAGACATCTCTTATATTATTCGTATGCTCTTATAATATATTCTAGATACAAAATAGAGATTGTTGTGTTGACATGATTAAGTGTTGTATTTTGATAACTTCATAGGATTTCATTATCTATGTTTAGTTAAGCTTTATGACATATCATTTAGCTATTGATATCTAGGATTGTATTAATTGTTATATTCATCATTCTAGATAAGAATATAAGGTTACCTAACTAACTTGACACCTGCACAATTATAACTAACTTGACACCTGTACAATTATAACTAACATTTATTTACACTAATTTTGTTACGAATCAAGTATTCCAATTCTGTTGGTTTTCAGGCAGAGAATAAGGGTGTGGATTGTTTGAAAGAGACACCCATTTTTTGGACAGAGTGTGAAATTGAATCATGAAAAAATAAACAAAAAAGAATTCGAGTTGTTTTTCTTGGATGATGATATATATCGCAGTGAAATTTGTTTGGATTTTAGATTTCTCGATTTGTTTTCATTTTCTATTGGTGAAATTTGCTTTAAGAAGAAGAAGAAGAAGAAGAAGAAATAAACAAAAAAGAATTCGAGTTGTTTTTCTTGGATGATGATTTATATTGCGGTGAAATTTGTTTGGATTTTAGATTTTTTGTTTTGTTTTCATTTTCTAGTGGTGAAATTTGCTTAAATTTGCTTGGAAGAAGAAGAAGAGGAAGAAGAAGAAACCATCTCAGTTGACCCATTTTCGAAGGTTTCAGTAGACTCCACCTACCTATTTGTGAAGAAGAAGAAGAAGAAAAGAAAACCGTCTCAGTTCACCCATTTTCGATGTTTCAGTAGACTCCACCCATTTGTGATAGTTTTAGTTCGCATAAAAGGTACTATATATATAACTCCTCTCTTCTAATTTTCATGGATTCCAAGCATGTGGAGTAGTTACGGCAGTGAAATTCCCCTTTTTCCTTTTTTCCTATAAAGAAAATACAATTCATTTGTTGTTTTTGTACTGTTATCAATGTATGTATATGTTATTGAAATTATGGATGTTATTTGCTATTTTTCAGAGTATTCACATGTGCATAGTATAGGGCATGGGAGAGTGCAAAATGACGATAGATTTCCGTTATTCTGTGATATATTTGGTTGTTTCGTGATTTAAATAATTTGGTCGGTCTGTGATGTATTGGTCATATTAAACGTTTGTAATTTATGTGATATATAATTATATGTGGGTGTCTTTCATAGGTGATACTGTAGATGCCTAATGCACTATTCTAGGTTTAAATATAAGAGCATCCACATTGGTTATAAAAAAAGACTCACTTTTTTATGACCCACTTTTTTTTTAGATCCAATAGTTGCCACAATGGTGAGAAAATGGATCTAAAAAAATGGATCCATTTGTGGGCTCCACTCAATAAGAGCCAAATTATTGGGTTGGGTTCCTAACAGCTCTTAATCATTGGATTTGAGTTGGGCTTATAAATATATATATAATTTAAATTAAAATATATAATTATTAATTTCAATAACTATATATATAATGAAAAAATATAAATAAATTTAATATATATTTAAATTATTATAATTTAAATATATTATTATTAATTTCAATATATTATTATTAATTTCAATTATTATAATTTAAATATATTATTATTAATTTCAATAACTATATATATAATGAAAAAAATATAAATAATTTTAATTTTAATTTTAATTATAAAATCGTCGGAACCGGAACCGAAACTGGAACTAAAGCATCGGAACCGACGAAACTGTCGAAACTGGAACTGAAACCGAACTGTTGAAAACCGTCAGAACTGAAATTGAACAGTCAGAACCGTCGGAACCGCCAGACCCAAACTGTCAGAACCTGACCTGCACCAAACCTTCAAAACCGGAACCGGAACCAAAACCGAACCTTCAAAAAGGATATCGGAATCAGTTTTGAAGGTTCGAAACCGAAACTGGACCGAACCGAACCGAACCGAAACCGGTGCCATGTCTAATCGTATACAATATTTTGTTTTAAATATTTATTTTTATTATTGATGTAATTCAGTTGTGATAATTTTAAATTAATAATTTTTTATTATTATGTTAAATTAATTATATTAGTTAAATAATTATCGATAGTGTTGATATTTAAAATATATTATATTATTTATTTATTAATATATATATATATATATATATAATATTTTAAAGAAGAGTAATGATTGTTTGGAAAAAAAGTTAAAAAAATGGATTCACTTTCTCTTTTTCATTTTAGCTCCATTGTAGGGAAAATAGACTCAAATAAATAGGACCAAAATGAGAAGACCCATTCTTTAAAAAGAATATCCATTTTTGATGATGTGGCAACAAACAGGTCTTGCTTTTGGGTTTTTCCGATGTGGATGCTCTAATGTAGCATTTTTTGGAGCTTGATATAAAGGTTCATGTAGGGTTTGCATGCACAACTAGACATACGTGTCTTTCAACCACTTCCACAATAACTTTGTCATCAAAGCGTTATTTTTTGTTAACAAACATATCTATTCCTCAGGTTTGCTTCTTATCTCTCTCCCAAAATGCGTTTTGATTGTGTCATATATTTGTAAGCATTTGTAGAACAATTTTAATTTCAATTTATTGTGATGTTGTTTACGGAGTTTGAACTTTTGCTTTGAAATGTTATATGCTTAGTCGTACATCAATATTAGATTTGTCATCAAAGTGTTGTTCATGATGTTGTTGTGAACCCATCAATTCATCTAACATCATGACATTGATATCTTTTGATTCTCCAATAATCGTGACTTTGTTGTTGAATTTTGAATTTAGAGTTCAAAGAATTTTGTCCATAATTTGAACATCTGAAATATTTTATCCATTAACATTCATTTGATTCATGAGAGCCAATGTCCTTGAAAAATAATAAACTTTTTCTGATTTTTGCATCGAAGAAGCTCGAATTTGTTATCAAACACCAACATTACTCATGTACCGGTTGTTGGGAAAAGTAACATGGAAGCACATGCCTAATAATCACCAGTGTAATAAATAACGTCTATTAACAGAAAAATAAGATGAGAGAAAATAAATCAATTACACATGAACACTAGACATATGCAGAAACCCTAAATCAGGGAAAAACCACAGGCCGTCAGGACGATAGAGAAAAGATCCAATATATAGTAAATTTGTACAATCACACACTACAAGTTCTCTCTTTAAACCCTAAACCCCAAACGACTGAGCCTTACCGAGCCTCCAAGGTCACAATCGAGCTTACATCCTAGCTTTCAGCTCACAATACTCATTGGGTCCTCCTTGAGTGCACCCCCCAAATATCCCCCTAGGTCTCCTCTGGATATCACCTACAGATCTGTCGTCTCGACCTCAGATATTCCCTATATCCCTCCCCATATATTCCCATGAGGTCTCCCCTTGGATCAAACCCACTCTCTGATGTTACATATGTTTCTTTTTGCTCACACTCAATAAATAAAAATGACATGAATTTATATTAGAGTGCTAGGGAAGTTTAAAACCGAAAAGGAAACCTTCTCCTACACGCACAAGTATTCTTGATCTATGCAAAGTCCTACTCGTTTACGCTAAGACTTTTCTGTTCAGCACAAAGAGAAACTTCTTTCCTTTTCCACAAAAGATTTCTTATTCTGTACGTTTTCCTGTTTCACACAACTTTTTCCATTACCGCTGTCTGGGCCGCGGTCTGTAGCCCGCTCCCTGTATCGCGAAATACCTTTTGGAAACGATCGCCAAGAATACCACTGTGGTTTGTGTCTCTTGCCTCCGCCGCGCTCCACACCACGCTGAACTCACTGGAATCGAATGCTCTCTATGCCACCGTCCAAGCACCTTGTCTTGGTCACGGTCTACACGGATTTTTCCCGGATTTCTTTTTTCCAGTGAATCTTCAAGCTTCCAAATCTTCCCTAAACAAGAACCCCAACTTCCACGTTACCTATGTCTTCAGGAAGTTTCTTCTTTCATATATGTTGAGTCATGTTTGGTTAACATTGGGTTCAATTGGGAATATATGCCGAAAACCTAACAATTCTCTCCTTTGGCGAGAATTCCCAAGACCTTTGTCCACAGCCACTACTCTCTATATCGAGAATCACCATACCCCACCACAAAGTATAATCACTTAGAAACAAACCTTCCTAAGATTTCTTTTTTTGGCACATGTCGAAATAACTTGCTGAAATTGTGGTGTAACTCCTTACATCAGTTTTTCAGGGAGTTCGTCAGCCATCGACATCCTTGTCCACAACACACCTTACATCACCTTCTGACCAATGCCCATGTACAAATTTGTGGACCCACTAGAAGCAACATATCCTCTCAATGATAGTGGAGAAACTTGCCAAAAGGATAAAAATGTCCTTACATCACCCAATCCGATGAAAGTCTTACTGCTAGCAACACTTGGAGAGCTTTGCTGGATTAGCTCCACACCACACCAAAGTCTACGAGCTTTAGGAGTTTTTTTTTCATCTTGTGTAACATAGATTGGATCTCCATGAATTATATTTGCCATCACAAGCCAAAATTCTCCTCTATCAAATCCTTCCTCCATCAAACCCCATCGAGTTTGAAACCGCTTTCAAGACATATCTCCTTTACTAAACCCATACTAGGCAACCATGAATCATAATCTCAATACCACCAAGTCCTCCATACGATATATCGTAAAGACTTGAAACCGCCATCGCCAACCCTAGCTCTGATCCCAGTTGTTAGTAAACACAGGCACGGTGGCAATACTCATTTACCAGTTGTTGGAAAAAGTCAATGAATACGAAAGCGCATGCCTAAGGATCACTGACATAACAATAACGTCTACTAGCAGAAAAATAGGAGAAAATAAACCAATCATACAATCAGGGAAAAAACCATAGGCCATTAGGGCGATAGAGAAAAGATCCAATATATAATAAATTTATACAACCACACACTCTAGGTTCTCTCTCTAAACCCCAAACACCAAACCATTGAGCCTTACCGAGTCCCTAAGCTCTTAACCTAGCTTACTTCTTAGCTTTCAATCACAACGTTCATTGGATCCTTCTCAAGTGTACCCCCCGAATACCCCTTTAGGTCTCTTCTGAATATCACCCACAAATCTCTCGCATGGATCCCTAGGTATTCCCTGGATCCCTCCACGTATATTCCTATAGGGTCTCCCCTCGAATCAAACCCACTCTCTGATGTTATATGTGTTTCTTTTTGCTCCCACTCAATAAATAAAAATTACATGTATTTATACTAGAGTACTAGGGAAGTTTAAAACTAACAAGTAAACCTTCTCCTACATGCACAAGTCTTCTGGATCCATGCAAAGTCCTATTTCTTTACACTCAAGACTTTCTTGTTTAGCACAAAGAGAAACTTCTTTCCTTTTCCATAAAAGATTTCTACAATCCCCACCTTTAATTTTCCACTATAATTAACAAGCTTATATTGATATAAAAACAAAAAACCTTATCTACAAATCCCCACCTTTAATTTTCTCATATAATTATCTACTACCCTTCCACCCTCTCATCAATTTCCTCTTCCTCATCAAAAACCGAACTTATCCTCTTTATTTTCAAAACCCAAATAAATTCAAGGTATCCGTAAGACAATGATTTTAGAAACAGATCCCATGGTTGAAATGTTCGATGTCGATTGTTCGAGTGTCATTGAAGAAGATTTTTCTGGTTACAAGAAATTGGCACAGATATACTGCATATGATGTAATATTTATTTATTTTTTCTTTGTAAAGCTCTATATAAAAGAGAGGCATTTTTTTTCAACTCTTTTTTCGTCATTTTGATTGTTAGAAAGGGAATACTTGGACACGAAGAGAGGTTGGACTAGACGAAGTCTTCGTCTTTTTTGCAGGTGAACTGGTTTTCTCTTTTCATTGGAAGTTAGGTCGGATGACCGTTTTGAAAATAAAAGGATTTACAAGGCACTTTAATTATCTGATAAAATATATTAAAGAGAAATGACTTGTGCAACCGGGGTCGGACAACCTTTGTGGCCCCATAGTGTATTTTTGAAAAAAAAAAAAAATATGTGAATTCCATGTATTAAATGCGCAGACCCCACATATTTTTTACAAAAAATATACTACGGGGCCGTACAGATTGTACGACCCCGGTTGCGTATAAAATTACTCTATATTAAAAGAGAAATAAAAAGTATAAAAAACAACAATGTACAAGACACGTGTCGCCATTAGTGGCTAAGAACAGTCGCTCGGGCAATTGTACTCTTTAGCACAGCTCTTACTAAAAATGATAGAGAAATTCTAAATACGTTACGAAACAATTAAGTTAGACTCCAATTACTGTTTTTTTTTTTTTTTATAATCTTTTTAAGTTTTACAAACTCTAAAACATTTGTTTTAATATCATTAAAGTTTTATTTGATTCCAAAATGAAAAGTGATGAGAATGATTTACAACAAGAAACAAACGATTTTTAAAGTGTTAATTTTTGCATAAACAAACAATAAGAAAAATAATTCAGATTTTTTTTAATTAAATATGGATTCATAAATTTTTTGAAAAAAGAGTTAAATAAATAAATAAATAATTGTCAATTTCTGTATTTAATGAAAAATATTGAAACAAATGATTTTTATTTTTTTTTTATTTTTATTTATGATGGAGTGTTTTAAAAAAAAAAAAGTGTCAAAAGATAAAAAGGATAATTTTGGAATAAAATGGACTTTTCTTAGAAATTTTAAAATTTAAGTTTTTATAATGAAGTGTATTTATAAAAGAGTGTGAAAAGATAAAATTGGATTGTAAGAAGAAAATCTCAAGTAATTAGGTTTTGTGAGAACCTTTTTGTGTAGCAATAGAGCCAGCGGCAATTTCACCCGAACCCAATGTATCAGGTCTAGGTCTCACTATTTGGGTCGTGGGTCGGGTCTAGGAACAAACAAAGTAAACCGTATCGAATCCGGGTCTGGGTCTGACAAAAAACCAGACCTGAACCCGTAGATGCGAATAGTTTAAAACAGAGAAAAAAATTATCGTTTTTTGTATTTGTTTTACAAGAAAAGACATGCATATCTTTAAATGCTTTCAACTTAATTACTTTTTATTTTTAGTTATCTACAAATTTCAATTTGTTTTACGTTATATTTATGGATTTGGATCCTATCTTCACCTCACCTTACGCTCACTTAAATCAATGGTCTTAATTAATTCTATCTTTTGGTAGAGTAAAGATATAAATATTAATAGAAATAATCTAGACCATTGATTTGCTATATTAGACACATGACAATAGAATATGAAGGCGATGACAATTAAGTTATCGGATCGGATCCTATTTTTATATGTAAAATGTTGACACTTTCTTTACAATATATTTCTATCCCTTGTTATATTTTATGCATAAAATATCTTTGCATAACAAGCTGCTATGATTGGTGGAACTTTCTTAGTGTGGGTTCTCAATTTCTCATGTCTCATGCATTTTGGATGGCATATTAATCCAACGAGTTTCAATTTCATTTGTCTTCATCAGGTTTAGAGTTGCACATTTTTCCCCGGATCCCTAAATCCCCATGACCCCATCCCTATTTGGGGAAATTTTTTTAAGGAATGGTGGGGATGGGGATGAAAATCATCCCTAAATTAAAATGGGAAAGGGGGGAGGTCATTTCCGAAAAAAACATATATAAATATAATTATATATATTAATATATAATTTTTTTTATCCTTTTTTGTTTTTGTTTTAATTTGTAATTTTTAGTCAAATGGAGAAATGAGAAAACGGGTGAATGGGAAAAACGGGAAAAATGGAGAACTGGGGTTAGGGATGGAGATACCTCCCCCCAAAATTTCCCATCCCCATTTTCCCCAAATGAGGAAATGGATAGGGACGGGAAAAGGGTATGGGAAGTGGGGATGAGGATGGTGAGACCTATATCCATCCTCATTTTCCCAATATGCAACCCTAATCAGGTTATGTTCACGGGTCCACTGGGCGGGTCTGGGTCTGGGTCTTCTTAAGACCAGCAGGTCCAGACTCGGACCCGAACCCGAACTTGAACCTGTGAATATATTCGGGTCTAGCTAGGTTCCAAAATATTTTGACCGATTTAAGTCTAAGTCCTGTAAGACCCGACCTAGACCAGACCCAAACTCGACCCGTTACCATCCCTAGAGCCACCCATAAAAAATACATTCTGGAATCAGATAGAAATATAGTACTGTAGTTATAAAAACTCATCTCATTGATTATAACAAATACTACAATAAAAGGTGCATTCAGATGATTCACCATTACTAGCCCTTATTATTCAAAAAAAATAAATGCGAAACAAATAATACATAACATAGAGATAAGTTTAGTTATTCTTCATAAATAGATTTATGAACCATCCGTATGATTGGATATCGATGAGGTGACTAATAGTGGTATGGAGGTGGTGGTGGAGACTTGCAATAGTATGGTAGAGGTGGAGACTTCTTTGGTGGTGGTAGAGACTTTTAGTAGTAAGGAGGTGGTGGAGAGTGCTTTGGGGGTGGAGGTGAGTCGTAGTAGTATGGTGGAGGAGGAGACTTCTTAGGTGGTGGTGGAGATTTGTAGTAGTAAGGTGGTGGTGGAGAGTGCTTTGGTGGTGGAGGTGAGTCGTAGTAGTATGGTGGAGGAGGAGACTTCTTAGGTGGCGGGGGAGACTTGTAGTAGTAAGGTGGTGGTGGAGAGTGCTTTGGTGGTGGAGGTGAGTCGTAATAGTATGGTGGAGGAGGAGACTTCTTAGGCGGCGGCGGAGACTTGTAGTAGTAAGGTGGTGGTGGCGAGTGCTTTGGTGGTGGAGGTGAGTCGTAGTAGTATGGTGGAGGAGGAGACTTCTTAGGCGGTGGGGGAGACTTGTAGTAGTAAGGTGGTGGTGGCGAGTGCTTTGGTGGTGGAGGTGAGTCGTAGTAGTATGGTGGAGGAGGAGACTTCTTAGGCGGTGGGGGAGACTTGTAGTAGTAAGGTGGTGGTGGCGAGTGCTTTGGTGGTGGAGGTGAGTCGTAGTAGTATGGTGGAGGAGGAGACTTCTTAGGCGGTGGGGGAGACTTGTAGTAGTAAGGTGGTGGTGGAGAGTGCTTTGGTGGTGGAGGGGAGTTGTAGTAGTATGGTGGAGGAGACTTTTTTGGCGGTGGGGGAGACTTGTAATAGTAGTAAGGTGGAGGAGGATACTTTTCTGGTGGCGGCGGAGACTTATAGTCGTAAGGTGGTGGGGATTCATATGTGGGTTCATTGTAGGTGGCTGCAGCGGTGGCTATGAGTAAGAACGCCATAGCAGAAACCAAAAGAGGCCATTGCCTCGGCTGTGTCGGGGTTCCCATAATTGGAGCTAATATTTGTTGTGTGTTTCATTGCAAACATTGTCGGATCCCTTTATATAGTGACTTAGTGGTTGATGACATACATATATTCTCTTTGTTTAATAATCCACGAAAGAGCCTGGCCGGATTAAGACTATAAAATACTAGTTATTCAAAATATCACATCCTTTCTTCTATCAACAAGGGATTAGGTGCCCACTAAGTATGACCTTGTCTTTCATGAAAGCACCCTGCAGGAGAATTTGTGAGGAAAATGTCAATTAATGATCTAAAGTAATTAAACTTGATCGTTTAGAAAATATAGATAGAATATCAATTAACACTTCATAGATGTAAGTATATGACTAAGTCTTTTCTCGCAAATTGGTTATATTTTATTAGTTCAAAGATCATGTTTGGTGCTAATTCTTCATTTTAGTTTTCAGTTAACTGATCTTATATTTTGTAAAATGATTATCGGCCGTACAGGGGATAGTTATTTTAGAGATGAATTGGAATAAGATGGTGAATTATATAAATAAAAATATAAATGCTATGCTCACAGGCATGGTGTATTCTATTGAGTTTAATTATTCACTAGTCTTATTGATAAAGTTGTAGTAAGTTCTGTTGCATGTACAACCTATGTTTTTTTTTTCCATGTATCAACATTGGATATGTGGCAATTAGACCTGACAATGGGTCGTGTTATTACGAATTCGTGTCGTTTCGTGTTTGGGTCGTGTTAAAATTGCTCCACTTGAACTCGACCCGTTAGCTTAATGAGTTGAAATATACAAATCTAAAACCATTTGTTAAATTAATGGGTAACCCGACCCAACCCGTTACAAAATATTATATTTGAGATTTATTAAAAAGTTGAAAAATAAATAATAGTGAAACATGATCAAACTCATACAATCAAGTTCATTAGTTGCTTTTAGAGTTTTAGGGTTAGAGTTAGGGTTACAATATTATGAAAGAATTGATTTATAGTTGTAGAGTTTTTAATTTAGAAAATTTTCCTCTTTCAAAAAAAGAAAAAAAATTAGAAATTTTTAGAAAATTAATTAGTAAAATATATTCTAACCATAATTATAGAGATTTTTTAATATAAATTTCATAATGTGACTGTACAAAGATTTTTTTAATAACTTTCAAAAACACATTAAAAAAAAAGTCTTTATATTAATGGGTTATCGAATTAACAGTTTTTTTAAAGGTGAACCCCAAAACCGACCCATTATATTTCGTGCCTTAATGGGTTGACCCATTAACAACCCGATCCGATAAACCTGACCTATTAACCGCTATTTTCAAATGGGTTTGGGTCATTTTAATGGGTTGTGTAAAATTTTGCTAGGTCAACGTGGAATATATGCAAATATAGTTGAACCCTTATAAATTAATATCCTCTCTAAATTAATAAAAAATCTCGGTCCCAACTCGGGCCAGTATAAAAATTTAATAAACCCCTCTATTGTAATAATTAATAATTTCTTTTTGAAACCCAATGTAGAATTTCGGTCCCGACTGTCGTATAAATTAATAATTCCATAAAATTACAAAATATGTTACTTAAAAATCAAGAACTAGAAAAGTACTTCAAGATGCTAGTTTGCACAAGACAACCATGCTTGATATTTTTGACTTCAATCTTCATCTTTTGAATTGTCCTCTAGTTATAACAAAGAAGATAGAAAAGAGAGAATTTTTAAGAGCTGTTAGGAATTGAATTTTTAAGTATATTATAAGATCTCTCTTGTTATATACAACCAAAAAATAAGCCTCGCTATTTATAGGGTGAGTATCATTTGTCACTAAGTAATCACATTCCCATAAGGAATTGAAAATTTTCTTGATAAATCTTTCCATAAACAAGGAATCCTGAAGGAAAAAAAAAAAAAAAAAAAAAAACTTTCACTGAATAAGAAAACTAACTAAACAATGAATTCCGAAAAAGGAACCTTCCCTAAACAATAAAACCGACTTCCACACATTTTTTAAAACAAAATAACACTTTATAATGTAAAATCCTTCAAATTAATAACCCCTCTAAATTAATATTCAATGATGGGTCCCAAAAATATTAGTTTAGAGGGATTCTACTTTTATATTTTATATTTTATATTCGATTTCTATTTTATCAATTTATATTATGAATTTGTCAATATCAAATCTATGTGAAACAGAAGCAAAAAGTCTAAATAGAGCTTTTGACAGAGTTGGATTTTGTTGTTTATGATTAGGATCATTGTGGCTATTGTCACGTAACCTTGAATGTACGTTTTCGTGAAGATTACGGATTCTATATTATAAATGCAAAGACCTGCTCATAGATAATCCAAATTCAATTTAACTTGATGCTTGTGATAATTAAGGGCGTATTAATAATCAATCGCATCATGCTTATAAGACTATGAACAAGTCAGTTTTGAGTAGGTAGAGCTAGGTTAGATATATACATTATATATTTGCCATGAAAGGACCTCCATATTAACATGGCTCGATCGATCTGTCTATCATGGACTTCCACATAATAATAATAATAATAATAATAATAATAATAATAATAATAATGATAATAATAATAAATAGAAAGAGATTATGAGGAGATGGATTTCAGTAAGGAAAATGTCAATTAGACAATTTGCAAATTTAATTTTTTAGAAGCTATGCGTAAGACTAAGCATACTCTTAGCTGAAGATAAACAGATATTCTTGTTTTAAAAGAGTTTGTTAAGTGCCAATTCTTCATCATAATTTTATAAAAAAAATTTATTTATAAGTGTGGTACAACATGGGTGATTTAAATATAATTAGCTAGAAAGTCCAATTGTTGCCTGATTAGGCCAATTTAGATTACGATATGATCAATTATTTTAAAGGTGGATTGAAGTATCGACACAAAATATCACTTTGGGAACAATATTTTTTTTAATAAAAAGAGAGAGAATTTGTAAGTCTAATGAGGTTTATATTCTATATTCAGTACAACCTACAGTACTATGAATCTATGATATCATGGTACAACTTAGAGTACTATGATATGATTAATTAGAGTACTATAATTACTCATTTTTCATTTTATTTTATTTTTTTAAAACCTTTTAAGCAATAAATGTTTGTCTTCAACAATAATTCTATAAATCTATCATGAAATTACCAATTTGAAATCGCAATTCTTGAAAAAAAGAAGAAGAAGAAGCAAAGACTGAAAAGAGCTTTGACTTGGTTTTATTGATGAAAAAATTCAGATGGAGATTTCCTTGAAGAATACTTAATGTATGTAATAATATTTTAATTTGATAAAAATGAAAGTTGTAATTAATATATTATCAATCACAAAATAAAAATTGATCAAATTTTAACTATGCACAGTTTATATTACTGATAATGTTAATATGTTATAAAGTGTTTTAAAAGTAGGGAGAGTTCCTAAATGAATGAATGAATGATAAAAGTCACAAAATTTAAATAGATCACTTGGAAAACCTTTCGCTGAGTTGAATGATTTTCCTCCAAAGGTCGTTGAGTCTGTTAAGTGTTAACAATTAACACAGGTCACTTTCACCAAGCCGGTCATGTCTGGACATGATCATTTTCCTGATTCCATCCAGGCAGGTGCATGAGTTGACAAAGTGAAGAAGATTTACACGTCTCACTCACAACAACCACATATAACAAGACTAAAACCAATCAAAACACGTCTAGTTGAGTTAAAACCAAACTTATTTGTTTTATAGTAAATGAGGTATGGATCAAGCAAGAACATTCGAAAAGTCTTCATTTTTTTTTTTTAATGAATAAAGTCAAGAGAGCAGTTGTATACTTGCATCGACCAAAGAAAATTTGAAACATCCTAATCAGAGACAGATTTAGGATTATATTCTATAGGAGGCACTGTAAAATATGAGCTAAATCGACATATGTAGTTTAGAGGTTAATTAAAAAGAAATAATGAGTTAAATCGATATATATATACAGTTTAGAGGTTAATTAAAAAGATGTTGTTTATATTTTAAAACATTAATTTTTTTCATTAATTATTTTAAATGAATAATAATTTTTATTAAAATAAATTATCTTAATTTGTTCATTTATACATTTATGAAAAGAGTAATGCTACATTGTTCAAATCTGGTGTCCAAATGATGTGGCAACACGTGGACCATTCATTTAAATTGTATTAGATTTGCATATTTTAAATGAATGGCTCAGAGTGTTGCCACATCATTTGGACATTAGATTTGGGAACCAAATTTGGACAATGTAGCATTACTTTTATGAAAAACATTTAAAATGATGAAATTTCGTTGTTAAAAATTATCCGAATATTTTTCTAATATCCAAAAACTATTTTAATTACTAAAAATTATAAAGTTTGCTTGATAAAATTTCTTAATAATTAAACATAAATATATAACTATGTTTACTTGACAAGTTTTAATTATCTAAATCAATATATTTTTTTTTAAAGCAAAAGCTATATAAATAACTTATAAAAAAGTAAGGATATTATCATTTTCCCCATTTAGTTTGCCATATTCATAAATTTGCCCCCCTAGTTTCAAAAATGGTTGATATTCCCCCTGAAAATAAAAGTATTCGAATATTTATCCCTTGCCGTTAGGATTTCCGTTAAATAGAGGTTTGACTGTTAAATAATGAAAAAAGTACGTTTTTACCCCTAGTTATTATTTTATCATTTATTTGATCAAAACAAATTCACCAAAAATTAACATAAATTAAAAAAAATAATTAAAAAAGAATATTCTAAATAAAATAAAATAAAATGGTAAAAAAAAATTTTAAAATATATTAAAAGATATTAAAAGAATAATATTAAAAATAAATAAAAAATCAATTAAACCCTAATTCTTCCTCTCTCTCCCCATCTCTTCCTCTCTCTTCTGCCACTACCAATATTAACAGAAATTAAAAAAAAAAGAATATTAAAAAAGAATACACTAAATAAAATAAAATAAAATGGTAAAAAAAATATTAAAAGATATTAAAAAGAATAAAATTATTAAAAGATATTAAAAGAATAATATTAAAAAAAATAAAAAATAATTAAAACCTTAATTCTTCCTCTCTCTTTCGCCACTCTCTTTTCTTCTTTTTTTTGCAACCCAAAAAATCACATATGCTATTAAACTCAATTCTCAATGTTTCAATGTTTTTACCTCTAGTTTCGGTGTTGGGAGTTGGAGGGTTTAGTGGGTTTGGTTTTGTTGGTGGTGGTTTGGTTTGAGGGTGTTGGTGGCTACGATTTGGTGTGACTTTGGTTTTGTTTTGATTTTTGGGTTATGGTAGTGTGGGTCTGGATTCTGGTGTTTCTGGGTTTGGTGGTCTGTTGATGATGATTTCTAGGTTTGGAAGAAGATGGTGATCATGAAGACGTTAAATTTGCTTTATTATTTTTTTGTTTTTGTTTTTGGATTTGTTGCACCAGTTTCTCTTTTAGGTTTTTGGATTTGTGGAGATCTAGAATGACGCCTATTTGAATCAGATGGATGGTGGAGAGATGATTGTGATGACATGGATCTGAAATGGATTTGATAAAATGAATCTGATGGTTAAATAATAAATATTAAATTTAATAATAAAAAAATATTTATTATTTAACTTAATTTTCAACCATTTCTGAAACTATAAGGGGCAAATTTATGAATATGGCAAACTACAGGGGGGAGAATGATAATATCCCAATTGTTTAATTAGCTTTTTACCATATTACCCTTCTATTTTAACGGTCAAACCTCTATTTAACGGAAATCCTAACGGCAGGAGGTAAATATTCGAATACTTTG
The DNA here is from genome assembly GCA_035582765.1 of Acer negundo. Lineage (NCBI taxonomy): Eukaryota > Viridiplantae > Streptophyta > Magnoliopsida > Sapindales > Sapindaceae > Acer > Acer negundo. The sequence continues at coordinate 11,288,355 of CM069237.1, read as the reverse complement.
ATTTTCAGGGGGAATATCAACCATTTCTGAAACTAAGGGGGCAAATTTATGAATATGAAAAATTATAAGTGGAAAATGATAATATCCCTAAAAAGTATGACATTGTATTACGGTACTAGGGTGAGATAAATAAGATTTGGAAAGAGAAAAAATATTTTAAGGATATAATAAAATTAGTTAATACAGAATTGAGTAAGGGTAATTTTAATAAGAAAAAATTACAATTGACATAACAAAATATATATATTACGATTTGATTTATTTTTGAGATATACAGAAATAATAATAATATATTTAGAATCAAATATATTTTCTACGTGATTACGAGAAATTGAAAATTATTAACACTTAATTTATAAAAGAATTAGAAAACCTAAATACCGAATAAGGGTAAAAACCTAAAAAACTGAAATTTAGGGGATTAATTTATAAAACTGTAAAACTTCAAGGAATATGAAACAAAGGTAAGAACATAAAACTCTGAAAACTTAAGGGATAAATTTAGAAATTTGTAAAGCTTTATAGGCGCAGTGGCCCCCTGTCGTCCTCACGTGTCTTCGCCCCTGATCCCAATTATGTTAACGCTCAATTACAAGCCTAACTATCATGTGCACACATAATCTCATATCGACTCAATATATTAAATAAAAGAAAAAAGAACAAGAAAAATTGGGGGGATATAACACCAAAACCCCGACGAATCAACCAAAATGGTAAAAAGTTCACTAAATGATAAATCTCCAGTAACAAGAGCAATACAAAATTAAAGACTAGTAAAACTCTAAAAATCTTAAGCCAAAGAGCGACAATGAGATGCTAAACAATTAGCAACCGCATTTCTTTCATGATAAATATGAGAGACATAAACAACCATTAAAGAAGGATAATAAAAACAATGCCGCAAAGAGGAAGAAAACTTCAAAGGAACATCCACCGAACGAAAAGAAAGAAGAAAGACAACATATGTAGAATCATATTCTATTCAAAGATAATGTCATCCATAAATATGAGCAAATTCAATGGCTATGATAATTGCCAATAATTCAGCTTCAAAAGCATACATAACACCCAAAGGCAAAGCAAAATGACCTTTAACAAACCTGAGACAATTGCGAAAAACACCACCACAGCAGAAGGCCGAAGAGCCATTAGAAGAATCATCAGTGTTTACCTTTATCCAACCAGGAGTAGGGGATCGCTAAAAAAACCTCTAAAATCTTAGCAGCATTACAAAGTGGAGCAACTACTTGAAGACATGTAAGAATCAATAATTCGGATTGTGAATTATACATTCCACCAGTAATCAAATGTTTAGAATTTAGAATAGCCGAGTGAACATAAGTAATAGAAGATTAAAATAACCCTAATAAATGTCTAAACAACTCAATTTGGAGGGGGGGGGGGAGAGAGAGAGAAAGAGAGAGAGAGAGAGAGAGAGAGAGAGAGAGAGAGAGAGAGAACAATTGAGCTGTTAATTGATTAATTACCAACTTTTTCGACTAGTCATAATTACTCACAAAAACCAATCCAATTAACATTAAAAATCAAGTAAAAGTGGGGAAATTAAAAGACACTTGATTTTTACGTAGAAAACTCTCCAACCAAGAAAAACTCATGGGACATTGCTTGTTTCTCGAGTCATTTAGGGATTTAATTTGTGTGTTTGAGCATTTTGAGGTTGTTGGATCCAAATGATATGTTTGCAGAATTTAAGAAAGAAAAGGTGATTTTGGAAGATTCAGTGGACTTTTATGCAATTGGCCATCAACCACCATGAAAACTGCTTTGGAAACCTTACAGTGGTTCCTAGAGCGCTCCAACAGGCATAGGCAACCACCTTGAAGACCGCTCTAAGTTGCGCTCTCAAAGCCACAGCGCTGCGCAACCAAGTGAAGACTGTTCCCATGACCGCTTTGGCTTCCAGAGCGGTACTCACATCGGTGAGGCAAATCCACGTTGAATTAGGATTTCTGATCACACGCCAAAAAGGGGTTGATATAAATACATGAAGAAATTAGGGTTTTAGGCTCTCTCGCTCACTCTTAGGACCAGATACGGTTTCATACTAGATCACTTTACACAATCCTCTCATCCATCTTTATACATAGAAGATTCAAAGACGAAAAAGAATTCAACATCGAAGATTTGAAGAATTCTTTGAAATCCTCAATTGGTTTTATCTTTTCTATCTCTTGTCTTTTTATTTCCATGGTGTGTAACTAATCCCATAACTAGGGAATCAATGTGAACCTTCTGTGAATAATCGTGTGTGGATTAATTATTATTATTTTATCAATCTGATTTATGATTTGTTTATTACGCTTAATTCTTAACCTTCATTAGTTTTAATAGTTGTTCACACCAGATGCCAAGGGTGGATAATTATTTGGCACTATTTCAAGGTTAAGACCATTTGAGAATTATGGTTAGAGTATATGCCAAACCTAACCCTGATTAACACTAACTTGAACGAATGAATTCTATCTCTAGCATATGCCAAGCAGAGTATAGAATTTGGTTCTTATTTCTTGTGCTTAATGGGTTCCCAATCATTGTTCACATCAGATGCCAAGGGTGAATAAGGGTTGGGAATACTTGACTCATCCCATTGCCATACTATAAAAGTCATAATTGAGATTAAGAATGAATCCTTGAATTGGTTGAATTCTTTTATAGGTTAATTCCATACATTGAGTGTTCATAATTGGGGATCATTGATGACCTAGTTCTCTCACCTCTTGATCACATTCATATATTTTTGTTAACTGCTTTCATAGTTTAATTTAGTTCTAAATCAATCAATCAATCAATCAAAATCTTTTGGATATTGTTACTTGCTAGTTTTAATTAAAATTAATATAATTGATAAATCACTTTTCCTCGTGGGAACGATCCCTACTTATCGCAGTACTTATCTCACGATTTGTGCACTTGCAAGTTAGGTTTTTATAACATGATTTTACACATCAAGTTTTTGGTGCCATAGCTGGGGATTAGTTGAATTTATTGGTTATTTCTTATGTTAGTTTTAGTTTTAGTTAATAGGTTTAATCTAGTTTAGGTAGTGGAGTCATTAATTTTTAGTTTTTTAGATTATTATTATTATTATTTCTTTCTTTCTTTCTCTTTGCAGTTTACTTATGTTTTGTCTTTTCTTGTTTCAGGTGTTGACAACAGATGCAAGGTAGAAGATCTCAGTAGGGAGAATTAAAACCTTTGAACGATAATATTAATCACATCAGAAATCCAACAATGGAAGAGAATCCAAATCAGAACCAAGAAAGACTCAATCAGGGTCTTAAACGTATTCCCAACCTTGTTCCAAATCCGGCTTATGAGCTAGAACTAGAGCCCATCAGAAGTATGAAGGATTACAGTAGGTCGATTGTGAGCAACCATCCCTAGTGTATTGTGCTAGAACCTGCAGCAAAGAATTATGAGCTGAAAGTATGCACTACAACCAGATGCCTATTTTCCATGGTCCACCCGATGAAGATGTGCTTCTGTTCATCAGAGAGTTCTACACAGCAATACAATCCTTTTCGTACCATCGGATCACAGAAGATCAGCTGCGCATTAGGTGCATTCCACATGCATTGAAAGATGAGGCAAAAACATGGTTGTTAACATTAGAACCATCATCTTTGCGAACCTGGGATGAAGTAAGGGAAAAGCTCATTGATCATTATTATGCACCTCAAAAAAACAGTGAAATTCGAGCAAAAATTTCAAGTTTCTTTCAACAGGACCAGGAAACTTTTTATGAGGCGTGAGAGCGTTTCAAGGAGTTTATCAAGGATTGCCCTCAGCATGGATTTCTTACTAATCAGCTATGTCAATGGTTTTATGATGATCTGAGTGAAGTCTCAGGTCTTTTAGTGAACAATGTCTGCGGAGGATCCATGTATGACAAAGAACTTGAGGAGATATACACCATATTTGAAAAGTTGGCCCAAAATTCTGGTCATAAAAATTCCAGGAGAAAGAAGAGAATTTATACCATAGATGCCAACATGGAAAGCTCCATTCAGATGACACAGGTGTTGAAGAAGTTAGAAACTCTTACTACTGATATGGGACAAATGAAACAAAGAGTGTTTATGGGAGAACATCAAGTAGGAGGTCATGGACCTAGTGAAGAAGAAGACGTTCAAGCCATGAACAACTATAATTCCAGACTACGGAATGATACATATTCCAATACATACAATCCGGGCTGGAGAAATCTTTCAAATATTTCTTGGTCCAACAACAATCAGAGTTCTGGAAATCAATGGGGAAACAATTATCAGGGCATAGGAAACAAATGGAGAAACAACAACAATCAAAGGCAGAATAACACCGATGCTTAACAAAATGCTGAATTACAACCCAAGAAGCCATTATTGGAAGATATGAAGCAACAAATGCAACAACAATTTCAATAACAAAACTAGATATTCTAGCAACAAATGAAGCAAACCCAACAAAATAATGAGGTACAATTTCAGAATATTCATGCTTCAATGAAGAAGATGGACACGCAAATTGGGCAATTAGCCGAAGCTAATCAAAGAAACGAACATGGAAAATTTTCAAGTTACACTGAACAAGCAAAAGCTATGACAATTTTTCAGAATGATAAGATACTAATTGATGATAGACCTACTAAACTTTCTGATAAATCTGCTATTGTTTCAAGTCCTTCAAAAGAAAACATCATATCCCAAAAGGAAGAGATAGTGGTGGAAAAATCCAAAGTTTCACCACTCCTACACAAGTCGTCCAATCCATATGTTCCTCCAGTAACATTTCCAGGAAGACTACAAAAGAGCAAGTTGGAAAAGTCATACAAAGACAAATATGACATCCTAGAATCATCTTCTTACCAAAATCTTCATCACCATCATCAATCTCCACCGAATTATCACTATAAAAATAAGCAAAATCCAAAAAATCAAAACTTCAAACACATACCAGCCACCAAACTGAAACCTAGCCAATCCCAAACATAAACCCAGTCCCAAACCTAGAGGACCACCACCAGCACCACCGTCTCCTACCATCTCCCACTTCACTCTCTTCTCTCTTTCTTCATAACTAGCCACAACCTCTTTAATTTTCCAGAAATCACCATCATCACAAACCCACACCAACCACATTCAACATCAATCACCTAACCCCCACCATTAACTACACCCACCAAATATCCCCACTGTTAAACAACCGTCAGCCAAATTGAACCAACACCAAACCACACTTGTAGCCCAATCAACCCTCACCACCAGATCATGTTTTAGCCCAAATCGTGTTCTCGAGTGAGGGTTTAGAGAGAGAGGGAGATTTACAAGAGAGAGTTAGAACATAATTTGGTGATGATGAATTCCAAATCGTGTTCTTGCCGAGACCCGACGGTTTTAAGTGGTGCTGGGGTTTTATGGCGGTGTTGATTGTATGAGTTTGGTGTTGAGAAGAAAAGAATATTCGAGAGAGGAGAGAAGAGAAGAGATTAAGGTTTGAAATCTGATTTCTGGGTTGGTGTTCAATAGTATAGGTTTGGTGTTAAGAATAAGATATTCGTGGAAAGAGAAGCGAAGAGATTAGTGGGATCTAGATTTATAAAAAAAAAAAAATTAATTTGGTTGAGATCTGGATTTGAGAGTTGAATGAGAGAGATATTATTATTTTTAATTATTTTTTCATTTTTTAATTATTAGTAGTCGCAAAATAACTAAAATGCCTTTAATGTCTTCACAGGTGCAGCACACCTGTCAAGGTCAATAGACGGAATAAGGGTTCCGTCCCTATTCCATCAATTTCTGCCAATTTCAAACAATTCGAGAAGTACTTAACGTCTAAAAAAACATTTAGGGGCAGTTTGAAAATTTGCGTATAACTCAGGGGTCCAATGCCAGTTAGTCAAGAAACAGACATGTACATATATTTATTAGTACAAATTAAATTCAAATTTAAAAATGAAATACATAATTTCCAAACGTCAACTTCTATCCTAAGAACACATACATACTTTGTCTATATCTCTCATTCTCTTATCCTTGAATTTTCAATTGTGGCAGTACACTTTCGCGAGTCCAATGTTTCCGATGCAAGGGCGAACCCAGAAAAAAATTTGCCGCCCGGGCTAAATTATATATATATATAGTATATATTTTTTTCCTTGGTACGCATTAACATTATAAAGTCAGCTTCTTAGCTATCAATAGTTGGATTTATCTACTTTTGTATAGACAATATATTATAATGTTTAATTAATGGCTCACAAATTCGGTGTGTACTGTAGTGAAAACCCTTGTTATTTTATTGATACGAATATTGACATCCATAAATATGATAAGCATACCTATATTTATAAGTTCACCACTGTCTAAAATTTAAAATTAAAACTTTACTATAAACACTCATCTTAATGCCAATAGTACCCTTATTTAAATGAATCTTTTAATTTTAATACAATTTATTTATAAACTTTCGTAAGTTATTAACACACCCAATTTTACAAATGATAAATTCTTAAGTTCTCCAGACTTGAAAACACAATCTAGAGAATTTTTGGCTAATCATAGATGTCGGTTAGGTTTATTTCAGTTTAGTGATAGCTTTCAATTTTAGAAGGGAAACAACAAAAGTACAGTGGATATCAGGTTTTGTTTTTTAAAAAACAGGTTTTATTACTCCGTTTGTTAAGAATCGTAATATGGAATTTTCAGTTGAATCAACATAATGAAAAAAAAAAAAAAAAACTATTTTCATGACCTCTAAATCTACTTAATAATCCGTTATTATATTATTAGTTTATTTTTTATCGATGTAGTGTAGTTTTGGTAGGACTCGAATTCTCTAGGTCAGAAACCCTACCACTAAGGCACTAACGCATAAGGGAGATGCACTAGTACTTCCAAGTTCCAAGTACTTAGTTACCAAATTTTTTAGAATTTAGAATAATTTATGTTGCAGCTGGACAAGTACTTAGCAGCTTGGAAAGCAAATTATATTTCATATAATCAATGTATTAATGTAAAGAGGGAGAGATAATCAACTTTATCATAAGATATGCTAGAGCTCTCCAAGTTGGTTTAAATTGATCTATCAAGTTTATTTCTTCAACAGTAAAAATACAAAATACAACTAAATTACTTGATATAGCATACGCTAGCTTGAAGATCTCCAAGACATATTTTATTTTTATCTTCCAGAGTTAATTACAAAAGTCCATACTGTTATGGCCTATCTATATAAATATATATCATCGTACGTACTGGTGGAAGACATGTCTCAAAATCCATGATGTGATACCTGCATCTATGAAACAAAACATTGCATACGCCAATATGAGTAAATGCTTAGCCCATTATTGTTGTCATATATGATGCAAAAAGGCTCCAATAGAATGACACCATGTCAATGGCAGATTCATCTTCTTTGATTGGCTCACTGCTGCAACTCCTTTTGATTTGTGAACCACAAAGAAGAGGATTACCACCGTAATTGCTCTCATCAAAAGTTGCAAATTGCCCGACCACTGTTAGAGGTTGGACCAGACATATTGTTGAACTACACATTGAAGATGGCTAAGTTATAAAGATCAGTCAATTGTGGAGGAATTTGGCCACTTAATTTGTTGTGGGAAAGATCGAGATTCTCTATATTCTTGAGATTTGAGAAGCTCTCTGGTATGGATCCAGATTAGGGTTTTTATTTTTATTATTATTATTATTATTATTTATTATTTTTTTTTTTTAATAAAGTGATATAGTTAAAAATATGGATGTAATTAATGGATATACATAGTATTTGATTTATTTTTAATTAAACTAATTTGTCATTATCGGTAAATTCCTGTTAAGATATTTTTATAATTAAATTTTTTATTAAAATATGAGTGTGCCTATCATATTTATGGATGTCAATATCAGTACCCTTATTTTATTCTTTAATGTAGACAGATGTAATGAAGTGCAAGACATGCTACCTATTATATATATATATATATATATATATTTCTTGATGAAAGTAATTCTTTATTTTATTTTATTTTAATAATAAGATGACACCAATTCAATAATGGACTACTTAGAATATGAAATACATTATAAAATTTATGCATAAACAATTGTTTAAACTTGTAGTTAAAAAAATTAATTAAACTTGCAAATAACTTAATTCTATAATATTAGAAGTCATAATATTATGTATATTTTTATAACTTACTTTGAAAAACAAAATAGTTACATTTTACTAAATAGACAAAATATCATATTAGTGTAATATTATTAAACCTTAGGGGTTTTATGTAATTATCTATTAATGTATTAAAAAAAAAAAAAATTCTTCTAGCCCGGGGCAGCCCTCTCATATTTCCGCCTCTGTTCCAACGTTTCCTGGAATTGAATGAAATTATGAAACACATAAATATAGAAGAGGCAGATTTGAGAGTTCCATAATTGGTGTGGCACTCCCTAGATTTTCGGGGTTGTACCTTTCTTCTTTTACGTTTTCTCTTAGACTATCTCCAACCAATCTTCATTTCTTCAAAATAAAGACTAAATTGGCTCCAACCAATCTTCAAAATGAAGGCTCTAAAATGAAAGCCCCAAAATGAAGATTGGTTTTGGTTCTTCAAAATTGAAGATCTAATTTTTGATCTTCATTTCACTATTTCATTAAAATAATATTATTTTTCTTCTCATCTCCTTTTTCACATTTTTAATTAAACTCAATTAATTATATATAATTTTTAATGTATAAATGTAATCACTATAAAAATTATACTATTAGAAATATTTTATTGAGATCTTTCAACCGAGTATAATATTGACTATATATATTTTTTAATTTTTTATTAACGAACTAATAGGTATTTTAATTCAAAACAAATGTTTTCAAATCATCAATTTTTATATGTAATTAACATATATCATAATAATTAACTTAAAATAATTTAGTAAAACCAAATAATAACATTAACATTCTTAAATAAAAGTATTACAATGGAAAAAAAAGTACATTGAAATGAAAATAAAACCAATAAAAAATAACATTGAAACTTAAAAGTTAACACTAGTATTACGATAAGTCATCTCCACTACAACCATAGTAATTTGAAAACCAATCAAAACTACTAAAATTACCCGATGACTAGGGATGGCAATTAAATGTGAACACGTGGGACCCGCTCGTACCCAACCCACTTGAAGAGGGTTTGGTTGGTGAATTTACGACCGCGAACCCGTATAAGTAAAAACCCAACAGGTTCAAGTTCGGGTGTGGGTTTGGAAAATAAACCCACGGGTGACTTACGAATCCGCAAACAATAAAAATTATATAATATTTTATTATTTAAAATATTATAAATTTAAACTCCAATAAAAAACTTTTAATTATATAGAAAATAAAATGTAAACATTTCAATCTATTAAGTGTTTTTATTCTTTAAAATTATAGTATTTATTATATTTAAATAATATAAGAATATTTTTCAAAAAAAATAAATTTGCGGGTTCGACCCGTTGACTTGCTTGTTTCACTGGTTCGTAGGCGGATTTGAGCGTCCCCCAAACCCGCGGGTGAAACCCGAACCCGAACCCGTTTATTATCGCGGTTTTGCGAGTAGGTTTGGTACACAAAGTTTCGTGGGTTTGGGGTTGGATTTTGCCAAACCCGCCCGAACCCGACCCCTTGCCATTCCTACCGATGACCCACCTTGAAATTGCTCGGAACTATGAAAATTGACATGGATAACGTTAGCAGATGATCTTTGTTTATTAAAATAATTACATGTAAAAATAGGGTGGACAAAAAACAGGCCAATCGAACCGAACCAGTGGATCGAACCGGTTGGACTGGGTTTTTTTTGGTTTTTATTGGGTAGACGATTCAGTTCAGTTGACTTTTTAAAAAAAATCGGCTATACCAGTTTTTGTTCGGTTTGGCACCCCAAACGGGAAAACCGAACCGGTAACCAATATTAAAAAATAAAAATAAAAAACCTAATTTTCTAATTTCTAACTCTTGAGTAGACAACAGCCAAGCCACACACTTCAGTCTCCACTCTAGTCTTCACGCTTACACACTTTTGCATGCGGCTCAGTTTCTCGTCTGCCGCTCGTTGTCGATCAGTCATCTTCCAGCGCTCGTCTTCGGTTGCTCATTGTCTTCCTACGCTCGTCGGTGGTCGTGTTCTACTTGCGAATTGCGTCGACTTATTTTCCCAATTGATAAGTTTCTTGTCCTTTGGTCCTTCGATTTCAGGTCAGTATTCAACTATTCATTTCCATTTTCCCTTCTTTGTTGGTTGATTTCACTTCTTTTTCTTTCTTTTTTTGTAAATTTGCTTCTTATTTTTTTCTTAAAAAAATTTCTCTTCATAGCAGTAGCAGCAAGAGCTCAAAACGACGACCATTTTTGATGGCTGAAACCAACGAATAATTATCCGGTATATAATTTTCAATCATTTCTTAGTTTCACTATGTCTTCTCATATATATATATATATATATATATATATAATGTAATTATCACTCGATTGTTGTTAAACACTCAATTAGAGTGCATTTTGGTTGTTTGATAGTGTTTAAAGCTAGAAACAAAAATTTCTTAGCTAGTTTATGTCAGTTCAGGCAGATCTGGGTTCTAATAATGGTCTCTTTCTCTTTTTAATTTAATTGATCTTAATTGTTATTTTATTATTATTATTATTATTGTTGTTGTAGTTGTTGTTTTTCGTTGTTGAATTCCCAACATCAGATTAGGTTGTTGAATGTTGATTTGAACTCATTTGATACTTATTTTGTTGCTTCGGATTTTTAATTTTCAATAGGCCCAAACCGAAAAAGCCGAACCAAACCGAACCGGTCCAATTCGGTTGGTTTTTGATCGGTTGACATTTTGAATTTTGTTGGATTGGTTCGCTTTTTCAAAAACCGAGCTTTATCGGTTTTAGTGAAAACCGAATCGATAAACGCCCACCCCTATGTAAAAATGATTAGGTGTGACAAATTATGAAAAAGATTATAAAATTTTAGATGTAACAAAAGTGCGCATATTATTATCTAATAAGATAATTTAGTGAAAACAATTTTGTTAAAGGTAGTTTGAAATATTATTTATAAAGTAAAATAATAATATTTTATTATTTAGAAATTGTAAAATGAAGAGTGGATGGAGTAACAAAATTATGAGTATGGAATATTCCATTTTCAGTCTTCAAATTGAAGGAAAAATTGAAGACCGGTTGGAGATTGTCTTAGGATTGTATCCATGACTATAACTCTATAAGGAACTAATAATTTTCTTTGATAGGGCTACGATGTAGCCTAGTCTCATGACTATTTAATTTCTTCGGATAATGTTAATTTCAAGTTCTTCTTTCTTATTGAGTATATCTTTTGTTGTACTGAATTTATGCTTGATTTAGATGTTTGATGCAAATAAAAGTATATGACACACTTGAGTTTTTCTTCTTGCAATTCATACCAGGAATGTATAATTGTCAATGTGCCGTACAATTTGAATTTGTGTGATATTTGATCATTTAATTTCTATAGAACTTAATTAATGGATTCTTATGAATTTAATTCATCTAGATGACATAGAGGGCAATTAACTGGATTTAACGGGCTAAGAGCATCTCCAACGGGAGCACCATTCTTCATTTTGCAGCAACTTTGGACTCCAACCGTGCGTCAATCTCCACGCCAGAATGCAGCATCAACTCTCTTCAGCGCTAGATCTGGCGATGCTCTGCTTCAGCGCTACTTTGTTGCTGAAATTTGTTTTTATAAGACCCTCAATTTTTATGTATTCACGTATTGACCATTATTAAATAAAATCTATTATGATTGTATCTCTTATTTAAAAGTTTTGTTTAATCATAGTTTTACCCCTATTAAATCAAATGTATTCCAATTGTATCATTTTAATTATCTAATGCTTTTGGTTAATTTATATTTGTTTTAGTTAATTATATTTAATTTCTTCATTTACTAATTTGTTAATTTTTAACTTATCGTAATATTATATTAATTATAGGTTGAAATGTTAATTATTGAGAAATAATAAAAAAGTAAATATTTAGGAAATATTCTTTTTAGAGTATGATTTGGTGCAATGGGTTGGAGATAGTGGTGTGGAAGTTGCTGCATTTTCCTGCAAAGTTACAACAAATTGTGCAAAGGGTTGGAGGTGGTCTAAGGAAGTTAAGTATGATTGCTTTTGGTGAAATTGGATGCTTTAGTGTTTTACCTATTTGCTTTTCAACTTTACCTTGCCGTGAACCTTTTGTTTTCATAATTTTAATAACTTTCTTTAATTTTGAATTTTAGTTAAAAGATTTAGTTTTGATTTAATTAGTGGGAATTTCAGGATTTTTGTTTTTGATACTTATGAAAAATAAAATTTGGAAATAATTCAATCTTCGAGACACAACATTTGTGCTTAGTTTAGTTAGTTATACTATCTTTTGATTCGTATGCTTGTGAACAATAAAACTTGGAAATAACTTGATTAATCATAATTTCGCAACCACTAATGCTAGATAACCCAAAAATTTAGTCCAAATTTCAACCTAAATTATGTGGCAAGTGGTTTTTTCAATAATTATATCATCACATGTTATATGTGGTGGTGACAACTCACTTGTCATATCATTTGGGTTAATTATTTAGGTTGTATAGTATTACTCTTTAGAAACAAGAGCCACCAATAAAAAAAATCATTCTGGAATCAGAGAGCAACATAGTAGTTATAAAAACTCAACTAATTGATTTTAATTGATTACAACAAATGGTACAATAAAAGGTGAATTCAAATGATTCACCATTCCAAGCCCTTATTATTTCCAAAAATAAATGTGAAACGAATAATAAATAACATCAAGATGAACTTGGTTATTCTGCATAAATGTATTTATAAAGCGACTATACGTTGAGTAGCCTTTTGAAGGTGGGCAACTTGTATATTTAGTATCCATGAGGTGGTGGATGCTTGGATGTCTGTGGTGATTAATAGTGGTATGGAGGTGGTGGTGGTGATTAATAGTGGTATGGAGGTGGTGGTGGTGATTTGTAAATGTAAGGAGGAGATTAATAGTGGTATGGAGGTGGTGAAGGTGGTGGAGGTGGAGGGGACTTATAGACATAAGGAGGAGGAGGTGATGGAGAAGGGGGTGGGGGAGAATGCTTTGGTGGTGGTGGAGACTTGTAGTAGTAATGTGGAGGAGGAGACTTCTTTGGTGGTGGCGGAGACTTGTAGTAGTAAGGAGGTGGGGGAGAGTGCTTTGGTGGTGGTGGAGATTTGTAGTAGTAAGTTGGAGGAGGAGACTTCTTCGGCGGTGGAGGAGACTTGTAGTAGTAAGGAGGTGGGGGAGAGTGCTTTGGCGGTGGTGGAGATTTGTAGTAGTAAGTTGGAGGAGGAGACTTCTTCGGCGGTGCAGGAGACTTGTAGTAGTAAGGAGGTGGTGGAGAGTGCTTTGGTGGTGGAGGAGATTTGTAGTAATAAGTTGGAGGAGGTGACTTCTTCGGCGGTGGAGGTGACTTATAATAGTATGGTGGTGGTGAAGAGTGCTTTGGTGGTGGAGGAGATTTGTAGTAGTAAGGTGGAGGAGGAGACTTCTTAGGCGGTGGGGGAGACTTATAGTAGTAAGGTGGTGGTGGAGAGTGCTTTGGTGGTGGAGGTGAGTTGTAGTAGTATGGTGGAGGAGGAGACTTCTTTGGCGGTGGCGGAGACTTGTAGTAGTAAGGTGGTGGTGGAGAGTGCTTTGGTGGTGGAGGTGAGTCGTAGTAGTATGGTGGAGGAGGAGACTTCTTTGGCGGTGGCGGGGACTTGTAGTAGTAAGGTGGTGGTGGTGGAGAGTGCTTTGGTGGTGGAGGTGAGTCATAGTAGTATGGTGGAGGAGGAGACTTCTTAGGCGGTGGTGGAGACTTATAGTAGTAAGGTGGTGGTGGAGAGTGCTTTGGTGGTGGAGGTGAGTCGTAGTAGTATGGTGGAGGAGGAGACTTCTTTGGCGGTGGCGGAGACTTGTAGTAGTAAGGTGGTGGTGGAGAGTGCTTTGGTGGTGGAGGTGAGTCGTAGTAGTATGGTGGAGGAGGAGACTTCTTTGGCGGTGGCGGAGACTTGTAGTAGTAAGGTGGTGGTGGAGAGTGCTTTGGTGGTGGAGGTGAGTCGTAGTAGTATGGTGGAGGAGGAGACTTCTTTGGTGGTGGGGGAGACTTGTAATGGTAGTAAGGTGGAGGAGGAGACTTTTCTGGTGGTGGCGGAGACTTATAGTCGTAAGGTGGTGTTGTGTAGTAGTGTTCTGGGTAATGAGGAGGTGGTGGGGATTCATATGTGGGCTCGTAGTTGGTGGCTGCAGCGGTGGCTATGAGTAAAAACGCCATAGCAGAAACTATAAGAGGCCATTGCCTCGGCTGTCTCATTGTTCTCATTTGGAGCTCTTTGTTGTGTGTGTTGGATTGCAAACATTGTTGCAGCCCTTTATATAGTGATTTAGTGATTGATGACATGCATACTCTTATTTAATAATTCTCACTCTTATTTAATAATTCTCAAAACAGCCTGGATTAATGCTATAAAATAGTCTATATATCAAATCTCACATCCTTTCTTTTATCAACAAATTAAAGGGATTAGTAGGTGCCCACTTAGTTTGACCTTGTCATGAAAGCACCAGGCCAGCACTAGAATTTGTTTGGAAAATGTCAATTAATGATCGTTTAGAAAAGTTTTTGACTAAGTTTATTCTCGCAACTTGGTTTTATTTTGCTAGTTCAAACTTCAAAGATTCGTGTGTTAGGTGCTTATTCTTCATTTAGATTACAAGTAAAATTTGAAGAAATCAACATAATGGTGCTTTTGATTATCTGTGGAATAAATGCAGTTATTCAGTTTTTATATTGGATTTCTATATTATCAATTTATATTATGAATTTATCAATCTCACATCTAGACTCTTCCAAACAAAAGCAAAGACCGTAAGAGAGCAACTCCTCCAAGTCTCTAATGTGTTCCATTAAAATTTACATCATTTTGATGTTAAAATAGCATCATTACAAAATCTACTTACGCTGAATTTTTTTTCATTCTAATACATTCTACACCAAATCTTTAAAGAATATTTTCTCAATAAATATTTATACAATATTAACTAATTTCTATTAATTAACTTATATAATATTCATTACTTTTCTGATATAATTTATATTGAGGTCCTTTTAAATGTTTCAACGTGATTTTTTTGATAATATATTTTTTAGAATAAATATTGTTATAATATATATGGAAGGATTGAAATGAAAATTTTAAAATATAATCAGTTGAACACCACAATCCGCGGTAGCTGAACACCAAAAAATTTGTTGGGAACGACAAAATGGTGGAATACCATTTGGCACCACATTGGTGCATGCTACATTAGAGTAGCTCTAAATATATAATTATACATTTGAAAGAGATCATGATAGACTGACAGAGACGGATTTCACCGAGGAAAAGGTCAATTAGCCGATTTGCAAATTTATTTGTTTAGCTAAATATTATATATTATAAATATATTCTAGTTTCAAAGAGTTTGTTAAGTGCCAATTCTTTATCATAATTTTATAAAAAGCTTTTATTTACAACTACAAATCTACAAGTGTGGTACAACCGTACAACTTGGGTTATTTAAATATAATTAGCTAGATAATTTTATAAAAAGCTTTATTTACAAGTACAACCGTACTACATGGGTGATTTTATAACAAGCTAGCTAAAAGTCCAATAGTTGCTAAATTATTTAGAGATTGAAGGGCCAATTCGGATTTTGATTTTGCAACTGAGCGTGATATTATGATATCATCAATTATTTTAAAGCTTGGTTGTTATTTGTTAATCAGCGTTAGTAAATCCATACAAAATATCACTTTCAAACAATTTAAAGAGAGAGAATTGGTAAGCCTACAAATAATTGAACTTGTAATTAACTTTTTTTTTCTTTTTTTTTTTTTGTTTTTTTGATAATATCTATTAATCCGGGATCAAGTAGTTTTTTGAAAACTTTCGCTATTGGTAGGATTTAAGTTGCTGAATTGGTGGTTATTAATCCAAATCTCAAGCTCGTCCATCTACCAGCTGAGCTACGCCCATGTTATCTGAACTTGTAAATTAACTTGACTGTGATATTATAATATGATCAATTATTTTATAGCTGGTTTGATATATAGCGTTAGCAAGTATCAATTCAAAATATCTCTTATGCATAGATTTCTCCCCTCTTGTTTTTTCTTTTTAGGCAATAAATGTTTGTTTTCAACAATAATTCTATGAATTAATCATGAAATTAACAAAGCCAATTTGACATCATAATTCTTTAATAAGAAAAAAAAAAAAGCAAATATCGAGAGTTTTGACTTGGTTTTATTGACGGACAAATTCCGATGGGAGATTTCCTTGAAGAATATATGCCTATTGTACATGATAATATTTTATTTTAATAAACATGAATTCATTATCAATCGCTAAATAAAAATTGATCAAATTTTGAAATATATATTACTGATTATATATATATATATATACATTGGTTTTCTAGTGACAACGTTATGAAATTATGAAGTAAGAAATATCACTCACAGCCACACATTCACATTGGGTTGAATTATAGATATGGCTGGTGGCTACCTTAGGAAGTAGATGAAGCTAGAGTTGAATTGTTTTGGTGTATTTAGAACAGGAAAGGGGTGCACTTGGGCTAATGTGGGTGTGAGTTGTGACTTTGCTTGGTGGGCTAGTTGTGCTTGCACCAATTGATTTGTGAAATTGGGTTGATTGGGTTTGAAAACCCAACTAAATTATTTAAGTTTCTTAAAAAAATTCAAAAAAAAAAACTTATTTAATGCATGAACCGACCGTTCCAAATCGGCTAAGAACCACCGGTTGGTGTCCGGTTTTTTGAAATGTTGAATTGGAACTAGAACCTTATGTCAGGTTCCAGTTCCAATTGAAACAGTGTGTTGTTCGATTCAAACCGAACCGCACCGCGGTCATGGTAGCTGAACACCCAAAAACTTTGTTGGGAACAACAAATGGTGGAGCACCATTTAGCACCACATTGGTGTATGCTACATTGGAGTAGCTTAAGAGTTGAATTCTGTCGTTGATTAGGATCATTATGGCTATTAACGGGTAAACTTTATTATTATTATTATTATTATTATTATTAATTTACAATATATCTACCTATTTAGATTATGTATTATTATTTTTTTTTTATATAATGTTTTTTGCTATCGGTAGGATTTGAACCGTTGACTTGGGAGTCATTTATCAAAGTCCTAAGATTGTCCATCTACCAGCTGAATTACGCCCCTGGGGTTATTGACAGGTAAACTTGAATGGTTGTTTTCTAGAAGATTATGGATTCTATACTATAGTATTTTAATTTCAAGCCTGTGACAATCAAAGGTGTAATTAATAATCAATCCCATCATACTTAATTATAAGACTATGAACAAGTCAGTCTTGAGTTGTTAGAGGTTAGACATATATATTATGTATTTGCCAGGAAAGGAACCCTTCAAACTAACACGGCTCCGTCTTTTGTCTACTATGGACTTCCATATTATATATATATATATATATATATATATATATATTCGAAAGTTTTGCTATGAAGTGCCCTAATAGAATTATATAATGGCATTGAATGTAGGTCACTTGTTTTATATATTTTGACTTGGTATATATGCACTTGTCAAATCACTTTTATAAATGAGTGACTCACATTCAATATCTTGATAAAGTTATATAAAGATGTCCTGATAGGAACGATACCGTATATATATATATATATATGTATATATAAATTTTCAAATGAGAACGTCCTGATATAATTTCATGAGGATATTAAATGTGAACCACTAGTTTTACATGTTTTATTAACTTAAGTGTGTATGCACTTGTCAAAACTAATGACTCACATTAAATATCCTCATGAAGTTATATCAGGGCGTCCGCATGAGAACGGAACTATATATATGTTCAAGTCAGTGCGAATTGATGTAAATATATGAGGACATTGAATGTGAGCTACTTATTTTCCATACTTTGATTTAGTGTGTATGAACTTGTCAAAAATTCTCCATAATGAGTGATTTACATTCAATGTCCTTATATATATATATATATATATATATAATTTCCTATCAGTGCATCCTAATAGAATTATATAAAGACATTGAATGTGAGTCACTCATTTTACATACTTTGACTTGGTATGTATGCACTTGTCAAATCACTGCTATAAATTAGTGGTTCACATTCAATATCCTGGTAAAGTTATATCATGATGCACTAATAGGAACAGAACTGTATATATATATATATATTCTAGTTTCAAACAGTTTGTTATTTATAACTACATGGGTGATTATTTATAACTAGCTAGCTAGCTAAAAGTCCAATAGTTGCTTGATTATTTAGAGATTGAAGGGCCAATTCGGATTTTGATTTTGCAACTGAGCGTGATATTATGATATCATCAATTATTTTAAAGCTGAAATAAACTTAATAGTAAGAACACAAGAACACAAGAAGAAATCAAGAGATAGATGACATATAAATATGATATTTTATTCACTTCTCAATGGTATTTACAACTTGGTGAGATCTCTAGGCTCACAATGTAGTAGTTACAAATGAAAAGACACAAGCAATAAACTTGAGAATCAATTGAGCCATAAACTTGAGAGTAAATGGTACCATAAATTAGAGAATAAATTGAGGAAAGTGAAGGATCACAAGTTACATTCTGGGATTGGACATTCACTTATATTGTATTTTCATAAATCTCCCCATTGAATGTCCATTTTACATAGAATATGCCTCGTTAAAACCTTTATTAGAAAAAACCCTATGGGAAAAAATACTAGTGAAGGAAAAAGAGTACATTATTCATATGTATCTTAAAAATAATATTAGAGGTGATAACAACTGCCTCATTAAAACCTTACCGAGAAAAACCCTATGGGATAAAAACTCAATGAAGGAAAAAGAGTACAGTATATAAGTTTTCCTTCAAAACAATTACTTCCCCTCATCAATATGCTCATTTTGATGTTACCGTCTCAATTATTTGAGAAATACTTTTCAATTGCCGCATCCCAATATTATGCACTAACTTCGTGAATGTTGCGGTTGGCAACGCTTTTGTGAATAAATCTGCAAGATTTTCACTTGAACGTATTTTTTGAACATCTATTTCACCATTCTTTTGGAGCTCATGTGTATAAAAGAATTTTGGTGAAATGTGCTTAGTTCGATCACCTTTAATATAGTCTCCTTTAATCTGTGTAATGCAAGCAGCATTATCTTCATATAATATTGTAGGACTATTTTTTATTGAAGATAGTCCACATGTTTCCCGAATATGTTGTATCATAGATCTTAACCAAATAGACTCTCTACTAGCTTTATGAATTGCCAATATCTCCGAATGGTTTGAGGAAGTGGCAACCATTGTTTGTTTAATAGATCTCCATGAGATAGCAGTATTTCCACAGGTAAATAAATATCATGTTTGTGATCGGGCTTTATGTGGATCAGAAAGGTATCCAGCATCCGCATATCCGGATAATTCTGATTTTGATCCCCTTGAGTAAAATAATCCCATATCAATTGTTCCACAAAGATAACGCAATACATACTTAACGCCATTCCAATGTCTTCTAGTTGGTGCAGAACTATACATTGCTAGTAAATTGACTGCAAATGCAATGTTAGGCCTTGTACAATTTGCAAGGTACATAAGTACTCCAATTACATTTAAATATGGTACTTCATGACCAAGAAGCTCTTCACCAACTTCTTTTGGACGAAATGGATCTTTGTCTGTATCAAGTGATCGAACAACCATTGGAGTGCTTAATGGATAAGCTTTATCCATATAAAAACGCTTTAAGACTTTTTCCGTATATGTTGATTGATGAATAAATATTCCACTTGGTAAATGCTCGATCTGCAAGCCGAGGTAAAATTTTATTTTACCAAGATCTTTCATTTCAAATTCATCTTTTAAGTAAAAAGCAGTTTTTATGAGTTCTTCAAGATTGCCAATAAGATGTAAATCATCAACATATACCGCAATGATAGCGAATCCAATTTCTGATTTTTTAATGAAAACACATGGGCAAATTGGAATATTTGCATATCCTTCTTTCAATAAATATTCACTTAAGCGATTGTCCCACATGCGCCCAGATTGTTTTAACCCGTATAAGGATCTTTGTAGCTTAATTGAATACAAGCTTCTATGTTTTAAATTTTCATTCATTTTATATCCTTCAGGGATTTATATATATATATATATATATCAGTATCAATAGATCCATACAGGTATGCTGTTACTATGTCTATAAGACTCATATCAAGCCCTTCTGAGGCTGCTAAACTAATCAAAAATCGAAATGTGATTGCATCCATCACTGGGGAATAAGTCTCCTCATAGTCAATACCTGGTCTTTGCGAGAAACCTTGTGCTACGAGTCGTGTTTTGTATCTCACAATTTCATTTTTCTCATTTCTCTTTCTAACAAAAACCCATTTATACCCGACAGGTTTCAGGCGTCAGGACAACAGGTCCAAAAACTTCACGTTTTTCGAGTGAATTTAGTTCTGCTTGGATTGCTTCTTTCCATTTTGGCCAATCTTTTCTATGTCGACATCCTTCCACTATTGTTGGTTCAACATCTTCATCATTATTCATAATATCAAGAGCGACAGCAAATGCAAATTTATCATCAATGTTAATATTTCTTCGATCCATGAATTTCTTAGAACCAACATAATCTATTGAGATTTGTTCATAAGCCTCATCTGGGGAGATTAAAATTTCTTTATTTTGTAAATCTACATGATCATTTTGTTCCTCTTCAGGGGAATTTTGTATTTCCTTAGTTGTTGGTACATATACTTCTTCGGGAGTAATTTGATCAGTTTCGGATCGATTAATTTTTTCTGTCTTATTTTCGATGATGGCTTCGTCTGGAGAGCCACTTTTATTTTGAAGTTTTATTTGTATTCTCCTTTTCCTTGGAGTTAAGTCTTTTGCACCAATTGGTCTACCACGTTTCAAGCGTGGTTTAATTTCATTTACCTTATCTGATTGTCCTTCAGGGACATCAACCCTTGCTGGGACATTTTCAGCAAGTATATGTGATTTTACTATTCTCTTTGAATCTGTAAATGCATCTGGAATTTGATTTGCAATATTTTGCAACTGAATAATCCTTTGAACTTCAAGTTCACATCGATTTGTTCGAGGATCAAACTGAGATAAATATGATGCACTCCATATAAGTTCACATCGTTTATTTGTCTTTTCTCCCCCTAACGACGGAAAAACTCATTCATCAAATTGGCAATCCGCAAATCTTACGGTGAAAATATCCCCTGTTAAAGACTCAAGATATCTAATTATTGAAGGAGAATCATAGCCAACATAAATTCCAAGTTTTCGTTGAGGACCCATTTTTGTCCTTTGTGGGAGTGAAATTGGAACATAAACAACATAACCAAAAATTCTCAAATGAGAAATATTTGGTTGTTGGCCAAGTACAAGTTGCAAAGGTGAAAAATTATGATAACTAGTCGGTCGAATACGAATTAACGATGCAGCATGTAATATTGCATGTCCCCATGAAGTAACAGGTAATTTTGATTTTAAAAGCAAAGGTCTGGCAATTAACTGAAGACGTTTTATCAAGGATTCTGCCAAACCATTTTGAGTATGGACATGTGCAACATGATGCTCTATATCAATACCGATTGACATGCAATATTCATCAAAAGTCTTAGATGTAAATTTACCTGCATTATCTAGTCTAATTTTTTTAATTTGATAATCAGAAAATTGTGCTCGTAATTTAATAATTTGAGCAAGAAGTCTTGCAAATGCAACAGTACGGGTAGAAAGCAAACAAACATGTGACCACCTAGTTGACGCATCTATTAAGACCATGAAATATCGAAAAGGTCCATAAGATGGGTGAATGAGTCCACAAATATCACCCTGAATTCTTTCCAAAAAAACTTGGAGATTCAAAATTGACCTTTGTTATGGATGGTCTTGTAATTAATTTGCCTTGAGAACAAGCTGCACATGGGTTATCAGAAGGCAAAAGAATCTTCAGGTTCTTTATAGAATGTCCATGTGAGTTTTCAACAATTCTCCGCATCATAATTGATCCTGAGTGACCAAGTCTATCATGTCAAAGCATAAAAGTCTTTGGATCATTGAACTTCTGGCTTAATACAAGATTTGTTTCTATAGTTCGTATGGTAGTTTGATATAACCCAGAAGAAAGTCCAAAAAATCTTTCTAGTATCTGCTTCTGGCATGATACAATAGAAGTAATGCAAAGGTATTCTATATTATCTTCGTTAGTAGTGTCAATGTGGTACTGATTAAGACGGATATCTTTAAAGCTTAGCAAATTTCTTCTGGAATTGCTAGAATATAAAGCATCATTAATTTGTAATTTTGTCCCATTTGGTAACAAAATATTTTCTCTTTCGGAGCCGTCTATCGGGTTTGTAGTACCTGATATTGTGTTAACATTAGCTTTAGCTAATTTTAGGTGAGTGAAATAATTTTTGTTTCGAAGGATTGTATGCGTTGTGGCACTGTCTACAAGACATTCATCTCCATCATTCATCTTTCAATTGTTCAAATCATTAGTATGATCCGAAGGTATCTTCACATATATAAACTTAAGTTGATATAAATATATATAAAATAAATTTTGAGGAGATTACAATTTAATTAAGAAATAATTGAAAATAAAACTCGAACTTCATTTAAAAGCAAACTAAATAATAAGACAAATTTATCCCTCAAAAGCAAACACTTTAGGAAATTTTATTAGAATCACACTCACAATATGCTAGAACACTCAAAAACAAACTTAAACATAGTGAAAAACACTTAAACATAATGATAAATAAGTACTAGCAACACACCCAGAGCATAATGAAAAACACACTGAAAAATAATATCAAACATGCTAATTGGCATTAACATGTTCATCACCAATCAAGTGGCCAATATTTCCATTTGGGTCCTCAAAGAAATCTGAAACGTCCAGATGAGTTATGTCAACAGGCTCATCATAATCAATGAAATTTGTTTCCACCTCTTTTCCTTTTGCCTTCAATGATGCTTGATAAAGTTTCACAAGATGTTTAGGCGTACGACAGGTACGCGACCAATGCCCTTTTACTCCACATCTAAAACAAGCATTGTCATGATTTTTAGAGGGTTTGTTTTGAAAAACTTTCCCCTTTTCCTGCTTTTCATCATTGTTATTCCACTTCTGGTGGTTTGATTTAGACTTCTTATTATGACCCTCTCAGCCTTGTGAATGACCACGACTATGACCACGGCCACGATAACCGCCACGGTTATTTGATGAATTAGCATTCGCTTCTGGGAATACTACAGTTCCAATTGGGCGAGATTGATGATTTTTCATCAAAAGCTCATTATTTTGCTCAGCTACAAGAAGACATGAAATTAACTCAGAATATTTGGTAAATCTACGCTCTCGATATTGCTGCTGTAAGAGCAAATATGAGGCATGAAAAATAGAAAATGTTTTTTCTAACATGTCTTGTTCAGTTATTGTCTCTCCACATAATTTCAATTGAGAGACAATCTTAAATAATGAAGAATTATATTCACGGACCGATTTGAAATCTTGTAATCGTAAATGCATCCAGGCATAACGAGCATTTGGAAGTATCACCGTTTTCTGGTGATTAAATCTCTCTTTTAAATTTGTCCAAAGCTCAAATAGATTTTTGACAGTAAGATACTCAGATTTCAATCCTTCATGGAGATGGTGCCGAAGGAAAATCATTGCTCTAGCACGGTCCTGTGAAGATGCTTCATTTTTTTCTTTAATTGTTTCTCCCAGATTCTTAGCATTAAGATGAATTTCAGCATCAAGAATCCATGACAGATAGTTGTCACCAGAAATATCAAGAGCAGCAAATTCAAGTTTTGTGATGTTCGACATATTCAGTTGGCTAATCAGAGCTACGTCATGTTGATAACGTGAAATAAACTTAATAGTAAGAACACAATAACACAAGAAGAAATCAAGAGATAGATGACATATAAATATGATATTTTATTCACTTCTCAATGGTATTTACAACTTGGTGAGACCTCTATTTTATAGACTCACAATGTAGTAGTTACAAATGAAAAGACGCAAGCAATAAACTTGAGAATCAATGGAGCCATAAACTTGAGAATAAATGGTATTATAAACTAGAGAATAAATTGAGGAAGGTGAAGAATCACAAGTTACATTGTGGGATTGGATATTCACTTATATTGTATTTTCATAACAAAAGCTTGGTTGTTAATTTTTTTTATTTTTTATTTATTTTTTATTACACAACAATTTTTGGGACCGGCAAGATTGAGCTCTTCAAACTCAGCCCGAACCACAAGAGAGGAGAGAGCTAGAAAGCCAGAGATGCACATTTGGGAAATGAAGATGAATATATGTCCACACCACGCCCCCCCCCCCCCCCAAAAAAAAAAAAAAAAATTTCTCCATTTGGGGAAAATGGATATTGGGAATTTTGGAGGGACCTATATATATCCATCATCATCCTCATCCTCAATTCCCCATTTCCCCATTTAACTAAAATTTACAAATTAAACTGAAAAAAAATAGATCCCCCAAAATTTCCCCATTTGGGGAAAATGGAGATGAGAAATTTTGGAGGGACCTATATATATCCATCATCATCCTCATCCTCAATTTCTCATTTCCCCATTTAACTAAAATTTACAAATTAAACTAAAAAAAAAAAACAAACATATATATATATATATATATCTGGGGGAAATCCCACCCACATATTAGTGGAATAACACTCACACTAGTGGTGAGAAAATTTACAAAAATCCATGTATACACTAAGCCTTGAACCTTGGTTGTGGGGGTTCCCTTGGGAAAGGCCCACCACATTGACAAGGAACCATGCGTTAGCTTGGTTGTTAATTAAAGATAGAGAATTGGTAAGCTTACATATAATTGAACTTGTAACTTGACTGTGATATTATGATATGACTAATTATTTTACAGCTGGTTTGATATAGAGCATTAGCAAGTATCGATTCAAAATATCGCTTATGCTTATGCATAGATTTCTCCCCTTTTGTTTTTTCTTCTTAAGCAATAAATGTTTGTTTTCAACAATAATTCTATTGTACATGATAATATTTTATTTTAATAAACATGAATTCATTATCAATCGCTAAATAAAAATTGATCAAATTTTACAATATATATTACTGATAATATATATATATATATATATTACAGAGTCTTTCAAAAGTTAAATTAACTACAATAAAAATATGACTTTTTATAGCATTGTGCTATAACATTCTTTTCAAAAATATTGTCAATTGTACTTATATATATATATATATTGGTATCGAGGATCCCGGACTTCGTCCAGACACCTATCTGTCTTTCCTCTCCCAACCGGGTGACTCGTTGTGACCACATATCCGTCTGTCCTCCCCTAACTGCATAACTTGTCGTGGTAAGTATGTTGGCTTCGCGGAGTATGACAGATAAGAAACTTCAACCCACACCAGCAGAGTTAAACGCCATGAGGGCTAACCACAATATAATTGCTAGGGAGTAGAACTAAGGACTTGGGTTTTTAATCCCAAGCCTTGGACCACCAAGACAATCAACTTGTAGTTTAATTGTAACTATACTATTGCATATTATAACAAAATGCTATAAAAAGATATAACAATTTAGTTTAAATAGCATTTTGATTTCAATAATATAACATTTTTAATGCTATTAAATTATATAGCTCAAATATAAATTATTATTTTTTAAATAATTTATTAGCACTTTAATTATGCTATGATATGTCATGAAATAATATAATTTATTATATAATATATTTTTTAATTTCAATATATTATTATTATTATGTTTTAAATTATTATTAACAAAAACACAATTTAACATATATAAAATTTTAAATTTTAAATTTTAAAAAAATTAAGTGATTTACAAAACTAATTATATAGCATTTAAGAATGTTATAATACATGTTAAAAATATCACTAAAGAAAAAGAGGGAAAACAAATTATGTCCCTCTATCTTTTTTTTCAAAGATAAAGAAGAAAAACAAATTTATTTCCTTTTATAAAATTTTAAACCATGTCTTTTACTTTATATTCTCTTCACATGTTATTAGAGTTATTTTACGGCCATCAAACCACTCATTCAAAATCCCTACTTTTACCGCAAAGCTCTCAAGCATCAATACATATCTTCATCTTCTATTCTCATTAAAAATTTCATATTTTTTTAGTAAGTTTTTCTCTCTTTCATTCAATTTTTTTTTTTTTTTTGAAAACCCAGTTTTAATTCTTGTTAATTATTTGATTAACTACATATGTGCTTATTTGATATATATATATATATTTTTTTTCAAGTTAGAAAATTTGCTTATGAATCTATATATGGAAGTATTACATGTCTTCAATTATGAAGTTATATTTCTTGGTAAGAGATTTATGATTTCCTCTATATTATTTGTTAGTTTTATTATTTGATTTTTTTCCATCTTAGATCATTTTAGTTACAATCTCTATTTCATAATTGTGATGACTATGTAAATTCTTATATGTTTATTTGTTTTTTATTAAATATAAAAAATATCTCTAAAGAAAAAGAGGGAAAACAATGAAGGATCAAGATCCCCTATCCATCTTTTTTTTTACTCATCTTTTAAGCATCTACTGACATGTGGTAATCAAGCAAATGAATGGGTAGGATTAATTTGCTTTATTTTTTTTCCCTCCCGTCTAATAAACGACGCCGTTAGACTCCTAACTACTCCATCTTTTTGTCTTGTCATCTTTTTCCCTAGTACTACATTAACTGTACTCCATCTTTTTGCATTCTCAAAGTCCTAAGTACTACATCAACTATACTGCATTAGCTCCACCAGTTTCAATTCCTTCGTCTACATGTCTCAACGCTTCTTATTCCTCTTCTAATTCCAAGCCCTAATTCCATTTGATTCATCAATTGATTCCCGTACCAATAATTGTTGTTTGATTCATCGATAGATTCGTTCTTCACACTCAAATTCCTCATTATATTATTCCTTGCTCAATTTCTTCATCAAGAATCGATTTGGCATCAAAATCATCATGAAACTCCTCGCTTGACAATTCCATGAAATTATCCTGAAAATCGATTTCGCCATTATTGATTTGACACGGTTTGTCATGAAAATTGACCGCTTTTGGCTTGAATCGAAAACCGGAACTCTTGATTTCGGCGATGATTGATCTGGATGTTGGAGTGAATGTGTCCACTGAGAAGAGCAATCCTTTGGGCATCTCTATCGGCATCTTCTGGTGTGTGATTGTTGCAAGGAAGTGATAGAAATTTTTGGGATTTGACAAATTAGGATTTTTTGATTGTGCTTTTTTTTTTTTTTTAATCATGGAAACATATTGCAGAGGGATTTTGATTGTCAATTTTTTTTTTCCAGATTATTATTATTTTGGAATTGATTGAAGAAGAGATATGATTGTGGGATGTGATTTGTGATTTTTTTTTTGGAATCAATGTTTATCTTCTTTTTTTTAATTCTATGATCTCTATCCATGTTCATCTTCTTCTTTTCTTTTTTAGTTTGATCTTGTTCTTTTTAATTCTGGGATGTTCATTGATGTTCATCTTCTTCATTTTTCTAATTTTCGTTTTTTATTACTATTTCTTTTCTTTCTTTTTTTAATTTGATCTTCTTCCTTTAAAAAAAAAAATTGGGATCACCCATCAAACATTCAGACTCCATGAATGTAAATCTTTTTTTTTTTTTTCAAATTTTCCCATATTCAACATCATCTAGAAACTAAGCAAATCGAAGAAGATTTCGATGATAAATAAAAACGAAAATCCCAATTGGAAACGATTGAAAAACGAGAAATCTCTTCGACAAATAACAGAACTAAAAATCAAGGTCTGAAGTGTGGTCTGTTTGAGTAGTTAGGGATTCCGACAATGTTGAATGGGAGAGAAACAAATAGAAAAAAATTAAAATAAAGCAAATAATATAAACGGGGTCATTTGGTCATTTATTAGATGGGAGGGAAAAAAAAATAAAGCAAATTAATCCTACCCATTCATTTGCTTGGTTGCCACATGTCAACAGATGTTTAAAAGATGAGTAAAAAAAAAGATAGGTAGGGGATCTTAATCTAAACAAATTATGTCCCTCTATCTTTTTTTTCAAAGATAAAGAGGAAAAACAAATTTATTTCCTTTTTTAAAATTTTAAACTCTATCTTTTACTTTATATTCTCTTCACCTGTTATGAGAGTTGTTTTACGGCCACCAAACCACCCATTCAAAATCCCTACTTTTACCGCAAAGCTCTCAAGCATCAATACATGTCTTCATCTTCTATTCTCATTAAAAACCTCATATTTTTTTTGGTAAGTTTTCCTCTCTTTCATTCAATTTTTTTTTTTTTTTTTAAACCCAGTTTTAATTCTTGTTAATTATTTGATTAACTACATATGTGCTTATTTGATATTTTTTATTTTTAGTTTTAAGTTAGAAAAATTGCTTATGAATCTACATATGGAAGTATTACATGTCTTTAATTATGAAGTTATATTTCTTGGTAAGAGATTTATGATTTCCTCTATATTATTTGTTAGTTTCATTATTTGATTTTTTTTCCATTTTAGATCATTTTAGTTACAATCTCTATTTTATAATTGTGATGACTTTGTAAATTCTTATATGTTTATTTGTATTTTTATTAAATATAACTTTATTTTATTGATGTCTTT
Source organism: Acer negundo (assembly GCA_035582765.1). Classification (NCBI taxonomy): domain Eukaryota; kingdom Viridiplantae; phylum Streptophyta; class Magnoliopsida; order Sapindales; family Sapindaceae; genus Acer; species Acer negundo. The sequence goes on along the minus strand of CM069237.1, from coordinate 11,259,458 downwards.
CAGGTTATCAAGATGAAGGTAGCAAAAGATGAAAATTGGTGGAGCAATCACGTTGTTGTAATTAGCTAAAAAAATCATGTCCTTGTAATTTTTTTTTCTTATAAAAATAAATCTGAATTTTTGTATATAGAAATTTCTTTGTAAGTTTGATATGTTGTGTGAATCATGTAATTATTTTGATTTATTAAGAAATATTTTTTTTCCTTTAATGTTTGTATTTTTTTTTTCTTTTTTGTTTTGAGCATAATTAAAATTTTTGAATTAATAATTAAGTAAAAACAAAATATTCAATTTTTATATTGGGTACAATTATAATATCATTTATAATAAGTTATAACGACTGCAATAGTAACAATTTTTTTTTAATTAACGATGTAACACTACTTAAATGATACAAAATAAAATAATAATTACAGCATTAAAAAAAAAAAAAAAAAACTGAATTTATAGCATGTAAATAATATTATGAAAAGATAAAACTTTTAATCATGACAAGTAACTGAATGTTATTGTTTACTTTTGATAGTATTTTTCTGCTTCTGTTATATGTGATATTTGCTATTATGAAGAAGTCACAAAATTTAAATCAAAATTTTATGTTTTTGTAGAGAAGATTTAGAAATTGTATACCTTACCTCGAGAGTCATTGAATTGAACAAAAAAATTTAACAAATAATAATAATAATAATAATAATAATAATAATAATAACTTTTTTTAGGAGATCTGAAACCCAAATCTTCATCTTCATCATCTACATATTTTCCTTCTCTATCACCATCATTGATTAAACCAAAAAAGTCAAAGAAACAAATACATAAATTTTCTTTCTTGGAAGATCTAGGTTTGATTTCCATCTTCTTCTTTGTTCATCATCACCATTTTTTGCTTCTCAATCATCATCATCATCATCAATTAAACAAAAAATCCACAGGAAAAAATTACATAGAGTTTGTTTCTTCAAAGATTTGGGTTCGATTTCCATCTCCTTCTTTGGTTATAATCACCATTGTTTGCTTCACACTCATCATCATCATCAATTAAAGAAAGCAAAAGAATTCTTTTAAAAAAATTAAAATAAAATAAAAAAATACACACAGTAGTTGTTATACTCAAAAGTCAAAAGTCTCACCAAAAAAAAAAAAACTTTCACAATTGGCCTAATCTTCGATCTCTCTTCTCGTCTCTAGACTTCAAAATCCCTTTTTGTTTTTTTGTTTTTTTTACTAGCTTTTTCCTCTTCAGCTTCCTCCATCTGGGAGCACTCTCCAACGAGCCCCATCTCTACTCAATCTGGAGATGGGGATTTTTCCTTTTTATTGTTTTTTTTTCTTTTTATACATTTTTTAATTAAATGATGGTATGAAGATTAGATCTCCTCCATCCGTTTGATGGAGCGGATTAGATTTCCTCCATCCATTTTCTTTATTTAAATAATAATTTTATTTAATTCATTTTAATTGCAAAAAGATTAAATTGCCCCTTGGATATTAAGGACCGATGGATGGAGGTTAACAATAGGTTAAGTTGGTGTTTAATTTATGAAACTTATTGATATTTTGCCTTAAGGGAAAATTTTAAGGTACTTTAATGCAATTAACCCTTTATCCATTTATGACCGATACATTTAAAATGATTTTGAAACAAAATGAGAAAAATATATACCATATATTTGTTAGACTAGGATTTGAATAATCTCAGTTCAATCACACATTTGTGGTCTACATGGCATTGGATCCAATACCATTTAGACTAAGGTTATGTTTGAGATTGTTTTGTTTAAGAAATAATCCGTTTATAACTAAAATTAAAAAATAATTAACTTCAAAGATAAATTGATGTGATTAATAAATTGATTATGTAAATAATCAACTTAAGAAAAAAAAGTACTATAAATGTGTTTGGTAATCTTTAATTAATTATGGAATATGATTAAAATGGGCATGAGTGTTAAAATGTAATATATTATTCTTGTATTTTTTTTTCTACTTATTTTTTCATTTTTTCTAGTTTTTTTTAATTAATTATTATAAAAAATCTATCGAGTCAACTCAGTTTTCCCCCATACAAACCCTTTGAGTCAACTCTATCTTCTCCGATACAAACCCTACCGAGTCAACTCACTCACTCACTCAAAAGCTTACTGGCCAACTGCAACTCTTTACGAGATCCACCGGTAACATCGGAGGAGGAGGCCGGATCTCCTCCGGCAGTGGATGAGGCAATGAAAATCCTCCTCCCATTCTCGAGATCGAAGTCTTAAGATTTGCCCCAATTTCGATCGTGGCAATGGAGGAGGCTTCTTCCTCCTCCATTTGCAGAGCATAACTGACTTCTCCGACACCACAGGGGCCGCTTCTACTTCGGTGATGGAGGAGGCTCCACATATATTTTTTAATTAAAATATAATATTTATATTTTTTAGTTTAAAAATAATTTTGATAGTTTTCCAAAAATAATTATTTTAATAGAGTGGTGTTATTGGATCTATTTATACTCCACTTTTTTAATTATTTAGTATTATTTTTTGACATGTAATTTAAGAAAAAATATATTATATAAAGTAAATCTAATAAACCTCCATATTTCTTATAAAAAAAAAAAAAAAAATGGTCCTTTAATCCTTTTTTTGAAATATTTTTTTTTCTAGAACTCTTAAACCCTAAAAATATTTGTATTGGATCTTATTTAAACAATAAATCAAACACTTATGGTGCATTAGATATGTGAGATATTGATTATTATTAAATCTTATTACTCTTTTAAAATCTGAAAGTGAAATGATGATAATAACCAAAACAAATATTCATTCTTTGCTTCTTGTTTTTTAGAATCTGAAAGTGAAATGGTTGTTTCGTTTTATTATAAATTTTATGGTTTTTATTGTGCTCTATATATAACATGCGATTGTAAACAAAAAAAGATTTTTTTTTTGTTTTTTGTTTTTGTGTGGAATAGTCTTTTGCCTTCTCTTTTGTGCTATTATATGGGATAATAGGATATCAAAGTGTATTTTTTTTAAGAAAAAATTTGTCTTGCGTCTTCTTTTTTGTCCAGTTTTTTGGGATATTAGATATTATTTATATCTATGTATACATACACGAAGACTTTGATTTCATTGGGTTGTGATAAAACTTATGGTTGGATTAATTAAGGTAGTTGGGATTTTGATCAAGTTATTAATGAAATTGAAACTGTTTGATTCCAAATTGTTAATGGTGAAGAACCCTAAACAAACTGCAAAAACAAATTGAAATTATATGGAAAGATTAATGGAACGTTAGAAAATGATTATAAGCTTATCATCACAACTATTGGAAGGTTAGAAAACTAATAATCAATGCCCGTGACCTAATCCCCACCCAGTTGAGATCGTTCCCGCAATCCTCGCTATTCTTATTATCGTGCCCGTGTTGGGTTCTTCAAGTTTGAGTGATAAAGAGAGATGGATTTGTGATGGAGGTGGTACATAAGATCACTTAATGAAGCTTGATGTTAAAATAAAAATAAATATAAAAATAAAAAAATAAAAATAAAAATAAAAATAAAAAAATTCGTTTAGGTGAGAGAAAGACAAGACCAAAGATAAAGAGATCTGAGATAGATAGAGATATTAGAGATAGGTTTATTAAGTTTGAAAAAAATAAGTAAAAGGGTCATTTTGGAAATAAATAAAATAAATTATTAAAAACATTTAAATTTATTTAATTAAATCAAAATTTAAATAAGTGAGTATAAATAGATTAGTAGGGGGTGTGCTAATAGAAACACTCTTGAAATAACTTCTCCAATAATCAACTTTAAAAACAACTCCCTATTAACTTCTCAAAAGCTGATTATTTGATGAGCAGATTATAAAATAAGTTGTTTTTTTTTTTGGAAGTTTACCAAACATTTATTACTCAAACTTATTTCTAAAGTAAAAGCAACCTCAAACATAGTCTAATAATTCTGCTGTGGCAGGACTATTTAGTCATGCCACAAAGGTTAGGACAAAATATTGTTCCGGCTTTTGTTTTTTGTTTTTTTTTTCTTATTTAATTAAATTACTTATTTTAATATTAATATATTTATTCTAATATTTAAATAATGATAAGATGAGGTTGGCTCAGTGGCATACTTTTCACATTCACACAACGAGGTTATGGGTCTAAGTCTTTCAACATCCCTAAACTCCGAATTATTGTAATATTTTAAAATATTTATATAAATTAAAAAATAAATATTATTTTATTTCAAATTAATTTATTTATTTTTTAAAAATAATTTATTTTATTAAAAAAAATCAATAATTTTTTAACCAATTTTAATTTAAAATAATTTTATTTTTCTTTTATTTGAATAGAATTAAAATGATTTTATTTATTGATAAACAAATTTAATATAATTTTATTCTAAGCTCTTACGAAAAAACAATTATTTTTAATTATTTTTTATCCAATCTATGTTGTACCAAACATGAGACATTATTATTTTAGTTCAATCAATACTGCACCGAACACTCCACATTACTAACTTAGTGCTTGTTTGATTGAGTTTTCTACTGTCTCAAAAGGTCTACCAACGCCTATTTGAGTTTTTTAGAGTTGTTTGGTTAGGCTTTTGAGACTGTCTATTTTAAATTGAGTAGATGCTAGTAGAGTTTAAATTGTTGGAAAATTTTGTGAGAAACTCATATTTAGAGGACAAAAATTGGGTATGATTAATTCCATGAAAATGGAAGATTAAAGTGGATTCGAATTCTCCTCCGTGAGAGCTTCGAAATGGTGTACTCAAATTCACAAAAGGATTAATGGGTGAATGAGAAATTGAGTTTCAAAGTGAACCCATTGTGTAGGGAATAAAGTGAATCTCACATTGCTTAGGGAAATCATTTATATGTAGTATATAAGTGAATGTGTGATATGAGATATCAACATATGTGTGGCATAAAAGCTCTCTCTCACGCGCGCAGGAGGGGGGAGGGGTGCAAATCATGGACCTCGAACCTCTGAATGCACGACTCGTGTGTGGACGCGTCCTGCGTACACGAATCGGTTTTTAATTAGAAATAAATCTCTTTAATTGAAAGATTATTCTCCAATTAATTTAATTTCTTTTATCATATCAAAAACGTGTTAATCAAGGATTTCCAACTAAACCCTAATTTTGGTTTCTATAAAACCCTAGTCTCTCTTCACAGAAAAATATTCCAGTATACACACACATATACAGCAACCGAATATTTTCTTCTCTTCTCTGTTCTTGATACTATGGCGAAAGCATCTAACGAGAACTCGAACCTTCCGTTAGACCTGAACACAAACCCAATTGTGGGATCAAATGCTTTGGCTATGAACCCTTCACTTATGGGTGAAGTACCGGGTGTGGTGCCTGCTGTGCCCACAATGACTCCGCCCATCAACTCATTCGTGAGAAACATGCATGATTTGGAAATGGGCCAATACATAAGTCAAGGGACTGTTCCGATGGCGAATCCCTATATGAATTCGGTACCATTACCGATGAATCATATGGAGAAGCCTGATAAGTTCAGTGGACTGAATTTTAAGCAGTGGCAGCAAAAGATGTTGTTTTACCTGACCACGCTGAACCTTGGCAAGTTCTTGACTGAAGATGCTCCTAAACCTAATAGTGGTGAAGAGTGAGATGTTCAGGTATGGAATACTGTTGATGCATGGAACCACTCTGATTTCCTATGCCGCAATTACATACTAAACCGGCTGTCAGATTCGTTATATAGCGTTTATGCTTCAAAGAAAACAGCCAAAGAACTGTGGGAGTCATTAGACCGGAAATACAAAACTGAAGACGCTGGATCCATGAAGTTTGTTGTGGGCCAGTTTCTTGATTACAAGATGGGGGACTCCAAAACAGTTATTAGTCAAGTCCAAGAACTTCAGGTGATTCTGCATGAGATACATGCTGAAGGAATGATCCTGAGTGAAACCTTTCAGGTGGCTGCAATTGTTGATAAGCTTCCTTATTCATGGAAGGATTTCAAGAACTATCTCAAACACAAGCGAAAGAAGATGAAGATCGAGGATCTGATTCTCAATTTTTGTATTGAAGAAGATCACAGGAAGTATGACAAGAAAGATGTCAGTGTGCCTAAAGCAAAGATCAATGTAGTTGAACATGGTCAAAGTTCTAAACCAAAAAAGAACAAGTCTGGTAAAGGGTCCAAATTGGGTCCAAAGGGAGGAGTCTCTAAAAAGCCAAAATTCCAAGGGAAGTGCTTCAACTGTGACAAGCTGAGTCACAAATCTTCTGAGTGCAGGTTGCCAAAGAAGAAAAAGAACCACGAGGCAAACGTGGTTGCTGGGATCTCAAAAGATGTATCCGAGATCAATCTCTCTGCAGTTGTGACAGAAGCAAACCTGGTCGGGTCAAACCCAAGGGAGTGGTGGTTGGATACTGGGGCCACTCGCCATATATGCTCTGACAGGGAGATGTTCAATACGTTTGAAGAAGAGGCGAAAGGGGAAAAGCTGTATATAGGCAACTCAGCCACATCTAACGTCAAGGGACGTGGTCAAGTCGTACTCAAGATGACCTCTGGTATAACCCTGAGCTTGAACAACGTGCTGTATGTACCTAAAATTCGCAAGAACCTGGTTTCCGGTTCGTTGCTAAATCAGCATGGGTTCAAGATGGTGTTTGAATCAAATAAAATAGTTTTGACTAAACAGGGTACTTATGTGGGTAGGGGATATGTAACTGAAGGGCTTTTTAAGCTCAATGTATCTGTTGTTAAACGACTTATCAATAAAGATAATGCTTCAGTTTATTTGCTTGAGTCTTCCAATTTATGGCACGGTAGACTAGAACACGTTAATTATGATATTTTGCGTAGACTAATTAACTTGAATCATATTCCCACATTTAATATTGATCCAAAACATAAGTGTGAAGTTTGCGTTGAAGCAAAACTAACAAGGTCATCATTTCAAACTATTGAAAGGAAATCTGAACCTCTTGATTTAATTCACACAGACATATGTGATTTAAAGTTTGTTCAAACAAGAAGTGGCAACAAATATTTCATCACGTTTATAGATGATAGCACCAAATACTGCTATGTATATTTGTTGAAAAACAAGGATGAAGCTATAGAGAAGTTTAGTCTCTATAAAACTGAAGTTGAGAATCAACTCAACAAGAAAATCAAGGTACTGAGAAGTGACCGAGGTGGTGAATATGTAGCACTGTTTGGTGAATTTTGTGCACAACACGGAATCATACACCAAACCACTGCACCATATTCCCCTCAGTAAAACGGTATTACAGAACGTAAAAATCGTACCTTGAAAGAGATGATGAATGCAATGCTGGTAAGTTTTGGATTGCCTCAGAACATGTGGGGTGACGCTATATTGTCTAGCAATTACCTTTTAAATAAGGTACCCCGAAAGAAAGAAGACAAGACCCCATATGAAGTATGGAAAGGAAGAAAACCTTCCTATAAATTCTTACGAATGTGGGGGTGTCTTGCTAAAGTGGCAGTACCTATACCTAAGAAGGTGAAAATAGGTCCAAAAATCGTTGATTGCATTTTCATTGGATATGCACAAAACAATAGTGCTCATCGATTCTTGGTCTATAAATCTGACATACCAGATATACACAAAAACACGACAATGGGATCTAGAAATGCAACGTTCTTTGAACATGTATTTCCATGTAAATCCAATGATGAAGCAAGTTCGTCAAAACGAACACATGTTGATAGTTGTAAGGACCAAGAACAAGAAAATGAAGTTGAGAATGAACCTAGACGTAGCAAAAGAGCAAGGACGGAAACGTCATTTGATCCAGATTTTATGACCTATTTGCTAGAAGGTGAACCTCGAACTTTCAAATAAGCGGTAAGCTATTCAAAGGGACTTTTATGGAAAGAGGCTATTAAAGGCGAAATTGATTCCATCCTTCAAAATCACACTTGGGAATTAGTGGATCTTTCTCCAGGATGTAAACCGCTAAGATCCAAATGGATTTTCAAGAGAAAGATGAAAGCAGATAGATCAATTGATAAGTATAAGGCCAGACTTGTAATTAAAGGTTACAATTAATAAGAAGGCCTAGACTACTTTGATACATATTCTCCTGTGACGAGAATAACCTCCATTAGGATGATACTTGCAATCGCGGATTTGCGAAATCTTAAAATACATCAAATGGATGTGAAAACAGCTTTCTTAAATGGAGATCTAGATGAAGAAATTTGTATGGAACAACCTGAGGGTTTTTCTGCTCCTAGACAAGAAAAGAAAGTCTGTAAATTGGTGAAGTCTTTATATGGTTTAAAGCAAGCACCAAAACAATGACATGAGAAATTTGACAATGCTATAATGTCAAATGGATTTGAAATCAACGAATGTGACAAATGTGTTTATGTCAATGACACAGAAAATGGCTATGTCATTGTGTGCCTATACGTTGATGACATGCTTATTGTAGGTAGTGACGATAAAATGATCAAATCTACCAAGGATATGTTGAAATCAAGATTTGATATGAAAGATATGGGACCGGCTGATGTAATGTTGGGGATGAAAATCTCGAGGACATCTAACGGACTCATACTAAATCAATCGCACTATGTTGACATGATTCTTGAGAAATTCAACAAAAATGATACTGGAATTTCCAGAACACCAGTAGATACAAATCTACACCTATCCAAGAATAAGGGTGAGAGCGTCTCTCAACTAGAATATTCTCAAGTGATAGGAAGTCTAATGTACTTAACTAGTTGTACAAGACCAGACATAGCTAATGCAATCAGCAAATTAAGCAAATACACGAGTAATCCAGGAACCGATCACAGGAAAGGAATAGTAAGAGTAATGAAGTACTTACGATTCACTCGTAATCATGGACTGCATTATACCAGATATCCTGCTGTCCTAGAAGGATACACTGATGCTAACTGGATATATGATATGAAAGATTCAAAATCCACTAGTGGGTATGTGTTCACACTAGAAGGTGTGGCAGTATCATGGAAATCCTCCAAACAAACTTGTATAGCCAGATCCACCATGGAATCTGAGTTTATAGCATTGGATAAATGTGATGAGGAGGCTGAATGGCTACGCCAATTCTTAGAGGATATTCCAAGATGGCCAAAGCTTGTGCCGGCAATTTGCATCCATTGTGATAGTCAATCAGCAATAAGAAGAGCACAGAGCAACATGTATAATGGAAAGTCTAGACATATACGTCGAAGACACAATACCATTAGACAACTAATCTCAACTGGAGTTATCACTATTGACTATGTAAGGTCAAAAGATAACATTGTGGATCCACTAAAAAGGGTTAAACAGAGAATTAGTTGAGACGTCATCGAGAGGAATGGGACTAAAGCCCATGAGATAAATAGTCGATACAATGGACACCCAACCTAGTTGACTGGAGATCCCAAGATCTAGGTTCAATGGGAAAACCAAGTTGTAAGACTTAGTAGGATCACTGTGGGGGTTACCCTCAAGTCCATTCCTATGATGAAACAGTGATGCCTATAGGGAAAAGGTTAAACTATGTTTTTAATGATTCTTATGCCTCAAAATTCTAAGCAATGGAAATCCTAGAAGAGTAATGCGGGTTACTCTTAATTAAGAAATCACCTATGTGAGAAAGAAGGGGGGCCGCTTCTAAAAGAGAATAGTGAAGGGCTATATTCTCCAACGATTCTCACAGAACCAGGCGCATGTTCATGGCCAAAACGAACATAACAATGAGAACCAAATCGGGTCTGGAAGATACTTGTGTGAGGCGTGTGATCGTTTACACAAAACGGCAGAACAGTTCATGGATATCACATCTACTAATCAGTCAGTAAAGTAAGCATACATTTATAAGGGAAGGTTCAAAGGGTAACATCTATCTATCCTATGCAGGTCTCGACCATTTGAACTTACCAAACATCATATTTGTGTCTCCTAGGTCAATTTCATTCATTTGGGGGATTGTTGGAAAATTTTGTGAGAAACTCATATTTAGAGGACAAAAATTGGGTATGATTAATTCCATGAAAATGGAAGATTAAAGTGGATTCGAATTCTCCTCCGTGAGAGCTTCGAAATGGTGTACTCAAATTCACAAAAGGTTTAATGGGTGAATAAGAAATTGAGTCTCAAAGTGAACCCATTGTGTAGAGAATAAAGTGAATCCCACATTGCTTAGGGAAATCATTTATATGTAGTATATAAGCGAATGTGTGATATGAGCTATCAACATGTGTGTGGCATAGAAGCTCTCTCTCACGTGCGCAGGAGGGGTGCAAATCATGGACCTCGAACCTCTGAATGCACAAATCGTGTGTAGGCGCATCCTGCGTACACGAATGCCGCTCCGATTGGACAGTGAGAGTACAATTGACTTTTTGCCACTTCCCTAAGTCAACGTTTTTACAAATGATAAGGAAATGATTAATTGTTTGGATTCTAAATTCTTACTTGATCACTAAGAATACAGAATCGGTTTTTAATTAGAAATAAATCTCTTTAATTGGAAGATTATTCTCTAATTAATTTAATTTCCTTTATCATATCAAAAACGTGTTAATCAAGGACTTCCAACTAAACCCTAATTTCGGTTTCTATAAAACCCTAATCTCTCTTCACAGAAAAATATTTCAGTATACACACACATATACAGCAGCCGAATATTTTATTCTCTTCTCTATTCTTGGTAAGTTCGAGCTCGGTTTGAGTTCGATGAAAGTGGTTGTGCTTTGCGCTTTCATTGTTGTACCGTTGTATCCTAGGCGACGATCGCTATACACATACAGTGTAATATATGGCGAAATTGTCTTAAGGACACCGTGTGAAACACGGGCCTCGGTTCCTTTCATCTCAATTCTAACATGTTGGTTTATCAATTGTTTTTGCTTGTCCACAAGTTATTACCAGATTGCTTATTATCAAAAATAACATAAATTTCTACTAGGAAAAAGCTCATGGGGAGGTACTTCTCTAAATAGACCCTTTTTAAAAATTAAAAAAAAAAAAAAAAGAGTCTACCAATCAAACAACTATAATTATTTTTTAAAAAACTTTATTTTTAAATAGATCTTTTACTAATAGAGAGGTTTTTCAAAAAACACAACCAAACAAACTCCTAGTCCAGTCCAATTCAATTCTTATCCTATAAAAATAGTCTAATCTTAATCAATCCGTTTTGATCCCATTTTTGAATGAAGTATATTTAACAAATGAGTATGAAAAGATAAAATTGGTTAATAATAAGAAAACCTCATTCATCAGGATTCTATATACATTGTAAAATTCCGATTCAAGTCTATTCAGCCAGGTTTGATATATTTTGTAAAGTCATGGATGACGGTAGCCTTCCTGATTCTTCCAAAAAAAACAATTATATATTTATCTTAAGTATGTGTTTTGCCAAATACAACGAATTTCGAACACGTAGATTGCATTCAAAAGCAGCCGGTCCCACCATTCCTCGTCTATAAATTATATTGATAAAAAAACCAAAGCACCTTCAAGTTCTAGCTTTTCTAGAGAGTACTACAGTATCCAATCGACAATCAACAATGGTGGTGAAGGTGTACGGCCCAGCGTACGGTTCCACAAAGCGAGTTCTGGTTTGTTTGGTTGAGAAGGGGATCGACTTCGAGACTGTCCCTGTTGATCTCATCAAAGGAGAACACAAACACCCCGATTACCTCGCTTTACAGGTAGGTCTCTTTTTATGCTTTTTTCAACACTCAAATTTGTGAGAGTAATCCACCGGGGGGGGGGGGGGGGGGGGGGGGTGGGGTGGTGTAATTTTTATTTTTTATTACCTTTACTATTGTTTTGTTTTATTTTATTTTTTACAACAGTTCATGAATTTTATGTTATTAACCTATTGAAAAGTTAAAAATTATTTCATTTTACTAATAGGAAATGAAATGAAATGAAAGGGAATAAGTTTGATGGGAATATGTTTATTTAATTTGAGATCATTGTTTGTCGGTTGATGGTTTGATTAATTCTTGCACAATTTGCAAAATTCTTATCAAATACACAGCCTTTTGGAGCCGTTCCTGTCATTCAAGATGGAGACTATACTCTATATGGTATGATATATATTGATAATTCAATCTTCCATTGCCTTTCTCTGTTTTTACTCTGCAAATATATATATATATATATAACATACAGTCCCGATCTGGTGGGTGCTTCCTAATATAATTTTATCAAGATGTAGAATGTGAGTCGCTAGTTACCGATTTGAATCACTAGTTTTACCAAGTACATAAACACTTGAGTTAAAGTATGTAAAACTAGTGGTTCACATTAGTTATACCAAAATTTCTGTTTATATATATATATATATATATATATATTGATTTTAACATATTTTGTGATTTTGTGTCTTGTCCCCCACGAATGTTGTTATGTGCAGAATCGCGGGCAATCATAAGGTACTATGCAGAGAAATACAAGGACCAGGGAACTGATCTGCTTGGGAAGACAATAGAGGAAAGAGGCCTTGTGGAACAATGGGTGGAGGTGGAGGCACACAACTACCACCCACCCATTTACACCCTTACAATTCAGATTCTGTTTGCTTCCAAGATGGGTTTTACTGCAGATGAGAATTTGATTAAGGAGAGCGAAGAGAAGCTCGGGAAAGTCATGGACTTATACGAAGAAAGGCTGTCGAAGAGCAAGTACTTGGCCGGTGATTTCTTCAGCCTGGCTGATCTGAGTAACCTCCCATTTACACAAAGGCTGGTGAGTGAAATGGGGAAGGAGTATATGATAAGACAGAGGAAGCATGTGAGCGCTTGGTGGGATGATATTAGCACCAGACCTTCCTGGCTCAAAGTTAAAGACCTGCTCTAGATATATGCAGCAATGCTTGCCTGGCCTCATATGGTTTTCCTTTGGAATAAATGTCTGTGTGTGTTTGTTTTCAGGACTCTTGCTTTAATTTTAATTTTAATTTTAATATCTTCCCATGTTTGATTGTCTGTTCTCAGCTGAGTCTTCCTTTAGTTTCAATATAAGTAATTAAATGCTTTCTGCTTCCAGTGTTTTCATGACATTGACATGAATTATGAATATGAGTGATAATTTTTAGATTTAAAATATAAATTTAAATACAATACAATAACACGTATTTGCTTGCCAATCACCGAACATTCAAAAATGGGCAAAACAACTGTGCCCTCTGAAATGGAAAATGGGAAATTTGTGAGAAGCAACGTTACTGAGAAAGACAGCATTGTTTAGATAACTCAATTAGACAACCGTCAAGTGTTCTGATATACATAAATGTTACAATCTAACGTTACGTGCAATAAGCCACAGTTTGCATACACCACTTGATGTATGTACAATAACCCGGTTAAGGCCTGGACAGCTCCATCTCATGGTTTCTTCAAAGTTCAAACTAAATGTTGATGCAGGTTCTGGAAAGTATGGTGCTGGTATTGTTATCAGAAATGAGCATGAGATTGTGATTGAAGCTTCTGCTATAGTTTTTCAGGGGTTGTCTCAGTGGAGATAGCAAAAGCGAAGGCCATTTTTGAAGGGTTTGCAATTGCTGTTAGACTGATGCAGCTTCCTTTGTGTATAGAATCAGATTCTTTGGGGGTTGAAAATTTGTGTAATAAAATTGGGTTCTCAAATGGTGATATAGACAACATTATACATGATATTGTTTTGTTGTTGCATAGCTGGTTGTGATGTTAAAATTGTTCATATTCTCAGAGCTTGTAACAGTGTAGCACATGCTGCAGCTGGTTTTGCTATTAGTCTGATTAGCTCAGTGTTTTGGAGCTCTTCTTGTCCAGGTTGTCTAGTAATATTGGCCGATAAGGATTTTTATTCTTGTAATCCTTCTTTGGATCGATGAAAGTAATTGTTTTGTTTCAAAAGAAAAAAAGAAATAGAGAATACGGTAGTTGTTTGTTTAGCTTGATTTAAATATATGTTAAACTAAAGTGTTGGGTAGTTTATCAACGAATGCAATGGGCCGGGCTCAATCGCTTTTGGCTTTAGTTTTTTTTTTTTTTTGACAGAAAAATAACAATGGATACGGATTGCCTTAAGTCGAGGGCTTAAGGCCGATGGCGGGAGTTGAGGGCTTTTGGGTTTAGTTAGATGTGTTTCGGGGATGATAAATTTACCTATGGATATCCGTTCCATTTAGAATGAGGATAGTACTTAATAGCCATTTTATTTTTAGGGATGGGGATGGAAGGAAAATTTTCAAGTCAGTGCATCCTGATATAATTTCATATGTGCGTTGGATGTTGGCCATTAGATTTATATAATTTGATTCAAAGTGTATATACAATTGTCAAAATTTCTCCATAATCTATGACCCACATACAACGCACTGATGGAGTTATATCAGGATGCACTAAGGAGAAAAGAAATGGGGGATGGAAATCTATACAACCTCATCCGGCTCCATTATCTATTTTTATATTTTAAAAAAATATAATATATATTGTGTGCATGATAATATTTTGTAGAGTTATCTAAAAATTTTAAAATATCTTTGAAGATTTGTTTCCCTCCTTAAATAGCATAAAATGTATCATATATTCTAAATGTTAGTTACATTTTTATCATGTAAAGTATAAAAAATTACCTTTTTTTTTTTTCATCGGATATGGGGATAGACAGAGCGAAGATAGATTTCCCTACCTTAATTTGGGAATTCCCTAAATCCGTCCCGCTTAATTAGAATTGGGGATGAATACGGGGACATGGATATATATATGAAACAGATACGATGATAGATATTAGGATATCCATCTCCAATCCACTCCATTGCCATCCCAATATATGTTAGCTACTTATCTGAGGGTTGAGATTACAAAAAGAGTGGCGATATTTTAACCTTTTTAAAATTATTATTACACTCCAAATTTATATATTTTTAAATTTTAAATTAAATTATTAGCATTTCAATCAAAAGATATTTTATTTTTTAAAACTATTTTACTTTTCGGATTTTTGCTAACAAAACAAAATTAAAGAAAAAAAGAAAGAATATAAAAATAAAAAATTCAGATTAAAAAGTGAAAGAATATTGCTTTCTCCCAAACTTGAAGATAATGTGTTACTTATTATTACACCCAAGTTTATAAGCATCACAATATGACTTGCTTGCATTAATTAATACTCTAAGGGTAGCTCGTATATACGCAATAGATTCCATTTGGGTATATTTTACTAAAAAGCAGACCTCATAACTCTTGCTTAGAAGTTTATAAAAGTCAAGTTGAAACTATATATGTACACAAATTCTTACATTAATCATCATAACTCTTGGTTAGAAGTTTATAAAAGTTTAGTTGAAACTACGTACACAAATTCTTAACCACCGTCTAATGTGGCTAAATGTGGGATCGGCATGTACACTTAAGAACTACTAATATTTTTCATCTCTTTATATATAAGTACTATTTATTGAATTTTTTTTTTTTTTTTTTTTTTTTGAGCTAGTTATCTAAATGTTTAAAAATTATAAGTTTCTTTGAATAAATTAGCTAGTCATCCAAATGTTGTATCTATTTTCGGATGTAAAACTTTATATTTTTTATAATTAATAATGTTCATTCAGTATAGTAATGTTTAGGTTTAAATTGTCAGACGGTATACGTACAAAATGACATGAAAAAGTCATCGCACATGGACATTCTTATACTCTTTTATATATAGAATATAGACTGATTGACAATTCCCTATGATATTAGTGATGGAAAGGCGTATTAATGTATACAATATATTTTGGTGATGAAAGTCAAATGATAATAAAGGATGATTTACAGGAACAAGAAACCCTTTTAATTCAACGTTTAATATTTGTTAATATAAGGTACGTGATATAGATGTCATGGATTTGATTTATTGATTGCATAATTGATCAAACTACTTAATTGGCAATTCGCTTGGCTTTCGCTTTCAATGATTCGGTTACTCCTCCATATGCATTGAAATATCTTAATATATATATTTGAAAAGATGTACGATTTACTATTTACAAATGTATATATATATATATATATATATATATTTTCCATCATATCATACAAATACAATCATATCTTTTTCACCGACTTTATATTAGATCGTCAAATGGATGGTAAGCCACCATACAGATATTATCTTGTATCGTTGGCAACAGTGTATGTGTATTTTTACCTTCCTTTTTGAAAGGTAGGAAGGTTTTCCTCCATGGAAAGATATCACAACAATAAACAATTATCAAGTTTGGAATTCTGTATATTTTTTCGTACGATATTCTAATTTTATAACTCTACAACTTTACATAGTTCGAATCTTGAATATCACTCATAAAAATCGTAACGGTGTTATTATATTAGGCCACACGAAATAATATCATGACAATAGATCATGAATTCATGATTCATGGCAATAAAATCGTAACGGTGTTATTATATGAGATAAGATGACGTTTGAGATTGAACGCAGTTTTTCAATCTGGGACCATAAGTTAGTGGCTAAAAGTAGGCAACAAATGAAGATTTACTGATTTTTCTATTTTTCTTTTTGTTTTTTTGTTTTTGTTTTTTTGTTTTTTTGTTTTTTTGTTTTTGATTTTTTTATGACAAGAAAGTTCTTAAAGACTTGACTATCTTTGTAGTTGTCCCAGATAGTCAAAATAAAAATAAAAATCAAACATACCAAATACTTTTTCTTTTATTTGTTTATTGATGTCTACTAAATACTAATACATCAATAGTGTCGCCATCCGCTTTGGCAAATAGTGTCGTCTTCGCCCATGCGTTGGCTAAGATTGCTTTGAATTCTGAGGGTGAAAATGTTTGGTCGGAGGGTTGTCCTCTGGATGCGGAGAATTTAGTCTTGGTGATAGTCAAAAAATTTTGTAACCGTGTTTTTTCTTAATGAATTTCTTTTTCTCAAAAAAAAAAGAAAAAAATTTATACTTATACAATATATTTTTCTTTCCTTACTTGGTGGTCTAGAAAACATCTAATAAAAATCAAACACCTAATTTGTCTATTTCTAATCTTAGCCGTTGCCGTAACTCGGTCAATCATCTTTCATCTATGGCTTATATTCTTCCGATACTGGGTCACGTCATATATATTTTTTAATTAAGTAATGCCGGACATACCATATCTAGCATTAGTCGAATGCCAAAACCCACGAATGAAAATGAAGAATAAAAATAGGGTGTTCAATAGTAACTCAATAAGATGATCTTCGAGTCCAAAAAATTTCTAACACTTTCTGAAGGTGACTTTTCAACAATGTCTCCGTTTTAATAACTTATGTTTAAAAGGCATCTATTATGGTGAATGGGCAAAAATGCCGCCCACGATAACCTTTTTCACCATTTTATTTTTTGTTTTTTTTTCCTTTCAAAATCCTCCATCAGTGGAAGTGAAACTGACAAATCGACGAACACACGTATACCGACGACAATGGTGGACCATGAAACACGTACGTCACCATCGATGACCACAACCAAACACAAAAGCGACTTTTGATTTTTCTGAAAAAATGAAGTATAGAACTTTCTCTGAAAATGAAGGGTTTCAAATTGAGGATTTCAAGTTGATGAAGATGAACAGAACGGAAACAGAGGAGCACGGAACAACAACCCAGAAATCTCGAAAAGCAATCATAAAGTATCGGAACACAATTATAAAGTCTCAGAATACAAATACAAAGTCTCGTACACACAAACATAAAGACTCAGACACACAAACACAAAGTCTCAAAACACAATCACTAAGTCTCGAAAACACTGGGTTGTTGTTTTGTGCTCCTTTGTTTCAGTTATGTTGTTGTTTCTCGTGTTTAACAATAGAAAATTCAAAACCAAAACAACATAGGAAATGAGAGAAAAATATCTGGGGGCGCTGTCCCACGACCCCCCACGAGCTGACCAGGCAGCTCAACCACTGCGAGCTCAGTGGGGAGCTCAACCCCGAAGTGCGTCAGCGTAGCTCCACTAAACTAATCCCATGAAGATGTATTGATAATGTTATGAAGTTGGTTTTGTTTGATTTTGACCTTCATTGGAAGTCTGTTAAGCAGACATCTATGAAGAAAATGAAAGAATAAAATATATAAAAATAATAATAAAATAAAATAAATTAATAAAAAAAAACTGAAAAGTAAATAAAAAATTGAATAAAGTAAGGGTATTTTTGAAAGTCACTTACTTTAGTGCCTTTAAACATAAGTTATTAAAATGGTGATAATCTTGAAACACCAACTTAAAAAAGCGACATAAACCCCTATTTCCTCGATGATCTCGTGTGATTTATGAATTTGGTATAAACAAACCTTACTTAAACTATATCAACTTTGCAATCAAATCATATATTTAGTAGTTCATTTACAAATAATTAATGTACAACTTCTCATATCAGAAAATAATAAAAGAATTTTGTAGATTTTTTAAAGGGTAAATTTCACAAACACACCTTGAGTTTAGGTGTAATTGCAGCTATATGCAACTTTTACCTGAATTTACACAAACAACCTTGTTATTAGTTATGTTCAGTTAGGACTTAACGGTTGAGGGGTAAAAATGTCTTTTGACCCATTAATAAGATAAAAATGTTATTAATTATTTATGTAATATTTAATTAATTATTTTTAAAAAAATGGATGGAGATCTATCTCTTCCATCCATCAAAACCTAATTTGATTGAAGAAATTATTTTTAACCATTCATGGAAGAAATTTGATAAAATAAAAAATAAAAAAAAATAAAAAAAAAAAAGCCTCAATCAACAGTGGAGTCTCCAACAAAACCTCAAGCTTGGTTTAAAAATAAAAATAAAAAAAATAAAAATAAAATAAAATAAAAAAAAGTAAAACCTCAAACTCCATCACTGATCTACATTGAATGGAGGAGATCTGATTTCTTCGTTTCGGATCTTCTCAAAATGGAGGAGATCGACGTAGATTGGAGGAGATTTGTGTTAGATCTCCTCCAAACTCCTTTGTGTCAGATCTCCTCCAAACAAAGAAGATCGACGAATTGGAGGCAACCGACTTGAAAGGGAGTCGGTAGAGGTGAAGATCACCATTTGCAAGTTCTCTATGCTTATTTTTTGAAAATTCATTATATTGGTTTTCATATTCAAAACGGGGTGAGAGTAGCCATATTTGTTTGTTTCAATTTTTTTTTTTACTTTTTAATTATTTTAATTATATTATTTAATTTATTTTGATGCACGGTCCAAAAATAATAATTTTTTTTTGGAAAAAATAATTTCAAAAAAAATAATTTTTTTTGAACTAATAAAGGATAAAGCAATAACAAAATAAATGATAAAATAATAGCTATGGGTATTTTAGACTTTTCCAACCAATAAGACAGTTAAAGGTTAATGATAACCGTTGACTACTAACAGTAGGGTATGTTTATATAGTTTCAGGTTAAAGTTACGTTGCATATATGCAATTTCCCCAAATTTAAAATCAAACTTTACATTAGTCCTAATGATTGTAGCAAGAACTAATATAGACATCCAAATTTAGTTTTCTGATTGTCCAAGGCTAGAGATGGATCCACGTAATGAATTAATGACCACCACCTCCCTCTATTAGACATTGCCCTAGACTATAAGAATAAGTGAAATTTAAAGATTTTGGAAAAATATCCTAAAAATACTTTTACAGCATTTAGATTTAGTAAAATGTCATTATGAAAGATGATGTATATACTATCAATCTATAGTATGTCACCAATACCTTAATACAAAAATTATCGCAAAAAATGCATGTTGTGGCAACCAAATATACCGTTTAAAATGCATTTTGAAGCCGCCAATAAATACAATAAAAGACTTGGTTTTTTGAGTGGCAAAATTTAATACAGTATGAAACTTATTTTGGACAGCTAAAAACTAATGTGCAAGAGCGTTGTGGCTGTGGAGCAGCCGTTGCCTAAAAGATTAAGTTTCGAAACCTAAAAAATGCCGAACTTATTACGTATTTTGAATTTATATGTAAGTTTTAACTTTTACCATAAAAACAAATAAATATATAAATATATAAATAAATAAATAAATAAAAATTTTACCGAAAGTTTTTGATTATTTGTGCTTGACTCGACAATATATGGCCGCTATTTTGACGAGAGGCTTTAAATTCAAGATGACTGACGTTTTGCCAGTTTTAAATTTTAATTACCAAAAAGATGTAAGCTGGTCAATAAACTCGACTCTTATATTAATTTAATGTTGTTAGAATACTATTTTGGAATTAATTCAATTTTTGCACTCATAAATCCGTATTTATTCCATTTGTACGTAATCTGTTTTATTTTCTCTTGATGTCACGGATCCTTTCTTTATCACAAAATTTTCATAACAATTGACTATATATATATATTTATATATATTGACTCGCTACTTTAATTATTATCTTATGATCATTTAAGTTATAATTATAAGTAATTTAATTTACCACATCATTTAATTTACCATAATTATAAATAATAAATTTAAATTGACAAAGCAAAGCAATAATCTTTTTAAGTAAGAGTATCCACATTGGTAATCAAAAGAGACCCACTTTTTTAAGACCCACTTTTTTTGAATCCAATACTTGCCACAAAAGTGAGAAAATTGACCAAAAAAAGGATCTATTTGTGGGCTCCACTTAATAAAAGCCAAATTGGGTTCCAAATTTGGAACTCAATTTGGGTCTTGCCCAATGATTGGATTGGGTTCCCAACACCTCCCAATCGTTGGATTTGAGTTGGGCTTATATATAAATATATATATATATATATACGGTCCCGTTCCTATCAGGACATTCTTATATAACTTTATCAGAATATTGAATGTGAGTCACACATTTATAAAAGTTATTTGACAAGTACATACATATCAAGTCAAAAATATGTAAAACAAGTGGCTCACATTCAATGTCCTTATATAATTCTATCAGAGCATTCTCATAGGAAAATTTCCGTATATATATATATATATTTTTTAATTATTTAAATTTAAATATATTATTATTAATTTCAATAATTATATATGTAATGACAAAATATAAATAATTTCAATATAATTATATTTAAATTATTATAATTTAAATATATTATTATTAATTTCAATAAATATATATATAATGAAAAAATATAAATAATTTTAATGTTAATTATAAAATCGTCGGAACTGGAACCGGAACCGGAACTAAAGCGTCGGAACCGACAAAACTGTTGGAACTGGAATCGAAACTAAACAATCGAAAACCGGATCGAAACTGAAACTGAACCGTCGGAACCGCCAGACCCAAACCGTCGGAACCTGATCGGAACCAAACCTTCAAAACCGGAACCAAAACCAAAACCAAAACCTAACCTTCAAAAATGGTATCGGAACCGGTTTTGAAGGTTCAGAATCGAAACCGAAACCGAATCGAACCGAAACCGACGTCATGTCTAATCGTATACAATATTTTGTTTTAAACATTTATTTTTATTGTTGATGTAATTCGGTTATGATAATTTTAAATTAATAACTTTTTTATTATTTTTAAATTAATTATATTAGTTAAATAATTATCGATAGTGTTGATATTTAAAATGTATTATATAATTTATTTATTAATATGTATATATAATATTTTAAAGAAGAGTAACGATTGTTTGGAAAAAAGTTAAAAAAAATGGATCCACTTTCTCTTTTTTATTTTAACCCTATTGTTGGGAAAAAAGACACAAATAAATAGGACCAAAATAGAAAGACTCATTCTTTAAAAATAAGATCCATTTTTAATAATGTGACAATAAATGGATCTTATTTTTGGATCTTACCAATGTTGATATATAACGGTACTCCCAAGCCCTAAGTACGTGGGAACCTCAATGTCTACACGATGAGTCAATAATCCGTGCTCTGTTGTGTTTTCTGACTTTTTTTGACATTTTCTTTTCTCTCTTATTATCATTAATTAATTGTGTTTTGTGTTTTGTTGTTTTGTGTCGTACACCGATGCCGCAACTTGTAATACATATATATTTTTTTGGTCCTTCCACGAGATATCCCTCACTTCGATCGGTAACTGATTGTTAACGAGTGAGATTAATCCCTACTGAGTCCGAAAGACATGGAACAAGGCCTGGCCAAACATTGTTCTAGAGCTGGTTCGAACTCGGACAGTGCCCAAACGATTCGACCGTCGTGGGGGCGCTTTGCCACTGTGCCACAACCAATTTGGTTGAAACTTGTAATATTCACAACTAAAGAAAATGCAAACGTAGACTCCAACACAAATTAATTTGCATCTATCTTTCATATATGGAGATTGTGTGGGAAGGATTTGATCCAAAGCTTTACAGTCTAACTAGATTGTTCTATTGACAAGTTTATATGATAATGTGTTGCATGCAGTTGTACGTATTTGATATCTTTATGTTTCTGTTACAATATCTTATTGATAAAAAATTGATTAAATTATTTGATGTTGTTCTTTATAATGGTTACAAGCTAGATATTTTAGTAAAATACTCAAATATATAATAAAAAGTTTTGGGACCGAGTCCTTGATTCTTAATTGTATTAAGACTATAAGACTGCTAAATACAAAAGAGCTGGTCCTAGCTACACCAAAAGACGAAACAGGTGTTTACTCATGCTTGCGTTTTGGCCCCAACTAACCACTTGGTGTTTGTCAAACCAAAATCAATATCATTTGAATAGTAGTGAGTTTGACCGACCCATTTTTTGTTTCAGACGTTTACTCTTCTAGAAAATATCTAACTAAGTAGTCAACAAAATCAGCTTAGAGTTGTTCTACTGCTACCCACAAAATATCTTTCTATACTCATATTAAAAAATTAAAATTATTAATTTTACTCTCTACACCCTTTAAAATAACAAATTCATATTCAAATAAAACCCTACAACTAAGAATTTTTTTTAAAAAAAATACTTTACAACTAAGATTTTAATTGGATAAAAATAAAATGCAAATCAACTCTAAAACTATTTATATTTTTTTTCGATTTTATTTACGGAATCAATGTATTGAATTATCTAAAAAAACCATGAAATTATAATAGTTTATACACTTAATCATCGTCATAGAAAACAACAACAACAATAATTAAACAAATAAGAATATGCAGCTTCTTTTGTCCTTAAAAAATAACTATTTTTTCATTCACCAAACAAATCAATTTTTTTTTTTTAATTTTGTTTTTTTTTTATAAAAAAAAAAAAAAATCCATCAACCAAGTTTTTTTTTTTTTTTGTATACAAATCAATTAAATTAATAAGAATTTGTAGTTGAATTAAAATAAAGTGAATAAGTTGTGTTTAAGAACCATGTATACTTGATTTAGTTCTACAACTACTTAAAAAAAAGTTCTACAAGACTACAATTGCAGCAATTTTTTAGTCTATCACAAAACAATAATAAAAATGAAAGTAAACATACATGAATGCATTTAGAATCCATTAAATCAATTGATTTTGGGTTTGAATAAGTATATATTATTAGGGTTTATGATAGATTAGGTGTTCAACTTATGGGTGTAGGAAGTAAATTTAATTTCCAATTATAAAGCCATGTATTTTAAGTAATTAAATATGAGGGCATTTTATAAATAAAAAAGTTTCATTAAAATATAGATGTATGAGGATATTTTATGGATGGCAGTAGTGTCACATATTATTTTATTGCTTTTATTAGAGCATCTTCAATGCAATGTTAAATTACTGTGTCAATGCTATAATTTAGCATAAAGTAAAAAAAATAAAAAAAAAATAAAAAATAAAAAAAAAAATAAAAAAAAAAAACTTCAATACAATGCTAAAAACTGTGCTAAATTTGGCATATGTATATGTATGGCTTATATCAAATTTGACATAACAATAAATGCAACCGTATTTGTTGATTTTTTAATTTTAAATAATAAAAATTTAACAAACTTAGTAGGAAAAATTGAAATTAAAATAGTTCTAAAAAAATATTCAATACATTGGTTGTATTTGTTGACTTTTATAATTTTAAATAATAAAAAAATAAAAAATAACATATCAAATAGAACTTTACATTGGAGTATAATATTAAAATAATATATCAAATATAATATTTTACCATATTTTGTGTCAAATTTGACATTGTCATTAGCATATACATTAGATATGGTCTTATATATAATAATATACTGTCCAAAATTATTTTTTCAAATGACATGTCAGGTTGATTAAATTTTTGAACATTTGAGTATGGTTAATTAATTAACCTTGCATACATATAACTAAAAAATAAATAAATAAATAAAAATAAATAAAAATAAAAAACTTTTTAACATAGGATAGTTTTGCATGGTTACATGCCTATAACCCAATGAATATGATATAGTATATAAAGTAATTCTAAAATATTTTTGAAAATTATTTCATAAACATTAAAAATAAACATAGATCTCATAAGTAACTGCACAAATAAATTCGATAATTTTTAAACATAAACATTGAAAGAAAAAAAAAACTAAATAATAAAAAAAAAAATAAAGATTATATTTTAAATGGGACGGAAATTATAAAACCCATCTCCATCCATACCCATTGTGGATTTTACTATCTATCTTTATCCCGGCCGCCATCCCTACCTTCTCACACAAAATAATAATAATGAAAACTATAACTGTACGTAAATTGGAATGAGAATGATTCTTTTAACATTAAATGAAACAATAAGAACTAAATAGCTTAATTCTCTTAATTAACCTTTAAATTAAATTGGTAATGTTTCAAATAATAGAGATGGATGGATAATTTTAATATTTGGGTGTGATAATTAGCTTTCCCATTATAATTACCTTACCTGCAGATTCAAACTTGAAATAAATAGTGCTTCATTCCCTTTTAACAAATTTTCATAGATAGGCAAAAACTTTCATTTTCCTTTACAATAAATCAATATAGCAAATAACACCACTTTACAAAAGGTATTTCGAAATTATGTATTATCTTTATTCTTCTCCAAAAGAGAGGTTTTATAGTGACACAATAATAAGGAAAGATTTTAAATCTCCCTAATTACTCCTAATCAATTACAATCAATAAAGGGCGTGTTTACTAATCGGGAATGGAGGGAATCGGAATCAAGTTCCACTGGAAAGGGAATGGAAGGGAATTGGAATTAAGCTACTAAATTTCATTCCTGTGTTTACTAACAATTTAGGAACCAGAAATGAAATCAAATTTATCCACTTTCTAGTGTTTACTTCAACTAAGGAATCAGAATGATATATAGGTGATTAAAAAAATACCCTTGTGTATATAATATGTTGAAATATATTTTTTATTATGAAAAACTATTTTTTAAACTTCTCATAACACTATAACTAATAGTTAACATCTTTATATTGTAAACTTTCAATTAATTAGTCAATAATAATTTAAAATTGAGGAGTAATTAAGATTTGAAAGCATAATTAATTTGATGTCGAATTAATTTCTCACATTTAGGTGTTTTTTTTCCTTCTCTCAAAAATTAAAACATAAAATAATTCAACATATACAACCATTAGCTCACATGGTACTTGATTAATTATTAACTAAATAAAAGAAAACAAAAAAAAAAAAAAGAATTTAAAGTTACTGTAGTATATATATATGCAATACATGCTTTACCGAAAAAGAAAAAAAAAAAAAAACTTAAACAAAACAGTATATATAAAATTAAAGTCACTGTAGTATATATGCAGTACATGCTTTACGGAAAATGATAAAAAAAATTAAACAAAACAGTGTATATATATATATATATGAATAATACTGCTTTAGTAAAAAGATCAAAACAAAATGTAATACTGCTTTAGTAAAAAGAAAAAAACAAACAAAACAAAATATATATGAATATGCAATACATGCTTAAGGTAGTGTAAAAAAAAAATAAAAAAAATAAAAAAAGCCATGGCATAGATTTGAACAAAAAGAGAAATCAAAAATTTCATCAACACAGTGCAAGTATATAAATAAATAAATATATATATATACACGCACCATGATTTCATACTAGATTCTATATTCATAAATATAGAATCAGTGCAACAAGTCAATAATATTCATTAACGTGATTTTTATGTATATTCAAAAAATCTAAGATTAAAAAAAAAATGTATCTATAACAAGATTCGGAGGAAAACGATGAACAAAAAAGAATGACAATAAAAAATCCCTAAAATAGAACGATAAAGTGGAAAGACAGTTTTTTTTTTTTTTTTATTTTTTTTTTTAGTAATTATTAAAAGTGATGATATTTTAGTAAAAATACATGAATTTCTTTTTTCATTCAGGAAAAGAAACTTGATTCTTAGGGTGGGTGGGGGGAATCAAATTTCCTTTCCATCAGTAACTTAATTACTAATTTGAGAGTGGGGTCCATGTAATTTAATTCCTTAAAAATTTAGTAAACACTGGAATTCACAAATCAGTAACTTAATTCCGTTTCCTAAGTTTGATTACTGATTAGTAAACACGTCACAATTACGTACTCCTAATCAATTACAATCAATTAATCACGTAAGAAAATTAAATAGACCTCATGCCAACACTCCTCCTCAAGTTGGAGCATATATGTCAATCATGCCCAACTTGTTAATTGAGTTGTTAAATACCCTTCTTGATACAACATTTGTAAGCACATTTGCCAACTGATCTTCTGACTAAATAAATGGGAACCGTATGATTTTTCGATCTAAATTCTCCTTGGGGAAGTGACGGTCAACGATCCTATTGTATTGGATTATGTGCAATTTGAATAGCTGCCTTGTTATCACAATGCAAATCTATGGGCTTCTTGTATTTAAATCTCAAGTCATTCATTATATTCTTTACCCGTAACAATTCACACACACCATGGGCCATACCTCGGAATTCTGCTTCGACACTTGATTTTGTTACGACCTTCTGCTTCTTACTCCTCCATATGACCAAGTTTCCTCCTACAAATGTGAAATAGCCAGATGTGGATCTTATATTGGTTTGATCCCCTACCCAATCAACATAAGTATACCCATTAATGTCAATATTGTTTCTCTTAGCGAACAACAACCCTTTTTCCGGAGCAGTCTTCAAATACTTCAGGATTCAATATTTGACAAGTGTCGTTTTGCATGTTAAAATATTTATATTTAAAGTTCAACCTCACTAGTGCTAGTGACTAGTATTAAAATAAAATTGAGTGTCTTTAAAAAATTTTCTTTTAAAATGAAGTGTCTATAAAGTAGGGGTGTCAAAAAATAAAATGGATAATTTTAGAACAAAAGGAAGTGTCTTAAGAAACTCTCTTTAAAAAAAAAAAAAAATTTTAAACAATGGATCTCCATTCTTCATCTCTGAGATGGTTAATTGATGGAGATCAAATTAAATTTTTTCTTAAAATAATAATAAAAAATTAAAAATCAATAATTAATTGGAAAAATAAGATTAGATTAAAAATATATATATAGATAGATGGATCTCCACCGTCGATCTCAAAAATAGATAGTGAAGATTAATTAAAATGAGAATTTTTAAAAAAACAATTGAAAGAAAATAAACGCACACACATAAAATAGAGATGAGGTGGAGATCCAATCTGCATCTTCACCTTATCTGTCAGCCTCTCTCGTTAGGAGGAGGTTTGGCAAAACTAGGGATTAGTTTCGTGAAACTAAGGGAGGTTTTGCGAAACAAGGGATCTATAGGGGTGGCTGGAGTCTCCCCCTGCCAGTGATGGTGAGGCTCGAACTTCCCCCGCTACCAACAAGGTAGGCTCTAACCTTCCCCATTTCGCAAAACTGAAGAGGAGGTTTCATGAAACCAAGAGATGTTTTGTGAATCCAATGATTGGTTCACGAAAAAAAAAAAAATTTGAGGCTCAAAGCCTTCCTATCGCTGGTGGGGGGAGACTTGCGCCTCCCCATGAAATCCTTGTAGATGGGGTGGACATCCAATTTGGACGATGAAGATCTAACTATTTTTATTTAATCTTTAATTTCTTTTTATGAATTAATTAATGTCTCCACCGTCATTTTTTTTTTTTTTGGATAATTACTCCAGTGGCCATCGAATTGATAACACATTATCAAAATGACCACTGGATTGGAAAGTTGTTCCAAAATGGCCATTTTTAGCGAACTTTGTGACATTAATGGCCATTCCATCCAATTTTATCTAATTCCATCCAATTTTATCTAATTTCATCCAATTTCATCCAATGAGTGTTATTTTGGTAAATAAGGGGATGTCATTAATTTATTTTAGATGTTATTTGGAAATCAATTTTTTCAATGGATGACATTTTGGTAAATAAGTGGATGACATTAATTTATTTTATATTTTTTTTGAAAATCAATTTTTTCTTTTTTTGAAATGAATAATTATATTTAAAGTGTATATATATATATATATTTATACACACTAAATATAATTATTCTTTTCGAAAAAAAAAAAAGTTTAGATCAATACACATATCTCTTCTTTGTTTTTTTAGATTTTTTAGATTTTGTAGCCTTAATCTTTTTTAAAAAGAAATATATAAATATATATATATATCTGGTCCCGTTCCTATCAAGGCATCATTATATAACTTTATCAGGATATTAAATGTGAGCCACTCATTTATAAAAGTGATTTGACAAGTGTATACATACCAAGTCAAAGTACGTAAAACGAGTAGCTCACATTCAATGTCCTTATATAATTCTATCAGGGCATCCTTATAGGAAAATTTCTGTGTATATATATATATATATATATGTGTGTGTGTGTGTGTGTGTGTGTGTTTTTTTTTTTTTTTTTTTGAGATATATATATATATGAGATATGCTATACATATATACACACTAAATATAATTATTCGTTTCAAAAAACAAAAGAAAAAATTGATTTCTAAAAAAAAATCTAAAATAAATTAATATCATTCCCTTATTTATCAAAATGTCACTCATTGGATGGAATTAGATGAAATGGTCATTAATGTCACAAAGTTTGCCAAAAATGGCCATTTTGGAACAACTTTCCAATCCAATGGCCATTTTGATAGTATGTCATCAATTCGATAGCCACCGATATAATTATCCTTTTTTTTTTTTTTGTGTCAAGAGTATTTTCGTGTTTTAGCCTTTTTCAAGGTTAACCCTAGCAATTAAAAGTAAAACCTTAATGGTAGGGGAGATCAATATCAGTTTTTGATAAAATTGTTTTCGCATGTAAAAAAGTGAACCTCAAGGAGTTTTGTGTTAGGGAAATGCTATCTACCTTTCCTATTTACTTTTTCATTTAATAAAAAGCTCTCACTTTTTGCTGCAAAATTTGTTTACGTCTTTACCCCTAATTAATTAAATGATAGAAGCAACCATCAGAAGTAAAGATGTAAACAAGCTTTGCTGTAAAAAGTGAGAGCTTTTTACTAAGAGTGGTGCTATTGGCACATTCCTACCAATCTATTTATGCCTCACTTTTAAAAATTTTGATTTAATTAAATGTTTTTATTAATCTTTTTGATTCATTTCCAAAATTACCCTTTTTACTTATTTTTCAATTTTATACCCCTTTTCTATCTCCAATCTCTATATACTTTCTCTCTCACCTCCATTGAATGATTTATTTTTTCTTCTTATAACCATAACAAGAACTAATAAAAAAAAATACTGAAATCTTTACATGAGTATCAAAAATATAAAAACCTTGACATATAAATATAAAAGTCTCAATCTATGTATTTATTTCTTGATATGCTTCTCTTTGTAACACCCTTTTTGAAGGAGTCTCCGGCAATCGTTTTTTTTTTATATTGAAAATACTCTATTGAATCAGATAAGAGCAAATTCTAGAATAAGCAAAGTTCATCATTCGAATAAGCAATTCATAGTAATTGCCCAACAGTCCATCATCATAAGAAAAAAAAAATACAACATGATATAACAATTTAATTTCTAATTTTTAAATTTAAATCTAAATTTAAATTATGGAAATCTGAATTTAAATCCATTTAAATCTAAATTTAAATTCTAGAAATCCGCCATTTTTAATTTGTTTGACAGAAAGATTTTTGATTTTTTGTCAACAAAAAAAAAAGTAAACTTTAAACTCACTTCAATGCTTGATATAACAA
Source organism: Acer negundo (assembly GCA_035582765.1). Lineage (NCBI taxonomy): Eukaryota > Viridiplantae > Streptophyta > Magnoliopsida > Sapindales > Sapindaceae > Acer > Acer negundo. The sequence goes on along the minus strand of CM069237.1, from coordinate 11,229,344 downwards.
TTCTTGTAGATGTTTTATATCATTCTCAAATAATTCTTCCAGATGTTTATGTCGTTATCAGACAATTCTTCCATATGCTTAATATTTTTGTCAAACTTTTCCATAATAATTTTTATATGTGTAAGAAGCAAATTTTAGGATTTAAGAGTTAAGAAATTTTTTTGTTCAAGAAACGGATTACAAGAATGTGGGGTTTTTTTTTTTTTGAAAAATGAATATGAGGTTTTAATAGATTTATTTTGTAGAAGATTTTTTTTTTTAAATTATATGTTTCTTTAAGTAATTTTGATAAAAGAAAAAAAAAAGGGACATAAATAGACTAGTAGAGAGAGTGCCACCACTTTTTTACTAAATGAATAAATGTATACATGTTAAGGAATGAATGGAAAAAGTAAATGGAAAAGATATTTACTCGATCAATGACAATAATGTTGAAGACTTTTAGCATTGGTTAGCTAATTGGCTTTGAAAGGAGAAAAGTTAATTAGTCGAAGCGTGCAGAGATGTGTACGAATATTGTACTTTGCCACATCAACATTGAGCCATCAATGTTTATTGTCACGTATTGTCATTTTTGTCAAATTAGAAGAAATAATTTAGGTACAGTTGATAAAACATCCCTTTTACCTTTTAGTTTAAATAAAAGTCTTTAAGTTTCTGCTAGCAGATGAGAACGAACAAGATTCTTACGTACACAAACCGATGTGCAGTAGTCTAGCTCCTTCTCATACCCGTAAAATTCAACGCACATGTTCCAAAAGTCATGTTGTGATTATGAATTTATGATGATCATATATATTGAATATTCAAAGCACAATCAATTCAGACAGCCCAGCAAAGGATTCTGGTTAGAGATGTACGTTTGGGGAATGGGGATGGATATAGATCCTCCCATCCTCATCCCCATCCCCATCCCCATTTCACATACCATTCTTCCATACCCCTCCATTTTCCCATTTGGGGAAAATGGGGATGAGGAATTTTTAGGGGATCTATATCCATCCTCATCCTCATCCTCAATCCCCCATTTTCTTATTTTTCTCCGTTTTTTCCTATTTCCCCGATTCTTCTGTTCCCCCATATCCCCATTTGACTAAAATTTACAAATTAAATTAAAAAAACAAACATTCCATTATAAATACAAAATAAAATTCATAGTGCATTTTATATAAAATGTGTATATATACTTAAGGAGTTAGGGTTTTCAAAGAATAAACAAAAAAATTAAAAATATATATTATAATTATATTTATTTATGTTTAGGGGAAATGGGGATGGGGGACCTCCCCCCATCCCCATCCCCATTTCAACATAACCCTATTCCCATTTCAATTTGGGGATGATTTTCACCCCCCCACCCCCCATTTTTCCTCCCAAAAAAATCCCCTGATGGGGATAGGGACTCGAAAAATTGGAGCCCCAGGAAAAAATGTGCATCTCTGATTCTAGTCTAGACATTGTTTTTTATTTCAACATTATAGAGAAAATGAATTTGTTGGGGCTAGATATGCAATGTCGAATTCATGCACTTGTAGTGCGTTTGCTTTGAAGAAACATGGAAGAGATCATGTGCTTCTTTCCCTAACATCTGCTGATTAAATGGGCAGAATTTAAACTAGTTTTACTAATTATGTCATAAATGTAAGGGCGGCTGCTTGATTGTCAAAATATTATCATTATTTTTCTCAGAATATGTACTTCAGCAGAGAAGATAAAAAAATAAAAATAAATAAAAAATAAATAAATAAATAAATAAGTTAAAAGAAATTAAAAAAAGTCTTTTTATAATTTTATATATGCACCCTTTTTCCTCTTCAAATCAGGTGGCTTTCTGCCATTTTCACAGCAAGAAAAAGCTTGCACATTTTTACGTTTCCCCAACTACAAAGATGACAAAAGTTCAAACACATGTCTCTCTAATTGACTATAAAGTCTTTGTGAATTACATGAGTGCATATTGAACCGATATATAACTTCGTTTATTATTATTATTAAATATTTTAATAGTTGCTAGCTAGCCGTTATTGTACTCGTATGCCAATTACATTTTTGTCCTTATCTACATGAGTTTAAACTTTTGATCGAATTGAATGGTAATATTTAAAATGGTTAGAGATATAGGTGTACCCAGGAAATATTTGCTGTCTGGGCTAAATTATATGTATAAATAGTCTTTTTTTTTTTTTTTTTCTCATTACACACCAATGTTTTAAAGACAACTCATTTATAGCTATCAGTAGTTGGATTTATCTACTTTTATTTAGTCAATATTTTCTAATGCTTAATTAATTGCTTACAAACTCTCACACTAAATTTATTAAATTCGGTGTGCAATGTAGAGAAAACTCTTGTATAAATAGTCTTTTTTTTTTGCTCATTACACACCAATGTTTTAAAGACAACTCATTTATAGCTATCAGTAGTTGGATTTATCTACTTTTATTTAGTCAATATTTTCTAATTCACTAAATTTATTAAATTCGGTGTGCAATGTAGAGAAAACTCTTGTGATTTTTCATTTTTCCTCCTTCATGAACATTGATATAATAAAGTCCGTACAAGACATATGAGTCATTGATTAAGAATAACAAACTTTTAATATGATTTTTGATGATATTATTTATTAAAATTTTTAATAATAAGATGACACCAATAATGGACTACTGAATAATAAAAAATACATTGAAGAATTTATGCATAAACAATTATTTAAACTTGTAGTGCAAAAAAAAAAAAAAAAAATTTAAACTTACAAATGACTTAATTCTATAATATTAAAAGCCATAATTCTATGTGTATTTTTACCACTTACTTTGACTAACAAAATATTTACATTTTACTAAATTTAAACAAACACATTATATTCACATAATATTATCAAACCTTAGGGATTGTTTCTGTAATTAAAATTATATATATATATATATATATATATTTTCAAGAGGGCTGCTCGGGCTACAGCCTGGGGCAGCCCTCTCATTGTTCCGCCTCTTGTTAGAGAATTGGTACATATTTTCTCTTAAGAGAATAAACATGATATCGATTAATTTGGATCCTCTATTGGGCTGATCTTTGTTCTGATATATATATATATATATATATTTGTTGATATGTATAATTAATGGCTGTAATTTAATTCTTTCATTTATTTATTTTTATTATTTTTATTATTTTTAAATGTATAGTCTTATTCTCAAGTACTTTAGATTAGAAAAAAGATCAGCATAACAGAGAATTATGATCCGATACTGATATGTGGTGCATCAGATACATTGTTATATAGAAAATGAAGGGATACTTATGGACACTGCCAATAATTTGTTCTTAGCCCACAGAGAACCAAAACAAGTAGCTGCATGTGCATGGCAATAGGGAATATAAGTAGGCTGAAGAAGAAGTCATCATAAACTAATTAGCTTTAAATAAAGGACTAATTGCAAAATATCCCCTGAGTTTAGGTCTAATTACAGCTAGATGGACCTTTTGCTTTAAAGTACACAAACCTTCTCTCAATAAGTTGACTTCCGTTAAACTTAACCATTAACCAAACTTTTATGGTTAAATGACTTGAATGCCCCTAGTTGTATTATTTTATTACCTAAAATAAATAATTAAACAAATATTATCTAATATATAATAAAATTTTAAAAATGTAATAAAAATGAAGAGGATAATATTGTTATTTTTTTTTTAAATATTTATCACCCATTTTTCAGAGGAGAAAAAAAAAATGGCGAACATTTCATTTTTGTCAACATCTATCACCACCAATTTTCAACTAAGGAGAAAATCATCATCATCCGAGCGTTTTTTTTTTTTTTTTTCTAGGTTCAATACTCATTTTCAACAAAAATAAAAAAATCATTCACGGTTAAGCTTTTTTTTTTCTTGAGATTCATCACTCATTAAAAAAAAAAAAAAAAGGGTCCATGAAAGATTTTTATGAAAAATGAGTGATAAATATCGAAAAAAAATAACAACATTATCTTCATCATTTTTATTAAATTTTTAAATTTTATTATATATTAGCTAATATTTGTTTCATTATTTATTTTAGATAATAAAATAATACAAATGTGGGCATTCGGTCATTTATAATCCTAAAAGTTTAGTCAATGGTTAAGTTTAACGGAAGTCAACTTAAAGTAGGGGAGGTTTGTGTAATTTAAGTAAAATGTCTATATAGCTATAATTAGACCTAAACTCAGTGGAGGTTGGTGCAATTAATCCTTAAATAAATTTGAATCTAAAGTTTTGAAGTACATAAACGTAAAAGACGGCTAAAAATTAATTGTTGCATTATCAGACTTGATAGAAAATTCTTTGATTAGGATGCTCCTAAAAAAAAATTTATACGGGATCCCGAAAAGCGATAAGTACCTATGTGAAATTGTCAGGACTAAAAAAGACGCATATACCCATACCCACGTAGGTGAATAAAGGGGAGCCCATAGAGGCCATGGCACCCCAGCCACCCAACCAATCAAATTGCAAGAAATTTTCCTTATTAGCATATTATAAGTATATATGTAGATGATATTGTAGCCTATTCCCCCATGTTATTAATAATATAAATTTCTTCTATATTTCTATTTTGCCCACAAAATCAATCCCTTTTAGTATTTTAATTTCTTATAGTTTCATACAATATTTCCTAAACTAGTGTGTATATATATATATATATATATAGTGAGTCTCTTATTTTAATTTCGGTAAGGACCACCATGAAATCACATCGATTTGAATGAATTTTGATCTTAATTTTTGTGTGGATGATAAGTTCATTGAAATCTACCTATGAATAAAATTTGAGAATTTTTCAAGCACTAAAACTATTTTTCCTGAATTTCTTATATTTCACATATTCCTTCATATTTAAAAAAATGGGTAAAAGCAGTTTAAGTACTTGAAAATTTTTCAAATTTTAATCATAGGTAGATTTGAATGAACTTATCATCCACACAAAAATTCAAATCAAAATTCATTCAAATAGATATAATTTTATGGTGGTCCTTACCAAAATTAAAATAAGGGATCCTTTATGAGAAACTCTACTACACGGTTACTGAATAGTTACATGGTTAATTTTCAGTTATTAGATTTTAATCCAAAGGTCTACAAAAATAAAAAATTTTAAAATTTAAAAGAAATTAAAACTAAAAAGAAATAACCAAATCTCGTCTATATATGTATGTAATTTTTATTTTTTATTAGATATTCACTAGAACAAATTAAGACTTTCTTTAGAGTTTAGATGAGGTTGGTCCAATAGTAAACCCCTCATACATATGCAAAAAGGTTGTGGATTCGAGTCCTCCAGGGATGAGTGTGGGGGACCATTGGGACGGCAGCAGTCCCCCCACCCCCATTACTAAAACTTCCCCTCACCTTGCCCCAAACCCGATTTAGGGGGAGTTGGGATATGGGGTGTTTAGGGGGAGGTTCCCCCACCCCCACCCCATCCCCAATTTCCCCAATTTCTAATCCCAATATATTCTAATCCGGAATTTAGAATTTGGAATTCGGGCATCCAAATTTTTCGATTCACCCTATTTCAATATCCAATCCAATAAATAATCAAAATATTCAATCTAAAATATCTAATTGGTTTAATTTAATACAATTACTTATAATAATATATATGGGTTAGTGGTTAGTAATTTAGTGGCGGCAGTTGGATCAGCGAGTGACCGTGAGTTAGAGCTAAATTTTTTTTATAGAAAATAAAATTAAAAAATATATAATATATGTATATTTAAATATATTTACGGGAAATGGGAAAATAGAGCTTCACCCCACCCCATATAGGAAATGGGGGAATGTGGAAATAGGGGTGTGGGGAGTCCTCCCCCATTTAGGATTTTGGGGGCAAAAATAGGGGAGGGGCCCCATGGGGGAAATGTCCATCCCTAGTTACCACCTTTAAAAAAAAAAACCCCGAATTTATGTAATATTTCAACAACAACAACAAAAAATTAAGACTTTCTTTACTATTTTGTTATACAATATTTATCTTGTTTTAAGGTGGTTCTTATGGTTTATTCTACAAAGTTTGTATCATTAACTTAAAGATTAAACGGTATTACATTTGTATATATTAATATATTTTTCTTGCATGACATTTTTTTTTTAAAGTATTACAATAAAACTGTCGAGACCTGCCGAAATCAAACAATATATGTCCGGATATCTAATCTCATAACAGGAGATAACTACTCTCATAATGGGAGATAACTACTCTCATAAATCAGGAAGAAAACTCTTTACTCATGCTTGTAAAATGTGAATTGTGGGATTTAAACCCCTCACCACTAATGCGGAAGAGAGATGTACATCCATCTCTATCAAGAGCTTAATTTTTATCCTGGCCCCCCAAAACCAAAATCCTAACTCTGCCCTGCATACCCATCAACTCATATATGATATGAACATTACAAATGGGTCAATGTGTCTTCCACGACTCACTTCCACCACATGATTCTCGATTTATTGAAGCTTTTGAATATTTTTCGCCCACACATTAATCGATATAGTTTGAAAGCTTCTCCTTTGAATTTCCCTACATGGCATGCTACAGTTCTTCTGCATTGTTAGTCAAATGTCAGGCCCGCTTAGGTAGACTTTTATATTTTATATTCATTACACACTTACAAATTTTCAAAAGCCTATATTACACATTGCAATTTTACCTTCCGTGATTAAACTTTATAAAGACTATAAATTAGACTAATTTAACTTTTATCATTAAAAATTAATTTTTACTAATTCATAAAAAAATAAAAATAAAAATAAAAATTCCGCACACACGCATAATATATACAGATATGATACTACGAAATAAATAAATATAACTCTAAGTCTTGAATCCATCAGCAAAAGAAGACTTTTTCGTACGACTATTTATTGGGTATATACATGTGATAATGGTCCAAAGCCCAGCAGACTTGACCGGCGCAACCATCGCTCAAAGACCTTCCTTAATTCCACAGTCCCCACCACCAACAGCTTATATATATATATATATATATATATATATATATAATAACAGCTTTTCTACTTCTATATTTTGAGACTACAATAGTGTAGAGAGAGATGGAGGTGGCAAAGATGAATAATAATAGTAGTAGTTCAGATGAAAATAGTTGTAAGGATGAAGAAGTGATGCTTCCAGGGTTTCGATTTCATCCGACAGACGAAGAGCTTGTAGGGTTCTACTTACGTCGAAAAGTGGACAAGAAACCAATTAGTATTGAACTCATCAAACAGATTGATATCTACAAATATGATCCTTGGGATCTTCCAAGTAAGATTTACTTATGTATATAAATATTTATCCTGCTGCTTTTTTAATTTTTTTATAAGTTAGTTTCATCTAATTTACATGTAAGATCAGCTGTAAAGCGATCGATACTGGTTATTCATTTATTCATTCAAATTTATAGTAAACTTCTCAAGATGTTTATGATATAAGAGCTTCTAATCCTAGCTATGTAAATGAATTATTTCAATTTACAAAACAAAGGGAGGTATATAATATATAAATTAAACTACGTAACATACAGATCAGAAATAAAATATAAAGAGCTGCATGCCTCTTGCATGCTGTGGTGACCCGGTGACTGCTGGATGTATATATGTAGAGAGCCTTGTAAGTGAATGGTGAATTACAATATGTAAAACTGATCTGCTTTTCTTCTTCTCCTTTTTTACATAAAAAAAATGATCTGCTTAATTATTATTAAGTATTTAAGGTTATAATTTACTGTTATTCGATTCAAGAATAAAAAGCAGATATATCATCATCTGCTTCCTAATATTCAAAAGAAATGACATATATATATATATATATATATATTACTACTCATAGATCATATGAAACCCTTCAAACTTACGAGTCTTCTAAGCAACCAAATGAAAGAGCTTGCAGAGGCAAGATTTTATATATGTTTGGGATTCAGTGTTCCAAATGTGCACGTCAACATTACTTGGACATTTCAAAACAAAATATAGCAAAATTGAAATTATAATAATAAAAGTAAATGAGGGAAAAAAAAAAAAAAAAAAAAAGTATCTCTAATCCAAGTGTGTATAGTAATGCCTGAGATTTACTTTCACCTAATTCATAAGGAAGGATTCATGTGATTTGCTTCATTTCACTACCTGCTTTCAAAAAAGCTAATTTTTTGTTTAAAATTTATATATTCCTGTTAATATCTGCCAACTGCCCTAGCTATATAGCTAGGCTAACCCTAATGAATTTTGATCTTTAATCTTAATAATTTTGCATATATACTCACATATATGATATCAATATAAGAGTCCTCTAATGCTGATATTGAGATCCGAGAGACAAGACAGCCTTATCTGTTAGATCCAGCTAACAACTGAGAATGATATCGACCCTGATGGTTTTTTGTTTGTTGTATGTTGTGATCATAATGAAATTATGAAGAAGTAAGCACGGTGGGGGAGAGAGAGTGGTATTTCTTCTGCATAAGAGGGAGAAAATACAGGAACAGCATTAGACCTAACAGAGTTACAGGATCTGGATTCTGGAAAGCCACAGGAATCGACAAGCCTATCCACTCACTCAAACAACCCCATCATGAATGCATTGGCCTCAAGAAATCCTTAGTCTACTACAGAGGCAGTGCCGGTAAAGGCACCAAAACCGATTGGATGATGCATGAGTTTCGCCTTCCTCCCACAATCACTACCAAAAATACAAATCTCTCCATTAACAAAGACCTCGCCCAACAAGCTGTAAGCCTCTTCTTCTTCTCTATATTTATGTTCACTTTTTTCTCTTCTTGTTTACCTAACATAACAGATATATAGGTACTCTATATTCTCTAACATTTTATACATAACCGGTTTATGTAACTAAATGTCTAATTCCATACCATTATATATTTATATAAAACCGTGTGATATGTATCCTTCTTAACTGTGCAATATTAAAAATAAACCATGCATGCCTTCATCAGACCATTTAATTTCTTATTAAACAAACCATATATTTTATTTATATACTACTAAATTTGACTCTTACATCAGACTTTTTTTTATATATATTACATAAATTTGGGTATTTTTAGAGAAAGAGGAGAACTCAAATCCAGAACTTCGTAGCATAGGTGTTAGGGGTTTTACTGCTTGACCCACCTGATCTTGTCACTCTTACATCATACTTACCCATATATGTTATATATGTTTTAATTAATTTAAGAACAAAAACTGCCCTCATTGAACCGTTTTTCTTCTCTTGAAAAGGTTGTTGGAGTCCAACCACTTATATTTTCTTATCTTTTTTCTTTTTTGATGTTATACAACCACTTTTATTTTCATTCAAACATCAAATGACTTTTTTTTTTTTTTTTTTTCAATCAGAACATAAAATGTTATACATATTTATTTTTATTTAAGAAATAATACTCATGATCTTTTTCAACATTCAAAGCTCCCTTTTTCATATTTCAATTAAAAAAAAAAAAAAAAAAAGACTCCCTTTTTCCATAGAAAATATCACATGCTTAGATCAGAAGTTTGACCAACAAATGAAGATTCATGTAGTACGATCCAAACTAATTAAGTTGGGTGATGAAATATAGCTTAAATAGCCATCATCACTTCTAAGGACAGATGCATGTTAGAGATTTGGCATCTTAAAATGAAGAATATATATATAAATATATAAAATAGAGAGGAAGCCTCTCATAAGGGATCCCTTAATTTAATTTCGGTAAGGACCACCGTAAAATCACATCGATTTGAATGAATTTTGATCTGAATTTTTTTGTGGATGATAAAATCATCGAAATCTACCTATAAATAAAAGTTGAGAATTTTTTAAGCACTAGAACTATTTTCCGATGCATTCTTATTTAAAAACAATTGGGATAAATAGTTATTCTGCTTGATGAAATAGTAATTATCAAGTGAGGTATATCTTATTTTAATTTCGGTATGGACCTTGATGAAACCATATCGATTTTTATGAATTTTAATCTGAATTTTTTTTTTTTGTGGATATAAAGTTTAAGAAATCTACCCATTAATAAAATTTGATAATTTTTCAAATACTAGAATTATTTTTTTTAGTTTTCCTATATTTCTCTCATTTTTCCGATGCCTTTATATTTAACAAAATTGGGATAAATAGCTCTAGTGCTTGAAAAATTATCAAATTTTATTCATAGGTAGATTTCATTAAATTTATCATCCATAAAAAAAATTCAGATCAAATTAAATTCATAAAAATCGATGTGATTTCATCAAGGTCCTTACCGAAATTAAAGTAAGGTATATCTCACTTGATAATTAATATATATATATATATATATATATGTGTGTGTGTGTGTGTGTGTGAAGAAGATAGAGTAGGAAACTAGATTGGAATAAAATTTATTTCTATACCTAAAATCTCTAAAAAATAAAATAATAATAATAATAATACAGTCCTAGGTAGGTCATCTTTTGTTCTTGAAAAACAAAAATCCATGATAATGAAACCTGGAAGCTAGAATCTTACCGGTTTGATCCACTTATGCTTTAATTTATAGATGTTAGCATATGTACAAGATGGTACATATACTTTCTAAGATTATTTTTTTAATATAAAAAAATGACATTTCATTTTATATTTAATCAAGGATACCTAAATAATATACATTCATGTTATGAAATATCTCTTAAACAAAAACCAATCAACTAGAATTTTATTTATTTATTTTATGTCTTAAATTATTGTATCAGGCTATCAGCTTCCAAACAAGTCCAAATTTTCTAACAATGAATAAAAGTAGGGGAGAATTCGATTCCTTATTCAAAAACTGTTACAAGTATCTGAAATCTCATAATTCGATACATTATCTGGAAAGCTGTTATCAATTTTTTTAATGTATTAATTAAAATTGTGTTTGAAATAATGTCTTAATTAAAAAGGTCAAAAACTATGCTTGTTGTGCTTGATAAATATTTTCCTAATTTTTTTTTTTGTTGAATATTTTCCTACTTAAAAGGTGGTATTATATATTTTCCAACTAGTATGCAATAAAAGAAACAATGAAAAGTTGATAAATGGATATTATTTTGTTTGATGGTTTGCAGGAAGTTTGGACACTATGCAGAATTTTCAAACGAATCCCATCATACAAAAAGTACACACCCAACTGGAAACAAAACTCAAATCGTGATTCAAGTTCGAAAACCTGCAGTTTGGAATCCGAAATCACTACTGAGCAGTACATGGGTTTTGGAGATTCTCTTCTTCAACAAAACCGAAACGTCAACGAAAGAAGACCCTTGATCAACCACATTGATGAAAGAAACAGCCATGTGTTTATGAATCATCAAGCTCAGTCTCCATTTACAGCAACATCTTACTCGAGCTATTCGAATCCGAATAATATTGGAGATGATTTCTTTATCAATGGAAGCTGGGATGAGTTGAGATCGGTAGTGGAGCTAGCCATTGATCCTTCTCATCATTTTTATGCTTGTAGATAAATCATAGATCCTGCGCTATAGATGTACTTTAAGTTACCAAAGGATTTTTTTTTATTATTATTATTATTTATATTCTCAAACTAGGCACTATACCTAATTACAAACTTATTATTTCAATAAATACGGAGTGAGCTATGCAGTATTGTAAATTTATAATATGAACAGATGTAGATCTACAAGACTCAGAGGTTGTTTGTTTGTTTGTTTGTTTTTTTTTTTTGGCTTAAGTATTAATAGATCTTATTTCAATTAAATAAAGTAATATCACTTAATATTTAAAACACTCCAATTTGTTTGAGTCGGAGGCAAGGAGGAGGCCGGCCGGCCTCCTCCGGTCAAATCCCGGGAGGCACTGCGTTCTCCTCCTCCTATGTCAATTTAGGGTTAGGTTAGTTAGGGTTAGGGTTTAATAAAATTAGAATTTTTTTATGGGTTATGATATGAGTTGTTTAGGAAATTGGGGATTTTTTTTGTTTATGAGTATTTTTGGTAATAAATTAATTAAATGAGGTTAATTTTGGAAGCAACTATCAATGTGTTAACTATGATTTATTAATTAAGTGGTTAACTTTTTATATAAAACATATATATCTTAAATTAAGATTTAATTTTGAAAAACAAAAAAAAAAATATGTTTATCTTAATATAAGTTATAAGAGGTAATAAGTCTTATATTAAAAAAAGAAACAAACAGCCCCTCATTTTTGGCACAACTTAGAAACTTGGTTTACTTTATGCTTTGAGTTTCCACATATAAATCAAGCCAAATTTGCTGGCCAGAATGTTAGGGACTGTTTGTTTTTTTTATCTAAAATCTTATAAGACCTTAATTTGTTAGACATATGGATAAGTCTTATAAATTAAAATATTATGATATGTTTATATTTTTTTTCATTTTTTAGACAACCATCGCCCCCTTTGAGTTGGTTATGTTGTGTTAGGGTTTATTCAAAATCGAAAATTTTTGGAAAATTTATTTTTAAGATTTTATTATATGTGGATAAAATTATAAATATATGAATTGTAATAGGACATTTATGGAAATTTACTAAAAGACTCTATCATATCACTTTTTCAATAAAATAAAAGTCAAAAAAATTTAATTTTTCTATTAGACATATATATATATATATATATTAAAATAAGATATAAGTTGGAAAAATAAACAAACTGATTTATCTTAATTTAAAATATAAGAGACAATAAATCTTATAGTGGAAAAAACAAACAGCCCATTGGTTAGCACATTACTACTTGGAAATTTTTCTCTCCAATATGCACCTAATTACCTTTTTTTTTTTTTTTTAACAATCTTGTTGTAAATATAACCATTATCAATGGTCGACTATTGTACCAGAACAAATTTACAATTCTAGTGGTTAAAATCTCACCTATAACATTGAACTCCACGATATTATGAACTTGATAAATATAGTATACAAAATTTCAACCACAACAAAATCAAATTCTAGATATTTACTTCAACGAATCGGTTTTGTTGTAATGTGATGTTATTATAAATCCTGTAGTCAAACTAGTTAGAAAGTATGGTGGTTGGTGGTCTCAATCATGTTGTCAAGGACAGGTATAAGTCAGAGCCAAAGCACATGAGCACATCTTGGCCCAGCACACGACACTTTATTTTTTTTTTTTCTTTTAGGCGTATAATGAGGAAAGATACAAATATAAATTGGCTCAAAATGATATGATTAAATACTAATCTACTGTTACGACTGATAATCAAACCACAAATTGACATCATACTGCCTCTGTATAGCTTCAAGATGGTTTATGAAAGTGAAAAAAAAAAAACAAAAACAAAACAAAATGAATTTACGAAGATGACATTTCTGTGAGTGATTCTTTAGTTTACATGTAATGATGCTGTCCACTGTAAATGTACTAAATTTGGAAAATCAAGGCTGATGAAAAGAATTTACACCTTGCTCATGGTGATTATTAACAACTGGAATATCCAGACTGCTTCCTTCTGTCTCTGGGGCAACTTCTCTCACGTCAGCTATCCTTGCCTCTGTTGCCTGAATATCACTCCATTCACCGTCTGCGATAGGCCGGTGGTTCACCTGATCCACTGTCATATGGACAACACTCTCCCCCGGTACTGGTACCACTCTAGAAACACTGAGGCATGCTTTGTCCACATTCTCCTCTGACAAATCTACATCCTTTGTTTCTGGAAGGGAGTTACCGGTATTGGAGGACTCCGTCTTCTCCTCAAAAACTTGCTTAGTTTCAATCTGCTGTCTGTTAATAGAGAATAGATTTTGGTATCAGTAACAGTACCCAAAACCCCGAAATTATATGCCTCAGCATTGATGATGTGTGTACATCTCTTCAATGAGGGAAAAGTGCTAGAGTAGCTTACAGATTGGCAGGTAAAATTTATAGTGGAGCTCTTCCACACATGAGAGGAGGAACTGGTCCCTGCCTCATCATGAAACAGTAGAGTACTCCACATCACGATATAATTCACAACAAAAGAATCTGAAGATCCATTTTGCTATCATCTTCTAAATTTAATTATAGCCTAATTTTGGTCCAAGGAATACATGTTGTAAAGGGACTAATGTTGCCCGGAAACACAACTTTGTACCATGTGAGACATTAGATTCCATTATTCTCAGGTTCAAAGTAGCTTTCAATTTGTACTTGAATATTTTGAGAATTTTTACTAGACCCTTTAATAATTAGATCCAAATAAATTGAAACAGATGCTTGCATCCTCATCATCCTATGTAATCTACATTCCAAGATACTTTTGAGTTTGAGATATAAGTTCTTTCATTACAGGCAACTTGTATCCCAAAGTACTGACATAAAGCAAGAGTTGTAAGAACTACTAATGTGTTAGCAGAATGGCCCCTACATTAGCAAAGAGAGAGTAGATGCCAAACCTTTGAAGTTGTGACTGTAACATATTCACATATGCTAGAAGTTCTTCCTTGCTTTTTACTGCATCTGCCTCTCTCTGAGCAGCCTCCTTTATTCGAGCTTCAGAATCTGCTTCAGCAACCCTGACCTTCTCCTCTCCTCTCACAACAGCTGCTTCTAATATCACAACACGCTCTCTAGCTTTTCCAAGCTCAGAACGCCATAAATGTGCCTCCTGAAAAGCAGAGTCTCTCTGCTTAACCAACTGATCTTTTTCTCTACTTATGGCCATGAATTTTTCTTCATACTCTCTCAGCTGAAGATATAAAAAGAAACCCCAATTAAACAACAATTAAAACGCCATCCAGTTTCAAATATTAGCATATCTCTTATCAACCCTAATCAAGGAAGAAAAAAAAAAAAAAAAAACTAAAAGTGACTATCTCAGGACTGCAAATTAACATTTTTCCATTATAACAGTGGAGATATTTGATCATTTTTGTTTTTTGAATAAGAGTTTTCTTCAAACTTGATTATTAAATACCATATCACATATCAAAAAAGAAGACTGCACAATGAAACATTATAAAAATGAGAGATTATTTTAGTACCTTCAACATGCATGTCTCCAGCTGTTTTGCTGAATCTTGTTTTACACGCTCGATTTCGGCGAAAGCAATTCTCCTTTGTTCATCCATTGTATAAGCTGCAGATGCTGCAGCCTCAGCTGCTTCAGCGGTCTCAGTTAGTTTATCTGCAATTTCTCTTATTGTCGAATCACGAGCACGAAGGTCCCTTGCCAAATTCTGTAATTCCTCATCCTTAACTCGTAATGTCTCCTGCAAGAAATATTTCCATGTAGTACTGAAGCTAGATAAAACTTAAAATTTAACGTACTTCACATTACCATCAATAGATTAAAAAGCCATGGTTGGCACCATGCCAAGAAATGCCAGTACTGGACAAGGCATGATTTGTATTAGCTGGTCCAGAACTGGATCGATATTTGGCAAACAGAAGTCAAGCCCAGTTGTATGATTTCAAAAACTCCCTAATGTAGGACAACTTTAAGAAATAGAGGTTCTATAGTTAATTGTTGGGAAAATAGCGTAGTATAGCATGGCATGATCTATAACTTATATTCTGATAATAAGATGCTCCCCAATTATTTCGCCGTAATTGCTCATAATCAAAATGCATTTTGTCTTGGTTGATGTGCTTTGGGCCTGTTTGGCTATGCTTTTGGAGAGGTGCTTTTGGCTTTTGAAACCTAAAAGCAACTTAGAAGAGTGTTTGGATGGCTAAGCAAAAGAGCCTCCCATTTTTGAAAGCTCCTTCAAGAGAAGCCCAAATTTCTGGCTTCTCATGAAAGAGCTTTCACCAAAAACACGGGAAGCTAAAATTTGTTTAATGAAACTTTTGTATTTGTCATTTTACCCTTCTATCGAACAAAAGCAAAATAAAAATTACACTCATATCCTCTCTTTCTCTCCTTCACTGTCATCTGCAACCCATTTTCCAGATTTTTTTTTTTTTTTAGATCCAAGCGATTTGTTTACAAAGAAACTCAAACAACACAAAAAATAATCAAACTTATGAGTAGATTTAACAAAGCTACACTATGAACCATGAAATTGATGCATTAAAGAAGTAGAGGGAAGGATTCAAAGGTAATGGGTTTGCTAGAGAGAGAGAGAGAGAGGTGTGAAAATAAGAGAATATGAAAATGAAGAGAAAAACTTGAGAGTACAGATAGTGAAAATTGCAGAGAAAAAAAGAAAGGTAAAAATGTGGAAGCTCAATCTTCCATGGCAGCAGAGAGATGTGTGGATGTGTGGATGTGTGGGTGTGTGGTGGGTAGGGTTGGACTGTTGTCTGTTGGTAATGGTGGTTTGGGTTAGATGTCAGCGACTCAGCCATTGAATGAGCTTGTTTTAGTTTTTTTTTTTTTTTTTTTTTTTTGAAGATCAGGAAAATATGAGTAAAGCTTTATCATTTGTTTTATTTATTTAATTTTTGAACTATGCTTTATTTTTATTTGACCTAATTATATTTATTATTTATTAACAAAAAATACATTTATCATTTGACTATCATTAAATTTTTATTTATTGAGTTT
Source organism: Acer negundo (assembly GCA_035582765.1). Lineage (NCBI taxonomy): Eukaryota > Viridiplantae > Streptophyta > Magnoliopsida > Sapindales > Sapindaceae > Acer > Acer negundo. The sequence goes on along the minus strand of CM069237.1, from coordinate 11,212,825 downwards.
ATTTTAAAATTATTATTATTATACCTATATTATTAATCAGTTATTTTAATTAGAAAAACATATAACTATAAATTTTTTTACCTATATTATTAATCATCTATTCTTATTAGGGCATTATGGTATATTCTAACTAGTAGATATTTTAAAATGTTTCAACCAAACAGTCTCAAAAGCTCTTTTAGATATAAAAGCTATTTTGAAATACATTATCTAATTAGTCTCCGAAAAGCTTGAGCTTTTGCTTCTCTTCTTCTCCTATCAAAAGCCAAAAGTAAAAGTTATCCCAAACGAGCCCTTTGTATAGAAACAAACTCTAAGTGTATAATTCATGGATTGTTGGCTGTGATAAAGAGATTCACAACCATACTTGACCCTTAAATTGAACAAGTCATTCTAATAAATCGTATCAGCATTCAACTACGATCTCAACTCCTAAACTTTGAATTTGTTCCCATATAATCTCGTGTGATTCAGCAATTGACTTCGGCCAGGAAGTTATTTGCTCTAGTACTAGATTAATGTAAAATGGTTCTGAAATGAAGGACGTAAGAAATTTTGATGGATGGGAAGATAAAAGACTGGGTGTTTAAGATTTCATTTGGATTTCAGAAGAAAATTGTTTGGTATTAAAAACTTATAGAACAGAGAATTAATTAATTGTGAATCCATAGCCAGTGAAAGTGCAATGAATAAAAACTAGAGTTTACGTGGGAAGAAATTAATAGTAAATGAAAGGAAAACTACAAGAAGAAAATTACTTTCTGACAACCACAAGAATATCAAATTTTCATTAACCCACTCTGGCAATTCTAAAAGCATGTATTTAAAACTCCTCCATTATATGTCCAATCAGGGAAATAAATCATATGATGGAAATTCCTAAGAACCCCAAACTCAGGAATTTTAAATAATAAAACTTAAACTCAATAAACTAAAGACCACATGAAGACTCATTACTCGACTTAAAATCAGTTAACTACACAAACTAACTTGATATAAATGCAGGACTTCATCTTTTTATGATCACTTTCTAAATTGCAAAATACAATTACACCTCAATTCCTATAAATATATTGGATATGCACTTCATATTTGAATTAAGAACAGAGTATCAGAACTATAATAAGTAAAAAGTAAAGATTCAAAAAACGAAAGGGAAATTGCATTGGTTTTACCTTCATAATGGTTAGATCATCCATTGGACCATCAGTAATTCTATTTGTAACCATTCCTAGAGCATTTCTCAAAGAAATCTGCATTGCAGCTTCAATTTCTTTGGAGCATTCCAGGGCTGTAGAATTCGCAGCAGCAACTACTGTCGCAACTGTGCCTAATTTTGCAGAACCAGTTCCACTTAAGGAGTTCACAGCCTCTTTATGGGCTTTCAGAACCAACTGTGCTGCACTGATTGTTGAAAAGGAAACAAAGAAAGATGAGGAAGGGGCAAGAGAGGTATCAACATTAGCAAGTTAAAATATGAAAATATATGTATATATAGTATTTATCTCCTAAGTACGCTATAATTTTAACAAAAACCAATACTGTTTTCATCAATTGTGTAAAGGTCTTGATTAAAGCTTTTGTTGTATTAATTAGTCTTTGAAGCTAATCAAGACTCATCAAGACTAAGAAAGCTTTCATCAAAACCTTTATACAATTGATGAAGATGGTACTGATTTCAACAAAATCGGTGTGCGGTGACTAAATAATCTCTACTATATGTTATAATTTGCATAGCAATGACATTCATAGTACACATTTGAACTACTAACTGTTTCTCTACTATATGTTTGGACATAAAATAACAGGCAAACTCTATATTTGTATATTCAATAGTAAAACCTTGTCAATCTTCTATTCTTCTTATAAATATATAGCAGGTATACATAAAAATAAAAAAATAAAAATTATCCTCTATATATAAGAGAAAATTGAAATAATAGAGCCACATCCTGCATTACAACATCTGAAATAACCAACAATGTGTGAAAAAGAATTGAATAACTTACTGTAGAGTTGATACCCAAGCTCTAGCTGCACCAGGAGTTTCTGCACAAAGGAAGTAGTCTTTTTTCTGTGGAGTCCCAATATCTAATAATATAGTTAAGAAGAATGCAATTACAGCAATACCAATTGAACCGTATAATGAAGTTCTCAATTGACTGAAACAAGAAGATCTTTATTTCTTTTTTTAAAAAGAAAAAAGAAAAGAAATACATAAGATTAATGTGGATACATAAACAGCAGCCATCATACTTGGGAAGTCCACTAAAGCACATAAAAGAGAAAATGAGGTGTTAATAGCCGTTCAAGATAGTTTAATCACAAAACTAATACTAGGAGCAAATATAAGCAATCAAGCTTAATTAGAAGACATCAATCTTACTTGAAGTTCACAGGTGACAATGAGATCGTGCTGTTTTCATCAAATGCAATGGTTCCCTTGACAGTTGGCTCATTTCTCCTCGTCCTAAATCAGGCAACCAGCAGGTAAACTTGATGATGGGGGTGTTCCAGTAAAAAAAGTGAAGCCACATATAAAATAATTTGCAATATAAACTTACTTGTATTCCATTTTTCCATTCGTTGGGTCCAAGATCACCCACCTTTCATTCCATTTCCTCAGCTATTGAAATAGTATACATCAGATAGATTATCATTACGACATAAAGCATAAGGTCATACTTTGGATAAATATTATCATGACATAGAGATACCACTAAACAATTATCCAAAGTTTCTACAAAGACTAATCCATACATTTCAGTGAGAAATCAAATTATATATTTGCATCCTTCAATAAGTTCCAAATTGATGACCAATTCCCTCTTAAATCACACATCTAACATGTATTTCCCAAATTATTCTAGCAATTCAAGTGTATCAATGATCTAATTTTAGATTACAAGTAAGCGAACTGAAGCAAATATCAGAAAATGGATCAGGAAATCAAGAGAGAGAAGATCATTTACGGTTTCGGATCGCTTGAGAAGCGGGCCCTGCAACAAGTTGCGACCAGAACCAGAAGCCAGCTGCCGTTTGATCCTCTCCAAGCTGTTTTCCGTGTCCCCAACTCTCTGCTCCGCCATCAAAATCACGCCCAACAAATAATACTATTAAAAATTCAAATTCACATGATTGTACATACACAGAAAAAGAGAGAGAGAGGGAGAGAGACTGACCGTGGAAGCTCCATTAGTAGATGCCATGGTAGATCAGTAGAATCAGAAATGTGCTTCTTGTTTTGGGTTTTTGATGTTTTTTTTTTTTTTCAATTACTGGTTTTTTTTTTATGGGGTGTTTAACGAGAAAAGGCTGTTAGGTTTGTTTCGTAGACTAGCAGTTGGTGATGGTGTCTTGGTGATGACTGTTCGTAAATCGCGTACATTTTCTTTTTCACTGTTTTTTTTTTTTTTTTTCACTTGGTTTGGTTAACTTCTTAGATTCACTTAGGTTCATTCGTTGCACGGACCATGGTACTGCGGTACTGTACAACCGAAGGGGTCCTTTTATTTATTTATTTATTTAATATTAGAAATGATATAGCATATAAAGTGTCTACATCTTGTAAATCCTGAAATTATATAGCAGTTAATACAATGTTGATACCTTGAAATGACATATAATTGAGAGATTACATCTTGTAAATCCTGACTCTTGTTTTTTTTTAATTATAATAGACAATATAGTTAAATGACAATCTCACATCTGAACATAATGCCGGTTCATTCGTTGCACCTCATGGTGACATCCTTTTATTTATTTAGACGGGACGTTGATAGCATCATTTTACTTTAGCATTGTTTTTTTTTAATTGATTGAAAACCGAATAAAGACGGTCAATTAATATGATGTTGAGACCTCATGTGCCATGTCATTTTAGAAAAAAAAAAAAAAAAAATTGGGTCTTCTAGCATTACTCTTGTTTTTTTTTTATTGAAAACTTAACGGTTCTGAATATTTCTGAAGACCGAATATAGACCGAAAATTGAAACTAAATGACATTTTTGTTTTTTTTGTTATCTCACATCTGAACATAATGCCGGTTCATTCGTTGCACGGACCATGGTACTGCGGTACTGTACAACAGAAGGGGTCCTTTTATTTATTTATTTATTTAATATTAGAAATGATATAGCATATAAAGTGTCTACATCTTGTAAATCCTGAAATTATATAGCAGTTAATACAATGTTGATACCTCATGTGCCACATCATTTTAGAAAAAAATTCGGGACGTTTAGCATTACTCTTGTTTTTTTTTAATTGAAAACTAAACGGTCTTGAATTTTTCTGAAGACCGAATAAAGACCGAAAACTGAAACTGGATGATATATTGAGATTATATAGCAATTAATATGATGTTGAGACCTCATGTGCCATGTCATTTTAGAAAAAAAAAAAAAAAAATTGGGTCTTATAGCATTACTCTTGTTTTTTTTTTATTGAAAACTTAACGGTTCTGAATATTTCTGAAGACCGAATATAGACCGAAAACTGAAACTAAATGACATTTTTGTTTTTTTTGTTATCTCACATCTGAACATAATGCCGGTTCATTCGTTGCACGGACCATGGTACTGCGGTACTGTACAACAGAAGGGGTCCTTTTTTTTATTTATTTATTTATTTAATATTAGAAATGATATAGCATATAAAGTGTCTACATCTTGTAAATCCTGAAATTATATAGCAGTTAATACAATGTTGATACCTCATGTGCCACATCATTTTAGAAAAAAATTCGGGACGTTTAGCATTACTCTTGTTTTTTTTTAATTGAAAACTAAACGGTCTTGAATTTTTCTGAAGACCGAATAAAGACCGAAAACTGAAACTGGATGATATATTGAGATTATATAGCAATTAATATGATGTTGAGACCTCATGTGCCATGTCATTTTAGAAAAAAAAAAAAAAAAAAAATTGGGTCTTCTAGCATTACTCTTGTTTTTTTTTATTGAAAACTTAACGGTTCTGAATATTTCTGAAGACCGAATATATACCGAAAACTGAAACTAAATGACATTTTTGTTTTTTTTGTTATCTCACATCTGAACATAATGCCAACTCATTCGTTTTTAAAGATAAAATTGTTTGAAAACATATAATTTGGCATGTATACCCTTATTACTATTAATTGTTATGTATTTTAATTTGATATGATACAAATAACTAAATAAAAATAATTTAATAAAAACTAAACCATTTTTATATAAATATTGCTAAGATATTATTAATGTTAAGGTATGATAAATACTAATATTGAAATGGTTTTGATTTTCACATAAAAAAAAAAAAAAAAAAAATTGAATGTTCAACAATGGAATTGAAGGTGACAGTATAATTAAGATTTTTTTATTATTATTTTAATTTGTGTATTGTTATTTATCATTAATAATATGTCAAGAGAAAGAAATTCGAATAATATAAAATTATTGTAATATTGGAAATAATTATCTTTGGAAGAATAATCTTGGAATTAAATATTTTAAATGTAATACAATGATTTAGAACTGGGGTCGTTTGGTTTGTTGTCTGAAAACTAAACAGTCCTAAAAATTTTTAAAGACTGAATATGGACTGAAATCTGAACTTAAATGATATGTTTTTTTTTTTCCGTACATTTGAATGTATTGTCAACACGTTTGTTTTTTAAGAGTTAAATTGTCTGAAATTAAGTAATTTTACAGTTATACCCATGTTAAACAATTATACATATAATATAGAATAAAAACAATCCAAAAATAATTATTATATATAAACACATGATCATGATCTTCTTATTCGATTACAAACAAACTTCATTTTTACTGAGAAAAGAAAAGGTTTTTTTTTTTTCAAAAAATAAAAGGAGCGGCAGGAAAACTCACACAAAACATTCTAAAAATAATAATATATAAATGCATCATCCTAATATCATAATAAAGTATTGATATTAAACACCAATATGAGAAGTGATTAAGGTTTTTTTTTTTTTTTTTTAAAGCTATTTAAAATAAACAATATATTAAAATAAATATTTCTATACCATATATAATTATGATGAAATTGGAAATATATTATATATGGGGGATAGTATCGGAAGAAAATATTTTTGATTGCATTTAATGCGATTTAGTGATTTGCAATTAAGTAAAAAGTCAGAATTTTTTAATTTTTTTTTTTAATTTTTTTTTTTGGGTATTTTTAAGTTGTTTAACCAATTAAAAAAAAAAACAAAACAACTTAATAATTATGATTCAGACCCATTAAGTTTTAAGTGGAAAAAACAAATGACCCCAGTGAAAAGTCCAGATTTTTTACTTTTTATTTTAAGTTGTTTTGCGGTATTTTAAAGTTGTTTGACCACTTACAAAAAAACAACTTAATAGATTCACTTCAGACTCATTAAGTGTTAAGTGGAAAAAAACAAACGACCCCGAATCGTATTTATGACACGTTTGCTAATTGGGAATTAGTGGAATCGAAATCAAGTTTCACTGGAAAAAGAATTGAAGGGAATCAGAATTAAGTTGCAAATTCCATTACTATGTTTACTAATTTTTTTAGAATTACAAATGGAATCAAATTTATATAAATTTGATTATATAAATACCCGTATGTACTCAAAATAGCTGTATACATACATATACATATGAGAGATGTATGAGTATAATTAAAGAATAAAGTTTTTTTTTTTTTTTCACAATTTGTTTTTTGCTTTAGTACAGGTTTTTTTTGTCAATTTTTTTTTTGTAATTCTCAACTCATATATATATATATATATGATCAGTGAAGTATGAAAAAAAAAAAAAAAAAAAAAAAGTGAACTGCGAAGCATATAAATAAATAAATATATATAGTTTTTTTTATAACAAAAATTAAGTTGAGATATTTTAGTAAAAATACCTCTTTTTAATCGGAAAAGGAAACTTGATCTCCAGGTGAGTGTGGGAAATCAAGTTCTCTTTCATTCATGAACTTAATTTCTAATATGTGTGTGGGGTCCACAAAATTTAATTCCCCATAAATTTAGTAAACACGGGAATTTGAAAAGCGAGGAACTTAATTCTCTCCCCCAAATAGGATTTATAATTAGTAAACACGTCATTATATTATAAATTTTCTTGTAAGAAAAATAAATAAAAAACTTAATGCGTTTGCTATCGTTTTTAAAATGGCATTTTTGAAAATTGTTTTTTAAAATGAAAATGATGTTTTTAAAAACGTTAATGTGTTTGGTAACGTTTTTTAAAAGTAGTTTTCAAAAACGGAAAACAATGTAAATGTGTTTTGTATTGTTTTTAAGTTTTGAAAACAGAGGAAAACAATAAAAGGTTGTTTTAGTTATAACTTTTAAAAAGTTATTGATAAGTTGGGATACTTAGACAAATGTGTTGTGGAAGCTTCTGGATTTTCTGGTGGCATCTATTTATTATGGAATAGCATCTAGTAGGGTTAAGCTAAGAGTGGTGGCAAGTTTGCGACATTCTATTACTGTTGTGATTACTGAGGGTTCTACCTTTTCGGTCCTCACGATGGTTTATGTCAACCTTAGTGTTGTTGTTAGGAAATCTTTGTGGGGCTATTTAAGTGCGCTTAGGAGATGTTTTAAGGGTATATGGGCTATCATGGGTGATTTTAATGAAACAGTTAGTAACAGTGAGAAAAGAGGTGGCAGAAATTGTTTCTCCAAAACAGGTCTTGCGGACTGGATTTATGAGGACAAGCTTATTGATTTAGGGTATGTCGGTCAACAGTTTACTAGGATGACTAGAAAAGGTATCTATGGGAGATTTAGGAGAGACTTAATAGAGCTCTCTGCTCTATGGAATGGAGGACCTTGTTTGCTGAACGTTTTGTGCGTCATTTACCTAGGATTGTTTCAGATCATTGTTCTATTATGATTTGCCTTCATAGTCTCCTTATCCCTCATAGTCTATTCAAGCTTTTCCGTTTTGAGGCTATGTGGATGAAACATAAGGAGTTTGGCGATTTAGTGCAGCAATTGTGGGATTTTCACAGGAGTGACATTATGGATAAGGTCTTTAATATGTCTGAGAAGTTGAAGGAGTGGAATAAAGATTTGTTTGGGTGTCTTTTCCATAACAAAAAAAAAAAAAAGAATTCTTGCCAGACTATATAGTATTCAGAAAAGTTTTGGTAAAAGATTTAGACCTAGTTTGGCTAATCTTAAGTTAAAGCTTCATAAGGAATACAATCTCATTGTCAAACAGGAGGAGATTTTCTGGCTTCAAAAATCTAGAAATACATGGCTTAGATAGGGGGATAGAAACACTAAGTTTTTCCACCTCTCTATCATGATAAGAAGGAGGCACAATAAATTAGAAGGCCTCATAGGGAGTGATGGTATTTGGCGGTGTGATAGTGATAGTATGAAGTCCACTGATATGTCTTATTTTCAAAATCTCTTCTCAGGTTAACCTTGTTCTCTCGGCTATGACAGTATTCCTCGGTCTTTTCCTAGCTTAGTGGGGAGTCATATGGATGATCCGTGTAGAGAGGTTAGTGCAAAGGAGGTGAAAGCTAGTTTATTTGGGATTGGCGGTCTTAAAGCCCCTGGCCCGATAGTTTTCCTGCTATCTTTTTTCAAAAACATTGGAATTTGTGTATGAAGGATTTAGTCAAGCTGGTGGTGGACAATTTTAATTTGGGGTGCTTTTCCTGCAGTTCTTAACCAAACGCTCATTACTTTGGTGTCTGAAGTCCCTAGTCCACTTGACATGTCTCAAGTTAGGCCTATAAGTCTTTGTAACACTATTTATAAGGTTACCGGTAAACTTATTGTTCAAAGACTTATAAGTCTTTTACCTAAATTGGTTAGTCCTAATCAAGTGGCATTTGTCTTTGGCAGATAAATTTAGGATATATTGTGGTGGCTCAAGAGGTCCTCAATAAGTTCAGATTTATGAAAGGTAAGAAGGGCTTTATTGCTTGGAAAATTAACTTTGCTAAAACTTATGATAAGCTTCAATGACATTTTATAAGAAATGTTATTACTGAGATTGGTTTAGAGGGTTCGTTGGTGGATCTTATTATGTGGTGTGTTACCTCTATGAAGTATAGGGTGGTGTTAAATGGAGAATTGATGGATTCCTTCACTCTTGGATGTGGTATTAGGCAAAGGGACCCAATTCCTTATCTGTTTGTTCTATGTATAGAAAAGCTCTCTCATTTAATTAATCAGAAATTGTCTCTAAGTCAATGGAAATGTGTCAAGGTCTCTAAGGGGGTCCTGAAATTTCACATTTATTTTTTGCGGCTGATCTTATCCTATTTGGTCATGCTTATCCTTATCAAGCTGGTATTATAAAGGAGTGTCTTAATGTCTTCTGCGATTTATCTGGATTCTGGACAGGAAACCAGTTTCAATAAGTCTATAATTTTTTGCTCAAATAATATTAAAGAGATGGATGCTAAGAGTATTGCTAACATTTGTGGTTCTCCCTTTACTAAGAATCTTGGTAAGTATTTGGGTGTTCTCCTTATTCATAGTAGAGTCAATGCTCATACTTATGTGGAGGTAGTGGAGAAAGTGCAAAAGAGACTGGCTGTTTGGAAAAGTAACTCGCTGTCTTTGGCTAGAAGAGTTACCCTTATCAAAGCTGTTTCTTCAACTATCCCAGTGTACACTATGCAACCTGTGAAATTTCCAGGTGAGGTGTGTAAGAGGCTTGATAGGATTAACAGAAATTTCCTTTGGGGCCACACCTATGATGAGAAAGGTGTGCACCTGCTTAAGTGGGATGTTGTTTGTTTGCCCAAAAGCAATGGTGGTCTGGGAATTAAGAGATCGAAGGTGGTGGCCTGGGAATTAAGAGATCGAAGGTCATGAATCAGGCTCTTCAGGCTAAGGTTGGTTGGCGTTTGATCTATAATGATAATGGCTTATGGTGTAAACTCCTAAGTTGTAAGTATCTTAACTCTAGAAATTTCTTAGAGCATGGGCTTAGTAAGGGGGTTTTATGTTCCAGTACTTGGAGAGCTTCTGTGTTCGATGCAGAGTTGATTAATAAAGGTATGAAATGGAGAGTGGGAAGTGGTGAGCAAATTTGTTTTTGGACTGATGATTGGGTTCCTTATATTGGAGTTCTTCAAAGTCATGCTTTAGTTATCCTCTCAAAGGACAACTTGTGTCAGACTATTAGCTTTTATCTGGATGATGGTCAGTGGAATGTTCAATAGCTTGCTTTGGTTCTCCCTTGGAGTATTGTTCACAGAACTTCCAGTGTCCATACGGACAAGAGTCATAGTGGTTTTGCTAGAGCTACTTGGGGGTGGTCTAAAAATGGCAATTTCTCTGTTAAGTCAGCTTATTTTGAGGCTTTGAATTTAAATAATAGGTGTTTGTGGGATTGTAAGTTTATTTGGAAGCTAAAACTTCCCCCTATAATTCAATATTTCTTTTGGATTCTTCTTCATGGTAAAGTTCTTACTAATTCTCAAAGAATTGTGCTTGGGATAGGCTCTGATAGCTCATGTCCCAGGTGTGAGACTACTATTGAGGATGTTGATCATCTTATACCGGATTACAGGTACTCTAGGGAAAAGTTGTTTAGTGGTGTTTCTTTGTCTAATTCCTATGTTGGGAACCTGGATGTTTGGTTTATGACCAACCTGAAGAATGACGCCATGGTATCTGATAAGGTCCTTTTCGACTTCTTTTTGCTTCTACTGCTGCATGGTACATCTGGAAATGGAGATGTAAGTAAGCTTTTGTACCTGATTTTGTTATCCCCCAAGACCCCCATATATGTATTAGTGGTTTTTGTTGTGATTGGTGGGTAGCTAATGATACTGGAGTTAAGATTCCTTCATTATTTTGATTGCTTGGATTCCTCCTCCTATTGGTTGGGTGAAGTTGAATGTTGATGGCAGCTGTGATCCCAAATTTTGGCACCATTACGGCTGGTAGGGTGTTAAGAGACCACTTGAAGAACTGATTGAATGATTTTGTCACTTTGTGAATAATAAAGGTGTTGGGAATGCTCTGGAAGTTGAGCTCTGGTGTATGTATGATGGCTTAAAGATGGCGTGGGATTCTAGTTTTCGTAAGATTATTATTAAGACTGATTCTATCTCTGTTATACAGCTTCTCTCTAAAGCTATCCCCACTAATCATCCTCTTTTCAGTATTGTTGTGGAATACTCTGCTCTCATGGCAGCCGACTGCGATGATTCATGTCTATAGGGAAGAGAACAGAGTGGCTGATGGGTTGGCCCATTTGAGGTATGTGTTGAGTATCGACTGTCGGATTTTTGATGCTCACCCGTTTGATATTTATGGCGTGTTCCAAGAAGATTGGAATGACATTGCCAAACCCAGAATGTGTTCTTCCTCCCATCTCTTTTCTTAGTGCTTTTGGTCTTAGGCTGTTGCTCTCCCTTGTACCAAAAAAAAAAAAAATTGTTTTTTGTTTTCAAAAACACATTTTATAAAACACTTGCCAAACAACTTTAAAATTGTTTTTTGTTTTTTTAAAAAAGAAAACATTTTTATAAAATGGATCCAAACGCCCCTTAACATTTTTATAATATATATATATATATATTTCAATGTGACCTAGTGTTCCTTGGCAATGTTCCAACTTCCAGCATATGTAGTGTATGTATATATATATATATATATATAAACTTTCAAGTGAGGGATCCCTTACTTTAATTTTAGTAAAGACCTTGATGAAATCATATCAATTTTTATGAATTTTTTATATGAATTTTTTTTGTGGATGGTATGTTCATTAAAATCTATCTATGAATAAAATTTGATAATTTTTCAAATAATAGAACTACTTTTTAAAAGAATTTCTTACATTTCTCTCATTTTTCTGATGCTTTCATATTTAACAAAATCAGGATAAATAGTTTTAGTGTTTGAAAAATTTTCAAATTTTATTCACAGGAATATTTCATTAAACTTATCATCTACAAAAAAATTTAAATCAAAATTCGTAAAAATTGATGTGATTTCATCAAGGTCTTTACCGAAATCAAAGTAAATGATCACTCACTTGAAAGCTACTATTATATATATAAGTAGTTTTCACATCAGTAAGAATTGATATATTTATATTAATGTATTGTATGTAAGTCGTTGATTAAGCATAAGTGAATGTTGACTAAGTCAAAATAATTGAATATAATAGCTAATATTTAAGAAACTGATATCAGTGCGCACCGAGGAAAAAATGACAAATATATATCAAATATTGCATGGTGTTAAAACTTTTACCTTTGGTTATATATACTTGCAAAGTTTGTTGACCTTTAAAGTTAATTATCGACATGAAAAAGTTAAAATTTGTCATAAGAAATTTATTATCATATAAAATAATTGCGATTTTAAATGAAATTAAAAGAGGATTTACAATTAGTCAATAACAAATGAGGGGTAGGAAACATCAATTTTTACTTATTCTTTCATTTTTCGTTAAGTTGTTCCTTACGTTCGTAAAAATGGCCCTTGTAGGTATCTTTTTCCAAAATTTTCACAATCAATGGTCACATAATTAGCTAAAAGTTTAACGGCTCGTTTGTTTTTCCATCTGAACACTTAAAGTTCATCAAAATGGTTTAGTAAGATATTTTAGTTTGTTTTTTAAGTGATTTGAGATCTGAAATGCCATTGAAAACATCTGAGAAAAAAAGATGGAATTTTCAACTATTATCTGAAGACTGGAAAATTGGATATGTTTTAACCCCTTGATTCCATAAATGCCCTTAGACAGAATTTACAATTACCATAGTTTCTTATTTTAAACAAAAAAATTTTTGGACATTTGTTCGAGCATGGAGGTTGCCAACAACCTTGATGATGGAGGTTGCCGACAACCTTGATGTTGGAGGAAAGGAGGTTGGCGTCCTCTGATGTCAAGTAGACACCAACCTTTGCGAAGGCAGTCGATGACCTTTTCAGATAATCTAAAAGAGTGATAAAAAATAAGATCTAGAGAAGAGTAGAAGAAGATCCGGAGAAGAACAAGAAAAATAGAACAATAAAGAATAAGAAAGAAAAAGAAATCTGAGAGTGAGAAAGAAGAAGATTTGTAGAAGAGTATAAGAAGATGTGGAAAAGAACGAGAAAAAGAGAACAATAAAGAACAAGAAAGAAAAAGGAGATTTGAGAGAGAGAAAAAAAGAAGAAAAAGAGTTCCAAAGAATTCTAATTATATATATTTATATATTATTATATATTAATACATAAATCTATTAATAATTAAAAGGGTCAAATTGTCATGTTACTAGTTTTCAGACATTGATATTCAAACATCATAAATAAAAAATAAACACATCATCCATATTTCAAATTTCAGTCACCATTCAGACTTTAATCTACTTCAGACTTATTCAGACTTCAGACAAAAAAACAAACGTCATTTTAAGTTGTCATTGGACTTTAATTGACTAATTAAAAAAAAATGACACAATAAATTGCAAAAAAAAAAAAAAAAGGATGGATCTTCATTGTCTTTGAGATGAATAATTGAGATTAATATATATATTTTTGGGAGAACTTTATTTCTAGCCAAAAAAATTAGTGGCTTTACTATTTTTGTCCAAGATTATCATTTGTACTGTTTTTGTCAAAATTTCCACTTTTTGGACAATATTGCTCTTTCTTTATAAATTTTTTTTCTTCTTTCTCTCTCTCATTTTCTCACGCCTTCTTCTTCTTCTTCTTCTTCTTCTTCTTCCTCTCATTCTTCTCTCTTTCTCTCCTCAAGTTTTTTCAGATTTTTTTTTTTAAATTCAGTTTTTTTTTTGGTCGAAAATTTTCATGGTTTAAATAAGGTTTAGATTTGAGTTTGGGTAGTAGTTGTGATTGTGCTTAATTATTATTATTATTATTTTTTCAGATTTATGGTTGTATTTAAGTTTGGGTTATGATTGTTTTTATGAATGGTGGGAGTTGTGTTCGAGGTTGGGTTTTGTTGAAAAACAAAATTAAGAATTTTTTCGAATTTGATCTTTTTAAGAAAAATTTTTCAAATTTCATTTTGTTTAAACACACCAGGCCAAACGAATTAAACACACCAGACAAAACTAATTAAACACATCAGACAAAACTAATTAAACACACCAAACCATCAATTAAAACATACTAGGTCACTAATTAAACACACTAGATAAAACTCATTAAACACATCTGGACAAAAACAATTAAACACACTAGGGCAAAACGAATTAAATACACTAGGCAAAATGAATTAAACACCTGGTATGTTTAATTCATTTGGCCTAGTGTGTGTAATTCATTTTGCCTGATGTGTTTAATTCGTGGTCTGGTGTGTTTAATTGAAGTGTGTTTAATTGTGTTGCATTGATATGTTTAATTGATTAAACACACAATACCATCAATTAAACATACTAGGCTACCAATTAAACACACCAGGCAAAACTCATTAAACACACCAAGACAAAAACAATTAAACACACTAGGGCAAAATGAATTAAACACACCATGCAAAATGAATTAAACACCTGGTGTGTTTAATTCATTTGCTGGTGTGTTTAATTCATTTGGCATAGTGTGTTTAATTCATTCTGTCTGGTGTATTTAATTCGTGGCCCGGTGTGTTTAATTGATTACAACTAGTGTGTTTAATTAGTCATGTGTGTTTAATTGATTACAACTAGTGTGTTTTATTGGTTTGCACCTAGTGTGTTTAATCGGTCCCAGATGTGTTTAGTTGTGTTTTTCTTGGGGTGTTTAATTGATTTACATCTGATGTGTTTGATTGATTACAACTGGTGTGTTTAATTAGTCTAATGGTGTGTTTAATTGGGTCACCTTTCCCTACTTATGTTTAATTAGTCCCCAGTGTGTTTAATTGGTTTACACCTGGTGTGTTTAATTTTTTCAACCCAATTAAACATACCAGTAAGTCAGAACACAATTAAACACACCAATCTGGAAAAAAAATATATATATATAGAAAATCTAGACTCTCTCAACTTCAAACGAAAATATAGATAAAAAAACATAAACACTGAAAAAAATTTAAATAAACAAAATCTGGAAAAAAAATTTAAACCAAACAAAATTTGAAATTTTTTTAAACAAACAACACTCAAACTTAAGCACAACAACAACCACAACCTAGAAAAAAAAAAAAATGAGATCTGAAAAAAAAAATTTTAAAATTTTGAAAATTAAACACAACAATACAACCATAAATCTGAATTTTTTTTAACTATAACCACAACTACAACTCAAATCCAAACCTTTTTTAAATTTGGAAATTTTTCAACAAAAAAAAAAAAAACTAAAAAAATCCGGATAAATTTTCAAATCTGAAAATTTTTGTTTTAAAAAAAACATAATTTTTTTAAAAAAAATCCCTAAAATCAACCATAATTACTAACCCAACCACAATCACAACCCAAACTTAAAAATCTGAAAAAGATTTCAAATTTTTTTAAAAAAAAACTAAAATTCTAAAAAAAATTTGGAAAAAACGTGAAAGAGAAAGAGAAGAGAGGAGAGAAAGAGGGAAGATCGGACGTCCGATCTAATTTTATTTATTTTTAAATCTGAAATATTTTTTAAAATCTAAAAAAAAAAAAAAAGAGGCGTGGAAGAAGAAGAAGAAGGAAGAGAGAGAAGGAAAGAAAGAATGAGGCGTGAATGGAGAGAGAAGAGGAAGGTGTGAAATGAGTGAGAGAAAGGAGAGAGAAGAAATAAGAAAAAAAAAAGGGCAATTATGTCTTCACAGTCCATTTAATGACAAAAACAATAAAAATGATAATGTTTGACAAAAATAATACATCATCTTAATTTTTGACTAAAAAGACATATTTCCTCTATATTTTTTGACAATATCTATTAATTCAGGACCATGTATTTTTTTGAAAGCTTTTGTCATTGGTAGGATTCGAACCGCTGATCTATGAGTCATTTATTGTGTTCCTCTATATATGTATATGTATTTGTCTCAATATATCGAATATAATTCTTTTCCCATTTCTTCCTCTCTCAAATTCTATTTGGTATCAAAGCCTTTTCTAGCAGCTTTCGTTGTTCTCCATCGTCGATATCCTGTTGTTGCAGGATGTCGACGGTGAAGTTGTTCCTCCTGGCGACCAAGTCGGTGCAGTCTGACGTCTTCCGTTATTACGCCACTGGTAACTTCTTCTTCTCCATTGCTTCTTTCTTCCTTCTTCAGCCAGATCTTCCAGATCCAGTCGCTGGATCTTCCTATGGTTGTTGCTCCGACAATGGCGACCTAGTTGGCATCGTCTATCATTTTCCGATAGCTTCCTCCAGCTGTTTTTCACCTGTTCTCCTTTGTCGACTTTGTCATTTTTTCGTCAGATCCAACTGGATCTACCCCGATCTAGTTGGATCCTCTTCTTAGCTATAGTTCAACTGTGGAGCTAATTTTTTCAGTCCTCATTGTACATTTTACCTCTGTGAAGAAGACTTTGTCTCGCTTTCTTCTGTTAGTGGTTTCTACTGTCTATGGTCTATGGTGTGGTGAGGCCAACTCTTGGTGGCATAACTACACGAGTTCTTGTTTTTTTTTTTTGAATATTTTTTGTTGCATCAGAGGGATTTGTACTATTTGAATATTTGGGGAACATCAATGACTTTTCTGGAAAAGTAAAGTTTTTATTTTATTTTATTTTATTTTATTTTTATTGCTCAATTGGGTATTAATTTAATGCACATATCATAGACATATTTTTCCAAGCATAGGGATGATTTTTGGTAATTTGTTGTGGAGCTTATTTGTCCAGTCCTCATTGTACCTTTTACCTCTGTGAAGAAAACTTTGTCTCGCCTTCTTCTGTTGGTGGTTTCTACTTTCTATGGGCTATGGTATGCCTTTTGGTGGCATAACTACACAAGTTCTTCTTCTTCTTTTTTTGAATATTTTTTGTTGCATCAAAGGGATTTATGCTCTTTGAATATTTGGGGAACATCAATGACTTTTCTGGAAAAACAAAGTTTTTTTTTTTTTTTTAATGCTCAAGTGGGTATTAATTTAATGCACATATTATAGACATATTTTTCCAAGCATATGGATGATTTTTGGTAATTTGCTGTGGAGCTGATATTTCCTCTGGTTATTGCTCAGGCAATGGCGACTTAGTTGGGGCCGTTTATCGTTTTCCGGTAGCTTCCTCCATCTATTTTTCGTCTGTTCTCCCCATTCTCCATTGTCGACTTCATCATTTTTCCGCCCGATCCAGCTGGATCTTAGATTTACCCCGATCTAGTCGGATCCTTTCTCAGCTCTGGTTCAATTGTGAAGCTAATTTTTCCAGTCCTCATTGCACCTTGTACCTTTTATCTCGCCTTCTTCTTTTGATGGTTTTTACTTTCTATGAGCTATGGTGTGGTGAGACCAACTCTTGATGGCATAACTACATGAGTTAGAGTTTTGTGCTTTTTGAATATTTTGGAAACATTAATGATTTTTCTGGAAAAGTAAAGTTTTTTTTTTAATTTTTTTTTAATTTTAAATGTGGGTATTAATTTAATGCTCAAGTGGGTATTAATTTAATGCACATATCATATACATATTTTTCCAAGCATGAGATGATTTTTGGTAATTTGTTGTGAAGCTGATATTTTTTGTCTTCATTGTAACTTTTTCCCTCCGACTATTTTTTGGTAGTCCTTTGACCTGTCTTGGGTTATCTTTCCAACAACCCAGTTGCTTCTCATTTGGTGCTATGATATTATTGATCATAGTGGGTCACATTGGTGGCCGTTTGTTGTTCACATTAGTTGCCGTTTGCTCCAATAGTTAGTCACATTGGTGGCTATTTTCTTCGTTTGTTGGTAATAGTGGTGACCGTTTGCTCCAATAGCTTCTCTCTTAATGTTGTGATCTGTTGATCACAGTTGGTCACATTGGTGGCCGTTTGTTTGTCTTATTGATGGCTATTTGTTCTGATGTTTAGGTCGAATGGTAACTTTCGTTCTGGTGAGGAAATCGTTGGATTTCGCAAGCTGAGCATTATCGATATCCTTGCTCAGCTTGAGGGGGAATGTTGGAATATTATGGTGTTTATTATTGTTTGTCTGAGTGATGTGAGAGTTGTAAGGTAATGGGTTTTTTATTATTTATGTAGGTAAGTGTGTTTGTTATTGTATATTGTGTATTATTATTAGGAGAGAGGTGTTGAAGTGTTAGTTCCTCTATATATGTATTTGTAACTCTGTAATTTTAATTATCTCAATATATCGAATATAATTCTTTTTCCATTTCTTCCCCCCTCAAATTCTATTGTACTCTAGACAATTCTGGTGTTGAAGTTTAAGGGAATAGTAGGCAACCCTTTTATGGAAAAGCTTTGCTTCTTTGGAAGAAAATCCTCAGTAAAGTTTGGCCAATAATGAATATATGTCTTTTTATATGGTGTTTCATCAAAATCTCAATAGTGCCTTTCTTCCTCTATATTGTTGTTATTCGATTATGACATAAAGTGCCTTTAATATGAGAACACGTTAGTGACTTTGGGTCTATGTCTCATATCGTTCCAAATTTTAATTACTATTGGATCTTTTGCTTTTCTAGCAAGGGCGAGGAGGGTGAGTTTGCTTAGAAAAAGGTTACAGGGAATAATTTGGTTCCTTCTCCTACTTGATTCTTGTCATTTATTCCTATCAGAACAGTGAGTAACATTATTTATTTAGTTTTTGTTTTAATATAAGATTATATCTAAACTATGAAAATAATACGGGGTTGAAATTTCTTTAAAATTATTTATTTATCACTCTAAACTAGTTTGCTATATGTCATTGAATGTGCAGTTGGCGGAGGTTATATGGCCAGATGATGGAGGATCAATTTTTTATGCAGCCAACTTGTTTCTTTTACAAAACTTCTTAACGGTTATTCTACTCAACATAATGTTTACAATAGCTACAAGGACTTGGGCTACACTTGCTAAAGCTATATGGGCGAAATCTGCTTTTAATCTTCTTCTTTACATTCATGGGGCTCATGTAATTTAAATTATCATTTATGTTTTGATTAATTATTAACATAATTTAAAAAATTATAATTATATTTAACCAATTATACCATCAAGTGATTATTATTATTTTTAGGTATTTTAAGGCTTATGGTACGCTTTTGCCATAGCAAAAGAGATCGAATGCCGGAAGGAAGCTTGCAAACATCATGCTTCAGAGTGTCTTCCTACAATTGTTTGCAATGTTGATTTCAGAGACTACAAATTTATAAATGAATTTTACCGAAAAAAAAAACTCGAAATACAACTACTTATGATTTTGGAATATATCATGATGCTCTTGAGTTTGGTGTAGTCGAGTTGAGGAATTTTCCTATGAGGGTTTTACATTGTCTACGGTGGGGTCTCCAAAACCTCAGGTTTGTAATTCAAACTTTATTTACTGTCAAATAACCATATTGGGTGGAGTGAATTTATTTATTTATTTTAATTTTTAAGACTGTGAGTCATTTGCCTAAGCCACTAGCTCTTCCATCTACCAGCTGAGCTATGCCCCTGTTAGCATGAATAGTGGAGATTAAAAATTAAAATATAATTAAAACAATTTTTTTTTTTTTAAAGATGGATCTATATTGTTAATCTTTAAGATGAAAGGTGGAGATCACTTTTTTTTTTTTTTTTTTAAACAAGAATAAAAACATTAATAATAAAAAAATCAATCTCTCAAAAAAAAGGAAGGAGAAAAAAAAAATCAAATAATAATAAAAAATTATAAAAAAAAAAAAAGTGGAAATCCAACCCTTAGATCTCCACCTTGATCATTGGATCTCCATCTCAAGGATGGAGATCATTGGGAGGAGGTCATGCCTCCACCCTCGATTTTGCCGAGGGAGGCTCCTCCCTCAATTTTGTGGGGAGGAGACATCGTGTGTGCCTTATCCCTACGTTTTCCATCACACGAGATGGAGATCCATTAGATCTCCATTTTTTTTATTTTGTATTTCATTTATTTTTTCTTTTTAATCTGTTTTAATTTTGTCTTTTAATTTCAATCTCCACTACCTAAATGAGTTATTTTAACATATTTAAGGACTAGTTTGACTAAAAATGCAAAAAAATAAGTACAAAGCTGATGTTTCCTCATTTGTTAGGAACTTAATTGTAAATCCCCCTAAATTAAATATATATTGCGAAATTAAGCAAATTAAATAAAGTTTAAAAATTTACAATTTACACTTATCCCTAATCATTATATCCAAAAGAAAAAAATGAATACATTTAAGGTTTTTTTAATTAAATTTGTGACTTTTATCTTTCATTCACAAATTTGTTATGAATTTAAGTTTGTTATCTGTTATTTATTAGTATAAATGAATGACATTCACCATAAATTCACATTGAAGAGTGGTTTTATAAGGCTATAGCTTTATTGATATATGTATGATTGAGTATATCGATGACCTTGCTTCTTCAATAAATGAAAATTTGAATAATCAATAAATGAAAAATTGAATAATGTAATGGCATTTTTTTTCACAATGAATGCACTTTTTTTTTTTTTTTTTTTTTTATAAAGCGGTCATCATTGTGGGTGGAGGTCTGTGGCATCTTCTACGAGAATGAGTTTTGTAAGGATGCATTTGGTACGCGGATGGGACAGGACATGATAGGACATCTTCTACGAGAATGAGTTCTGTAAGGACGCATTTGGTACGCGGATGGGACAGGACATGATAGGACAGGACGGGATGAGACGAGACGGGACAGGACATGATTGGATAGGACAGTTGTTCCGTATTGAGTTTGGAACGTCTAGGACAGAACAGTGGACTGTATTGTTATGCGTTTGGTATGGCTGGGACAGGACATGACAGTATAAGATTCAAGAGGTTCAAATGACCAGAGTGCCCTTCTTCTCCGGTCTAATGTTTGTTACCACATTATAATGACATATGGGACATGACGGGGCATCTTTTATTTGATTTTATTAAATACATTTTTTTTATATATCAAATAAATTCAAAATTCAATTACAATAATAATTGTATATATATGCTTTCATTTTTTCTTCATTTCAAATTTTTATTTTACAATATTAAATTTTGTTTTAAAATAAACATCATATTTATAATTTCAACCTTAAAGTTATTTCCATTGTTTTTAGAAAGAAAAGAAATGTTATTTTCCCTTTTCATGTACATGATTCTCACCTATTAATTTTCAATATTTATACTAATAAATTATTTTTTAAAAGATTAATTTATAATTATTACAATGTCTTATTATCCAGGTTAACATGTCAATTTATATATTTGTATTTTTTTTAATAACGTGTAATTTTTTTTTTTTTTTGAAAAACAAGTTTATTCAAAGCCATCAAGGCCTGAAGAAAATAACAAAGACAGTAGCACACCGTCTCACAACACTAACAAAAGACCAAAGCCTAAACAGAAAATACAAGACTCAAAATAGAAAACAATAGCTACACAAGAAAACAGAACAAAAACAGAGACCAACATGTAATTATTGCAATATTGATTCTACTGTGCTATTGATTATATTATTGTTTTTCAAATAATGAAGTTTGAGGATTGAACATATATGTAGTTCAAGTAATATTTCTCAAACCAAGTTAGCCTGATATATGTAGTTCAAGTAAATTATTAATATTACTAAATAACATGTGATCCAATAAAAAAGTTAGCCTAATATAAATGTTTACGAACATAATAACATATAATCTGTGACACAAACATGTTCACAATTGACAATTCCAACAAAATATAAGTTTCAAACATGTTATCAGATAACATATAAACGTGTTCATTCATCTAAAATTGTCTTCACGAAATCTGGCTTATAGAAGTCATTCAAGTCATTCCAAGTGCGCAATTGGTGTGGCTTATTTCCGAAATACATTGCAACTCGTATCACTTGTATACGATCAAGACCCATACCCTTAAGCTCAACACTTAACGGGTCATTGCATCCCTTCCCGTAATAGCCTCAGTCAACTTAGCAATATCTGCAGATGTCTTTTCCATGCTTTTTTCAAACATATTGGTGATGTCTGCTGCTGCTAAACTAACAGACCTCTTTCTCTTCCGCTTTGATGTTTGTTCTGTACTTAGAGTAGAGGAAGCAGAGGCAACATTAGAGGGAGTAGACATAGGCTGAGTGAAACCAGACATGTCCTTCTCATCATTTACTAGTCCCATGTGATCCAAAGCATCTGTTGCGGATTCAACCATATTGCATGTTGCTCGATCTTTCCCAAACACTACTACAGTCGTTCATAGTGTGTGAATGGTCTATTAGCTGCATAATTCTTGTTGGAATGTTTCTATCACAACAAACAAATATATGTTAGAACATTAAAACTATTATATATATATATCATAACAATAAAACTATTAATTGATTATATATATAAAAGAGAATTAATATAACAATTAACCTTAAAGTATTTCTGTAGGATTTCAGGACTGTTGACAATAACACATTTGTGAGTGTCATCCCAACCGAACCCATTTGTGTTGAGCATATCATAGGTTGCTGAATATCTATCTTTCATTCGCTTCATTTTGTTTTGCATATGTTTTACCGTTATGGTAATATTTTCAATTTCTTCACGCATCTTTGAAACGACTTGATCATAGATATCAGACCTAAAATTACCAGTATTGCATCTACCACTATCAACAACAACCCCTTCAAGGATGCTAATCAATACATCCTCTTCTTCAAGTGTCTAATTACGTCTATTAGATATATTTTAGTTTCCTATCATTCAATACAGTTTATAACATAAAAGAAAACTAATAAGAAAATTTAATACACAAATAATTATTTAAGAGAATTAATACAAATACATGAATTTAGAAAACAACAACAAAATATTTTATCAACAAAGTTCAACAATGTATTTTATCAAGGATTAATCTAAAAAAAAAAAGTTCTCAAGTTCATAGACAATAATGTTTAACAAAATCTATATATATATATATCAAGTTCATAGACAATAATGTTTAATGAAAAAAAAGTCTCTCAAGTTCATCACTTGATCATCTCCAAGCATCAAACATCTCTCAGGCTAGATCATCTCTCTATTGACTCCATTCATTGCTTCCTTCAACGACATCAATATATTCTAACTCATTTGGTACACCTTTCCTAATAGATTCTAACTCATTTGGTACATCTTTCCCAATAGATTCTAACTCATTTGGTACATCTTCCCCAATAGGTAAATCATCAAGTGTGATTGGTGTGTATTCCTCATGATCAACATCCATGTATATCCTGATAAAATTATGTAGCAAAGCATAAGTGTACTCTACCGGCACAATTACGGGTAGGAGTAAGTTTATGTATTACAGCCAATATACTTCGTGAATAAACAAAATCCATCCTACAACCACACTAATAATATTTTTTTTTTTGAGACAATGGATTAACAACTGATATAATAGGAAATGAAGAACAATAATATATACACAGGAGGAAAAAAAAAACTGCCAATTTATTACTATATAAATTGACAGCAGCACATAACTTCACAAATTGTATAACATTTGTTTAATAACTTCCATGAATTGGTCTTTGAGAAAATCAATTAATCTAAACTACTTCAAAATTGCATCATTAATTCATGGCAAGGGTTCTTATGAATCTCCCAAACGAGACAAATGTAGATATGCATCAATCTCATACCCATATATATATATATATACATATATATATATATATATATATATATATATATATGCTACAACCACACTAATAATTAACTCATATATATCTATGCTACAACCCATATACATACCATATCTGATAAGTATAAAAGTTCTCCTTTTTGGCCTTTTGATAAGTATATATCCACAGCAGCTAATGCAAACCATTTAGATACAAGCAAAAATACATTATGGACATCTTTACAATAAGAAAACTTACAAAAATATTAGGACTAACAATCCATATATGGTCAAATGGCCTAACCAATATAGGCAAAACAGAACTCTAAGAAGCCTTATGATTATCTTATGATTAAAGCATTGATTATATTACCATATTATATTATTCTTGTTAATGCAGAAGTTTAAGACCTATATAACAGTTCTCCATAAGTTAGATGACAAAAACGAATTGTAAAGCATGCAAGTTCACTCAAACCCTTTGCATACTAATCAATATCATATAATCTGGATTAGTAAAAACTCTCATAAACTAAACAAAATTTTACAATTTCAGGTGAAAACAAACAAAAACCAGAATACACCCAATTTCTCCGGAACTAGACCACATCAAACATCAATCAATGCTAAAACCCAAACAACCACAAACCAAAGCCTAAAAACTACAATCACAAGAAGAAAAAGCTTAAAAATCTGAGCAGCAATCACCATGTCAAAGTGTGTTTTTATGATAAAGTTTCAAAATTCAAAGTGAAATAGTCAAATAAAACAAAAAAACCAATATCAACACTTAAATTGTAAAGACTTCATCACCGAACAAAACAAAAAAATCAAACGGGAAAACAGAGCAGAGCAAAACAAAACCACAAATCTAGACATCCCCTAGCAGTCACATGCAAAGCAAAAACAAAACCAAAAACATAGACAAACAAGTCAAAGCAAAACCTAGAAACACCTTAGAAGAAAACATTAGATTGAAGAGAGAAAGAGACAAGCTCACCATTTCAAAACGAAATCAAAACAAACAAAAATAAAATCGAACAAAATCATACATAGTTCAATGGTGTACATGTGCAACGGTAACCAAGTCGGCGTCGACAATGAGTTACGGCGGCAACAGAAGTCGATTGCCTGGCTAGGGTTGGCTGGAATAACATATCGGGTTGAAGAGATGAGAGAAGAGAAAGAGAGAAGGGAAGGGTTTTAACTTATATGGTACATGGCTGTAATTTTTTGAAGAATCGAAGGGCAAATATGTCATTTTGACACCTGTCCCATGCCATAGAACAACTTGGCTGAGGGTCTGGTGTGGGACAGTTTTTTGTGAAAATTATCCCACCTTGTCCCACACTAAAGTCGTACCAAACGTGGGACAAGAACAAACTGTCCCACGTTGTCCTGTTCCGTCCCGCATACCAAACGCATCCTAAGTGCGACTTGGAATGTGGTAATATATTTATAAGGATTTAGTTACTATACTGAATCTGTATAGTTTATGAGTAGTTATGTGAAAGAGAGTTAGTTTTTTTTTTTTTTTTTTTTAGTCTTAATTTTCAAAATTTTGATTTTTTAGACCATTGGATTAAAATCCAATGACTATAAACTAACTAAACAATACATTACATATATAATAGCTGAATTTTGTTGTGAAGTCTCTAACCACAAAGACAAAAGAACCTTAGTATTGTTATTGTAATTTAAATCGGTATAACAAAAATTTAAAGTAAAAAAAAATAAGGGTTAATTGCACTAAAGTATCTTGAATTTTTTCCTTAAGGCAAAATGCCAGTAAGTTTTTCATAAATTTAACACAAACATACCCCTAGTGTTAATATCAAACCGTTAAAGTTAACAGTTGACCAATCCAATATAAGAAAAGACAATTTTCCCCAAACCACATTATCCAAAACATATTTTATTATTATTTATATTTATATTCATTTATTAAAAAAAAAGAGTAAAAATTCCCCCCATCTCAACTTCATCTTCAATATTATTATTAGTTTATTTTTTATTTTTTATTTAATTTTTTTTTTAAATCTTCTATATTAAATTAAACTTTTAAAAATCATATATCAATCGAAAAAAAATTGAAAAATCTTCAACATCATCATCTAACATCTCCATCTTTTTTTTTTTTTGGTTGAAACACTAACATCTCCATTTTCAACATCACATCTACATCTTCAACATTATCATCAACCCCTCATATTCATCACAACCAACCAAACACAAATCAAATAATCATTCAAAAACTAAATGATTATACAAAAAATAATGAAAAATGGAGTAGACTTGGTCCATATTGAATGGAACTTATGCTCTATCAGATGGAGCCGCTCTAGTGAGCTCATCTGACATCGATGGACCTCAAGATCTGTTGATGGGGCGATCTTTGTCGATGGAGTTGTGAGCAATCTCCATCTCTGATGCTCCATTAGAGATGGTGCTCGATTTGGAGATGGATCGATATCTAGATGACTTATTTTTTTTTAATTAAATAAAGTGTAGATCTCCTCCATCCTTTATTTTAATTATTTAAATAATAATTGAATTTAATTCATTTAAATTGCAAAAGACTAATTGGCCAAATCACTCTTCTAACTTTAACAGCGTATGGTAGGAGATTAATGGAAGGGTATGTTTGTGATGAATTTTTTAACTTAGCAATTGTTTGCCTTAATGAAAAATATTCAGGGTACTTTAATGCAATTAACCCAAAAAAAAAAGAAAAAAGTGTACATTTTGATGTAAAGTCAGGTAACACTCCGGTTTCCCGGTTCTTTATTTGAAATCCCCAAAACCGAGTTCCCAAAACCCAAAACCCTAGGTGGTGAGGACTGAGTAAGACGTTAGTCGAATCGAAATCGAAAGAAATGGGAGAGGTAGTGAAGGGAGGAGGAGGAGGAGGAGCATTTGCAATAACGCCGCACAAAGTGTCTGTTTGCATACTCATCCACATGTACGCACCTCCCGCTCTCATGTCTGTCCCCTTCCCTTTCTCTTCTGTTTCTCAGCACAACCGCTTCGCTTTGTTCTTGCTTGCTCTCACTAAGGTTCCTTTTTCTGCTATTCAACCAACCTCGTCTATTTTATTTACTTATATTTATTTGTCTAATTATAATTATTTTTGTCACCATTTTCAGTCTTGTGATGATATCTTGGAGCCCAAACTGGGTGATCTCATCAACCAGATGAGAGAAATTGGCGACTTATTGTATCAATGTTTGACTGATCAATTAATTAGTAGGCTCTCATCTCTATCATCGCCTGATGATTTGTTCAATTTATTCAGCGAAATGCGAGGTGAGTTTGTTGTTTCATGACCCCAATTGCATTTTAGTCTTTCGTGTTACTTTACTCTATTAACTGTCATTTTGCTTCCTCTCTTGTTTAGGCATCCTTGCGGGCCCTGACTCGGAGGATGAACAAGTCAGTTTGGAACCTACTAGCAACCTGGGAATGTATCTCCGTCGTTGTCAACTTTCTTTCAATCTTTTATGTTTTGAGGTATATCCTCAATATATACACTGGTTTGCTATGTTATTTACTTTGTCACGGGATGATCCTTTTGCATTGCTTGCACTCTTCTAGTCATATACACTTGTTAGAAGTCCTCTGCAGATGGAAAAAATGATATCGAATGTGTTGCTGCATATCTCGATTATAAGTCGATATAACCCCTTAGTGCGCGGATAAATAACAAGAAATGAGATGTGCTGTAAGATTTAAGGTCCTATTCGGCCCATTTACTTTAACCAAGAACTCCAAGGATAAGTCTCAACCTTAACTTGATCTAATAAGTTTAAAAGCTAATTTTTTTTTTTTTTTTTTAGTTGAGGGAGGGGGATTTGAACTTTGGATCTCAATATTTGTTGAAAGGTGTGATCACCACCAGGTTATGCCTATGACCATGTCTAGAAGCTAATTTGTTAATTGCTTAATTGAGCCAAGTGTATCTATATATAAACAAATCCATAAATTTTTATTTATTTATTTTATAAAATGTTGATTGGAAAATCAAAATTTCATTTAAGTATCAGTATCTTATTATCAGTGGTTGAACTAGAAACCAAATTATTATTTTTTTTCTCTTCCCAGGATATATATATATATATATATATAATATGGCAGTCCCCTTGAATATTTACTGCATTTTTTACATGTTGTTTCCTGTTCTAAGATTGTGATCCAAGGCTAGGATAATGTTAGAAGGAAAGAATGAAATTTTTTGTAGTGATAGGAGCTAGGAAGAAATTAAAGGGTTAAAATTAATGTTGGTCATTAACTAGCTTAGTTGGTGAGATTTCTTACACTTGTATAGGAAGCCTTGGTTTTTTATTTTACTCACATCAAGGTTGGGGGGTTTTGGTTTACACTTTGCAGTTTAAGTTATGTTGTCATTTTACTATAAAAAAACTACTGATATTGACTAATGAAAGTTGGATTCATCATTCATCTATTCATCTTCCATATCGCCCCGTATTAAATTAAAATCAGTCAGTATTACATTGCACAGGTATTTATAAAAAACAAAGAAGAAATCTTCATATTTTTTTTTATAGGAAAGTACTATGATTTTATTGAAGACAGTAGATACAAAAAGGTGAGTAAGATGTCTAAACTCAAAACCCTTTTGTGGACTGAAAAAAATAACATGTTTGGAAACTTGTATGATCTCTGCCCCAAATCCAACAATTATCTACAAGAAATGCATCCCTTACCAAAAGTATTAAATACAAAGATACCCCAAAATCGCATCCTAACTTAGAAGGATGAAGAAAAACAAAGTATCTTGGAATTTCTTGGAGAATGAAGCCCAAAGCAAAGCCAAGAAGAAATCTTTACAGTGATGATGAATTGATGATAGCTTAATTCCCTCTTATATGTGTCATCTACTCCTTTATGCCGATTTTATCTTTTCTTTTTTGTTTTACATAATAGTTTGTTTTTGAAATTGTAAAATCTTATTTCTTCAGTACCTTTTCCTTTATAGTTTCTCTAGATAATATGTAAAAGTATGGAATGTGAAAGTGGTCATTTTTGACTCATTATGTTTTTGTTGCATGTAAAACTCTACATCTTGCAGGTTAATTTTTCATATACATTTAAGGCATGATACCAAAATTGGACAAATAATGAAAGGAACAACAGTTAGTATAACTTTATTGTGACTGCATTTCAACCCATATATGATTTTTATTTCTTTATATTTTATTAATTTTTTTAACTCTAAATTTGGAAGTTGGGAGAGAGGGATATCACTTGAACCCATAACTTCATTGATGTGGGTATGCAGGGCTTACCATCGGGCCACCTGGCCCACCTCAACTTTTGTCACCCATATATGCTGTTGAACTTTTAATAACCCATTTATACTCTGTAATGTTTATCTTCCTAGTCTGGTCTACTTTTCCCTCATTCTTTTTTCATTTTGTAAGAACTTTGATTACTATATTGGTTTTTTGATTCACCCCTTACCTTCCCAGTACCCTGTCTCCTTTCCTGTCTTTTGGTTCTACTAAAAGTTGTAATCTTTGTTTTCATATAAAATGGAGAGTCTAATGTGTGCCTGATGTACTCTTTGTCATTACCTCAACAACTGAACTCTTTTCATTTCTAAATTAAATGCAGGGTGTGTGCCATCTTTTGACAAATATAGGGATCTACTGTAAAGAAGCCTTCTCAAGTTGTCCAGCTTATGAGTTGCCTCGTTTAGATGATTCCAGCAATGATATGGAGGCACTATCAGAATATGAGAACATGGATTTAGAGAATATTGTTTTTGAGAAAGTAACTGAAGAAATTGAAGCTAGGAAAAAGGCTACTGAAAAGGTTTCTTTTCATCTTCATGCACCAAAAGCACTGTTTGGATTGGTTGAAGGTATAATGACTTCATTCTTGTAAAGCAGGCATAGATATTTGGGAATCATGTTGGCACCTTTGCTTGGAGAAGTAACTTATTTCAATTTAAGTTTGATTTCATTTTTTGATAAGAAACAGAAAGAAATTTTATAAATATAAAAAAACGATGATACAAAAGAACGAACCAGCCTCTTCACTGTAGAGATACTCTAGGTGAATTTTTTGTCCCGTTTGGGGGAGGGGAGGTAGCAAAGGTAAAACTCTTTGGTGGCTGCCATGTTGGCTCTCCTTTGGGTTGTTTGGATGGAAAGGAACAGAAGAATTTTTGAGGATGAACCATGAGAAGATATTTGCTTTTTGTGAAATAGGATTCACTCCTGGACTTTGCATTGGGCTTCATTTTCTTCCTTTTTAAAGAAGTTCCTTTCTTCTTTATTAACCTTAATTGGGAAGCTGCTCAAGTTGGATAGTGTCTGTTTTTGTTCTTGCCTAGAGCTTTTTGGTGGCTTTTGTATAGGCATTGTTGTCTTTTGGAAGCTTTTTCCTTCTGTTGTTAAGGATAGCTTGCTCTCTCCTCTTGTAAATCTTCTTGTTCAAAAGAAGAAAAAAAGAAAAAGAAGAGCAAACCAGCTGTCCACCTGCTGTGGATACAATGAAAACAGAAATTTAATACAATCTATAAAAACTTATAACAAGTACAAGTTGAATGACCAAAAACAGAAGAAAAAGAAAAAGGAAAACCTCCGAGTTCTCTAGAAATCGAATCCCATAAAGATGCTAAACACAGAGCCTTATCCAAAGAAAATTACAATATTCCTCCTTGTTCTTTTATTCCTTTCCAAACAAATTATTCAAACACATCATAATTCCACTGCACATCGGGTTTCTTTACTCCCCTTTAATCCCCCGAATCTTTTCAATTAGAAATAACTTTTAAGTTTGAGATTATGTTGAGATTTATTTAGACCTCGTACTAAATATACTCTAAGAATGTGCAATAGAATCACGAGTAGTTGAAGTTAGTTATTATTTGTGGTGACTACTTTGAAGTTCTGTCAACATTTATCTCTGGCTGGTGA
The DNA here is from genome assembly GCA_035582765.1 of Acer negundo. NCBI lineage: Eukaryota > Viridiplantae > Streptophyta > Magnoliopsida > Sapindales > Sapindaceae > Acer > Acer negundo. The sequence goes on along the minus strand of CM069237.1, from coordinate 11,182,254 downwards.
TTGCCCCAACACTTTTTCTTTGCATTGATTTTCATAGTTTTCAAGCACATGACTTGTTGTGTAGATCTTTTATTTGGTTTTAAAGCTTTCCCTCGTAATATTATAGCTTTAATTTTAGGTGTTTTTTCTTTTCCTCAAACGATCTTTAATTATAGTATAACTTTAGCTTTTGTGTATTTATTAAATAGGAATTTATACTAGCAGTTTTGTCATAGGTATTGAATTGTGTTGTGATGGCCATGTACATATTTTGGGGACTAAATTCATATCTGCAGTGGCCTAGGGGGCAGTTCAGGTTTTGCATTTTAAGGTTTTTGTAAGGGATGTTGTACAAGTTCCTTTTTTTTTTATTTTTTTTGGTTTTTGGAGTTGGTCCTAGTGTTTTTTCTTTGCTCTGGACAGTTTGTTCACCATACTTTCTACATCTTTTTATTTCAATAATAGCTTTCTGTTTCTGTTCCAAAAAGAAAAAGAAAGATATGGAAGTCCCTTTTGATTTTTTCTTACAAGCAATTTAATGTAATACATAATTTGATAGGATGGTTAGAATTAACTATCTATCTATAATTTTTTTTTCTTTTGGTGCCCATGTGTCTCAGGATTATCTTCCTAGGATCGTAATTATGTAAAATAGGCTTCTTGTTTTTTTTTTTCCCTTTCAAGAGGAATATATAATGTTCCATTTTGTAGATGTCCAATCTTTGTAAATGCCAACCTTACTCATGTTATGGACAACAGCAAAGTCATCACCTTTCATTTCTCAGGCAGCTGTTGAGTTCAGGATTCCATGGCAGTCTTTCGTGACTCTTAATTGGTACCCAACACCGTTTCCACTTAGAAAATCTTTCTACTTTACACCAATATGTCTGCCAGCATTCCCACCTTGCTCAATTGCATTCGCATCCCTTCTGCCCTTTGCCAAAGCCATATTGTTTGCAAAAATGCTTGTGGGAGGAGATAGATTCCTTACGGTGTAGAGTTCATATCTTAACATCTTTATGGGCCTCAGTCTCAAAGGATCATATTCTTTATTATGAAAAATGGATGCTGTCTTGTTTTACTTCGTGTAAGTTTTATATAGTAGCTATGCCATTCATGTGTTAGTTCTGAAAATTTTATTGGTGAGTCCTGGTTCATTTTTATTGTAGTCTTCCTTTTTACCATTTTAGTTTCCATTGTTTCTGATCTAAAGACATTGGGTTTTTCTGATTCATGCTTCCTTCTGATATTGTTTAACATGGTGAGGTGATTAACAACACAATGACGAGAAGTAAAAATTAAATGTACAGATATCGAGGTTTCCACTGTCCAAAAAGCCAAACAAGGTGACAAATACAGAGAAGCTTGCTCATACATACATCCGCCAAATGATGCATTTAGAGATATCAATGCAGGGGCATTTCTACGTACAAACTGGCAGATGCAAGGATACTTAATGGAGCAATCTGATGCCATTGAAAAGTAGTTGTACTTTTGACTTGCCTATCTTTGTCGTTTATTTATCATATGTAGTTATTATTTTATTATTCTCAATTTATTATTATTATTTTTTTGTGGTAGGTATGGCAGTTCTTTCTCTTTAAATGCTTTTGAAATTATTCTGAGGCAGCTCCAAAAACTGGCTCCTGAATTACACCGTGTAAGTTAACATGCTTATCTGTGTTTGCGAGTTCATAATTTATTTTAATTCTATTGCTCTGTCTGAACTAGGTGACCGATATTATTTCAACTTTTAAGTTGCTATTTCACCCTTTTTTCTTCACTGTCTCTGCTGTGTTCAAAACAGGTTCATTTCTTGCGTTACTTGAATAGCCTGTATCATGATGATTATTTTGCTGCTTTGGAGAACCTTCATCGCTATTTTGACTACAGGTAAATAAAAATTTAGCTTTGACATGCTACTGTTGCATTTCTGGTGTTGTTTCTTACAACAGGTGACATTGGTTTCCAAAAGTACTTGACATTGCTCCAATTGGAAATGCCCGTGGGACAAGGGAGTCTCCACCTTGGTTTTGTTCCACTCTTGAACAGTTATTGTTGTTTTCTTTTTCCAGTTAGCTGCTCAACTTTTCCGATTTTATCAGCTTTATTCGTTTTAAATTTTTCTTTATCCTGAACTTGTAGGACATGACTCATGAGTAATTTCAATCAGTTACATTTCAATGAATAAAAAAAGAGAATGATCAAAATTACATCCTTAAGGTGGTTTATTTTGGTATTTCAAATTATGTTAGAACTTAGGTTTTAAAGTTGGACTTTGTTTGCAGAAATAAGACTAGATTTCTACAGAGAAGAAAAAAGAAAGAGTACATTAATATTGTTATTGTCAAATGGGACAACCCAATTGAGAAATGCCTTTTGGGATTTGTTTACAATATCTAATCTGGGTTATGATGTTGTAGCATTAAGATATGGGTCTGGGAATGCAATCTGCTTATATGGGGAAAGTTTGCAGGTGCTGTGTAAGCCAAGTCTATGTGGACTTGTTTCTGTTATTGAATTTTTTCTCTTTTCCTATTATGAAAGATAAAGGAAGATCTTGTTATAGCAAAAGAACTGATAATTGTTAACACAAAAGTGCAGGGACCGAGGGATTTGATTTTGCTCAATCTTCAATGGCTTGTAATAGTTTTGGGCGATATGAAATTGCCTTGTTATGTTTGGGGATGATGCATTTTCACTTTGGACATCCAAAGCAAGCTTTAGAGGTAAGCATGAGGAAAGGGTACCTCCCCCTTAGAAAATCTAGTTAACCTCTTTTGAGAACACTTGAGTTCTTGTTCATTGATTGTTTTGCTTGATCATGTCCAGGTTTTAACTGAAGCCGTTGGTCTTTCTCAACAGGTAATCTTCCTAGTTTTTTAAACTTTTGTGGAGTTATAATTTTTTATGCTCCTACCCTTTCATTTTCTTTTGTGAGCCAATCTTTTGTAATAGAAAACACTATCTATGCTAGGATTGCTAGGTTTTGAGTTTTTTGGTTTTTAACAGGCAGAGAGAAAGTAGGAGTCATAGCTGTTAAAGAATTTCTTAAAATTCTACTGTCAACTGAATCCTTTTATTAGTTTGTCTATTATAATTACAACCAAGCCCTCCAACAGTGAAACAAGATGAAACGTAAAGCTAAATGTATACTGGACTTACAATAAGCTAGCAAAATACATTTAATATATAGTTTAGAGGACTGAATAATCCTGAACCACATGATCCTGTTAAATATCCATTTACCTGAGAAGTGCCTAGTAGGGAGCTACCCTCCCAGCATGTCAGCAAGTAATCATCTTGACCCGTCGAAAGTACCCTTCCCGCTTTAATGCAGGAAGGAGGATAGGCTGGTAGTGATTACTGCTGCAGTCTTGGATTCCTAAATAACAGCCTACTGGTTAGGTCAAGTCTGTAGTTTTTAACTTACAACTGTCAATTATCATTTGGATTGATTGAAAACATAAAAGGTTTATACAATAACGGTGTTGCTAAAATAAATTGTAAGTTATTTAAACTAAATTGTGATATTGTTGGGACATATGTAAATATATACTACCCAACTCTATTTGTTAAGCTATTACTAATATAAAATCTAGAAAAAGAAAAGAGTAAAGAAATGATCAGGCAATTGGATTCTGACATCTTTTTATTTCCGCTAATAAATATCACATTTATTTTATTTATTTTTTGAAATTACTCATCAATAGAAGAAAAGAATAGGAAATAAAGCTCTAATTGTAATACCAGATATCATTTTGACATAACTAACAATTCAACTAGAGATGATTTTTTTTTTCTCTAGAGTTATTAATGCATGAATTACATATGTTAGTTATTTTGTGAAAGTCAACCTAACTCAATTCAACTCACCGGACCTTGTCAAACACACTTAGTGGGCAAGCAAGTCTACATGGTATTATGTTTTTGAGGGGTTCATGAATCATGAGTTGAATACATCATATTTTTGGTGTACACCCCATGCACCCTACACCAAGTTTCTCTCTCTCTCTCTCTCTCTCTATATATATATATATAGTAACTTTCTAATGTAGGATCCTATACAAATTTTTCGTGCGGTTTCATTAATTCCAACCGGTTGGAATTAGTTATTCTGCATGAATTTTTTGTGCGGGATCCTGCACTTGATAATTTATATATTATTATTATTTTATTGTGTGGACTTTTATTTTCGTTAATAATTAGAATGATGTGCATGCTATCTTTTAATTAAGTCTGCTGTTGTCATTTTCAGTTTATGATAAACTTTTTAACTACAATATTGCTTACATTTTTAGTTTCCATTATTTCTGTGAACAAGGCCTGATGGTTTTCCGTTTTCAATTTATGCAGCGCAGTAATGATACTTGTCTTGCATATACGTTATCAGCTATTTGCAACTTGTTGTCTGAAATTGGCATTTCAACTGCAACGGGGATACTTGGATCATCATATTCACCTATAACAAGCATCGGTACTTCATTGTCTGTCCAGCAACAATTGTTTGTTCTGTTGAAAGAATCTTCTAGGAGAGCAGAGAGTTTGAAGTTAAAACGATTGGTGGCTTCCAATCATCTTGCGATGGCTAAATTTGATTTAACGGTAATGGTGAAATCACTATATGCATTAATTTTTCCTTTTGTTATTTTTTTTCCCATTTTCTCTCCCTAAATCTTTGATGAAAGTTTATTGGTGAGTATGCCTTCTGCCTTAACTGGGAATAGAATCATAGATCTATCTTTTATGCTGTAAAACTTGTTACAATTGAGTCCTGACAGCAGTGTTGGTACATTTAACTACTTGTTCACTTAGCATATCATTCGGTACATGATATTTCCCTAACTTAATGAGCTAGTTCTAGGACACTATTCCAGGGGCATATAATGAATGGGACACCACACACACTCATGCGAGGCACACATATTGTTGAGTTAATTTATCTTCTAGTATTCAAAATGTTATGTAAATATTAACTATTTGATATTTTTTGTTATTACAGAATTCATAAATCCTCATTATTTTACATAATGAAAGTTCTCTTCAGAGCACCGTCTCAACCGTAGGAATCAGGATTTTGAAGTGGGAACTTCACCATTTGCATTTTTTTTTTTTTTTTTTTTTTTTTTGCAATTTAGGGTAGAACGTAAAAGCAGTATAGAATTAGTTTAAATCATTTGCTCCCATTTCCATTAACATCACTCATCCTTTTTTTTATTTTTATTTTTTTAATATTTTTTTTAAATTTTTAAATTTTTTTTTATAAGAAACAGAAATTTTATAAATGGAAAATAACATCACTCATATCATAGAAAATAAATAAAACCAAGCTTGGAAGGCCCTCTAACCATGAGCAAGGTAGCTTATATATGTTCTGATACAAGCTAAATAGTTGTTAAATTAATGTGGCTGTTCCTTTTTGAGCTAGTGCAAAAGAGAAAAAAGTTTTATAATTACCATTCATCAGGATTCTTGTATAACTAGAATGGTAATCTTGAGTACTACATCTACATGTTGACTATCTTACTTTGTGCGGTGGTGAGCACGTGGGTGTTAATATACAACTATACATATGCATACGTTCTTTCCCTTTCTCTCTCAAGCACATGCATACACATGCTTGCCGATGGATGTGTTCATAAACTAGAAATGGGCATTCTTAAGCATTCATGCTATATCTTTTAAATTTTGTCAAATTTGCAATATTAATATGGTGCATATACGTATAACCTGCCTAAATTGTATGTCATGCTATTTAGTGATTTTGTGTTCTATACCCAAAATCATCAGGATCAATGTTTCTGCATGGAGATCTTTCATGTGAAAGACCATCTCAAATTAGTGTCTTTCAATTCTAGCTTGAAACAATCTATTTTGGCATGGAAAATGTTTTTTGTTAGAACTTTTGTGGTAGTCCTAAATCCATGCTTGTTTAATTTCTAATTTGGAAGATCTTTGAGAAAAACAAAAAAAAAAAAAAAAGAAAAAATATAAAAATCTTGATTCTTGTTTGAAACTTTGTCAATGTTATTTATTCTCTGTTAAGATATGGATGAAACATTGTGACAATGTAATTTTCTTAAGGTTGATAAAGACATCTTTAATAAAGTAAAAAGATAAGAGAACTTTTTAATATTTTAATTTTTTTCATTATTGCGAGTAAATATTAATTGTTGCATTATTCTTTGCAGCATGTGCAAAGACCTCTGCTATCATTTGGTCCCAAAAATTCTATGAATCTTAAAACATACCCAACTAATGTTTGCAAGGTAACACTTGCCTTTGTTATACCTGTGCTGTTCAGATAGTCATAGCATCCTTATTTCTTTATTTTTTTTTTTGTTTCTTAATGCTAGCGCGTTCTGTTTCATGTTATATGTATAATTGTTACAGGAACTGAGATTAGGTTATCACTTGATTAGCGAATTCAGCTCTGAAAGCTCTACAATGTCAATTGATGGTGCATTTAGTACTGCATGGCTTAAGAATTTGCAAAAGCCAATGGGATCACTAGTGTTGTCTCAAGAGAATGTCTCTACGGGTTCTAATGCTTTCCAATTTTGTATTCAACCAAGTTCAATCCCTGGATCTGTATTGCAATTATTAGCTTCTTCGTACTTGCTCCGTGCAACAGCATGGGAGACATATGGCAGGTGATTTTTAATGATGACCTTGTAGTTTCACTTTTTCTTTGTTATGTCGAGCTAAATTTGTACAATTTAGTAACTCTAGACAAAATTCTAATGTTAGATAACTCTAATACTTTAGAGTGGTTGTATTCAAAATGTTGGAACTTGCTTAACTTGCAAATAGAGTTCTGTAAGTCGCAAATTTATATGTAAATATGGAATAGGGTTCCCATTTATAGATGTCATTTTGGTATTACATTTTTTAGTATTATAATGTTAGTTTGAAAGTATGCTCTACTTCATAAACTACATGCTGACATATTGGGTGCAACTATCCTGTCTTGCATCATTTTTTAAATTCACATTTGGATTGCTTAAAAGGCTCTTGACCACTTAAATCTTTGAAGGGTGGTCTTTCCTTATCTTCTACTGAGACATATAATTGATAAAGATTGGCCTAATAAAAAACTAAGTGGTGTTTCTTATCAGGCGGTGTATTCAAGTTAAGTGGTGTAAAACATTGTCCTGTATATGGTGTAGTGTTAAGGCATGTTATGTTTGAGGGACAATGTATTGCATAGCAGAGTTCAATGCTGTGCACATGGTGATAATATATGTTCAAGATACTATTTTGATACTTAGGACTTTTTACTGTTGTACATTTAATTTTTATTGTTACAACAAGGTGGTAAATGCATTTCACTCTGTTTTGAATTACCTTGTTAGACTGGAATGCTTTTAGGTTGAGCATCTCGTCTTTAGGTAAACGTAAAGTGGGCTATCAGAACTATTTTTGGTATATAGAAAGGCAAGATGAATATTAAAGTTATATTTGCAACATCTTGAAAGTGGCGGTTTTGGCATCTCTAATTGCTTTAGTTTCTTTGAGAATCCAGGAATACTGATCTTATTCATGATGCTGGTATTTTATCTAACTTCTGCCTACTGTTAAGATTTGTCTTGTTTGGCTGATCTTTTTTTGTTTTTACCCTTTTTCTGTCATCAGTGCCCCGCTTACTCGAATAAATACACTGATTTATGCAACCTGTTTCACTGATGGTTCAAGGTACTTTTCAATAGAAAATGCCCCAAAATATACTTGTCCTAGTGCTATATTTCACATTCAACTCTTCTTATATTTATGGTTCTCTCTGTCTTTTTAAAACCCTATTAACATGAGGTTGACCTTTTTTTGGACATCCCCAGTTTATCCGATTCAGCATTAGCTCATGTGAAGCTCATCCAACATTTAGCTGTATTTAAAGGATACAAAGGTCAGATTAACTGCTTCAGTTTCTTAATTTTAGTGGCTAGCCCTCATCCATGTTGAAGATTGTGTTTGTTTGGCTTTCAGCTTTTTCCCAAAAACTCTCTGTTTTAATTTTACTTAACTAGAACTATCAATGTTTCAAAGTTGCTTTAGAATTATCTTTTGATGTTTTATTGGGTTTCAAATCGTTTTTCTCCAAGTATCAATTATATGCCTGAGGTGTTTTCAATTGCAGTGGAATAGCATAGAATGATTTTTCTACTTTATGATGTGGCTTGGTGACCAAGAAATTTGGAACTTAAAGGGATTTGTAAAGATTCATGGACTTAAGGGTTAGGTTAGATGCCAAGTCAGATGACCCAACACTTAATTTTCAAAGTAGTCCATTGGATCACAAACATTTTAGTTGGTGGCTTGGTGCATCAGTCTGGTTCAAGGAGATGGTTGCATGTTGGTTTGTTGTCCCCATTGTTATAACTTCAAAATTTTACATTATCTTTATTTGTAGTTAATTAATGAGCCATTTGCATTTTAAATTTTGTGTTAATATTGAATAATGGATTACAAAATTGTGAATTTATGGTTATTTTCAAATATTCGATCTGCTTGATTTTTCTGTATATGTTGCTCATTCAGAAAACTTATATGTATATTTTATCTGAGAAGCTACTATACTCTTCTATGGTGTAACCGCTTAGCACTCTCTCACTAACACACCCCAAACATACCTCATTCTTTCTTGATCGCTCTGTGTTTTACTGTTTTTTGTGTCATTACTTGTAGAGGCCTTTTCAGCTCTTAAAATAGCAGAGGAGAAGTTTTTATCTCTCTCAAAATCAAGGATATTGCTACTAAAGTTGCAGCTGCTTCATGAGTGTGCTTTACATCGGTAATATTACCACTGCTAAGGTTGCATCACTCTTTAATTTCTTAGAGTGTACATTATGGTCATACGCAATTTAATTATCAAATATATTTAGAGTGTACTTTGTGTTCACACATATTATTTGGTTATTCAGAGGACATTTGAAGCTAGCCCAACAAGTATGTGATGAACTTGGAGTCATGGCATCGTCCATAACTGGAGTGGACATGGAACTGAAAACAGAAGCAAGCCTTCGGCATGCTCGTACATTGTTGGCAGCTAACCAGTTCAGCCAGGTTTAATAATTTTACTTCTCTCAGACTTTGTAGCTCATTTTTCTCCATCATTCAAACCTTTTCTTATCATGCAATTTGAATTAATTCTTGGTTGTGGATGGAAGTAAGGAATTATATTTTCTTTTTTGCATGGGTCTCTAGATTCGTCAAATCTTAAATAAGATGAGATGATAAAGATTGAAAATACTGCTTCATTGTGATATACATGTTGCAAGTTGAAAATGGTAGAGTTGACTTCTTATTCAATGGCATAGTCATATTTAAGTGGCCGACTTATCACTCCACAAACCAAGTCCGTTGGCTGAAAAGTTCGCTTTGCTCTCTTGAGAGTTGCACAATCATATGCTCCTTAACATGTTAATATTCATCCTTGAAATTACAAAAAAAAAAAAAATTTAATAAAAAGAGATTGAGATTTACAACAGAAACCAGATTAAAGTATTTCTGCTCATATCCCTAGTGAAGAAAAGAAAAAAAAAAAAGTGTTTTCTAACTGTATATGGGAAAACACTGCTCCCTCCTGGCAATTGTAAGGCCTCAACAAGACCTGTCTGTGAATTGTGGGGTATGCCTCGAGGTGGAAATTCAAGAACATTATTATCCTGGGTCTTGTTGGTGTTTTTACTTTTTAGCATTGAATTTACTTATTGTTAGCATCAGTATATCTAGATTTCACCGTAGGTGGTACATAATCTTCAGCAGAAGAAACTGACCCAGTTAATCTGATCATTATGATTTATTCTTTTTCCCCAATTTTTTTTATCTGTATTTTCACAAAGCACTCCTTGCAGGCATCTACTGTCGCACAATCTCTCTTCTGCATGTGCTACAAATTTAATCTGCAGGTAGAGACTGCCTCTGTGCTTCTGTTGCTTGCTGAAATTCACAAGGTATGTTCGATTTTATGCATGTGTTTTGATATTTAAGTAGATTGGATTCATTTTAGAATTCTGTATTAGATGCTAATATTTATAAAGTTTGTTGTAAGTTCTCGTATGTAAACCCTGCTTCAACTCCCTTTTCATTCTCTCCTCACCAATAAGAATGAAAGACTGAAGATTTTTTCTTATGTATGCTGTCCTCAGAAATCAGGCAATGCTGTTTTAGGCCTTCCATATGCATTAGCAAGCCTATCATTTTGCCAGTCATTTAATTTGGATCTTCTCAAAGCATCAGCCACGCTAACTCTTGCAGAGTTATGGCTGTCTCTTGGTTCTAACCATGCAAAAAGGGCTTTGATCCTTATACAACGGGCTCTTCCAATGATACTTGGTCATGGAGGTCTGGAGCTATGTGCCCGGGCATTCATTGCTGAAGCAAAATGCTTTCTTTCTGATCCAAACTTTTCAGGTACCTTCTCTTAATTTTTTTTGTTCTTTAATGTGTAGAATTTTCTTTTTATTTTCAACAGGGAAAATATTCTTTATAAGAAGAAAGCGAAAATTAAAATCTTTACTTTGGGGGATGAGGTAGTGGACGTATTTACTTTTGAAAGTTTATTGTCCTACAATAGGTCTTTAATACTGTCCGGATCTTGATTTATGTATGATACACTTTGTTTTTCACAAATCAATGCCCATGAGTCTAACTTATAGTACCTGTGAAAAATAAATTTTCCCCTGTATATCGTAAAGTTAGTTGTGGGCAATTTAATTTTTCAATGATCTTATATATATTTGATAATCTATTAAGTTTATGTTGGAAAGGAAACTGAAGTATTACAGTTGAAACTTGAAAGTAGTGTCAGCTGAATATCCTGATGTAGGAGAAAGAAGCTCTGGCAGTAGTTGATGTTGGAATGAGGGAAATAGGGAGAAAGGGATAAAAACAGAAGGGAAAGAGAGAAAAGAACAGAAATTAGTAAGAAATAGAGACGAGATAGAAGAAATATATCAGATGGGATGGGATAGAGATGGGAGAGAAAAACTGAATGGGAGGGGAAACAGAAGAAGGAAGAAAGTTAAATAAAATCCTCCCATGACACCTTTGGAACCCAAACACCCCAAGCTACTTTCTGCCATTACTTGTCGCCACTGGTCTTTTCATTTCCCTGTCACCAATGCCACCGGTTTCATCCTCACCTGCTGACACATATCAATCACCGTACTTCACATCATTATCCGGCTTAACCAAGGCTCAACCAACAAAGGTTTCAAAACTTCAAATCTCATCAAAGGAAAATCTCCATCCCCACCACTTGCTGCCATCACCAGAAAATTCCGGAACATCAGCTCGACCACTATATACCATCAAACTTTCAGAAAATCTCTCAAAAAAAAAAAAAAAAAAACCCTCCATGAGCAACCACAATCAAATCTTCTTCACCCTGTTTTTGACTGAAAAACCTCAATCTACCACCTTCAACAACCTCCCTTATAGCTTTTTCAAGGTTTAATCCAAACGAAAAAGTGCCTTCCTCTCAGATCTGCTTCCCAAGGGCCATTCACCCTGTTTTAGGCTTTTGAAGATTGACAGACTTAAGTGAGCGGTGGCCTCCACCTTTAGTCTCCCAACTCTGCTTCTTATTTTTTATGCAAGTGTCAACCGCTTCACTCTCTGGTCTTCTCTTGCAATGGTTGTTGATCCAAAAATCTCTGTTTCTTTTCAGTCGAAGCCGCTTCACTCTAGTCTTCTCTTCTTGCTGTATTTAATTTCATTATTATTTTGTTTCTTATAATTTCTTGTAAAAGTGACTTTACTATTACATAAGATAATATAGTCTAAATAATAAAATAAGAAGGGTATACCAGTCATTTTATGTCTTTGATTGCCAACTCATCACTTTTTGACAGAAAGATAAGGGTAAGGGGTTTCTTTGTTTTTGGGGATGAGTTGAAGCTTAGGGGAATTTTTTTTTTGTTTTTTTGTTTTTGCATGTATCCCTATATATTTATATTAAGTATTAATGGGAACCTAGAAATTTATATTGATGTAAGGAAGGTTACAAACACTAAGGGTGAAACAGTATTTATGAGGCCAACTTCAGTTTAATTAGATTAATCTGTTGCAGTTAGGGATATTGAGAATCAGTATTTTTGTCAGTTTTACCAATTAGTGTTGTAGGAATTCAATTGATTTGCATAAGTAGTTGGTGTTGTGTTATTTACTAAAAGTATGTATAGATATGGTAAATGCTGAAGGCTCTAAATATGATTTAATGCTGGAAGCGCATCATTTTTTGTTTGGACCAGATGAAGCCATTCATTTTGGAACAAATGAGCAACATTTAATTCTGTCTACTTGCTTTTATTCATGTAATATCAATTACTTTTTATGCATGTGTTAAAAATGTTGTGTGGTCTGCATTTTGAAGAACTCTAAGCTGATGTATTATTGGATTTTATATGGATGGTAACAATTTTTGTTTCTTTATTTTTGGCTAATTTGGATTTAAATAGAAATTTTCTGCTTGTTGAAATCTGCTCCAGTTTCTCAAAATCCTGAAGTTGTGCTGGATCCTCTAAGGCAAGCTTCATGGGGACTCGAAGTTCTGGAGGTAAGTTGACTTTTGAGTATGAATATATGAATATTATGCACTAGTTGGTTGAAAATGGGTATTCAGTCTAAACTCTGACAATTTAATGCATTTGTAATGTTGAACAATGTTTTAGTCTCATATACTAGGGGTTTATAAAATCCATGGTTATTTTTCTTACTGGTGTTCAGTCTGTTCAATTATATTACTTATGGCTCTATTACATGGAGTCATGGGCACATGCTTCTGCCCATTGTACCTGTGTTCACATGATACAAAATGTGCACTGGTACTTGATTCTAGATTCAATTCTTGGCCAGAAACGTTGATAGTTTTGCACCTTTCACTGTGAGGAGAGGAAGCCAGAGAGGATAAGATAAGGCAGAAGCACGTATCCTCACTCCTTTCCTGATGGCAACAGTTATTACTCTTTGTATGGAACCACGTGCATAGTCAAACCTGACTAACCTTTGACTCTTAAAAGTATGAAGCTTTTGTATCCTCGGGCTTTAGTCATTGTACAGTCTTCTGGCTTGAGCCATGTGGTCGTGAATTGTTTTGCACCCTTTGCAATTGTCGATACTGTTGTGGGTGATTGGATAGGTTTTCCTTAAATATTCTGTATGCTCAAAATATTCTTTGCCATAAAGATGTGACTGTTTGTGTGTGTTTGCTTGCTGGGAATAACTTTTAGTGATTTATATATTTATAACCGGTGGAAATCATCTTTATTTTGATGTGGAAGTTGTCTGTGCATCCCTATGCAAATCCAATTTAAGCTTTCTTGTAGAATTAGAGATTAGACAAATCAATCAAACACAACTTGGAGGCATACCAATAGCATTAAGGTACCAGCGAAGTCCATGAAACATAACTATTTAATAGGGTCGAATAACCGAGTTTATGGGTGTATGGATCTGTCATTTAGGAGGGAGTTGAATGTTACTAAAATGTGAACAATCCATGTTACTAGGAAGATATTTGCCTAAATGAATGCTTTAGGGAACGTATATAATTGTAAGATTGGTGACTAAGGCAGACCCTGGCAATTGAAACATGTTGAAAAATGAAAAGTTGGCTAATAAAAACGTAATGAATTTGGCCTCCTGTGTCTGCTTTGTCAGTCTGCCTTGGTGCTTATCTTGAGGTTTGGTGTCTTGTTCTGTTTTATTTTATTTTATTAAAAGTTTTTGGTAGGCGCTTCATATTTTGAAGGTTCCATTGTCACATTTGAAACATTGCTTTTGTTGCACAGTATCATGAATTGGCCGCCGAAGCTTTCTACTTAATGGCCATTGTATTTGACAAACTGGGACAAGTAACAGAAAGAGATGACGCTGCAGCATCGTTTAAGAAGCACATGTTGGCCCTTGAGAATCCCCAGGATGAGGATGATCCTGTCATGAGCATGCCATGAAGAAAACTAGGTAGTGTTGTTATATAAATCAGCATACGGACATATGGTGATGGCATCATGTGGTAGCATTTTTAGCGTTATATGTTGTGGTTGTAGATAAAATCTTTTAATGACAAGATTCATGAATGCAAATGTATCTTATAATTTGCTATAGTTATAAATTATGTCATCAAATCTATTATGGTATATAATGAAATTTTGTCTGCTCCATTTTGTTTTGGAGAAATTCGATTTATTTTGTTGACGTGGGAAGTATATCACCATGTAAAGTGGATGAGACTCGTGACTCGTGAGAGTTGAGTTGGACATGTGAGTCCAACGAGAATCATAGCCTCCAGTGTATTGCTTCTTCTTATTACTGAAGTTTATGTCAAAAAATAATAATAATATTTTTCGATGGACGTAATATAAATAATTGAACATATCATTTATATATGATAATCTGAACAGTTACCGTTAATATAAAATTATCACCTGAATAACTCATGATATTTATGGATATTCAATAACTTAGCTTAAACTTTCCGGGTATGGTTTGCGTGCTGCATTTTGCTCATGGCACCATCTACAACAACTACAATCCCTAGAACTTTTCTGGTTTGGATATTACGTTTGTGTTAGAACTTTTTTGCTAGGATTCAATCTACTGCCACAATTGATCTAATGTTGTTGTAAAAATAATAAATGGGTTTTCATTGATGGGTCTTTTAAAAAAAAATTATATGTGTGATGGACCATTTTTAAAGTCATTTATGGGTTTGGTTTCTATCGGTCTGTCTTTTAAAAAAATAAATAAATTTATGTATATGGTGGACCACTTTTAAAGTTATTTATATATCTGTTTTGTTTAAAATCTTATATGAACCATATTTTAAAACAAATTATTTTTTAACTACAATTTGAGATCCCTTCATAATCGGGGGCTTGAGGCGGTTGTCTCACAAAGCTCCACCTAGGGTTGGGCCTACAAGGAAGCTTCCTTTTTATTTTATTTTATTTTATTTTATTTTATTTTTATTTTTATTAGTAGTATTAGAAAACCACCACAAATGTTGTTTCTCCCATTCTATTGGATACGTGGAGTATTTAGAAGGAAATGCAAAAGGCAAAAATGAGTTATAAAAAGTTAACTCAAGTTAACCATAACCATTCGTTGGAATTGTCCGTGTTTAGACATTAACAACTTACATACAACTTAGGAACTTTTATCATGCAAAAGGTTTTACTTAATAGCATATATAATAGCATGTGACTAAAGAGAAGTGCTTACTCAACATATCCATAAGGAAATTCACAACAACCAAAAAGGTCATGTTCTCCTATTCTTGAATTTTGAAATGTATAACAAGGACATAATGAATTAACCAATTTTATAAATAAACAAAAAATATTGGGAAATCTATGTTGTGAATTGTGAAATCTATGACTTAAAATCAAATAGATCTTAGCTTATCAGATTCATGCAACAAATGAGAATTATGGTGAAACAAGTTCCATATCATCTCTTGACGATGAATTATAGTCATTTGTATCACATTGCACTTTACAACATCTTTAAAATATATTGCATCAGGATAAACATATAGTATTCAATCTAAGAGTTCTTTATGTCTATTCTTGATGGCTAATAAAAAATGTATCTTTAGTTTTGAAGCCATTTCAACCTTATTATAATCGGAATAAAACTCTTCAAATATGTTGTAAATGAATTCTACTAACCTACGCATTTCATTAAAGTTGATTTTTATATCTTCTAATTCATTTCCCAACGAACAATAAAAAGACATGATAACTCTCTTCCATATAATTTTAATATAAGTTGGACATTTTGAAGTTTTGACTCCCAGTGCAATCAAAACAGAATGACAATCTCAAGCTTAACAATGGTTAATGGTCATTTGAGGTTGCATTTGAATCAATGCCCAAAACAAACCAAATTTAGCATATACTATAAGAATAGTTAATAGGGAAAACATATCCTTGTAATCATGGGTATTAATTCATTTGGTTTTTTTTTCTTCAAGAATGCAAAACTATCTTTGCATGGCCAACTTTGACGGCTTCCATCAATGTCAACGGGTCATAGAAATTTCGTCTAGTTAAATGACAATCTCTCGCTAAAATAATCCTCACCACATAAAAGTTTCCAACTTGTGCTGCAATGACAAGTGTATTGTGGTCATGAGTATTAACAAGACAAAAAACTTATCAGGTAATTTGTCTACCAAATTATTTAAAAATAAAATTTTGAGCCGACGAAGACATATCTACATGTAAAACTGTGTCATCGTTTTCTGTTAATCTGTCCAGAGTAACAATGAATGAAAGTTCTGATATTTTATTCCAATTGCCTTTTATCGTTTATTTGTATAACTTTTTAATTCATCCGGTGTATCAATGAACGAAAGTTATGATATTTTATCCAAATTGCCTTCTATCATTTATTTGTATAACTTTTAGTGATCCGTCCTATGAATCCAACAAATGAGAATTATTGTTAAACAATAAGTTCGATAACCTCCCTTGACGATGAATTACAATCATTTGTACCACACTGTACTTTACAACATTTTTAAAATAGGTTGCATTGAGATAAACATTTATTATTTAATCTAAGAGTTCTTTATGTCTATTCTTGATGGCTAAAAGAAATGATGTCTTCAGTTATGAAGCCATTTCAAACTTAATATCCTAGTATCATAGTATCATAGGATTAAAACTCTTTAAATATGTTGCAAATGAATTCCACTGATCTACGGATTTAGTTAAAGTTGATTTTTATCTTTTCTAATTCATTCCTCCACAGACGATAAAAAGACATAATAACTTTCTTCCATACACTTTTAATATCAGTTGGATATTTTGAAGTTTTGACTCCCAATACAATCAAAACAGAGTGACCATCAAGCTCATTCGTGGTTGCTTTTGAATCAATACCCAAAACAAATCAAATTTATCATTTTCTATGAGAAGAGTTAACCGGGAAAAAAAATATCCTTGTAATCACGGAGTATCAATTCATCTGATTTTTTTTTTTCAAGAATGCAAAACTATCTTTACGTCACCAAATTTGACGATTTCAATCAATGACAACGAATCTTGTAAATTTCGTCTAACTAAATGACGACCCCTCACTAAAAGAATCCTCACCACATAGAGGTTTCCAACTTGTGTTGTAACGAAAAGTGTATTGTGGCTACGAGTATTAACAAGACAAAAAAATCATTGGTCAATTTGTCCACTGATTTCTTCAAAAATATAAATTTTGAGTCGACGAAGACATAGCTACATGTAAAACTGTGTCACCGTTTTCTGTTAATTTGTCCGGAGTATCAATAAATGAAATTTATGATATTTTATCCCAATTGTCTTCTATCATTCATTTGTATAACCTTTAGTGATCCGTCTTATGAATGCAACTAATGAGAATTATGGTTAAAAAAAACAAGTTCCATACTCTCTCTTGACGATGAATTACAATCATTTGCATTACAATGCACTACAACATCTTTAAAATATGTTGCATCGGGATAAACATCTAGTATTCAATATAAGAGTTCTTTATGTCTATTATTGATGGATAAAAGAAATGGTGTCTTTGTTTTGAAACAGTTTCAACCTTACTATCATAGTATCAATGGAATAAAACTCTTTAAATATGTTGCAAATGAATTCTACTAATCCACGCATTTAGTTAAAGTTGATTTTTATATCTTCTAATTCATTCCTCCACGAGAAAAAGACATGATGACTCTCTTTAATATACTTTTAATATCAGTTGGATATATTGAAGTTTTGACTCTCAATGCAATTAAAACAGAATGACCATCAAGCTCAAGAGTGGTCATTCATGGTTGCCTTTGAATCAATGCCCAAAACAAATCAAATTTATCATACGAGAAGAGTTAATCGGGGAAAACATATCTTTATAATCACAGGGTATTAATTCATCTGGTTTTTCAACATAAAACTATCTTTGCGTGGCCAAATTTGACTGCTTCCATCAATGGCAACGAATAATAAAAATTTCATCTAGCTAAATGACGATCCCTTGTTAAAAGAATCCTCACCACGTAAATGTTTTCAACTTGTGTTGCAACGACAAATATATTATGGCTATGAGTATTAACAAGACAAAAAAAAATCATCGGGCAATTTGTCTAGCAACTTTAAAAATATAAATTTTGAGCCGACAAAATCATAGTTATATTTAAAACTGTGTCACCGTTTTCTGTTAATCTGTCCGAAGTATCAATGAACGAAAGTTATGATATTTTATTCCAATTGCCTTTTATCATTCATTTATATAACTTTTAGTGATCCGTCTTATGAATCCAACAAATGAGAATTATGATTAAAAAAAAAGTTCTATATCCTCTCTTGACGATGAATTACAGTCATTTGCACAACAATGCATTACAACATCTTTAAAATAGGTTGTATCAGGAAAAATATCTAGTATCAGAATAAAACTCTTCAAATATATTGTAAATGAATTCTACTAATCCACGTATTTCTTTAAAGTTGATTTTTATATCTTCTAATTTATTCCTCCATGGACGTTAAAAAGACATGATAACTCTCACAACTACAAAATTGTTAAAAGAAATCAGTTCTATAAAACGGTTTTTAGGTAACCGATTTAAAAAAACTTTTAGACATCGGTTTTTAAAAAAATCGATATCTTAAATATTGCAGTTTGAAATACAACGGTTTTGGGAAAAATCGATTTGGATTTATTTTTCAATAAGAAATCGGTTTTCCTTAAAACCGATGTCTTAAATATTGCGGTTTGAAAAGACAACGATTTTTGGAAAAACTGATATGAATTTATTTTCCAATAAGAAATTGGTTTCCATTAAAACTGATGTTTTAATTATTGCGGTTTGAAAAGACAACGGTTTTTGGGAAAATCGATATGGATTCAAAAGCAAAATTCTGCTGAAATTCAAATCTAACCTATGTCCACATTCAAGTGCGCATCTCTAAAAATACCCAACGTTATTTGCTCAAATTTTGACACAAGAAAGTAGACATGGAAGCAAACACTTTTCATTTAGAAAATATTCCAAAAACTAATTTGAAAAAGTGTGAAAATGAGCGATGAAAACAGCTCACTCGCGGATTCTCGTCGCTCATGACCTTTAACTGAATAATTGATCATAACTTTCAAAATAATGCTAGAATTTTATGTTATTTATACCGTTGGATTCGTATAAAAAAATCGAAGAACCTAACATGAACGAAAAAATTTATTTCCTTACCAAAAGATACAAAGTTAAGGAAAAGATATGCACAAAAATATCTCTAGCAGAACACAAAACCACACAAAAAATGAAATGAAAAATAAACACAACCCCAAACCTAATATTTCATTTGTTCATTAAATTGCAAGATACATCTAGAGAAATATCTCCCCAGTAGTGAGAGTTGTATTCCAAATCATGTTTATTAAAATTGATGTCACTTGTGTCATATAGAGTACAGACCCATAACTCGACTATATATATTTAAAAAAATATAATTTTATCAAATGTTCCAATAAATATTTTTTAATATATGTTTGTCGTAGAAATTAGAATTTTGATTAGTGGAATGAATTTAAATTTAAATTTATTTAACAAGTTGTTTTTTTTTTTTTTTTTTTTTTTTTTTTTTTTTTTTTTTTAATTTCTAACAATTCATATAGGTTATATATAATTATTGTGCAATTTTTAACACATCCAATCTTGTAGTCAGGCGATAAAGGTTTACCACTTTGAGGTGGGGCTTGCTGGCGGCGGCGGTCGGAGGACGGGATTAATTTCGTAATCCATTAGTTTAACGTCGCGGTTTTTAAATCGGCTATATATATAACAGATGTGTTTTCACGTGTTTTTATATCGGTTAAAAATCAATGTCTTTAGTGCGTTTTTTTCTAAATCACTCAAATAGACATCAGTTTTAAAATTTTGAAAAATTTCTAACAATTCATATAGGTTATATATAATTATTGTGCAATTTTTAACACATCCAATCTTGTAGTCAGGCGATAAAGGTTTACCACTTTGAGGTGGGGCTTGCTGGCGGCGGCGGTCGGAGGACGGGATTAATTTCGTAATCCATTAGTTTAACGTCGCGGTTTTTAAATCGGCTATATATATAACAGATGTGTTTTCACGTGTTTTTATATCGGTTAAAAATCAATGTCTTTAGTGCGTTTTTTTCTAAATCACTCAAATAGACATCAGTTTTAAAATTTTGAAAAACCGATTTCTTCCATGTAAAATAACCGATTTCTTTTGTGTTTTTTGTAGTAGTGTCTCTTCCATATACTTTTAATATCAGTTGAATATTTTGAAGTTTTGACTCCCAATACAATAAAAACAAAATAACCATCATGCTTAAGAGTGGTCATTTGAGGTTGCCTTTGAATCAATGCCCAAAACAAATTAAATTTATCATTTTCTATGAAAAGAGTTAATCGAGAAAACATATCCTTGTAATCATAAGGTATCAACTCATTTGTTTTTTTCTTCAAAAATGCAAAACTATATTTGCGTGGCCAAATATCTTCTAGCGAAATGAAGATCTCTCGCTATAAGAATCCTCACCACAAAGGTTTCCAACTTGTGTTGCACTGACAATTGCATTGTGGCCATGAGTATTAACAAGATGAAGAAACTTATTGAGAAATTTGTTCATCAACTTCTTCAGAAATATAAAATTTTGAGTCGATGAAAACATGGCTACATGTAAAACAGTGTCACCATTTTCTGTTTATCTATCCGAAGTATCAATGAACGAAAGTTCTAATATTTTATCCCAATTGCCTTCTATCCTCTATTTGTATAACTTTCTATGATCAATCTTATGAATCCTACAAATGAGATTTATGGTCAAACAACAAGTTTTATATCCTTTTTTGACGTTGAATTATAGTCATTTGCACCACATTGCGATCTGCAACATTTTTATAATATATTGCATCGGGATAAACACCTAGTATTCAGTCTAAGAGTTCTTCATGTATATTCTGGATGGCTCACAGAAAATGTGTCTTCAGTTTTGAAGTCATTTCAACCTTACTATCATCGGAATAAAACTCTTCAAATATGTTGCAAATGAATTCTATTAGTCCACACATTTCATTCAGTGTTGCAGAAGTCGGTGACTAGTCGCTTTGTGGTGATTTGCCGCCGTGATTTATTGGTAATCAGCCAGGGTCAAAGTTAGTCCAAGTCGGTTTAAGTCGAAGCAAGTCGGACCTAGTCGCCGACTAGTCGGTGCGACGGTCAATGATTAAAGAAGTTGACTTTGACTGTTGATCGATTTAAAAAAAAAAAGAAAAAAAAAAGAAAATGAATTGACCAAACAGGCAAATAGAAACTCAAACTCAACCAAACCAGGGTCTTCTCTCTTCTTTGCCGAATCTTCTTTTCTCCTTCATCACCGTTGTCGCTGTCGTCTGTCGAAGCTAATCTTCTCTCTCCCCAAATATCATCACTGAACAGGACTCATTGAGTTATGAGTTTGTAACTTTATATATTTAATTAATTAATTATTATTTATAAGTGGCTTGTACATAGTGCATAAGTGGCTTGTACATTGTACTACAACTGATAGATGCGTAAGTGGCTTGTACATTGTACTTTGTACTCCATTGGTTATTGCTTGAGTTAAAAATACACTGATAGTTTTAAAAATACATTAATACATGGATTGTTTTAAATTAAAAAAATTTTCGACTGACTGTCGATCAGCTTTCAGCTGGTTGATCAGTCGACTTCCGACCGTCCGCCTAGTCCCCGACTAGACAGCTTAGGCGCGAGGCAGGGGGTCATCGCCCGACTAACGCTTAGCGCTTTTTACAACATTGATTTCATTAAAGTTGATTTTTATCTTTTCTATTTCATTCCCCCACTGATGGTAAAAAGACATGATAACTCTTTTTCATACACTTTTAATATCAGTTGGACACTTTGAAGTTTTGACTCCCGATACAATAAATAAAAAAATGGCCATCAAGCTAAAGAATGGTCATTCAAGGTTGCTTTTGAATTAATGCCCAAATCAAACCAAATTTATCATTTTCTATGAGAAAAGTTAATAGAGAAAACATATCCTTATAATCACGAGGTATCAACGCATCTAGTTTTTTTTATTTATTATTTATTTATTTATTATTTTAAGAAATTCAAAATTATCTCTGCGTGATAAAATTTGACGGCTTCCATCAATGACAACGAACCATATAAATTTTGTCTAACTGAACGATGATCCCTCACTAAATGAATCATCACCACATAAAGATTTCCAACTTGTGTTGCAACGACAAGTGCATTGTGGCCATGAGTATTAACAAGAAAAAAAAAAACTTATCGGATAATTTGTCCACTGACTTCTTCAGAAATATAAAGTTTTAAACCGATGAAGACATAACTACATGTAAAACGGTGTCACCGTTTTCTGTTAATCTGTCTGAAGTATCAATGAATGAAAGTTTTGACATTTTATCTCAATTGCGTTCTATCGTCCATTTGTATAACTTTCTATGATCTGTCCTATAAATCCAACAACGAGAATTATGGTCAAACAAGTTTTATATTCTCTCTTGACGATAAATTACAGTCATTTGCACCACATTACGCTTTACAACATCTTTGAAATATATTGCTTCGGGATAAACATCTAGTATTCAATCTAAGAGTTCTTTATGTCTATTCTTGATGGTTAATAGAAATGGTGTCTTCAGTTTTGAAGCCATTTCAACCTTACTATCATCGGAATAAAACTCTTCAAATCAGTGGCGTAGCCAAGATTTCAGAGTTAAGGGGCTAGACTAAAACGTAACTAAAATATTTATAAGTTTAATGATCGAAATGAGTACACATAGTAGGGTAAGGCCCGGGCTTAGGCCTTTAGGCCTTACCCTACTACCGGGCCTTACCCTTCAAAATGAATATGCTATAAGAAAAATGTAAACCGAAAATAAATAACAAAAGCATTAAAAATTACCTACAATACAACTGCATCACTATTCCGTTTGAGTGATACCCTACGAGGACCCACATCACAAAATTCATCAATTATTATATCCGGATCAATGGTATCAGAAAATTCTCTTTCAATATAAATTACCATGCAACTTGCAAGAAACTCATCCTCCATATTATTGCGAAATGTTGTTTTAATAAGCTTCATGGCTGAAAATGCTCGTTATGTTGCTGCAGTAGAGATAGGAAGAGTCAACACAAGACGAATTACATGATCAATCAAGTGGAAGTGTTCTGACCTTTTAGTTTCAAATAACCTATGACATAATTCAGAAAGTGAGGAGATATTTTGAAACTCTGAATCATTAGGTACATCAAGCTCATAATGCTTCAATTGTCTTCTCAAAGTGCCAATCTCTGATCCACTAAAATCATTTGGATAAAATTTCTCAGCAAAATTGCAAATATTATCAATATAAAATGATTTGAATGAGTCAGAAGGATCCAAAGATGAATTAAGAATAAGAAGCTCCATTGTTTGCTCTGTAAATCTGTCTTCTAATTCCACCATCTGAAAATCTATCATAACATTAAAAATATCAAAGTGGTAATAATGCTCAACCGTTATGCAATCATGTTGTTGGCAAGAACGTCTTGTTCTGCCCTTTGAGGTATTGAGTTGTAATCGATGTTGTAAAGTTTCTTTACAAGATTGTGAATTCAACATATTGTCAATGTTTTAAGATGGGTCCTTAAAGTTATAAAACATCTGTGCAGCAAGACTATGTTGACAATAAGCATACCTTTTTCATGGTTTGCGAAAGCACATTTATCTCCATCATGAACTTTTTTCCAACTATTGAATCTCTGACTGATAAATGCAGGATTTTTTGATGGAATACTGTCAAAAAGAAAGCATGGAAAATTATATGCTCTATTTTTTTCAACAGAATACTCGAGCTAAGAAAATTGGAAAAATCAAGAATAATTAAACCGCTGATTTTGATTCCCAATTTGTGTAGGTTTATATTTTTTTAATTTATGCTGGCATGGTCCTATGATAATATATGCTCTATGAACATCATCACGACAGTTAACAGGATACGCCGCTATTAGAAGAAGTAACACCGTATCACGTTCGAGAGCATTAGTATCGACATCTTTAACCTCAACTCTATTAGGCTTAGAAACATGGTGGTTCTCGATAATTGGAACATCAACATTTGATGGAGATGCGATTTTACTTGAGGATTGATTCTCATTTGATTTTGGGAAGAAATCAAAAATATTTTTCATTTGCTTTAATTTTTGATTATTTGACATAATAACCTACAATAGTATGCATTTAATAAGAAACAGAACATAGTCAACACAGACACAGACACACACATATATATATATATATATGTCAAAGTCACAACCTCAATCAAAAATCATCAAAATAACATAAAATATGTAAATATATTTTATAGAACAATTTAATTCTAGACTTCTAGTTAAATTGTCAATAACTACAGAGTAGATTAAAAACCCAACTCGGCAGCTCCCCAATCCCCAATCTTGTGATATCTAATCTAAAACCAAGTTACTTGCCTAACTAAATTTTCTAATCAAATGTAAATCACATATTAAATGATCTTTAAGCAAACCCTAAAATTAAAAAAAGAATTACCTGTTGGTAGGAGCATCATCAATCAAATAAGAACAAAAACAAAAGCAAATCGAAAACAAAGATTGTGATCGAGAAAATGGGCACCTTCTGATTCGAGGAAA
Source organism: Acer negundo (assembly GCA_035582765.1). Classification (NCBI taxonomy): domain Eukaryota; kingdom Viridiplantae; phylum Streptophyta; class Magnoliopsida; order Sapindales; family Sapindaceae; genus Acer; species Acer negundo. The sequence continues at coordinate 11,157,575 of CM069237.1, read as the reverse complement.
GGAGAGGAATTTGATGAACTTGACAGCTTGACAGCCTTGACTATACCGGATACTGGGTGGGTACGTCATACACGGTCTGTGAAATCAAAATAAAATGTGATTTTGATTGGAACTTGACAGCTTCACTTGTATATTAATATTATTCTATACATTTTTTTGTTTTGTTTATGCTTTGTCTCTCCGTAAATTGGTGGCAAGGGGTTGTCATGTTGGGTGAATGAGCAGAGCAGTCCCACTATAATGAGTGGAGGTGAAGGAAAACAAATATATATATACACGTTTATATATATATATATATATTTATATATTTATTTTTTTAAATCAAGACCGGGCTACAGCTCGGTCTAGCCTACCTCTGCCTCTGACCTTGCTTCAAATGAATTCTACTGAGGTTTGAGTCAACTGAGCGACTAAATTATTACAATTAAGAGAAATAATTTTATTAAATAATGTTTGAAAACTAATTTATAAAGTAAATTAATAATATTTTATTATTTAAAACTTGTAAAATGGAGAATTGTGAATGATTGGAGTAATAAATTTATAGGGATTGAATACTTCATTTTGATTTTCCAAAATGAAAAAAATTACAGAGATTGATCGGAGATGTCTTCTCTCGAAATAGTTTAGAGGTTTGTCGTGCTTTAAGTTTCTCGCGGGAATATGAAAGCCGCCACACTCACATAGCTTTGCAAATAAAGGTTCCATTGTTCCAAGGCATGAGACTATCTTCCAATTTTGTTCCTGGAGAAAATCTTCCATGGCTTCGTCTCACCAGTCACCACCATCTCATTTTAGCTTTTTCACACCTCAAACTCTGGTCTGGTCTCTCTCTTCTCAACTCATTTTATTTCCATTTTTCGGTTCCAGAGATTATATATATTTTTTGATATAACTGTATCTTAAGTTCTTCTATATCGTCTTGTTTTTTGTTTTTGTTTCTCGTACTCTCAAATCTCGACTCCATCTTAACTTAGAAAAGGATTTTGTTTAGTTATTTGTTTATCATTTCTTTAAATGAAGAAGGAAATGAGTTATGAGTTTTGAGGATGGATTGAATAGGTAGTGAATGATCCGGTTTTTTTTTTTTTTTGTATTCAGCAGATCTGGAACTAGATGCACTCAATAAATTTAATGACAAAATTAGCAAATTGATTTTGTTATTTTAAGATATTTATAAACTGATGACAAAATATTACAACTTACCAGTTAAATATCTTCGGTCTTCAATCTTCAATTCAATCTATAAAAGATTTAAAGGAATTTGTGGAGATGAAAATCTCACAAGGTAAAAAGAAGATGAACAAACAATGCTCCGAAAAGAAGATAAAACAAGAGGGGAAAAATAAAGTCAAAATTAAAAATCTTCAATTTGTTTCTCCTAGTTGGATATATGGAAGATTTTAGGGAAACTACCAAAAATCCCTCTCTAGTTTGGATTATTGGCCAAAAACACCCTTTAGTTTCGTTATTAAACAAAAACCACCCTTCATATTTTAAATTTTTGTATTTTGATATTTTTTTTATTCAGTGGAGATATATATCTCCACTGGAATACAAAAACAAATAAAATATATATATCTCAACCGGAATACAAAAAATATATATCAAAATACAAAAATTTAAAGCATGTAGGGGTTTTTTGACTAATAACTGAACTAGAGGGTAGTTTTTGACTAATAACCTAAACTAGAGGGGTGTTTTGATAGTTTCCCAAGATTTTATTCTAATCTTAAGTTGTTCCTCTTTTTATTATCTTTTCAATTCTTAATATGTCCCACAACATATATTAACATTTTTATAAAATAAAGGCATAATTGCACAAACATCCCCTAAGTTTAGACGAAATTACACTCATATGCAACCTTTCTGTTTATTGCATAAATATCCCCTGTAAAATGTTGACCAGATGTTGATCAAAAGGGACCCTCACATGAAATTATCATTCCCCCCCTGTGCTTTGTCATATTAGATAAATTGGTCCATCTAGTTTCAATAATAGCGGTCAACCCCTGAAACACTTTGACAACAAATCAAAAAAATTATTCGTCCCTAATAGGGGTTGAACCTTCAATCTTATGGTTAAAATTCTTATACCCTTATCAACTGAACTACTCAAAGCTCATTGATAGAGGTTTGATGATTTGAATATATATATACATATATATATATATATACATATGTATATATATAATTATATAATTTGTTTAAAATAATTTAAATCTATTTATATAATTTAAAATTAACTCATATATATAATATGTATTTAAAATAAACTCAAATTTAATAATAATATATAAAAATAGATTTATGAAAAATAAAAAGTAAATAAGAAAACAAAAGGAAAATAATATATAGTTATGGGCTTTGATTTTCTGGGGTTTTGTATTTTTTTTTTTTATCAAATTGAAATAATGTATTTTTTGAAAAGGAAAAATTTAAAAAAAAAAAATTACGGTCTTTGATTTTCTAGATTTTCGTTTTTATTTTATTTTATTTTATTTTTGTCATAAATCTGTTTACATATATTGTTATTAAATATAAGTTTATTTAAAATATATTATATATATGAGTTTATTTCAAATTATATAAACATATTAAAATTATTTTAAGGCTTAATTGCGCAAAATAATTTAAATCCGTTTCTTTCCATAATTTAAATAGATTTAAAATAATTATTTTCCTTTTGTTTTCTTATTTTCTTTTCATTTTCCATAATTATGTTTTTATATAACATTATTAAATAGGAGTTTATTTTAAATATACATTATATATATGAGTTAATTTTAAAGTATATAAATAGATTTAAATTATTTTAAACATATTATATAACTATATATATATTTAAATCACCAAACCTCTATCAATGAGCTTGAGTGGCTTAGTTGGTAAGGGCATACTTATTTGAACCATAAGGTTGAAGGCTCAACCCTTATTGAGGATGAATAATTTTTTTAATTTGTGGTCAAACTGTTTCAGGGGGTTGACCGTTATTATTGAAGCTAAAGGGACAAATTTATCTAATATGACAAAGCTCAGGGGGGAAAATGACAATTTCATGTAAGGGTCCCTTTTGGTCAACATCTGGTCAACATTTTACACGGGTTGTTTGTGCAATAAACGGAAAGGTTGCATATGAGTACAATTTCGTCTAAACTTAGGGGATGTTTGTGCAATTAAGCATAAAATAAAAAATTATTAATCGATGAGATGATATTGGTTTGGTGGTAACCCCTCATATCTAGAGGTGGGCATGGATCAGTTCGGTTCGGTTCGGTTTTGACCAAAACCATATTGAACCGATATATATTCGGTTTTTGAAAATGTGAATCGGTTTGAACTGTTTTGAACCTAAAAACCGAATTGAACCGAACATCTTTATCTCAGTTCGGTTTGGTTCAAGTCGGTTTTGGGCCTATTGGGCTTTGAAGGTTTTTTTTATATGTTTATTCATTTATTTATTTAATTTTTTGGGCATTTAAGCTGCTTTTTTAGCATTTAGGTTTAAACTTTTAAAAAATATATATAAAATGTAAAAAATAATTTAAACAAAATGCAATTCAATTTTCAATCCAAATCAAAAATTTTAAATATAAAATAGTCATAACTTCTATAAAATAGAAGTAAAAAAAAAAAAAAATTACGTAATGTAGTCCAAAATAAAATATCATCAACAAACAGTCCATAATAAAATTGAACTTTACAAAATAATTTATTAAGACAATTCAATTTATTCGGTTTGGTTCGGTTTTGTACGTTCAAAACCGAAACCGAACAAAATTCAATTCAGTTTTCAAATTTCAAATCGGTTTGAACCAAATAGAAACTATGAATTGAACCAAACACCCTTTTTCGATTCGGTTCAATTTGGTTTGGGTTTTTGTGCCCACCCCTACTTACATTTACACCATGAGGTTACGGGTTCGAGTCTTTCTCCTAAAAAAACCGAATTTATTATTATTTTTAAAATATTATAATAATTTGAGGTTTTTATTGGAAGTGGATAAACTTGAACTCACAACCTCATGATGTGAATATGAGAGACTTTACAGCTAGACCAACCTTATCTTATCAAATATAAAATTGTTTAATAGTATAATACTTATAAAAAAAGAGTAATGTTACATTGTCCAAATTTGGTGTTCAAATGATGTGGCAACACTGTAAACCATTCATTTAAATTGTATTAGATTTAAATGAATGGTTTACAGTGCTTTCCCACATCATTTGGACACCAGATTTATTCACCAAGTTTGGACAATGATACATTACTCATAAACAATATATATATTAATTTAAAATATGTTGGATAAGAATTATCCAATCACTAAAGGATGCGTTTATAATATAATAATACAGTCGAAAACAATCACGCATCTCCTACACAGCAAAAGAAAAAAATGAGGGATTTGAAGACTATTATGTGTTGATAAACGTAACATGTCAGCAGATTGATGGATATAGACAAAATTACAATTATAAAACGGAATGCTATACATTGTTTGATACTCACGCTCACTCTCGTATCCACAGATTCAGTCCAACAACAATAATGGGCAAAGAAAACGGCGGAGTTTCGGCGTCGCCGGATTTCAAGCTCGTCGGTTTCAACAACTTCGTCCGCCATAACCCCAAGTCAGACCGCTTCAGGGTCAAGAAGTTCCACCACGTCGAGTTCTGGTGTACGGACGCCACCAACGTCGCTCGTCGCTTCTCCTGGGGACTCGGCATGCCCCTCTTCGCCAAGTCTGACCTCTCCACCGGAAACACCGTCCACGCTTCCTACGCCATCCGCTCCGGTGACCTCACCTTCCTCTTCACAGCGCCCTATTCTCCTTCCATTTCCGGCGACTCCGCTACTCCCAAGGCCTCCGCTTCCATACCCACGTTCGATCTCGCCGCTTGCCGCGCCTTCTCCGCTTCTCACGGGCTCGCGGTGAGATCGATCGCCGTCGAAGTCGAAGACGCCGAGGTCGCTTTCCACACCAGCGTCGCTCACGGCGCGAAACCCTCGGCTTCTCCGGTCATCCTGAAGGACCGCGCCGTTATTTCAGAGGTCGAATTATACGGTGATGTTGTGTTGCGTTACGTGAGTTATAATGCTGATGTTGAGCCTTTAGGGTTCTTGCCCGGATTCGAATCAACAACGGACGAGATTTCATCATTTCCTTTGGATTACGGGATCAGACGGCTTGATCACGCCGTCGGAAACGTGCCGGAACTGGGCCTGGCTGTTTCTTACGTGAAAGCTTTTACTGGGTTTCACGAATTCGCTGAGTTCACATCAGAAGATATTGGGACGAGTGAGAGTGGACTGAACTCAGTGGTGTTGGGTAACAATGATGAGATGGTGTTGCTTCCGATTAACGAGCCGGTTTACGGGACGAAGCGTAAGAGTCAGATACAGACTTATTTGGAGCACAATGAAGGAGCTGGGGTGCAGCATTTGGCTCTTATGAGTGAAGACATTTTCAATACATTGAGGGAGATGAGGAAGAGAAGTGGAATTGGTGGGTTTGAGTTCATGCCATCTCCGCCCCCAACTTATTATAACAACTTGAAGAAGCGTGCTGCTGATGTCTTGACTGATGACCAGATTAAACAGTGTCAAGAGTTGGGGATTTTGGTTGACAGGGACGATCAGGGCACTCTTCTCCAGATTTTTACCAAGCCTCTCGGTGATAGGTATATATATGTTTTCCTTCTCTGTTTTTGGCTTTCTTTGCTATGATTTGTCAATTCATTTTAGGTTTTCATGAAACTAATTAGAGCATCTCTGATGCTAGCATGCATTTTTTTGAATTGCTATTAATGACACATTGGCATTCCTCTTGAATATGGATCCATTTTGGCATGATGACAAGGATTTCTAGGAGAGTTTCTCAATGAGAAACCCATTTCCATAATCTCTAAAACATTTTTTACGAAAATACATAATAGTATTTGAGATGCTCTTATATGATCTCTACTTGGTGTATGCATATGATTTGGTGTAGGAAGCGTTAAGCATTAACGCGTGAATATGTGCACAATGATTTGCATAGACAAGAACACTTGGTTCGCAGAAATTGGTAACACCATAATAATTTAGCATCAATGCGGCTATTGAACAGGCTTTCTCTCTAATAATCCATATACGTATGGTTGGGAATTTTGCATACTCGTATTGGAAGATGAAACTAATAAATCAAACATGAATTTGGCAGGCCAACCATCTTTATAGAGATAATTCAGAGAGTAGGATGCATGCTCAAGGACGAGGAAGGGAAGACATACCAGAAGGGGGGATGTGGTGGGTTTGGGAAGGGAAACTTCTCAGAGCTCTTCAAGTCCATCGAGGAATACGAGAAGACACTTGAATCCAAACGAATTTCGTAAACAACAGCTGCCTGAGCTACCATATATTTAGTCATGTCACTCATGTGATGCATCATAACCTGTATATGGCTGCAACATACATAACATAAAAAAACTATTTAGTGTACACCAAATCACTTGGAAGGAAAGATATTGCTATGTACACTGTAATGGTATGAGTTAGCAGTATAATACATTCATGATATCAATAAGAATGAACTCCATATATTAATTTCTATGATTCAGATTCTGTAGTATATTCTATAGCACAGCAAATATGGTTTGTCCCATAGGAGGAAGCTAGTGGAGGGAGTTCTGTTTCCCAACCCATAGTATCTTTGATGATTTCTATACATCTTTAATTACAAATTTACAGTATATATCAAAGAAAAATAAAATATATAGTAAGGTGAAGGAAGATTTCTCCTTGATCTTTTTGAGAATTCTACAATATCCAGTTTCAGGATAAATCACAATGTCTCGAGCTTTTATTGCCAAAACAAGCTTAGTCTATGTGGAATCTCGAGAAGAAGAAATATGTATCTATATACATTAATCAACGAAACTCTTAGGAATGCATTTTTAAATACATTTGTAAATAATCAGAAATGATCTTGTATGTTTTCTCTGTAGGATGGATTGAATCCCAAAATACAAATTTAGTTGCATCTGTGCACGTAAATGGAGCATCCAGATTGCATAGAATACCAGCCTCAAATGTGCCTGTGCCACAACACCCCACATCTGCCACCTCAAATCCTGAAAAACCAGTAACAAAAATGTCTTAAAACAAATCGCTATAAATCTCCTTTTGCTTCTTTAATTTACTCACCAAATTTGGATGGGTTTCTGATGATCTCCAATAAAATGGAATATCCATCTGCAAACACAAGTTTGAACCCAGCAAGTTCCCTGTTTAGCTTTGAAACCACTTTCCTCAACTTGCCATTGAACTGCAAAGCCACGTTGTTATATTCCTCATTACAACCATGATTATCCAGGAAATTCGTGGTTCGCTGCGCTGGTAGACACCCCATTGGCGCAATTCCTGTTAAGGATATTTTCCGAACCTCCAGATGGTAAAGTTGCTTCAAGAAATCTTCTGCTATTCCAATCAGGAAGTCCTGGTATTGTTCGACGGTGAATTGGGAGCTGCGGCCGCCTGGGATCGTGTAATAGTTTTCAATGAAGTCGTTTGTTCCTATGCTTATTGTATAGAGAGCCTCACTTAATATTTCATTTGCCTTGTCAACACCAAGATATGCTCTCAGTTTATCCTGATATTCCTTGTAATACTCTAGTTCCTTCCATAGAGGTATCACTTTCTGCAACGTATATATTTTTATTCATCAATAGCAAATCAAGTAAACTGTAAAAGTGATCAGAGAATAAGCAATGGCAAACCATATGTAACTTACTAAAACGTCGGCAGTGGCGTTGTCATAGCCAGTTGCAGCAGAAGCAAAGCAAACTCCGGAGGCAAAATCTGAAATATTATACATGGGATCCAGATAGGCAGGTATTGTTGGTTTGAGACCGAAAGACTCGGAGAGGAAGTCAGGAGGAAGGCGGCCATTACAGAACCTTCCGGTGGGCGTTCCTCCCGGAAAATCACGCCCATAAGGCTCAAAATCGCACTTGGCAATCGTTGGTATATAGTTGTTATTACCGGTATCCACAGACGAGTCTCCGAAAACAATAATGGCAGGAACTTTGTTAGCTCCAGTTTTGGGACATTGTACCAGGATTTGAATCATAAAGAGAAACAGAATGTGCATGGTTTCCATTTCTTTTTATTTCTTTTTTAGTGTCTTTTTTAACATCAAGTTTTATAGAAAATGTAAGGAAGTTACAGGACAAAGAACAAGCAAATAGCCCTAAGAAAAGAGCAGAAAATAGAGTAATCCAAGACGAAACACGCTGAAAAAAATGAAGCAGTCTACAAACAAAACGAAGCAAAAAGCAAAGAGCAAAGAGCAAGTATTTGTTTTCACTTTCAGATTCTAAAAGAGTAATGAAATTAAATAATAATCAATATTTCATCCGTAAAATGAACCCCAAGTGTTTGATTTATTGTTTAAATAGGATTCAGTACAAGTATTTTTAGGGTTTTAGAGTTATGAAAAAATATATTTCAAGAAAATGATTAAAAGAAAGTTGTTTTTTTTTTTTTTTCTTTTTAAAAAGGAACGTGAGGTTTTATTATATCTACTTTATAAAATATATATATTTTTTAAATTGTATGTATCTTTTATTAATTTTGATAAAAAAAAAATAATAATACTAAATAATTAAAAAAGTAAAACCTAAATAGATTAATAGGGGTATGCTAAATTAATTATTTTTTTAATTTAAGTTATAAGAAGATTGTTCGCCAAACATAACCTAAATATGAATAGATATGACATTCGAAATAAATGGGAGTTTGGTGGGAGGAGTAATTGCCAGTGGCAACTGGCAATACTGTTCCCTGATCCATCTATTCTATATGTGACGGCTCTCAAAGAAATAAAAGCTGACCGCTAAAATTGTTTGGTGTTTATGTGGGGTGTTCACCTTATCCTTCATTCCTTCCAACTTGATTGCAACACCTATAACAGCAGTAACATTTGCAGAATTATTCTATTTTATTTTTTGAAATGCAAACCATATATGATATGATATATGAACTACTTGACTATTTGTTCATCTTTTCCAAAGTACATACACAGGCGCAGCATGGCAGACAGGGATAATGCTTGCTTGAATAATAATGGATTTCACGTATCACTGAAATCTTTTTGCAGTACCAAAAATCATACAAGTAGACACTGTCATACTCCACATAATGCAATCCTAGAAAATATGAGTGCCAATATTGTCATTCATAAAACTAATTAATACATCAATATTTAAAAAACAAAATTATAAAAATATCTCAATAGAAATTTACCAATAAGAAAAAATTACTTTAACTAAAAATAAATCAAATACTATGTATACTCATTAATTAAACCCATATTCTCAACTATATTTCTTCAATAATATATATATATATATATATATATGATAAACTCTAACTTATGATAAACCCTATTTCAAGTATCAAACTTTATTATCATCACATAATTATCATATAACAAACTTTATTTCAAGTATCAAAACAGACCGTAGATGCTCCCTCAAACAAGTATTCATGGGGCAATAAATCCAACTGTTTACCAATAAATAAGAGTTTGGGGGGTTTAATGTCTAAAAAAAATAAATTATGGACAGCATACGAATTCACATATACCGTAGGGGGCATCTGTGCCGATAACTCTAAAAAAAAATTCAGAACCTTTTTATAAAGGTACATAATCAGGTCTGTAGTTTTGTAATGTTTTATAATGTTAAAAATTTAAGCTCTTGAAAGACCGTCTTGACAAGAGAAGCACCCTATCAATATTCTTGTATCTCAATAGATATCAATACAGGGCTATTCTGTTAACAAATATACTACGGTCAAAGCAACTTGGAACTTACCGATGGAATGGGCATAATTTTACTTGCAGAAATAGATAAAGGTGTTATTCGCCATCCATTATAATGAGTTCCTTGAGTCATAACTACGCATGAATCTAGCTTGAAATAAGTTAATGGCGTCTTCTTGCATCTTGACTGCCCCATGCCATACCCTAATGGACAAGACTTTGAAGGGAACTTTTTAAATAAATGAATCTGAGCTACTTGACTGCAGAATAGATTCATACCGAAGGTTGCACATGGAAGAGATGAAAAGGTGTCAGAAATAAGAACACGTAGAAATACACACCTTGAAGGCACTAGCATGCAGAGTGAGTGTGCGAGCTATTCGCTTGCTTTGCTCCAAGTCAGAGCAAAGGCGCTCGTTGAGTTCTGATATTATGATGACAACGAAAGCTTCAGAATTTCTCTTCAGAAAGAATCAAACCTTTCTCAACACTAGAGTTATTAGAAGACACAAAAATATCCATACACAATTATTTATCAATTAATGGCATGGGAAGACATGATCATACAACCTAAATTATCTACTTAATTTACAACATGATGCATAAAAAATCATTCATTTGGTAAGAGCAAGAATTCGAAGCTGTGCCTGAACTTCTTTGCCGCTAATTCCTCTTGCAATATCCCATAACCAAGTACTATGGCGCATATCAAAAATATTAATGAAAAATAATATCCTAATTAACTTTTGTAGGATATGAGAATTAGAACATTCAATTCTAGTTTTGTAGCTGATACTCACCCAGTATTTACACCATAAAGTTCTTGCAGTTTACCCTCTGAAAATTTTAATAGATCTCCAACAGTGTTCACACTCAATTCATTTTGTAATGATGTTCCCAGCTGCAAATGAAAGTTATACCAAATGACGTCGAAGTGTTTTCCCTTATACCAAATGTAGATGCAAGGCATATTGTACCTATTGTATCAAGAAATGCTAATTTTGTAGTTAAAGGGACTTATTGTTTTCTTTATTTTGTAACACTTCTACGTCGTTCACTCTTCGTGTATACTGATTACATTTTAATCTTATAATTTCTTTGGTCTGCTTCATGTAAGAAATCAGACACTCTTCGATTAGTAAAACTTTTCTTCAATAAAAAAAAATAAATATATATATATATATATATATATATATATATATATCAAAGCATAATAACTAATTGCAGCAAGGGTCACATATAAGAGGGATAGTTCACCCTAAAATTTCTAGTTTTGTTGTTGGCGTCACTTTTCATACCTGAAATGGATAAGTTGGAAGAAGAAGATGATGTTGAACATGATGGATTATTCATAGAATTGTTTTTCTTTATTTCATGTTTAGCCTTTCTTTTTGCAAATTAGAATAATAAATTGATTTTACAAGATGATGTTGGCTTAGTGACATGCTCATCACATCTACACCACAGGGTTACGGGTTTGAGACTCACCCTCTCCTTAAACCTTGAGTTATTGTAATATTTCAAAAAAAAAAAAAAAAATCCAAAATTATAAGAATTTTAATATTAATTTATTTTAAAATTTTATTTTTAGAAAACGGTAGGGTTGATTCTCCATGAATAAGAGAATTCAAAAGAAGCACCGAAGGGGTAGGGGAGGGGGAACCTCTCACCAAAATGCCCCCACCCCTAGGGGGGACCCTCCCCCGCCCCATCGGTGCTTCTTTTGAATTCTCTTATTCATGGAGAATCAACCCTGTCGTTTTCTAAAATAAAATTTTAAAATAAATTAATATTAAAATGGGGGAGGAGGAACCTCTCACCAAAATGCCCCCACCCCTAGGAGGGACCCTCCCCCGCCCCATTGGGCCCCCAATCTCATCAATCCCTAGTTCAGTAGCGACTGATCATTCTAAGCCTCGGACAACGTTTTCAACTGTCTGACCCATTGAAACCCTTCTCTTAACTTTGGAGAGTAAACTTTAAACGTTATTAGGTGAGGAATCCACCTGTCCTCATAAATTGAAACTGATGATCCTATCCAAATCCTCTACCTCGTCCCTTTTTCTAGTAATCCACGACTCCAAATGAGGCTATTAGATGCATGATATGACACACAAATATGGAAAGTAATAACATGATACTAATCACTAATTTATGTAGTACATATCTTGTCGTGCAAGAAGAAGACTGTGTGGTCAATAGCTATATATATATATATATAAAGCCTAGCTAGCTTGCTTTTGTTTCTGTTTGAAATATTGCTAGTTGCCTCATTTTACAATGATATTGTTAATTAATCACTTTTTTTATTTTTTATTTATTTTTTTATTTTTTTTATATGATATTGTTTGGTTGTGGCATAGCAAAATATCAAATGCATTAAAATTTGGGAGGAGAGCTTGCATTCTTGTTTGTTTTTAATTAACGGGAAGTATTCATGTTAATTAGGCTCCATTGAGTCAACATCTAGAAAATTATATCAAATTATTGAGGAAATTACTTGTAGTGTGAACAAGAAGACTTAATTAGAAGTTAACGTGGAAATGAACGTGGACATTCATCGATATTATTTCTCCTAGTTCCATGGACATTCAAATCTCAACAAGATCTTTCTATATTAATCTTCAACTTGTAACTATTAATATCATGCTTATATTTTTGTTTGACTTGGAGTACTTCCACTATAGCTTCGAATATTTAAATTGCTTCTTGATTTTTTTTTTATCAATTAATTTCTTAAACGATGATTTTCTTCATTTTACACTTCTCTTTGTAAGTTCCAATTACCAGTTGATTGGAATCCCTTCCCACCTGGAAATAAAGAAACAAGAAACTGATATACATCAATGGTCCAATATTACAATTTTATAGAATATTATTTTATTGAAAAACGTACGTAAGTAATATGATCATCTTGAAAATGTGTGGCAGGTTTATGTTCACAATATAATGCAACTAATTAAATTTTATTTTTTTATGATAAATTAAGATTCTACTGTTAGTTAGAGCAGCATGAAACATGGACATAAAACCTAATGAATGGGCATTTATATGATATATATATTTATCACTCAGTTGATAGGAAGGTATTGGCCATGCCTTGAATATAATAGATTAAGGTGGACTAAATCTTTATAAATGACACACCGAATCCTTTAAAACTTCAACTTTTCAGATTACAAGACACAAAATATTATTAATCAATGATCATGCAACCCTACTATATAAGTAATTAATCAGGGTTAGCATTTGGTTGGTCAGTTGGGTTAATTAACTTTAGTTAATCAAATTGACTTTGACTTGCACGACTTCATTAATTAATATAATTAGTAATTGAAGCTTCAAGGCATATGCTTTGATTGATAACTTATCATTTAGGCTATTCAATCTTACAGAAATAGGAACATTACTTATATATATATGCATAAATTTGTTCAAAAGGAGACCTTAAATCATTTCAAAGGACATACCTTAATAATATCTTTATTCTCATTCAAACTCAATATTAATTATTTTAATTAATTTATTGAAATATTTAAATAACGAATATAATATTACTTTAAGTTGGTGCTATAAATTACGAATGCATATATAATCTAGCATATTGGAAGTAGCTAGTAACTAATTAGTTTTTGGGGAGCATATATGAAGAAGAAGAAGACATTTTCAGCTTCAACCATGTGCATGAGATTGAGTAGATCAAGAGAGAAAGTTGGAGAAGAAAATGGAGTTCGAAAAGGGTACGTGCCATTGATGGTAGGAGCAGAGGAGGTGATGGAGAGAATTATGGTGCCCACCAAGCTGATTGATCATCCATACATAATTGAGCTTCTAGAGCTGTCTGCTAAGGAATATGGATACAACCATCAAGGACTCCTCAAGATTCAATATGACGCTCATTCCTTCAAAACAATGGTGGAGATTATATCCAAGGACAAACAATTTAATAATTCCAAACCTTTTACATAGCTTTTTCTATATATTTTGGATGCATTAGAGCCAAGAGATTTTAGAAACAACTAGTCTGCTTTTCTTTTCTTTTTTTCATTTTTTAATAAAAGTAATCTTACAATATTAGGTGAGAGTTATTCTCTCTTTCACTGTGTATATGTTCATATATATATATATATATAGAGAGAGAGAGAGAGAGAGAGAGAGGAAATATGTATCTCTAGCTACCTTGTCTTTTTTGTAATTTTGTCTTCTCTAGAAGTAGGAAATAGTAGCTAGAGAGAGACCAACAATTACTTTAATTTCAAATTATATCACAAACATGCTGCGTTATTTGAATTTCCCCCAATCTTCTTCAGTGATGATGATCCTACTTCTGCTATTTAGTCGGATATATGTAATATTAACCAATATAAGGACTCAATCCCCAGTCAGTCGAATTCTTTTGTAGTTAAATCACATAATAGACAGGATTAGTTAATACCACTAAAATCTCTTATGTTTATGCACATCCTCTCCTAATTCAAGTAGTGTGCACAGTATGCGCACCTCCCGTTACACAATTTTTTTTTGGGGTTCAAGTACCACCATACACATACTTGAATTTGTATTCACAGCATGTGGAGAGATTTCTTTCTATTGTTATAAGAGTAGATATCTCCCTCTAATAAGGGTAGATATCTACAAGAACGGAGCCAAGATTTTGGATTTGGAAAGGATCAAGCGCTAATATTAAAGGTCAAGTAAAAAAAAAATATTAATATACCAAAATGTAATGCTACTTAGTCTTTAATAAAATAATACAAAATAATAATAATAATAATATTGACACTAACTTTGAGAATCAAAATGGAACTTGACTCCATTTTTTATCTCAAAAATCATCTAGAATCAAATTTATTTAAATTTCTTTACGATTTCTATTTCAATAAATATAATCAAAGTGTGAAAAATGATCTTTTATCTTGTTACTTAGATGAAATATCTCTTTCAATAGTTCCTAATTAATAATAATAATAATATAATTCATGTAAAATATTTAAAATATCATTGTACCATTAGTACATTTAATTGTTCTAGTGAGTACCTAATAAAAATAAAAATATATATATATATATAGATGGATTTAGCCATACTATATAGTTCATGTATAGTTGCAGAGGTAATTACGAGAAGAAGTAATTTTCTCTTAGTTTTAATTTCTTTTAAATTTTTAAATTTTTGATTTTAAATGTAGACTTTTGGATTAGAATTCAATGATTGAAAATTAACCTTGTTACACTAACTGTGTAGTAGTTGAACCCATATATAGACTAGATTAGGAAATAATATATAAAATCATAATAAATTAAAATACCAAAAGGGATTGATTTTGCCTTGGAAAAAACTATATGTAAGAAATTTATATTATTTATAAATAGAGGGACCAAGTTGCAATTATCGTATTCAAGCAACATTATCATAATATGCATGTAACGTAAATTTGGTTGATTTTTCATTGGCTGGGGGGCCATGGCCCCTAGAGGCCCCCCTTTGCCTTCGCCTTCGGATATCCGGGTTATGTACTAAGTGAGAGTAGATGTCTCCCTACGGTGAGAGTAAATATTCAAGCCGCACTAAATTTCAAAATGAAAATTGGTAAATTTGTCAATTTAATTATTATAACTGTTATATATATATAACTATGGCATCTTTATATAACTTTATCAGAATATTGAATGTGAGTCAATCATTTATAAAAGTGATTTGACAAGTGCATACATACCAAGTCAAAGTATGTAAAACGAGTGGCTCAAATTCAATGTCCTTATATAATTCTATCAGGGCATCCTCATATGAAAATTTCCGTATATATATATATATATATATATTTACAGGTTTAGGCTAAACCAACTTAAATTTGTGATTTAAAATTTTAAATTCAACATCTCAACCACTCTGCATTTACAACTCTTAGATTAAGAGCACATGGATTGTTAAGATGTTGAAGTCAAAATTTTAAGTCACAAATTTAAGTTGATTTAGCTTAACCAATTTATATATATATATATATATACACACCACATGCAGTGTAAGTAGCTCAAACCTAAAGTGTAGGTGATTCAAACTTAAGACATTAACACATTGGACAGCGGTACACATAAATGATTATAACTGTTTTTATTATTAATATTCTCATTTTTGGATAGACCTCCCTAATCCTCTAATCTATATATTTTTTATTTTATTTAACAAAGGGTACCGTTGTATGGCTGTTCTAGATTATTTTGTATAAGGAGTGTACCCTTACAAAAATTTTGGTCATTGAATCTTGAAGATTGTAGTGTCATCAATTGGACACAATCCTAAAATGGAAAAATGTTACCCCTTGAATACAACTTCATCTACAATTTTAAAATCGTTTGTATTATCATTATTTGACCAGAGGTTGTGTGAATAACTCTTTCGATCCATCAAGCAATACCATATCCATAAATGACCAAGAATATCATAACTCCAATTAACTAATACTATTCTTTATAATTCGTTTTGAAGAATCTGTAAGCTTTTCAATCAACAAAAGGTTCTATGAAGATTTATGTCATCAATTATCAGTATACACGATTACACGAATGCAGAGTCATACTCAAAATATTTTTTTAAGAGTATAGCCTAAATACAAGTGAAAAAGAAAAGCATGAACAAAAAAAAAAAAAAAAAAAAAAAAAAAAAAAAAGAATTTGATGATCATCGAGAAAAACAATCAAGTTCATGCATATCCCATGTGCTGCAGATGCTGGAAATGACACATAACGCAATGCATCTTATCTCCATCACAATGAGTGATTGTGGATGAAGCAAAGACAAAAAAAGATATGAGATGTGCATGCTTGCTTGCCTCTTGTTTCACCTGAAAGTTGCCAAAAAGCTAGATACCCAAACAGCCAAAAGCTTCACTTTTGCTTTTTTGGCCATTCCATGCATACAAACCATACATCGTGGAAGAGAAGCCGATAAGTAGAAGCACTTTTTCATCTTTTCTATGCTTTATATGAACGTTCATGGTCCCTCACTCACATGTATTAGTAGGAATGTTAGGTACATGTAGTTTTCCACATGATTGTGATGTCAATATAAGATTAATCTCCAGTTAGATGAGAATTCGCCTATTTAAGCTCAAACCCATTAGTTTCCTTTCCATTCTGGATTGTCCATCATATTCTTCCAAAATGACCTTGCCTTCTTCAGCTCTGAGCTCTAACTATCTCGGCAGCAGCAATGAAATCGAAGAAGAACTCGAAATTGATGAATCTCTTCTTAGGGATTTACTAGAGGAGGAAACCAACGAAGAATGTTCAGTTCAGTCTCTGGATGTGAATAATTATGATTCCCCTTCAAAGATTAATGGGAAGGATGACTTGGATTGGCAAGATATGATGAATGAAGCAGCATTATTGGCAATGGATGAAATAATGGTATGGTATACAGATGACATGTTTGATTATGCTGCATATACTGGAGATTACTCACAATTTTACAATGAGTGTTTCTCTGATGAAACAAATTACTGTTGTCTGTGGCAGGAATAGCCATGCTTAACCTAGTAGATTTCTTGAGCTTAATTAGATGCAGGAAATGACTCTGTACCAGTCGCCATTGTCGCAATAAGTTGGTATCATATAAAAGCTTGTCAGTTGTTTTCTATCCTTTGGTAATGGTGTTTTGTATAATAAGAGTATCATGTTCCTATGTTTCTAGTTTATTTGAAAGCAAAACAGCATAATCTTTGCAACTAATTGAGTTATATATTTTTTTGTTTTATAAAAAATAATCCCATCTTATAAATTTTCCATCTATAGAAATCAAAAACTTAAACAGAATGCCTACCGCTGCATATACTCTTCATACGACAATGGCACTCAATGTGACTTCTTTGATTAAATATTTTGATGCTGTTTCATCATCCACCAATCTAATTGATTTAGACTTCATTGTGTTGAAGAGTGTCTGGTGTCAAACCTCTTTGGAGCCAACGCTAAACTTTGCTATGAAAAACCCGATTGTGTCAAGTGGAGACGATGGATCAAACCTTTGAACAAGTTCTTCCTCCCCAGGTCTTAGCCACTCCCTGTGAATTCAAACATTGCCGCATATTACTATCGAGACACAAACACACGTGCACAAAAGACCATTAAGATAGATTTAACTAGACAAGCAATCGAGTTGATTCAACTTATGGCAACTCACTAATCTAAGGATTACTCCTCACACCATAAAGAAAGGAAAAAAATTATGCATCGACAATGCTAAAAAATTGAAATTGGCAGAGAAAGTTAGCACAAACAAGATGGAAATACATTTTGCTTCCAGCACTGACAATATAAATCAATCTTTCAAATAGACGCTTAGACAAGAAATAGAATATTACAGTTCTATGTGCAGGCCGAGAGAAGTATAAATAGAGATAGTTAAATTCATAGCAAGCAGTGGATAGAATCAACACTACAGCCTAAATTAATGATGAACTAAAATGAATGGAGGTCCAGTGACCAACATGCTGATTCACACTCAACATATTCAACAATGATAAAAGAAACTCAGACGATTCTAGATCACATTAGCAGCCAAGGAAACAGGAAGAAAGCAAATGCATGTATAATCATTTTCAAGATCTAGAAAGAGCCTGTACCTTCTATCTTTTTTATTATACCAGTCTCTTCTCTTTCGTATGGATTATTGAACGTCGTCATACATATGATTAATAGAGGCAGAATATCAAACTCAAGTAAAAGATAAAAATAGAACATTAAAAACTACTCCTAACTCCCATGATATGCCTAAAAATATTGTTCACTCGCTGATAAATTAAATGGTTTCTGCAATCCTCATGCCATACAAAAGCAATAGGCAGTGCAGTAGTTACATTTACATTACCAACAAGAAAATCAAAATATAATTTAACACTTCTTCATTTTCCACCAATTTTTCAGAATTTCTCTTATCCAACTTTTCTAAATAAGGACATGCCTAGACAAGTTTAGCTCTCTCCTGCATAGCAGAATTGGAAAAGGGAATTTGACATTACGCAGTACAGAATATTTGAGATCACAATTTTTGGAAAAAGAAAACAAGAGAATAGATGCTCCATTAATAAACTGCTATCCTATTTGATAACCAAGAAATGGAGCCACATGAACAAATTCACCAGTGATGGTGTTAAGCCAACTATCTAAGACCATGTTATATTACCATTCATTCCCTTGGCAAGGAACCTCCCCTCTTCTCTATTTTTTCTTCTCTTATGGTATTAGAAAACTACCACAAATGCTGTTTCTACCACTATTGGATATGTGGAGTATTCGGAAGGAGATACAAAAGGCAAATATGAGTTTCAAGGAGTTAATTCATGTTAATCATAAACCTTCATTGGAATTGTCACTTGTCGGTGTTTAAACATTAACAACTTATATGCAACTTTGGAAGTTTTATCATACAGAAAATGTAGTACTTTATAGCATAAATAATGGCATGCGACTCGAAAGAAGTTCTTACTCAACATATCCATCGGGAAATTCACAGCAACCAACAAGGCCAGGTCCTCCTATTCTTGGATTCTGTAATGTATAACAGAAACATAGTGAAAATGTTAACCAATTTTATAAATAAACAAATAAGATTCAACAAGAAAATTGGGAAGTATTCCTAACTTCTATTCAACTAAGAAGTCCTAATTTTCATAACCCCATAGGTCAAAGGGATAACAGTGTCACTGTCTACATATAAAATTCAACTAAACTAAACATTGTTGAACTTTGAATGAAGGATGGAGTCAAAACCTCAGATTTTGGGTTTGATGGAAAAAATTGAAACTCTAACCTATGGTGGGAATATTTTGGTACTGTCTAAATTTCAATCTGATTCAAGGAAGGCTATTGTCAGCATACAGTGTACCAAATCTCATCACATCAATTCTGTGTATGCTTTGGAAGCTACACATTTCATAGCAGCAGGAAAATCCTCCAAGATAGATAATTCAATCCCTAGATGTGTGCTGACTTTCAATTGCAATGATCGGAATTCAGATACAATGAAGCATTGGGCTCATAAATCGGAAAACACACTTTGGTGGATACCAAAATATGGAGAACAGTAACATCAATGAAAATGCATAGAAAAGGTGATGAAGTGCGAGAGTCATGCGAGAGTCATGCATGAGGAGAAGTAGAATAGCATGTGGAATGGGAGCATGCTTTAATGTGCATAGGAGAAGCCTGGCTAATTGACACTTGAACTTAGGCCTTTAGCAATAATAGCTGGCAAGATAATATCATAGGTATTACTACAGGTATGCAAATGCTTATGACTGACAAATAATTTGACCAAGATACTAGCCGTGTCAAGTACGCACACAAGAAGACAGGTGCATAAAAGGGTTAGGGGACTGCTTCTGCATGTTTCTATTCAAAATGTATCAAGGAGTAGACCTTTGTGAAAAAAAAAAAAGAGATAATGAGCTTTTAGTATAGACCGGAGAAATCTCGTATGCATGATGGGAATAGTGTCATGGCATAGACTATAGAGCCATGTGATACAAGAATCAAATATTAAATCTACTGGAAATATATAGAAATGGATAGATGAAGAACCAGGCTTGATGATCTGACATTATTTACAAAGAGCTATTATTCTAATAGTGCCTGCTATAATTGATATTCAGACCGTCATATCTAGAGTTCTTACTAGTTCAAAATATACCTGTGGTGCTAATGATAGGTACTTGTATGTATCCAGAGCATATCGAACCAATGCTTCATTCTCGCCAGGGTTAATTGTGCATCTAGAAACACAAAAATGGAAGCATCAACAGTTCAGTAATGTCAGCATATAAGTAATTTTTTAAGGAAAACAAATGAAGCAAGCCTAATTACCAAAGAAGAATACAAAAAGCCCTCTCCTAGAATACTCAGTTGTAACACTTTATGTTACCACAGGAAGCTTGAACTACCAAATTGTGGCACATGTGGCTGTCGACATTTTTTAAATGCGCTTTTTTGTTTATTAGTGTACTCATATAATTAGTTAACTTCTAATGCCGGGAATAGGATGTCTGGATAAAAAATTTTATACAAATGTGAAATGTGTAATGCCAACCATTGGATTCATCCAACAGCTAACATCGGCTTTTACTTAAAAAAAAAATAGAAAAAAACAAAAACAAAAACAAAAGGAGGCTCCTGCATGAAACTATCTTCCAAAAATACTTAAGCCTAGCTCTCTCTTCCAAAACTAAAGTCAACAACTTGCATAGGGAGCTGCTACTTCATTTTCTTGAGTGGTAGGTCTAGGTTTGTTTAGATGAGAGATGTTTAGCTACCTGCACAAGGTGCTACCAGGCAGTATACTTTGTCTTGTGCAAGCATCCAAATGTTTTAATCCATCAAGATGTCAAAAATCAACTATCATATATATTAATGGTTGAAAATTGCTTTATTATTTTAGTAAGTTTCCATGGAATTGTGAAATCTATGACTAAAGGTCAAATAGATCTCAGCTTGTCAGATGCATTCAACAATTGAGAATTTGAAGTCTAAATGAATGTTAAAATTTGGAGATATGTATGAGAGAATCTATGAAGGACAACATTTGAAGTTAGCATAAACTCCACATATACATATACTTGTGTACATGTCTAACTATATATTATGAGGAAGATGAAGATTATGGCAACGATGATAATGATATTATATATATATATATATATATAATAATTCTCTAGTCAGGACCAGATGTCCAAACCTGAAGTTTTTCATGCGGTCCCAAAGATTATTACATGTGATAATCCTTGAGACCGTATTAAAAACTTCAGGTCTTGACTAGAGAATGATTCTCTCTCTCTCTCTCTATGTATATATATATATATATAAAAGAAAATTCATGGGCACTAACGTTGAATACACGATAACTCCACCAGGACGGACTAATTGAACAGCCTGGTCAAACATTCTCCTCTGATACTTCCCATGGCTTCTTAAAGAATTTACTGTTTCCTGAAAAAGAGTTAAATCAGTTTCCCACCATATGGTAAAAGTAAATTTTATACAAGAGAATCATAGAAAAGACTTATCAACTATCATAAACCATAAGTATAATGAAATATAAAACAGTATTGACAAGCACTCCAATAAAGTCACAAAGTTCCTCAACATAAAGCATTAGAAAAAGAGAAGGCAACAAATAGCATTTTCCTTTTTTCTTTTTTTGAAGCAACAAATAGCATTTTCAAAAAGATTGATCTAGACAAAAATAGATATATCAGTGTAGAACCCAAACCACATGTAAAAGCAAAATATGAAACTTGTAGGATATAATATCCAAGGTAGGTGGCGCCGACATAAATTTGAACCCATGACCCTTTTGGTTTGAAATTAAAAACCTGAACACGAGTACACCTGATTACCGTGATACAACCAACTAAACATTTGGAGACTTGACTTTTGACTACCTTCAGTTCACATAATGCATCCCAAGCCATCCCAATGACAAAAAAGAAGAGAAACAAGGACGAAAAAAAAAATTAAATGTAGAACAAATTAGTAGAACATGTAGCAATGAGATGAGTCTACCTCTCCAGCAAATAACCGTGGTCTCAAACCAAGAGCAGAACAGGGAGCATCAAGAAGGACTCGATCAAAGCTGTTAGGAGAAAAGCCTTTTGAAGGCTCAGCCCTACCACCAAGGCACTGATTTCTTCCAGGCCCATTCCGCATTCTTCGCATATTCTTCCTGATGTCAGCTTTGCTAATGTAAGTTCTGTCATTCCCCTTTTCATTGCTAACTAAAATATTGGAAATCAAATATGAATTTATATATGAAAAAGGAATCAACTGCAACAACAATATAAAAAATTCTGGTTTAATGTTGCAGAACTGAAAACACTGATTCGTACTTAAGAGCAAGATGATTATCTTTAATATTTCATTCTAGGTTCATATCAATACTTCAGGGAGGAAATTTTACAACAAACAGAAAAACAAACTCAAAATCGGAGTTTGCCCCATGGGGGAATTCAGTACATTTTATTAGATGGAGCAATTCAAAAAGTCTAAATTAACAATTATTTATAAGGCATTCACATTCACATTCACAATAGAAAGCAGAAGTCGTTTGTTCTTTCTTTTTTGGGATGATTTTGTTTATTGGGGGCGGCTGTAAATGATTTTAGTTTTGAGGGATTGTTGTTCATGAAAGATAGTTCTTTTACAATTTTATATATGTTTGGTAATCATTTTTTCTGGGTTGGAAGGTTCTTTTAGTGGATTGCTGATTTATTTATTTTTGTTAATAACATTTTTCATTCTAACAAAAAAAAAAAAACAGAATTTAGTGCTCTCTTTAATATTTAGAACATCCGAGTATAAATAGATTTTACGTACCCTTTTCTTTGCAAGTCGTATCAGCATCTAACCCTTCAACAGTAGTAGATGACACTTCCTCATGCAGTCTCAGTAAGTCAGAATTTTGAATATTTGTGCAACTGTTAATTTTGTCACTGCACAGAGCAGACATACCATTGGATTCATTTCTACGACAAACAGCTTTGAGTGCGTCTAGCTTATATGTGTTTATGCATTTTAGGCCCATTTCAGCAGCCAATTTTTGTATATTCTGCACCTATTAATAAGAAAAAAAAAAAAATAGGATGCCTCAACTCCAAAGACGTATCAAAATTTGGAACAAAAATCATCACATATAATAGTTTCCAATTTCATTTGGAAGAAATTTTTTCTCTTTTTTTTAACAAAACCAACATAATTCAATAAATCAAGGAACCATTTACAAGTGTAGGGAGGATAATAATCCTAGCTCACAGATTCTGTTTGAAATAGCAGCAAAAAGAAAATAGAACAGCCAAAAGATAAGCCTATACAAGGAACCTATAGTCCTATACAAAACAAAAAGAATAGACACTCTCTAGGTTATAGGCTTAAGCAAAGTCTACCCGACTTCACCGAGAATCTACCCAATCTATCCAAAGCCCAAAGTCTTGAATCCTTCTTAGTTTCATCAAGCTGAACAGAATCAATCCTCTCCATAATATCAGCGTACTCTCTTATTTCAATCACAATTGGTCTTCGGTAAAGTTTAACACTATCCGGTCTTCAGACAAAAAAACAAACCCAACCATAAGACAAAGCCCTACATAACAGAGATACCACTTTTGCCGCGTAACGAAGTTATCAGCTTGAAAATTAAGATACAGCCACAACATCCACCGGCACAAAAAAATAGCAAAAAGATAATAATAAGAAGATGATGATTAAGTTACAGCAGACAAGCTACTTTACTTAGGCAAGGCAGTTTCTTGTACAGACCTCTTTTTTGTTTTCTTGATTCACTTGTTACGCATGTAGAGAAATCAAGGACTAGCCTGTGCCAAGCATCTTCCATACATAATCATATCCCAAACAAAAGAACAACTGCATATCCGTATCTAGTCTAATTAGAGTAAGATAATCAACATCCGCATGTGAGTTAGAGAAGATGGGACTGAATCCCACCACCTGTATATTGTCTAATGAGAGTCCACACTTTTCTGTTCCCTCAAAATTAATTAGCTGTTAATAAATTATTATTGTTAGAGATATCCCACATAAGAGCTAGATAAGATGAGAGACTCATTTAAAAGATAAAAGATAGATAAAGGTTTATATAGTATTGGAAACCACAATCCAAATGGATAAATAAAACTCCACAGGATTGAAAAACAAAGTTGTCTCCTTTTTACCCATCTATAGCCAATTGGTCCAATATGCTAGGAACATAAGCAATGCAGGAATCATATGAGAAAGAGTGGATCACATCTCTGGTTCAAATTTATTTACCTTATTGTGAGATCTATCAACTGCAACAACCTCTCCTTCATCCCTCATAAGGATGGCGATTGCAGTGGTTTTTCCTCCAGGAGCTGCACACATGTCTAATATCCGCTCACCTTTTTGAGGATCTAAGACAAATAAGAAGGTAAAACAATGGAGACAAATGAAATTAAAGATTACCAAATGTCTAAAGCAAAATGAGCAAAGTAAGAAGCATATTATAAAGACCAAAAGAAACAAACAAATAAAAGATACCCTTATGCAAATGACATAAGGAAAAAAAGTAGGTTGTATGGGATATTAAGAGCACATTCGGTATCGCTTTTAAAATTGTTGTTTTTGAAAATTATTTAATGATAATCATGTTTCAAAGCTGATGTTTTAAAAAAATGCAAACATGTTTGATAGCTTTTGTTAAAAGCAGTTTTTAAAAGCTGAAAACAATGTAAATGTGTTTGGAATTGTTTTTCCAAAATGAGTAAAATAGTTGTTTGAAGGGAAAAGTTAGTGGTTTGTTTTGAAAGACTGTTTGAAAATGGTGGAAAACTACCAATGAGGGGTTAGTGGAATGGTCAGGCTTGTGGTTTGCTCCCACAAGGTCTGAGGTTCGAATCCCCTCATTGGTACCTACATGGCCAAAAGGCATAGTTTCTTGTTTCCCAAGGGTTGTAGGGTTCGTACTTGGGTTCACTAAACAGGTTTGAGGAATTTATGGATTACCAAAAAACAAAATTGTAAAAAAAATGGGCTTTGACTATATCAACTTAAAATTTTGACTTAAATTTGTGACTTCAACATCCATCCATTCATTTCATCTCAATCGAAGGGTTGTCATTAATTTAATTCATTTACTTTTTTCACTATTGGATTGAGAAAAATTGAATGGATGGATATTGAAGTCGCAAATTTGAAGTTAATATAGCGCGACCCTATAAAAAAAATTCATTTTCAAAAACAACTTTTATTAAATATATAACCAACAAACTTTTGAGTTTTTTTTTGGTTTTTTGAAAACAAAAAACTGTTTTAAAAAAACATCCAAACAGGCACTTGAAATATTATGTTTTTCAGAATAGACAACGGTGATTATCAAGCACAAATATATGTGCAATCAATATGTATATATGATATATGAAAGAATAAAAACAAGACTGCAAAGAAACATAAATTATTTGATGGCATGATATGAACAATAAACAAAAAATGCCAGCCTCCTATATTAGTCCAATGGGAATTTTCTTTATCTTTTACCATGTCTAGACAGTAATTAGACATAAACGGCACATATTTTCTCTCCCTCTCCTTTTTTTTTTCTTGATAAGAAATGAAAACAAAAAATAAATAAATATTAACACAAAGAAATCAAAGAAAACAAGCAGTCTTCTGGCTAAAAAAAGAGAGAGCCAATTAGGACAATCCAGAACTCTTTAACAAAACACTATGCAAAGAGAAAGCTGGCCCCAAAAGGTACATATTCTCTAAATAAACCAAATATATGGTATTGCTCAACCTTTCAGCACTCTATACATAAATTAGAAACAAAGAGACAAATCATTCTGATGCTATAATATACCTAGGGCATGAGCAGTGACAATACTTGGCAGGTTTTGAAGAAATATTTCCCCTTCGAGCACATCTGGGAACAAAATTAAGAGAGAGTAAGAGATCCTCAAACATTGGAAAAGCAAGTACAAATTAAACATTAAACTTAAATGATAGGGTTAAATCAAACATTTAGCCAAAACAGCCCAAAATAAATTGGAAATTGCATAATCATGAAGAAAAAAGTTCATGGCCTAAAGAACTGAATTGGCAAGTACGGAACCGGTCCAATCTGGTTCTTGTTCTAATATGGTTCAGAGTTGTCTGCGGAAATAAAAAAATAAAAAAATAAAAATATAACTATAGTTTTTGATCCAATGCAATCTGTCCTGGCCATTCCAACCCCTAATGAATCATTTCCATCGTAAATCATATTTCCATTTTCCAATGCACCAAATATTGAATTTGGGTAAGCAATTAATTATACCATGAAATGAGGGTAGATTAAATATTCGATTATTCATGTCCACAGCAATTCCCTGTAAAACACGGAAGATCCCAGCCCTTGACATCATTGTTGTTCCTTGGCCAATATAAAGGCCACTGCGTTCAAAATAATGAGGATCTACATCATTATAATAACTTGTGTCAGCCCCTTAATATTTAAGAAACTTTGAAAGGATTACAAAAGAAACAAAAGGCAGAAGTAATCAAAAATAGAAACAGATAAAAGAATTATCATTTCAACTTTCAAGTGATAGATAAACCTTGATAATAACTAAGAATTACTTCAATTTTAGATTCAGCATAGATGTCACACAGCAAGGTTATATTGTTTGTCTCAGAGTGCATGGGAACATACCTTTAAATCTGATAAGTCATAAATGTGGACTATAACTTTTTTAACACCCCTCTTTTTTCTGAACTAGCCAATTTCATTTGGAAGACAAAGGTACAAAGCCAAGTCAGAGTTATAGCTTGGGAAGGTAAATACAAATGAGCAGACCCAAAGAAAAAAACCAAGTTAGTGTTATATTGTCGTTGATGTGCACTGCACAAGGACTCTATAAAGTTCAGATCAGCAATTTCTCCACTGTCCTCTAGAATACAGTCTTTTGAATAAGTTCTTTTTGACAGCTAAAATCAGTTGTGTCATACCAGCTAGTAGCAAGGATATAATCGATATAATAAGCATGGTCTATGTCATATTTTCAAATTTAGAATAATATGCATTATGGTTCAAAAGTTCAGTATAATTTAGTAAAGCTCAAAGCATGGAGTTGTGACCTAGTTGCATCTTTCATATTTTAATACAAATATATTAATAAAAATGTACTGCTTATGTTTTCAACATGTATACTTTACTTTCAATGCCTTTTATTTAGTCCAAAGTGTCTGACATTAAGGTGTTTGCCCCAAAACAGATGCATTATATATGTCTTTCGTTCAAGAACTGCAGCATATATGTGCATAAAATAATTTTCAGGCCAAAATTCTCTGTGGATATCTCAATAGGATTTTTTTTGTCATGTTTGTACTTTGTAATTCAGGCACCTCAAGAGATATAGACACCTCAATCTCAAATTCTCAATTGTTGTAAATGTTTTTATTTCCCAGTAATTAAGAAATAAAGAAAAAGTGAAAATTTCATTTTAAAAACAATGAGGCGGCTTTCAGAAACAAAATAATTCTTGCCTGTCTGTAATCCCTGTAGAACAGTGCCACGTGTTATACCAGTAGCCCATCCACCATCCACCCCAGGTTGCTCAACGGCAACTGAAACTGCAACTAAATCTCCTTTTTCAACATGAGCACTGCAAGCCATCACACCTGGAACAAATACCTACAGGAAATAACATAATGAATCAGAAGAATCAATTTCTAGTAAAAGTTGCCTAACTGGACCTACCAGTTAATATGCTGTAATATGGTCACAACCTTTTTAGTAAATTTAAGAATTAGATATTATTATGCAACTTCTGTCCATTAATCTCACTCTCACAACAGGTGTATGCATACAGATATAGAAAAGGAAAAGAAACAATGGATGAATGAATGAAATAGAAGAAAGTGTATGTGTTACACTAAAGAATTAAACATTCCAGGGAACTGTAGTAAAACCCATTAAGTCCCAATTCAAACAAACTGACAGAGTGTGATGTGAATTAAAAAAAGTGAGATTGAATATATGAGAGTACAGAGGACGAAATTAGTTTTGCCGTGCCTAGAGAAAGAGGGAGGAGTTGGGCAGAACCCTAAGGAACAGAAAGAAGCTATAAAATTAAGTAATTAAGAAACATAAAATATAATAGAGTAGAAACTAGAATTTTCATATAAGGAATAAATGGTAAATAAAAGCAAATGAATTGAGAAATTTCAGTAAAATGAACAGTTTATTTCTTGTTTTTCAAATAAATAATTTATAAAAATCTGCAAACCTGAGCTCCCCGAAGAACTGCTTCAGCGCATTTCCTGCTTACAATCACCTCCTTTGGAGGTCTTTCAGGTGCATAATCATAATCAGTAGAATGTGGTCCAGAACCCTTAACAAACACGACATATTCTAACCCAGGAATCTGACACTTAGAGATGGTTCCATTCTCAAAGCTTCCTTTTAATGCATTCATATCATGTTCACTTTCTCCCACCTCCACCTCTATATTACTATCATTTAAAGAGTCTTTTAGTTCGGTTTTGTTTAAATTTATACCATCAACACCGTTCTGAAACCCCGAATCTTGTATGATGCCCTGTAACTTCTCAATAACAGCATCACTTGTAGTGTTGAGTGTGTTCACACGGATGCAAGAGTAACAAGATGGACGCCTAGTAATTTTAACACGAAAGCAAAAGAATCAATGAGGACATGCTCTATATCTTATAACTCTAGTAGCCTAAGACAAAAATATAACATGTTTGTTTGAGCAAATCAAAATTTGAAAGGCGTCCAATTTCATTTGAATATCATGTGTGTAAGCAGAAATGCTGAAACTAAAAACTGAAATGAAGATGGAGCAAGGAGAGTACGTGAGGGCTTTCGAAATGCGAGAAAAGTGGTGAGGTCCATAAGCTTTGATGAAGTAGTCTTCAACTTCAGGGTTCCAACGCAACACAGGATTGTAACAATAACGCTCAGACGGATCCATCTGTACAAAATCAATGATTAAACTAAAACTCCAGAGACGATGATTGATTCATTGATGTTGTAACATATAAATAAAGATAGAGAGAGAAAGGACTGCATACTAACTAGGTTTTTTGGGGGAGTGAGGGAGCTTCTGTTTTTGATGAGGGTTTTGAGCGCCTTCTTCATTCAAAGATTTCCCAACTGAACATTGTTTACAGTAGGCGCTATAATATGCTAGCGAGGACTTCATTTCTTCAACTTGGGCTGGGCTTCAAATCCAAATTCAATTATTCAAGGCCATAGCAACATATTAACGGACTGAAAAACTTTAAAAAACAAATATATATATATATATATATATATACACATGAAATTTTCCTACAAGGATACTCTGATAGAATTATATAAAGACATTGAACGTGAACCACCCGTTTTACATATTTTGACTTGGTATGTATGCACTTGTCAAATCACTTTTATAAATGAATGACTCATATTCAATATCCTGATAAAGTTATATAAGGATGCCCTGATAGAAACGGGGCCGTATATATATATATATATACAATTTTTCTATTATCAATTCGTCCTGATATATTGAAGAATGTGGACCATTAGATTTACATACTTTGACTCAAAGTGTATGTACTTGTCAAAACTTCTCCATAATCTATGACTATATATATATATATATATATATATACAAGGGCGTACCCAGGATTTTTCACTTGGATGAGCTAAAACAAAACTATAATCGAAAAACAAAAATACATTATATAAAGGGACATAACGAGTCTTACCCTTAAAAATACATATATTAAATAAATTACATAAAATTTCATTAATCGAAACAAAAATACAACTAGATAAAAGAACATAATTAGTTATACCTTTAAAAATGCAAATATTAAACAAGGTACATAATGAGTCAAACCACTCCCACATAATGATTAATTGATTTTTCATAAATTATAAAAGTATAGTTTTTCTTACCAATGATGTAGGGTTTTTTGATATTGTAAATTAAAATTATCAAACCATTTAGTTAAAGTGATATTATAATATAACATTATAAATAATAGACCGTAGATGGAAAATAAATTTTAAAAAAGTATTAACTTAAAATTATGAATAACAAGTTTGTTTTTTTGCTTGTTAATCAGTTAAAATGAAGATGAATATATTTTTATATTTAATTTTGTAATTTAGATGAGAATTTAGAAAATGGACTAAATTATTAATTAGAAGAGAGGGAGAATTGAGACGACAGAGAGAGAATTGGCTTCGGTGAGAGATAGTAGAAATAAAATTAAAATAGATGTTGATGTGACTGTCCATGGAAAGAAGAGAATCACGATTCATGATGTTACTCTAGTCTCTAACTGCACTAATAGTCTATACTTTAACTCTGACATTGCTACTCTAACTGTACTAATAGTCTAATAATTAGATTAGATGTTGATTAATTAAAATAGTATTAAATTAATTATAAATTTTTTTTCTTTCAAAAAGCTTACTCGGCTAAAGCCGGTACGCTCCTGTATGTATATATATATATACAGTCCTGTTAATATCAGTACGTACTGAACTAACTACATTGGTATCAATGTATGTGGATTATTGATTATGGAGAAGTTTTGACAAGTATATATACTTTAAGTTAAAATATATAAATCTAATGGTCCACATACAACGCACTAATGAAGTTATATCAGTGTGCACTGACTTAAATATTTATATATATATGGACAATTTATAGAACACCGGTGTACCTATACACTGTGTAGAAAATATTGCGATTGAAACTTGAATCACACCTTTTCAAATTACGATCACAATATTTTCTACACGGTGTTTGGAAACACCGATGTTCTATAGCCTAACCCATATATATATTCATACTTCTCCAATCAGGACCGTCATTACTTTATAATTTCAGGACGTCCAACCACTGCCATACATTTACAATGGGCCCATAGCCTCACATTAACAAATACTCACACTAAATATGAATATGTGGCTGTGATTGGACGTCATTAACTTATAGTTTCATGACGTTTTTACTAGAGAACCACTATATATATATATATTCAATGTTTTTTTAGGAAAGGGAAGACTCGAAGCCGAGATTGTCTACCTTGAACCTTTTTTGGTACAAGGAACATAAAAGTAAACTGGGAGGAGGAATTCTGTAAACGACCTTAAAAGGGTACATCTTGCTAGCAGAAACGAACAAAAGTATTATACTAAACTTTGCCCAAGAAATCTAGTCCATCCATTTCCATGGTTGGTCACTGGTGAAGCACCAGGGGTACTGCTCGAGGGTGCGGTTGAAAACCTCTGTTTGGCACATGTCTGTGGATGATATATTGAACTCATATAGAGTGATGTACCATGCAACTGGAACAGGGTTTTCCATAATGAACTAATAAACACTTTGTTTCGATCACTGACAATAGAAGTTGGCATGCCATGAAGCCAAACAATCTACTCAATAAAGCCTTGGCCACTGTGAGTACAATATACATATACTTTAGCAGAATGAAATGGGTGTAATTGGAGAGGCAGACAACCACTACCATGATAACAGTCTTTCCTTATAATGGTAGCAGCCCTTCAACAGAATCCATAGGACATGCCTACAAAATCCCAAAATTCATCATTGTCCACCAGGTTGGATGAGGGACTTCGTGGTATGGAGACGAGAGAGAGTGAATTAAAGGTAGATTCCGGAGATTGATAGTACTGTGGTGATGGCACGAGTCGACTCGGTAAGTAGAGGGGACTGAGTCTTCGAGATTTTGGGGGGTTTTTAGGGGTAGAGTTAGGGAAGAAATGGTGGAGGAGGCTTTTGTAGGGAGGAGAGATGGTGACGTGTTACGATAGGATTGGCAGAGAGATTTAAGGTTTGAGAGGACTGGTTGAGTCAAAAATTTGAGGGTTTTTGAGGCTATCACTGTAAGTCACACAGCGGAAAAAGATAGGGTTTTAAAATTATTTGGGAAATTTTTCGGTATACATGAATATGAGAATGATTCGATTAATACCTTTGAAGTTTTCTCATTCGTTTGTTTTCGATTCGTTACCACCAAGGGTTCCAAGCTATGACCTGCGATCTGATAACTTGCATGTGAGCATGTCACGGATACAGCAAGGACTAGACAGAGGTTTACGGAAAATCGAGAAGACAACATCTTGCCTTCTTTCTTGCTCGACTGGCCACCTGCAACAGAGAATAAAAAAAATTTCTTTTTTTTTTTTTTTTTTGCCTTTGTTGCACCTCTCTTTCTGTATTAGGTTTTGGTTAGCTTTTGTTTCCTTATAAGTATTTATTATATATCAGGATCCTAGGGTTTAGTTAGCCAAGTCAAAATAGGATTATAAATCTTTTTTTTAATTCGATCACCACTAGGATTTAAACCTTTGATCTCTAGGATTTAAAATAATATTTATTATTTTTAATCATTTTGTTTTAATCATAGTTCGAACGTGTAACCTCCTATTAATAAATAAATAAATAATAATTCTCAATTATTAATATAATTCAGTTATTAATATACTAATCAAATAATCATATTATTTAATTAGTTTCTTGAATTAATTCATGTTACTTTCGTAACATAATTAATTTGGACTATCCAATTAATTAACTGTGACCCTTGTTACCAATAACTGTAAGGGCTAGCAAGGGAACCTAATGGACCCACAGTTTTGAGCTCCAATAATACTTAGAAATAATTAATTAAACTATTTAATTAATATTTCATGATTATTAACCTCGGAGTTACTCCACTAAAAACCCGAGTTTGTATTATTGTAATTGTAGATGTTTTATATAAATCAAAATATTAGTGTCCATCGATATAACTATTATATATGGTATGATCCTCCATAAGTAGTTCATAATTAGAGTTAGGTCATAAAGTCTGTTATACATCTCTAATTATATCTTTTCCTTTAAGTATCATTGATTCTCTAATGAACAATTATATTTTTCCTTCCTTTATAGAAGAAGAAGAGCGGTCTTAATCGTTCAAGTCCTGAATCAACTCTTAAGGGAACTACTTATCTACTTCTCGCAAGAAAGAGTGGATTCCTCTATTGTGTGCATACCTTCCCAACGACAAGCCAAACCGTGCAAGATACGGAGTTATTGATCGGGAATGTTACTCCGATCTCACCCACGGTATGTCAAAAACCACAATCTAACTTTAAGGGGTCAGTAAAACACTCAAGATTTAGATCACCCATATACAGCCATCATTTGTCGATATATATGAATCTCTTCAACTAACGGATCTTAGTGATAGATTCATATAGATCGTGGCCCGATCCTATATGATCACATCATATAAGGTAACTCCATTCTCATATCATCATACAAGTAGTCTAGGATAAGACCACTGTACATTACGAAATGGATCGCAGCTATAGATTAATCACAAATAAAGTACTCAACTTTATTTGCTTTTACGTACTCGTTAAATTGCACGTCTCAAACTGAATTCCTATATATATGACATTTATATACTCAATTTGAGATTACATCTAGCAGTCTTGGATGTTTAGCACATATGATATAAGCGTATGAGTCATATTTATTGAATGAAAATACTACTTCTTTTATTTAATGGATTTATAACATTTACAAATTACAAGCTTTATGGCTTAAATCCTAACACTCACATGGATGAGGGATGAAGACTTGTAGTGACAGCAGAAGTGGTGGAGAAGAGGAGGAGCCGGGATGGAGAAGAGAGAAGCAACGACCATGTTTCGACGACAATAGTCTGTTAGGATTGGAAAATCTAGGTAAAATTGAAGAACAAGGAATTTAGGATTTGAGGTTGTTAGTGGTGGATTTTGAAGAAAGATAAGGAGATTTGGGCAAGATGTGTTAGGAAAAGTGTCAAAGTGGAGGGGCCGGGTAACCCGACCTGAAATTTTAAAATCCATTCGGATATCGAATCGGATAAAGGCTCAAGCCTGTCACTGCTCGGACTAGGCCAAGCCAGATTACCAATAGCACACCAGTTATCAAGCCCAGCCCAAAGACCAGTTTAGGTCAGACCCAATTAAACAGGATCAAGGCTTCAACAGGCCATAAGCCCAAATGAAATTGAGGTTTTATAAAATAAGTGGAAATTGAAGGAAATAGCCCTTCCCAACATTCACTTTCTAAGAAATAACTCATTGGAAAAAAAAAATTACATATCTAGCCCATGGACAACCCCATTTACCACAATGCCCTTAAGAACCACTCACCTGGAAATTCTCTAAACACCCTCCTTAAATGTTTCAACAAATAAAACTTGTTCAAGTTTACTAAATTACCCTCTCAATCTGATTTCCCACTAAACTCACTTTATCTGAAACCCTAATTTTCCAATTCAATTCATCTACCGCCAACTACTTTTACACCCAAACCACTCTCATTGTCGCTCGTCTCCGGTGTCTCGTCCTCTGCCATTCGACTCCCGTTCTTTCTCTGACACTCGTCCTCTACTCGCGTCGACCTCCTCTTCTATGCTTGATTTCGCCGTTTTTCTCTCTAAAGTGACTGGGTGTTCTTTCTTCGACTCTAATCCTCCGCCGGCGGTCGACTTCCTCTTGCTCGCGTGCGCCACTACTGCTTTGCTCTACCTCTTCAGGTATGGCCATTTTGATTTCTTCATTTAAAATCAGCTTTTAATTTCTTAGATTTGTTTTCTCTCTTTTTATTTTTTAATGTTCTTTGCACTGCTCTTATACATATTCCGGAGTGTCGATCCTTTTCTTATACACATGCTTCCAATTAACTCTTCAATATTAATATTTTTCTTAATAAAGACAGAGATTAAAGTAGTCTATCAACCTCAAAACCAAAATCTTTGAATTCTCATATAGAGAGTAAATAATGGAAATTCTTGGGTCTGGAGATGGAGGCAATACAATTTTTGATCGTTGCGTCCTGTAATTTTTTGACGGCATCACATTCCATTTCAACAGAAAGAAGCTTATGCAATTCGAGAAGATCGGCGGGAAAATCGACTAAATTTGTCTCTTCGTGGACTGGTTCGAGCACCACTTCTAGTCCGTTTTCGAGAAATTTGTTCACTTTAACAAAACAAAACTTACACTACTTAATGCTGATATGTGTTAGTAAGTAATTAGTTTGGTTAAACCATTTCTTTATTGGTTTTTGTTAATTGTCAGAGAGAGATATGGGGATGGATAAATTCCAAAAGCATTACAATTAGAAGAGATTATAAGAGAAGTCTAGTGAGAGCAAAAATGTTTGGGCAGTTAACGAGTGGCCTCGAATAAGCTTGGAACAAGCTCAAGGGAGAAGGTTTGTTTTGATGTTTTATTTAGTTTTTAATTTGTATTTATTGTTTCAAGTTTGTCTGGTTATATGTCTGGTGCATTGTAATCTATTGTGTCACTGTGTGCCAACAATGCAAGTCTATGATGTAAACTTGTGTAAAAATGCTTTAAAAATTGTTCGTTTCATATTTTGCTACACAAGACAAGAGGTTCGCGGAAATCCATTTACACATATTACTCATGCCTCTGTACATTTATGTTTGATTTTTAAAAAAATGTGGATTCTCTTTTACTTTCATGAACTTTATTTTCTTCTATTGCAAAAAATGTTGACTAAAGAAGTTGTTTTTATGTGTGGATTCTTTGTGATTCAGAGGTTTTGACCTAGGAGAACATTGTGGAACCCATGAGAGACATTTGGAGAGCTCTTCTTGAATACTATTGGCTGGTCTACAAGGAGTTGGAAAGACAACTATTTCTGCAAAGTTAGCTTATTATCTAAAGAAACAGGTGCATTCTTCTTGGGCAAGCTCAACCCTCATTCCCTTTCTTTATGGTGTTGGTGTGTATATATTTATGTTACTGAACACTATTCATTTGCTTATTCTTTGTTGGCACCATCATAACATTGATTGCAGGGGAAGAGTTGCATGCTTGTTGCTGGAGATGTGTACAGACCTGCTGCTATTAACTAACTTGTTATTCTGGGTGAACATGTATGGCATTGATTAATATAAGTCTAGGAATGGATGCCATAAGCCTAGGAATTATCAGTTGAGAATACATGCATGAAAGCTTTTGAGCCTATGATTGATTGATATAAACATGAGAATGGATGTCATGAGCCTAGGAATCATCTGCTGGGAATTAATGCATGTATTTTGTGAGCCTATGATTGATTGATATAAGTCTGAGACTGGATGACATGAGCCTAGGAATCATCTATTGGGAATTAATGCATGTATTTTGTTGAGCCTATGTTTGATTAATATAAGCCTAGGACTGGATGTCATGAACCTAAGAATCATATGCTAGGAATTAATGCATATATTTTGTGAGTTTATGATTGATTGATTGATATAAGCCTAGGACTGGATGCCATGAGCCTAGGAATCATCAGCTGGGAATTAATGCATGTATTTTGTTAAGCCTATAATTAATTGATATAAGCTTAGGACTGGATGCCATGAGCCTAGGAATTATCTACTGGGAATTAATGCATGTGTGCTTTTGAGCTTATGATTGATTGATTGATATAAGTCTCGGAATGGATGTCATGAGCCTAGGAATTATCAGCGTGGAAATGGTGCGAAATGTCACCATTTTAAACTCATTTGGTGATATTGTCAGTGGTTTAATAAGTTAAGTTTAAAAGGCACATATTATGGTGAACTACCAAAATTGCCCTTAGATAATCAGTTATGTTATTCTCTTTGTACTTTTATTTCTCCACACTTCCAAAAAAAACGACTCTCTCTCTCTCTGATTTTTTCTTTCTCTCTCTCTCTCTCTTTATCTACAAATAAAAGTTAAAGATTTGTGGTTTCCTCGAGTTTCATCTTCAACTTATAAAATAAGGTAATATTTCTTGAACTTTCTTCTTATAATTTGTTCACATTTTGTAAACCAGCCATTGTGAGAATTTTTAGATCTCCGAGCCTTTTCATGTGTTACCCGAGCCTTTTCATCTGTTCACTATCCAAGCATTTTCATGTGTTTCCCGTGCCTTTTCATGTGTTCACTATCCGAGCTTTTTCATGTGTTTCCCGAGCCTTTTCATGTGTTTCCCGTGCCTTTTCATGTGATTCCCGTGCCTTTTCATGTGATTCCCGTGCCTTTTCATGTGTTTCTCGTCCCTTTTCATGTGTTTCCCGTGCCTTTTCATGTGATTCCCGTGCCTTTTCATGTGTTTCCCGTGCCTTTTCATGTGATTCCCGTGCCTTTTCATGTGTTTCCCGTGCCTTTTCATGTGTTTCCCGTGCCTTTTCATGTGATTCCCGTGCCTTTTCATGTGTTTCCCGTGTTTCCCGTGCCTTTTCATGTGTTTCCCGTGCCTTTTCATGTGATTCCCGTGCCTTTTCATGTGTTTCCCGTGCCTTTTCATGTGATTCCCGTGCCTTTTCATGTGTTTCCCGTGCCTTTTCATGTGATTCCCGTGCCTTTTCATGTGTTTCCCGTGCCTTTTCATGTGTTTCCCGTGCCTTTTCATTCACTATTCGAGCCTTTCGAAGAATTTTCGAGCTTTTTTATGTCTTTCCGGAGCCTTTTCATTCACTATTCGAGCCTTTTGAAGAAATTTTTGAGCATTTTCATGTGATTTAATCGAGCCTTTTAAAGAATTCTATGAGCCTTTTCATGTCTTCTCTGAGACTTTTCAATATCCTTAACATAGCCTTTGTAAATGTAATATTTGAAAAAAGTTTGTAGTCCTGAATTTTCATTAATGCTTTGTGATGATTAATTTGACAGCATCATGAATCGGGTTAGAATAGTAATATCTTACAACGGTCGATGGGAGCAGTTACCCGACGGAAGTCAAAGGTTTGTTGGATCGGATAACCAGGGAATGTATGTGTCAAAGGATATGACTTACGAAGAATTGGTGGCGATCGTGCATACCATTGTGAATTATGATGTAAACAAATTCAATGTTGATCTGTCATCAATATCAATTGTTCCTGGCAGTACATGTCGCACATTTATAAGAAATGACAACGATGTGCAGTTTATGCTAGGGGAAGATCGAGTTATCCCTCAAGTATGTGTCAGTGTAACTGAGAGGACAGCTGGAGATGTGATCGGGAATGATATTCCTCCTCTTGAAAATACCCAACAATTAGGATCCTTTAGCGGTAGCAACCAAGTGTTCACCCAAAGAAGTGCCACCGAAGGTGGGGGAAACATGTGTGGTGTCCCACCGGTAGCGGTCGACCATGAAGATTTAGTTGAACCTCAATTTGGCGATGTGTTTGGTTGTCGAAATGAGCAGTACAATGAGCAAAACAATTACCCGAACCCTGAGGTGGATAATGAGGCAAATAATGAACAGGTTAATGATCGGGTTGATGATCTACAAAATGTGGATGAAGACCCTGCACAAATTGAAACACGAGGTAGACATGTACAAGGAGTTAGTTGCACTCCACTTGATATGCCTGGGCCTTCCGAGGTCCGGTATAATGTAACAGCATCTGCAACGTGGGTTATTCCCGGAGCAGATTCATACTCGTTTGGTATTGATACAACTAGCACCTTGGCAACGCTAGAACCTAGAACCATGATTTATAAAGGTCAATTTTTTCCGAGTAAAAAGGATTTGAAGAGGCTAGTTGGCCATTTTGCAATGCATCATAACTTTGAATGGAAGGTGAAAAGGTCCAATAAGACAACTTTACATCTGGTTTGCATCATTGACGACTGTACATGGAAATTAAGAGCGGTGAGGAGAGATGAAGGGACATACTTTCAAGTGAGAAGTTTTGTCAACGAACACAGTTGTCCCTTGGAGGAGATTCACCGTCGCCACCGACAAGCTAGTGCAGTCATAATCGGAGAAGGACGTCATCGCCGATATGAAAACAATCTATGGCATACAAATCATGTACAGTAAGGCACACGATGCCCTTCAATATGCATTATCATTGACCTACGGAACGCATGAAGAAGCTTTCCAACTCTTGCCATCTTTTGCATACGTTCTGGAACAGCAAAATCCTGGCACAATCACCGACTTACAATGCACTGACGATGATAAATTCCTCTACTTTTTCATGTCGTTAGGGTCCTCAATTAGAGGTTTTCGGAGGTGTATACGTCCTGTGATTGCAGTTGATGGTACCCATTTGAAGGGAAGATTCGGCGGTACAATGTTTGTGGCAATTGCACAAGATGGAAACGAACAAGTGTATCCAATTGCTTTTAGGTATGGTGACTCAGAAAATAATCTTTCATGGGAGTGGTTTTTGGAATGCTTGAGGGGTGCCCTTGGTAATATAGATGATCTGGTTTTCATTTCCGATCGTCATCCAAGCATTGAAGCAAGGATATCTAAAGTGTTCCCTTATGCAACTCATACCATATGTTGCTGGCATTTTAGGGAAAATATGAAGAAGCGATTCCATAGAAAGGATGTTACTGACATAATGAATGATGCAGCTAGGTCATACAGTGAATTAAAGTATAATCGTCACATGGAGGAGTTACGTAAGCTGCACAAGGCTGCATTCGATTATGCTATTGCTGCCGGTCCTCACAAATGGTCCCGCGTACACTGTCCCCAAAGAAGGTACAGGGTGATGACCACAAATGTTGCAGAGTGCATAAACTCATGCCTAAAATTCGCACGGCAATTGCCATTGATGACGCTGGCAGAGTTCATTAGGAATATGCTACAAAAGTGGTTTCACGATCGTCATGCAGCTGCACGGTCCATGCGTCATCGATTGACCGACGCAGCACATCTTGTGATCCTGAAACGGGTCGAGAAGTGCGGTTTTATGACCGTAAATCCAGTTGACTAGAACATATTCTCCGTCAAACACAAGGGAAAACAGTGGACGGTTGACTTAGCCCGCAAGACTTGCACATGCAACAAATTCCAAATGGACTTTTTTCCATGTTCACATGCACTCGCAGCGGCAAGGTACTTGACAAGTTATAGTTAACACATTATATTACCCAAACGTGAATCTCACTATTTTCATTGTTGCAGGGAGCGAAACTTGGATTTCACATCTCTGTGTGCAGACTACTACAAAAGGGAGACACTTATTAATGCATACTCGGTTCCTATTATGCCTGTTGGCCATCCTTCTTCATGGGTTGTGCCATCTGACATCGCAGCGCGGGTGGTTTTAAATCCAAAGACAAAGAGACAATCAGGTCGGCCGATGGAGGGTCGACATGCCTCGTCTTCAGAGAGGACAACCACACAATCGTGTAGAAGATGTGGGCAACCTGGACATAATAGCAGGAGGTGTTCCAACCCGCCTATGGTTAATGAAGGTCCCAGTAGAATTGTCCCCGAGGAATATCGTCGCAAGTGCAGCATCTGTCATTCAATTGGACACAACAAACAAACGTGCCCTTATAAGGAAGGCAATCAAACATAACAAGGCAGTACAAGATGAAGACGAATTGCCACCAGAAGCACCTTGAGGAACATGTCTCCAAGTTGATGTCTTCAAACATCGTTCAGACTTTGGGAACCATGCTCGATACAGTTATGTTGTTTAAATCGTTAAGCTTTAGTTGTTCATTTTCATTGTATTATTTAATTCGTGTTGCAACGCACTAAATTGTTCACGCGCGGGTTGGAAAGTGAAAAAAATTAATTAATTAATGAAAATAATATATGAATCTGTTATGTACATCAATTACAACTCAGGGAACAACCCATATATAAATCATCTATACAACAGTGTTGTGGAGCGAGTTACAATAAACCTCCACAGCCATCTTCTCCCGGATGGTGCCCATATCCTCTTCTTTCCAATCGAACTCCTTCTTGTTTGCCAACAAGTACTCTGCCAATCTCAAAGTATGGGCACCACAGTTACCGCTGCAAATCACCATATGAACAACCATTAGAATGGAATTTAATTAAAACCAAGTGAGGTATAATAAAATGTTGAAACAGTCATACCGCTGATGCTGTTGGGGCACCCCACGGGATCCGTCCATGATGCTCATCCGGAAGGCCTTCTTCGATAAACTGTATGTCACATCATCCTTCGTTCGGTTTGAGTGAAACTCGACCTGATGCAACATCGAGGGTATAAACCAACGTAGGCACGCAACCTGCTTATTCCTGTACTCCCATGTGACCTCCTGTCTGAACGGGTCTAACATGTAGATCTTCCCTTGGGTGAGGTCGACGCTAGCCAGTACCCAATGGTTGCGTCCAAGGTTGCAAGGTATCATAACTTGTTAGTGTTTCAATACAGTGTTATGTGCCTGAAATCTAAACATAGTATTAAACACATTGAAACCTTGTAATTTAAACACTCACCCAATCAACCGCGTGCCATGACCGGTTTCCTGCCGGGAGTAATCCTCGGACCGTCTTCAGGTCATCATCGTGCCACTTGTGTTTCAGCATAGACCACTCCTTAGGGGTGCAGCCACCCCACTGCCGAACATCCGCTCCCACTTAATATCTAACCATGACTGTATATAGAAAATTAACCACAATGTTAGGTAATAGATCTAGTAAACACATCAATTAAAAAATGAAAATCGTACTGTACAAGAACTTACATAGAACTGGGAATCCAGTACGTTAACCCTCTGAGCGTAGACAGTGGGGTATGCTCGTTGATGCTTCCGTAAAATCAACATGTACGCATCGATGTGCTGACAATGTAAACATTTTATATTGTTAGGATTCTACCATTACTGATAAAAACTTATACAAACAGTTAAAGTAAGGAACGTACCGTATCCTCCAACTCCATGAAGTTGGTTTGGAACCGTTGGAACCAAGTGACACCAACTGGTATATGTATATCCACATCACGTCTGCATAATTGCTGAAGAAGTTAGATGACCAAGTAATATTAATTAAAAGATTGTGTAATGAACGATTATACGTACAATTCCCCCGTGGTGTTCCTCTTGTAGGCTTGGTACGCAGTAACGTGGTCAGGATCTAACAAATCATAGGGCTTGAATGCATGCACTGATG
Organism: Acer negundo; assembly: GCA_035582765.1. Classification (NCBI taxonomy): domain Eukaryota; kingdom Viridiplantae; phylum Streptophyta; class Magnoliopsida; order Sapindales; family Sapindaceae; genus Acer; species Acer negundo. The sequence goes on along the minus strand of CM069237.1, from coordinate 11,115,299 downwards.
ACGCTGGCCTGGTCCTTGGCTTCTTCGGCCTACATGGGTCAGTGTATGGGGTCATCAGCTGCCAACCTGGCCTGCGAACCCGCAGCTGACGCTGAATCTGGGGCGGACTACAGGCTCCAGAACTAGACTCCACCGGAGGTGTGTGCAGTGAGGAGGATCTCTGCCTCTGTGGACTACTGTGAAGAGGGCTGCGCTGTGAGGACGACCTGTGCCGCCGTGTATCTCTATGAGGAGGGTTGTGATGTGAGGAGGATATCTCCCGTCGTGTATCTCTCCGAGAAGGGCTACGCTCTGAAGAGGATCTATCCCTCCGTGTATCGCTCTCTCTCCCTGTATCGCGCTGATGAGTGGGGGAGTTGCGCCTGGATCGCTTCAAGGGTCGCACTGCGCTGGGATCTACTGGAGGTGGTGTGCGCTGTGAGGATGAACCATGTGCTAGGTCATGTGGAAGAACATGTGGCACAGATCCACCAGGTAGCTCCCGTACTAGAAGTCCTGTCTCTGTACCAGCACTGTCGTCGGGTAAAACTGGAGGAGGCACCTGCTCTAATAGTGATATCTCTGTACCACCGGGAACCTCTGTCGTTCTGTCATAACATGACCCGGGTGATCAGATACTGTGTCTGCAGTATGTGCCTCCGTAGTAGGTGCCTGCTCATGTGTGATCTGTGGGTCTGTCCCATGCTGATGTGTACCTGTCCTGCCTGTGGGACTAAAGTCTCTGTGATGGTCATCAAATGGTGGACCATCCATACGGGACTGCGATGTCTGACCTTGACCCTGACCCTGACCCTGAAGCGCCCGGATCATATCCAACAACTCCTGATGCTGCTGATCTCGCTTCTCATCACTCTTTCGGATAGCCTCCATCATATCAACCCGTAGAGATTGGACAGCATCCATCACTTCAGCGAATTTACCATCCCAGCCCTGAAACGATTTGAAGTTTTGTCAGCACTTAAACTGTTCACTCAATTGAAATTAAATAATGTGGTTCTAATATCTTTTACATACATGTGGATGCCCGCCAACGCCTCCTCGGGAATCACCTCCAGGTCGAGACTGTCTGGGCATAGTGAATCGTACCCGTCTATGCCTTTCAGGACTCTCATCGCGACCCTCCAAAACTGAATCACCCCTAGGTCGAGGCTGTCTGGGCAAAGTGAAACGTACCGGCTGATGCCTCACGGGACTCCGACTCCCACCCTCCTGGTCTGAACCCTCTGTATCATTGGCTCCGGAATATGCACCATCCTTATCACTGGGTCCGGAATAAGGACCCTCCCTGTCACTGGGTCCTGAATACGCACCCTCTGTATCACTAGGTCCGGAATACGCACCCTCCATATCAATGGGTCCAGCACTCCTACGTCGTTCGTGCTCAGGGACGTGACTAGGTATATCAGAAACATCGGTATCATACAGACTGCCTCCCAGGTATATGCCTTCGTAGTAAGGTTGAGCCATCTCAACACTCGTTGGCACCAATTCACGCCGCGCAAACATCTGAAATCGGAGTTAGATCATTGTAATTGTATACATACTAAAAACTATGAAAATTAACAACAACAATACTTACCCTTTCAGTGAAAATGCCATCCAGTTTTCTCCCCCACGGTCGCTGACTCAACTCCCATTTCAGAATACGTGGGGGTGGTAGCTCGGAGATTGCCCTACGGATCCCACATTTTTTATTCCCAAGCTCGGGGATAACCTCAAAAGCAAATATCTGTATAATATATAAGTACGATATGAAGTAAACACATTAGTCATATAAAATAAAATAAAAAACTATAATTAAAATACAGATTCAAATTTTAAATTCTCACCAATAGTGCGTGTGGTAGTCCATATATGTTGTACGTCTCAGTCGTGTGTACGTCAGCACCCCTTTCTTGCTGTCGTTGTTCAAACCGCTCCCGTCGACCATCCAACGCATGCTTGAAACAATAAATTGACCTCCTATACACGTGTGCGCCCCAAGGGAACGCATCAAAAGCGTCCAAGTCCTCCACTAGCCTCCACTGCCATACTGGAACTCTATCTCACTCGTCTACCCCCATTAGTATCCAGTTGAGCATAAACAATAAGCATAGCTTTACCGCATCGTACTGCTCCACAAAAATACCAATCCGCAGCACTGCTCTCAACTCTTCAAACTCGATGTCTCTACCCTGGAAGTACCGCTCGTGTGTGCCATTCTCTACCATATCATACCTTGCCGTGTCGGGAATGACTCCGAACTTCAACCCAGTGATTAGACAAAACTCAACCTTCAAGAATCGGACCGAATGCTTACCTAACAAAAATCTCATCTCATCTTCCGGCCCATCGTGATGCAACTCGCGCAAAAGCAGCCGATGGACAATCCCAGCCGAAAAATGAATCTCACGATGCATCATTAGAAAATGACCAAAACACGACTTAGTATACCGATGTCGGTCTTCGATCCTCAGATGTTCAGGTACACTATTAAGTGCGTTGTCGATATCAACCATGTCATGGAAATGGTCATGCCGTATAATTTTTCCCTTGAATCATTCTCTTACTGGGGTTTTAAGCGACTCCTTTAGCTGAAACCTCATCTGCATTCACATAAAAAAAACATATGAGTTCATGAAAAGGCTCGGGCAGTGTATGAAAATGCTCGGGTAATGTATCAAAAGGCTCGAACACTTCAGTAAAAGGCTCGGGTAGTGTATCAAAAGGCTCGGGTAGTTTGTGAAAAGGCACGAACACTTCATTAAAAGGCTCGGGTAGTGTATCAAAAGGCTCGAACACTTCAGTAAAAGGCTCGGGTAGTGTATCAAAAGGCTCGGGTAGTTTGTGAAAAGGCACGAACACTTCATTAAAAGGCTCGGGTAGTGTATCAAAAGGCTCGGACACTTCAGTAAAAGGCTCGGGTAGTGTATCAAAAGGCTCGGGTAGTTTGTGAAAAGGCACGAACACTTCATTAAAAGGCTCGGGTAGTGTATCAAAAGGCTCGGACACTTCAGTAAAAGGCTCGGGTAGTGTATCAAAAGGCTCGGGTAGTTTGTGAAAAGGCACGAACACTTCATTAAAAGGCTCGGGTAACGTTTGAAAAGGCTCGAACAAAAAGGCTCGAATAACAGTTCAAAAAGACTCGAATAAGTTCAAAAAGGCTCGAAATAAAAGGTTGAAAAAGGCACGATAACAATCCAAAAAGGCACGATAACAGTTCAAAAAGGCACGATAACAGTACAAAAAGGCACGATAATAGTACAAAAAGGCACGATAACAGTACAAAAAGGCTCGATAACAGTTACAAAAGGCACGATAACATTACAAAAAGGCTCGAAATCACTTCAAAAAGGCTCGATAACAGTTACAAAAGGCACGATAACAAAAAGGCTCAAAATCACTTCAAAAAGGCTCGATAACAGTTACAAAAGGCACGATAACAGTACAAAAAGGCTCGAAATCACTTCAAAAAGGCTCGATAACAGTTAAAAAAGGCACGGTAACAGTACAAAAAGGCTCGAAATCACTTCAAAAAGGCTCGATAAAGATTCAAAAACACTTACTAACCTAGATCTTCATCGTCTTCAAAAGAAATTTATTTCTTAAACTAAAACACTAACCTAATCTCATCAAACAAACATAATGAACAACAAATCAAATCAAACCTAATCTACATCAAATACACAAAACTTATCTAGAACAAAAATGCGTGAGAAACAAAAACGTACCGGTCTCGTTTTTCTTCGCCCTTCAGTTCTATTCGACATCGGTACTGTAGCGCCGTCGCCGGTGGTTCTTCGTCAGATTTTGGTCCTCTGTAGCACTGTTGCGCCGTCGGGGTTTCTCTCTCTGGTTTTTTCTTTCAACGTTTCAAAACCTGACAAACCGACAAAAAGGGTAATTTTGTCTGGTCACACAAAATGGTGTCTTTTAAACTTAGATTAGTAACTTGGTGCCTGTTCCCCAAAAAGCGCCCCAAATGGTGACATTTAAATTTCGACCTCATTATCAGCTGAGAATACATGTATGTATTTTGTTGAGCCTTTGATTGATTAATTGATATAAGCCTAGGACTGGATGTCATGAGCATAGGAATCATCTGCTGGGAATTAATGCATGTATTTTGTGAGCATATGATTGATTGATATAAGCATGTAACTAGATGCCATGAGCCCTGGAATCATCTGTTGGGAATTAATGCATATATTTTGTTAAGCCTATGATTGATTGATATAAGTCTGGGACTGGATGCCATGAACCTAGGAATCATCTGCTGGGAATTAATGCATGTATGCTTTTGAGCCTATGATTGATTGATATAAGCCTGAGACTGAATGCCTTAAGCCTAGGAATTATCAGCTGGGAATTAATGCATGTATGCTTTTGAGCCTAAGATTGATTGATATAAGCCTGGAACTGGATGCCATAAGCCTAGGAATCATCTGCTGGGAATTAATGCATGCATTTTGTTAAGCCTATGATTGATTGATATAAGCCTGGGATTGGATGTCTTGAGCTTAGGAATCATTTGCTGGGAATTAATACATGTATTTTGTGAGCCTATGATTGATTGATATAAGCCTGAGATTGGATGTCATGAGCCCTGGAATCATCTGTTGGGAATTAATGGATGTATTTTGTTGAGCCTATGATTGATTGATATAATTCTGGGACTAAATGTCATGAGCCTAGGAATCATCTGTTGGGAATTAATGCATGTATTTTGTTGAGCCTATGATTGATTGATATAAGCTTGGGACTGGATGTCATAAGCCTAGAAATCATTTGTTGGGAATTAATGCATGTATTTTGTGAGCCTATGATTGATTGATATAAGTTTGGGACTGGATGTCATGAGCCTAGGAATCATAAAATAAAAAACCTATGACAAATTCTCTTAGACCTTTGAATAATTCTCTTAAGCCTACTGGATGTCATAAGCCTAGGAATCATAAAATAAAAAACTTGTGAAAAATTCTCTTAGGCCTTTGAATAATTCTCCAAGGCCTAGGAGATTTGTTCCAAGGCCTGGGAACAATAATACTCTTAGACCTTGGAACAATTTTCCTAGGTCTAGAAGAATTATTCCTAGTCCTATGCCTATGAACAATTCTTTTAGGCCTGAGATAATTCTCTTAGACCTAGGAGAATTGTTCCAAGGCTTATGAGATTTGTTCCCCAGCCTAGGAGAATTGTTCCAAGGACTAAGAGAATTGTTCCAAGGACTGGGAACAATAATACTCTTAGGCCTGGGAACAACAATACTCTTAGGCCTAAAAACAATTCTCTTAGGCATGTTAGTTTTTCAATGGAAATAACTATCCAGTTTTCAATGGAAATGACTGTTCAGTTTTATATTAAAATGGTTGATTTTAATGTAAAATATTCATTTTAAATGTAAGGGTGACTTTTCACTGAGTCCATGAACAATTTTCTTAGACCTGGGAACAATTCTCTTAGGCATTGGTTACAAGTGGAAATGGAAGGAGACAATAGGAGTATTTACGACCACAGGCTAAATTCCATTTTTGAATGTATGTAGGAATGGATTGTAAATGTTGAGGACACCGTCCGTAACGAGTGTGCAAATGTATGCGGAAATTTCAGAATCTTGAAGCTGAAATTATCAAATTAAATGTTCAGATCGAAGCAAGGGGCAATGAACTCAATGGACTTTACCAAGTTGTTGAAAATATGCAGAAGAAGTTGATGGAATTCAATATTCCACTATCATCCTGAAGAAAAACACACCGAATCTACCTTTTATTGTCAAACATATTTCAATATTTTCTATTTTTTAATCAAATGATGTACCGTTTAACTTCTTAATCATTATGAAATTATTTGGTTATATTCTCTTTTGCTTGTTTGTGTAATATTTCTTCATTACTCTAAAGATCGATCAGAACAGATCAAGATTAATGCAAGTATGCTTTTAGGCCTATGATTGATTGATATAAGTCCGGGAATGGATACCATGAGCCTATGATTGATTGATTAATTGTTGTTCATTTTCGAATGTATCCTTAGTTTGGCCTTGAATGGAAATCTGTAAATGAAATTTCGAGATCATCGAACGGTCGAACAAGTACATCGCTACCCATTACACTAGAGATAGCAAACAACCCTTTGAAATATTAACCCCTAAGTGCCTAAGAGTTCTTTCATAAACTTGTAAGTTGTTCTCGTTGCTGAATCAATCTCCCATATTAGATTTACACTTCCGAAATTGATATCGATGGGTGCACACCTTTTTTTAAAAACATCCCGTGCAATCGAAAAAAAATTCAAAAAAATATATTTAAATCGAAATTAAATCCACTATATCCCTAGGAGTTGTTCCTAGGCTAAAACTACCGATTCGTAGGCCTTCAACTTCCTGGGCCTAGTTCTTTCTTATCAGCCTTAATACTGATGACGTGGCGAAGAAAAACACCTGAGCCTAGAAAAGATTTTACAAGCCTAGGAAAAAATTAGTTTGGGCCTAGGAATGGTTCACAGGCCTTACAGTTTTCCTCCGTAGACGAAATTATAGGAGCCCCGCAATAATATCAATGATCACCATCGTCCAAGTGTCCAACGATGAAGGGGTATTAATGGAAACCTATACTTGAAGTTTTGAGATCATCGAATGGTCGAACAAGTACGTCGCTACCCATTATACTAGAGATAGCAAACAACCCTTTGAAATATTAACCCTTAAGTGCCTAAGAGTTCTTTCAAAAACTTGTAAGTTGTTCTCGTTGCTTGAATCGATCTCCCGTATTAGATTTATATTCCGAAATCGATTCCGACGGGTGCATACCACTTTTTAAAAACGTCCCGTGCAATCGAAAAATAAAAATAAAAATTTCAAAAAAAATATATATTTAAATCGAAATTAAATCCACCGTAGGCCTAGGAGTTGTTCCTATACTTAAACTACCGATTCCTAGACCTTCAACTTCCTGGGCTTAACTCCTTCTTATCAGCCTTAATACTGATGACGTGGCGAAGAAAAACACCTAAGCCTAGGAAAGAATTTACAGGCCTATGAACAAATTAGTTTGGGCCTAGGAATGGTTTCCAGACCTTACAGTTTTTCTACGTAGACGAAATTATAGGGGCCCCGCAATAATATCAACGATCGCCACCGTCCAATGATGAAGGGGTATCAATGGAAATCTGTATGTGAAATTTCAAGATCATCGAACGATCGAACAAGTACGTCGTTACCTATTACACTAGAGATAGCAAACAACCCTTTGGAATATTAACCCCTAAGTGCCTAAGAGTTCTTTCAAAAACTTGTAAGTTGTTCTCGTTGCTTGAATCGATCTCCCGTATTAGATTTACACTTCCGAAATAGATTCTGAGGGGTGCACACCGCTTTTTAAAAACATCCCATGCAATCGAAAAGAAAAAAAATTCAAAAAAACATATTTAAATCGAAATTAAATCCACCATGGGCTTAGGAGTTGTTCTTAGGCTTAAACTATTGATTCCTAGGCCTTCAACTTCCTAGACTTAGTTCATTCTTATCAGCCTCAATATTGATGACGTAAAAAAGAAAAACACCTAAGCCTAAGAAAGAGTTTACAGGCCTAGGAACCTTTATATTTAGGCCCAGAGATAGTTCCTAGGCCTAAAACATTCCTCCTTGGCTTAACTCATCTTCCTTTTTCAAGATCAATAACAGCAGCCCCAGCCAATAACAACATCAATATCAGCAGCCAAAAATCTTAAACTTGTTTTGGTTCAGCAGCCATCAATATCAATCAACACAAACAAATATACATACACCATAAACCATCACAAAAAGACATACAAAATAATAACATTTCCAATTAACACAAATGATACATACACCTGTTGAGGTTGGTTCAACAATGTTTAACACAAACAAATATACATACACCATAAACCTTCACAACAATAGGTTTACAAGTTCCCTAAAACAAGATTCAATGTTCACAGCTCCAGGTCACAGCCAAGACACTTAGATGACTGCAAGCCCAGTGGCATTCTCTTCGTTCGTATCAATCAAGGTAGGTTCAATGGCTTGTCCAGGCACTTCAGTCAATTGTAGAGGTGGCCACCGTTTCAGTTGAACCGTCGGTTTTATCTGCGGTTTAATCTAAACTGTACGGCCCAAACCTGAATGGAAACCATAACCTAAACTGTCGGTTTGAAAACCGGTATACATGATTTTGATTTCGGTTTCGGTTTGCATTTCCTCAAAACCGATAAAAATCAACGATTTTATTAGCGGTTTGAAACTGCCAATTTTTTTTAAAATTTTTTTAAAAAAAATTCATCGAATCAGAAACTGCCACGTGGCACTTTTTTTGAAAAAAATAATAAAAACTACTCGAAATCGATCCCGATCCGAAACCGTGCCAAAAACCAATGGTTTTTTTAACTGAAACCGAAACCATCAAACCGGTGGTTACAAACTGCCCCCAAACCATGTGCCACGGTTTTGGTTTCGGTTTCGGGTGGCCACAAAACCGAAACCTTCGATTTCGGTCTGAAACTTTCGATTTCAGTCCGAAACTGAACCGTGGCCACCACTAATCTGTTGTGTCCTTTCTTACAAATGCTACATTATCGAGCTTTTTCAGCTGGTTTTCATGTGCTGGATGATGGTTCCAAGCAAGTTGTTTTTTTGTGTCCTTTTTTTCCACACTTTGAACAAGAATGTAACTTTCTTTTCTCCCCAGCATATGATATCCTCAGCTTCTTTGGTCTTCCCGGCAGATTTTTTTCATCGCTTATACTTCCTAAGACCCGACTTCGGTTGAAGTCCCCTCCCGATCTCTACTTTCACATGGCGGCACATTAAGGTCCAGCACTGCCTTCCTTCGTCGATATCCTCTTAGAGCAGGGCTCCTCACCATCTGAGTGCTCATTTTATAAGAGCTAGTTTCAAAACCAAGTTTTTGTAGTCTTAAAACCCCCTAAAAATAGGTAGTAAAAGTTAAAATAATTGTTTTCATAACTAAACTAACATATATTTCAAAGTGTTACTCATCATATGTGCAAAACACAACTATTTATAGAGATAAATCCTATATTTTGCTTGTGTTTCGTAATTCCAAATCACAAGTTTGGTTGTTGCAAGCATCTTTAAATTTAAATTACACCCTATTTCATAAAATCCAACTTCTAAAACATTGAAAAGCAAATGTTACCTTAACAAAAGTGAAACTCCAAGTCTAGTCAAATTCTGTGCAACTAACCGTTGCAGAGTTTTTAATTCACTCACCTTTAAAAATTACAACTTTAAGCTAAGGCTTACAGAAAAAGCATGGATTCTATAGCAAAATCATCGCGACTAAGCAGAAACATCGAAATCTAACACGGAATTTATGCTTTCAAATTCTAACAATAAGAAATATATATCAACATGGTCATAGTCTAATTTTAATTTTCAGTTTCACTATGACGTAAAGATAAATAATACCCATTAAATGATCGAGAATCAAAATTCACACCGAAGAAAACCACCGACCAAAAATGATATTGAAAATCAAAGTTTAAATAACTAAAACAAAATTCAACCGCAATTGAAACAATTGAAGAAATGAAATGTAGCCTCAGATCAATATACCTACACAATAATCGCAGCCAAATCTTGCCCATTAATTTGTAAAAGAAAAAAAAAAACATTAACAATTGAAATAAGAAAAAAAAAAAAGAAATATAAAATATAAAATATAAAATATAAAACTCTAACTTCAACTTCGAGAAGCAAAACATGAGTGCAGACCCTGCAAATATTTGCCCATCAATATAACTGAAACAAGAGCTATAACTAAGATTTGTGGCTCGATTTTAATGTTGCGTATAATATGGGTGCAGACCCAGCAAACATTGCTCACAAGTGATAGAAATTTAAGAAGAAAGCTACAAATGAACATCAGGAATGCTGCTGGTTTGATAGCTCTCGACATATTTTACCAACTATCGAGTGAACCAGATGAGGACATAGGACAAATGCTTTATGGAGCTAGATGAAGTTAGGTCTAAATATTTTGATTTTGCTTCAGTCAACTTAAGGAGAAGAAGAGAAAGACAGTTTTGTCCTTACACATTGTAAGAGGGTAATTTTGACATTTTGTAGTGTTTAATTGTGAAGGGCATTATTGTCTTACAAATGCTATTTCCTAGAAAGTAAATATCAGAAAATGCTAGATATGCACTTTTCTTTTCTTTTTTCCAATGGGCTATTTCCTAAAAATGAATGTTGGGAAAGGCTATATTTGCAAGGCACCCTCAAATAAATTGAACATTAAGTGATTCACACTTGGAATCGAACCCTAAACCTCCTTTGAGATATAATCCTCGACTATCCACATGACAATCTCATTTAATTGTTATATTTGGAACATTTAGCTATAAATACACGAATTAGATAAAACATATTAAACTCAAATTCTGTTATTATTTTGTTTTCTTTTTTATTTTAAATTTTTTTTTTTTAAAGGGAAACAAACATAAACAAACTAAATAGGACAACTATCATGAATGAACCTCTCAATGAAGGGTAAGACTCCATCCAAAAACAATCCTCCACCACGGACAAGGCATATTTCAATAGGCTATGTGCAATAGCGTTCAACTTCCTAGGGGCGAAATTGACCAGACACCCCTATAGACCTTGAATGAAGTACAAAATATCACTCACAATTAGACAAATATCCGCTGAGACAGTGAGACCAGAATTAATATAATTAACCACCTCCAAGGCATCGGACTCCACAATAACAGGGACCAAACCTGCATCGACAGCAAACCTTGGACCCCTATAGATAGCCAACGTCTCTGCCACAGAGGTAGAGTAGTTCGCCTCAACTCTTTAAGCATTGGCAGCCATGACAAAGACTAAATGATTCATAATCACCAAACCCAAACCCACCCGATGAGACTGCATATCTAGCGGTTGCCACTTAACAGGGAGTTGAGGAACCTGCCCCAAGTTGCTATCAACATGAAGATTAGCTGAATTAAAATCGGCCAACTATCTACCACACCAAGACACCACAGAATTAAAATCATGACACTCAAAGCCCTGCGCAAAACAATTATGCACAAACCAAACAACACACATCAACTTCAACTCCAACTCTTCTTTCCGCAACCCATTCACACAAGAGCGGAAGAAGTCTTGAAAGTGCACATTGTTATTGAGAGACATACCTTTCAAAGCACCAAACACAGACCTTACCATTTTCAGGCCCGAACACCCTCACATCGCATGAATCGTGGTTTCAAATGACTTGGAGCACACCGGGAATAAGCCATCTATCGGAACTTTCCTCCTGGCAAGGTTGACTGTTGAAGGCAACCACTGATGATGACAAGCCCGCCACACAAAGACTTTAATCTTGGATGGCAAATTCAATCCCCCAAACATTTTTCCAATCGAAGCCAGCTTCCTGGGAATTAGAAAAAGAAGGATCACAATCCAAAGAAAGACCAACTTGTACCTGTTTTTCACTAAGTAATCTCCATTACTCGAGAAGCGCCAACAACAAGAATCATCTCTTCTAGAATCACTAAACGGGATTGACAAAATAATTTAGCAACATCTTCCATGAAAATGTCCTAAATAAGGGAAACATTCCACCCCCATGAAGGCAATTTCAGCTGACTTACAAGCCAAATATCCTCTTGAATTTTTGTAGTGAAAACTTAAAATGTATTAGGTCTATGGTATTTATCTAGATATAAATTTAAATATATATATATATAATAATTTATTATACGGGTCAGATTTTTCGGGTTCGGACCGAACTAAGCCCTCACAGAAATTTATAAAATCCCAGCCCTTTTTCGAGCTTTGAGATTTATAGCCCAAACCATGTTCAGAATATCTATAATACCGAGTCGGATCGGACCGGACCGAGAATGGTCTCAAGCCGGGCCGAACTAGTTCCACCGTTTTGACACCTCTATGTGTTAAGGTTTAAAGAAATTGAAAGAGGGATTTTTGAATAGTGACCGTTGAATTAGGTATTTGTTGTTTTCTAATAAGGTGATATGCACTGTTTCAATTAATAATTGTTGTTGTCTTATCCATTAGTGTCCATCAGCTTCAGTTAGTCTTTTGTCAGTAAAAAAAGAGTTGTTGCTGACGTAGCTAGCTTAACAAATTATGTTGCTCGAAGGATGTCTTTTGTTTGTATATGTTTTAGTTGGAGAAATGAAATGGGTATGAGATGTTATAACAAACTTCCTTGCTATCTCAATTTTTCTCTTTCTCTCCCACTCAATCTTTATCTTTCTGATTCATCTTCTACCTCATCCTTCATTCTTCATTTCCATATCCAATTCTTCAATTTAAACATACAAATCAAGTTAATACACATAAGAAAATCTATCAAAAATGTAAACGTTCCAATTTCTTCAAGTGCCTCTTATATCAATCTTTTGAACTCGGATTGTGACTTTTTTTTATTTGTGACCAGGGGCGGACTAAAAGAGGGGCTGACCCGGGCTATAGTCAGGTCAGCTTTCTGATTTATTTATTTATTTATTTATAATTAATACTCTCCCATCACATGTCCGGGCTATAGTCAGGTCAGCTTTCTGATTTATTTATTTATTTATTTATAATTAATACTCTCCCATCACATGTCCATCAGCTTCACCATCACACCTCTCTCAACATCTACACACACAGGGCTGAACCTAGGAAATATCTACCTCCCGGGCTAAATAATATATATATAGTATTTTTTTTCCTAATTATACACTAATATTATAAACTTAGCTCCTTAGCTATCAATAGTTGGATTTTTTGTACTTTTGTTTAGTCAATATATTATAATACTTAATTAATAGCTCACAAACTCTCAGACTAGATTTATTAAATTCGGCATGTACTGTGGAGAAAACTCTTGTGATTTTCCTACTCAATGCATATTGATATAATAAAGTCGGTACAAGACATGCGAGTTATTGATTAAGAATAAAAAACTTTTTATATAATTCTTGATGAAAGTAATTGTTTACCTTTTCTAATAATAAGATGATACCAATTCAATAATGGATTACTCAAGAATATGAAATACATTGTTAAATTTATGTATAAACAATTATTTAAACTTTTAGTTTAAAAAAAATTATTTATAACTTGCAAATGACATAATTCTATAATGTTAGAAACCATAATATTATGTGTATTTTTACAACTTATTGTGAACAACAAAATATTTATATTTCACTAAATTTTGACAAAAATATAATATTATCAAACATCGAGGGCCATTTGTGTAACTAGCCATATAAATACTGATATATTTTTTTTTTCTAAAGGGCTGGCCAGGCTACAGGCCGGGGCAGCCCTCTCATAGACATACCTCTGGTGGTGGGGGAAGGGTTGAGGAATAGGGGTAGGGGTGGGGGTGGGGGTGGGGGGGACCCTCCCCCGCCTATTAGACCCCCACACTTATCCCTAATTCAGCACAACTGATCATTCCAATCCCCAAACGACGTCTTGAAATGTCTAACCCATTGAAGCCCCTCCCTTAACTTTGGAGAGTAAACTTTAAACGTTGTTGGGTGAGGAATCCACTTGCCCTCATAAATTGAAACTGATGATCCTATCCTAATCTTCCACCTCGTCCCTTTTTCCGGTAATCAATGTCCCCAAATGAGGCTATTAGATGCATGTGATGATACACAAATATGGATAGTAATAACATGATATTACTCATTTATGTAGTACATATCTTTTCATGCAAGAAGAGAACTATGGTCAATAGCTATATATATATATATATATATAAAGCCTAGCTAGCTTGCTTTTGTTTTTGTTTGAGGATAGTTCTCATATTAGGTCGTCTTGAAATTATATAAATTATATATATATATATATATATATGATTCAAAAATTAAATAGCACTTTTTGGGGAATGGCTTTTACAAATAGCACCACATTAATAAGTCTTGTTTTAATAGCACCAAAATATGTGGTGAGACCAAAATACCCCCACTTACTCTTTTCCTTTGTATTTTTTTTTCTCTTGAAAATTTGAGACTTATTTGCAGTTTCGAGACTTATTTTAAAAATTCGAGACTTATTTATGAGCTTTCGAGACTTATTAATGCGCTTTGAGACTTAATTCAAGTTTGTTCGAGACTTATTATGTTCGACCTCCATCAATGGTGACAGTGATGAGTCGACGACAGCGCCGATTGACTCTGGAGATAGTCTGATCCGGAAGATCGGACGACGTCGAGTTCATTGGCACCATCGTCTTCATCGGATACGCAATGGATCGTCGCAGATCTGACGATGAAGGTTTGGAGACGATTTGGGTTTAGCTTCAATTTCTCTCTCCATACAGCTTGAAACTGAAAATGGATACTTCCGTTACAACGGGTGGTGCAAGATGGACATTTTGCCGATGGTTTTGTTGATCAACCCGCTGGTCGGCGGTGGCACCTGTATTGAAGCTCAATCAATGGAGGTTTTGAAAAAAAGATGAAGGACACATAAGAGAAAAGAAAATAAGCTAGGGGTATTTTTATCCAAATTCCATTTTTTGTGCTATTAAAACAAGAGTTATTAAAGTATAATAGTTGTACAAGTCAAAATTTTAAAAGTGTTATATACCCCTATTTCCTATATATATATATATATACAGATTTTCTATTATCAGTTCGTCATGACAATAAATATATCAGGACGAAGAATGTGGACTATATTTACATACTTTGACTCAAAGTGTATGCACTTATCAAAACTTCTATATATTTTGTGGTCCACATTCTTCGACCTGATATATTTATTGTCAGGACGAACTAACAATAGAAAGACTGTATATATATAGGGGTGGGCAAAAAACCAGTGAACCGAACCGAACCGATGAACCGAACTGGTCCAATCGGTTTTTTTCCGGTTTTTTACTGTTCATCGGTTCGATTCGGTTCATTTTAAAAAAAACTGGATGATCCGGTTCGGTTTCCGGTTCAAGGGTTTGTGAACCGGAAACCGAACCGAAAACCGGTATATAAAGAAAAATCCCTAATTTTTTTTGCTGCCTGACTTCCTCTTTCTCTTTGCCCCTCTCTCTCTCTCTCACACATCAAATCCCTAACCCTTAATCTCTCAAATACACTGTCCGCCGTTCTCGTCTTGGTCCGCCGTCGACCGTTCTAGTCCACTGTCCGCCATCCGCCGTTCTCTGCTTCGTCGATTTGCCCAGGTTGGTTAAACAAAATTTCTTCGTCGATTTCTGTCTGTGCTTATTTTCTTTTATGTCGATCTATTCATTCTCTTCCGTGACTACAAATGTAGCTTAGCTGCTGTGTTTGCACACTGTTTAATGTTTATCTGATTTGTTTGTTCTTGATGTCTCAGAATTCAATTAAAATATCATGCCCTTTGTTGAAATTTGCTTGAGCTTGAATACATTTCAGATGTTGATGAGGGCTTTGTCATGTTGTTGAACTAACTGATCAGGAGTTGAGAATCATTAGGGTGAATTTGAATTCTTTTGAAATTAAGTTTGTTGTTCAATGTAATTGTTAAATTGATCACATGTGTAAAGCTGAACTCCCCACGAATCAAGGAGTAACTGATTGCTGATATATCACTTCGGTTCTAGTCTTAAAAATGTAACTACTCTTTGATTTTATTGTTTCTAAGTTGATGAGTGGTTTTGCACAAAAGGGTGTGGAAAATTTGCACTTGCCCTATGGGACCTGATTCATTAAGCATCAGATCCATATGATTAATTTCATAGTTGATGTCTAATTTGCTTACATTATTTGATGAAAAATTGTTTTCTATTTGAGATTGAAAAATGGTCATTGTCCTTTTGTTATGCCCTTGTAAAGACTACTTAAGGTTCTACTGCAGTAGAAACATTGATAAAATTGGAGACTAGCTAGTCTAAACATATTATCTGTTTATGCACATAAGAGAATGAAAATAAAAGAATAAAGTATAACTGGGATTTTTGTTTTTCATAAATCCTATCAACTTTGTTATCTGACACTAATAACTATGTTTTACAGAAATACAACAAGAGCTTATTTGAGATTAATTACTTCTTTAATCAACAACCTTCTTTGCAGGGTAAATTCCGCAACTTGAACACCTTATTAAAAATTTTAAAAATCTATATTTTGTTAATAATTTTCACTTAATGGCAAAATTAGCCTTTCTTTAATTTATATTGTATTGTATTATGTTATGTGGGGTTTCTTGTTGTTATAAACTGGTTTGTCTTGTTGGATTAAATTGATCTAGATATAAATTGGTTTGTCTTGTTGCCATGTTAGGGTCTCTTGTTGTTATAGTGAATGTGTGTTGTGTTACTTTTGTACCTGATTGTCTAATATATAATTTATATATCTGTTTTTTTAGTTTCTGCAGAGAGTTCAAGTTTAAGTCCACTCCACAGCTGCTGCTGCTGTTAGTTTGCTACTGCTAGGACTATGAGGTATCTCTCTCTCTCTCTCTCTCTCTCTCTCTCTCTCTCTCTCTCTCTCTCTCTATATATATATATATATATATATACACACAAATTACTTGTTAATATATCATAACACAACACAATTATTGTCATACAAATTGAATATTTAACTTGTGTGAAAATTTGTATGAAAATTCAAAATATTATATATGTACTGTCGTATTGATGCAGAATGCCGTACCATGTCTGATGCTGTTAATTTGTTTCTGTTATGTGGTTATTGTTTTTGTTTTTAGTCTAATTAGTTGTTATTTTTATGTCATAACAGAAAATGAATGATGATAATGTTTTACCGGCTAATGTTGTTAATTTTTCGAGTTCTAGGAGTGAGAGGACATCAAATAGTGGCTCTATAGAAAAACCCTATCTAGATGTGAAACTTAAGGGTAGACAATCATCTGATGCTTGGAATCACTTTACCCGGTACCTTGAAGATGGGAGAATGAGAGCACAATGCAAATACTGTCCAAAAAACTATGCTTGTGACTCAAATACTAATGGGACAACCAATATGAATAAGCACATACGGAAACAATGCAAACAATACCGTGCTAAATTAGTTTCAGCTGACCCAAAACAAACATGTTTAGTAAAACAAACCTCTATTAGTGCATTTACAACATCATCAAGGGAGGGTTGTGGTAGTAGTTTAGGTTTGGGTGTTTTTAATAAGGATGATACTAGGAAAGCATTAGCGAAGATGTTGATTGTGGACGAGCTACCATTTAGATTTGTAGAGAAACGGGGTTTTCTCAATTTTTGTCGTGTGGATATGCCTAGGTTTGATGTCCCATCTAGAAGAACAATAGTTAGGGATATTTTGCAGATTTATGTTGATATGAAGATGTCTTTGATGAAACAATTTAGAGAGAGTAAGGTGAGGGTTTGTCTTACCACTGATACTTGGACATCAATCCAAAATATCAATTATATGATTGTGACTGCCCATTTCATTGATGAAAAATGGCAATTGCAAAAGAGGATTTTGAGTTTTACTCAAATTTCTGATCATAGAGTGGAGACCATTGGGAAGTGTATTGAGAAAGTGTTACTTGATTGGGGTATTGATAGGGTTTTCACAATCACTGTGGATAATGCAGCTTCTAACGTTGTGGCTATTCTTTATGTGAAAAGAAAGTTGAATAGTTGGCATGCAGATGATGCGATTTGGATGGAAACTATTTGCATTTACGGTGTAGTGCACATATTGTGAATCTAATAGTAAACGATGGGTTAAGTGAGATGCATGATTCGGTAGTTGCCATACGCAATGCCGTGAAATTTGTAAAATCGTCTCCTAATAGATTCGAGTCATTCAAAAGAAGTGTTGAGCGTGAAAAAATTCAACATAAGGGGCTTGTAGTGTTGGATGTGCCTACTAGGTGGAATTCAACTTATCTAATGTTGGCGAGTTCACTCAAATTTATCAAAGCTTTTGATAGGTTGGATGATGAAGATGGAAACTACCAGAACTACTTTAAGGAGAATGGCAATGAGCCAAAGCGGATTGGCCACCTCGCTTTGAGGATTGGGAGAATGCTAAGGTATTTGTCCAATTCTTGAAAACCTTTTATGATGTTACTTTGCAATTTAGTGGGTCATTAAGTGTCACTTCAAACTTATATTTTCATAAATGAAGCACAATTAACAACTAATTGACATCAATGAGTGGTGATGCAAATCACCTTGTGTGTCAAATAGCCTCTAGCATGAAGATTAAGTTTGAAAAATATTGGGGGAGTTTGGATAAAACGAACAAGTTGTTGATAGTAGCAGTGGTGTTGGACCCTAGGTACAAATTGCAATATGTGTCTTATTGTTTTTCGGTTTTCTACGGTGCTACAAGTCGTGAATTGATGACCTCAAACATAAAAAATGCATTGGTT
Organism: Acer negundo; assembly: GCA_035582765.1. NCBI lineage: Eukaryota > Viridiplantae > Streptophyta > Magnoliopsida > Sapindales > Sapindaceae > Acer > Acer negundo. The sequence continues at coordinate 11,096,959 of CM069237.1, read as the reverse complement.
GAGTTATATGAATGTTATAGTGCATTATATAGTGGTGGTGATGGTGGTGATGGTGGTGGTGGTGGTGGTGGAGGTGATGGTGGTGGTGTTGAAGTCCCCTCATTTGGTGATCTACAAAGTGATGATAGTAGTGTGTTTGACCTTTCGATAGCTTTTTCGGAGACAGTTGAGAATGAAGATAATATTATGTGTAAAAATGAGGTGGAGAGGTATTTGTTGGAGCCGGTTGAACGTAAGCGTTCTAATTTTGATGTATTGAATTGGTGGAGTGTTTCTATTGCACACTATCCTATTTTGGCATTGGTTGCCAAAGATGTGTTTGCAATGCCGATTTCGACTGTTGCGTCCGAGTCCACATTTAGTAGTGGAGAACGAGTTCTAGATTCATTTCGGAGTTCATTGACTCCTAAAATGGCGAAGTGTTTGATTTGTACACAAAATTGGTTGCAAGCCAAGTATCATACGAGTCAATTTGAAGAAGAAATAATGCAAGCTCAAAATGATGATTCATCGTTAGAAAATTTGCAATTCATTGAGGATTCCGACACCGGTAAGTAGTTATTAATCAATTTGATAAATTGCTTATCTTTTACTCTTTTCATGTTTTATTTCAAAAATACTAACCTTTACTTTTATCTATATATAGAGCTTGAGAAGTTGACAAAAAAATTGTCATCAATGACAACATTTGATGTGTAAAAGTAGTGAACAATCGATTCGAATTTGCCAATGGTAATAATTTTTTGATATTATGAAATTTTTTACTGTCATTGATTTTTTGTTTGATGAATTGAGTTAAATCAATGATTCAAGGGCTGTTTTTTACTGTCATTGATTTTTTTACTGTCATTACTTTTTGGTGCAAGGGTTGCTGTGCAATGGGTTATGTAATGGATTGAACTTTGGTGTTTTTGGTGCAAGGGCTGCTGTGCAATGGACTGCTGTGAACTTTTTGTTTATGAACTCTTTCTAGACTATTGAAGTTGTTTTTATTTGGGTTATGACTTATGAAGTTATTGTGTAATTGTATTATTCTAGACTTAATGATGGATTGTTTATGACTTATGTGAATTGTTATAATTTATGTGGATTGTTATGAACTTAAGGTTAAATTGTTGGATTTAAGGTTTAATTTCTAGATTTAATGTTTAAATTGATGGATTATTCGGCCCAATAGACCCAAAATATGAAAAATGTGTGTTTTTTTAAATTTTCTACCCACAATAGATTTTAAAAATTAAAGTTCAATAATTTGGCCCAATAAGCCTAAAACCGAAAAAACAAAACCGAACCGAACCGAACCAAACCGGTTCAATCGGTTTTTGATCGGTTCACACTTTTCAATTTGATCGGACCGATTCACTTTTTCAAAAACCGGATATTATCGGTTTTTTATCGGTTCACTCGAAAAGTGAACCGGTCCATTAAACGCCCACCCATATATATATATATAAAGACTAGCCAGCTTGTTTTGTTTTTGTTTGAGGATAGTTCTCTTATTAGGTCGTCTTGAAATTATAATTTCAGGACGACAAACCACAGCCACATATTTTAATAAAATGCTGATTTTTTTTAATAAACATTTGAACTTATTAAAACATATGGTTGTAGTTGATCGTCCTGAAATTAGGAGAACTATCCTATTATTTGAAATATTGCTAGTTGCCTCGTTTTACAATTACAAACACCTTGACAATAAATAGGAATCTTAGCTAATACAATATATTTTTGTTGCATAAGTAAAAGGAGATTATAAATTAATTAAGCACTATTTTTTTTATTGCATATGATGTTGTTTGGTTGTGGCATAGCAAAATATCAAATGCATACGGAAAGTATTCATGTTAATTAGGCTTCATTGAGTCAACATCTAGAAAATATATCAAATTATTGAGGAAGTTACTTTGTAGTGTGAACAAGAAGACTTTTTTTTTTTTTTTTTCCGAAGAAAGCAAATATTACAAACAAGCACGGCGATCAGCAGCAACATAGAAACCAACACAAGACGGGAACTCTTCCAGCCAAAACATGTCCTCAACATAGAAGAGACCGTTTTTAGCTGATAGATGGGCTACCATATTAGCCGTACGAGGAACAAAGTTAACAGAGGGTCTATGCATAAGGTTCAACAATGATTGAATATCCGCAATGATGATACCAACATCAGAAGCAAGAGGAATGTCATTGTTAATCCAGCCCACCACTACTTCAGCATCCGAATCAATCCGACAAGGAGATAAACCAAATTCAAAAGCAAGAAAAAGACCACGCAGGATTGCTTCTGCTTCAACCGCTTGAGGAGCGAAAGAAGCAACCAGTTCCTAAGAACTAGAAGCCAGAACATAGCCATCTGAATCACAGATTACCAACCTAATACCCACCAAGCGACCCACCACATCAATCGCAACATCACAATTGATTTTATAGAGGCCTGGATCAGGAGGAATCCAAATCGGATTTCTGAAAAGAGAAATGGAAGAAGTGCAACCTTTCACCAAGCTGACATCGTGGAGGTTAGCAAGAAAATTACGAGCCCAAACTACCACATCCACAATTATCTCCGTCTCCGCAGAAGTACGATGAACTACCCCATTACAGATAGACCAAACCTTCCACAAGCACACACAAAACAAGCCTAAATCCTCTGCTCTCAACTGAGAAAAACAATCAAGCATGAAATCAAAGAAATGAGTTTTACCTTTATGATTATTAGACAAATAAGGGCGCCAAAAATCTCTCAACATCTTCAGACGATTACAGGACCACAGACCATGGAGAATGGATTCATTCTTACAATTGCACAAAGGACAAAGGCTGATGACAGGAATTTTACGCCTAACTAAAACCTCATAGGAAGGGAGCAAATGATTGCAGGCTTTCCAAACAAAAATTTTTATTTTAGATGGAATAGGGAGTTTCCAAAGAGATTTCCGCCACAAGACAGAAGAGATAGAGAAGGAGCTTAAGTTTGAAGAGCCAGAAACCGACCAAAGAGAGCAACCCAACCAGTTACCACTTTTTGCAGTATAAGATCCTTTAGAATCAAAGTGCCACTAAAGTGTATCTTTCCCACACATTCTCCCAGTAGGAATGCTTAAAATAGTAGAGATATCATCCTCCAAAAATGAATTTTTAATCAAATCCACATTCCAAGCACCAGACGCAGTAAGAAGAAGATTAAAAGTAGCATTTTCGCCCAAGATAAGAGGGGAGAAAAGCTTGAATGTTGAAGGTCTTGGGATCCAATTATCTTGATAAATGCAGATTTTTGAACCTTGTCCTCAATCCAATGGGGATTCCGTTAAGTCTACGTACTAAAGTGATCAACCCTTCATCGGTGATTTCGAACATCCCACACGCCAACGAGTACCAGCATGTATAATTTTTTTCCACCACATTAATCTTTTCCAGATGTAAGAAGCAGTAGGCTTAGAAACAGCATCAATAAAATCGCAGTCCGGAAAATAACAGGCTTTCAAAACACGGGCAGCCAAAGAACCTTTATTTGACAGAACACGCCAACATTGATTGGCTAGAAGTGATTGGTTGAAGACTTCAAGATTTCTAAAACCCAAACCAACCAACCAACTCTTTAGCCTCACATAATTTAGACCAAGTACACCAATGAATCTTTCTAGAGTGATCGTTGCTCCCCCACCAAAACTGGGCACAGAGACGATAAATTTCTGTTAAAAGACACTTAGGGAGTTGGAAGAGACTCATTGAGTAAGTTGGAATTGATTGAATCAATGCCTTGATTAAAACTTCTTTCCCGCCGGCTGACAGAAATTTGTCGCGCCACTGTCCTAGACTTTAGAGGATATAACAGAGAAAATATCCTTCTTCTTTTTACCAGTAAAGCAAGGTAATCCTAAATAGCTTTCATGACAGCCAACCAAACCGATACCAATAATAGCAGCAAGCAGAGAGCTTTCTTGGGAAGACAGAGAAGGGCTCATGCATATAGCAAATTTTTCGAAGTTAATCAACTGACCTGAAGCTTTGGCATAGGAGACTAAGATATTCTTAATCACAACACAATTAGAAGCAGTAGCCATTGCGAATAATAGACTATCATCCGTAAAAAATAAATGGGAGATAGTTAGACCTGAGCGACTGCATTTGAATCCTTGCAAATCGCCATTCTCAACAGATTGGTTAATCAGGCTGGAGAAACCTTCAGCACACAGTAAGAACAGATAAGGAGAGATGGGATCGCCTTGGCATAAGCCATGAGATGGTTTTATGTTGCCACAAATATCCCCATTCAGCAGAAAAGAATAGGACATGGATGAAATACATCGGAAAATCAGGTTGATCCACCGCTCGGAAAAACCTAACTTCCGCATTATTCTCTTAAAAACACCCATTCCACACGATCAAAAGCCTTAGACATGTCTAATTTGATCGCCATAGAACCTAGCTTCCGCTTTCTCCGTTTAATCCTGTGAATACATTCAAAACTAATTAAAGTGTTATCGGAAATTAACCTTCCAGGGATGAAGGCACTTTGAGCCTCTGAAATCACACCATCCAAGGCAAGACGAAAACGATTGGCGATTGTTTTAGCAATGATCTTGTTGAGGATGTTGCAAAGACTGATTGGTCTATAATCTGAAATCCTCTCAGAGACTTTCTTCTTAGGAATGAGAGAATTAAGAGTGGTGTTCATTTTTTCCATAGAGTGACCATTATGCAAGCATTCCAAGCAGACTAAGATTACTCCTGGACCCACTTTACCCCAAAATTTCTGGCAAAATAGAGCTAGGAGCCCATCCTTACCCGGAGCTTTCATAGCTACCATATCAAAAATAGCTCATTTGACTTCCTCCCCTGTAAACACAGCATCAAGAAAATTGCTCATGGAAGAAGAGAGCTTCGGAAGAATACCCCCCAAGACCTTCTCAATATCAGAATGCAAGGGATTGCTAATTGAAATAAGTTATTAAAATATGCAAGAATCACATGTTCCATACTACTTCTAGAAATTTGCCACTGACCATCATCATCTAGAAGGCCTTTAATTTTGTTCCTGGCTTTCCTAACTGTGGCCTTCATATGGAAAAATCGAGTATTTCGATCGCCACTTTTAAGCCATTCAAGCCTCGATCTTTGTCTCCAATAACGTACATCAGTTTCTAACACCACATCTAACTAGTCCTCAATAAGCTGAATTGTCTTCCAAGAACTAGCAGTGATATTGTTATAAGCATTTTGCAGCTCCATTTTTTTGTTTAAAATGGTTTCCTTAAGTCTGCGCCGACATTGGATATTTTATTTCTGTAAGCGGAATCCACACTCCTGAATGTTGCCAAATACACCATCCATTACACTCGTGTGTCTTCTATTCACCCATGCTTTAGTAATCAACTCTTTGAAAATTGGATTATCAATCCAACACTCTTCAAAATGGAATTGTTTTCTAATGTTAGAAGCTTTAGGCATCACCGAGTCTTTCAAATCAAGCAAAATTGGCCAGTGATCAGAGTGCCAATAGTCAAGATGAGAAACCTCAAAGTTTGGGAACAGCAATTTCCACTCCAAGTTACCAACACATCTATCAAGTCTCTCATGTATCATAGTTTCACCCTCCCTCTTGTTACACCAAGTGAAGTGAGGACCAAAATACCCCAAATCCTCAAGATCACAGTCATCGATAGTTTCACGGAAACCAGCCAAAAGCTTCCAGTCCTTAGGAACCCCTCCCAATTTCTCTTCACCCTTCAAGACTTCATTAAAGTCCCCCAAGCAGACCCAAGGCAAGGAAGACATACCTGCCAACTTTCGAAGTAAATTCCAGGAGTGAACACATTGACTTGCATCCAGGTTTCCATAGAAACTAGTCAATCTCCACCAACAATTACTAGAAGATGTCATGCAAGAAGAAGACCGGTTATTTCAATGAATAAAATATTACTGTAAGCTGGTGCTATAAATTACAATGCATATATAATTTAGCATGGGAATAGTGTAACTAATTTGATTTTAGGGAGCATATATATATGAAGAAGAAGAATAAGAGTTTTTCAGCTTCAACAATGTACATGATATTGAGTAGATCAAGAGAGAAGGTTGGAGAAGAAAATGGAGTTCGAAAGGGTGCGTGCCGTTGATGGTAGGATCGGAGGAGGTGATGGAGAGAATTATGGTGCCCACCAAGCTGATTGATCCTCCATACAAAATTGAGCTTCTAGAGCTGTCGGCTAAGGAATATGGATACAACCATCAAGGATTCCTCAAGATTCAATATGATGATCATTCCTTCAAAATGATGGTGGAGATTTTATCCAAGGACAGACAACTTAATTATTCCAAACCTTTTACATAGCCTTTTCTATATATTTTGGATGCATAAGAGCCAAGAAATTTTAGAAACAGCTAATTTTGCTTTTCTTTTCTTTTTTTCTTTTTTTAATAAAAGTAATCTTACAATATTGGGCACTGTGTATATGTTCATATATATAGACCGAGCGAGGAAATATATATATATCTCTAGCTACCTTCTCTTTTTTGTTTTAGTATTTTGTAATTTTGTCCTCTCAAGAGGTAGGAAATAGTAGAGAGAGAGAGACCAACAATTACTTTAATTTCAAATTATATCACAAACATGCTGAGTTATTTGAATTTCCCCCAATCTTCCTCAGTGATGATGATCCTACTTTTGCTATTTAGTCAGATATGTGTAATATTAACCAATATAAGGACTCGATCCCCAGTCAGTCAAATTCTTTGGTACGTAGTTAAATCACTTAATTGACAGGATCAATTAATACCACTAAAATCTCTTATGTTTATGCACATCCTCTCCTAATTCAAGTAGTTTGCACAGTGCACCTCCAGTTACATTTTTTGTGGAATTCAAGTACCAACATACACGGTTACTAGATAAGCATGTGGGGAGATTTCGCAATGCTACCTTTGAGCATAACGTCTTACTGCTACATATAGTCTTCATACAAGAACAATGGCACTCAATGTTGACTTCTTTTGAGTAAATATTTTGATTCTGTTTCATCATCCACTGATCTAATTGATTTACCTCGTAAAGTTGAAGAGTGTCTGGTGTCAAACCTCTTTGGAGCCAACGCTAAACTTTGCTATGAAAAACCCGGATTGTGTCAAGTGGAGACGATGGATCAAACCTTTGAACAAATTCTTCCTCCCCAGGTCTTAGCCACTCCATGTGAATTCAAACATTGCCACATATTACTGTCGAGACAAAAAACACACACAAAAGACCATTAAGATAGGTTTAACTAGACAAGCAATCGAGTTGATTCAGCGTATGACAACTCACTAATCTAAGGATTACTCCTCACACCATAAAGAAAGGAAAAAAAATTATGCATCGACAATGCTAAAAAATTGAAATTGGCAGAGAAAGTTAGCACAAACAAGATGGAAATACATTTTGCCTCCAGCACTGACAATATAAAATCAATCTTTCAAATAGACGCTTAGACGAGAAATAGAATATTACAGTTCTATGTGCACGCCAAGAGAAGTATCAATAGAGATAGTTAAATTCATAGCAAGCAGTGGATAGAATCAACACTAAAGCCTAAATTAATGATGAACTAAAAGGAATGGAGGTCCAGTGACCAACATGCTGATTCACACACAACATATTCAATAATGATAAAAGAAACTCAGACGATTCTAGATCACATTAGCAGCCAAGGAAAGAGGAAGAAAACAAATGCATGTATAATCATTTTCAAGATCCAGAAAGAGCCAGTAATCTATCTATTTTTTATACGAGTCTCTTCTCTTTCGTATGGATTATTGAACGTCGTCATACAGATGATTAATAGAGGCAGAATATCTTTAGAGGTCATTTCGAATGAAATATGTATGATTCCATATTAACTAAAATTTGAACGTTGAATAGACTTCATCTTTATTACTGACTTCACCAACATGGGAAAACTCAAGTAAAAGATAAAAATAAAACAACATTAAAAACTACTCCTAACCCCCATGCTATGCCTAAAAATATTGTTCACTCACTGATAAATTAAATGGTTTCTGCAATCCTCATGCCATTCAAAAGCAATAGGCAGTGCAGTAGTTACATTTTCATTACCAACAAGAAAATCATAATATAGTTTAACACTTCATCATTGTCCACCAATTATTCAAAATTTCTTTTATCAAACTTTTCTAAAAAAGGGCATGCCTACAAAATCCCAATATTCAATATATGTGATCCAATTCAAACCATTATATCAACATTACAGCTACTTAGAACGATTTAAACCTGAAAACAATAACTATGAAACTCAAAATTCCTTACTCTTCATGGTCGAATTAGTGGCTTCATTATGCTACCCCCCTGCTGCCATTGAGTATGGAGCCAAGTGTTCCCAAGACAGCGAAAGCTAACAACGGGCTGACATCCAAGGTATCGAATACCGGAGGAATTATGTTCCGGAACAGATTCAAGTAAGGGTCACAGAGGTCCCGAATAGCGGAAAGAGGTTGCCTGTCCCATGGGATGTTGGGGAACCAACTAAGCAAAACCCTAACCATCAGGACTCCGCTGTATATGTCGAGCCACTTGGACAGCCCTGCCGCGACCACCGTCAGTGGTGTGTTGAGGACTCCGCTGGGACGGTCGCGCAGCGCTGCAAAGAAGAGGGGCCCTGCCATGCGGAGCAGACCAGGTTGGAGGAGGGACTGCGAGGTGGGGAGACGAGAGAGAGTGAATTGGAGGCAGATTCCGGAGATTGATAGTACTGTGGTGATGGTACGAGTCGACTCAGTGAGTAGAGAGGACCGAGTCTCTGTGGTTTTGGGGGTTTTGAGGGGTAGAGTTGGGGAAGAAGTGGTGGAGGAGGCTTTGATGGGGAGGAGAGATGGTGACGTGTCGCGACGGGATTGGTGGAGAGGTTTAGGGTTTGAGAGGACGGGTGTAGTCAGGAATTTGGGGGGTTTTGAGGCTCTCACATGGATGAGGGATGAAGACTTGTAGTGACGGCAGGAGTGGTGGAGAAGAGGAGGAGCCGGGACGGAGAGGAGAGAAGCAGCGGCCATGTTTCGACGGCAACAGTCTGTCAGGATTGGGAAATCTTGGTAAAATTTAAGAAAAAGGAATTTGGGATTCGAGGTTGTTGTTAGTGGATTTTGAAGAAAGAGAAGGAGATTTGGGCGAGAAGCTGTGTTTGGGATTCAAGGGTGTTGTTGGTGGATTTATATATTTGCTGCAAAACAATATATAAAATTATAAATTAAATAATTTAATTAAAACAACATGTTAACTAATTAAAGAATAGAATCACAGTAGCAACTACCAAAACAAACAGAGGACTTTAGACTTTTAGGGCAATGACTGAATATGAATACAATTTTACAATAATATGCACCCAGAAAATCTGAATCTGAGTCCACAATAATATGCATACAATTTGACATGTTTGTCTACAATTTGACATCGTATTATGCACCCAGAAAATTTTCAATAATATAAGTTGAATGATAAATTTTCTGTTCTTAAATTTTATTTTATTTTTTTGAAAACGGCAATTTCATTGCAAAGCCTAAAAAAGGCACTACAAGAAACAAGAGCAAAGAGCCCACAAACAACAAGGATCCAACATCAAGGTAAACACACAACTCTGAAGCCAAAAACTAAACTAAAAAACGCTCGAAAACAGCAGAGCACAAGACAAGCAACAAAGGAACAACAAGAAGCAGAACAAAACACCAACTGAAAAACAGAGCAAGCTTCGAACTGGGGAGAAACTGGCTGTTCTTAAAAATTATTAAAAATACATTCTTATCAGTTATCACACTCTATTGCTATCTTATATATGAATCAAATATTTATTTCAATATATATATATATCGAAGCATATCAACAAGACAACAAGAAATCAAGAAGAAATCACGAACCTGAGACTTGAGACGAGCGGCGACTGGACCAGTGGGGAAGAGAGATGTGCCGGCGACGAGAGATGAGCCGGCGGACTGGCGGAGCGGCTTCCGATGGACACAAACTTTGGACTTTGAAGAGTTAGGATTACGGTTCAATTGGAGATTTGGATTTTGGATTGTGTTTGATGCGTTTAACAGAAAGTGAGAAAGAGATAATTAGATACTAGGGTGAAATTCAATTTCGTCTTTATTTTGATCTAATAGCCAAAATGGTCCTCTATTTTCAGAATTATCTCATTTAGTTCTTCTGTTAAAATTTCCGTTGAAAAAGTGGAATCTGACAGGTGCTGATAAAGGCAGGGCTAAAATTAATAAATGAAATTAAATTAAATAATAAAACAATTAAAATTCAATCAAAGCACAAATCCAATCCACCAAATCCAATTTATCCAAAGAACAATATTTTTATAAAAAAAATCAAACTTTGGATTTGGGGGATAGTCGGCCAATCCAAAAGAGAAGAGAAGAGAAGAGAAGAGGAGAGAAAAAAAAAAAAAAAAAAAAAAAATTTCTCCTTACAATCCACAAATTATCTATTTATACTCCAATTTAAATTTTTTTTTAATGACAATTTTAACATGAATTAAAATTACCAAACAAGACAAAAAAATTCTAAAGACACTCTAAATTAATTAAATTATTAAAAAAATAAATTCTCTCTCTTAAATTATTATATCAAAAATGACATATTAAACTTTTTCTCTTAAATCTGTTATTACTAGACCTGGCAAGGTTCCGGTTCTGGTTCCGATTCCAACCGTGGAACCGGAACCGGAACCGAAAAAGAAAAAATCGAAACCGGAACCGCGGGAGGTCGGTTCTGGTTCTAAATTTTACAAAACCGACGGTTCTTTTAATTTTTTTTATTTATATATATATATATACTCATCAGTTCACTGTCAACTCTCTCTCATCACTCATCAGTATTCATCTCAAATCTTCTCTCATCTCATTCTCGCTCTCTCTTCATCCTGTCGCCGGACGGTCGATTCTTCTTCTTTTTCACGATCTCTTCTTCTTCTTCTTCTTCTTATTCTTCTTCTTCACGATCTCTCTCTATGCTTCTTTTTTTTTTTTTTTTTGGTGTTTGTTTGCTAAGAAAGTTGAGGATTAGGTTTTCAATTGATCGATCTATGCTTTTTTTTTTTTTTTTTTTTTTGCTGAGAAAGTTGAGGATTAGGTTTTCAATTCGGAATTTTCAATTTAGGGTTTCAATTGGATGTTGGAGTTGGAGTTGGTCGATGGTGATCAGGTGATGGTCTAGTCTGGCGAGTAGTGGAGACTGGAGAGGAGAAGATGATGTCTGATGAGTGTGATACTGTGATAATCACGTGACCAGTGCCTGGAGAAAAAAAAAAGGTTCAAAACCGTCGGTTCGGTCTAGTCTGGCGAGTAGTGGAGACTGGAGAGGAGAAGATGATGCATGATGAGTGTGATACTGTGATGATCATGTGACCAGTGACTAGAGAAAAAAAAAAGGTTCAAAACCGTCGGTTCGATTAGAACCGGAATCGACTTATGCCGTTTCCGGTTTCGGTTCCGGTTCCACCAACCCATGGAGCCGGAACCGTCGGTTTGGAACCGGAACCATTTCAAGTCTAGTTATTACCATATTAAACACTCTCTCCTAATTACTCTCTCCATTTTTTAAAAAATAAATAAATAAAGTACTATCTCCATACTTTCTCGATCAATCTCTGATATATAGTTAAAGAAAAAAAAAACTTATGAATATTTTAGTTTTTCAAAAAAAAAAAAAGATATATGAAAACTTGATCTGTTCCAACTAGATTCGATTAAACTCATAATTTCTAAGACTAATAAAAGAATTAAAGTTTTCAAGGCAATCACATAGCTACAAAAGTAACAAATATTTTGATTTTTTTTCTTTTTTTTGAAAAATAGGGTACTTGTTTTTTTTGAGTTTTTATTTTATTTTAATATATACATATATATGGTTCCTAAAAATCCAGTTTATTCATAATTTTTATTTTTTTCTTAACTGTTGGTCTTGCTTGAAAAAGAATGGAGATAAAAAATCTGAGATATGTATTGAATGAGAGAGAGTTTAATATGGTAATTAAAATTCTATGAGAGAGTGTTTCATATGCAATATTTAATCTAATGATTTAGGAGAGTTGATTTCTTTTTTTAATAATTTTATTCAAAAAAGATTACTTCTCTGATGAATCCAAATGATATGATGGTTTGTTTTAACTTTTATTAAAATAAAATGGCTTTAGAAATTTATTTTTTAAAATGTAGTGTCTTTATAATAGAAATAACGAAAGATAAAAAAGATAATCTTGGAATAAAAGAAAGTGTCTTTAGAATTTTTTTAAAATTTTAATTTTGAGATTATAGTGTTTTCAGAATGGAAGTGTAAAAAAAAATGGATCGTCAAAAGAAGCTCTAAACAAAAAATTAATAACCCAAACCACCATCACAACCCATCATCCACAACCAAACTCAGATTCTCTCTCTCTCTCTCTCTTCTCCAATTCTCTCATCTTCTTGCTCATCTCTCACCAGTCACACCACCATCATTCTCTCTCTCACACCAGTCACCACCGTTTCTTTCTCTCTCGCCCCAAATCACGGATCTGGAACGAAGAACACCACCGTCTTTCTCTCTCACACACTAGTCACACTGCATCTTTCTCTCTCACCTCAAATCACGGATCTAGAACGAAGAATGGGGTGGCTGCTAGATGTTGGGGGTGGTGGTTTGCGGTTGGGTCTAGATTTAGGGGTGGTGTCTTTGTTCGCTGAGAAAGATAGCCTCCCCTTCCATGGAGTTCATCGCTGATCTAGTGTGGGTGGATTTTTTGTTTTGTTTGTTTTGTTTTTATTTTATGTTTTTTGATCTCCATGGATCTGGATCAACGGTGGGTGGTGTATTTTTGGTGTTGATTTGATGGTTATTTTTAGGTTTGAATGTTGATTGAGGTTTGTTTTTTATTTTCTAGGATTTTGGGGTGGTGTTTGTATTTAGGTTTGAATAATGATTTGGTTTGAGATAAATTTTTTTTTTTTTCTAGATCTTGTTTTTTGAGTATTACTAGCACAACGTTTTTGTTGTTGAGATTAGCTTCCGGATCTAATTTGGTTTTGAGGATTACTAGCACAAGTTTTTCCAGTGGAGTTGTTGAGTATTAGTGCTTGTTTGGTTGGGCTTTCTACTGGCTCAAAAGGTCTACAAACCTCTACTTGAGCTTTTTAAAGTTGTTTGATTGGACTTTTGAAATTGTCTATTTTAAATTCAGTAGAGACTAGAAGAATTTAAACCTCTAATAGGCAAAAGCCCCTCTATATGAGCTTTTCGAAATAGACCTTTAAAAAAAGAAGTATATGAGCTATATATCCCTAATTATTATTATTGACATATAATACCCTTATTAAAATAAAACTCTGAAACCTTTTTATATTCTTTATTCCTTACTCTCTACAGATAGGCTATTTCTTTACTCTAAGCATACCGGAAGAACGGTGTATATAATTTTTCATCGTTTTTATTTTTATTGTTTATTTGTTTATCTTTATGTTTGTTCTATTGGCTTTGATTCTATTTTTTTTTTCTTTTTAATGCTTTTGATTACTTTATTTTTTGTCAAAAGTTTTACAATACTGTCATGTTTTTGTATATTCATTACCAAGTTGTTTGATTCCAAACAGTTTTGATACAACCCCAAACATGATCAAGCTCATAAAGTTTGTAAACAAGTTAAATGACTTCACAATTGAATAAATAATTATTGTGCAATGAATCATAACCGGTTCTTATACCAATCCTGGAAAAAAAATATATTTTCATTCTTTTGGTGTTTCAATCATTGGCAATGTCCCAAATGACTTGTTTCAAAAGATGCAAGAAACCTAACCTGCATTTTAACAGCCTGAAATTAAAAAAATAATGAAATACATGATTGAAAAAGTTCAGTTGTACTATTACAAATGTCTTCTTTCCATGTTGGAGTTTTGTCCAAAGCGGGAGTTTCTGGAACTGTGGTCATGTCTTAATCATCTAAACTGGTAATGGGTGCCAATTCTTTGAACAGGTTGATGATCTCCAAGTTTCTGTGAAAGTGCCGTAATTAGCATGCAACACGAAAAGAATCTTTTTTGTGTGTTATCCGTAATTTGCATAAAGAAACAAACTTGAATGAGTTGGACATGACTTGTCCATGATTTCACCAAGAATTGGTGAGAATCGTATATGAAGAAGATATATACTAATTAATCTATCTAACTCTTTTGTGCGGATCTTTGTCAAGACTCAAGTTAGATCAACGTATATAAAGCTAGACAACATCAATTGAGACAGCGTATGTAGCGCCACCTAATATTTGTGTCCGTGTGTCTGTATATATATATAGAGGATAGTTCTCCTATCAGATCGATCTGAAAGTATAATTTCAGGACGACCAGCCACATCCACATATTTTAATATTTTAATATAGGAGAACTATCCTATATATGGTTGGGCTAAAATTGCAATAATTCAAACATAATTTGTTGTATCTATTAGCAAGGCTATGATCATCCAGTTGCAAAAATTACAGTGAAAGCTAGCAACTCCAATACTGATTCCCAAAAACAGTTCGACTGTGGGATGCCTTTGCCTTAGATTGTAGAAAACTACGGCAATTGCAGTCCCTGTGATCATACCGGCACAAACAAACCACCAAGGAGATTGAAATGAATGAACTTTTCGTACAAGATTTCTGCACGGACTGATATGTGGATTGGGCCAAGATGTTAGGCACGTCAAGCAAGGCACGACGAGGTAAATAATATATTCTTTATAATAATTTAATATCCCAGTAGACTTTTTTAAATTTTATGACCAAATAGTCTACTGTTATAAAAGTGTTTTTTTAATTACCAACCAAATAACTATAATTTATTTTTTTAAAAGCTCTATTTCAATTAGATCTACTACAAATAGACTTTTTACAAATATAGGTTTTTCAAAAACCCAACCAAACAAGCATTTATTAGCACAATTTGTTGTTGAGATTAGTTTCCAAATCTAATCGGGTTGATGGGTTGATGGGTTGAATGAGTTATTTTAGTGGGTATTATTAGTTTTTTATTTTTAATTTTTAATTTTTAATTGTTTTATTTATAAATCCAATTACGTAATTACCCTTCATAAAACAGTTTCTAGAAGCTCCCCAGGTAAGTTTATGATTTTATCCTCTGAAATTGGACGGAATCTTTATAAACCCTAATAGAATTAGACAGTAGGGACCTAAATACAAATTTGTGGAAACTATAGGGACTTGTTAACATAATACTGAAAAATCGGGGGACCAATTTGGCTATTAGGTTAAACTAGAGGGACTAAAATGAATTTCATCCTAGATACGATTACAAATATCTGTAATAACCCCTATGTAATTTAAAATTACAAAAGTACCTTATCTGCTAAACAGGTTAAACGGGTCACCCGCTAACCCATTAAGCAAAACACGTCCATTTATGACCCTAACCCGAGTAAGGAAAACTCGAACCCCGATTATCAACCTCGAGTTCGTGGGTCACGAGTCATTTTGACAGCTTTAATTTGTTGTTTTCCAAGAAGGTGATACGCACTGTTTCAATTATTAATTGTTGTTGTCTTGTTCGTTAATATCCGTCAGTCTCTATTAGTCTTTTGTTAGTCAAAAAACAGTCTTGTTGCTGACGTAGCCAGCTTAATAAATTATGTTGCTCGAAGAATGTCTTCTGTTTGTATATGTATGAGCTGGAGAAATGAAATGGGTATCAGATGTTATAACAAACTTCCTTACTATCTCACTTTCTCTCTCTTCTCTCTCTTAATCTCTATCTTTCTGATTCATCTTCAACCTCCTTCATTCTTCATTTCTAGATCCCAATTCTTAAATTTAAACCTACAAATCAAGTTTATACACATAAGAAAATCTATTAAAAATGTCAATGTTCTGATTTCTTCAAGTGCCTCTTATATCAATCTTTTGAACACGGATTGTGACATTTTTTTTATTTGTGACCAGAGGTGGACCAAAAAGTGAGCTGACTTGGGCTATAATCGGGTTAGCCTTTTGATTTTTTTTTTAAATATTTATTTATAATTAATACTCTCCTATCACACGCCCATCGACTCCACTCCCATCACACCCTCTCAACATCCACACACACAAGGGCTAACCTAGGAAATATTTACCTCCCAAGTGAAATTATATATATATATATAGTATTTTTTTTTTTCCTTCCTAATTAAACACTAACATTATAAACTCAGCTCTTTAACTATCGATAATTGGATTTTGCTACTTTTATTTAGTAAATATATTCTAATACTTAATTAATAGCTCACAAACTCTCACACTAAATTTATTAAATTCGACGTGTACTGTGGGGAAAACTTTTGTGATTTTTCTACTCAATGCACACTGATATAATAAAGTCGGTGCAAGACATGCGAACTATTAATTAAGAATAAAAAACTCTTGATATAATTCTTGATGAAAATAATTGTTTACCTTTTCTAATAATAAGATGATACCTATTCAATAATGGATTACTTAAGAATATGAAATACATTGTAAAATTTATGTATAAACAATTATTTAAACTTTTAGTTAAAAAAAAAATTATTTATAACTTGCAAATGACATAATTCTATGATGTTATAAGTTATAATATTATGTCTATTTGTCTATTTTTACAACTTATTGTGAACAACAAAATATTTATATTTCATTAAATTTAAACAAAAACATAATATTATTAAACATACGGGGCCATTTGTGTAACTAGCCATATAAATATTGATATTTTTTTTTTCTAGAGGACTGCCTAGGCTACAAGCCGAGACAACCCTCTCATAGACCCACCCCTGGTGGTGGGGAAAGGGTGGAGGAATGAGGGTGGGGGTGGGGGAACCCTCCCCAGCTCTATTGGGGCCCAATGCCCATCCCTAGTCCAGCAGCAACTGATCATTTTAAGCCCCGGACGGCGTCTTCAACTGTCTGACCCATTGAAGCTCTTCCCTTAACTTTGGAGAGTAAACTTTAAACGTTGTCGGTTGAGGAATCCACCGATCCTCATAAATTGAAACCGATGATCCTATCCCAATCCTCAACCTTGTCCATTTTTCCAATAATCCACATCCCCAAATGAGGCTATTAGATGCATGTGATGATGATATACAAATATGGACAGTATAACATGATATTAATTAGGGTACGGATATTGACATCCATAAAAATGATAAGCGCACCCATATTTATAAGTACACTCATGTCTAAAATTTAAAATTAAAACATTTCTAGAAACATCCATCTTAATGCCAATAGTACCCTTATTTAAATAAATGTTTTCATTTTAATACAATTTATTTATAAACCTTCATAAGTTATTAACACATCCAATTTTATAAATGATAAATTTATGGTTAAATAATAATATAAATCAATAGAATGATGGTTAAATAATATTATTCTTGTTAAAACAAAAATAAAGATGTTTGCCTCTTCTTTAACACTTTCCATAATTGTTCTTCGTAAAACTCATAATTTGGCTATACAGTGGTGATCATAATTGAAAAATGTAACTGATTTTGGTGTTCGTAACTTGACTATATAATGATGTGAAGAGCCATCAAAGAGTCTCGTTTTACGTCTGTAGAAGACAATATGGGATGTGAACTTCAAATCTGCACAATAATTATAAGATGTAATATAATAATTTTTTAAAAAGAAAAAAAATGAAAAAAAAAGCCATAGAATTAAAGTTCAATTAGGGTTTGCTTTTTTTTTATTTTAAATAAAGTGATATAGTTGAAGATATGAGTGTAATTAATGGGTGTAAATAGTATTTTGTTTATTCTAATTAAACTAATTTGTCCTTATTGGTAAATTCCTGTTGGGATATTTTTGTAATTAAATTTTTTATTAAAATATGAGTGTATAGTGTGCTTATCATATTCATGAACGTCTATGTCGGCTCCCTATTAATTACTAATTTATGTAGTACATATATTGTAATGCAAGAAGAAGACACTGGTCAATATATATATATATATAAAAAACCTAGCTAGCTTGCTTTTGTTTCTGTTTGAAATATTGCTAGTTGCCTTGTTTTACAATTACAAACACATTGACAATAAGTAGGAATCTTAGCTTATACAACATATTTATCTTGCACAAGTGAAAGGAGATTATAAATTAATTAATCACTATTTTTTTTTGTTGTATATGATGTTGTTTGGTTGTGTCATAGCAAAATATGAACTGCATTAAAATTTAGGAGGAGAGTTTGCATTCTTGTTTGTTTTTAACGGAAAGTATTCACATAGGCTCCATTGAGTCGATATCTAGAAAATTTTATCAAAGGAAGATTTAATTAGAAGTACATATCTTGTCATGCAATAAATTAATATTACTTTAAGGGTGTGTTTGATAGGGATGAAAGGTAGAGGAATGAAAAGGGTGGAGGGAAAAGGAAGAAGAAAATAGGGAAATATATGATTGGTATGGAGAGAAAAATGGAAGGAAGGGAAAAATGGGAGGAAAAATTTATGGATGGGACCCACAAATTTTAATCCTCTCAAAAGTTGAAAGAAAATGGAGGGAAAGAGGGAAAGCTTTTTGGGTTGACTTAAAATTATCAATTTGTCCATTTTTTAAATATATAAAATATAATATAAGGATAAAATAGTAAAATTGATAAAAAAAAGATCTTTTCTTTCCTTTCCTTCCTGTTTAACAAACATTTAAAAGGGAAAATTATTTTCTCTTCCTTCCCTCATGCTTTGTCCCTCCAGATCTTTCTATCTTTCCTATGTACCAAACACACCCTAAGTTGGTGCTATAAATTACAATGCATATATAATTTAACATGGGAATAGTGTAACTAATTTGTTTTTAGGGAGCATATATATGAAGAAGAAGAAGAGTTAAGAAGAAGAATAAGAGTTTTTCAGCTTCAACAATGTACACGAGATTGAGTAGATCAAGAGAGAAGGTTGGAGAAGAAAATGGAGTTCGAAAAGGTTACGTGCCGTTGATGGTAGGATCGGAGGAGGTGATGGAGAGAATTATGGTGCCCACCAAGGTTGGACATATAATATGTTTATGTTTTCATTTTCTCCTACTACATCAAACTTAAAGATTTATATTGGTATGAACTGTTTTATTTTTTTAATAAAAATGTTTCTTCCATAGACGACTCTTGTTTGGTTGCTTGCTACAGTTGATTGCTTGTCACTGTATTCCTTTATGTTAATAAAATTCTTTTGTTTCCTTGAAAGAAAGAAAAAAAATTGATAAGAGTTGTTAATTGGTGTGACTTGATGAAATATCAAACAACTTTATTTGTTATCATACAAAATATATGATTATTATGATTATTAGTGTGTTTAATTAATCATTTCAAGAATTATGTGGAACAAAAGCGGTCCTAGTTTGGGCGTTGGATTATTATTCATATGGCGAGCATGTTTTAAGTTTTAACTGGATCCCTACAAAGAGAAATTTGGCTGCAAGAAGATTTCCACTGAGTGTTTGCTGCTCGCTGTGTAACCGTAGTGTGGAATCTACTCTCCATGCAGTGTGGAGTTGTAGTGAGCTGCAAGTGGTCCGTGACTCTAGTGGTTTGGGTAAAAAGGTTGGTCGTGGAAAACACTTGAACTTTTTTTATTTCATTTTAGGATAACAGTAGACATCCAACACTTTTGTCTATCATTTAGATCTAACTTGATGTGGTAGCTGACATGACACTTCCATATAACTATATCAGCTGTCACATCATCACACTTTATTTTATTTTATTTTTATAATAAAATACTATTTTTAAGGAATACAAATTATTATTATTTTTAATTCAACTCATTTGGTGTGATGATATGGCAACTAATAAAGAAGTGTCATATCAACTGCCATATCAAGTTAGATATAAATTATGGACAAAAGTGTTGGACGTCTATCATTATCGTTCATTTTAACTTATTTTACAAAGCCGAATGAGGAGGAAATGCGTTTATTTTGCGTGATTGCTTGGAGGAATTGGCATCGTCTTAATTGGGTAATTCATGGTAGGTCAGATCAGTGTTTAAATGAAATTGTGGTTTGGAGTAAAACTTATATATCTCAGACTACCAATTAGAGGTGGTCATGGTTTCGGTTAAACCGACGGTTTTGCCAGCGGTTTAACCGAAACCGTACTTCCAAAAACCGTCCCAAAAACCGGTCGGAAACCGGTTGAACCGGTTACGGTTTCGGTTTGGGTACTTCCAAAAACCTAATAAATTTTTCGTGGACATTTTTAAATTTTTTTTTTTATAAAAAAAAACCGAAACCGAACCGAAACCGAACCCAAAACCGTCGGTTTTTAAACCGAAACCTTAAAACCGCCGGTTAGAAACCGTGTACCAAACCGGTTTTCCGGTTACGGTTTCGGTTTTGGGTGGCCATGGAACCGAAACCGCCGGTTTCAAACCGAAATCGAACCGAAACCGAACCGTGGCCACCACTACTACCAATATGCTTGCTACAGGGCAGCAAAAAAGAGTTATTGGGTCTGTTGCTTCAAAACTCATTCAATAGATCCCTCCAATAACAGGTTCTTATAAGGTAAATGCAGATGCCGCGCTTGCAGAGCCGGCCCAACTGTATTGCTGGACAGGTGGCCGCCCCAAGCCCCTTTTTTAAAAGGCCAAATTTGTATATATTTATATTAATTAAGAGGCCCAATATTTGTTGGGTTTCAGGCTAAGTTGGCCTATGACAAACAAATATCCAAATGTTTTCTTGTCATCAATTATCGGATATTATTTATTAGTCCAAATACCATGGAGCCCATTTTGTGCCAACACATATTCCTTGTTTAACATGTTATGGGGTCCCCCCCCCAAAAAAAAAATATCCAAATGTTTTCTTGTCATCAATTATCGGATATTATTTATTAGTCCAAATACCATGGAGCCCATTTTGTGCCAACACATATTCCTTGTTTAACATGTTATGGGGTCCCCCCCCCCCCCCAAAAAAAAATATCCAAATGTTTTCTTGTCATCAATTATCGGATATTATTTATTAGTCCAAATACCATGGAGCCCATTTTGTGCCAACACATATTCCTTGTTTAAACCAACACATATTCCTTGTTTAAACCCCCCCCCCCCAATTTCAGAGCAAGCCCTACATGTTTGATGTAGTTGGAAGGATTGTAGATGTGGGCATTGTTATTCGAGACTCAGAGGGCTTTGTGATATCTACAGGGACATAACCATGATTGAACACTAGGGTAGGCTATAATTTTTTTTTTTACCAAATATTGACATCACCTAGTTAGGAGAACATAGTGAGACGTCCCTGTAAAATGTATATTCTAAATAAATACGTTAAAAAAATTTATTTTATTTTTTAAAAATCAAATTAAATTATAAGAGAAATATTAAATGCAAATGTAAACACAAATTAAATTATACAATATTTTTATATTAGTTTGATTCATTCAAAATATACTAAAACAATGTTCTGAGAAATTTAATGTAATTCATTTAACAATATCGTTACTTTTTAAATTTAAAATTAGATTAAATAATAATTGGATTACTCATAAAATCCCATTATCTATATTTAACAATAACCCTAAAATTTCAACAACAATTTTTTTTTTAAGTAACAAAATAAAATATTTAAAGTCATAATATCCACTCAAACATATCTAAATGTTGATGTTGATAAATGGATTGAACCAATTTTGAAAAAATGGGGAGAAATAATTGTTATTATAAAAAGAAGAAAAAGGAAAGAAAATTTTTTTTTTTTTTTACTCTAATTAGGAATTAAAATCAATTATTTAATTAATTAAATTTTTTTTTTTACTTTTTTAATTTTTTTTTTAAGTGGGCCAGGGTGGGCTTGAGCCCACCCTAGCTCCCACAGTGGTCCGTCCCTGGATGTCTGCTCGCTCACAGCAAATTGTAGCAACCTATTCAGCACAATTGGCGGAAGCAGTTGCAATTATCAGAGGAATTCTATTCGCGCGATATACATGATTGTTTCCAAGGGATATTGAGTCTGACGCTTCAGTAGCAGTGGATTGGATCTCGGATATGTAAGACCATGATTCAGAGATTGGTATTGTTATTAAAAAACCATTCAGCAGATTCTGCAAGGCTTGCCATG
Source organism: Acer negundo (assembly GCA_035582765.1). Classification (NCBI taxonomy): domain Eukaryota; kingdom Viridiplantae; phylum Streptophyta; class Magnoliopsida; order Sapindales; family Sapindaceae; genus Acer; species Acer negundo. The sequence goes on along the minus strand of CM069237.1, from coordinate 11,074,862 downwards.
TTGTAATGTGAATTTCGTTTCTAGAAAGGCAAATTCAGTTGCCCACAATTTAGCTAAGTTAGCCTTGTCCAAGTTTGGCTAGAGGAATTTCCTCTTTGTATTAGAAGTGTTTGCTGGAAGATTTTCCAGGTTGTGTGTGATGTTTGTTTTAATAAAATTTTGTTTGTACTATTCAACTAGGAAAGAATGTAACAATTCCAATAAAATCTTTAGATTTTTTTAAATGGTAGGTTATATCACCTTAAATTTTTTACTTAATTTTTTATCGTTAATATTTCAACCACTCATTTATAAATGTATTATTTAATCCGATAGTTGATATAATAAGAAATTTGAGTCATAACCCTAGTTTAAAAGAGTAATTTTAGTTTTTATATCTCTTATTACACTATACATGATTTTGGTACAAAAATATTCTTACTTCCCTAGTTCCCTCTTCAAACCACTTGATTTCAGAAACGCAAAATGGAAATTATTTTTACCGAAAAATATTGCCAAAAACGAAAAACAAAAACGTGGAAAATAGGCAAACCTAACATGATCGCGTGTGTTGATTATGCCAATATAGTAGTCATCATATTCATATTTACCTACTTTTTATTTATTTATTTATTTTATTCTTATTTTTTTAGTCTGTTTCAAACAAAAATATACTATTCTACCTTCCTAATTTCTATGCATCTTCTTTCTCTTCGGAATTCTCCTTCATTACTAAAATTGTAAAAATTAATAATAAGTGAAAATACACACACCGCCTCTTAGCATGTTTGCAGTGTGGCGGTGGACTCCTTTTTAAATTAATAGTAGGATTTGGTAGATAATAACTAATAAAAAACTCCAGGTTCGTTGATGTGATAATTTATTATAATACTAAAAAAAAAATAAAAAAATAAAAAATATTTATTTTGAATTTTACATGTTGAACATTCAATTAAACTTTAGTATATCTCTCAAAAAAAAAAAAAAAAAAAAAAAAAACTTTAGTATTCACTTATAAATTAACATATTTATGAATATGATGCAGTTTTTTTTAAAAGTATATATGATGCAAAATTTTACACGATTTATATTTAACTATTTAAATTTTGTTTATACGTTTGAAAAGTTGAACGTTACAACTTAATGAATCGTTTTAAATGAATTCATAACAATTCAGAGAGTTGGAAATTAACATTTAGATTTGTTTTACCTCACTCCACATTTCATTAAAATTTGGAATACAAGATTTACATTTAATTTTATAAGAACTCGTGTTAAATCATACAAATTTTACTTTAGTTGACTAATTCAATTCAACATAACTTCTTAAAATGAATATAATCAACTTTTATCAATAAATGATATCTGCACAATTCAAAGTTAGAAGAAGCATTTTATATATATATATTTGAAAAGAGAAGAAGCATTTTTGTATTAAGTAAATCAGGGGACAAAAACATCCACAAAAAAAGGTGTGATGACTGATGACTGATGACTGATGACTGATGAAGCAACTTCAACTTTCAAAGCTCTATTTTTCCTTATTCTAATCCAATAATTACTTGGACTGTAAAAACTCTACAAATCAAACAAATCCCATCTTCCAAAACCAACTCACACTGAATAAAATAATAAAGAATTTTTTGTTTCTATATTTATACAGTAACCAAGAAAGGTCCTTTCATGGCGGCAACGGCATGTATGTCTCACTATGTCTGCCTCAAATCACTACAAGTCACCAGTCACCACGTTTTCCTCCAATTCCTGTGTTTTTTTTTACGTGTTCACATGCATTTGGGCGAAACAACCTTAATATATATGTTTATGATTTCTCATTTTCTTTATTCAACTTATTCATACTATGAATTTTTTTAAAAATAATTATGACAAATTTAGGTTTTAAGGAGCTAGAGATACGATATAAACCCACGACTTTATGACATAAGAGAAGAAGGTATATATACCGCATCATGAATTTCATTTCGTCATTTAATTTTAAATTTTATTAAATTTATAAGTGTGGAAGTAATTTAATTTAATAATGTTCCAATAAAGTAGTAACCAGTAAGTTAGAATGTGGGTTGGCTTTCGAAGTCTCGAGTCTGGACGGCATCCAAAGTTTTCAACATTCTCTTATTGACCTTATTTATTTTTTATTTCATATAGGAAATTTTATAATATTAATTAGTGCATAGCAAATAATTAATTTTGTTGTTAATCTCTTTGCTTTTAGATTTTCTGATTAGCAGAAGAATAATAAGATAAAGCAAGAGTTGAGGAAGAAATAATTTCCATTTATATATTACATAATAACCATAGATTTTTATTTTTTTTTAATGAAAAAAAAAAGAGAGAGAGCTTGTTATTTTAAACAAATTATATCGACCATTTACAAAACATATCAAATAGAAAATGTTAATGTTTTAAAAAATGAACATGCATGTTGCAGGACCATGGTCCATGGTCCATGGATATATTTTCTTTTAAAAAGAAGAAAAGAAAAAAAAAAAAAAACGAATGATATCATATTGTAGGGTGGCTAAACCAATTTTTTTTTAAGGATTCTAAATTGTACGAAAAAAATTTATTAATTGATTTTTTTTTTTTTTTCACTTTTGTATGTAATTTTTTTTTTTTTTTGAAATATTACAATAATTCGAGATTTTGGGATGGAGAGAAGCTTAAACCGACAATCTCAATATATGTGTGAGAGACGTACTACTGGATTAACTTCATCTTATTAGCTTTTGTATATAATCATTTGATATTACATCCTATGATATTAATTGGATTGTTAAGATATGAAAATATATATATATATATATATATATATATCTATTTAGACATATCAATAAAATTTATTTACTTTTTATGATTTTTTTTAGGTTAACAATCAAAATCATAAATGAATCATGTTTGAATAAATTCAAAGAAAATAGCATAATTTGATTAACATTAGTATTTATATGTTAATACCATCAGCTACTAGCACGTTATAAAATATTAAAAACAAAAATTTAAAATGCTTGAAATATAAAAATTTTAACTCTCGAGAGTGGGATATGTTTTGAGAGAATGAAGAGGTCAAATTTAGTTGATGGCTTGATGATTCACCGTTTGAAAATTGTGTTTGAGCCTTCAATAGTTTATTTTATATGTTTGTTTTTTATTTGAAACATTTTGTTTTAATTAGAATAATTTGAAATATATAATAGTAAAACATGGGTAATTAGTAATAACTTTCAACTTTTTTCGAAAAAACCAAGCTTGGGCTACAACCCAGACTGGTTTTCAAACACCTCCGCCCCTGTATAGTGTTCTTAAGAATTTAATTAGGATTTTTTTTTTATCTAAAAAGAATTTAAGATTTATCATTGGATATAGACTTAGACCTGGTAAAATTTTATACGACCCATTAACATAACCCAAATCCATTCGAAAATAACAGTTGGTGGGTCTAGTTTATCTGATTGGGTTGTTAATGGGTCAACCCATTAAAACATGAAATATAATGGGTTGATTTTTGGTTCACTCTTAAAAAAAACCGTTAATTCGATAACCCATTAATATAAAGATTTTTTTTTTTTATGTGTTTATGAAAGTTATTAAAAAAAAACTTTTGTATAGTCGCGTTATGGAATTTATATAAAAATAATCTCTATAATTACGGCAAGAATATATTTTACTAATTCTTTTTTTTTATTTTCTAATATTTTTCTTCTTCTTTTTTTGAAAGAGGAAAATTTTCTAAATTAAAAATTCTAAAACTATAAATAAATTATTTCACAATATTATAACCATAACCCTAACCCTAAAACTCTAAAAGTAGCTAGTGGTCTTCAACTTTCTTGAAATTAGTTACCATCAATTCGATCCTAGTAAATTCAATCGGGCATGTTTTCTTTCTTGCTTTTTTATTTTTGTATTACTATGGTCTATGGTGCCACCATTTCATGCAAAGTAATTTCAGGACTTTAAATTTGTGAAAGAAAAAAATCATATTAACATGGATGAACTCATTGAAGATGTCTTCAATTTGAACATCGAAGCTGCTATTAATTCAACTCAAGGGATTAAGTCTGTTATGCTTAAATGAAAATTAAAAGGTATGATTTTATTTAAAACGGTATTGGATTTATTAATGTATGTTAATTCTTCTTTTCTTAACATCTAACACAAGCAATTTAACATTTTAGGGCTAAATGATGATTGAGATTCCCAATCGTAACATATTGAAATTTCAAGAGGAAGATTAATGGAAGATTTCATTTTCAATTTTTATTTTATTTTGGACTTGTTTATTTTTTAAATTAGATGTTTTCAATTGATTGCTGGTGTCTATGGTGGATTTTTTTTTTTTTTTTTTGAAGTTTTAGGTGCCTATGGTGAACTTGATTGTATGAGTTTGATAATGCTTCAGTATTATATATTTTCAACTTTTAAATCTCAAATATAATATTTTGTAACGGGCCGGGTCGGATTACCCATTAATTTAACAAATGGTTTCGGGTTTATATATTTCAATACATTAAGCTAACAGGTCGGGTTCGGATGGAGCAATTTTAACACAATCCAAACACGAAACGACACGAATTGATAATAACACGACCTATTGCTAGGTCTAGATATAGTCTTTGTTGACTCTTGATAACTATAATTAGAATTAAGGATTCACTTGGTCCTCTCGATCATACGAGAATCAAAGAATTAACTGTGTATATCGGAGAATTGAATGGATGAATCTATAAAAATCAATGGAATTGGAAACAAGTTTAAAGATAGAGTAATGATATCAAATTAATATTTTAGCTAATAATATATACCAGACATAGAATTTAGAAATAAATAACTTAAAAATCCTATGCAACAAATGAAAACTAAACCACCACCCCCCTTTTTTTTTTTTTTTAATAATTAATTTCTACGAACCAAATCTGACTTCAGTTTTTAGAACTTGGCTTTAGAATTTTGCAAAGTTAATGTTAATATTTTCCAATTCTACATATATTTTTTTAAAGAAATAATTATCATCTCCAGTCTCCACTATGATGCCACTTGTAAAGGAGAAGTTAAATATAAAAGTCATACACAAAGAAGACAAATCAGATTTGGCAGCTTCTCTATTATTGACCAACCCCTCTAAAACACCAAACAATTTGAAAATCAACCAGACAACCACCCTTAAAATAATTCTAAAGGAAAAAAAAAAAAAAAAAAAAAAAAAAAGAGTCTATTTGTTTGGGGATCCTGATTTGGATAGGCACTAAAAGTTTGTGTGCAATCTATTTTTATTTTTTTTTGCAATAAGTTTGTGTGCAATCTATTAATTTATAGATTTGAAAAAGAAAAAAAATTGTTTGCTAAATATTACTAACCCTTGAAAATTTTTAGATGGGCAGAGGAACTTTATTATTATTATTATTATTATTATTTAAAAAAGAAAACAGACTTCAATATTTTATATAGTGTTGGATTCAATTTGTCAAAAAAAAAAAAATAAATAAAAAAAAAAAATAAAAACATATAAAAAGGTTCATAATAGAGAAAGACTCGTTAACTTTTAGGGTGCGTTTACTAATTGAGAATGAGTAGAATCATAATCAAATTCCATTAGAAAGGGAATCAAAATTAAGTTGCAAATTCAATTATTGTGTTTATAAACTTTTTTAGAATTAGAAATGGAATCAAATTTATACAAAGTTGATTACAAAAATACCCATGTACACAAAATAGTTGTATATACACATATACATATACATACAATAGTTGTATATATATATATATATATACACATATACATATACATACAAGTGATGTATGAGTATATCTAATAAAAAAAATAAAAAATTCACAATTTGGTTTTTTGCTACAGTATAGTTTTTTTTTTCAATTTTTTTTATAATTCACAATTCTATATATATATATAGTAAAAATGAACAGTGAAGAGTGAAGTGTGAAAAAAAGAGTGAACTGTCAAATCTATATTTATATACAGTGAACTAGTGAATTACATAAAAAAAAAAAGGAGAGAACTGTGGATTGTATATATATATATATATAATTATGTATATAGATTTTTTTTTTTTTTTTATAAATTAAGTTAGGATATTTTAGCAAAAAGATATGAATTCCCTTTTCAAACAGGAAAAGAAACTTGATTCCTAAGGAAACTTGATTCCTAGGGTGGGTGAGGGGAATCAAGTTCCCTTTCATTCAAGAACTTAATTCCTGATATGTGTATGGGGTCCATGTAACTTAATTCCCCACAAATTTAGTAAACACAAGAATTTGAAAATGAGGAACTTAATTCCCTTTCCCAAATAGGATTCCTGATTAGGCTAATTGGTACCGATATCTCTTAAACTCTTTCAAAATATGCACTATACCCCCTATATTTTATTTTTTTTTTCACCACTAAACCCCCTGAACTCTCATTTTTTGACAAACACATGAGTTTATTGCTCCATGTGAGGGGGCATCTAGTCAACAATCGGCTTTTGTCAATTTGTGAGAGTTCAGGGATTTAATGGTGAAAAAAAAAATATAGGGGGCATAGTGTATATTTTAAAAGAGTTTATGGGTTATCAGTGCCAATTAGCATAACTTTTATTTATAATTGACTTCCCTTGTATTTTATATCTATCTTTTCATGTGGATAAATGTTTGAATGTGTACTCACTTGAATGACACCACATCTTATTTGACTCGTTAACCAATGTTTATAAGTCTAGCCTAACAAATCTTGGAGATAAAATTTTGATTTTTGATGACATAACAATTCCTATTAACATAGATTTTGGTAATTGCAATATATTAATTGAATTTGTAAATGGGGATTTTTTGGTTTCAAATTTTGTATTGTTTGGTTCACAAATTTGCACTTTATAAAGTCCAACTAAAAAAAAAAGTCAAACATAAGACCAAAACAGAGTAATACCAAGTAGAATCCAGAAGCTTGTAAAGAAAGCTAAAAAGACTGTAAAAATGGTAAGACTCGTGAAGTATGCAATACGTTTTCACCGGAATCAAATGGAACAGGAAAGGGAGAGGAAGAAACCCATCAAGAAGAAGACCAGGTATATCACAGTAAACCATTTTTTATTTAGTCAACTTTGAACACTTGCACATTTAATACTAACTACTTTAATTTTCTATTTAACTTTCTTATCAAACCGCGTATAGAATAGTGAAAATTTTCCATCATTTATATATTTTTTTTTGTGTGGTGTATTCAAAGTCTATAACATTGAAACCCAGATTCCTCTTCTTCCCATTATTTATTTATCTTTTGCTCTTCTGTTCGATATATATTTTCATTTTCACCTCTCTCTCTCTCTCCAACTCATAATTCTCTGCTTTCATTTCTCTAAAGAGATCTTAACTTATATTTGAGGGTTGTTGTTGTGTATTTCATGTAGGATTTTGTTTGGATTGTTGATTGCTATGTTGTTCAAGGTTTCTATTCTTGTTCTGGTTCTTCTCTCTGTCTGCTCTGGTTCTTTTGATGCTATAGCCAGAGTCCATGATTACACCAACAATTACAATTCCAATATCTCATCTCTCGCAAGCATTAAATTGCCTGAACACACCAGTTTCAATGCAGTTTCTTCTTCTACAAGCTCTGATTGTAGCTTCTCAGAGTCATCAATCAACCCCAAACACTCACAGACAACACACACAAAACAGACTGATGAAACTGAAACTGAAGATATATTATCTATGAAACATGGTAAAAAAACGGTGAAGCTTCAGCTTAAGCGCCGGTCAAGGAATCAAGAAGCAGAGCCAAAACAATCTGTAATCGAGTCAACAACAAGGGACTTGACAAGAATCCAGACGCTTGGTAGGAGAATTATTGAGAAGAAGAACCAAAACACCATTTCAAGGCTGAACAAAGATAATGGGAAATCAGCAAAAACAACAAACAAGCAGTTTGTTTTATCGGCGGCAGCAGCAGCCCCACCGGAATCTTATACCAGCGATGTTTCCGGGCAGCTAATGGCGACTTTGGAATCCGGGGTGAGTCTTGGTTCTGGAGAGTATTTCATGGATGTTTTTGTGGGTAGTCCTCCAAAACACTTTTCTTTGATTCTTGATACTGGTAGTGACCTTAATTGGATTCAATGTGTGCCTTGTCATGATTGTTTTGAACAAAACGGGCCTTATTATGATCCTAAAGATTCTACTTCTTTTAGGAACATAACTTGCAATGATCCTAGGTGTCGTTTGGTTTCGTCCCCTGATCCTCCTCAGCCTTGCCAAACTATGAACCAAACATGTCCATACTATTACTGGTATGGAGATAGTTCTAATACTACAGGCGATTTTTCCCTCGAAACGTTTACTGTCAATCTCACATCGCCTTCTTCAGGGAAGGCTGAATTTAAGACGGTGGAGAATGTGATGTTTGGTTGTGGCCATTGGAATAGAGGCCTATTTCATGGTGCTGCAGGCTTGTTAGGACTTGGTAGAGGCCCTCTCTCATTTTCCTCTCAGCTTCAGTCTCTATACGATCACTCCTTTTCGTATTGTCTTGTGGATAGAGACAGTGATACCAATGTTAGCAGCAAGTTGATTTTCGGAGAGGACAAGGACCTCTTGAGCCATCCAGGATTGAATTTCACCTCCTTTGTTGCTGGAAAAGATAACACGGTTGATACATTTTACTATGTTGAGATTAAATCAATCATGGTTGATGGGGAAGTGTTGAAAATACCAGAGGAGACATGGAAGATTTCATCTGATGGGTCTGGGGGCACGATCATAGACTCCGGTACTACTCTAAGTTACTTTCAAGAGCCTGCTTTTGAGATAATCAAAGAAGCATTTGTGAAGAAGGTGAAAGGGTATCCATTATTGGAGGATTTTCCAATTCTGCAACCTTGTTACAATGTGTCTGGAGTTGAGAAGATTGAATTGCCCGAATTCGGAATTGTTTTTTCAGATGGAGGTGTGTGGAACTTCCCGGTTGAGAATACGTTTATTCAATTCGAACCAGATGATGTTGTTTGCTTGGCAATTATGAAAACTCCTCCATCTGCTTTGTCAATAATTGGGAACTATCAGCAGCAGAATTTCCACATCTTGTATGACACAAAGAAATCTAGGCTTGGTTATGTACAGATGAAATGTGCCGATGTATGACATAACTTAGCTTTGTTCAAAATTCAACAGGAGGTAGGAGATGGAGAAAGTGTAAACATGGTGTGTTTCAGGATGGAAATTGTTATTATTATTTTTTTTTTCTTTTTTGGCTTTCCTCTTCAATATAGAGGTAAGGTAACACATATAAGAATCAATTAGTTCATTGTTTCTTTCTTTTTGTTTGAAATTAATGTGATTATACATTATTATTATTATTGATTCTTGCAATCTGTCTATGAAAGGTGTATGTATTTCAAATGTTCTGATGACTCTGCAGCATAATCATCTTTTGCATACTCCGTTTAGTCTTCAAAAAATCACAAGTACAGAAGAAGTGTATTTTGTCTGGTTTCTATGAAGCTCTTGTATATATAATTTTATATAAAAAGAAGGAATGGGTCAAATGTTAGGTGCCTCATTCACGACCACATATAAAAACTGACAAAGGAGTCAGCTGTTATTAGGTGCATGAATACGAATATTGAATGTATATTATTCTTCTCTTGTTCAATTTTAATGACTCACTGACTCAGGAGTAGTTTGACAAATCTCTAGTCTTCTTACCTCTAATTGGGTAATGTGTTGTATTTTCGGGTGATTAAGAAATCGATTTGGTTGATTTTTATGAAATTTGTGCATGGAATGGAAGCATCAAGCATGGATGGAGTTAATTAAATCGACGGAAATGCTATCTACATTTTTCATTTGTTTTTTTCATTTATTGTTTGATACATATATACTTTTTTATTTAATAAAACACTTTCATTTTTTGTTGCAAAACTTGTTTACATTTTTATCCCTGATGGCTACTTCTATCTTATTATTAATAAGGGGTGAAGACGTAAACAAATTTTGTAACAAAAAATGAGGGTTTTGCCTTTATCATTTTTTGATACGTATATATTTTTTCATTTAATAAAAAACTCTCACTTTTTATTGTAAAACTTGTTTACATTTTTACCTCTGATGGCTACTTCTATCTTATTATTAATAATAGGTGAAGACGTAAACAAATTTTATAACAAAAAGTGATGGTTTTTAATAAAATGAAAAAGTGTATATATGTCAAGTAATGAGTGAGAAAAACAAATGAGAAATGTAGATATCATTCCCTTTAAATAAACAATAATGTTAAACATCCTACCTAAAATCCCACATTTTTCATCCCACTACATGTGGTATGTGAGGTGTTAAATTGTGAGTGGATACACATTAATGATGATTTATCTCACCTACCCTATGTATTCACTCACAATTTAACACCTCACATGCCACATGTAGTGGGATGAAAAAGATGAGATTTTAGGTGGGAAGTGTAGCATTATTGTTAAATAAAACATGGTCTTGATTATTGATTATTGAACATTCCTATGGTCTTGATTATTGAACATTCCTATCAAGGACAACACTTGGGTGCTGACCGATTAGTACCTAAAATACTGACCAATCCAATAATTGATTGCCACGTAACCCAAAGTAATGAAAAAAAATGTAAAAAATAAAAGAGTTTTGATTACGTAGCAACACTCTATTGGATAATCAGTATTTAGGTATTGACCGGTCAGTAGTACCCAAACATTTGCCTCCTATCAAAGCGATTCATTCAATTCAATATTTCAACGCGTTTACATCATCAATTCACCATCGAACGTTGAGTCACGCGGTCAAGCTTGTGTTGCAATTTCCCAATTATCTAACTCTCCTGGTTAACATTAACATCATGCCAATCCAAATCAACAATAAAAAGAAATAGTAAATAGTAATCCTTCATTATTTACGTAGAACACTTCCTGCATAGGTTTGCCTAATTACATACGGAAACATTAATTATTGATCTTGACTCATGAGATAGTTAAATAACAAAAATCAGGAAACATTTTAATGAAAGAATGATGGAGCCAAAGGGGGCCCAATAAGCTATAAAAAAATAAAATAAAATAAAATAAAAAGAGGCCCCAATAACTAAGGACAAGTGAAAATCAAGGAAGAGTAGTAGGGTTTTACAAGTTTAAACCATACCAAATTACCAATACACCATCATCATCAATCGTCAATTCCATTCTTTTGAGTTTGAGGGATTCAACAGCAGCGGCATCCTCTCTCTCTCTCTCTCTCTCTCTCTCTCTCTCAAAAGAATGGTTACTTTCAAGGTAAGCTACGCGCCATTTTCATACATATGTGTATATATATATATATATATTTAAATTGTTTATGTACATTAGTTTTTTCTTTCAGTTTCACCAGTACCAGGTGGTGGGAAGAGCCCTGCCAACAGATGCCGCTGAGCATCCCAAGATCTACCGAATGAAGCTTTGGGCCACCAACGAAGTCCGTGCCAAATCCAAGTTCTGGTATCTATCTCCTCTCCTCTCCTCTTCCTTTTTTTTTTTTTAAAATTTTTTTTTTATTTATTCTTTTTTGTTTTTTAAATTTTTTAAATTGATCTTTTTGTTTAGGTATTTCTTAAGGAAACTGAAGAGAGTAAAAAAGAGCAATGGACAAGTTTTGGCCATCAATGAGGTACATGTATCTATATGCTTTAAATATTTGTAGGTTGAATTTTAACATGTTGTGTTTTCAGAAGATGCCTATGGAATGTGGGCTTATGAATCTCGAGTGTCATTGCGTTTAACTTGCTTTTGCATTATGCTAGACTTGTTCAAGATGATTTGAAATTAATTTAGGACTGTTTTGATAACATTAGAGATGTCATCGAGTTTATTTCATGCTTCACATCTGCACTTGATGCATTTGACCATCTTTGCTCACAAATTTCATTACAACAAAGAAGGCCTGTTGGGATTCTAAGTATCTCAATTCTCATCCAGACTTGATGCATTACTAAACTCAATAATGGCTTCATGAGTTTATGAGATTTCTACATTGTCTTCTTCTGTTTTCAATAAACCGATTACAATTGAACTTTTGAAACAATGTCTGCTCTTCTTAATGCCAAATGAGGTAATTGGAGAAAAAATTCCAAAAATATTTGACAGACATTATAATGATTTTTGTAATCTGTTTTAGTCATTGATCCTGTTTATAATCTATCCTTTTTGGTCCACATCGGACCCCTTTTCAAAAAAAAAATTTGGAACCTGGTTACTATTTGGGCCCTTTTTGATCCAGATTGAAATCCCTTTTGAAGCTAGATTATGTTCTGGTCTGGTTGGATGTACACCCCTATATGGTAAGGTTAGGAATGATTGAATGCAGCCTCATTCTACACTCCACTCATAGTCTCACGTCTTTTTGCATAAAATTAAGGGATCTAATCAACTTAGCAACCGATATTTCTAAGGTCAAAGAGTTCAGTCACCTGTTGGGAAAATTCCAGCATGTATTTGTTTTTGTTATCTGTATATTGTAGATTATTTATAACACTGCAATAATTGTTTAATTCAATTTGTGTAAGCAATAGGAGCTAGGTTGAGCAGGTTAGATTGATTCCAAATATATACAAGACTAAAACATCTTTATACGATGATTGCCTTGAATTAATTCTCTTATCGGTTCTAAAACATGCTTCCAAAGTAGTAGAAGGCTGAGGATCCTAATGTGCAAAGGTTGTGTACTGTTATGAGGCACAATTGGAGATTCTATTTGATTTTGTCCTTTTCAACGTTTGAAAAATGTTACTTTTTAAGGGGGTTCTGTGATGTTCACTTGTTGTGTTTTATTATTCTGAATGCAGATTAATGTGAAGTTTCTAACAACTTGAATTGGATCTGAAATTGTAGATTTTTGAGAAGAATCCCACTAAAATAAATAATTATGGGATCTGGCTTCGATATCAGAGCCGAACTGGTTATCACAACATGTACAAGGAATATCGAGACACAACTCTGAATGGTGGCGTTGAACAAATGTATACTGAGATGGCATCTCGACACAGAGTGAGGTATCCTTGCATTCAAATTATTAAGACTGCTACTGTCCTGGACGGGGAGTGCAAGAGGGAGAGCACCAAACAGTTCCATAACTCGGAAATAAAATTTCCGTTGGTGTTCAAGAAGATTAGGCCCCCAACTAGGAAGCTCAAGACAACATACAAGGCAACAAGGCCCAACTTGTTCATGTAACTCTGCTTATAGCTTGCTGGTTTTGTCACCCGAAAAAACCTAATTAAACTTTTATAGTTTGTTAAATTAGAGCTAGCCAGATTACTGCCTTAAATCATTCAGCGTTTCAAATTTTGGGGATTGTTTCATTTGCTTAGTTGATTAATTGTCTGTTGATGTTGGTGGATTTGATATTTGTGCTATGTTCTAAAGAATCGGTACGCGTACTTTTTGTGTTGGTTTGCCGTTTGCCTTAGGAAACTGCTTCTGGCAAAAGGTGTGCGATGGTGGATGTTCACTGCATGTTCTTGGTTGATTATTGAATTTTCTTTAGTCTTATTCACATCGATTCACTGAGAAATTTAACATGTTAATAAAAGCTCAAAATGATGTGTCGTTTGTCTTTAACATGTTATTCAGTACAATTCATTTGGAGAAATTTAATATGTTTTTTCTATTTTTATACATTTTTTTTTTTTTTTTAAAACAAAATGAAAAATTCTATTATTGTCAATTTTATCCCGTGAAGTTAACAATACCCATCAGCCAGTTTTTTTCTTAATTAATTTTAAGTGAAAAAACTTGGTAATTTGTTGGAGGTCTGCAACAATTTTTAAAAATTTCAATAAATATATTTTTGTTCAAAAAATGTAAAAATTGATAAAAATAATAAAATTGGTAGGAGTTGATAAATTTAAAATTTAATATATTTTTATAGTTATTTAAAAAAGATTCCCTTAATTTATCTTGAATTAGAAAAATAACATTCTTTATTATAAAATTACATAAAATATGAGAAATATATATATATACACACATACAGACTTTCTATTATCAGTTAGTCGTAACAGTAAATATATCAGGACGAAAAACGTGAACCACAGATTATAGAGAAGTTTTGACAAGTGTAATATACTTTGAGTCAAAGTATGTAAATCTAGTGGTTCACATTCTTTGTCCAGATATATTTATTGTTAGGACGAACTGATAATTGAAAATCTGTATATATATATATATATATAGTCTTTCTATTGTCGGTTCATCTTTATATAAAATATATCAGGACGAAGAATGTAGATCACAGATTATGGAGAAGTTTTGATAAATACATACACTTTGAATCAAAATATGTAAATCTAATGATCCAAATTCTTCGTTTTCAGATAGACAATAGCATAGCAAATTAAAGGTAGCAGGGAAATGGATAGTTTTAGAGAGTGGAGGTTGGTGTCTGAAAACCTAAAAGAGTGGGTAGTTGGTCACAAGCAACAGGCGGCAGCTGGCAGGTAGTAGGTAGATATATCTATGAATATTCAATACCAATATTAATATAAATCAAATCAAAACCCCGCCTATTCTTCACTCTCTTCACTCTGTCCTTGTCAACATTACACAACCACCACAACCAACTCATCACGTTGCTCCTGTTACTTCATTCTTCTCAATCTTGTTGCATTTCCATTGATTCCCCATTTCTGCAGTTAAATGGCTCAACAACCAGATGAGCAGGTAATCTCCGTCTTTTCGTTTTGCACTTGTACTGATATTAGGTTGATGCTTGTTTTTCCTTACTTAATCTCCATTGTCTTTTAGGTTGTTATTGGAGAAGAAATAGAACACGTGAGGGTTATCACCTTGAATCAGCCTCGTCGATTGAATGTCATTTCACCAAACGTGGTATGTTTAACAAATTCAATCCTCGTTAAATTTGCTCTTCCGGAGATATTTATGGGTTTCACTGGGATCAGGTTTCTCTGCTAGCACAATACTTGGAGAAATGGGAAAAACATGATGATGCCAAGCTTGTCATTATCAAGGTCCGTTTAACTGCTCTTACAAATTTTGAGACTCCCTTTTAATCTTGGTTGATTCTATTCTTCATGTTGTCTATGATTGAATATTGATTGTCTGTTGCTCCTAGGTGCTGTCTCATTTAGTTCATTTTAGACTTAACATCTCCATTTACTAATCTTTTGTTCAGGGAGCTGGCCGAGCTTTTTCTGCTGGTGGGGATTTGAAAGTGTTCTATGATGGCAGGACATCAAGTAAATGCGCATTCTGAAACGAAAACATAATAATAATAATAATTTAAGGTTTTCTTTTATATATTAAGCAAAGTGATTGATGTTTTTTTTTTTTTCTGGCAGAGGATTCCTGTCTTGAAGTCGTTTATAGAATGTATTGGCTTTGCCATCACATTCATACCTATAAGAAAACCCAGGTACTCTTTGGTTGTGAACCTCCTAAAGGCATAAGTTGTTTCTAGTTTTTGCTAATTCTGAATTACAATGGAAACATGTTGATGAATTCTTTGCTAACAGGTTGCTCTTGTTCATGGTATTTCAATGGGTGGAGGTGCATCTTTGATGGTGCCAATGAAGTTCTCAGTTGTCACGGAAAAAACTGTGGGTGTTTAATACTTGATTGTTTTTGTCAAGAAACCTGTGCCTAACCATTTTATTTGTGATGTTTAACTCATTACCATACTAAATTAGTGGTTACAAAATGTGTTGACTTAGGTTTTTTCCACACCAGAAGCAAGTATTGGATTTCATACTGATTGTGGTTTCTCATTCATGCATTCCCGTCTTCCTGGGCATTTAGGTAAGCATGCGGTAGATAAACGACATTGGCATATGTTGTCTTTTTTCTTTTTCCATTTTTCATTTGCATAGAAGGGTGAGCATATAGATAACAAAAAGAGCTTCTATGCTATGCCCGTTTATGATATGATTTAAAACTAACATCATGGGGTAATAATGCAGGGGAATTCTTGGCCTTAACCGGGGCAAGGCTAAATGGCAAGGAACTGGTCGCGGCTGGATTAGCAACTCATTTTGTCCCTTCTGAGGTGAGTTTGAACTCTTTTGGATTGTAATTCTCTTCTTTGACATTGTAAGCCTTTCTATATAGTATTTTCTCACAATTAGCACTGTTTATGCTTGCTCCTGTAAATTTTGTATAGGACATGTTTTCCGGTTTAGAATCTTCAAAATTTGAATTGCTGTGATGGATGCAAAATTAATGCCGAAAAATATTACATTGAGTTTTTTGCTTTTTGAGTGGTTAGTAACTTAGTATCCTCATTTTCCCCACTATGATTAGTGTCCGTGTGATGGTTGAAATCATGTTGTGCCATTAAAGATTAGTTTCTGGTTGCTAAAACATTATTTACATGATAGATTTTTATATTAAACATGCACGAATGCACTCAATCATCTTATGGCCGAACAATCTTATTGTAATGTGATTAATGGTACAATAATCAAAATTTGTGCTGACTAACCAGCCAATGTTATTAAGGAGAAAATTATTTCAGTCATCTGGAGTTTTTTTTTTTACGTAAGCTAGGTCTAGGTCTACGTTGTTGGAGATCTCCGATCTCAAATCCCAATTTTTTGTGATGCCCAATCTTAAAAAATGATAATGATAATAGACTCCTCGCAGCTGCTTACTTAAATTAGGGCTATCTCTGCATTATCCTCATAAATTGAATTGCAAGATGGTTTCTTCTTTCTTACCTCATCCTTTGTGTCAGAAATTGCCTGAAGTAGAGAAGCGTCTGATCAGCTTAAACACTGGTGATGAGAATTCTGTCAAATCTGCGATTGAAGAGTTTTCGGAGGAAGTTCAGATTGATGGAGAAAGTGTCTTAAACAAGTAATTGATCTGAACCGTCAAAAGCATGGATTCTTTCTCTCTATGTCTCCCTCTTATCCATTGCTTTTCTGACTTCTCAGGCAGTCAATAATTGATGAATGCTTTTCAAAGGATACTGTGTCTGATATTATAAAATCAATTGTAAGTTCTTTATTTGTGTTTTTCAAATTTAGGTTTTCCATTGAAAAGGTTCATGATCATATTCATGTATACCCATTCATATAATTTACATGAATGATGCTTTGCTTTTCAGGAAGCAGAGGCAGGCAAAGAAGGAAATGGTTGGATAGGTCCAGTGCTTAAGGGTTTGAAGAGGTCATCTCCAACAGGATTGAAAATAACATTGCGATCGGTAATGAACCTTTATGTTTAGTGATCCATTTTACATGCTACATTGAAGTTGATGAATACTTGAGTATAAGAAATGATGGATGTCAAATATCTTTTGATATGATATAAACACAAGTTTGTAGAACCTTTTGAGCTGTTCACTTCATTCACATGCTCACCCTGAACAATATGCGACTGGGATTTTGGAAAGCCAGTTGCAACTGCAGTCAAAAAGCCCCTTGATTTTTGAGAGGCTCATGATATATCCATCTTTCACTTAAGAAATAGTTGGCAGTTCTTTGTTAGATTTGAGTTAAAACCTTTTTCGTAAAGTTATGAATTGTTTGTAGATAGTTGATTTACGTTTTGAGTCAAGAAAAAAGGGGAAAATAACTATAGGTTATGTCTTACAGAAAAAAGGATGTAGAGTATAAAAGACTTAAGAAAACTTAATGGAAAAAGGATCAAAATTATGGTTTTATTACAAAGTGGACCTGATTCAAATTCATATAAATTTTGGTTTAGTTTATAAGTGATATTAGCTAGTTTAGCTGATTAGGTCTTTTGTGGTTTATACAAGTGGTACTGGGTTCAGGTACTACTCACACTAAGTTAGGAGGAGGAGGGTAAGAATAAAAAATGTTCTTTTCCCCTTTTTTTAGATTACATGTCGGTTTCTGGGATCAAGGGTTTTCCTATAGTTTTTGTAATTGTTGGAATATCTATTAACAGGTAATTACTCTTGATTCTGGTACTCCTATTACTCGTTTAATGTGGTCTTTGCTTAGTTAACCTAATAGTATTGTGAAACGATTTGAAGCCTGATTAAGAATGTTTAAGTGAATTAGTAATCTATGTGGGTGTTGATGTAATCTCAAAAACTGAATTACAGAATAAAAATACAACAGTTACTCATATAATGTAAAGTTTTACTTGACGATGTTATTGCCAGGACATGTGTTTATTTTGATGTCGTCTTCCGCCCTATCAGACTGAAATAGAGAATCAGGGAATTTGTCTTGGTTCAGCAAGGCATTTCTTCTTCATAGTCATGCATAGCATCCTGAATCAGTTAAAGATGTCACTGACGGCCAAAATCCTTAGTAATTAGTCATGGTGCCGAAACTGAGAGATCCTGGTTCAGGAAGGCGCAAATGAAACAGCTAAATATTGTTGTATTCCATCAAATTTGAATTAGGGAAAAAAAGGAGAAGTCTAGGTTCAGAATCTTTTTCTGCTTTTATTTTCAACCTAAAAGTTCTTCGTAGAGCCTTGATTCATGATGTTAATTGATGGTTTAATAATGTTTTTCAAGGTTGGATTGGCCTTCACAATGTTTTAAGGAAAAGATCTAATGCTAAAGACAACTACACCACAACTTTGAACTCATGAATGTTAAATTTGATAATAGATTGGTGCTTTTTTACTGCTCCATTAGCATTCTTCTTTTTGTCCTAGCATCTTTTGGATTCAAGCACCTGTTGCCACTAACCTTTTTGAATGTCTACAGGTGCGTGAAGGCAGGAAGCAAACGCTGGCTGAATGCCTAAAGAAGGAATTTAGACTGACAATAAACATACTACGGAGCGCAATATCTACAGATGTCTATGAGGTAGTTTTGATAGCAACATTAGTAACAAAAAACTATCCCTCTAGAGAAACTCATTCAAAATAACTCCACAATTCCTGAAATGATTCTTTCTGTTCTAACAGGGTATTAGAGCTCTCACCATTGACAAGGATAATGCTCCAAAGGTACACTTTTCGTTCTCTCTCTGAACCCAGAATTGAATACCATGTCAACTAAAATGAAATGGCTTTGGCCTCTCTCTCTCTCTCTCTCTCCTGAAATGTGAAACTTGTTACAGTGGGACCCACCGACAAATGACAAAGTAGAAGATGAGAAGGTGGACTTGGTTTTTCAGCCATTTAAGGAGGAACTAGAGCTCCCAATTCCAGAGAAGGATGAATGCAGGTTGGTGTGGGAGTGGTTCAAGAGTTTTATCAACTTCAGTATATATTTGTATCACTTAAATCTAATATAATTTATTTATTTTAATTTTCCTAATTACTTACAGGTGGGATGGAAAATATGAGAAATCGGCTTATGCAACTTTCAAGTGATTAGATTAAGCAAAATAAAATAGAATTTTATTAATTAGACGCTTTCGTTCCTTGAGTTGCTTGGCTGCTACTGCTTGCTATCATGCATTTTTGTGATCCCATTTTCCACACAAATGGGAACACATTAATAATAATTGACTGAGTTGCGGTTCATATTGATAATATTTTAGAATTTTGATCCTCTCATACTCCCTCATCTTTTTAAAAGTTTATAATTGGAAATAAAATTGCATTCTCTGACAATTAATCCCTTCCTTACAGAAACATCCTCTGGCCTCTGGAAATTGCCGAAGTTATCGGTCCAGAGGTAATATCGTTTCTTAAACATCAACAAATAATTAAAACAAGAGAATTCTGAAATTGCCCCAAACATTTTCATAATTATGAATCTACCAACATAAAATTATAAAATTTGCCCTTAATTATAAAAGAGAAATAAATGTGCGTGTGTTTTAAATTGCATTTTCTGACGATTAATCCCTAAATTACACAAACATCCCCTGGAAACTGTTGACTAAGGCTTAAGTTAATAGTCAAACGGTAAAACTATCCTTTACACATCAACAACTAATTAAAACAAAAGAGAATTCTAAACTACCCCAAACATTTTCATAATTATGAAACTACTGGCATAAAAATTATAAAACTAGCCCAAAACTTTTTAAAATTAAAAAAACAGATTTTTTTTTCTTAAAAAAATCAACACAAACACAACTTCACCTCCTGTGGAGTGGTTTCTCCGGTTCATGGAGAAGACCTCCACAAACCGGAGGACATGCCATCGCCGTTTAGAGGAGATGTCAATCTTCAAAGGGAGGAGATCTTCCTTGGCTGAGATCTCTAGTCTATAGAGACCGATCGTAGAGATTTCAGTCTCCTCCAGGTTGCTGGAGGATATCGCCAAAGGAATAGCTATTAATTACATTTCTCATAACGGAAGGTAAAAGTCAATGAATCTATCCCCTTCATATGAACCTTAGATGGAGATTTTATTTAAATGCTTTTTCTAGATGGAATGGAATGATGTGTGCCGACCAAAAAGAGAAAAATATCACCAGGAAATAGAAACCACCTTTTGAGTATTTTTGGCCACAAATACGAATTATAGTCAACTAGCACATAAGGTCGGTGTTTATCCCTTTGCTTTTACAAGAAAATCAATAACATGATTGTTAATTTCGCAAGATTTTTATAAACCCACACCATTCATTTGTACTCTTTTCTTATGACAAAAAAAATTGATACACAACTTCAACGTCTCAACTATGCAAATTTGATTCCTGTATGAAAAACCTAGCTGCCTATACACTCATTCGGTTACATCATCTGGGGAAAAATATGCACACAAAACACAAATAAACTAACAAAATGAAAAGATATGAGAGAGAGAGAGAGAGAGAGAGAGAGAGAGAGAGAGAGGACTATGAAACGCCTTGGAAGGACAATCTATCTCGAAGGGTATCAAAGATAGAGGAAGCTGCTGCATTTTGAGCAAATGTTAATTTCAATCGACCAAGCAATTCGCCATCTTTTGCCTGTGAAGCAGCATCAGCAGCTTCCTTGGCCATACCAATCCGAGCATAAGCCTGCACAAAATCAGACGGGCACGAGCAATGACTCATAAAACATGCTTTACAGAAGTTTACACATGCGCGCACACACACAGAGGAGAAGGAGATGGATTCTTAAGCCATCACTTCAACCTTGATATTATTGAGCTTATGCATGTGCTACTCCAAAGGGCTTCTTGGCAATATACAATCACACAAGCAAAAAATATGATGTATATACAAGAAGCAAAGTTCATAAATCATATCCAGCAAATAAGTGGGCCAAGAATAGCTTACCTCAGCCTTTTCTCGAGGATCTGCAAGTTTTGGGATGTATTTTAGAGCTTCACCTTTCTCATCCGCATCTATGCATGCCTCCACGAATGGCCGGTAACCTATTTGATGCCATAGAAACATACACCTGTTTAAATTATCATACCAAACATAGAATGACAAGAACAAACAATACATCCATTTAAAGGTTTTCAGTAGTCAGTACCCAAAATAAAAGAGTGGGGAGTAGGGGGTGGGTGGGTTTGGGGAAAGAAGAAATACAGAAGCAAATTACAAACTATATTGTATCTTTCCACAGATTTATATGTATTGTTAGATATAAACACAAAACAAAATCAATATTGCTAGTCATTTATGTTAGAATTTTCACCCACCAAAACCTTGGGTAACAAGCTGCAAACCGTAATAACTACATTGACGATAATCAGGCATGTTTACCAAGCCTTGCAATAAGAAGGTTTTGCCAACAAATCATAAGCAAATTAGTAATGCAATATCATTCATATGATATACAAAAGATCATATAAAAATGAATGAATCAACAGCAACTTGTTCATCCTACAACATGATAGTACTGAGAACCAGCTAGTTTTACAAAATTATGAATTAGAAATTGATATTTTAAAACAGATGTCATAATTCTTTTAAAAAAGAAAAAGGACAGGTTATCAAATACATAATTTCTGAATGACTTGATGAATTTAATTTATAAGAGGCCTTAAACAGGATGCCTGATCCTATCGAAATGCCAGAGTCTAAAAGAGGTGGGAAGGGTTTGGTGGGTGACGGTTTTGCAGTTGGGAGAAGGTTTTTTTGATAAGCAGTCAGGGATGTAGTGATGTATCATGATATAGTTGAATCAAAATAATGAAATATCAATGAGAAATGAATCTCTGAGGATCAAAATTGTAAGTTAATAGGAGGGTGGGAAAGCATCTAACCAGTTTCGCTCTATCCTTTTTTAACCTTCCATATTCTAGGATGATGCTTCACACAGAGAGGGGTTCATTAAAACAAAATGCTTTCGGTTTTTCTAGAAGTAATTGGAATATGATTCGGCAGGCATACATTAATAAATGGTGAAGCATGTAATCTGAAAAACAATATACAAGCCCTACTACAAATTTACAACCCCAGCAATCAAATTTACAAACAGGTAGCATATGCCACTTATCAATGATATTACAGCAGGAACTAGAAAACTTTACCAATTGGTGGTCTCTTCTCCTTTGAAAACTTTTCTAGGGCATCCCAATCTCTGATTGTAGCCAAAGCAAAAACTTTAAGCCAATACCATCTCTTCTCAGAAACCTGAGACAAATTAAAAATGCAAGAATCAAGATACAAATTGCATTTAGTGATAACAGATATATGCCCAAAAGCAGTAATTTCAAAGGATGGTTTATCTTGTGTCACTCATGCATGTACAATTCTTCAATGAGGTATGGGAACGTTTCCAGTTAGGAGGCATAAAGGAAACCATACAAACCTTAAATTCTGTTTTCACTCTCCCTGCTGCTCGATGATTTCCCAGCACAATACATGTACGAATAGTATCACTTATACTAGAATCGACAAAAATTGCTTGTTTGGTACTCGTTTCTAGCTCGTGTTGTATTCTGTCAAAGTAGATAGTAATCAGAGGTGCAACTATATGGGAGAGAGGGGGGAAGAAGCATAGGAGGTAACATAATTTAATAGATGAATGAACAAATCTGCAAGAAAATAAAGATTAAAAGAGATGGGTAAAGAGTTCACAGTGGGGGAAATGGGTTTCGATACATGCCTCCAGTGCAAAACTAAAAATTCAATGTAACAATTCCGACTCCAAAATATTGTTTCACATTTCCAATATAGATGACATCAAATTACCAAAATGACTATGAGGAACTCATAGCTTCTTAGATCTCTATCAGTCAAGATCAACTTAAATACTCTTATAATTGAAACTAAAGTCTAAAACCAATGATATTTCCCAATATAAATTATGTGTGTGAACAAAGCATATGCATTAGACCTCACTATACACAGTACACGGTACAGGATTTACACATGATTCAAAATGCCTTTACTTCAACTGTTTATGCAAACCTTGGGATAAATAAATCTAGACTCTAATTCTAAGAAGTACATGTACTTTGTGTGTGAGGGTGAGTGTTTATCATATTTTTCACAAGATGATGGAACTTTTCACAGTTCAATTAGCGGATATTAAATACTATTCTTGATTTGCCTTTAGAATAACTCTACATAGCACTTCAAACAAGGCCACTTATATCCTTAAAGATTAAGCCTAGTTATTAAGTTCAGAATCTTGAATTGTCATGAAGTTAGAGAGGTTAAAGATAGTTTAATTTATATTCATCTTCAAATGACTAATACTTTATAGTTTATTCATAAATGACTACATATCCCAGCAATGATTTTCTTTGTGCATGTATCCCTATGGATATAGAATCATATAAAACAACAATAACAAAGTGTACTGAAACCTAATACAAACAAATGCTACCCTCGTAAATAATTAGTTTAATGATAATCTAGAGGTATGAAGAACATATATAAAGATAAATTTCTCACCTCAACAATTTTGCATGCTCTTCAGCAGCTTTTGACTCAAAGGTATGCTCCTTAGTTTCTGAGAAAAGATCTCGGGCCTTCTCAATAAGTTTTATGCGTGGACCATGAAGGGGAGATCCTTTGCTTGCCATGGGATTTTTTCCCAACTCCCATGACTCTTTCCAGAGAAGAAATGCCACCTCCTATAACCCCAAGAAGAATGCATTGACCATAGAAAAAGAGAGCAATAATAAGAAATCATACAATATTCAGATACAAATAAAATAAGCCTAAGTGAGTTTGACAACAAAACAATTTTTTTTTTTTAAAACTCTTAATCGTAGTCTAGGAGTGGATAATTTGGAAAAAAAGAAACTTGACTTTGTTATGATAATAACTATGGATGTTTTCATCGACCAGAGATTAACCTTCCTATTCTTTCATTAAAAAAAAAGTATCTATACATTGATGGCTAGGATCGAAATGTGAGAGATTAGAGTTGCCCTTCAAAATTTATTTCAAACGGCAGATGTAGATTTCACTCTTGTTTGTGTTTTCTCATGGGCAATGGAACAGAATATAAATAATGAAGGATAATTGGATTGAGGAGTCTCCATTTTGCCCTTTCTTCCCTCATCTTTACAGGTTGTCAAACTCTTTTAATTATGATTGGTAGTTTACTAGTATGATTGTCTTTTCTAATACTCCAATAGACTGGAACTTCAACTTAGAAATGTGAAAGACAGGGAAGCTAGTGAATTTTCTTCTCTATTTTGCTTGATTGAAGTGACACGATTAATTTGGGACATTTTTCTTGTAAACCATATTTCAATTAGTTGATTGATGATTCATCCTAAACTATTTCAAAACCTTCCTTGATGAAAAGAGCTCAAGTTCAATGCAAGGTACAAGTTTCTGCTTGAATCATTGCTCATTGAATTCAATTAACACTCGTGATCTACTTGAGAAAAGAAAGCTAAGTGTCAGTCACCCAATTGGTATGTTATGTGGAAGGTAGAGGCTGAAAGTGTTGATCTTAATTGTTCTACTGCTTTGAGAAAATGACAAAATCATTTATGTGATAGCTAAGCTGAAGTAGGTCATCCTATTTTCTTGTGTCCATAGTTCATAAAGAAAAAGTACCATGGAGAAAACTGGACTTCTTGCTGGATAAATTTCGACTCATTTCGACTCTAGGCATTTTTATGGACTTGGGTTGCCAGTGAATTTAAGGTATTAGGTATACCAACCTTCTACTTGTAAGTTCCTTCAAGTTCTTTAGTATTTTAGGATTCAAATCATGAAATCACCTTATGTTAGGTGTTAGCGAGCATCAATTAAATTTAACAACCGGATTACTAATGTCTTTTACATTACTTTTTTTTTTTTTTTTTCTTTTCTTTCTTAAATCATTCAGCATCTAAAAATTAAAAACTAAAAACTAAAACAAGAATTGAAGCCCATTTTACCAAGTGGCCTGAGGCTTCAGCCTCCTCCATGGTATCTAAAATAAAGTAGCATGCCAAGTCCCCCAAATTTCTCATTTGAGGAGACCACAACAATCTCCACCGAATTTCAGGGTAGCCAGTGGTCTCCTCCACAAAATTTTTATTTATAATTATTAGTTATTTTTCTGTCCTAAAAGACATTAGTTTCTTTTTATTTTTAAAATTAGGGGTAGTTATGTCAATTTATCAATCAAAAGTTGTCAGAAGGCACTGAGCCTAAGTGTAACAATTGGCAGGAAAGGTTTCCACCCAAATTTTAAAACCAGCTACTCGCCATGATGTATGTTGTAATTATGACAAAAATGAAAAAAGAAATTGAAATAGTAGATATCAAACAATTTATAATTTTATACCTACCTGAAGTAGTCTTGTAGATAGGTTTCTACCCAAATTTAAAAACCATGAGGTATGTTATAATTTGACCTAACCATAGAGCAGGTGGATTTTTTCTCTTTTATTATTAAAATATCTTATGTTTCCCATTGAAAAGGAAAACCAAAAAGTAATTCAAACAAATATGATACTTAGTTTATTACAGATACCAAATTCAATTTTCAACTGCAAGATGGCACAACATATGACAAATTATGGTTTCCAGCTACTCATCAAAAAAGAAAACAGAAAAAAAGAAATTGAAATAGTAAATATCAAACAATTTATACCTACCTGAAGTTGTCCTGTAGATAGGAAGAAGTTCTTCAAGAACTCATGCATATAGCACCTGATATAGATTATAGAATGAGTATTAAACTATTAATGAAAAATAAAATGAACAATGATAAATAAATATGTTTTATTCTGATTTCTGGCCATTGTTAATCACTGTGCAATTCAGCATGAAAACCAATCAGATACAACCTACTCACTCACCCTCCATAGCTGCAGTTCATTTGGTTGACAATACGCTTAAGTCTCCAAAGCAAAAGCCAAAGACAATTAAGTAAACATAATTTTTTTTTCTTTATAAAAGCATTGACAATGTAGTGCAATACACCAAGAGAACTTATGGTATAAAGTTTAAAAACCATTCTGCACAATAATGTGCAATATAGATAATGTAAGAAGCTCTCTGAACCCTACAAATTTTTCTTCTTCAAAAAGTCCCAAAGAGAAATTCCTAATACATTTCCTTGTAATTATCATCTCTGTTTCTTTATTGTTAGAAATTTCAATTTCACTTTAATATCAAATAGGAATATCAATTTTTTTATTCTTCTTTTTCTTTGCTCAACACTTTTAAAATTTATCATGTTAATTCATGTACATTTATTTCTTTAGGTTTGTGCATTAGTTACACCCTGGCATTAGGCTCTAGGCAACCATAATGGTTCAACTATGCTTGTGCCTTTAATAATTATGAAATTGATATGGACTTGAGATAGATGACAACGTTTTCTTCATCTTTGAATAAAGTTTTCAGTTTCCTATAGAAAAAGAAATAGATAACCAATGTAGGAAAAATTTATTAGAAAAAGGAATTATGATGGTGTCCTACCGTGCATAAGTTGTAAATAAATCACATGCTAAGGGTTTGGCCTGTATCATTCCAAAAAACTCCAATGCAGGCCTCTGCACAGAAAAAATGGAATTAGTATGACTGCTAATTTATAGTCCATAATTTGATGATCTTCATGCTTTGCCTATCTTAGTATGATCGTGTCCAAATATAATAATTTCATAATGGAGAAATTTGTGGAAATAGTACCTTTTGCCAAATATGAAAGAGAACAAGATATATAAGATCAGTATCGCCACTTTCAGTTGCCTTCACCAAAGCAGTATCTTCTTCTCCTATGCTCAACAAAAGAGGAACCTGAAGATAATTGAAAATTTTATATAAATTTTTCTATGAAGTATCTGCAATAGAATTTGTCTGGATAAGGCAGACAACTTCAGTGGATGAAAGACACAACATAATAGCAAAGAAAAACTTTTAACCACAAAAGATTTTCAAAGAAAAGAGAATAAGAAAAGTTGCTATTGAAAATTTGAAATATTAACCTGTTTGGAGGAACGGGGTTCATATTCAACAAGCATGGCAGCTAACTTCCGGCGACCGCTCTTGTCTGCATGAGCAGCAACTGCTGCATAAGATATGCCTTTGCACAATTCGAGCTGAAACTCAAAAGGTCATCATTGAGATGTTGCATTTGCATGAAACCGAATGTGAAAATAACCTGTATATTCTGAGGCTAATTTAGACTATACAGACCTTATCAAGTAAGATTTCCAGAAGGGTGGCATCAGGAATTGCTAGTGAAGCTGTTATTTTAGAACAAGCCCAATGCATTATCACCACCTCCTACAGAAATCAATCAGGAAAAAAAAAAATCAAATCATGCTTTCTACTCCCAAAGTTTTAAACAGTAATTACCGAGATCATGAAACAACAAAGTTTTGATATGATAATGAAAAACATATGGAGCGCAACAATGACCCAACTTCCAAAATATATCCATACTTCAAAAACGAATCCAATTACTTCTATGAAGAGTAACAAAAGCAAGATAAACAATTGATACATGAAATCTGAAAATATGGCAAATAGAAAATTTCCAAGCACATCAATCTGAACACAGATAAGCAATTAGAGGTAGTCAACGATCCCAATTTATTAAAAAGGGAAAAAAATCCTGAAATTTGAAACAGCTGAGTTGGATCAGAAGAGGCAGAACATTCAATTTTGAGCTCCAACTGCTGATTTCCATGCTGGTGCCATCATCATGAGTCAACTACCACTTTCAGCTCTCAGTCAACAATTGAAATAAGCATTAAGGAGGAACTGCGGCTGTATCCAAGGGTTAAACTCTTCTAAATTGTGCCTTAAAACATAATACTGAGGAGATTCATTCAAACTATAAATACATATTTTTTTACACACCTATATTACCAGTAACATAGATTTGTGTGGAATGTCAGGAGACAGAATATTGTAAATTGGGGGTAGGCTCCTCTAGATCTAAGGTTAAAAGTTTTAAGTTCATATGGAATGTCGAACACCATTCTGGTACATATTATGTATGTATACATAATACACAACTATACAACCCAGTAAAAGAAAAATATCTAAATTTTCATGGGTTTTCTAATGAAATGATTGCCTAAAATTAGGATTTCACTTCTGCATTTGTTCCAAAAATATAAATTGAGAATTTACTAGAACTCGCCAAAATTCTGTTATCACTCTTTCTCTCTCTCGGATTCATAATATTTGCCTGCCTTACATAGAGCTTATCTGGCCTTTCTCTCTTTACACTAAGCAATTTTTTCGCAATAGTCCATTCACTCAATGCCCGTGACTGCACTTACCAACTCAAAGTTCACGCTGTACAAACTCTGGATATATCTTATCAAATTACAAACAATGCTACTGCTGTCTTATTAAGTTCCTTTAAGTTTTAATCATTTATCCTCTATACTTCAGACCCCTTATTTCCACCAACATTATATTTATTGCAACTGAACTGGCTCCTAATAGTTAAACTGTGCTTTGTTCAATACTTCAATTGACAATCATGCTCTCTGAAAATCATATAAAAGACAGGTTTTAAGATTGATAAAAAAAAAAAAAAAAACAGTGCTACTCCAAGTACTCAGGTGATAATGTCTAGGATAAGCTCAAACATTTGGCTTATTAGTTGATGTACACACATGGAAAGGTAAACCCGAAAAAAAAAGCAAGAAATGCAAATATTGGTCAAGCACAAGCTCGTATGTTTGAATTGTTTAACTTACTTGACTCATTCCAAGGTACTCTGATATCCGTAGTGCAAGAAGGTGGTGGTGAGCATTAATCAAACGACCAATCAGGACTGGTGCTGTAAGAACCTACGGTAACAAGTTTATTCAGTATAAATTCAAGAAAATACTAACAGATCAGTATTGATCTTGGCATCTTGAAATTGAAAAACGTTCAAGACCTTATATTGCTGAATACTAAGAGGGATGCCAATCTCAGGATCACGCACTGCATTCAACACCCGCAAAGTTTTACTCATCTCTTGAATACGATCACGTTGAAAATTGCTGTCAAAGCCAACTGGGTATCATTACCGAGAGCCAAAAATCAGAAAATATAAATTAAAGAAAAAAAATGTTCTCTTGCAAACAACAATACAACAATACAACAATACAACAAACCATTCTCCGAATCACCATCCAATATCTTATACTTTCAACAAGTAGATCCTAAAGTCAAAATCAGCAATAAATTAAACTTTTAAGATGACAATACAAGCAGAAAATAATCTAACTTCCACATACAAACTTATGTCTCTTGTTTGCCAAAACTAACAATTTGTGATAGCATTAAATGCTAAAACAAACTAAACTCACCTGCAAAAGGCTTGGCCATAGCTCGCAGCTCTCAACAGTGTCCTTTGACGAGAAATATCAAATTCATGACCCGCAGCATCAATACAAGCTTCAACAGCCTCAGGCAAGGATGAACGTATCAATCTCAAATTTTCATCTGCCTGGCAGACAACAAGAAATAAATTTCATTTTCTCTCCTTTTTGTAATAAGTATAGGTAATACAAAAAGCTCAGGTAAGATAATATTTTTGTTCGTTTCCTTTAATTTAAGGAGGATGTGGTGGTGAACATTCAAGTATCTTTTCTTCTGATATATTTTTTACTCTTTTTTTGTGTGGGAATAAGTGTTGTCGGATAATTATATGAAAAGGAAAGAAACTTGAACAAGACCACCAGTATGTCCTTAAATTACTATATTAGCATATATTTTAGTAAGTAAATAAGGTTATCAGACTTTTATAATTAGCACCAATCGGTAATTATGCATAAAATAAACAGTCAACGAGCAACTTATAAACAAGGCTTGTTCAATTAGCAACATTACAAACTTCGTATGAACAAAATTAGAAGTTCAAAAAAACCTCCAATGATTAACATCTTTTACTTTGTCAATAAATTACAATAAATTGATCAATTTATTTTGGCGCATATTGATAGATTGGGGTTTCCGTATCATTTTATTAAGAGGATGAAATATAGAGAAACATAGTAAAAGAAGAATAAGAGACCAATTTCTGTTCACCAAATGAATTATGGCTTACCTTGGCACTTCGCCTGTCAAAATGATCCAAGGCATCATACAGTAATGCTGCAGGCGACGTGCTTCCAATTGTAAAGATACATTCAGTTGAAGAAGGAACGCGTTGAAGAAATTCCATACTTGTGTTAGATAATATCCTCACTCCATCACACTCAGGGATAAGAAATACAGGCTCATCATAAAAATATCGCACTGGCTCAGCTTGAGGAGCCACCATCAACAGCATATCATCCCAATAAAGAAGTATACTGTCCATTCCACACCAAGCTAGCTGCTCCGGAGGAAGGGCAGACTGAATAATGAAAATTGAGATACAAATTTCTGATAAGCCACTGTCATTAAGGAGATTAAAAACGAGAGTGCATTTGTGTGTGCCATGAAATTCAATTCAGTTTTAAATATTTAATTTATGTTCGAACTCTTCTTTTTTCATGAAACATAAAGGATGTCAAATTGCATTGTTAAAGTTTTTGATGCAAACATAATAAGATAACTAAACTATTATCATAACAATGTGAAGAAGTAAGAAAAACAACCTCACATGTTTGGTCGATAACAGGATTGCTAAAGTCCATGTTGTTGACGACAAGGCGGCCATCATGTGTAAAACAAGCCACAAAACTTCCGTTAGGAGAAACAGCCATCTTCTGCACCAGGTTATCATCCACCTTCTGAACCCCATCTTCGTCTAACATCAAAATGCCGGTATCCACCCCGATCAACACCTCTACATTTCCGGTCAAGGTGTATTTGGGCTCGATCACCGCCACGCAATGCGGCAGCTCCTTCACCTCCTCTGGCCTGGCCAGCTCGCAAACCGTCATGGTCTTGAAGTCCGCGATGCAGAAATACCTATTGGTATCCGTCACGCAGACGACGCCGTTCCCCCAGAAGACACATTCCGCCACGTTATCTTCGAAACACTCCGGCCCCATCGACACGTTTGGCTCTATCACCTCCGCGTGGATGTTGTAACGGTAAACGGTGCCGTCTCGGACGATGCAAACTAAGGTTTGGTTGTCGGACCAGGACATGCCGATCAAGCGCCCGCGGGGGTGCTTCCAGACAGTTTCGGAGATGAGGACGCCGGCGGAGTTGAAAATCCGGAGCTTGCGGAGAGCGGATTCGGCGTAGAGCTGGACGATCTTGGATTCGTCGCGGATGACGGCTATTGGACCGCCGAAGGGGGCGCAGGCGACCTTGTTGCGACTCAAGTCGATGTGTTTCCATCTCATTTGGTAGTGCTCTGGTTTTCGGTAGTATCGGTTGTAGACGAGCTGCCATTCAGCTGCCACCGATACGTTGGCCATCTTGAATTGAGGATTTGATTCGATAGGGAGGTCGAATTCGAGTCAATTTTAGGTAAAAATTAGGAACCCTAGAAACGTCATCTGTAATTGTGTATTGTGTATTCTGTATTCTGTATTCTGTTAGAGAGAAGAGTTGGAGTTGGAGTTGGAGTTGGAGAAGGTGCGATTGGAAGCGATGATCAGAGAGAAACTTGGGTGCAGCGGGATGCACAATCATCCCCGTTGTGATTTCCACACGTGTCGAAAATTGCCACGTGGCATAATTTCATCGGTAGGTGCATGGTGTACCTTATTGCGCCCAAGATTTTTCCTCTTGAACGGTATAACTTTTGGTTTTGTTTATGGAAAATAATCAAAATTTAACTGATTATAATCACTTACAAAAATTTAACCGTTGATTTAATGAAATACCCCATATAGAAACAAATTTTTATATATGGTTAAAAATAAATTGTATATATTTCATGTAGCTATTTTTACAATTTTTACTCTTTCTCTCGATGACTTTAAGACCATCTCCAATACATATGTTAATATTAATACTGATATCAATGCCAAATTTGACATAAAATATAGTGAAATGTTATATTTGGTACATCATTTTAGTCTTGTACTCCAACGCAAAATTATATTTGATATGTTATTTTTTATTTTTTTTAATTATTTAAAATGATAAAAGTCAACAAATACAACAAACGCATTTGCATTGAATATTTTGTTAAATGTTTCAATCTCAATTTTCCCTACCAAATTTATTAAATTTTTATAATTTAAAATTAAAAAGTCAACAAATACGGCTGTATTTACTGCTGTGCCAAATTTGGCATATACTATACACTCTACCAAACTTGACATCCAAATTTATAGCATATGTTAAATTTGACACAGTTTTTAGTATTGAATTGGAGCATTCTTTTTTTTATTTTGTGCTGCTAAATTATAGTATTGACATAATAATTTAGCATTGCATTGAAGATGCTCTAATTGAACATACATGATATGACACGTTATAAGATTTTGATATTAAAAGAAGGATCGAGTAAGGAAAGTTAAATTTTGCTAAGGTCAATAACCAGATTTGCCCCTCACAGCTATGGGTTCGAGTCTCTCCTCCTTAAATCTTGAATTATTGTAATATCTTAAAAAGAGTTACGATATTTGTACCCCTTAAAATTTTTATATACACACCAAATTAATAATTTTTTAAAAACCCCAAGATTACCCTAGAGTAAGAAAGGAAAAAAAAAAATTTCTATTAATTGTTTGATATTTTCATATATAATAAAAACCCTTCTATTTTAAATACTAATTTCAAATATATTTTCTCCGACCCTATTTGATGGCCTTTGAATGGATGATCACAATACAAAACCTCTAATGCAGTTATCATCTACTGCATTATCGGTGCTAAAACTTATCTGGTGAATCACTAGATTTTGTGACCTGGAAAACAAATGTGCATAATATGCAACTTCAGATGGCCCTTTATTAAGCATCCAACTCAACTACAACCTCTTGAAAGTGCTACAAACTGGGCTCTCAATTCAATCAAAGAAAAAACGCAATACCACCACATGAATCCCCTCAATTGCATACAACTAACGATTCACAAACTCGTAACATAAGACCGACAATATTGAGAAGCTGCAAAACAAAAGGGCAACAAAGAAAAATAATATGGATTCGGCAGAGAATCCCCCAATTTTAAATTCATAGAACAAATTTGTGCAATAAAATCTTTGGAATCGAAGAAGTTTGAGAGAATTTTGAGATTAAAAAAAAAAAAAATTTTAAAAATTAAAGTAATGAAAATAATTTTTTATCTTATAATTTTTATGTGATCCCAAAAACATTTGTAGCAGCTAGAAATTATTTATTTAAATAAAAAATTTAAATAATAATAAAGGCATAAATTTGATTAGATAACAAAATAGTGGGGTGTGATTACAAAAATAAATTATAATAAAATTAAAGAAAGGGTATTTTGGGTATTAAGTGGGTTTTATTTACAAACAATAGATTTTGAGAGCGTCTTTTGACAATCCAATTTTTTCTTTTTACACTTCTTTTCTAAAAACACTTCATTCTCAAAATTTAAATTTTAAAAATTTTTAAAGACACTTCATGTTATTACAAGATTATTCTTTTTACCTTTTTTTAATTAAATTATTAAAAAAAAAAAATTATCTCTCATAAATTATTATATATTAAATACTTCTAAATTTTTAATTACCATATTAAACTATCTCTCTTGCAATACATATCTCTAATTTTCTATCTCTATTATTTCTCAAACAAGACTAATGGTTAAAATAAATAAATAAATAAATAAATAAAAACTACTAATAAGATTGATTTTTAGGAATGATATGCATGTATATATTAAAAAAAAAAAAAAAGTGCCTTTGTTTTTTTTTTTTTTAAATAAAAAAAAATCTAAATATGAAAATGATTTTTTGTTAAGCTTGTAGGTATATGATTGTCGAAAGAACTTTATTCTTTTCATTAGTCTTAAAAATTCTGAGTATATATATTACTGTTAATAAAAAACTAAAATATTTACAAGTTTTTTTGTTCGTTAACTATTAATCAGAGATTGATGGAGAAAAAATGGAAACATGATTTATTTATTTTTTGAAAAATGGAAAGAGATTAATTAGGAGAGAGTATTTAATATAGTAATAACAGATTTATGAGAGAGAATTTTTTTATTTTTTTATATACTTTAATTAGTTTGAAGTGTCTTTAAATTTTTTTGTCTTGTTTCATAATTTTAATTTAGGT
Source organism: Acer negundo (assembly GCA_035582765.1). NCBI lineage: Eukaryota > Viridiplantae > Streptophyta > Magnoliopsida > Sapindales > Sapindaceae > Acer > Acer negundo. The sequence goes on along the minus strand of CM069237.1, from coordinate 11,040,485 downwards.
TAAAATTGTCATTAATAAAAAAAAAATTAAATTAAAGTGTGAATAGATAATTTGTGGATTATGAGGAGAAACTCTCTAAATTTTCAAAATATATACTATTCACAATCCATTAAATATCTTATTATACTCCATTTTAATTTTTATTTTATAATACGACAATTTTATTCTCATTAAAATTAGAGCAAATTGCACTAAAGCTCCTTGAGGTTTGTCTTTTTGTACTTAGAAACAACGTTATCATTAATTGACATTCAACCCCCCTCACGTTAGTCAACGGGCATTAGATTTAACATTGACGGTGTGATAATAGTAAAAAGTCTAAATTACCCCTGATATTATTTGACCATGTTTATTTACTTTTATAACTCTAGAGAATTACGATTTTACCCTCCAACCTTTTATAATTTAACAACTTTACTTATTTTGATTGTCCAGTAAAATATGGACATCTATTATAAAACTAAAAATTAAATAATAAAAGAAAAACTAATAAAATACATTAAAATAAATTATATCATATAAATATTACAATTGTCTTTTGGGTACTACGTTTTGAAAAGGTATATGGATCCCACCGTCCATCTAAGCTATGGGCAGTAGTTATTCGATAAAAAAAAATTAAAAAAATAAAAATAAAAACATTCCCCATATCATCGGTTTTCCAGAGCACCAAGAAAACCCACCAAAAAATCTGGGTTTTCCATATTTAGTTTATATTTTGTTAGAAAATCATAGATTTCCAAATTTCAAATAAAAAAAATATGGGTTTTCCAGATCCAGATCGTGGATTGGTTGGTTTTCAAGATAAAAAAAAAATTTATTTTCCAAACCCATCAACAACCACCACCCCACACCAAACTCAAGCTTCAACATCGATCAAAAACCCCACCAGAAATCAAACCCAGAACACCCACATCAAACTAAAGCTTCAACATCCCTACACCACAAATCGAACTGAACCTTCAACCACCCAAATAGAACCGCACCCACACCCACCTAAAGCAAATCAAATTAATTTGAGAGGATGAATTCTGGCGCTAAAAAACAAAGAGAGAAGAGAGAAGAGAGAAGAGAAAGATAGATGGCAATGCGTTTTTGAGTGTGATTTTGTTTTTTTGTTTTTAATCGATTGAAGAAGATGATGATATGAATTGTTGCCTTGTTGGATGAGATTAGTTTGTGGTTAGGATTGAACAGATCTGGTTTCTAAAGAATATGGGTTTTGTGAAGTTGAAATATTGTTAATTTGTTATATTGTTTTGATTGAAGATAATTGACAATGTTTTTGCTTTTGTTTTGTCTTCTTTGTAATGTTTCTTCAAAAAGAAAATATAAATATTGATGAAGATGAGCTGTGAAGATCGGGTAGAGTTTTGCCCTTTATTTATTTATATTTATATTTTTTTATATATATTTTTTTATTTCTCCTTATATTTTTTTAAGCAAGTTTTATAACAGTTGTCCATTTTTTATTGGACAATCAAAATAAGTAAAGTTGTTAAATCGTAAAAGGTTGAAGGGTAAAATCATAATTCTCTAGTGTTATAAAAGTAAATAAATATAGTCAAATAATGTTAGGGGTATTTTAGACTTTTTACTGTTATCACACGTCAAATGTTAAATCTAACGCCCATTGACTAACGTGAGGGGGTTGAGTGTCAATTAATGATAAAGTTGTTTCTGGGTGCAAGAGGACAAACCTCATGGAGGTTTAGTGCAATTTGCTCTTAAATTACTAAAGGGGACATAAAATTCTAAACACACTACACATTTAAAAAAAAAAATTTTTTTTAAGAAAGTCTATCAAAAACAAAAAACAATCAAATCTTCCTATGATTCAACATCTCTCTAAAGAAAAATATCAAGTCCAGCTATTTTTTTATTTTTTTTAAAAAAAGAAGAAGTTAACACTAAAAACTTAGCCATGGTTCCTAATATAACCCGCATCATTGATTATATATGCACACTAGGAGCTCATTCTTCATCTTCTTCATCTCCATCTTCACCCGATACCTTTTTTTAAGTTTTTTTTTTTTTTTTTTTTTTCCGGGTGTTTCACAAACCCTAAAACATTTATTTTTCAATATCATTAAAACTTTATTTGATCCTGAAGTGATTGGAAAGATTTACAAGAAATAAACAAGTTTTTTAAAGTATTGATTTTGGTAGATTTAATTTTTTTTTTAATTTTTTATTTTGCTGAAACAAACAATAATATAAATCTTTGTGCAATTTTTTTTTTTATACTTTTAGAATTGTTTTAAAATTTAAGGTTTTAGGATGGAGTGTTAAAAAAAAAGGAGCATTAAAACATAAAAAGACTAATTTTGGAATAAAATGAAGTGTGTTCAAAATTTTTTAAAATTTAAATTTTCAGAACAGAGTGTCTTTACAAAAGGAGTGTGTAAAGATAGAATTGGATTATAATGAGAACATCTCTTTTAGTAGCGCTTACGAAAAAGGTGGATATACAATTTTTAATAGGTGTTAATATTGTCACTCTTTTAATAGATAAAAATAAATAAATAAACAGATTTGATTTATGAGTAGACCAAGTTTAGTTTTGCAGGCTGAGCCCAAACGAAATCAAGCTATTGGGCCTATTAAAACTTTGTCAGACCCATAAAGTTAACTCTACTCATGAATCGAACTGCTTGATTCAATAGCTGAGGCACTACTTGACTCGTGATGTGCACGGGTATATCACAGGATAAAGGGCTTCCACTTACGTGTCTGGATACGTCATGAGTTAACTCGGGTCATGAATGATGAATCTGTTAATTAATGACATGGTAAATAAGTCTTCTTCTTCATTTGATAATCGATTTTTTTATTTAATATTTTTTATTTTAAATGGAAAATGGAATTTCAATAAGAGAATTTGATAATTACTACGAGTCCAATAAGCCAGACCAACAATGACAAAGTTCTCACCGGACACGGCCACTAGGTGAAGTTGGCCAACGTTTGAGGGGTTTTTTGATAGGGGAAGGACTCAAACCCGCGATCTGATGGTATAGATGTGAGAGGTTTACCATCAAACTAACCTCATCTCGTCTTAACAATATGTTATTTCTGTACTTAATATCCACAACCTAAAAACTTAAATTCTATGAATATTCATAACATTGACAAATAAAAAGCTGTATTGCTGAAATATACAAATTTGTATGATTTTTAATGTTTTATACGGCATTTACAAAGGCCATGCCAAAATAAGTTAATTATCTTTTTCATTAACAAATAAAAAAACATCCGACTTGAACTACGGTATCAATACGTGGGTGTATAACGTTTACCACTAAATCATCTCAATTTTTGTTATAATAATTTTTTTTTTTTCAGTTACGATGTCTTAATTTTCATCATTTGGAAAGCTTATTTTCAAAAAATAATCCAAAACTACATTAAGATATGACCCACTTGGAATATTTCTGATTTGAGAGCAACCAGAAATCAAGGAAACCCTAATTACTGAAACCTTGAATCTTAAATTCAATTGACTTGTAAGAATAACATCAAAATCAATGATTGATAACAAACAATAATCAACTATTCTCACCTAAGAGAGATTTGTTTTCCATAGTAGTTAGAAAACATTTTTTTTTTCCTTCAATTACAAATATAGAATAATTACAAGCAGGTGATTGACATTTTATCATCTTTATGACAACTTGTCAACTAAATGAGCTCATAAAAACTTCTAATTTCAAATGCATAATGATTTTCTTTAATTTCAATTATTAGATAGTGGAAAATGCAACTGGATCACATGTGACATGTCATCAATATTAGAAAAAATAGAAAAATGGAAAAATGGAAAAATGGTATTATTGGTTCACGTTTGACGTGGACCCATTTTTTTTTGTTTTAGTGATAATTCTTGTTCTTCATGTAGACTAATTAAGTTCTTGCCCCAGCTAATCAATCCTAATTAGTTGGCCTTAATAATCACAATGGGTTCATATTATTATTATCATAGCCATGAATATGATCAGTCAGTAATATAATAATTTGTCACACTTTTGAGATTTTCTCATTCTCAATAATACTATCAGCCTTGTGATATAATCTAGAAGATCAATGAATTGAATCATACCTAGATGTCATATTACAATTGTTAAACAAATATTAACCAATTAAAATAATATTAGCATTTGATCCCCACGTCAGACTAAATACGAAGTAATAAAATGCTTGTAGCTATGTTAAAACAATGAGTACGGATATTAACACCTGTAAAAATGATAAGCACACCTATATTTATAAGTAAACACATGTCTAAAATTTAAAATTAAAACATTATTAGAAACATCCATCTTAATATCAATAGTACCCTTGTTTAAATAAATGTTTTCATTTTAATACAATTTATTTATAAACTCTCATAAGTTATTAACACACCCAATTTTACAAATGATAAATTTGTAAGTTCTCCAGACTCAAAAACACAAGTTTATTTACAAATTATTTATAAATGAAAGAGTACGGTTCCATGTTTCCTCAAGTGGCGCTGCTCAACCTGAGGTTCCCGATCTAGTGTATGCATCTATATGTCAACTATGAGACACTGAACTAGAAGAAAAATAAGCGTTCAAAATTTCAAATATAATTGGAGAGGTAAATGCAATTTGTTGCGTCATATGACTTATGGTACTAGAGCCATGGAAAAATTGCACATCGGTTGGATGAAGGTATCCCAAGATCAAAGTTGCATGCCATGAAACTTGTATTGATGTTATATCTGATTCCCGTTAATTTCATCTAACTCTTTTTTGGAACTATTACAATAATTTCTTGTATCTTTTTATTTTTATGTGAAGAGAGCTAAACCTACAAAAACAAGTTGAATTAGGGTTTGTTTTGTTATATATATATAGTTGAAAATATGAGTGTAATTAATGAGTGTAAATAGGATTTTATTTATTTTTAATCAAATTAATTTGTCCTTATTGATAAATTCCTAGAGATATTTTTGTAATTTAAATTTTTATTAAAATATGGATATGCTTATCATATTTATGGATGTCGGCTCCCTAAAACAATATATAACTAATTATTGATCATTCTTTTGAATGAAAAAATTTGTACTTTTTGTATATAGGCAGAATCATTTAATAGGTACTGACGAAGATGGACAACTTATTCATTTTTATTTGATTTCACTCCGTTCGTTCAAACAAATAATATATATTTTTAAATAAAAAACTGAAATTTTTGAAAATAGATAATAGATTATGTACGCTAGATAAGTCAAATTTTTTATTATTTATTTATTTATTTTCGACATCATCTATTTAGAATAGGTATTTTTTTTTGAAGCTTTTTGTCATTGGTATACGTAAGATTCGAGTCGCTGACTTAAAAGGTATTTGTTAAGTCTCAAACTCGTCCATCTACCGACTGAGCTACGTCTTTGGAGGTAGCTAAATCCTAATTTTAATAGATAATGTAAAGTCATATTAATTATAATTAAATAGTATATAAGTTCCAAATAACCATTAAAAAAAAAAAACTGGGAGGATTGAGTGTGCAGTGTTTGACAAGGGAAGGACCACCACAGCACTAACACATGCAACTTTTGATAAACAACAAACAACTAAAAAGTTGCATAAGCTAAGTTGTCTTTGATTATGGATCTTAGTGTTTGCAAGTATCATTGAAAACTAAATCCCATGTGTAATATATTTTGTGTATCCACTTGCAAAGCACAAGATCTAGGTGTCACATAATAATGTGAATATATATATATATATATATTTGGGTAATATACAACATGTTGGTTTAGTATGTGCTGATAATAATGAGTTGTGTAACTTTTTTTTTTATAGCAAATAACACCCGAGGCTTGTTTCCTGATACTAAAAATCAACTTTATCAAAAACTGACACTCAACCACCTTAGCATTAGTCAAACTTGGTCAAATTTAACTGTTGACCAAGTTTGATCATTATAAATACTAAAATGCCTCTAAGATTTTTTTTAAAAAAAAGAAAAAACTGATTTTTTTTATGGTGAAGCTGTGGAGATCCATTTTCTTAACAAAAAAAAAACCTGATTTGTTTTTAGTGGATTTCCTCTCCACTGATCCATTTTTCTTTTTAAAGAAAAAAGTACAAAGAAAAGATAAAAAATTACATCCAGACTTTTTTTTTTATTTATTTTTATTTTTTTTATTTTTTTTATAACAAATGCTATGTTTACTTTCAATTTTAAGATTTAGGAATCTCTAATTTCAAAGCTCAAACTTCACTCATTTCCGGAAACCTCAAACTCAAACCTCCTCATTTTGCAAACAACAATGACTCGATCCAAAAACACGCGATAAGGTACTTAAAAAAATTCTGCTACTGTAACTCAAATTACATGGCAAATTACATGGATTGCATGACTCGCCTGTTATTGCCTCCACCAACCAAGTTTTTTGGGGTTTTACTTTGAAATCGAAAGTCAGATGTGAGGTTGACAAATAAAATTTATTTTTGAAGAAATTGAGGTCTTTTTGATATTTTAATTTGTTGAAGAGATAAAATATTGTTAACCGTTGGAATTTCATTATTGAAGGGAGATTGCGATCTATGATTTAGAAAGGAAGAAGGGTTGTAAAACATGGTTGTTATGAGATCCCATTTGAATCTCCACAAATTCAATGTCTTTTTTTTTTTTTTTTTTCTCTCTCTCTCTATCTCTCTCTCTCTTCTCTTTAAATTCAATTAATCAATTTTTTCTTTAAATTCAATTAATCTCCACCATCCATCTTGAGATGGACGGTAGAGATCTATTTTTTTAAGAAAATTATTTTTTCTTTTTTGGTTTTTTGATTTTTAAATAGATTTTTTTATATAAAAATCTTGAAAAGACTAAAATGCCCTTATTGTTGACCGTCAAATTTAGTCAACAGTTAAGTTTGATCAAGTTTGACTAACGCTAGAAGGGTTGAGTGTCAATTTTTGATAAAGTTAATTATGCGTGTCAAAAGGTAAGCCTCGGGGAGGTGGTTTTTTTTTTTTTTTGTAGGCTTGTCACCAACTTAATAAGTTGAGTTTTAATAGCAACAAAATAATGAGACTTGACGAGATGAAGTTAGTCGGATGGTAAACCCCTCACACTAGTATTACGAGATTGTAGGTTCGAGACCCCAAATTAAAATTAAGTTATTAAATTAGTGCTAGTTACACCGAACAACAGATTTTACCTTTCCCAGAAGATTATTATCCTAATCTGATACTCTCTATTCTAAGATTGCATTTTGTGTGAATGGTATGGGAATCATGATACGTATGTTTTTTGTAGTTTCTATTGGTGAATGGTGAGTCTATTGGATTTTCAGACACACACTATGATAGTGGTCTACCCAGTAGTGGGAAGCAGAAGATAATGTTGTGTAGCAGTATAGCCTGCCAAAATCCACTTTACATCTTTATTCAAAAGTATTGATATTTGAGTATCTGACCATCCCTTTTGCCAGGAAAATTCTTCATTTTTCTTCCAATCAACCTTTAAAAAGCCTGTGAAACTCAACCCCACATGGTTGAATTTTGAAATCATGCCCATTCCCCACTTTCTTTTTCCTATACCAGCAACCTTCATGCAATACAGGTGCTAATTTATTTATTTAAGAGATCACACTTTTGGCTTTCTTTAAACAGAAAGAAAGAATATATACATATATATAGTAACAAACATTTGAACTTATTAAAATATATAGACGTGGTTGGTCGTCTGATAGGAGAACTATCATATATATATATATATATATATATTTACATATCAAGGAAAGATAAACTTCAGCTTCTAAAGTATTTTTCCTCTAAACATAGTTCTTCAAATAAAGTAGGTATAACTAAGAGATAATAAGTGAATTCAAACCTTCAACAGCTTCTCTCCAGGAAAGAAAAATGGAAGTTCTGCGGAAACTGGGTTCTTTCGCCATTCATGCTAGTATAATCATTCTTCTTCAACCTTCTGTCAGTTCTTCTCTAGAACAAAACACAGGAAATCATACAATCAACAACGTCAACATTCTTAAGGTATCCGGTTTACGTGTTTCTGTTTGTTTTTCTCCTAAGTTTTGATTTGAGCACCGGATCAGTGAAACAAACTTCAAAAGTTGTTACTCTTTTGAAAATATTTTCATTCCAATATACTTGAACTGTTCAATTCAGTTTGGTTTTGCACATATTAAATACAGTTGCCTATAATTCCTAACAAAGATCTGTGATATTTTGTGATACAGTTAAGTCCTAAACTGCATTCTGAGATTACAGTCCATGGGTTCCTCCTATGGGCTTCAATGGGATTTCTGATGCCTGTTGGGATACTCATGATCAGGATGTCAAACAGAGAGCAATGTGGAAGAAGACTCAGAATCATTTTCTATGCTCATGCAATTTCACAGGCAAGTTTTATGTTTGTCTTCTGCTACGAACTTTCATGTTTTTCGACAATTTGGATAAACGACAAAAGCCTTTTTTTTTTTTTTTTAATATATTCTCACTTCCAGCTCATCTGTCAAATAACATCTCTACATAGTTAAAGAAAAGACATCTCCACTAAGGCTTTGAGCATTATTTACAGGAGGTTGATGCCTTGATGGCCACTGTTAACTTTTAATGATGAAATGGCTAATATTCAACTAAAAAAGCTTCCTGATCTACCGCTACTTTTAATACAGCCAACGGTTTTTTCATAACTGATTAGCACCAAAAGAACTTTATATGCTCACAAGTTGAATAAGGAAATTATCATGAATACTTGAGAGGCAAGAAAAGACAATTATTAAAAATTAAAAGTTGATTAGCAACTCCTTTTTATATATATATATATAAAATATTACTTCATTAAAATGAAGATAAGCACAAGACACAATCATGACATTAGGTGTCACGTTGTTCAATCACCGATTACACAACTGAAAATGGTATTATAGATTATCTTAGACATAACATAGACGAAGTACAACTTACTGATTTTTTTTTTTACCTTGATGACGACAATCATGCAAGTTTTGATGTATTGATAAGAGCAATTTTTGTGCAACAGACACTTTCTGTACTTCTATCCACAGCAGGGGCTATACTCTCCATCAAAAACTTCAACAATTCCTTTAGCAATCATCATCAGAAGATCGGGGTGGCGTTATACGGTATCATATGGCTGCAAGCCCTGATCGGGTTCCTACGGCCACACAGGTAAACAACAAGCATTTTTCATCCTATGACATCGATTTCTAGTAATTCAATTGAATCAAACCACTCCTTAGCCTACTAAATCAGAATTTCACAAAGACATTCTAGATCAGTTTACCTTGAATATCCCTAATTAAATTTTCAGTGTAACATTTGATTAGAAGACAAAGTACCAGAATAGATTCTGTAAACCTTCATATTTATTTTTCTTTCGATCTCAATCAGTTGTAACATTTGTTCTTTAGTTATTAACAGTAATGAGTTTATGTGTTTTGAGTATGATGTTCCTGATCTTTCTGTACAGGGGATGTAAAGGAAGAAGTGTATGGTTTTTCGCTCATTGGCTACTAGGAACTTCAGTGTGTCTACTGGGAATACTCAACATATACACTGGATTGCAGGCCTACCATGAAAAGACATCAAGAAGTATACACCTGTGGACCATAATTTTCACCATACAGCTTTCTTTCATGGCCTTTATTTATCTGTTACAAGACAAATGGGTGTATATGCAAAAGCAAGGAGTGATTTTGGGTAATGAACCAATAAGGTCCACTGATAAAGAAATTTCAACAAGAAACAAGCTGAAGGGATTGACAACTGAGACTTGTTGAAAAAGCATATGAATTACTAATGACTTCTTTCAACTAACATGGGATTCTTGTCACTCCTCTTCCTTATTATATATACTTTTTACTTTCTTGATAGTTCATCACCGAAAAGAATTAGTGTTTGGACCACATAAAGTATTGAACATCAGGAAAGAGATTTCTATTAGTAAGATAGAGTTATGGATATTTTGTTGTATTCTTTTCCCCATTTTTTTTTTGGGTTATTGGCACCAGCCCCCTGGACTTTATGCGAGTTTGCATTTTACCATATGAACTTTTTTTTAGGCAACCCCCCTGAACTCTCATTAATTGGTAAAACTTGACTGTAGATGACCCCTCAAACAGACGTTTAGGGGACAATAAACCAAACTGTTTGCTAATTAATAAGAGTTCAGGGGGTTTAACGTCTAAAAAAAAGTTTAGGGGGTAAAATGCAACCTCGTGTAAAGTTCAGGGGGACTGGTGTCAATAACCCTTTTTTTTTTTTTTTTTTTTGGTATAAAGCAGACATCTGCTTGAAGCTTGTAAATTCGATATATAGTGATCAGGATCCTATTTTAGTAAGGGATACCGTATTTTTAGCTTTTATGGTTAAAGGGTATGCACATGTAGGAATTCAATGCCTTTTTGCAACTGAGAGTTACATCATACAACTAGCAACTTATCTATGTAATTTGATATGGTAAAAGTTATTCCCCAGTTATGATAACATAATTAATTCAACAAGTTCTGACCTGTTTGATTTTCCCACTTAACACTTAATTTGTTTCATTAAATTGTTTTGTTTGATTTTTTAAATGATAAAATCACTTAAATAACTCTTAAAATTACTTTTTTTATAAAAGTGAAAATTTTCAACTATTCGCTTCGTTGAAAACAAACTTAAATTTATATCAATTTTATATTTCCAAAACCATCCTCACAAACATAACATTTCCGGTTTTCACTCTCTCATGGCCCTAGCCATAATTTTTTATTTTTTTTCTTCTCACCTTTAAAATTTTTTTAGCAAGCATAAAACTTAGTTGCTTTAAGACTTAAACAACTGCATATTTTTTTTTTTTATTTCGAACTATATTATGTTAAGAACCTTTTATTTTTAACAATTTTATTAGTTTTATTAATTTTATTTTAGAGTTTGACATCTCTTTTACTTATACAATTTGAGATTAGATCAATCATTAAAATTCTCGAAGTTCAATAAACGAGAGCCACACAACAAAATTAAAGTGATGTCCTCAAACTATAAATGTTTTAAATAATTTTTTTTAAATTACTTTTTTTTTTTTGAAGTATTTAAATTACTTGTTGTATATTGTCTTTTAATATATTGTAATGTAAATACATAACAAATAATAGTTTAAATTACTTGCTATAGTTGTCCTTTAATATATTAAAATGTAAATATATAATAAATAATAGTTGAAAGGGCAGTGATGTAGAAATATCTATTTTCAAATATTTGTAACTTCAAAAAAATAATAATAAATTATCACTTTATATTCAGCTTTCGGTGGAAAGAAACAAACATACTATTCAGTTTTCAGTCATTATTTATTATTCAGTACAATTCAGCACTGTTCAGACGAAAAATCAAACGCAAAATCTTTGAGCCTCTTAGTCTATCCTCACTTAACTCTAATGTCTTCTATATCAGTGTGATGCATTGTATACATCAGTTTACAAGGAATCTATAACAACAAATAACATTAACATCCCAGTAAAATCTACCTAGAACAAAAAAAATGTATAACAAAGAATAGATTCTTCCTGAATATATGTAAGGACTTTAAACAAGAACTAGGTGAAAGGCAACCAAGAAAATTTATTAAGAAATTTTACTATACACTGTGTCAAAGATCCCAGCTGCTTTTTGAGATAATAGAATTAAAAGGAAATATGATTTGAGTTGAAAGGGGTGTAAAAAAAATTGGACAGTCAAAAACGGACAGGAGTTGCAAAGATTCAAAATTAGAAAAGGTGATGGCCAACGGTGGAATGGGAAAGGATAGATCAATATAGTAGGTTGCAAAGATCACAAATTTTCAAATTTTGGTTTGTTTAGTAGATTCAAATTTCAATTGCTATGAAGTAAAGCAGAGTGATTTCAGCTGAGACACAACACACTAACTTGTTTTCCAGGTCACAACCCCACCCCACTAGGACAAACATCTAGATGCTTGAGTTCCCACTGGTTTCTGAAGCCACTTCTGGGGTTTCTAGGGGTCTTTGCTTTCTATTATTAACATTCAGAAAGTTTTGAAAAAAGTGCAACACGGTTTCAACTACAAAATGTTCCCAATTTCAGGTCACAACCCCACCCACTAGGACAAACATCTAGATGCTCGAGTTCCCACTGGTTTCTGAAGCCACTTCTGGGGTTTCTAGGGGTCTTTGCTTTCTATTATTAAAATTTAGAAAGCTTTGAAAAAAGTGCAAAACAGTTTCAACTACAAGGAAAATGTTCCCAATTTCCAAATCAAAAATTTCCACTAGTTTGCATCTTCAACAACCCACTGAATCCCTCAATCCCATACATAAGATATGTCACGTAATGTGTGCAAAAATAATGTCACTGAATTCTGAAAATATTATCTCTAATAAACAACTATAAGGTTGTACTTACCTACTACATTATGGACTTTGGCGATAACCTTAAGTCCTCCTCAATTGTTAACATTGAGAATGATGTTTGTCATGAGATTTGGAACAAAAAGTAGATCATCTCAACTTCTAAGGAAAAATAAAAAAGCCTATTTTCACTCTTTAGATGCAAATCTCGGAAGAGATTATATCCTCAACTGTTGAGAAGCATACAGTAGTGACATTTATACAAGTTAATTCATTTGGAACAGGCTTAAAAAACTAAATAGATGTTGCCATCGAGTAGCCATCCCATGGAGAGGTTGATCTTGAGGCTATAAAAGATATATATATTATGAATTGCAAACTGTAGGAGGCAAATGTCAAACTTAGCAGCTAAAGCTTGAAAGCTCGTATTGTGCATAGAAACATTTCTCTATAATAATTAGTAAGCATATGTCATGGAAAAAGCTGAACATAACCAGTTATCACAGCAATTCCTAATATTACAATGGGTGGAAGAATAACAAACGCTCCAATAGTGGCAAAGAAAACAGAATCATTCCTTTGAGATACTTCATTCAAGTATTCTTGTCTTCTGATGTTTCTCTTCTGTGAGGTAGTTAAGAACTTGGCACTAACCTTCTTCAAATTTTTTCCCAACGGAATGCTGAAATCCTCATCTCTATCCCCAACCAACTGTGCAAGTTGATCACGAATTGCAAGTTTCCGGGAGCTACCATCACTCTCATAACCTATTCATGAAAAAGGAAAACCTGGCTCAGTCAAGTGATTGGAGCTTGCTCTTTTATTTTATTTATTTATTTTTTTTGTTAAGGAACATATAAAACTTTTGTCATAACGCATGGATAAAATTTACATACCTTCAACTGATGAGCTAGTAGAAGTGAGTTGCTCCAAGAGATCCAGCTGTGAGCGTGCAGAAGACAAAGAACCTTGAGAAAAACAGAAAGTAACAAATACTTAAGAAACTATGAGATCATACAATCAGTAATCAAATAATTTGTCCAATGGATATATTCCAATAATTGACAAGGTCCATAGCACAATGAATCAAAAGCATCAATTAAAGGTACTATGATGACACACTTAGAAACTGTAAGACATGAAGAAACAGACAGGCTTTTGCTGCCCTTTAAATCCTGGTATATTTCCCCTTCTTGTCAACAGCTTGACATTTATTTAGATTAAATTGCTCAAAATTATCTTAGCAGCAGTCTCTATAACCATTTTTTTTTTTTGAAATCTGAGGTAAATGGTCAGGGGTCTGTCGGACCTGCCAAGATTAAACGTGGAAACGGTAAATAGACATGGTGGGACTCGAAAGGGAGGTATACACCATTTAGCCAAGAATGGATGTGCAGTCTCTATGTCTTCAGGCAAACTAGCAACGTTTTTCTTAGTGCTATCACAGTATCACGAAGAAGTTGCGGGTCTTCACTTGATAACTGCCTCTAACAAGCTTGTTTTAATTTTGCAAAAAAAGAAAGACATTCAAGCTAATAGTTAGCAAGTATTTCTTATACACATGCGAAAAGATCGACTACTTATGATTATCAATTCCTGACACAATTTGATAAATTTTCCTACTTGTACACCCATAAAGTGTTTAATTTGAAGTCTAACAGGACCAGGTATGTCAGTGACATAAATAACAATATATAGCAAGCACTACATCCACATGAACATTCTCACAAATAAATCAATCCACAAAATCAAACTGATCAACGTGTTCCGCTTCATATTTACAAAAAACTCATAACTCGCTTTTACGAAGAAACTAATCGCAATTCACGAAACCCAAGTCTTGTTTACTAAACCAAATCAAAACAAGTTAAAAAGCAATCTCTTTTATTGTACGCATACCAGAAGAAGAAGAAGACGGCGGTTCCTCTTCTGTAACACCGCCTCCAGCTCCCTCAGACTGAGCAAATGTTTTAGATGAAAGAGAGCAGAGCTTGAAGAGATGCTTTTTGTGTTTTGGGATCACGAATGGAGCAACACTACAAGAAGTCGCAATGAAATTCGACGCCATGGTATGTGTTCTGTTGTTTTTAACAAAAATCTTCTTTGTGTTTTTGAAGTTTTCATTTTTTTTTTAAAAAAAAAAAACAAAACAAAACAAAACAGTCGGTTGCGGTGTAACAAAAAAAAAATTAAAAAAATAAGGGGACGGAATTGCTCCTCCACAAATATTATACGTTCGGACCTTTTCATAATGACACGTGTTTATGCTCAATTTATTTATTTATTTATTTATTTATTTTTTATTTTCATTTTTTGTTGGTGTTTTTTGTTTGAAATTTAATTGAACTAGTAAAAATACAATTTTACTCAAATAAGCTGTAACGGTGTAACATTTGTCTGTTTAATGGAAGTTCTATTTTGAAAAAAAAAAAAAAAAAAAAAGGGAAGAAAAAAAGAAAAGAAAAGAATATTTTAACAAATAACATCGAATAATTTAACTCAATTAAAATTTGAAATACATTCAAAATTAAAATTTAAAATAATTAAAAAATAACGTTGAAAACTAAATTGAGTTTATACAAATATAATTAAAATTTTATATTAAAAATTAATAAAACTAAAAAAATATTTTTAAAAAACAACACTTATAATCTATCAAGATTCTAATTCAAAAATTCACAAAAATCAAAAGATTTCAAAAATAAAAAGGATAGAGATAAATATTCAATCCCCCTTGTAACGACCCAATATTTCAGGCTTTCAGTATAATGGCAAAACTGTTAAATCTAAACAAGAATGTATCAAGGAGAAAGATAAGTGGGTGGGGGGTGGAATGGATAGGTGGAGATCTATATTTTTTAAAAAATTATGTTTTTAAAAGAAAATAAATTAAAAAAAAAAAACTGGAAACAATAATTTGTATTTTTAATTACTTCAATTTTTTTTTAAAGAGATGTGATTACTTCATTTGAGGACCGCATTACTACAATATTCCAAAAATGAAAGAATAAGTTAAAAAGTAATATTTGGCAAAAAGTTAAAGAACTAAAATAAAAGAGAGAACCAAAACTAATCACTTGGAATATTAAACTTTTGTTAGTAACCACTTTTGAAACTTTAATTGTTAATAATCACTTTTTTTTTTAAAAAAATTTAGTGTATGTCCGTAAATTACAAGAGTACCCTGAAATTAGTTTTTATTTTTTTATTTTTTTTTATTTATAAAAAAACTCAAACTTGAAATCATGGTTAAAAACTTGAATGGTCAAACTTGAATGGTCAAACTTGAAATCATGACTAAAACGAAATTTGAAACTTGAAATCATACCTAAAATGCAATATGTGAAACTTGAAATCATGCCTAAAATGCAATATGTGAAACTTGAAATCATGCCTAAAATGCAATATGTGAAACTTGAAACCTTTCTTCCCCAAATTCCCAAATAGGTTTTTTTTTTTTTTGTTTCCCCTTTTTTTGCAGATCACATCGTTGGCGAAAGGGGGCTCCGTTAGCCGTGAATTCGAGGCAAACGATGCACGATGACGAAGGCAACAGCAGCGAAGCACGATGACGACGACATCAACGAAGCGTGATGACGGCGCCACCCATTCGTTCGCGAAGCACCAGCGCACACGGTTGCATGGGCACGACAATGGTGCTGTCGTGCAGCCCAGAAGGATGCCAGCGCTCGGCGACACCTTTGCTGGCTCTCGGCGACACCTCAAAAGTTGTCGACGATCACTTTGAGGGAGATAGAGAGATCGGGGAGAGAGAGCAGAAGAGAGAGAAAGAAAAGAGAGAAAAAGGATAGAGTGTTTTGGGGATGGTTTTTATACGAGGGTTTTCTAGTAATTTCTCAAAAACATGATTATTAACGATTAAAATTTCGTTGTGGTTAAAAACGAATTTCCCATAATATATTTGGTCCTTTTTAGTAATTTCCACAAAAGGAAATTTCCCAAAAAGAAAATAAGGTTTTTGATGGAGATATCCCTTCACTGTTCACTCACTTATTAATTGAATCTGACTTTAGCCTAACTTGCCAGATATAACTGTAACCCAAAATCAAAGTCACTTCTACAAATTGACCAAATTAACCCTGAACAAACATGCTTACATGCTTTCTTAAGAGAGGAAAACATCCAAGGGTAGTACGGTCATTTATCGTTGATCCCCGACAACATCACTCAACATGAAAGAAATATGACCGTTGGACTGTTGGAGAGTAATACAAATCCAGGCGTTTGCGAATCATTAAAATAATGGGAAAAAAAGCGTAGCTTTTTGAAGCGATGATGCGCAATAGAATCGGATACCACGTTAAAGCTTTCAAACCAATCAAACCCACAAAACCAAAACCCTCTCTATATGTATCTTTAGCATGCAAATTTGAAAAGGAAACCAAATAAGAGTAGAAGAGATTAGAAGTGAAAAGTAAACCAAATAAGAGTAGAAGAGATTAGAAGAGAAGAGAAGAGAAGAGAAGAAAAGGTGGTGTTTTGATGGCAAAGATAGGAGCAGAGGAGATCTTAACGACGAAGGAAGCAGAAAATTCGAAAGACGAAGCTCACCCATACGCGTTTCATGTGTCTGGTCCTCGTAATGTGGTTGCTCCTAACTGGAGAGACCTTATCAACTCCAGTTGGTCAGTACATTCTTCATCTCCGTGTTGTTTTTCTCAGTTCTGAAAATTGAGTTCATACTTTTTATTATTATTAATCACTTCTTGAATATCTCTGATTGACCTATTTGCTACTAGTTAAATTTCAATCATAAGTTGAACTTGTACAAAAAGGATCTGGGTTCACTGTGGAGAGAGGGGTTTAATTCTTTTTTTTTTTTTTTTAATTTTTTAATTTTTATTTTTTATGAAGTTAAATTCAGTACTTATTTTGTTATTGTTTGTCTGGGCAGTATTGAGTTTTTATCACTTTTGATTTCTTTGGTCTTCAAGTAATTTAGTAATGGGTTTATTATAGCAGCATGTTCTATTGTCTGTGAATGTGATAGAAAACAAAGACTTCGATGAAATGCAGTTCAAGGGTTTGGTGTTTCTTTTAGTATAGGCTTGATGGGTTAAGTATTTGTATTGTAATTTGTTGAGATCTGATAGATCTGGTCTCGCAGACATCTGAGAGAACTGGATTGTTATTGAGATTAGTGGGTATATAGGTTTATCGGAAATCAAATTGAGGATTTCATTTGGCATAATTATGATTGGATTTTTGTAATTTTTCAATGATTTGTTTTTGGTGCATAGATTCAGGGCTTCCTTGTTTATTTCCTTCTAGGTTTTTAATCTATTATATGTCAATTTGTTGAAGGATAAAAGTTTCACTCAAAAATTCGGAGTAAATGAACTACGCAGGCAGGATTTGGAATTTGGAATTAATTATGTTCTTAACCAATTGTCATTGTTTGCCCCAACAATCTGACTTAAATATTTGAAACTCTGTGCTCAGTTTGGTTTCTTCAATGGGTGGAAAGAAACTGAAATTAAGATTCTTAAGATGGTCTTACAAGTTTCAACTGTAGTTTTATTTTATCATATCGGCAATTTATCTTATATGTATATGTATGTATTAAATTGCTCTTTAATAGAAAGTATATATGTATGTAACTATGTAAGTACTTTCCATTAAATTGCTTTTTCAAGGTTTAAAAAAAAACATTGTCTTTTGCTGGTGATAGGTGCCTGTGGTTCTATATATGAAGGTCTTATTCCAATCATGTTTTAATCTGAGTTGTTTCCTTCCCTTTCATTAGTTACTTTTACGCATATTTTTACGACCATTTGAGGATTTTCCATTCATTCTCTAAACCAGAAAATTGGGGTTGGGGGGAGACGGGTTAAGGTTTGATTTATCACTTTTATTGTCGACAGACTTTTTATATATATTTGAAGTTAAATCAAAATGGTTTTTTAAAATACCCAAGGATCTGGTGAAAATAGTCGGTTCCATATCCAGAGCCATAATACTTTTTCCTGCATTTGGTGATGGTAAGAATAAGAGAATCCAAAACCTAGTAACTCTGCATATATGATCTGAGTTTGGATCACTTTGACTGTTAATTTGCAATATATTGAGTATTCTCTTTGATCCTTCAATCGGTTTTTCTTGGGTTTGTTTAGCTATTAAAGTTGGTCAATTGTCACAAATTTGACACATAAAAGTTATTTTCGTTATTCTCTTATTTGAACACTTGTTTGTCTTAAAATTTTGTTGTTTGGATATTCTCTTCCCCTGATTATATGAACATTAAGCTGGAATGTTCTTGATATACATACACATGAGTAGACTTCTTTTTTGGCATCTATTAATTGGAAGCTTCATTTACATGTCAAATTGCCATGATGTATTTTTTTCTTGACAAACTCTGTTGTTTGTTGATCGGGGCCTATTTCTATACTGATACAGGAAGGATCCGAATCACAAGCGAACAGTTATTGCCTGCTTTATACAAGCAGTTTACTTGCTTGAACTTGATAGGCAAGAGAACAGGACAGAAGAAAATGCTCTTGCTCCAAAATGGTGGTTACCCTTTAGGTACAAGCTGAGCCAGACATTGATGGATGAAAGAGATGGATCCATTTATGGTGCTGTACTAGAGTGGGATCGTTCTGCAGCAATGGCTGATTTGGTTCTAATCAGACCCAGTGGAGCGCCAAAAGCTGTTCTAGCTCTTCGAGGAACATTACTCAAGAGCCCAACAATCAGGAGGGATATTGAGGATGACCTTCGCTTCTTAGCTTGGGAAAGCTTGAAGGGTTCTGTGAGATTTAAGGGAGCTCTGGAGGCATTAAAATCAGTTGTTACAAGATATGGAAGCAACAATGTATGTGTAGCGGGTCATTCCTTAGGGGCTGGCTTCTCCCTTCAAGTGGGAAAAGCATTAGCTAAGGAAGGAATATATGTAGAAACCCATTTATTTAACCCGCCTTCTGTTTCGTTGGCTATGAGCTTTAGAAATATCGGAGAAAAAGCAGGCTTTGCTTGGAACAGATTGAAATCAATGCTTCCTTCAAGTAGTCAAATTCTGGCCACTAGTGAAGAGGGAGAGAAGACTTCTTCGGGGGGGTTGAAGAACTGGGCATCCCATTTTTATGGCGATAAAACTTCTGCAGAATTGAAAAAATGGGTGCCTCATTTGTATGTTAATAATAGTGACTATATCTGTTGCTATTATACCGATCCTGATGGAAGAGAAGTAAACAAGGGTGGCAACAAAGAGAATGCGGTTCCTATAAATGGGCAAGCTGCAGCAAAGCTGTTTGTTATGTCGAAGGGGAAACAGAAGTTTCTTGAGGCTCACGGGTTAGAGCAATGGTGGTCGGATGACTTGGAACTTCAAATGTCTCTCCAGAACAGCAAGCTGATAAGCAGGCAGCTGCAGTCCTTGTATAGTCTCCCAGCTCCGCAAAAAACACCACTACAATAGCTGAGATGAAAGAAGGTTGTTGCTTCTATAATTCCACTATTTGCTATAAATAACTCATTTTCAATACTGAATCTCTTCATACAACCAATCCGGTGCATGTAATCTGTAAACATCGTTTGATTAAACTGGCTTTTTCCCCTTGTTATCCCAATATATTATCGCTCAAATCAGCAATACTAAACCATTCTTCAATCTTCTGGTACTGCTCTTCATATCTGATCATATTTTTCAGTAAAATTGTAGAATTAGCAAGTGGTTGTTGAATACTACTGTGAAATTGAAATAGTTTTGGCTGCATGTCTTCTAACATTTGAAAAAAACTGTTTTCTTTAGAAAAGCTTATAAAATTGAGAAAGAAGTAAGAAGTTTGCTGGGGATGTAATTAATATCCAACCACAACACAGGAATTTGTGGTTGCATCCTTTTTCTTTTAGATAGGAATATCAAGACAATCAGGAGTAACTTCACATGTTTTGTTAATTCATTTGCCAGCAGGAGTTGGTTTGATTTGATTTGCCTGTGTGTAGTCAACTGAGAAAAGAAAGAAAAAAGGGGTAATTTTATTGTTTTAGCACTTAAATGCCACTTGATCAAGAATCAAAACTTAAGCTTGTAAAAGAAAATTTTTCAATATTCCACACAATTACCGTATCATTAATCAACTTGAGATTGATAATTCATTAAATATTTCCCAATATTAAATAGCGGATATGCTTCTTTTTGTTATTGGAATATGCTTTTTCTTTATTTTTAGGGCTAATTGCACAGACATCCCTTGAGGTTTGAAAAATATTACACAGATATGGCAGTTTTGGACATATACTCACAAACTCCCATTGAACTTTGAAAAATATTGCAGAGACATCCCCTACCGTTAACTATATACTGATAATTCCTAATGCCTGGGGGCAATATGGTCTTTTAGACAAAATAAAAAATTTGAAAAAAAAATATTAATTGTTTAAAAATAAATAATAAATAAAAAATAAAGATTGAGTCTGTGGAGAAATCTCTACTCTCCATCTCTAATGAGAAGGAGATCAACTCCATCTCTTCATTAGAGATGGAGTAGTGCCGCTCCATCTCCAAAGATGGACAACGACGACACATTTGATCTCTAAAAGCTTCAGATTAGTACAACGCGTGGATTTCGGGCACACATATCAGTGAATTCTTCACTAGTTTCGTTTGTGGTTTCTAGCGAACAGATCGTCAGCGTTGATGGTTGAAGTTTGATTTTTAGTTTGTATTTTTTTCTAGATGTTTTTTCGTTTTTTTTTTTCCAGATCTTTTAAAATATATTTTTTTGTTGTTATTTATTTATTATTATTATATGTATATATATTACAAGTTTTAAAAACAAACTAAGAGAATTTAAGACTTTCTACACATTTGACCATCGACTGTTAGAACTTAATAGATCTCAACTAACGGTAGGGGATATTCATACAAGATTTATCAAACGTCTGGTATATTTTATATCGATATACTCAAACTGCCACATTCGTGTAATATTCCCAAATCTTAGGGGTGTTTGTGCAATTATCTCATTTTTTAACTCAACCAGAACCATCCGTTATGAGTTATGACCAATTAACCAATTAATTTATGGACTAATTGCACAAACGTCCCCTAATTTTAGATATAATTGTATTTATATGGAAATTTTATCCATAATTATACAAATATCCCCTGTAATTAGTTGACTTCATTAAATCTAATCATTGAACACAATTTTAACTAAAAAATGACTAAAGTGCGCCTAGTTACCTATTTTATAATTAATTATATATATACTTTTTTTTGACAATTTATATATATACTTAAAAAATAATTATATATATAGTTAAAAAAAATAATTATATATATATAGTTAAAAATAATAATTATATATAATACTTAATTAATTAATTTAAAAAAATGGATTATAAAAATGTAATAAATGGATTATAAAAATTATTAAATAAATAAATTAAGTATTGTATATATTTATTATTTTAAGTATATATATAAATTGTCAAAAAAAAAAGTATATATATAATTAATAATAAAATAGGTAACTAGGGGCACTTTAGTTATTTTTTGGTTAAAATTATGGTCTATGGTTAGATTTAACGAAGTCATCTAATTATAGGGGATGTTTGTGCAATTAAGGATAAAAATTCCATATTCATACAATTATACCTAAACTCAGGGGATATTTGTGCAATTAGTCCATAATTTATAGATTTGTCAAATTACCTATTTTTGTATAACGGCGCCTTGAACTTTCTGGCTCTGCCCCGATATGCACCATTAAAAGTTGACATTTGTTCTATAAGTGTATTTTATTTTTCTTATCATCTATGAAAAAAAAAAAAAAAAAAAATCTTATTAAAATCTATTAAATTTCATCATGATGTGGTATCCCGCGCGTTTAATGAATTTTGAGCTTGTTTTACATATGCACGGTGATGGTAAATGTAATATGTTGCTGCTTTTTTCCTTGAAAGAACAAGAACCCCGTTGACATCCAGGCTGTTGAAATAATATTGCTCTCTTTCGTCTAATTAATGAACACTATGACTATATATATATATGGTCTTTCTACTGTGAGTTCGTCATAATATAAAATATATCAAGACGAAGAATATGGATCATAGATTATGGAGAAGTTTTGACAAGTGTATATACTTTGAGTCAAAATATGTAAGTCTAATAATTAACATTCTTACTAATAATAGAAAAACTGTATATATATATATAAAGAAGAGCGAAGTGTCGACACTATATTAACTTACAATAAAACAACATCTTGTTTCTTAGTATGATGTACAATTATTTATTTTAATTTTGATGTTGAAATTAATATTTTCTTCCATTAGAATATCTTCTGCTTTAATTTTTACACCATGGAAAACAATTACATGCATTTTCAGCTATATATGAATATGAATATTAATATCTTATGGCTTGCACCATATATATATGTGGGTGCAATTTAATTTGTTTTTCTTCATCTTGTATTGGAAGGAAAACTTGAATTAATTCGTATTTGCCCATGAAAATAGCTCGTTGTCATATACGCTGACCTCCTGTTGATAATTATGACGATTATGATCAACATGTACATCATCTAGAAGCCATGACTCGATTTCTTGATACGCAAGCCAATCCCAGCTGCTGTACTGCTCGTTCATTGATGATGATGATGATGGTATTTCATTCAATTGCATCCGGTTGTAATTCTCTGCTTCCAAGGACGACATGATGTTAACGTTAATGTCGCATAGCTGATCAAACGAATCATTATCAACAGATGCCTCCAAAGAAGAAGAATTAGCCTCTTCCGCGCTGCAATTAATATGACTTTGTTGTGGCAGCTGATGATCTCCACCGTGAATGTGATGATCATCTTCGACATGTAGAACAGCCTCCGTTCGATCAAGAGGCGATGATTGGGATGATGGAAGTGATAATGATGATGATGAGGTTGCATTAATGTTTCCAGTGAGTTGTTGAACGAGGCTCTTGAAGTTGGAGGTGTCTGTTATGTACACCTTTGGCCGCAACACTTTTATCAAATGGTTGAGTTGTTGCTTCTTCGAACAATTCTCATTCTTGCCTCCCTCTTTAACACATCTCACTGCTTTTCTCTTCATAATTAATTATTCAATCAAATCTATCTTCAGATCCGATGAGATCTTCTGATCTACTCTCTCTATCTATATATACATTAACTACTCAAATATTGAAATTGATGGGTCTGACTATATAATTAAGTTGGTTGAAAACAATAAAACATGACAAAATTTAGCAAATTATGAAGATGCTAAAAATCATGCCGTTTCTGCAATATATTAGGCTAGCTTCATGAACCATGCATAAATATTCCACAATAAGAGTCTACATGCATTTCTACAAAATGCTCGTATTTGTAGTTACATGGAACATGTAAAAAGTCTGGTCAAATGATGAAAGTAAATAACAATAAAATATATGGAGGAATTGAAGGGTGTGGTGGAGCTGTAGTTAATTAGGGTTCAAAGGGTCGTCATTTTGTGCATGTCTTTTGCAGTATCATATCCAAGTTAGGAGATATTTTCAGAGAATATATATATTATATATATAATTCAAATGAAAGAATAATATATGCTTTAATTTAATTATAATTAAGACTTGCCCATCATAGGTTTCGTTATTTAACCTGATATCTTTCTTTTATTTATATTTATCCAACTTTGGCTATCACCCGACAAGTTGACTACATGGATTTGAGTTTGAGTCTATCATGTTAATTAGCAATTTTTAAAAACGATTCGTTGATTTTTTTTTTTTTTTTTTTTATATATAAAAAAAAAATTGATTAGTTTCTACATGTTTGAATTGATCATTGGGTATAATTGTTAGATTTTTTTATCCCAATCTGATCAGATGGTTGGGGTGGCATTAAAAAAATAAAATGAAATGAAAAATAAGAGAATTTATTGATAAAACTGTGTATCCTAATTACTTATAATATTAAATCTAAATCATTTGTCACGTCACCTTTTAATTAAGTTAAACTAAATTACAATAATAAAAGTAAATAATTTTGGTAATTGAATATAAAATTGATTAAGATTGAGACTACCATTATTGAAGATAATTTGAAGCAAAGAGTATAATACAAAGGAATATGAGCATGATAGATAGGATTAAAAAACAAAGTAATATATATATATATATATACACGGTCAGTGGCAGACCTAGAAATTTTTACGAGATGGGGTACTTGGATGAAATAACAATTATATAAAAAAAATAATGAAAATTTAAGATCTTAATAAAATGAGTTTTTTTTTTTTTTTAAAATTTTTTTTTATATAAAAAATCATAGTATAATGAAGTTTAGATAAAATAAAACAAATAGAATACTTACTCAAGATGAACTAAATAATCTTACATCGAAAAAGAAATTAAAAAAGTAACACAATATTAAAAATAAATAATAAGAAGAAAAACAACATAAACAATGGAAATTTATAATCTTTATTCTTAAAAAAATAAATTAAAATAGAATTTTATAATAAGAAATTTTGTTTATTTATTTATAATGAATTTACTTTAAATTTATACAAAATAATTGATTAATAAATATAACTAGATATTTTGAATTTTTTATTTTGTAATTGTTGGTAAATTATGGATTTATTTATTTTAAATAAATTAAAACTATAAAATCAAGAAAAATACCAAAAATAAAATAAAATAAATCATAATAATAGATTGACTATTTTAATACAATTGATAAATTTGAAATGATTAGATTTGTCGGGACTTAGGTATGTTAAACTAAAACAGTTTGAAGTAATTTTTATTTTTATTTTTATTTTATAAATAATAGTAGATAATTTAAAATTAAAAAAGACATTAAAAGAATGTAAGCAGTGGAACTTGGACTCCTACTATCACCAACCTCCATAAGAGCAATATCATCTATGCTAACAAATGTTGTTGGTAGAGTTATTTTTAATATAAATATATATTAAAAACAGTAGAATCAATTTTTTATTTTTTATATATTTTTTTAAATTGAGGTAGGGCATGGGCCCCACCTGGCCTAAAGATGAATCCGCCCTTGTATACGGTTCCGTTCTGGTCAGTGCACATTAATGTAACTACATCAGTATCAATGCATGTGGACCACATAAAGTTATATCAGTGCTCACTAACTTGAACATTTATATATATATAGTCTTTCTATTGTCAGTTCGAACTAACATAAAATATATCAGTTCCTTGCATGTGAGTCATTTGATTTAAAAGATGCTTTGACAATTGCATGTAGCAAAGTCAATATATGTATATATATATATATAAAGTTGTTTTTATTTTATTGGTATCTATCTATCGATCTATCTAGATTAGATCATCTCCAATAGAGAGCTATATGCTCATTTTGTTGTCTCAAAACCATCTCCAATAGAGAGTTAAAATAGGTTGAGAGTTATTTGAGTGAGTTATATTTTATAAAGGTGAGAGTGAGAGTTATATGGTGGGACACGCGTGTAAGATAGTAGGGCACATGTGTTGGATGAATAAAATAATGGTATTTTTGTTTTTTTTTTTTGTTTTTGTTTTTTTGTTTTTTTTTTTGTGTAGGATCCATACCATAATTAAAATAAATGAATATGTGGGACTCAGTTAGATTTATTGACCATTGGAGATTGATGGATCAGATTTGTTGACCGTTAGAGCTGAACGATCTACGATTTTTCAGACATTTAAATATGAAATAAATTAATTTTTTATCACAAAAATACTAGAAAATCAACCAAAATTCAAAATAAATTATAAAAAATTATAGAAAAAAAATTCAAAAATCCTTCCAACGGCTAGTTTTTTGAAATTGTCTATATATACTTTATTGTCGCATAATTTACATCACATTCATCCATAGTTTGAGTTTCTAAATTTTCTAATAATACAATGGATTATTCTTCCTCTTCTTCTTCCTCTTCTGATGACGAAGCTTCTCTATTTTTGTTGGAGCAAAGCATGAGGATTAGCCAAGCAACCATAACCTGATGAGGCAAACAATTATGGTATTAGACACTCTGCATCCACAATATGGTGGTTTGTCTTCTGGCCGCCATTACATAGATTGAGATAGGGAAGCCGACCACTTGCAATTGATGAAAGACTATTTTTCCAGCATAAACTCGACATACAACGAAGATTTATTTTGTAGGCGCTATCGAATGAGGTCACTCTTAACCAAAATCTTAAATGATGTGACTAATTTTGACACTTATTTCATGCCATAAAGAACGCGGCTAAGAAATGGGGTGCCTCACCTCACTAGAAGATGACTCCGGAAATGAGGATGCTCGTATATGGTATCCCAGCTAATGTCGCTGATGAATACTCTAGACTGGGCGAGAGTACTATCATTGAATCGTTCTAGCACTTTATCAAAGCCATCCCATAAATCTACAATGCGACTTACCTTCACTCACCAACGAATGATGATCTTACCAGGCTATTGCATAAAGCCAGTCAAAGAGGATTTCTAGGTATGCTTGGTTCATTGGATTACATGCACTGGCAATGGAAAAATTGCCCCATAACCTTCCATGGGGCTCATGTTGGACATTGTCATAGCCCAACAATTATACTCGAGGTAGTGGCCTCATATGACACATGGATATGGCATGCCTACTTTGGATTTCCTGGGTCATTCAATGACATTAGTGTTCTAGATTGTTCTCATCTTTTTGATTATGAGGTTCAAGGATGCAATCCAATTGTAAAATATACTATCAATGGGCAACGATATAAGGTTAGGTACTATCTTGCAGACGATATATATCCGAAGTGGGCAACTCTTGTACAAACAATATCTAATCCACAAACAGTGAAAGGAAAGCTATTTGTAACTACAAGAAGCATACTTAAAGGATATCAAGAGAGCTTTCGGGATTCTTCAAACATGATGGGCTATTATCAAACAACCTGCCCAAGGTTGGGATGCCAATAATCTTGGTTATATTATGAAGACATGCATAATTTTGCATAATATGATTGTAGAGGATGAAAGACCAAATGATCCTATTGATGAATCAGATGACGAATTAGATCCTGAAGATAGGTTGAGGAGAGCGGTATCACGTTAGGATGGTGTAGAAGAAACTCCATCTTCTCAATCAGTACTCACACTGGAGGAAAGGTTTGTTCATCAATATTTAATTCGGTCATCTACAATCCACGCAAGACTGAAACACGATCTAATGGAGCACGTTTGGAATCTATTTGCAGAGACAAATAATAATTTGTGATTTACATTTATATTTGTGCTTTCAATTATGCATGTAATTTTTCCTTATGTTTGTGTTTATGTTCATTGTTTTCTAATCTATGAAATTTAAATTTTATGATGTTTCTTATTTAAAAATTAATTTTTTTTAATGTTATCAAACTTAGTAATAATTTATAAATATTTAAATATATTAAATATTAGTACCATTTTAAAGATCTCATTGAAAAATTTACAATGGTATTATTTTTATTAACATTAAAGTTTATAAATTACAATTTATTGACCACTTATTATAAATTAGGCATAATTAAATTTGTTACAAAAATATCACTCTCAGATATCACTCTCAGCACCATTGGAGTAAAAGTACATGTAAGCATTACTCTCAGCACTATTTGAGACCCAAATATAACTATAGCTCTCACTCTCTATTGGAGATGGCCTTAGGTATATATATATATTTTTAAAGTTTTTTGCCATTGGTAGTATTCGAGCCGTTGACTTATGAGTCATTTACCCAAACCCTAAGCACGTTTATCTACCAGCTGAGTTACGCCTCTGGAGGCCACATAAATGGCTTTTAAAGTCATTTATGATAAAATTCACTGTTTTTGGTACATAAGTTCCTATAAAAAATGAATGGAATTATTGAACTTGCAAAATTGAGAGTTGCCCCTAAAAAATACAAGGTATTTCGATTGGTTTACTTACTTTTGACATTAGCATTGATTCTACCGGTTGTTACTGCTACTGTTGAGAGTTCATTTTTAGCTTTGAATATTATAAAAACTCGATTATGCAACAGGATGTGAGATCAATGGATGAAGGATAATTTAGCTTTTTATATAGAAAAGGACATATCTGATGGCATTGATAATGAGACTATCATGCAACATTTTCAAAAGATGAAACCATGATAAGGATAGTTGTAAATATGTTTGTTGAAGAATTATATGAATATATATGTTCCAACGTTTTGTGTAGTCAAATTTCGATTAATGAAATTTCTAGCTTCATCCCTGAGTGTATTTATAGGTGTTATAGGGTGTTACCCTAATCCTTGGTGTGCAAGTAAAGGATCGATGAGAACGTATCCTTGTAGGATTCTGATGAGATCATATCTTTATAAGATTCTGATTTGCATGCCTGTTTGGGAGTTAATTTCCTTATAGTGATCAATCTCCTTGATTCTGGGAATTTATTTCTCGTATAGGAGCTTTGGAGTGATTGTGATTGAGATTCCTTGAATTGGGGAATGGCTCCTAATTTGGAAGTCTTTGATTTGGAGAACAATTGTTATATTTCCTTGTTGGAAATGACTTGGAGAGATAAATATGAGATTCTATATCTGGCGTGATCTTTGTTTGAGATTGCGTATTTGACAAAGATTGCTTACTTGGTCTAAGCCTATCGAGTAGGTTGGATCTACTGAATAAAATGGCTTTGACGAACAAGTCATTTTTGACAAATAGACCTTGTCGGGCGAGTAGACTCTGCTTATATTTATTGCTCTCGTGTTGACCCATCGATGAAATGGATCATCTTTGACTTTCTGATGACAAGGATCTATATGTTCCATAATTCTCGATATTTTTGCTGATGTGTCAAACTAATCAAAAATACCCCTAACCACATTTATGTCATTTCGACTATATTCTTGATTATTTTCCTTTTTTAAATGGAAATTCCATAAAACAAAAAAGGTTACAACTGATTTGGATAAT
Organism: Acer negundo; assembly: GCA_035582765.1. Classification (NCBI taxonomy): domain Eukaryota; kingdom Viridiplantae; phylum Streptophyta; class Magnoliopsida; order Sapindales; family Sapindaceae; genus Acer; species Acer negundo. Next base: position 11,011,170 of record CM069237.1, on the reverse strand, counting down.
CACCCAAAACAACTGAAGCTACTCAAGGACACTCCTCAATCCACACCCTATCACAATCATCAGATAAGCCTAGCTTAGCAAGGTTCACTACCCCCAAAGCCAGAGACCCCTATTTCCCTTGTTTTTCGAGTCTGACATCAAAATCTTCGTAATTAACCTATCCAAATGAAGTGCAAACGCTTCGAATAATATACCATTGAAAATGTACAGATCTCTAGTTTTACATGGTGTTTTTAAAACTCATTTTAAAAGACCACACAAAAAGATATGACCTCATCAAGCACCTAAGCTAAAATTAAATTAAAAAATATTTTATTCACGAAATAAAGTTAACTAAGCTTATTGACTTTACATACCCCGTTATAGAAATTTCGTCTTCAAAATTTTACTAGCGTACCTCAAACCTCAAACCTTTACTCTGTGTTTGGTATAAGGGAAAGATGGAAGGAGGGAGAGGGTTTGAGGGAGAGGAAAAAGGAGGGAGAGCAAATCCCTTGTTTGGTTGGAGGGAGAAGTGAAGTGAGAGAAGGAGAGGAGGGAGAGCTTCTCCCTCTGGGCTCACAAAAATCAATCCCCACAATTTGGGCTGATGAGAGAAAGGAGGGAGAGTGATAGGGGGCAAAGACAAAAATGCCCTCCCTTTTTATACTACCCTCCAATTTTTTTAAAGGGTAATATTGTAATTTTATAAATTAAATATCATTCCATCCATCCAACCCTCCTTTCAATACCAAACAACATTGAGGGATTGATGTTATCATCTCTATCCCTTCTACTCTCTCTCCCTCTTAATTCATCCATCCCTCATACTCTCTCTCCCTCCTACCAAACATAGCATAAACCTTAAACAATTGTGGTAACTTCTTTTGGGTGAAACAATCAAGCCTCAATAACAAATCCGATCGTGCTTATGTTGATTGTGCATGGGTCTTTTGTTGATAATCTCTTAAGTTTTTTTACTAGAAATTTATGAAGAAAAAAAAAAGTTCATTTTCCTAGAGTGGATGTTCATGATTTTGATGTGTAAATATGATCGTTGGGGATTTCACCAAAATATTTTGCTTGCATGACCTTTTGTCAACATTTTGCTTAATTTCCCTAAAATTGATTTCAATTTTGATGTATTTGCATTTTTGCATTGAACGTTTCTTTCGTACTTTCTTCTGCATTTTTTTTTCTTTCTTTTGTTAGTGTATTTATTCAAAAATATGCATTTTGCGAGTTACTGTATCCCAATGACTAGGTGTATTTTTATCTTTTAATTAATAAAAAAAAAATTCCATATCGTTGAGATTCAATTAAGAAAATTTATTCTACCCCACATCCCCGCTTGAATATTATTGATTCTTAGTTACTCAACAAAAGAAGCACTTAATTAATAGTTAATTCTATGTTTCCTAGTACTATATGTTATTACAACTTTCTTAAAACAATGAAAATGTGATTTTAGAAGGCCTAAAACCTCTTTGCCGACGTCTCTGCCCATTTTCAATAAAGTTGACCAGGCCGCCACTAGTCAACATCAAAATTTTACTTGAAAAAAGTTTCTGTTCACTCATATTCCAAATGTGGAAATGGTGGAAAGTATCACCTTTTCCAACTCATTTGGTGACTTTATGACCGGTTTAATAACTTAAGTTTAAAAGGCACCTATTATGGTGAACTACCAAAATTGCCCTTAGATAATCATTTATGTTATTCTGTTTGTCTGGTTCTCTCTCCACACTTCCAACAAAAACGATAACTGGGTTAGTCTCTCTCTCTCTCTCTCTCTCTCCAATACAAATAGAAGTTCAAGATCCAAACAACTGGACGTGCTTCATTACAACAAGGTAATATTTCTTGCAAATACTTCTTTTCATTTGTTCACATTTTCATTGTGACAATTGTGGATCTCCGAGATTTTGTCACCTTTTTCCGAACCTTTTTAAAAATCACTAATCGAGCCTTTTCATGTCTTCTCCGAGCATTTTCATGTCTTCTCCGAACCTTTTCATGTCTTATCCGAGCCTTTTCAAAAATCAGTAATCGAGCCTTTTGAAGTCTTCCCCGAGCTTTTTCATGTCTTATCCGAGCCTTTTCATATCATCTCCGAGATTTTTCAAAATCACTAATTGAGCCTATACAAGTCTTCTCCGAACTTTTAAAAAATAACTAATCGAGCATTTTCAAGTCTTCTCCGATCCTTTTCAAGTCTTCTCCGAGCTTTTTCATGTCTTCTCCGAGACTTTTCAAAAATCACTAATCGAGCCTTTTCAAGTCTTCTCCGAGACTTTTAAAAAATCACTAATCGAGCATTTTCAAGTCTTCTCCGAGACTTTTAAAAAATCACTAATCGAGCCTTTTTCAAGTCTTCTCCAAGCCTTTTCAAGTCTTCTTCGAGCTTTTTCATGTTTTCTCCGAGACTTTTCAAAAATCACTAATCGATCATTTTCAAGTCTTCTCCGAGCATTTTCATGTCTTCTCAAAAATCACTAATCGAGACTTTTCATGTCTTCTCCGAGCCTTTTCATGTCTTCTCCGAGCCTTTTCATATCATCTCCGAGACTTTTCAAAAATCATTAATCGAGCCTTTTCAAGTCATCTCCGAGACGTTTCAAGTCATCTCCGAGACTTTTCAAATAATCACTAATAGAGCCTTGTTAGGTCTTCTCCAAGACTTTTCATTGAATTACTAATCGAGCCTTTTAAAGTCTTTTTCGAGACCAAAAATTTCTTCTTCGAGACTTTGCTAGTGTTTTCTGAGCCTTTTAAATATCCTCATCCGAGCCTTTGTAAATGTAATTTATGAAAATATTTTGTACTATTGAGTTTTTATTAATAGTTTTGATTAATTTGACAGCATCATGAATCAGGTTAGAATAGTAATATCTTACAACGGTCGATGGGAGCAACTACCCGACGGAAGTCAGAGGTTTGTTGGGTCCGATAACCAGGGAATGTATGTGTCAAAGAATATGACTTACGAAGAATTGGTGGCGATCGTGCATACCATTGTGAAGTATGATGTAAACAAATTCAATGTTGATCTGACATCAATATCAATCGTTCCTGGCAGTACATGTCGTACATTTATAAGAAATAACGATGATGTTCAGTTTATGCTAGGGGAAGATCGGGTGATCCCTCAAGTATGTGTAAGTCTAACTCAGAGGACACCTGGAGATGTGATAGGGAATGATATTCCTCCTCTTGAAAATACCCAACAATTTGGATCCTTTAGCGGTAGCAACCAACTGTATCCCCAAAGGAGTTTCGCCGAAAGTGGGGAAAACATGTGTGGTGTCCCACTGGTAACGGTTGACCAAGTAGTTGAACCTCAATTTGGTGATGTGTTTGGTTGTCGAATTGAGCAGTACAATGAGATGAACAATTACCCGAACCATGAGGTGGATAATGAGGCAAATAATGAACATGTAGATGATCTATAAAATGTGGATGAAGAGCCTACACAAATTCAAACACAAGGAAGACATGTACAAGGAGTTAGTTGCACTGTACCAAATATGCATGGGACTTTCGAGGTTCGACATAATATAACTGTATCTGATTCTGATAATACGATAACGTGGGTTATTCCCGGAGCAGATTCATACTCGTTTGGTATTGGTAGAAGCAGCACCTTGGCAATGCAAGAACCTACATGCATGATTTATAAAGGTCAATTTTTCCCGAGTAAAAAGGATTTGAAGAGGCTAGTTGGTCTTTTTTCAATGCGGGAGAACTTTGAATGGAAGGTGAAAAGGTCTAATAAGACAACGTTACATCTAGTTTGCATCATTGACAACTGTACGTGGAAATTAAGAGCGGTGAGGAGAGATGAAGGGACTTACTTCCAAGTCAGAAGTTTTGTCAACCAATACAGTTGTCCTTTGGAGGAGGTTCACCGTCGCCACAGACAAGCTAGTGTAGTCATAATCGGAGAAGTCATTGCACCTAGACTTCAACAACATGATGGTCATCTCATGCGTCCGAAGGATATAATCGCCGATATGAAAACAATGTATGTCATCCAAGTCATGTACAGTAAGGCACATGATGCCTTGCAATATGCATTGTCCTTGACCTATGGAACACATGAAGAAAGTTTCAAATTGTTACCATCGTTTGCGTACGTTCTGGAACAGCAAAATCCTCGCACAATCACCGACTTACAATGCGCAGACGATGATACATTTTTGTACTTTTTCATGTTGTTAGGGTCCTCAATTAGAGGTTTTCGGAGGTGTATGCGTCCTGTGATTGCAGTTGATGGTACCCATTTGAAGGGAAGATTCGGGGGTACAATGTTTGTTGCAACTGCACAAGATGGAAACGAACAGGTGTATCCAATTGCTTTTGGGTACGGTGACTCAGAAAACAACCTTTCATGGGAGTGGTTTTTGGAATGCTTGAGGGGTGCCCTTGGTCATATAGATGATCCGGTTTTCATTTTCGATTGCCATGCAAGCATTGAAGCGGGGATTTCTAAAGTGTTCCCTTATGCAACCCATACTATATGTTGCTGGCATTTTGGTGAAAATATGAAGAAGCGATTCCAAAGAAAGGATGTTGCCGACATAAAGGATTCAGCAGCTAGGACGTACAGTTAATTCAATTATAACAGGCACATGGAGGAGTTACATAGGCTGCACAAGGGTGCATTCGAATATGCCATTGCTGCCGGTCCACACAAGTGGTCTCGTGTACACTATCCCCAAAGAAGGTACATGCTGATGACCACAAATATTGCAGAGTGCATAAACTCATGCCTAAAATTCGCACGGCAACTGCCAATGATGACATTGGCTGAGTTCATTAGGAATATGCTACAAAAGTGGTTTCATGATCGTCATGCAGCTGCACGGTCCATGCGTCATCAACTGACCGACGCAGCACATCTTGTGATCCTAAAACGTGTCGAGAAGTGCAATTATATGACCGTAAATCCGGTTGACTGGAACATATTCTCCGTCAAATTGAAGGGAAACCAATGGACGGTTAACTTACACTTGAAGACTTGCACATGCAACAAATTCCAAATGGACAATTTCCCATGTTCTCATGCACTCGCAGCGGCAAGGTACATGAGATGTTACAGTTAACGATTTATATTATTTGGGTACGTGAATCTCATTGTTTTCATTGTTGTAGGGAGCGAAACTTGGATTTCACATCTCTGTGTGCGGACTACTACAAGAGAGAGACACTTATTGATGCATACTCGGTTCTTATTATGCCTGTTGGCCATCCTTCTTCATGGGTAGTGTCATCCGACATCGCATCTCGGGTGGTTTTAAATCCAAAGTCGAAGAGACAATCAGGTCGCCCGATGGAGGGTTGACATGCCTCGTCTTCGGAGAGGACAACCACACAGTCGTGTAGAAGATGTGGACAATCAGGACATAATAGCAGGCGGTGCTCCAAACCACCGATGGTTAATGAAGGTCCCAGCATAAGTGTTCCCGATGAATACCGTCGCAAGTGCGGCATCTGTCATTCAATTGGACACAATAAACAAACGTGCCCTGAGAAAGACTCTACCGTGGAATGAATAGAGTCGTTGAGGAAGGCGATCAAACATAACAAGGCAGTACAAGAGGAACATGTCTCCAACTTGATGTCTTCCAATATCGTCCAGACATTGAGAACCATGCTCGATACAGTTGTGTTATGAGACCGTTGGTTATTATGCTTTTTCATGTTGAACTATTATGTTATATTTATTGGTTGTTCGTTTAATGTCATACTGTATCTTTTGTTATAGTGTCTACAATTCATTGTATTGTTTATGGATTTCAATATATCAAATGTGTGTTCAAGTGTTAATTGCAAACAACTAAATTTTTTTTAAAAATAATTTCATTTCATTACTCATATGTTATGTACATCAACTAAATCACTAACCGGTAGAACAATTCTTTGAGTTACAAAAAACCTCCACAACCATCTTCTCTCGGATGACGCCCATTTCATTTTCTAACCAGTCGAACATATCCCTGTTCGCTGTCAGGTACTTTATCAATCTCAAAGTATGGGCACCACAGTTACCACTGCAATTCACCACATAAACAACCGTTAGAATTGAATGTTATTAAAACCGATTAGGATAGAATAAGATCTTTAAACAGTCATACCCTCTATCCTGTTGGGGCACACAGTCTCTAGACACAATGTTGAGTGGAAAGGGCTTATTCTGCAACGTGTACGTCATATCGCTCCTCCGTCTGCGACCGTGAAAATCCACCGCATGCAGCATCGACGGTAAAAAATATCTTAAGCAAAAGAGCTGCGTTTTCCTATGGTGAAATGGTACCTCCTGTCTGAACGGGTCCATCAGGTAAATACTCCCTGTTTTGAAGTCGACGCTGGCTAGTGCCCAATGCGTACGTCCAATGTTGCATGGAATCAAAACATGTAAGTGTTTCAACAAAGTGTTATCAATGGGAAATATATTTAAAATTCAAATTCAAATTCAAACAATGTAAATAAAACACTGACCACGTCAACTTCGTTCCATGGTTTGGTTCCTGCCGGGACCAATCCACGTACCATCTTCAGGTCATCAGCGGACAACTGATGCTTGAACAAAGACCAACTGCGGTGGGGTTTGTCGGCCCCACTTCCCATCAATCTCTCCCAGTCATTCAATAACCATGACTATACAAAGAAAATTTATAAAACGTTAGATAAAAGATGTACGAAACACATAAATAGATGTTCAAAAGCCGTACAAATTAAACACTTACATAGAACTGTGAATCCAGTATGTTGATCCTCGGACCGTAGACAGTGGAGTAATATCTCTGACGCTTCCGCAGAATATGCAAGTACGCGTCCATATGCTAACAATTTCAACATTTTGTACAATTTCAACATTTTGTATAGCATTCTACTATTTCAGAAACATCTTATACACAATGTTCAGGTAAGGACCATACCGTATCCTCTAACTCCATGATGTTGGTTTGAAATCGATGGAACCAAGGGACACCAACTGGCTCGAGTAGATCCACATCACGCCTGCATAATTGTTGAAGAAGTTAGATAAGAAAGTAGTTTTACTTAGCAGTTTCAAAATACAAAATAATTTTTGTAATATCTGCGATTATACTTACAATTCCCCAGTCGAGTTCCTCTTATAGGCTTGGTACGCCGCAAGGTGGTCAGGATCTGTCAATGCGTGGGGCGCCCATAAATGTGGTGGTTGTGGCCTAATCCTTGGCCTCTTCGGCCGAGAGGGGTCAGTGTATGGGGTCCGCTGCTGCCAACCTGCCCTGCGAACCTGATCCTGACTTTGAAGGGGTGGGGTAATCCGGTCTAGCTCAATGCGATCCACTGGATGGGTGAGCTGTAAGGAGGAACTCTGTCCCCTTGTATTGCCTCCAGAGGTGCGATGTGTTGAGGGACTATGTCCCCTTGTATCGTCTGTAGGGGTGCGCTGTAAGTTGGAACTATGTCTCCATCGATCGCCTGCAGGTGTAAGCTCTTTAGGTGCACTGAGACTGGGGATCTCTGTCCCTGTGGAATGAATGAAAGGGTGCTCTGCACCAGGATCGACCGGAGGGGTGTGCTGTAAGGAGGTGCTCTGTACCAGGTTCTGAGAATGAACAGTCTGGTCTGGTAAAACCTGCTGAGGTTCTTGCTCTATCTCCATAGGTGCTGTATCTGTACCACTAGTACCACGAGTAACCTCCTCTTGTGGTGTCACACCAGGCCCCTGCTGATCACCCTGATGACTACCTGTCCTCCCTCTGGGACTGAAGTCTCGGTGTCTGTCTTTGTCATCGAAAGGTGGGTCATCGAACCGTGTACCTCGAGTAAGGGAGTGCGACGTCGAACCCTGAAGCCCCCGAATCAAACCTAGCAACTCATGATGTTGTTGATCTCTCTTCTCATTACTCTTTCGCACCTCCTCTTGTAACTCGCGTAACGCATCCATCAGTTCAGTATACCGACGGTCCTGAAAGGATTTCGAAATTGTCAGTACTAAAACCGTTCACTCGATTGAAATTAAATAATACGGTAAAAAGAATTATACGTATCTCTGCTTGCCCTCCAACGCCTCCTCGTGAGTCATCTCCAGTTCGAGAGTCATCTCTAGTTCGAGGCTCTCAAGGTAACGTGAATCGAACCCGTCTAGTCCTCGCGAGACGAACATGACGACCGTCTGAGTCAGAACCCTCCGTATCACTGGGTTCGAAAGACAGACCCTCAGTGTCACTGGTTCTGACAGTTGTATATCATTCGGGGTCAGAGACGGGAACAGGTATATCACTGAGATCAGCATCATACAAACTGCCTCCCTGGGAAATACCCTCGAAGTACTGTTCAGCCCTCTCAGTTGCCGTCAGCACCAATTTCACCCTCGCAAACATCTGAAATTGCAATTAGACCATTGTAATTGTATATATACTAATAGTTATGAACATAATATATATATATATATAGATATTTACACTTTCGAGGAAAATGCTATTCAACTTCTCCCCCCTCGGTCGTGTACTCAACTCCTATTTTAGAATTCGGGGGGAGAGCTCGATTTCCCTCCGTTTCCCACATCCGCTGTTGCCAAGCTCGGGGATAACCTCGAAAGCAAATATCTACGAAACAGCTAAGAACGATAAGAATCCAATACAATATATCAGTCATATGAAAAAAATAACAAATTCAAAATTCTCACCAACAGGGCGTGCGTTAGCCTATATATGTTGTATGTCTCTGTGGTGTGTACATCAACGCCCTTTCGTCGCTGGCGATGTTCAAACCGCCTACGTCGACCATCCAACGCATGCTTGAAACCGTATATAGACCGCCTATACACGTGTGCACCCCACGGGAACGCATCAAAAGCGTCCAAGTCCTCAACTAGGCGAAACTGCCATACTGGAACTTTCTCTCTCTCGTCCAACCCCATCAGTATCCAGTTAAGCATATACAATAAGCATAGCTTAACCGCATCGTACTGTTCAGAAAAAACACCAATCCGTAGAACGGCTTTCAGCTTTGCATACTCAACCTCATCTCGACCCTCAAAGTACCGCTGGTGTATGCCATTCTCTACCATATCATAGGTCGACGTGTCAGGAAGTTCTCCGAACTTCAATCAGGTGATCAGACAAAGCTCAACCTTCGAGAACCGGACCGAATGCCTTCCTAACATAAATCTCATCTCATCTCATCTCATCTTCAGGCCCATATTGATGTAACTCGCGAATAAGCAACCGATGTACAATGCCAGCTGAAAACTTCATCCCACGATCCATCCGAAGGAGGTGTCCAAAACACGACTCAGTATACCGACGTCGTTCTTCGACCGCAAAATGTTCATGTACCTTGTTAAGTGCGTTGTCGATATCTGTAAGGTCATCAAAATGGTCATGTTGAGTTATTTTCCCCGAATACCTTTCTTCCTCTGGAGTTTTAAGCGAATCTTTTAGTTGACTCCTCATCTGCATATTGACATAAAAAATATATATAGTTAAATAAAATAAATAATATAAAAATGAAAGGTTTTGGACACTAAATGAAAAGTCTCGGACACTATATGAAAAGACTCGAAAACTATATGAAAAGGCTCGGACACTATATGAAAAGACTCGGAAACTATATGAAAGGCTCGGAGATTCTAATTCTAGAAACCTATTCATACTCCTTAAAAGGTTCGGATTACTATTTAAAAGTCTCGGACAATGTTTTAAAAGGCTCGGATCCTATTTTAAAAGTCTCGGAGCCAGTGTGAAAGGCTCGGAGATTCAAATTGCAGAAGCTTATATAAATTGCTTGTAAAAGGCTCGGATTACATATGACAAAGCTCGGAAAATGCTCGGAAAAGGCTCGGAAAAGGTTTTAAAAAGCTTGGAGATTCAAATTGCAGAAACCTATTCAAATTGCTAGGAAAATGCTCGAATTACATGTGAAAAGCTCGAAAAAGGCTTGAAAACCCAGAACTTCATCATGTTCAACAGAATTTTTTCATAAATTTAAACCCTAACCTAATCAAACAAACCTAATCAACAACAAATCAAATCAAATCTAATATACATGTCTAACGAAGATCCAACATCAAATGCACATAAAAGTTTCAACAACAAAAACGCGTGAGAAAATCATATCACCTTCTCGTCGACTTCAAGACTGTATCGCCTCCGCCGGTAGGTTTCCCGTGAGATTCAGTACTCAATTTCTTGCACCCAAGGTCTCTCTTTCCACTGTTTTCTCTCTCTCAACTTTTTTCTCTTCAGACGCAAAATGACAAAAATGAGGGTATTTTTATCTGGTCACCTAAATAGGTGTCTTTTAAACTTACATTAGTAAACCGGTGACATTCTCACAAAAGCCCTTCCAAATAGTAACAAAAAAATTTTGAACCCTATTCGAAATAGCAATTCAATAATCGTTTAACTTCATCTACACTTTCGAATTTATATGATTTCCAAGCTCTAACATTTCTTCAGTTACAAGTTCTTATGGCCTAGCTACAAACTATATTCTTATGGCTTCTTAATTTCATCACAAAAACTCTCGTTCGTAGCTGTTGGGTTTGCTTTAGCCAACAAAAACAAATTATCTCTCCGGCCAGTTTATATACATACAGACAATTCAATTAATGCTAGAAATACGGAGCATGAGTTGAGTTGATTAGAAGTTTAAATTTTGCTTGTTAATTGTTATTGCAATCAGCCATTGAGATGTACTATATATAAATCTGCAATTAATTTAATTAGAATTCACAATCTCAATCAATAGTACTGTAGGTGTGGCATGTGAGAGAGTATATCTAATCATGTCACTCGGTTAACGTCATCTTGTCTAGTGAATCTTATTATTATGCAAACACTTGGGATAAAAGTCTAAGGAGAAATTTATATTAAAAATATTTATAATAATTTTATAGTTGTTTTTTTTTTTTTTAATGAAATTTTATACTTGTTTTAAGATACACCGAGCATTGAATATCCTGATCATACTTTTGCCAAATAAACATTTTGCTAAAGAGTTCCTCTTATAAATATGCAAAGCTACCAAATTATTAGCAGGTTATGTGAATAGTATGCTTGTTCTTCTATATGACACAACTTGATTTTAAAATTATTATAATTTATTATAATTTCTCTATAGTTTGGTGTATTTTCCAAAATCCTCCTCTAGTTTCATTTTTCTTCAAAAACCTCCATATACGCAGTTTCAATGAATGTCCAAAAAACCAGCATTAAAAACAGAAGGGTAAAAAGATAAATTACTAAAGTAAAAAAAAAAAAAAAAAAAAAAAAAGAAGAAGCTATTTATCAAAATACTGTATTAAAATTAAATTAATGAAAAAACTATGACACCTTTGATCACTCCCCCTAATCATCAAAAGTAAAAACTCATCACAACATGACATTAATTTGGACCACATCCACATTTTGTTAAAATCAAAAGAAACGTGGGATCAAACAATAGATGTACGGTCCAGATATTTACTTCCATAACGGGAGATAATTACTCCTACAACCCGGAAAGAAAGCTCTCCACACATACTTGTAAAATGCGTATGGTAGGATTTAAACCCTCACCACTTATATAGAAGGGAGGTGCACTACCGGCTTTGCTATTAATCTAAATCTATGGATATAGAACAATTGCAATTTTTTATTTATTGAAAGAATAGAACAATATATTAAGATTGATCGTGATCATGATCATGAGTAACCATATTATATTAGGGTTTCATATTAAGGTTGTATATATGCAAATCCGGTTCAGTTTTGATGTGTCCTAGACTGTGCATGGTTCTTGTTCCAAATCACATGTACAATGATCCTTCGCTTTTTCAGAAAACAAGAACAAGAACAAGAACAAGAGTAATAGTAAGATCCTGAAAATTTATATATAAATATCCCAGCCAGAACCAGAAATTCTATGAAACATGATAGTTGGCTCTCTCCCCCTCTATATACAAAAAAAAAAAAAAAAAAAAGTATACTACACAGAGAAAACAACATTACACTCATAGACTCACTAATCACTGCTATATATATATACATATACGTACGTACATGAGTACAATGAACAAAAATACAATAGTAATAATATATATACAATATATATATATATATATATTATATAGCTAGCAAAAACCATCCTTGATATCCCTAGCTCCATGGATTTCTCTTTTTGTTGTAAGGATTAAACAAGTTATATATAAACAGTTTTAAATTACGGCGGGTAGCTCGTAATCGTAAATACTGACCTCCTGCTGAATCTGAGAATAACAACCATTATAAGAAATATTAGGGGATGGCTCCATATCTAAAAGCCATGATTCAACATCATAATTATCCCAAAAGCCCTTCTCTTGTTGTTGGTGTTGATGTTGTTGATTCATCAATATGAATTCAGAAATTATGTCCTGATCATGATCCAGCTGGCACTCGTAGTACATCTGATCATGATCATTATATGCTGACAACTGCTTCACTTCTTCTGTATAAGAAACTGGCTGCTGCATGTTGCAGCTGCTTGTTATATACTCATGATGAAACGAATCAACCGATGCATAATCAGACGACGCCGTGGTCTCCATGCAGCTATTGCTTTCATCTGTGTAGTGATCATCTGGATGATCAATATCTATAATATTGGAGACTTTATGATGATCATGATCATGATCTAGCAGCTGTGTTTCTGGTGATGGTAACGGTGATGATAACGATGATGATGAGAAAGAGATACTATCATCAGGATCAATAGCAGCAGCAGCATTGAGGCCAGTTAGTTGTTGAACAAGACTCTTGAAGGTGGAAGAGTCAGTGATGTAGACTTTTGGCCGCAAAACATTGATCAAGCTGTTGAATTGCTTTTTCTCATGGTGGTGATGTTGTTTATGGTGATTCTTAGATATTTTCATCACTGATTCTGGACTTTTTTTCTTTCCCATGTTTTCTTCCAAAACACTATCTTGTTTCAGCGGATTATCCCAGGCAGGACCCATATATGATATATATACTACATGTATACACAAGTTTAATGGATGGTTAGATGGATAACCAATGCTACCAAGATCAGTTGAGGGTTGTGCATGGAAAAACAAAACAAATTAACAAGTCACCATGCATTAACTAATAATTAAAGATGCTAAATATGATGTTGATCCTTCATTTAAATTTTGTTTGTTTATACAAATCCATACCCACCAAACAACCTCTCTCTTAATTTCAAAGCGTGCCGCGTCATGGGAAAATGCTAAGCTTTGTATTCACATAGCAGAGGACGTAGATGTTAGACTGTTAGTCAATTCTTATTAGCCTTTAATTCATCATTAACTATACATTTAATATGAGATAATGCACAATTATTATTATTATTATTATGGGTTAGAAGGGCATCTAAGGCACGCAGTTTACTATTCAGTTGTTCGTCTTTTTCTCCTCCAATAATTACTATTAGGTTACGAGCTAGATAGAAGAGAGACCACTGAAAACATATATATATATATATATATATCATGTTAAATATTCATGAATTAAATGTCCTTAATTAATTTTTCCAACTTTGTAAAATGAAAAACAAAAATTTACCGGACAAGCCTACAAGTCTATACAACATAAAACATAATATGACATGTCATACCTTCTCACGTAAGACTCTCGAAAAACAGATATCTAATTAAAATATATATATAAGAGAATAAGCCGGAGAGAAAAGCAAAATCATTTAAGTTTCGACAGCATAGGTTTCACCATTAACGGACAAATTTGGACGATTGATTAACAGTATTCATATTTCCAAAGGTTTATATATTTAATAACAGTTTGAGGAGTTGAAAACAATTATATATTTTGCCATTGAAGTTGACACACAAATAGTAAATTAACTACGAAATTGTTGGATAGTAACCAATAGTATTATGAAATTCAATGTTGGTTTTGGAATTGTATAGGGTGACGAGGTACATTAAAATTCAATCACAATCAATCAAGTTTGGCTTATTAGGCAGAAAATGATGTACACATTCCATGTGTGTAATTTTTTTTTTTCCAATTAAGGTCTACATCCTACAATGTTCAAATCAAGGTATCTACAAAATTTGGCAGTGGCTGTCTTGAGAAATCGAAAGGAAATTGTTAAATTTTTGTAGTGGAAGCTAGGAAGCTGTTGCCAGTCTGTTTGTGCCCATCTTCATCAGACAAATGCAGGCGCTCATATCATCCTTTAATTAATATCTATATATGAATCTGCAATTGACAACCCTACCTTAATTAAGATCATAAGAGATTATGATGATCTCCTAATTAAAATTAAGGAAAGGTTGTCCCGAGATTCATAGATTTATGGAAACTTCAAATGGGATACTTGTAGTTTAGACAAATGTTAATTAATCTTTGATCATTATATATCGACTCTTTTATCTTAAGATAAATATAAAGCTCATTCATTCTAATTATAATGGTAATGAGAGAGCCCTTTCATCAAATCTTCATTTGTATCCATCAAGTAACATTTAACAATCACTGGAATTTTCTAAACACATTTCATTTAAAAGAATTTACTGTGGCATTATGATTTATAAATCTAACTCATATAAACAATGGTAAAATTGAAAGAGCAGCAAGCATTACTAACAAAAAATAAACGAATTGTATTATGTGTTTTGGCACGGTGGATTCTCCAAAGCAAGAATTTGAGCAGGGACCTGGGCAACAAAACAATTAGCTCAACCTTTTGATGGGATGATGATTGTAAGATAAGATATATATCAAGTTAAGATATACCTCAAAGTCATCTCTTTATGAATTTTCCTCAATTCTCCAATCTAACTACATCATCCTAAATACAAATTCCTGGCAAAATCACTAGTTTACAGGGTCATCAAGGCTTCTGCGTTAAAGAAGACCCCACTTGAAGCATTAGAGGATATACAGGGCTGAACTCTTTGTCTCCTCTTGCCCTAACCTTGGCAGCATAATCATCCAGAGTTGCTTTAATACCTTTCCATATCTGATCCTCTCCTTGAGAATCTAGCCACAATGAGTACTGCACATGTGTAAGTCTATTTCTTTGCAGGGGTGACTGCAATTCATCAGGGCCCCGAGAGTAAAGATGGTGAAGTATAACACTTGGTGGCAGATCTTGAAGAAGAGGAGATGCTCCCAACTGACTTGTTTCCAAGAAGATAAGAGGTCTAAATGCTCTAAGGGCTCGATATGGTGCACCTAATTGTTCAACCGGGAAAAGGTTCTGCCCCACTGCTAATTCTAGCTCAGCCATGTCTCTAGCCATCCTCAGTTTCCCTGATTCAGACAGAGGTCTTGCAAGAGAAGCATGCCTAATGAAAAATATCAGAACCCGGGAAGCCATGCTTCGAACTAGCCTAGTGCATATGGTTTCTGCTCCTGCAGTGCTAGCATTTGCTGACGAAGGCAATAACCTAGACAGGAATTCACTACGGAAGTGAAGGATGCACGTCTGCAGCACATCCATATAAGGTGAAGCATTATTGTCCATATCAGCAGCATCCATGCCATGCACACCAAAGTTCTGGTCATGAATTTGCAAGATGCAAGACTCAAGGCGGTCAATCATTGCTTGGAATAAAGATGTAACTGAATCACAGGCAACTCCATATATTGCACCAAGGGAGGGAGACAACACATCTGCAGCAATAGCTGGCAGTCCTGTAATCATTGATGATATACGTGTATAAATTTCTTGCAGATGTTGACACAATGCAAAGTTCTTGATCTGTGCTGAAGTTGCAGGTCCTGTTATCTGGCGTGCTTCAGGACCAGTAGATATCTGCCATCAAAATGTAATTTTATTTTTTAAAATAAAATTTCACACAACAATCACAAGCACGAATGTCGGAAAAGCATAGAAGCAGCATCCTTGGAATAATTAAATCACTTTAGCCTGTCAGAAAATAAGCTTCAGAGTGAATATCTAAAGTTTTATACAATTTCCTACATGAAAAATAGACATGTTAAAGTTCAATAGATTGGTCAAACTGTTTAGCTTGGCTATCTAGATTTATAGGAAATAATCTCCATGACACTTCTGATTTTCTATATCTCCCAACAAATATCCATCCTTATATTTCATGAGAAAATAATAAAATGAAAACCTAAAACTAAAATAAATTAACAACAAAGATCATTTGAAAGATGAAATGTACACATGTGGCACACAAATCTTAATTTTTTTTCCCTTGATTTGTAGTGATACGCTGCTATAAAGGAGGGAAAAGATGAATAAACAGGATTAGTTCTGGTTAAAGAATGAAATCTCATTAAAATAACCCATATCCACTTCATCCTTCAAAATCAGCATATACTGTTATCTGATAAAATAGGATTTATTAAGATGGTATTTTCCTATCGTATGTTGAACTTAAGACATCATTCTCAATGATAACTTGGATATCTGGGATTCAAATCTCTATTTACAAACATTCCAGCACCTGTTTTTACTGTGTTTGACAAAGAAATACCTGGTATTCAGCTCGTTCTGCTAACAGGATCATAACCTTGCCAATTTCGTGCAATACAAGAAGAGTCAAACGTCCATCCAAATGAACAGCCTCAATTTCTTCCTGGATGCGTGATATAATTCTTGAGATTTGTTCTTTGGAAGGAACGCTTCCACGGCTAGACACTGGGAATACAGTATTCACAAGATCAGAGAGTCGACTTAAGCAGAGAGCCAAGAAAGCTGTCTGGAATATATCAATAGCAGCAACCATCTGATCTTTTCCTTCCAAACTGATAGCTGGTAAAACCCCTTTGACATTTGTATCACGAGAAATTCTTTCAAGGAGATTCTCTATCGTGGTTAGGAGTTTTGGATACCCCATAGTAAATATCTCTTTGACAAAACTTGATGCTGTGAATGCAGACTTCATTTGGTTTGCAAAAGCCTTCACAAGTGCCTCCCAAACTCGATCAGTTAACATGGGATCACCTTCCTGATGACAGTAACAGCTAATGTAAATAGTTAAAAAGAAAGGGAATAAAGTTGAAGGAAATTAACAATATGGCAATGATGAATGATCCACAAAAATAGCACAGCACAATCAAACAGGTGCAAGGGATTTTATGAAAGCACTTGATAGAAGTCAAACAGAAAATGCACTGTTAAAAAAGAAAAAAGAAATAAAAAAAATAACCCTAATATATTCAAAAATAAATAAATTGAAAATTAACAAACATACCAGCAGACTGATCACTAAATTAAAAAAGACTTACTTTGACTCTAAACAGAGATTATTTAACTTTAAGAAAATAGATGGTAAGTAAAAGGAAAACTAGATACTGGTTAATTTGCTCTCCTGCAAAACTAGGGATGAGAGAGTATATTTCACAGACGCATTTAAACAATTAAATTTTGATATGAATATGTTATACACATTCAGATCAAAAAATTTGGATACAGTAAGACTAAGAGCCCTGTTCCTTGATCATTTCATCACTACCTTCTCTGTTTTTTTCTTTCTCAACCTCCCAAACAACAAGGTCCTTCTGTTCCTTAATATCAACACCTTCAAAAGGCGCTTCTTATCATAAAGGAAATTAATATGTTAGGACCAAACCTTACATTCAATTGCTGATCCTTATTTGATCTGAAATTAGATATTGTATTTCCTAGCACAGTTGAAGAAATTGAAGAATGGTTAGACACATTGGCTGAAAAACTAGAATTGCTTCCAATCTTTACAATTGATCATTTTGCAATTATAATTGCCAAAAAGCTTGTTACTTCAATGCAACTTTGAAAAAGGCTTCTATGCAAATCTTCCCACTTTGATATGCATATCCAAGAATATTCAAGTCGAAAGTATTTAAACCCGAGGCAATCAACGATTTCAAATCTTTCCTACACATGTCAATTAAGTATCTTCATCCCATGTGCCAAACATAATGCTAGCTCGTACACCATATTCCTTTTGGTTTACAACTAGTATACTCTTCCATGCAAATGCACTTTAGCTCAAATAAGTAAACTTAATATGTATTTACTGCATGTAATAGGTGTAACAAAGAGCATGGTCCATTATGTTTTGTTTACAAAAAAATGTTGTTTATAAGAGAACCGACTGCTTTAGCCCATTATTAATCGTATTCCAGTATATTAGGCTTGATGCACCTTAGTTACACTATTAGTGTAAGATGGGAATGAGTTTTTTTCATTATGTGTCAGTCTAGTATGACTTCTAGATGTATTAGAATCCTATATCGATTAGGATCTTTGAAGCACGGACACTCTAAAAATGTTCTGGGGTGCGTGTCGGACACGTGTCTGACACGGCAAAAAGCGTGTCGGTTGACTTTTTCGGCGGTCAACGAGGGGGACATAGGGGGGTCACGTGGGGGACACGGTGGGACATGGTCAAGACACGGCAAGGGCCTTTTTGCAATTATTTTTTGAAAAAATGGGTTCAAATTATGATTTTTAAAAATATTAGGGGTCAAATCAAAAATTTTCAAAATTATAATTTTTGGGTTTTATAACTTCTGGTATCATCATCCTACAGCCGATTGAAAAAATTGGAAAAACACTAAAATAGAGATATGAGGATTAGAGGAGAGAAGAGAAGAAAAGAGGAAGAAGAAGAAGAAAAATTATAATTCTAGAAACTTGTTACTTGTGTTTTATTGAATCATTTTTTATATATTATTATTTTTTAAATATAAAAATATATTATTTTAATTGCCGTGTCACCGTGTTGTACTGTGTCATGTCGCCGTGTCCATGTCCGTGTCCGTGCAACATAGATTAGGATATGAGTAACTTATTAACAAGGGAGAGGCCAGGGGTTCCATATCAATTAAAGCGAGGGAGTAGGAACCCTTTAATTATAAGTTGCTAACTTGAATCTTAACCCATAAAGGATCTAATTCAAATAGGAATCATACTAGGCCCACACATAATATAAAAGTCCATACCTAGTTTTATACTAATACTGTATTTTTACATTAATAGTGTAACTAAGGTGCATCCAGCACAATGAAACAATATTGATCACAATATATAATGAGTCCAACTAGTCAACTCTCCTATAAACAGCATACAAATCAATACATTTTTTTTCACAAATACAATACAATACATAGTGGATTGTTGTTCACTGAAATAAATTTTTCTTACATAAGATACATATTTTGGATTGTTTTCATTTCTTCGTCCATGTCCTAACTTCTTCTGAATCACTCCTATTACTCCTATTATATAGTTTTGGATGTTTAATCCCAAATATCTTGTTGTCCCTTAATTTTGGCCTCGATAATATATTAATATGTGATGCTCAAACTTCACTCATATCGAATCAATGTATCTAATCCTTAGATTACAATCCAAAGAAGTAGGCACATCTAGTTTGTCACCGTCATGAAACCATGTCTCTCAAAATTTCTAAATTATAAGATTAAAACTCACCTCTAAAAGTAAGAGCAACCACCTAGACATGAAACATAGGGTTAATTTCTTAAATGTCCAAGAAAGGAATAGGAGCAATGTAGACAAGCATTGAGGATAAACTCAGACCAGAATTGTAAGACTCCAAGGTTTGAAAAAAGGCTTGTAGTCTTGATAAAAGGCACCAAACTTAGTACTTAACATTTATCACAATGGCAATCAAAGAACAACTATAAAAATCAATGGTTCAAAGATGATATAGGATAAGCTTTGAATTTACTAATTAAGTTTATTATACAATCAAAAATTGGTGAGCTAAAATAACAAGAACCAATTCTTATAATGATGGTGTAGAAAATACTGTGACAAGCAGAACCATCGACAATAACATGAACAGTTCCACAGTAAGAAGAAAGAACTATGACAGAAAATCAGTCTAAAAGAACCACAATATGCTCTTGAATTTTACTAATCAACTCTATAATCCTAAAACCATATGAGTATATGTATAGACTTTAGTCTTACTACCTATCATAACATGTCTAGGATTTCTAATCCCCAAAGAATTAGAAGTTCATTACAGCAAACTTAATCTTAATTAATAGAAGATCATATCAAACAACTAACTATCAACCTCAACTTAGCTCACTATAATGCCGAATGAACCATAATAACAAACTGATATAAAATTTATTAATAACCACTGCATTAATTAAAATTAACATTGGACAAAAACATATAAAAACTCCAATAAATACCAAGAACACTTTCCATTAGAATAAAAAGGCTTATTGTTGTTGCAAAACTTGTGAGTTTAGCTGTAGGCTTCTGAACAGGATATTTCTTCTCTAACCTAATCATGATATAGATTTCGCATTGTACTCTTCATATACCCATTCATAGTTTTACTAGTAGCCAGCAAGCAGGTCATTGCATTACCAAGCAAGACAAACAAAATGAATGCTTTTTCAACATGTAGAGAGGCACCACAACTAACCCAAACAATAGTAGTAAGGCTTATTTAGTATGAATTTTAGTCTTCTCGTGTTCCAAATAACTATGTAATAGAGAAAAAGGTTCAGTTTATTCACTATATACGAACATCCCGTTTATCAAGTTACATTCCCCTCCTCGGATGAATAACTCAATAACCTCATAAAGCAGTGAAACACAGCCTTTCTACTCTTTCATGATATTGTCTCAAAACAAAGAAATATAACACTAAAAATGCCAACCACAGTTCACGCCATGGCAAATCTAAGCGACTAAACATACTATAACAACCCAATTACTCAAAACATAAAAATTTGAAAAGCATTACCTGAATAACCTCATCAAGGAGCAAGACATGAGTAAAGGGGTCCCTCTTCTTGGACAAGACCCTCTGCAAGTGCCAAACGGCTACAACAATGGAATGCAACTGATCCATACAAGTCCCCATCCGCTGCCACAACCCTTCCCTCGCCTTCACTCCTCCTCCAATCTGCGGAGTCCCCGTCCCTCTTATCCCTCCTGGTCCGAATCCGACACCGCCACTCCCACCAGTAATGGCCTTCATATCCAAGGCCACACTAACGCTCTTCACACCCATGTTCTTATACTTGTTAACCAAATGCTCCACAGTGACCTTCAACTCCCCCAAATTGTAAAACACTTGCAATCCAGTGCCGACTTGGGCCTGGTTCAAACCTTCCATTCCTCCTTCTAGAACTTTCATGGCTCCTTTTCGCAATTTCTCTCCTACTTCTTTCACGTAAAACAGCTCCTCGTCCATCACATCGATGCCGTTCAGCTCGTATTCCTTGCACATTGTGATTATCTCGCAATGGAGTTGCGCTGCTTTCGCCAGATCTAGCTTCTCCGGCTCTGATTCCGACGCCGATATGAGATCGCGGAGCTTTTTGGACAGCCTGAGAGCGCGGATCGTGTGCTGGAGGAGCTCTGTGGTGTGGTGAAGATTGGAGAGTTGTAGGGTTTTTGATTTGATGGATTTGTAAGGGTCGGAGAGCTCGGATCGGACGCGGCGGACGGACGACTGGAGGGAGGAGATGGCGGATCGGACGGTTGAGAGGGCGTGTTCGGCGTGGTTGAGAGAGGAGAGCTGGTTTAGGAGGTCGGTGTGGCGGGAGAGGACCTCGGAGCGGAGCTGGTTCTCGAGGAGGCGGATGGCGTGGTGGAGTTGCTCGGCGGTGGAGGCGGGGGAGCCGGAGGAGAGTGCGGCGGAGGAGAAGGAGGTGGAAGAGAAGGAGGGGGAGAGGAAGACGGAGAGGGTGGGGTCGGCGGCGATTGCGTCCAAGGGAGAGGTGTTTGTTGTTGTTGGTGTTATTGCTGTTGCTGAAGAGGGGATTTTCAAGCTGGAGAAACGCTGGAGAGGGGAGGAGCCGGAAGAGATGGGAGATCTCTGAACTGCTGCCGGTGATGCCATTGAAGAGTTGTGTTTTGTTTTCTCTGCAACTTTTTTCGACTCATCACTCATGATCTGTAACTTAGAGCTCGTTTGGTGCTTTTGAAAAACCTCTGTTTGTAAACCTCTATTCGTAAAACGTCCGCTTGCAATTGATCTACCAGAAATACGGTTATTGAAAAAAAAAATTACAGTTATTGGTTGATAGACTTAAAAATAAATAAATAAATCTATCTAGTAACAAAACTCAAATAAATAAATAAATAAATAAATAAAAATAAATAAAAAAGTGTGTAAAGTTTTTAAGTGCAGTGAAGTGGAAATGGTGGAAACTATCACCTTTTCCAACTCATTTGGTGACTCTATGACTGGTTTAATAATTTAAGTTTAAAATACACCTATTATGGTGAACTACCAAAATTGCCCTTAGATAATCATTTATGTTATTCTGTTTGTCTGGCTCTTTGTCCACACTTCCAACAAAAACGATAACGGGGTTACTCTCTCTCTCTCTCTCTCTCTCTCTCTCTCACAATACAAATAGAAGTTCAAGATCCAAACAACTGGACGTGCTTCATTACAACAAGGTAATATTTCGTGCAAATACTTCTTTTCATTTGTTCACATTTTCATTGTGACAATTGTGGATCTCCGAGACTTTGTCACCTTTTTCCGAGCCTTTTTAAAAATCACTAATCGAGCCTTTTCATGTCTTCTCTGAGCCTTTTCATGTTTTGTCCAAGCCTTTTCATGTCTGCTCCGAGCCTTTTCAAAAATCAGTAATTGAGCCTTTTGAAGTCTTCTCCGAGTTTTTTCATGTCTTCTCCGTGACTTTTCAAAAATCACTAATCGAGCCTTTTCAAGTCTTCTCCGAGTCTTTTCAAGTATTCTCCGAGCTTTTTCATGTCTTGTCCAAGCCTTTTCAAGTATTCTCCGAGACTTTTAAAAAATAACTATTCGAGCATTTTCAAGTCTTCTCCTTTTTCATGAGCTTTTTCATGTCTTCTCCGAAACTTTTCAAAAATCACTAATTGAGCCTTTTCAAGTCTTCTCCGAGCTTTTTCAAGTCTTCTCCGAGCTTTTTCAAGTCTTCTCCGAGCTTTTTCATGTCTTGTCCGAGCTTTTTCAAGTCTTCTCCGAGCCTTTTGAAGTCTTCTCCGAGACTTTTAAAAAATAACTATTCGAGCATTTTCAAGTCTTCTCCGAGCTTTTTCATGTCTTCTCCGAGACTTTTCAAAAATCACTAATCGAGCCTTTTCAAGTATTCTCCGAGCCTTTTCAAGTATTCTCCGAGCCTTTTCAAGTCTTCTCCGACCTTTTTCATGTCTTCTCCGAGACTTTTCAACGAGCCTTTTCAAGTATTCTCCGAGCCTTTTCAAGTCTTCTCCGACCTTTTTCATGTCTTCTCCGAGACTTTTCAAAAATCACTAATCGAGCATTTTCAAGTCCTCTCCGAGCCTTTTCATGTCTTCTTAAAAATCACTAATCAAGACTTTTCATGTCTTCTTCGAGCCTTTTCAATATCATCTCCGAGACTTTTCAAAAATCACTAATCGAGCCTTTTCAAGTCTTCTCCGAGACGTTTCAAGTCATCTCCGAGACTTTTCAAATAATCACTAATCGAGCCTTATTAGGTCTACTCCGAGACTTTTTATTGAATTACTAATCGAGTCTTTTAAAGTCTTTTCCGAGACCAAAAATGTCTTTTTCAAGACTTTCATGTATTCTTCGAGACTTTGCTAGTGTTCTCCGAGCCTTTTAAATATCCTCACCCGAGCCTTTGTAAATGTAATTTTTGAAAATATTTTGTACTCCTGAGTTTTTATTAATAGTTTTGATTAATTTGACAGCATCATGAATCGGGTTAGAATAGTAATATCTTACAACGGTCAATGGGAGCAACTACCCGACGGAAGTCAGAGGTTTGTTGGATCCGATAACCAGGGAATGTATGTGTCAAAGAATATGACTTACGAAGAATTGGTGGCGATCGTGCATACCATTGTGAAGTATGATGTAAACAAATTCAATGTTGATCTGGCATCAGTATCAATCGTTCCTGGCAGTACATGTCGTACATTTATAAGAAATAACGATGATGTTCAGTTTATGCTAGGGGAAGATCGGGTGATCCCTCAAGTATGTGTAAGTCTAACTCAGAGGACACCTGGAGATGTGATAGGGAATGATATTCCTCCTCTTGAAAATACCCAACAATTTGGATCCTTTAGCGGTAGCAACCAACTGTATCCCCAAAGGAGTTTCGCCGAAAGTGGGGAAAACATGTGTGGTGTCCCACCGGTAGCGGTTGACCAAGTAGTTGAACCTCAATTTGGCGATGTGTTTGGTTGTCGAATTGAGCAGTACAATGAGATGAACAATTACCCGAACCATGAGGTGGATAATGAGGCAAATAATGAACAGGTAGATGATCTAGAAAATGTGGATGAAGAGCGTACACAAATTCAAACACAAGGAAGACATGTACAAGGAGTTAGTTGCACTGTACCAAATATGCCTGGGACTTCCGAGGTCCGACATAATATAACTGTATCTGATTCTGATAATACGATAACGTGGGTTATTCCCGGAGCAGATTCATACTCGTTTGGTATTGGTAGAAGCAGCACCTTGGCAACGCAAGAACTTAAATGCATGATTTATAAAGGTCAATTTTTCCCGAGTAAAAAGGATTTGAAGAGGCTAGTTGACCTTTTTTCAATGCGGGAGAACTTTGAATGGAAGGTGAAAAGGTCTAATAAGACAACGTTACATCTAGTTTGCATCATTGACAATTGTACGTGGAAATTAAGAGCGGTGAGGAGAGATGAAGGGACTTACTTCCAAGTCAGAAGTTTTGTCAACCAACACAGTTGTCCTTTGGAGGAGGTTCACCGTCGCCTCCGATAAGCTAGTGCAGTCATAATCGGAGAAGTCATTGCACCTAGACTTCAACAACATGATGGTCGTCTCATGCGTCCGAAGGACATAATCGCCGATATGAAAACAATGTATGGCATCCAAGTCATGTACAGTAAGGCACATGATGCCTTGCAATATGCATTGTCCTTGACCTATGGAACGCATGAAGAAAGTTTCAAATTGTTACCATCGTTTGCGTACGTTTTGGAACAGCAAAATCCTGGCACAATCACCGACTTACAATGCGCAGACGATGATACATTTTTGTACTTTTTCATGTCGTTAGGGTCCTCAATTAGAGGTTTTTGGAGGTGTATGCGTCCTGTGATTGCAGTTGATGGTACCCATTTAAAGGAAAGATTCGGGGGTACAATGTTTGTTGCAACTGCACAAGATGGAAACGAACAGGTGTATCCAATTGCTTTTGGGTTCGGTGACTCAGAAAACAACCTTTCATGGGAGTGGTTTTTGGAATGCTTGAGGGGTGCCCTTGGTCATATAGATGATCTGGTTTTCATTTCCGATCGCCATGCAAGCATTGAAGCGGGGATTTCTAAAGTGTTCCCTTATGCAACCCATACTATATGTTGCTGGCATTTTGGTGAAAATATGAAGAAGCGATTCCACAGAAAGGATGTTGCCGACATAATGGATTCAGCAGCTAGGACGTACAGTGAATTCAATTATAACAGGCACATGGAGGAGTTACATAGGCTGCACAAGGGTGCATTCGAATATGCCATTGCTGCCGGTCCACACAAGTGGTCTCGCGTACACTGTCCCCAAAGAAGGTACAGGCTGATGACCACAAATGTTGCTGAATGCATAAACTCATGCCTAAAATTCGCACGGCAACTGCCAATGATGACACTGGCGGAGTTCATTAGGAATATGCTACAAAAGTGGTTTCACGATCGTCATGCAGCTGCACGGTCCATGCGTCATCAACTGACCGACGCAGCACATCTTGTGATCCTAAAACGTGTCGAGAAGTGCAATTATATGACCGTAAATCCAGTTGACTGGAACATATTCTCCGTCAAATTGAAGGGAAACCAATGGACGGTTAACTTACACTTGAAGACTTGCACATGTAACAAATTCCAAATGGACCATTTCCCATGTTCTCATGCACTCGCAGCGGCAAGGTACATGAGATGTTACAGTTAACGATTTATATTATTTGGGTTCGTGAATCTCATTGTTTTCATTGTTGTAGGGAGCGAAACTTGGATTTCACATCTCTGTGTGCGGACTACTACAAGAGAGAGACACTTATTGATGCATACTCGGTTCCTATTATGCCTGTTGGCCATCCTTCTTCATGGGTAGTGCCATCCGACATCGCATCTCGGGTGGTTTTAAATCCAAAGTGGAAGAGACAATCAGGTCGCCCGATGGAGGGTCGACATGCCTCGTCTTCGGAGAGGACAACCACACAGTCGTGTAGAAGATGTGGACAATCAGGACATAATAGCAGGCGGTGCTCCAACCCACCGATGGTTAATGAAGGTCCCAGCATAAGTGTTCCCGATGAATACTGTCGCAAGTGCAGCATCTGTCATTCAATTGGACACAATAAACAAACGTGCCCTAAGAAAGACTCTACCGTGGAATGAATGGAGCCGTCGAGGAAGGCGATCAAACATAACAAGGCAATACAAGAGGAACATGTCTCCAACTTGATGTCTTCCAACATCGTCCAGACATTGGGAACCATGCTCGATACAGTTGTGTTATGAGACCGTTGGTTATTATGCTTTTTTATGTTGAACTATTATGATATATTTATTGGTTGTTCGTTTAATGCCATACTGTATCTTTTGTTATAGTGTCTACAATTCATTGTATTGTTTATGGATTTCAATATATCAAATGTGTGTTCAAGTGTTAATTGCAAACAACTAAAAATTTTTTAAAAATAATTTCATTTCATTACTCAAATGTTATGTACATCAACTAAATCACTAACTGGAATACCAATCCTTTGAGTTACAAAAAACCTCCACAGCCATCTTCTCTCGGATGGTGCCCATTTCGTTTTCTGACCAGTCGAACGTATCCCTGTTCGCTGCCAGGTACTCTATCAATCTCAAAGTATGGGCACCACAGTTACCACTGCAATTCACCACATAAACAACTGTTAGAATTGAATGCTATTAAAACCGATTAGGATAGAATAAGATCTTTAAACAGTCATACCCTCTATCCTGTTAGGGCATACGGTCTCTAGACACAATGTTGAGTGGAAAGGGCTTATTCTGCAATGTATACGTCATATCGCCCATTCGTTTGCGACCGTGAAATTCCACCGCATACAGCATCGACGGTAAAAAATATCGTAAGCAAGCGAGCTGCGTTTTCCTATGGCGAAATGGTACCTCCTGTCTAAACGGGTCCATCAGGTAAATACTCCTTGTTGTGAGGTCGACGCTGGCTAGTGCCCAATGCCTACGTCCAAGGTTGTTAGGAATCAAAACCTATATATGTTTCAACAAAGTGTTATCAGTGGGAAATTTATTTAAAATTCAATTTCAAACAATGTAAATAAAACACTGACCACGTCAACTTCGTTCCATGGTTTGGTTCCTGCCGGGACCAATCCACGTACCACCGCAAGGTCCTCAGCGGACCTCTGATGCTTGAACATAGATCAACTGCGGCGGGGTTTGTCGGCCCCACTTCCCATCAATCTCTCCCAGTCATTCAATAACCATGACTGTACAAAGAAAATTTATAAAACGTTAGATAAAAGATGTACGAAACACATAAATAGATGTTCAAAAGCCGTACAAATTAAACACTTATATAGAACTGTGAATCCAGTATGTTGATCCTCGGACCGTAGACAGTGGAGTAATATCTCTGACGCTTCCGCAGAATATGCAAGTACGCGTCCATATGCTGACAATTTCAACATTTTGTATTGTTAGCATTCTACTATTTCAGAAACATCTTATACACAATGTTCAGGTAAGGACCATACCGTATCCTTCAACTCCATGATGTTGGTTTGAAATCGATGGAACCAAGGGACACCAACTGGCTCGAATAGATCCACATCACGCCTGCATAATTGTTGAAGAAGTTATATGAGAAAGTAGTTTTACTTAGCAGTTTCAAAATACAAAATAATTTTTGTAATATCTGCGATTATACTTACAATTCCCCAGTCGAGTTCCTCTTATAGGCTTGGTACGCCGCAAGGTGGTCAGGATCTATCAATGCGTGGGGCGCCCATACATGTGGTGGTTGTGGCCTAATCCTTGGCCTCTTCGGCCAAGAGGGGTCAGTGTATGGGGTCCGCTGCTGCCAACCTGCCCTGTGAACCCGATCCTGACGTTGAAAGGGTGGGGTAATCCGGTCCAGCTCAATGTGATCCACTGGATGGCTGAGTTGTAAGGAGGAACTCTGTCCCCGTGTATTGCCTCCAGAGGTGCGAAGTGTTGACGGACTATGTCCCCTTGTATCGCCTGTAGGGGTGCGCTGTACGTTGGAACTATGTCGCCGTCGATCGCCTGCAGGTGTAAGCTCTTTGGGTGCACTGAGACTGGGGATCTCTGTCTCTGTGGAATAAATGAAGGGGTGATCTGCATCAGGATCGACCAGAGGGGTGTGCTGAAGGAGGTGCTCTGTACCAGTTCTTGAGAATGAACAGGCTGGTCTGGTAAAACCTGCTGAGGTTCTTCCTCTATCTCCATAGGTGCTGTATCTGTACCACTAGTACCACGAGTAACCTCCTCTCGTGGTGTCACACCAGGCCTTTGCTGATCACCCTGATGACTACATGTCCTCCCTCTAGGACTGAAGTCTCGGTATCCGTCTGGGTCATCGAAGGGTGGGTCATCGAAGGGTGGGTCATCGAACCGTGTACCTCTAGTACGGGCGTGCGACGTCGAACCCTGAAGCCCCAGAATCAAATCTAGCAACTCATGATGCTGTTGATCTCGTTTCTCATTACTCTTTCGCACCTCCTCCTATAACTCGCGTAACGCATCCACTAGTTCAGTATACCGACGGTCCTGAAAGGATTTCGAAATCGTCAGTACTAAAATCATTCACTCAATTGAAATTAAATAATACGGTAAAAAGAATTATACGTACCTCTGCTTGCCCTCCAATGCCTCCTCGTGAATCATCTCCAGTTCGAGAGTCATCTCTAGTTCGAGGCTCTCTAGGCAACGTGAATCGAGCCCGCCTAGTCCTCGCGAGACGAATATGACGACCGTCCGAGTCAGAACCCTCCGTATCACTGGGTTCGAAAGACGGACCCTCAGTGTCACTGGTTCCAGCAGTTGTATATCGTTCGGGGTCAGAGACGGGAACATGTATATCACCGAGATCAGCATCATACAAACTGCCTCCCTGGGAAATGCCCTTGAAGTACCGTTCAGCCCTCTCAGTTGCCGTCGGCACCAATTTCACCCTCGCAAACATCTGAAATTGCAGTTAGACCATTGTAATTGTATACATACTAATAGTTATGAACATAAAAAAAATATATATATATAGATATTTACACTTTCAAGGAAAATGTTATTCAACTTCTCCCCCCTCGGTCGCGTACTCAACTCCCATTTTAGAATTCGGGGGGAGAGCTCGATTTCCCTCCGCTTCCCACATCCGCTGTTGCCAAGCTCGGGGATAACCTCGAAAGCAAATATCTACAAAACAGCTAAGAACGATAAGAATCCAATACAATACATAAGTCATATGAAAAAAATAACAAATTCAAAATTCTCACCAACAGGGCGTGCGTTAGCCCATATATGTTATATGTCTCCGTGGTGTGTACATCAACGCCCCTTTTGTCGCTGGTGTTGTTCAAACCGCCTACGTCGACCATCCAACGCATGCTTGAAACCGTATATAGACCGCTTATACACGTGTGCACCCCACGGGAACGCATCAAAAGCGTCCAAGTCCTCGACTAGGCGAAACTGCCATACTGGAACTTTCTCTCTCTCGTCCAACCCCATCAGTATCCAGTTAAGCATATACAATAAGCAAAGCTTAACCGCATCGTACTGCTCAGAAAAAACACCAATCCGTAGAACGGCTTTCAGCTTTGCATTCTCGACCTCATCTCGACCCTCAAAGTACCGCTGGTGTATGTCATTCTCTACCATATCATAGGTCGACGTGTTAGGAAGTTCTCCGAACTTCAATCAGGTGATTAGACAAAACTCAACTTTTGAGAACCGGACTGAATGCCTTCCTAACAAAAATCTCATCTCATCTCATCTTCAGGCCCATCATGATGCAACTCGCGAATAAGCAACCGATGTACAATGCCAGCTGAAAGCTTTATCCCACGATCCATCCGAAGGAGGTGTCCAAAACACGACTCAGTATACCGTCGTCGTTCTTCGATCGCAAGATGTTCAGGTACCTTGTTAAGTGCGTTGTCGATATCTGTAAGGTCATCAAAATGGTCATGTCGAGTTATTTTCCCCGAATACCTTTCTTCCTCTGGAGTTTTAAGCGAATCTTTTAGTTGATTCCTCCTCTGCATATTGACATAAAAAAAATATATCTAGTTAAATAAAATAAATAATATAAAAATGAAAGGTTTCGGACACTAAATGAAAAGTCTCGGACACTATATGAAAAGGCTCGAAAACTATATGAAAAGGCTCGAAAACTATATGAAAAGGCTCGGACACTATATGAAAAGGCTCGGAAACTATATGAAAAGGCTCGGACACTATATGAAAAGGCTCGGACAATATATGAAAAGGCTCGGAAACTATATGAAAAGGCTCGGAAACTATATGAAAAGGCTCGGAGACTATATGAAAAGCTCGGAGATTCTAATTCTAGAAACCTATTCAAATTCCTTAAAAGGCTCGGACAATGTTTTAAAAGGCTCGGATCCTATTTTAAAAGTCTCGGAGCCAGTGTGAAAGGCTCGGAGATTCAAATTGCAGAAGCTTATTTAAATTGCTTGTAAAAGGCTCGGATTATATATGACAAGGCTCGGAAAAGGCTCGGAAAATGTTTTAAAAGGCTCGGAGATTCAAATAGCAGAAACCTATTCAAATTGCTCGGAAAAGGCTCGGATTACATGTGAAAAGCTCGGAAAAGGCTCGAAAACCCATAACTTCATCGTGTTCAACAGAATTTTTTTCATAAATTTAAACCCTAACCTAATCAAACAAACCTAATCAACAACAAATCAAATCAAATCTAATATACATGTCTAACGAACATCCAACATCAAACGCATATAAAAGTTTCAACAACAAAAACGCGTCAGAAAATCATATCACCTTCTCGTCGATTTCAAGACTGTATCGCCACCGCCGGCAGGTTTTCCGTGAGATTTAGTACCGGATTTCTTGCACCCAAGGTCTCTCTTTCCACTGTTCTCTCTCTCTCAACTTTTTTCTCTTCAGACGCAAAGTGACAAGAATGAGGGTATTTTTGTCTGGTCACCTAAATAGGTGCCTTTTAAACTTACATTAGTAAACCGGTGACATTCTCACAAAAACCCCTCCAAATAGTGATAAAAAAATTTTAAACCCTCGTATTAATGACATGCATACACGATAAATAATCAATATTTGGGTACATAGAATTTTAACTCTAAACAAATAATGACTGGAGATGGCCACACGTTATCCGACATCCATCTTCCGGGCAAAAGCATTGTCATTCTTTTGACAAATAACTTAACTGAAAAGAAAACCAGAAATTTTAGTCATTTGAAATTGATTGACACAATTGTCAAAATTTAATAAGCAAAATGTTATTGAACAACTAATTATATTAATGTGATGTAACACATAGCGATTAGATGGAATAACATGTGATTATTTGTTAAAAAAGTAATTGTATATTATTTAGTGTGATCAATCAATTACGAGCATTTGTGTACCTTCTTTTTATTTATTTTATTTTTTTATGGCTATAAAACAAAAAGTTCAACAAAACAATATCATTCTTTAAAAAAATAAAAAATAAAAAAATAAAAATAAAAAATAAAAAAATAAAAAATAAAAAAGAATCACGTTGAATGTTTAAAGAGAAGGCTAAACTTTTCTTCATCGTTCCCGCATTTTGTATCAAAGGAGGGACAACCTTAGGTTGAGGGATTGAAACATCTCTCTTCGCATTATTGAGTGAATGCCGAGAAAACTGTATGGCTAAATATAGATTATGTTAACACCAAAGTTGTAGAGTTTCACAGAAGGAGGAGAGTACGGACGTACGGTTAAGACTTAAGACAATAGCTTCCATCCGTCTATGTCTTTTATTGAACTATGTTATGATGTCACTTAGGATCCGTTTGGTGCGCGAGATTGAATTGGACTATTTCATAGGATTGAATTGGATTAAGATGAGACTGAGATTGGATAAGATTAGATTAGATTGGATTGGACTAAATTAATACTATATTATGTTTGGAGAAACATGGGACTTGACTGAATTAATACCACGTTTTGTTTGGATGTAACATAGGACTGAATTAAATATAATAATTTTTTTAAGAGAAAAATCATTATTTTAATTTTCATCTCTATCTCTTTCTCTCCTCTATTAACTCACTTCCTCTCTCCTCTTTACCAGACTCACTCTCTCCTCCGTTGACTCAATTTCTTCGCTCATCAAACTCCTCTCTTTGTCTCCTCTCTTCTCTACTTCGTTTTCACTCATCTCTTCTTTCTTTTCATTTTCTTTCATTTTCTTGGTAACCAAACACATGATGCCCTCCATGGAAATGATTTTTGTGGTGGTTTGGTAGGATGCGCCATCTCCTATAACGCACGATCTACTCTGTTATTTGTTTTTTTTTTTTTAAATTTCTTTTTTCTTTTCTTAATTGGGTGGTCTAGTTCAATTTTTTTTTTTTTCATTTTTGTTTTGTATATATATATATATTTTTGTAATTTTTGGTGGTGGTGGCGACGACGATGGTGCTGGGTGGCGGCGGTGGCAGTGATAGTCTTGAAGATCTGGGTTTGTTTGTTGAATGATGATGAGAAACCGGTGATCAAATGAGTTGGCGTGGGTTGGTGAAAATAATCCTAGGACAAATAAAGACAGGGTGGGTGGTGGGTTTATTTAGTCCCATAATCATGAGACTAAATTTGCTTCTGAGATTAGTAATCTCATATCCGAAACAATGTCAAACACCGGACTGGGACTAAAATAGTTCAATCTCAGTCTAATCCTACGTGCCAAACACGCACTTAGAGAAGGAAGTAAAGTGTTTTTGGAGTAGATGCGTCTCCTCCATTCCTTTTTCTTTTTTTCCTAGCTTCATCTTTTTTAATGTTTTACGTAATTACTTACGAGATTAGAATCCCCTCCTAAGCTCTACCTAAGCTTTTGATGATTTGGCAATTGAAAGAATAAATCGTCTAGATTCATTTAATAAATTTTTCACTTGAAAAAATTTCAACACACTGCCGCTTCAAATATCTTTTATTTTAATTTTAATTTTTTTTGTACCTTCTCACTTCTCGGTAAGATGAATTTTTTTTTGGTTGAGAAAATAGCACTAAACACCATTAATTGGTGGGTAGAGTCCCAAAAAGGTTATTGACTGTTTAAATTGTTCTAAAATCACCATTTTGACAAAATATTGTTCAAAATTCATTATTTTATTTATATGAAATCTAACAGAAAACTACTATTATCTGTGACATGACACCTATAAAGAACTTTATATGCGATTTTTTATATATTTCGATTATTTGATTATATATAAAAATTAATGATTTGATTAATTTTTTATTTTTATAGGTAATATTTCCTATTTATAGGTGACATCAAACTTATTATTATTCCATGATTAATTTGAGGTGACATCAAACTTATTTCATGATTAATTTATTATTTAATTATATATATATATATATAAAGTAATGATTTAATTATAAGAATTTTATGGACAATATTTCCTGTTTTATAAAGTAATCATGATAAAAAAAAATATATTCAAAACCCAGTTAAAAACCCAGTTAAAAACAAGTTCATAAACCGGTGCAAAACATGTTTTACTAATTTTTGACCCATATTCTAAAAGCATATAATATAAGCAAACGGACTTCAAACAATTAATGGGTAAAATGACAATAATTGATACTTTCTTTCTATAAAATTACTAATTTAAGCCATTTTGAAAAATCAATGGTTATTTAGGGACTGTCTCATCAAATCAGTGACTTTAGATATCAGTGACTTTAGATATCACTGACCCTTTTTTTTAAGCTTAAAAACGGTCATTCTTTAGCTCTTCCTTGCTCTGTACTTTGTAGTTTATTGTCATCATCTTTGTAATAAATAAATAAATAAATAAAGTGTAATGAATGAATAAATCAGGATTCTTCATCCATGGTGTACATGTTCTTCCTCAAATTCAAGATCTTCAAATTTCAGATGTTGTTGAGCACAATATCAACAATTTCGCTCCACACATCGAAGCCCCTGAATGAAATTGTGATTTCGACTTTGATCGTCGAAATCATCGATTCCGATTCCGGCTTCGATTGTCGAAATTTACTCACCATTCTTGAAAGCTACATCATTCAATGGATGTGGTGTGTTTGTTTGTTTATATATATATATATATATATATATATATAATGTGGTTAAAAGCAGATCTCTCTAGTTTACATAGAATTAGATGCTTAGGTTGTGGTGGATTTTATTGATTTAGTTCATCGGTTATTGCTTAGGGTCTCAGATCTGGATCAACAATAAAATATATATATAAGAAAAAAAAGAAAAAAAGAAAAGATAAAAAAAAGAATAAACAAATGGATTGGAAAACTGAGAAGATCGGAAGAAAGTGTGGTAGGGGAAGAGAAATATTAGAAATATTTTGGCAGTTGAGACTTGAAACCGTTGAGATTTTTTTTCAAGTAAAAAATCAGTTAAATGAATTTTTTATTCTTTCAATTGACACGTGTAATAAGATCCTCAAAAGCTTAGGTAGAGCTTAGTTTATGAGAGGATCTTAATCCTTACTTATGACATAGTAATTTTTTTTGCTATATTTCAAAAATTAATAAAAAATATATTTTGGGTAATTAGTGGTAGATAATCTAATTTATTTATTTTTTAATAAAATATTTGATGGGATAAGCTATTTAAAGGGTTGTACATATATAAATTAATGGGTGCAAATATGGACATTATGTGTTATACAGGTGCTCAGGAATCACATTACTGTGTTTAAACCCTTCGAGGAAATTGCTAGAAATGACTACATACAATATGAAAATTTTGTTTGTAACCACAAACGAAAATTTAATTGTTAATAACCATTTTTTTTTGAGAAATTACTTGAATGCCCTCATATAAAAATCATCCCCCCCCCCCACACACACACACACACACTCTCTCTCTCTCTCTCTCTCTCTCTCTCTCTCTCTCTCTCTCTCTCTCACATCTCTCTTTCTCCTCTCTCGTCAAAATCATCAGCCGATCGTCATCTCCTAGACGTGCACCACTGACGAAGGTGTCGCTGAGCTGCCTGGGCTGCACTGAACCAGGTGGTGCGCTACTTGGGCTACGTCGAACCAATCGACAGCGCTGTCGTGCCATCGTGCTTCGGAGTGCAACAACGCCGTCGGAGCCTCCCCTTCGCCGATGCTGTGATCTGTAGAAAAAAGAGAAAGAAAAAACCTAATTTGGGAAAGAAGGGTAACAAGTCATGATTTCAAGTTTATCTTCAAGATTTCAAGTTTCAAAAAAGCAAGTTTTTCTACAAGATTTCAAGTTTGAAAAATTCAAGTTTTTCTTCAAAATTTGAAGTTTTTCATGTTTTTAGTTGAGACTTCAAGTTTGCTTTCAAATTTCAAGTTTCAATATTCAAGTTTTAATCATGATTTTAAGTTTACTTTCAGATTTTAGTCGTGATTTTAAGTTTGCTTTCAAGTTTTTAAAAAATAAACTAAATTCAGGGGTACTTTTATAATTTATGGACATACACTAAATTTTTTTTTTTTTTTAAAAGTGGTTATTAACAATTAAATGTTAAAAGGTTCAATTAAAAAAATGAGCCTTGTCCAGATGCTACTGAATTTTAATAATTGAAATTATAATAAAGTAATTAATGCTAAATTAAACAGAATAGTCGAATATATATGCGGACCAAACGAGACCTTGTCGTTTTCTAGTTGCTTTACAGAATTCAGAGACAACCTTCAACTTTCTTAAAATACTTTACTTGTAAAATCACTAACTAATTAATTTAGGTTATACAATTTAGATGAATTATTCATCAAAAGTTGAAAAGAAGAGGGAACAGCAGATTCAAAACAGTTTTACACAAAATGAATATAACTATCCAAACTGAAAAAACTAGAAAATAATCCAAAAGAAAAGAAGCAAAGATTATACAAATCGAGATTCTAAAGAAAAGAATAAAAGAATAGAAAGGAGAAAAAAGATCAGAAGTGGCGGCCACAGCAGAGGAAGAAGAAGCAGAGAGCTGAGACAAGAACGATGGCTTCAACGACATACATGATTCTGAAGATGAAGTCGTCTATTGTCTGGAAATCGACTTGCTTCCACTTGAAAGCCGACAACAACGTCTCCGTGCTCACCGCCTTCTTTAACCACCACGCCTTCTTCGCCATTTGTTGAGTTGGGTTTTGCTGGGATGTGTCTTGTGACTCGTGACTTGTGTTGAGTGGGCATCTCTATATATTCAACGAATATGATGCTTTTTAACTGAAATACATGAAGTATGTCCATGTACATCGTAAATAGTCATCAACGATAATTAAAAAATATTTAGCACCACTTAAAGTAGGTATGGAATATGTACCCCAAACAACAACTTGAAATAATACTTAAAGGAAAAAGATTTCTAGAATATTTTGTTAATGGACAAATTAAACGATTATACTTATTGAAACAAGAAATAGAATCTAAAATATGAGAAATATGAGATTGAACTGTATGGGAAGGATGCCCTAAATGTCAATGCCAAAGATTGAAATTTGAAGACGTCACACCGAAGACAATTGGAGAATTTTCAAAATCCAAATAGTAAAGACGGTCCACGTTCACAACCCTTGCCAATCCTCTTCTTCGTAACTAGGACCTGAAAAACACAATGGTCAGGATAGAAAGTAATAGAGTAATTTAATGATTTTGTAAGTTTATGAACACATAGTAAATTGAACTGGAAAGATGATGCAAGGAGTACATCTTGCAAGGGTAATGTGAAGGTGAGACTTAACTGGTCTACTTGCGTAATAGATGCAGTTTGGCTGGTTGGTAATTTAACTGGTGCCGAAATAATTAGTTTTTTTTTGTGTGTAGCAATTTTGGATTTGATGCCATATGATCTGTGGCACCCGAATCAATTATCCATGTAGAAGGATTGAAAGTTGAAGTGAGGCCATATGAAATACTTGTAAAGCTATTAACTAAAGGATTAGTTTTACTGGATGAGATCATAGAACAAAATTGTTCATATTCTTATGGTGTGAGTGTCACACCTTTGCTTGTTGTTGATGGACCTGTGTGCACAACAGCTGTGAATGTTAGTTTGTTTTGACTGTTCTTGCCTAATAAATAGTTTCCATTGGATTGATTTCTTATGAAATTATTCATGATGGAAATTGAAAAGGATGGAAATTGAAAAAAATGGTGAAAAAAAAAAATGAAAAGGATCATAATTTTGGCTATGATACCATAAAAGAAATATAAGAAAAATACGGTGATTGAATAATATAAGAAAACATGGTGATCGAATACTTTTGTGCATAGTTCTTTATACAATGAGTTATTTTATAGTAGCTTGGCAACTAAGTCTAAGGAATTTACAATAAGAAAAGAATTAATGTCTAGATCCTATATCAATGGTAATTAGAGGAAAAGAATAGACAATGGTGTAATCAAAGCAAATCAACTCCATATTGAAGGTAATCATGATAATAATTCTGCAATCAATCTTGGTCAAAGTGGTTTTAGAAAGCGACTTCTTATGAAAAGTAATCAGGATAATAATTCTGCAATCAATCTTGGTTAGAGTCTTCCTTGAATCATGGTTATAATGTTGATTTCTAACAACATGTTTACAAAATCAAGAGAGAGTTTTTGTATGTGAGACATATTCTGGACAAAACCTTTCATAACAAGTGTTTCAAGTGTCAAAGGACAATCGGAGAGATCAAGTGAAATTAATTTAGACAAATGAGAGATTTCGAGCGGAACTTGACAAGAAAAGCCGGAGAAAGCGAGGTTAAGGTGTGTCAAATTTAGGAATCTAACAAAATCAGAAGGAACTTGAGAAAGATTGAGGTCAGTGTAAGCAAGGTTGAGCTTTTGGAGGTTGATGGTACCATAAAGCCAACTACAACTGAGATCAAGGCCGATAACATGACCCATCATTATATCGCAAGTAACCACATCCCATGAACTGCAATCAATATCCTCTTTCCAATACTTCATCTTTGGATGAGACCGTGTCCACAAAAAATCACAATAATCAGAAGAATAAGAATCATTATAAAAGGAAAACAGTTGTTTAAAGTGGAGCAGTGCAGAACTGTGTTCATGATTGCACAACTTTGTGTATGCAAGAGAACAAGTTGAACGCAAAGAAGTTGATAAAACTACATTGACCAACCCTTTTTTTTATTTTTCTTTTTGTTGGATGTTGCATGAATTTATATGAACCGATAGATGGTTATACATAGACGAAAATGGAAGCTAGCCGCCGGCTGGACTATATGTAATAATCTTTTTTTTAACCTATTTGATTAATATTTTTATGAATTCTGTCAATTATATATTTTTTTCCAAATTTTAATTAATCATATAATCTCATTTTGTAATCGTAAAATCTTTTCGCTCAAAAATAAAGAAACTGAATAAAGAAATCGATAATTTTAAAATTAAAAAAAAAAAAAAAAAAAAAACATTATACAACGCAATTTTAGTCTCAATGAAGTGTTCTTCCAAAGTTATAAAAGTTGAAGTGAAATTAAAATGAGATTCGTAATTTACAAATGAATATTATTGCAAATTATATAAAAATAAAAAATAAAAAATAAAAAATTATTGCAGTCCAGGGTGTTGGGACCAAGTCTTGGTCATCCTCTACAGTAATTTTAAGTGGCCATGCATGGAGGTCCGACAATTGACTAGACTAAAACTTTGATTGAAGGAAATATTTGAAAAAAAATGCTATGCATGTTTTCTTTGTTTACTAATAATTTTCTCCACAACAGAGATACTTGTAAGTCTTGTTTAATTTCTAATTGAGCTGTTCAATCATGACCGTGGATGACATAAAATTATAATAGTCATTAGCCGCGCTGATTACGACAACAGACTTTGATTATCTACCGGTGTGTTTCAAATTTGTCAACATTAGTACCTTTTGATTATGATTTGTTAGAAAAATATGTGCCTGCGAGGACTAATCCGAAGATGGTATGCAGGTTCAAGTGTGTACAGATTGAGATGGTGATATACAGGTGATGCAGAAATGCAGAAAATACAGGCACAAATATTCTGCTACTTGTATCAAAATGAGGACCGACTCCACGACTTATGCATGCGTGTAAACACGTTCTCATGGATTCAACGTGACATAGTATATGCATGCTATTGTAAGTTTTTAGGTCTATTGGTTACTAACATGGTATCAGACCTTTGGTTGTCCTAGAAGTCCTGGATTCAACTCTCATAATGTGTATTTGTTATGAAATCTGAATATGTATTTGGGTTTGGTCTACGTGCCAAACCAGTCGGTCTAACACGTGGAGAGGTGTGTTAGAGAGCTTAAATACTATTATGTAGATGGATTAAGACGGTATCTATCTATTTAAAACCAGGTATTTTTTTGAAGTCTTGTCTTTGGTAGAATTCAAACCGTTGACTTATGAGTCATTTGTCCAAACCCCAAGTCCATCCATCTACCAGCTGAATTATGCCTCCGAGGGCACAATTTCTAATTAACAAAACTCTAAGTATTTGATATACACACAAGTTTTTGTAAAAAGAACTCAGAAGAAAATAAGCAAAAGCTTAGTAAACCCAACTTGTCAAAAGCATCAGCAATATGTACAACCTTATCACTAATGAACTGACAGTAGCCATATAAGATCTCAATCTGAAGAAATTTTGTAACTCACAACATTTATTATACTAAATTCATATTGAAAATGAAATACATACATAAGATACATTGTTGCAGTTCCAACTTTGAAATTATAAACAAGAAACAAAGCTCAAAAGATAATTTTTACATTGATAAGAATCTCCCACGAACCTGGACACAACCTTTCATCTTAATTAGCCTTTTCAAATCTGTAAAGAAAAAAGGAAAAGTGAGTTTTTATGCATGATCTCAAAAGGAATTTGATTCAACAAAGAGAAACTAGAAAATATGCTGCAAACTGTTTCTAGCAGTTTCAAAGACAAGCTTATAATATTGCTTCATAAAAAATAACAAAGATTGGAGCATTTACCTAACTAAGAGAATGACTTGCACTTGCTAATTTCTTCTTCTTGTGCGTCTTACGGTCAGTTTTATCACCTTTCTTTCAACCATGCTCACAAACCACCATGGCTTTCCAGTTGAGAGTACAATATACCCTATTGACAAACCAATCACAAGTCCACTTCCATAACCCATCATTATGATTTTCCAATCAAACCAGCTCCAAGTATCTTGTTCTTCCTTGAATTTTGTTGGCCCCGATTTTGGTGGTTCAGCATTGCCACATTTTTCTGACAATGGATCTCCACACAACCCCAAGTTTCCAAAATAGCTATTGATTTCAAATGTATTGAACTGTTTCCCCTGGGGTATATGCCCCACAAGCTTGTTGTATGAAAGGTTCAAAACCGAAAGAGAAGTCAGACTTGTCAATTGCATTGGAATCTTTCCCTCAAACATATTGGAAGAGAGGTCTAATGATTCCAATTCTGTCAAATTTTCCAAGGATACTGGAATATGACCTCTTAAATTGTTATGAGAAAAATTTAAAACTTTGAGAGAATTCAGTTTTCCAACTACATCTGGAATTTGTCCTTCAAACTTGTTATTTGACAAATCAATAGTAGTGAAAATAGTTAGAATTCTTTTCATTTCAATTTCAACTCCTTTCATTGTCACTAACACAGAATCTCGATAATAGTTGTCTCCCATATATCTCATTCCGCCACTCTTGTTTTTCCCATTCATCATGGCTTGAAAAGTTGTGAAAAATCTTGTTCGCAAGTGACCAATGAATGCATTGTGAGAGAGGTCAAGAATTCGTAACTTAGAGAAGGGAAGTCTTGTTGATGAATTGCCAAGAGGACCATAAAATCTATTAGATCGCAGTATAAGAACTTGCAGTTGCGGAAGAGTTGCTAACCAATGAGGAAAGGTATCACTAATCAAGTTATTCCCAAGATCTAGCACTTCCAATTTGCCACCGTTAACCAAAGAAGATGGTAATGATCCCTCGAATCGATTGCCATGAAGATTCAGAGTCGTCAACCGACTACCCTTTACAAATGTATGAGGGATGCTGCCATGGAAGTCGTTCATCTTTAGATCCAAAACCAAGATAGTTGTAGAGTTTCCGAGACATTGCGGAACCTTTCCGTACAAGCTATTATCAGACAAGTCAAGATATTCAATTGAGCTCAAATTGCAAAATGATGAAGGGATCCCTCCTGTCAATTTGTTGTGTGAAACAGAAAAGAACCGCATTAAAGGTGGTGGAGCTGGAAGCATTCCCTGAAGCAAGTTTGAACGAAGGTCAAGAGTATGTAGATCCTTCCATGGAAGCCGTCCTATGCCTGTCAGGAAGTTGTGGGAAAGATTTAGAGTAGACAGAATACTGATGTTGAATAGCCAGTTTGGAATCTGGCCATGGATGTTGCTGTTAGAAAGGTCTAGCTCCAATTGTGTGGTAGCAGTTGATATGATCGTTAGGAACTCGTTTATGTTGCAAGAAGATAAACCGAATTCAATAAGTTTGGGAAAGGTAGAGTTGATTTTGATTGTGGTGGTCATTGATAAATTGTTAGAAGAA
This sequence comes from Acer negundo, assembly GCA_035582765.1. NCBI lineage: Eukaryota > Viridiplantae > Streptophyta > Magnoliopsida > Sapindales > Sapindaceae > Acer > Acer negundo. The sequence goes on along the minus strand of CM069237.1, from coordinate 10,969,467 downwards.
AGACGAAGCTCCCTATGCTCCGTGTAAAGCTTTACGGTGCCACATGAATCGTTTGAAGAAAGCGCAAGGTATGTGAGATTAACAAGATCAAAGATTGTACACGGGATTGGGCCTTGCAATCTATTATTTGTCAAATCGATTACTTGCAATGACGAATTACTCTGAAATTCATCAATACGGCCAGTTAGCTGGTTATCTCCAAGGTAGACGGTTTTCAATGATGGTAGAGAAAAAATCCCAGAAGGTATAGCTCCACCAAGTGAGTTATCCTCTAAATTGATGTAGGCTAAATTTTGAAGTCCACTGACAACACTAGAGGGAATTGCACCAGACAATTGATTTGATGCTAAGCCTAAAACTGAAAGTTGAGTTAAGTTGATAAAAACATCTGGAATCTCACCGCTGAAATGATTGTGGAAAAGTAGTAATTCCACAAGTTGCTCAAGTTTTGAAAGAGATGAAGGAATATGACCAAAGAAATTATTACTACCGAGATTCAAATATGACAGTTGGGTAAGGTTACCGATTGAATCCGGTAGTATTCCTGAGAAATTGCATAGAGAGACATCCAAATAATTGAGAGGACCGCTCCAGTTACCCTTCGGAAAAACACCTTTTAGGTAGTAATTAGAGTGTAAATCAAGTGTGTGCAAGTTTGGTAGGTGAAAAATGTTTTCTGGGAAGCTCCCTTGTAATTCACAATCTCTAAGACTCAAAAACCTCAAAGAAGAAGAAAGATTTGTTAAGTGATGACCAAGTACCACTGTAGACATGTTTACATAATTGAGATTAAGTTCTTCTAACTGGGTCAGATTTTGGACTAACCTTTCCAGAACAAGTGGTTCAAGTGTCAACCTAACATCACCTCCTGCATCAGAGAGATCAAGTGAAATTAATTTAGACAAACGAGAGATTTCAAACGGAATTTGACCAGAGAAGAAGGAGCAAGAGAGGTTAAGGTGTGTCAAATTTGGGAATCGGACAAAATCAGAAGGAATTTGAGAAAAATTGAAGCTATTTTCAGCAAGGTTGAGTTTTTGGAGGTGAGAAAGGAGGAAGAGGCTACTGTTGGGAGGGAAGCTGCGATGAAGCCAACTAGAATTGAGATCGAGGCCAATCACATGACCCGTCACCATATCACACGTGACACCGTCCCATGAACAGCAATCGGTATCCTCTTCCCAACTTGTCAAAATTGGAAAACAAGTTCTTTCTGCATAATCACAGTTTACAAATGAATCATTATCAAAGGAAAAGTGTTGCTTAAAGTGGAGCAATGCAGAACTCTGGTCATGAGAACACAGGTTTGCAAAACTCAGTGACTGTAAGAGAACAAATTGAAGGCAGACAAGTAGTTGATAACACCACATGATTAGCCAACTCATTTTTCTATATGAAACCATAATTTGTTTAATGGAAATATTTATATAATACGTTTGATATTATTTTATTAGACAGATGTTCCGATCATCTGTATTCTGTTTGAGATTTTTCTGTAATTGACAATGATGTAATGAAAATTTTTCAAACTCTTTGACAATTTGTAAGGGCAGGTATCTCATTCAATTTTCAAACATTAAATTATTTTTTTTAATTTATTTCATCGTGGTATCAGGGACAAAGTCAGGATTTTAGTTTTAGAAGGTCAAAACAAAAATAAATATTCAAGTAGACGGAAGGCAAATATATGAGTATTTTAAAAAATAAGTTATTAAAAAATCGAATGTGATAACGACTAGTATTATATGTAAACTGTAGTACGTAATAGTATAATAAATAAATTAATAAATAAAATAGACACAACTTTATAAATCAAAATGAAACTCAATGCTCTTTTAAATTTCTAAAATCATCTATAATTGAATCTATACTAAGTTGCTATGTGATTACTCATTCAATATACATGATCAAAATTTTTTTTAGAAATTCATATTCCATCTTATTACGAAACTTAATGTTAACAATACGCATAAAACGTTTAAATGACAAAGTATATAACAAATGTAGCAAAATCATATTAATAACCTAAAACATTTATTAATTTGTATTCTTATACATGAAATTATTCGTATAGAGAATAAAAAGAATTTAGTTCAGCAATAGGAATAAAATTGCTTAAATAAAAAACCGGAGAGAAATAAATAAGCATATCTATATATATATATATATATATATATATGTATATATATGTTTATGTTAGAATAATTCATGATGAATAAGAAACCAAATCCATTCCCAAGTCAGCGGTAGATGAACGAATTTGAGACTTAAACAAATAATTCATAAGTCAGCGGCTAGAATTATATCAATGGTAAAAACTTTAAAAAAAAAAAAAAAAATTACATGGTATAGATATGTGGATAAATGAATACTGTAAAAAAAAAAAATCCTAAAATAAATATATTTTTCTCTTTTACGTTTAATAGGAATACATAAAATTGAATATAATTGAAATTTTCTTTATTTATTATAATTATAATATTTTTAATTTAAAAGAAAGCTTAACGAGACTAAGGGGTCGTTTGTTTTTACCACTTATAATTTAATGAGTCTGAATCATAATTATTAAGTTGTTTTGTTTGTTTTTTTAAGTTGTTCGACAACTTAAAAAAACAAAAAAAAAAAACAACTTAAAATAAAAAGTAAAAAATCCTGACTTTTTATTTAATTGTAAATCACTGAATTGCATTAAATGCAATCCAAAATCTTTTCTTCCGATACTATCGTCCATATATAATATATCTCAAATTTCATCATAATTATATATTATATAAAAATCTTTATTTTAATATATTACTTATTCTAAACAGCTTTAAAAATAAAAAAGAACTCTAATAACTTCTCATATTGGTATTTAATATTAATACTTTATTATGATATTAGAGTGATGTATTCATATATTATTATTTTTAGAGTGTTTTGTGTGAGTTTTCATACTACCCCTTTTAATTTTTGGAAAAAAAAAAAATCTTTTCTTTTCTTAATAAAAATAAAGTTTGTTTGTAATCGAAGAAGAAGATCATAATTATATGTGTTCATATAATAATTATTATTTTTAGATTGTACGTTTTTATTTTATATTATATGTATAATTGTTTAACATGAGTATATATGTAAAATTACTTCTTTTCAAACAATTTTATGTTTTAAAAACAAACATGTTGACAGTATATACAGATGTGAGAAAAAATAAAACAAACATGTCATTCAGATTCAGGTTTCAGTCACTATTCAGTCTTCAGTAAAATTAAGGACTATTCAGTCTTCAGACAAAAAAACAAACGACCTCTACCTTAGAGGTCGTTTTTTTTTGTCTGAAGACTGAATAAATAGTTCTGAATTTTTCTGAAGATTGAAATCTGAATTTGAATGACGTTTCTTTTTTTTTCTTTCTAAGATTTGAATATATTGTCAATATGTTTGTTTTTTTAAAAATAAAATTATCTAAAAATAAGTAATTTTACATTTATATCCATATTAATTAAAAAAAGTAATTTAACATGTATGTTCTTTTGCAAACAAAATTCAATTTAACGAAACAAAAAATTTATCAAAAAATATAATTTTGCATGTTATGCAAAAAAAGTTCATATTCAATTTATTGTAAAAAAAGTTAAAGTTATTTTACATGTTGTACACATTTCCAATGTATATAATTGAAGAAACCATTTTTTTTTTTTTCTGAAAGCCTTTTAAAATAATAAATATGTTAAAAGAAAGATCTCTACACCATATCAAATTATGATAAATTTGGAAATATATCTTTTTTGGGAAGATAGACTTGGAAGATAATATTTTAATTGTAATCTAGTGATTTGGAATTAAGTTAAAAGTCAGGATTTTTTACTTTATTTTTTAAGTTGTGTTTTTTTTTATTTTATATTTTTAAGTTGTTTGGCCACTTAAAAAAACAAACAAAATAATTTAATGAGTTCAATTCAGACTCATTAAGTTTTAAGTAGAAAAAACAAACGACCTATAACTGTGCCTTAAAAAAAAACCAAGACTAATAATGGGGGTTTGACAACACGTCGTTGTGATGTCGGTCAAAAGATGAATATTTAAGTTTGACCTCGCTAGCGCGCGAGTCACAGAGACTAGCACAATGGCAAGTGAGGGTATCGTTCCGCAGAGAGGTGGGATCCGCCGACCATTACCGGTTCTAGCTATTGTTACAAAACTCCGAGAGAACTCGTGTGTTGCGGGTTTGAAAATGTGTAAATAATAATGTAAATAAAATATAAATTACATAACATAATATTTACAAGGATAAGATGGAATGGAGAGATGCACGAAATGCGGTTACACTAAGGAAATGACTCAACCATAACAATCCTCCTATTTAAACTCTAGACTCACTTAGTCCATCAATGTGCAAGTATATCATAGGCTCGTGTTCCTTTAATTGATCTCTAATCTCTCTCGAGTCTTAGAAATCACATCCACGCAATGCATAGATTCATCAAGTACTTTGGGACACACACACGAGCCCTATATGCTAGACTAGTGTATCTCTCACTTTCTTGTTATATATAGTGGTTATTTTGTTGGGCATGTAATGCACAACCGCGTGAGTCATACTACATCCAATAATTCATTCACAATGGTTAACCAAATACGGGATGGCAACCAAATAAAAACATTAAGAATACGAGATACCCATGCAACACATATATTATATGCTCGTGTCCCCTTAATTAATCTCTAATCTCTTTCGATGTCTTAGAGATTACATCCATACATAAATGCTTGGATTTATTAAGGACTATGGGACACACACACGAGCTCTATATGCCAGCCTACTGATCTCTCAACTTACTGGTCAAATGTAGAGGATATCACGCTAGACATATTAATGCGAACCACACAATATATAACACACAACCTAAATATCATCAACAAGGTGGCTAACCGAGTGAAAGCATTAAGCAATGAAATACTCATATAACTACACAAGCACAAGAGGAATTCAATTTGTCTTTACTCTAGATACGGATTCGGTTTTATCAATCTCCTTAGGATGACTAGACATGGGAAACAAGCTTACCAAACAACAATATGCAAATAAGTTGGTTGTTAAACATTAAGGACATTCAATCTAGGTTAAGGGTTCATCCTCTTGATTTGGGAATTATCCCTAAATCAATATATCACCAATCCTACCAAGGATGGATAATTGTGTCTTAAAAAGACCCATTAAGCACAAGGATTTGAACTAAGGCTAATTTAGCAACTAAATGCCTGAACTGAAACCTTTTCCACTTTTTGGAGTTAAATCTCTAACACTCCAATTTCTCTAAACATGACATTTTGGTCATCCATCAATCAATCAACAATCATAGGATGCTAAATTACACTACTCCTACATTAAATTACTCTACTTCTAATCTCAATCATGGACACATATCAATTTCAGACCTCCACACACATGGATATTGCAATCAAAGCTTAAAACATGTACTTAACAAAGAGTAGAAAAAAACCCACGTGAATTTAAGAACAAACAACATATATATATATATATATATATATATTTATATAACACAAGTGTAAGGTTTACAATATTCCCCAAATCGGGGTTACACATAAAGGAAAACAAGAAATACAAGAAAAGAGTAGAAATGAGACAACCTTTGAAGATAAACCCTCCAAAGAAGCTCATAGCTTTCCTAGCCCGGTTTTGGTCTAAAGACCACTCATTTTCCTTGTAATTTACTCCTAAATGTGGTGTAGGAAGTGAAAAGATGGTAGTGGAGATGTATGGTGGGCTCCCATGGAGGAAAAACCTCCATGGGAGCTTGGATCTCTCACTTATGTGGTGGAGAAAGTGAAGAAGATGAAGAAAATGGAAGAGAGAAGGGTTTTGGGCGGAAGAAAGAGAGAGGGAAAGAATGGATTCCCTGAAAACTAAGAGAAAAGGGGGTATATAGAGTGGGGAGGAGGTTTTAGGGCAGAGATAGGGGAAAGGACGAAAATGCCCTTCATAAGTGGCTGATTTTAGGGGCTTCGTGGATGGGTTTCCAACAACGTGTACCGTTACAGAAATGGACATAAATTTCTCCACAAATATCGGAATCACGTTCTTGAAAAACTGTTGGAAAGAAGACTTCTAGGGCTTTCCAACCATATATAGCACGAAATCTAGTTCGATTGGAGGAGAGAGATGTGACCCTCGAAACATGAGCCTTATATAGGAAACTTTCGTCAAACCCAACAAATGAAAAATGCGCCTTATTCTGCAGCCATAGGCCACCGAATTACAAAATGGAGGTCCTCTGGTCCCTTTTCAGCGGCCCCTAATCGCACAATTACAAGGGCACCGAATATTTCATAAAATTACACTTTTGCCCCACAATTTCCATATTTTTGCACTTTAACCCCTCTTATGGAAAAAATCCTGAAACACTTATTTAAAAATATTAAATACCCGGTTTTACCCAGAAAACAAGCATAAAAGATGAAAGTAAGGGGCTACACAATGTGTAGAAATAAGAGTTATCAGGGCTCACTTATATAATTGTATATATAATATATCATTTTAAAAACAGTTTAAACTTATGAAGAAAAAAAATATTCCTGCTAGATTCGCCTTTGCGTGTTATATAAGAGCTTTTCCAATACAAAAGTGGCTTATATAAATAATTGTTGACATAACAATAATGTCAAGAGACTTGTTTCCAATGTGGTGTAAAGATGGATCTGATAGATAATCAACTTAAAATTTGGTCTCCAATACTTCTGTTTAAAACACATTTTTTTTAATGACATGTTCAATTTTATTTCCTATTTTATTTTTTATTTTATTTCCTTACCAAAAATTAATGAAAAATTAATGTCAATTTTAAATGCTTGCTGAGTCATCCTAAAAAAGGTTGTGCAACAGGCGTCTGAAGGTAGACGGTCATGTTGACAATATCTAATATTTTTTTTAACACCTCAATTTGAGGTTCAATATATACAGTTGCATTAGAGACACAATCATTAACAAAACGTCTATTTATCCTACGTGACATCTTTTTTTTTCTTCCACAAATTACGCTGGTATTGGGATGCTTTAATATCTACATTTCAATTGATTCTGAGGAGTATTTTGATTTGGGTCATTATCAATTTTTTCTCATTGATGTTTCCGCTTTTAGTTTTCGTGGTCATCAATTTCGAAAATACAAAATCCAAAAAGCAATATTTACTAATTAAATGGTGTGAAAACAATTAATAGAAGTCCATGAGATTTTCCAACTCGTATAGTGATGAAAGAAATTAGAAGACTTCATTAAAAACAAAAAAACAAAACTACCATCTTGATCTTCTTTACACATGACTAAAGACTAAAGTAATGTTATAGATAAAAAAAGAAAAGAAGAAAAAAGACTAAAGTAATGTTGACTACTTGACTTTGATCAGTATAAAGAGAACCGAGTATACCTAACCTTTCTAAATTCCGCAAAGTCAGGATATTAAATCGAAGAAGAAAATGGGCATGGAAACACTTGACTTTCAAGCCACATTGATATGATTTTTATTGAAATATCATATTAATAAGAGCAACCTATTCCCCTCTACTCTATATATAGTCCATTGATTTTGATAAATTTAATATGAACACTATTAATTTCTGTCGACCCAAACTAGAGGACTAATTGCACCAAACTAGAGGACTAATTGCACCAAGTCTTGCTCATCTAAGAAATTTCTACAGAGTGGTGTCAAAGCTATTAGAAGTTGACAGCATATTAGGGTGCTTAAATACTGTCATCCTAGAAACTTGGTATCAGTTCCCAAATAACACTTGGACTGGACGGAGCAATGCTCCGTGGTCGGAGGGGCCCATACGTAGGCTGGTATAGCCGGGTCACGATTCTACTGCGGTAAAGGTACTAGGATAGAAGTGTGAGGATGCAGGTAGTGGGGATTTTGCCTTATACAGACCGGGCTAGGACCGGTTCCCATGAGTGCTAGTACCAATCGCGACTGGGGTTGGACGCAACTCACCAAATTCTATGTAAATGATGCATGGACTCTTGTATGGACGAATAGAAATGCGATACTTCTCATTTATCGTGGTTGGGTTACAACTTTTATAAATATAGGGGAATACAATTCTCTTGATCTCGCAAAGAGGGGTTCCTATCAAGGGAACCAGTCATTCTATAATAGCAAAATTACATCATCTCGGTCTCAAAGTGGAGATCAGTTGTGCTATAGTAGAAAAACTCTCTATTTCTCTCTCAAAGTTTAGCAAGAGTCCAACCCTTTACTCATCTAGAGTAGGGGTATTTATAGAGTGTCAAGGATGCGGTAAGTGAGGAGGATCCTTATTTGTGGGAGTCTTTGGCATGATCATCACCGCTCATTTACCTTGGGCCCACAGCGGCACATACCCCGAAAGGTTGGGATTGCTCCAGCTGGGCCCTAGGGCTGACCTGGCGGTCCAATGGGTAGGTGGAAGACCTCCTTTTAGGCTGGATAACTGTTATGAGATCTCTACCATTGGTTCTGATCGGGCATGGGCGGTACACACAACAGAGATGGTCCCACATATGCCCTAATGTCCACGTAGGTGCTTCGTAGGCGAATATGTAGCGCTTTCCCCGATTTTGGTTGGCTGGAGATGTTTGAGATGGCCCAACGAGTCACTTTGACACTTTGGGTCTATTGGGGGACAATGGCAGCATCATTCTACCGTTGTCAAAGTGTCAGGTGCTTTTTCCCACGATTTCCTCTTTCTGCCTAAGTGTTTTTTGCATCTTTCATGTCTACTAGAACTCAGGTTCCTTCTTTAGTGATGATTGAGGTTGACCATTTGTAGGGTTGAGCTGGACCACCATCGGGCCGTTGATGCCGATTGAGGTAGCGTGATCAGAACCCTTGATATCTTATCTTTCCTTTCCTTTCCATTATCAATTGGATGAAATTAATGCCTACCTACCACCTGTCCTCTATTGGGCTCTTTCCTTATTTAAGCTGGTCCCTCTGCTACAGCTTGCATCAACCCTTCACGGGTTCACTTGGTGAGTTTGGTAATGGTTCTAGATGGTTCTTATGTGCTTAGGGCAACCTTGTCACAACAAGAGATTTAAGGAGCCCAAGTATCCCTTCTTTGGTTTGACCAGGTAGGCCGGGGCATCCCGTTACGGTGGCTGCTCCTGGTAGCGTCAATGGATCTCGATATCTTCTGGGCATCGGGACTAGGGGCAGAGTGAGGACATGCTAGGTCCCACCATCTAGGTACCAAAGAGGTCCCAATTGTATCAGGTACCGGGGATTCTCATAGGGTGGGCTTTGGAGGCCAATGAGGGGTCATGCTTGGCCTGGTTGCATCGGGACCGGGTTATGCCTTGAATGATCTAAGAGAGGTTGGCTCTGGTTCCGATCCTACTGCGGTGTATCAGTGAAAGTTCTCCTTTGATTCCCTGGGCCATTTTTGGAGGTTAACAAATACTATTGTTGGGATCTTTCTGATATTTGGAGAATGGGTTATAACCATAGATTCTAAATCTTGTTAAAGCAAATTATAAGCCAACTTTTTAGTACTTGAAGCGAAAAAAAAAAAAAAAAAAAAAAAGGGCAATTCACACAAAAAATGTCTAACCTTCTTCAAACATTTCTGTTAACTAAAAAAATTGGCAATTTCTCTAAAGAAGAATTTTCCCCGCTGCAAGGACCTGGTACCAAGAGGGATTAGGTCCATCAGGGCCCCGACCAAGATATTCATTGACAAGAATGAATTTTGCTGACAATAATTGGATTCCCATGGTGACCAAATTAAAAAGAAAAGTGAAACTAACTTTTAAGATTTTATCTAATTCCAAGTCTCAAATGACTATGGGAAGACATCGTAAGCGATTCCCTAAAACAAAGACTAAGATTCGCCATGATTTTGCAGCTTCAACAGCTCAAGCAGAATTAAGACATGTCACTAATTGGGCCTCACATGTTGATGCCAAATGAAATAATTATGATGGTCAGATGGCTACGCTTATTTAGTTTATATCTTTCTTTTTTTTTTGCCTTTTGTCGAAGTCTGCATGCCTTAGATTATTGTTTTAGAACATGTGCATCCCTTTGCTTTTGCTTGTTTTTTTTTTTTTTTCTTGTTTCTCTCTTTTTCTTTATTTTTTTATTAATAAATTCTGGATTTAGATTCTTCATCCTTAGATCTAAGATTGAGATACTTGTAGAGTTTCTTAGACAATGTGGAACCGTTCTGAACAATATATTATTAGACAAGTCTACGTATTCAAGTGAACTCAATTTGCAAAATGATGAAGGGATTGCTCCTGTCATGCTGTTGTGTGAAACTGAAAAGAAATGCATAAAAGGTGGTGGAGCAGGTGGAAGTAGTCCTCGAAGCAAGTTAGAATGAAGGTCAATTGTAAATCCTTCCATGGAAGCCGCTCTATGCTTGTCAAAAAGTTGTTAGAGAGATCTAAATTAAATAGAGTGCTAGGGTTTAATGACCACACCAAAATAGGCACCCACAATAGTAGGAGGCCATGGGTGTAGTATAATGCTAAAAAGTTCGTTCCGGGTAGATAATCTATTTTTTAAAAAAATATATATATATTGATGAGATAAACTAATTAAAGGGTTGTACACTTGTACATATATAAATTAATGGGTGCAAATATGGACACTCTATGTTATACAGGTTTTCTAAGAACCACAGTACTGTGTTTAATTTTTTCAAGAATTAGAAAACTTTGATTATCTTATACCAAACGGCCTCTTAATGCAATTGAATGATTACCTCCGAACGTGGGTAAGTTGGGCGACGCTTTCAGGTGAGTTGGGCGAGGCAAGGCCGAAGTTCAGTTGTGAAAGGCAATTGTGGGTTGGACTAATTAAAAATCATGTATGGGCCAGATAAAATTATGGTTCGTATTAAGTAATTCAATTTCAAAAAGTTTAAAAATGAGCCTTTAATAATGCAAATATTAATTGAAATTATAATAATGTAATTAAATCTAAATTAAGCAGAAGAGTTGATTATCTATGCGGACCAAAGTGGACCTTGTCGTTTTCTAGTTGCTTTCCAGAATCCAGATACAACCTTCAACTTTCTTAAAATACTTGTAAAATCCTTAACTAATTAATTTAGGTTATACAATTTAGATGAATTATTCATCAAAAGTTGAAAAGAAGGAACATCAGATTCAAAACAGTTTTACACAAAATGAAATGAATATAACTATCCAAACTGAAAAAACTAGAAAATAATCCAAAAGAAAAGAAGGAAAGATTATACAAATCGAGATGCTAATTAAAATAAATAAAAGAATAGAAAGAAGAAGAAGAAGAAAGATCAGAAGTGGCAGCCGCAGCAGAGGAAGAAGAAGCAGAGAGCTGAGACAAGAACGATGGCTTCAACGACATACATGATTCTGAAGATGAAGTCGTCGACTCGCTTCCACTTGAAAGCCGACAACAACGTCTCCATGCTCACCACCTTCTTTAACGACCACGCCTTCTTCGCCATTCTATGATCAATCTCTCTGTTGAATGGGGTTTTGCTGTGACTTGTGACCTGTGACTTGTGTTGAGTGGGCGTATATCTCTCTATATATCCAACGAATACGATGCTTTTTAACCTTTTGATCTTATCATTCACAGCAGCATCTAATCCTCATTTTCCTTTATAATAATTTACAAACGGCTATAAGTTTTGGTTAATTAATACTATAATTATTGTAATCATCTTATGGGTGTACTAATTAATATGTGGGACCCTTAATGTTGGTTCGAGTCTGGAACCAACCTCCTCTCGTCAATTATAAATATTATCGGACATGGCATGATGTGTCCCTTCTTTGTTATCTTAACAGTATACAAACAAATAAAACCCTCCAAATCCAAATTAATTTTGTTAAAAATATAGGATTACAGTGCAACTGTCATTGTTAATTGTTAATTTGGGGCCATTGTAAGCATATGGCTTCTAAGTCAGCATTGATTTTCACTAATAATTAAAAACGACTGAATTTCCACGAGCATTGAGCAACCCTTTTATTTATTTATTTATTTATTTGTTTATTTATTTATTTTATTTTATTTATTATAATTAATATCTGTAACGGCCTTAAACGAATTATTAAAAAGCAAATATTGAATCAAAGTGTCCGTTGTTGCTTAGCCTTCAATTTCTTTAGTTCAAAAGCACTTATTTTTTTTTTTTTGTTGGTAACCGGTCAAAGCGCTTTTAACGGACAAGGTTTTGGTCCTTTTGGCCCACATTTTAATTGGCTTCAGGTTGTATTTCTTTTCGTCCGGTTCACAGTCTAATTAACCTAATGTAATATAGATTATGTTTATGATTGCTTTTACTTGAAAAATGATCACTTATTTTTTAAGTTTTGAGTAAATATGTGTTTGGTAAACTTTCTAAAAACAACTTATTTTACAATTTGCTCCTTAGATAAGTAGCATCTGAGAAGTTGGTTGGGGGTTGCTTTTTGAAGCAGAAGCTAACTTATTGCTTGTGCAATATCTAAAATACCCTCACTATTTTAGTAAAAAGACGATAATGATCTCACATTAAGTAATTGTATTTTTCGAAAAACTATAACTCAAAAATAATTTTTTTTTAGAAAAAAACATAAATTAAGAAATATTAAAAATTCAAAACAAAAGAGAATATTATTTTTAATAAAAATAAATTGAGTTGACTATGTCATAATTTTTTTTTTTTCTGTTTAAATTTCTTATTTATTTCTTTTTAAAAACCTTATATTTATATTATTAATGATGTCTAATTTAGTGATTTTGTTCAATACATTTTCTATCCTTTCAAAAGTCAAGCGATTTTAAAATTTAGTTTACCAAACACTTACTGGCTTTTTTTTTTTAATTAGATTATTTCCTAAGTGAAAATATAAATAGATTTTTTTTTCTTAAGTGAAACAATCCCAATCATAGCTATATATGGAGATGATACCATAGAACTCACCTAGCGAAATTAATCGCTACAAGTACCGGCTCTTCTTGAAGTGATTCTTTGAAGTAAAACCCCCATAGCTGTTCGTAAACTCATTTTACTAAGAGTTAATTCTTTACGTAAAAGGTTCATGAGTTGATGAAAAGATAAAAATGTGTAATGTGTTCATATGTTTTCTTCCTGTCAGATTTAGGCTTTTAGAGGGAATGAGAGACTACTTTGAGGAGCAAAAGGCTTCTCTTCTCTCAATCTGAGTTTTAGGTTCTTATTCCTTTGCCTAATTGATATATTTTTCCATTGTATTTACTGATTATTTGCATCATGTACCTTCTCAGTTTTTTTTTTTTTTTTTTTTTTTTTTTTGTTGTTGTTGTTGTTGTTGTTGTTGTTTATTTTCTCTCTCTCTGTCTTGTGTGAAAACTGTATGTGACTGTGATATATATGGTACATTGGGTGAGGTTTAAATTTTAAAGCTATGGTTTGATGGAAACACAGTCCTCAAGCAAATGCAAATAGCAAATGATAGCTTTCAAAGCACACTAAGTGCTTTTTTTGTTGAGCTTTCTACTGTCTCGAAAATCTACCACCGTCTATTTGAGTTGTTTAGAGTTGTTTGGTTAGACTTTTGAGATTGTCTATTTTAAATTGAGTTGAGGCTAGTAGAGTTTGACCTCTACCAGACAAAAACTCATGGGGAGGTGCTTCTCCAAATAGACCTTATTTTTTTATTTTATTTTTTTAAAGTCTATCAACCAAACAACTATAATTTTTTTTTTTTCTTTCAAAAACTTTATTTCTAATAGATCTACTGCAAGTATATTTTTTACTAATAGAGATTTTTCAAAAGCACAACCAAACAAGCTCTAAATCTAACACTTTAAATAAAATAAAATAATATTAGACTGTCTAAATTATTTGTCCAAAATCATGCTCAAATGACGTGACATGTGAGTTGTCAAGACTTGTAAATCATGAAATTATGGTCTAAGTGATACGATATTGACAACCCAGACCAAGACATGCAATATATTTGCAAATTTTCCTTCGCCACCAAGTGTGTAGCTGCTGGCCCTCTTGTGAGGGTGTTGTCCCACCTTGTGTGGGTTCCGTCTCCCCTTCTGTGGGAGTCACAGTCCGAACTGAGTTTGTAGAGTCCAAATCTCACCAGTACCGATAATTGTTGTTGTAATATAAAAAAAAATTAAAAAAAATCAACGTTGAAATTGTAACAAGAAATAAAAGTCAAATGTTTGAAAATTTTAAATCATGTTTCTAATTTTTTTTTTATCTCCCTCGTCAATATATGATATGAACAATGGAGATCAATATTTTTAATTTTCTTTTCTTTCCTTTTTAATTTTATTAAATTAAAGATGATATGGGTATTTAAGTCTTTTACCCTTTTAACATGGTCAATTATTAAAATTAGTAGTCAAACACTAATAGTGACCGGTGAGTAGGGCTGGCCGTTTAATTGATCAGTTTATTTTCAATAGAACCGATAAAAAATCGATAAAATTTAGTTTCTAAAAATATGAATCGATCCAATAAAATTTACAAATGCTCAACTGATAAAAAACCAATTGAATTGGACTTGTTCGGTTCGGTTTGGTTTTTTTGGTTTGGTCATACTAGATCAAATTCATGAGCTTTAATTATTATACATATTTTCATATTTTAATCATTTTGGGTCTTCGACCAAATTAAATTATGGGCTTGAACAAATTGAAAATACTAGTTTAAAATAATATTCAGTAATATATATATATATATGATGTGACACACTTTCATAATTTCATAGTTTCATGGACCGTTAAATATTAAACTAGGTTTTTTTTTTTTTTTTTTTTAATTTTAATATAAGTTAGATCTCGATTCAGTTTTCTGGTTTAGGATAGCGAACAACAGGAAAAAAAACCGATCAAATCGGTTTTCAAAAAAATAAACTGAACTAAACCGATTAACATAAGAAAACCGGAAAAAAAAAAAAAAACCGATTGGATTAGTTCGATTCGGTTTATTAGTTTTTTATCCACTCCTACAGATGAGGCAAGTCAATGTCATTTTTTTGTATAAGTTGTCTATGCTTATAGATAAGCACACCTAAGGTAATTATTTGTAGAACTCAAATTGTCTGTCCAAAATTGGTGTTCTAATTTGTGTCCATTTATATCAACTTCCAACTTCCAAGTTCCAAGTTCCAATCTTGCAGCTGAATGACCCAAAGGCCCCTAAAGTACAGCGTGGACGGCATGGATTGAGCTTCCAGAAGGCCAAGCCATAGATCATCACACAGAGGATCAAGAATTCACCATCACTATTCACTACATAAACCCCGCCAAAACCCACCTCTGATTTCGTACCAAATCAAAAGCAGTCGATCAAAGAAAATAAGGAAAATTGTTGAAGAAAAATGAGTTGTTACAGCAACCAAGAACAAGAAATGCCTTTCATCAACCACCCATCATTACCATCCGTAGAAGAAGATGGAGAAGAAGAGCTCCTTCTTCTCCAGGAGACCACCGCCGTCGACTCCCCCTCCCCCTCCGCCACCAACTGCTTTTCCCTCCTCAACCTTCAAGCCTTTCCGCCCCCTCCCTCTTCCTCCTCCGCCTCCGCCCATAGCCACCTTCATTGCACCCACTGTGGTTACGACGGCGTCGGCGTCGGCGTTTCTCCTGTATCATCCCACAAACGCCCCTCGCCTGAACCCTCCTCCTCCGCCCACGACTGCGAACAACCCAAACACAAGAAACCCAACAATTCCCCATCTTTCCACGGCTTCTCCAAGATCCCTCTCCCGACCCAGGACCTGCCCCTTCTCCGCCGATGCTCTTCTGGTCCACCCACCGTCGTCACCAACACTGCCACGCAGGTTTTGTTGGATCCTCCGCAATCGCCGCCGCCGCAGAACTCGGAGATAGCCCGCCCGGAGACCCCATTATCGGCAGTGAGAGCTTCCGCTGCGAAGTTGCCGCCTAGGGCGCCGACCCTTATGAGGTCCGTGTCTGATCCAAATCCGTCTCCGCCCAAGACGTGCGGGACGATGGGAGGGTACGAGAGCCCAAATGACAAGGTCTCTATCTTTTTCTTAAATTATCAGGATTCTTGAGATTCCATTATATAAAACATTTATGGTTTTAAAAGAAAACAAAGATTTAGTTGGCTTGTTGAATTTAATGTGGATTTTTTTGATTCGTCATTTGTATACTCTGTTTATGTTTCCAATTGTGTTTTGGTTGTAGCAGAGACTGAGGAGGATGAGAGATTGCATTAGGAAGATGAATAAGTGGTGGGATGAAATTCTGCCTGAGGAAGAAGATGCACTGGTCAACAACGACGGTGCAACAATGGTACTATTATTGATTCACATAATTTTCGTTTTTTGAATCAAGTATGTATCTTGCATTACAAATGTATTAAATTTTTTGATGAAACACTTGTTTAATTGAGGAATTAACTTAATTTTGTGTGGTTGTTGTTTGTCGGTGAAGGAAAATTGTGAGGCAGATATTGAAGAATCTGTGAGTGTGGAGAGGGCTGGGGAGTGCTTGATCATTCATTTCAAGTGTCCATGCGGAAAAGGCTATCAGATTCTTTTATCTGGAAGGAACTGTTACTACAAGCTGATGTAGCTCATGGTACTGCAGTCTTTAGGTCTATTCTTTGTATGTTTGGATTCTTTTACTTGTTGCTTTCTTTAGATGAATTTGTAATTGTTCTTGGAGGAACCTATCTGGGTCACAGTTGTCTACTTGTCTCTTGTTCAGTTCATTTGAACTTGTACATGATACCCAGCTTCTGCATGTTTGAATTGTATACTCTTTTGCTTGTAATGTTTGAAGTTCATATGCTGAAAAGATTCCTCAGTTGTGAAATGATTTCCTGCAGAACTGGAAGCTTATATGCAATTGATATTAAGTTCACCAGTTAGTTTCCTATATACACCACACAGTCCACACCATAGTATTTAAGAATTTTTAGTTTGTTAATTCAATGGAAAATCATGTAAAGTGCAGCAAAATGTGTCTTTATTCAGAAGTTTGAAGGTCTGATAAATGGTGTTGGGCCTATTGAGTTATTAGGCCTAAAAGCAAAAGTATTTTCTTAGGTTGGGACCAGAACATGAGTAATGCTACATTTGTTTAAAGATATTATGACAAATTGATTCTCTATCAAGTTTGAATCTTGCTAATAATGTTCTAGACAAATGGACTTCAAGAATGTCGTATGTGAATCAGTGTATGGTGTTGAATGAAAGATTAATTCAATTACAGGGTTTTTGGACATGACAAATGATAATGACCCACATGACCCTTAAACATGGAGAAGGGGCAACTTTGAGAAGCATCATCCTCTGATCTTTTTCCTGATCTAAAGTACTTGAGAATAAGACTTTATATTTAAATTAAATAAATAAAAAAAATAAATGACACTCATTGATTATACATGTCAACTGATCTATTTAGAACATGATAAAAATCAGCTCAACAGAAGATCCAAATTCGTAAATTAATCCGGTATTTGAAAACTATCTCGTAAATCAATATAATTGATACTAATTATATTGCCATGTCATTTGGACGGTATATCATTAATATTATTATTATTATTATTATTATTATTATTATTTATGTAATTGAACATGGTTGAAAGGTTACACCGATTAATGTATTTGGTGGTCCAACAACATCGTACCATATAAATTCAAAAAATGTATCAATTTGTGCGTCTAGGCCAACACAACGGTACCATGCCAGTTTTCACAATTACTATATAAATCAGGAATTATGATTTATAAAAAATTAATTCTGCATACAACTGTTGTTACGTAACCGTCGTTTAACCTCTTTAAAAAAGAGTAAATAGAACATCGGACCCATCATATCCTATGTTTTATTTACTCTTTTTCAAAACGGTTACATAACCACAGTTGGATGTAGAATTATACTTTATAAAATATGTACGATGTATCACAAGTCATGTGGCTCTGGTTGGCTACTTGGCTGGTTACCAGTTGTGGACGCCGCGTCCCACCTTCTCACATTCTCACCACACAAATGTGAAATGTCTGTCTGTGTCTACGATCTTTTCATATTTTTCGGATGTTGATATTTCTTTTTTTTTTTTTTTGTTTGTTTTTTTTTTTTAAATATATTTCAATAAACCCACCTGCCCCTTCTTTGCTTTCAATTGGCTTCATCTTTTATATTTCAATATAAGATTAATATTAAAAACCTCCCATTACTTTTGAATCTTTTATATTTCAATATAAGATTAATATTAAAAACCTCCCATTACTTTTGAACTAATATTGAATATATATTTATAAATGTTTTTATTTTAGAAACCTCCCATATAGATTAACACCGTTAACATTTCGTTTGTGTTGATTGAGTTTGACCGTTAAAAAGTATAAAATATTTATATTTAAACTTCAATTGTATGAATTGACCATTATACCCTCATACGTTTACCAAATACAAATTAATAAAACGATACAAAATACAGGAATGTTAACTTGCAAGAAGTTATTTTATGGACAATTTTATTCTTAAAAATAACAAAATTACAAATGAACCAAAAATATTGAAAATAAACCAGAATATGTATTTATTTGTATTTTTTATAAATCCAAGCAAATACTCATTTTCAATGTTTTTGGTTAAATTGTAATTTTGTTATTTTTAAGGATAAAATAGTCTACAAAATAGCTTCTCCTTTACAAGTTAACATTCTCACATTTTTTTTTTATCATTTTATTAATTTATTTGGTAAAAGTATGAGGGTATAATGATCATTTCATATAATTGAAGCTTAAATAGATATATTTTAGACTTTTTAATAGTCAAATTCAGTCAACACAAACAGAATGCTAACAGTGTTAATTTATAGAAGAGGTTTATAAAATAAAAGTATTTATAACTATATATCTAATAATAGTTCAAAGGTAGGAGATTTCAATATATGATGCAATTCTTTAATTTTATCATTAAGATTATCATCGGTGCTATTTAGTGGTGGCCACGGTTCGGTTTCGGTTTGAAACCGGCGGTTTTGGTTCCGTGGCCACCCAAAACCGAAACTGTAACTGAAAAACCGGTTTGGTACACGTTTTCTAACCGGCGGTTTTACGGTTTCGGTTTAAAAACCGACGGTTTTGAGTTCGGTTTCGGTTTTTCAAAAAAAAATTCAAAAAAAGTGCCACGCGGCAGTTTCTGATTAGTCGATTTTTTTAATTTTTTAATTTTTTTAAAAAAAAAACCGACGGTTTAACTACGATTAAAACTGTCGTTTTAACCGCCGGTTTTTGGCAGTTTTTGGAAGTACCCAAACCGAAACCGTAACCGGTTCAACCGGTTTTGAAACCGCCGGTTCCGGTTCCGGTTCCGGTTTCGGTTTTGGGACGGTTTTTGGAAGTACAGTTCGGTTAAACCACGGGCAAAACCGTCGATTTAACCGAAACCATGGCCACCTCTAGTGATATTAACCCTTTTTCTTTTTCTTAAAAAAAAAAAAAAAAACCAAAAATTTTCTTTTAAACAAAATTGAAAAATAAAGTATTTATTTGATAATAATCTGTAATCATAATAATGAAAAAGTGTTAATAAAAGAAAAATTGTTGAGAGAGAGTGAGACAGGGACAAATCACAGACTGATTAGCAACTTAACACTGAACGGATCTCCTGTCTAAATCTGTCCGTACACAAAATCATCATCAACATGAAAATAGAAAATCGTCCTACCATATATATATTTATATAGTTCACAAACACACAAAAAAACAAACACGATCGCAATAGAGAAATATGTGTTGTTAATTCGTCTTGTTAGGTTGATTCATCCATTGCTTTAATCTGTGAGTGTCAGCAAGGAACTGAAAATGGTTTTTGAAATAACCGCTTTCAATTGCTATCCTCTAACCTTGCTTGTACCCATTTTAGCTCTCATGTTCATCGATGGCTTTCTCGCTTGCATTGCCTTTACTCAGGTTTCTTTCCTTTACCCTTTTCCGCTTTTTATTTATTTGTGATTGTATTAACTTTTATTTATTTATTTATTATTTTATTTTATTTTATTTAATAGATATCGATTAATTTGTTGAAATGGGTTGTTGTAATCCAGTTTCTTTTTGTGTTGATCCAAATGGTGGATATAGTTTTTGTTTGTTTGTTTGTATGTAATTGTTTATGATCGGTGGTGCTGGGACTACGGGGCTCTTGCTTAATGTTTAGTTGGTGGAAAAAATTGCAGGAAAAGATTAGGGAGTTTGAAATTATTATGACAATTTGCTTTTCGATTTCCAATTTGTTATTCTTTTTGTAGAATATAGCAAAGAAAAATGTGTGCTTCTATTGAAAGTTAATGCCCTTAGTTTAAGGTTGATAGCAGAGATGACTGCTGTGTTGATGTTAAAGATACTTATTCCAAGGTATCTTGCCTTCAAAGATCGAAATAAGAGTGAATATTCTTATGGTTTTTAAAACTAAATCACAAAAGTCCAGTGTGTTTCTATAGGGTATGAAAGATTTGTTTTTTTTTTTTTTTCTTCTTCATTCACTGATTTAGGGAGGTGCTTCGAATCTTCATAATCATTGCTCCTACAGTTCATTCATTGTGCATACCAAAATGGTAATAAAGCTTGAAGTCGTAGTTGCGAATAATATCTCGACACCCGAGTTATATGAAATTTCATTAACAAATAGATGCCTGTCCAATACAGCTTAGCTCTATAGTTTAATTTCCCAAATGTTTTTGATATTCTACAATTACAGCCTTGACATCGGGTACATCTCCTTTAAAATTACATGAACTTGTTTTTTTTTTAAAAAAAAAAATCTTTTTAGGTTATTGTTCTTATTATAAAGTTGTAGGTCAGAGCCAAGGATATGACGGTTCAATATTAAAATCATATTAATGTAATCCAGGTATTAGCAATTAAGTTTAGTCAAATTCTATCAACATTTATGGTATTAAATTTTTTAAGTGGTAGTATCTAAGTGACATTGATTCAATTAATTGCTTGTGATCTGAGCTATTTCTAGGACTGGAAAACCTAATGTATGTTTATAATTCTATAAAATGAGCTATTTCTGAGACATGAGAACCAAACGAAGTTTCCGGTAGGCAAATTATTCTCTTCTGACCTAGACTGTACACATCTAGAAAAAGACATTCTACCTTAGTTTACAGTCTGAGATATGTAATGTGGATGCTCTTCTAGCACAGAAATTTTCTTGTCAAGTTTTGTTCCTAGTTAGGTTTGGATTTAAGTTGCCAATGATCAACTCTTGTTTCGCTCGGCATATTGACAACTCTATACATCAACGATGTGTTTATTGTTTGACTGTTCTCTTGGTTCTTACATATTCAAGCCACTTTGTCATTGCAGCTCACTAGAATCCACTTGCGGAATCAACAAGTTGGATGGACGCGCCAAAAAGTAAGAAAAATTTTGGAACTCTTTTTTTTTCCCCTATTGTAGACAAATTAAGTGTAAGATAGTTACAGTGTGGTTTTAGGAATATTATTCGTAGTAACTGAACATACTACATAGAAAGATGAGCTTTTTCTTGTTGTAATTACAGTTTTTCTTCCTTAGAGAACAAGAAAGGATCCTTTTGAGTACCTGGACTCAGAGTTGTGATTACGTGTTGTTCTTATAGATTTTTTAAACAAAGCAAGTGTAATTTGCCCAGGTGTTAACCTAGCTTAGGAAAGATAATTTCTCTATAAACTATCCAGTGAAATGCAATACTGAATGCAGTCTTCTTGATTTCATTTTCCTTGAACTAAAAGAAGACTCCAGTAAAAAACTCTTTTGTGACCCAACTCATTGAATAACAAGTAACATGCATATATAAACAGATTAATATATGTTTCTATTTTAGGTCAGGTTTTTCGTCATACATACTATTTGTTATTTGCAGTTTCCGTGTTGTAACCTCTTTGACAACAATTAAATGTAAATTGCAGGTACTCCATCTTGTGATTGGTTCTTCTAATTTGGGTAAGAATGAGGAATTATCCGTCATATCATGGAGATTTTTCTGTGTCATATATAATTAGTACTAAATGCATCTTCTCAACTCGAAAGGTCTTTTAACAGTTAAATTTTCAAATGGAATTATATAAATTTTAAGGCAAAAGTCATGCATTAATGTTTAGATTTTAAATCTCAGCTTTAAGCGACTCATTTAGATTTTAAATCTCAGCTTTAAATTTTGAATGTAAACAGGTGTTAATGAATTTCTATTTTGAAATCTTCAGTCCTTTAA
The DNA here is from genome assembly GCA_035582765.1 of Acer negundo. NCBI lineage: Eukaryota > Viridiplantae > Streptophyta > Magnoliopsida > Sapindales > Sapindaceae > Acer > Acer negundo. The sequence continues at coordinate 10,947,255 of CM069237.1, read as the reverse complement.
AAGAACCCTGAAGATCTTTGGATGTCATTTTAAAACCTTCTTCTAGGATTGTGGTCTTCTAAATTAGAACAAATAAAGCTTTTTTGCACCGAGTTTTGTTGCGATTATGACTGTGCATGAAAATATTGCAATTGTATTTAAGCTTTGTGACCTCATCTCCTTTTCAGGTTACTTCATCTATTTTATATCTACACTTATTGCTACTTGTGAAGGGTGGCCTTGCTGGTCCCATGCTTGTGGGTTTATCCTCATGGGTATGTTTCCCCCTAAATCATGATAAATGATATGTGGCTTCAATATTTTGCTCTTAAGTTTCTTTACTGCATATTAGCTGGTGGTTTTGAATGATGAAATATAAAATATTACTGCAGCTTTGCCCAATATCCTGTTTCTTGCAGCATTTCTTCTACTCCTCTCTTTCTGGTAAGTTTTTTCATATGCTTTCTAACATAATTAGTTGCTTTTTGTTATTTTAACTATTCTATGCTAACAAAGAAGACAAAGAAGAAAATGATTCAATGAATTTTCTATTTTCCCATAGGCTTCAAATTTGCACCCAATACTTTTGCTAGCCTCATCATAGTTCTGTAAAACAAAAAAAAGCCTTATCATAGTTACATTGTAGTAACTGTGTTAATTTGGAATATTTAAATCTCATAGATAACCAATAAAATTTTGGATAATCAAATATGCCGTTGTGTCCTTGTGAGCGTTGTGTCCATTAACATGTTTGTTCTTTTTTTATCCTCATCGGCATAGATACAAACCTCTTGCTGTTAAAATGTATCTTTTAACATTTTAAGGTCTGCATAAATAATGTATTAATATTCTTCATATTGTTAAGTTTTTTACTTATTGATGATATAATCGATGTGCTTATCAATAATTTTATAGTAAGACAACTATTTTCTAGAACCTTTTAATGAAATGGTAAGGTAATACTAATGTAAAAAAATAATTTATTCTTTGTGTATTAAAAGAAATAGGAAATCATATTTTATCTTTCTGAATTTTAAGAATCTCATCCTTTTCTAAAAGAAAAAATTTATACTTTATATTCTTCCCCTGTATCATTGAATGGTAGTTGATTGTTTCAAGTTATATTGCATGAAATTTTTAATTATGAAGTAGTATTTATACGTATTAAGATTATGTTTATGTGTTTATGCATGCCTGTGTATCTAAAAATTTGTTTTACTTCATTTGTTTCATTATTAGTACCTTGTTTTACAACATAATGTTCTCAACAAAACAAATGGCATACTTGCTTATGCTGTATGATTTGTAATTTGACTAAAGTAGTTAGTTGATAGGGACAAAAAACTTAAAATGATTATATCTGCAATCTGATGAAACTGGATGTGAAAATATTAATAATGGGTTATGGATAGTAAAATGATTAACCTAGAAGATGATTTAATATTCAGTTTTAGAAGGTGATAGGCTTTTCCGAAGATGAATGATTCATGATACTATGAATTATATTGATAGAGTATGCATAGTCTATGACTCTACATGGAGGTTCTCTTTCTTGCATTTGTATGACAAGATATCAAATTTAAGTTATGCAATGAAATTCAAAGATATATATATGCTTCCATGGGCAATGATTTTATAGGGTCGACCTTTGCCATCAGGCGAATGATGAAGAGGAGGATGATGAAGAAAATAGTACCCAACAGGCTTTACTAGACAATGTGATGAGTAAACCGGGTTCATCAAACAGTCGCAGGCGATGCAGATGTTGCCCACTGCAAGGCATTCATGTTGGTAGCCGACAAAAATTTGTTATTGTGGTATGAGGAACATTAATTTTCTTTCTGTAGCAGTTATTATTATCATTTTTTTCTCACGTGTCATATAATTTTGATTTGTTTCTTATTTTCCTGTTTCACTAGGTTGTCGTGCTTATCTTTATTTTAATGATGTCATTTGCTATGATAATCTGGATTGGTGTGGGGAAAAATCCTATTGATTCTTCAATAGTTGCTGAGGTATGCAATATAGATCTCCTAGCTCATTGTATTTGACGTATTATTATAATATTATGTGATAAAACACCTTGACTTATTTCATTATAGCATCTTTTTATGACTTTTTTGTACTATGTTCTGAAGTTATAATCATCAAGTTGAACTTAATAACGTGTGGTGTCTAATCATACAATTAGGTGTTCATTGATGAAAATTCTATCAATTGTTACCCATACCTTAAACTAAATCTGGATAAGTGACTGTAAGGATTTTGATGTGCGTATTTAATACTTGGAGATGTATTTGTGCTGAGGCCAGCCTGGATTATTTCCTTACCACAATTTAAATGGAGCATTAAAAAGAAATTATAGTTTAAGGCATCTTCAGTATGTAATAGATGTGGAATATTCTTTGTAACCGTAGTAGTGAACCCCCTATCATTGATTTGCTTTGGTACTTTTGTGATATGAACAAGAAATCAACAACATATAGTCATATGGAAAACTATTGTATTCACTATTCACGGTGTATGATTCATTGAAATAATTAACAAGATGTTTTGGCTACTTATACTTTATGCTGTAACTTTTACTTCTGTAACATCATAATACAACTACCCATGAATGATATAAACATAAAGGTCATTTACTGTTCTATCAGATAACATGGTAATGATGTTTCCTACCAAAAAAAGATATAAACATAAAGGTAATTTACAGTTCTATCAGATGTTATGGTATTGATGATTTTCCCTTTTTCTCCTCTTAGATTAATTTTTACGTGTGATGTGATATATATATACGAATTTTTCGTACGAGATCACTTGCGATAATCAGTGATCTGAAATTCGTACAGGATCCTGCATTAGAAAGTTATTATATATATTAATAGATGCAAACAACTCAGCATTTTGCTATATCTTGCCATGTCTTAATGTTTTACTTTTGCATTGGCCAATGCATACTAGTATTGTTGTGGCTTAATTTGTGAAAGGAAAATGTTAGTATTCTGATACATTAGCTTATTGCCATAATCTGAGAGAAACACTTTCTTTCTTGTTAACACCGTTTAAGTTGGATTATTGATCCTTACTATTCTTGCTACTGCTACTACGCATCAGATCGAGATCTTGGAGTTTATTTTCAGCGGCATGTCATCAACCTTCATGTCTTGCTTGCAATAGAAAAAAAGCAGCTTTTAAAGAATCATCCTCCATGAACTTGTCATACTGTTTCAATTTGATCGAATCATTCTTCTTTTATGAACTTGAAAAAAATGTACCTTTGTTTTTTATAATGTTGATAAATGACCGTTAAAGTTGCGGTTAATTATTGCAATCATTGAACAGGTATATGTAGATTTTTTCGCTGCAACAGTTCTTCTATTGGGAGGAGCTTTGGGTTGCTATGGTGAGCAAGTTCCTTAGTCATTTCTGCAGTTGGCTGTTTTGCATATTATTTATTGCAGCTCTTTGTTTCTATTTTTTCACAACCGTGCTAATGCGGACAATACACCCCACACACGGTTGTTTTTTGGTAAATACTTCCATTTTGTGTTTTATGTTGACAAATTTTTCCAACCGAAGGAATATTCTAAAAGACGACTTTAATTGCTAAATGTTACTATTAGTTAATTTAGTAACAGTTTGTGTTACTGCATGTTTTGAGCAATATAATTTGAGCTCAACTCTCACCATCTCATATATTAATGTTGAACTATCTTTATGCTGAGTTTGGTTTAATTCTTTATTGTAAATCCAACATAAGAAAGCATTCTATCGATTAGTATAACAAGATTCTTTTTGCCTTTTTCTCAAAGATATGAGACATTATTAAGGAGGATGTAATAAAAATGTGTAGAGGAATTTTCTGAGAGAATTGTTTATAGAATCACCAATGCCACATTCATTTGCCTTGTTCTGAAGGAAAATTAAAATAGGGAATTTTTTAAGTTTAGTAATGAGTTTGTAAAACAATATAGCCGAGGGATTGCTCTAAAAGCTATATATTTTGTTGTTAATAATAATATTATTATTTTATCATAACTTTTTGTCCTCAAAATAGAAATTGTATAAACTGTTTCTTCAGGTCTCCTGTTATTTGTCAAATTGCGGAAAGTAAGGTCTGAGACAGCTTCTTCAGAAATGTGGAAGGTACTCACCTAATAACTTTTTATCATAATTTTTTCTCTTGTATTGGTTTTATTACAGTTCCACATCTTACCATTCTACATTCCATTTTTGAATGTATTGCATTTTATTGCTTGCTTGCTTGAAGATTCTTTTTGTTAGTCTTTGTAGACAATTTGTTCTCCTTCGTAACTGGTTTCATTTCAACCACTATCCAGGTTGCTGGTTTAGCTGTTGTCTCTGTCATATGTTTCTCATCAAGTGCTTTGGTAGCTTTTCTTACTGATATTCCTGTAAGTGGTAGACAGTATAAATGGCTAAAAGCATTATTATATATCTTGGTCTTCCTTTCAATCCTCAATTTATTGTTCACTGGCAGCTTTCCTATCATTGGAATGTGAAGAAACTAAATGGAGTGAAGGCACTAGTTCTACTGATATTGTACTATTTTATAGGTATTGCATCTGCCTTTCATCCGTGGAGATGGCTACTTACTAATATTTGAATATTATAATCAAAAGTGACTGATAATTTTCTGAGCAAAATCTTATTAATTATTTAAGTGAAATTTTTCCTTAGCCTGCTCTAGTTCTATTCACTTTAACTGTCCAAGTATCAAAGAATTTTCATCTAAATGAATAAAATCTATTGAATTCTTCCTGTTTGTTATGTTTCTTTATTCATCTTTCAATCTGTTGTGCATCATCTAATCAGTGTTGTTTTTAGTCTCAGGTTTCTTTCATTAATAGTTTGCTTGTACGTGCTTAATGCCGTTAGGTTGACCATCATGTGATTGAAAATGATACGTTTTTATCTCCGACCTTTGAACTGGTATTTGAATCCTTAGGGTAACAATATTTAGCAATGTTCCGTCTGCATCGTGATTGGAAGGAGTTTTAAATGAGAATGGAAAAAAAGGGACAAAAAGTAGGCCTGATCCACTGATTTAACTTCATTATAAAATATCTCATTTCATCTTAGATGCACTTGAAGATTTCGAAATAATATCTGTAATAAACAATGGTTTGAGCTTTCTACCGGATAAAAAGCACTTTCTCTACTTGGTAATTTCTCGAGTTTAATATCTGTCTAATTTTGGATTCTTTTCCTTGGAAGTTATCCACTTTTATTTTCTTTAGTTTTTTCCTTAGTCATGACGACTATACATTTTATTCTCTAAGGCACAGCTTTGTTACTGTTAGTGGTGTTTTTTCTTTTCTTTCATTTCTATTGCTGCCGTACATTATAAAGGAGTTCGATGCCTTGTCTCATATGGAATTACTAAGACCATGATGTTATTCAACAGGTTCATCAGTGCCCTCAGCTTTTGTGTTATGGATCATGCGAGAATTGCCACCGCCAGTTATAGTTAGTAGACAAGAACAGTCAAGAGTGATAACATTTATCAGGAGGAATACACCGACAAGTACAGATCATCCTCATTACTGGGCTACTGCTACCAGTTTAAAGAATCAGGTTTGCAATCGATTTATTTCCATTTTCTAGAAGAAAAAAAAACTCGTTAGTTCAAGTACTTAAAATTTTTGAATTAACATAAAATTTCTCAAACAAGCGTAAAAGTTACTTAAAGAGCTTCCATTCAAAGTGTCATCAAGAATTTCATGAATAAGAACCCTTATATAGAATCTCCCCATCAGAAGTAAAGTAAAATTTATTCTTCAATGCTTCAGGTGTCAAAAGCAAGCCCAATATAGGAAGCACAAATGACACATTACTTGGTTGAAAAGGATGATGATGCTCGTTGTATTGCTTGAGAAGAAACGATGGAAACACAGAATATGAGTAGAAGAAACCTACAAAAAGCATTACAGTTTCAGAGAAAGCTGGTGGCTCGATGTCTCTACTACGTTCGGTAACTTGCACATAATTGTGAGCAGCTACAGTGATTCCTGATTTTGATTTGATACAGTTGATAGGTGCTGTAACAGGATTGATATAAGAGAGAAGAGTGCCAACGTTTTCCAGTTGAATCTCAAGTTTCTTTGCCAGAATGAGCATATTCAATATATATAAAGTATAAACTAGAATCTTGGTTACCATTTTTTCATTACTATTATTTAAATCCGACACGGATCGGTAAAAGATCATTTTAAGAACCGACGAAATCAACCGTTACAAACTTATCACAAACGTGAAAGTGGAATTGCAATACCAACGTTTTACTATGAGTTGATGTATTATTAACAGTTACTTGATAAATAAAAAATTCCAACCTATTTTTATCTTATGTGAGATGGCAATATCTAGCCATAAAGAAAACATTTTTTTTTTATTTCTCCAAAAGTTGCACTGCTATTACTCATCAGAAACAAAAAAGGCATAAAAAATGCTTCTTTTTCTGTTTTGTTTTGTTTTCTGATCAGAGAGATAATCTATAATAAACCCATAAGTAAATTCTCTGAATCTACTTTGCATCAAAGAAAAAGTCCCACCATATCAAATTTCTTAACACACACGGAATCCTTTTTTTAATTAATTTTTTTTTTTAAACCGGTAGACAAGCTCTTCCAAAAGGATACTGTATTATATAATTCTTTTACAATCATGTGTTTGGTGATATTTTGTATTAGGATGTATTATGTTATTTTAGTTAATACACCCCTCTCTCCGTATTAGCTAACACGACATCCACTGTATTAGACTAATTAAAATGTATTAACTAATACAATACCATGAACAGTGCAAAACAAACCAAATATCGGATTATATTATTATAATACATTTCAAACTCCTAATACAATACAACATGGCTTAAGAAACGAGCCCTTATTTTCTCTTTTCAAAAAGTAACACCGCACATAGGGATGTCAATTGGGAAAATGAGGATAGATATTGGATCCCCATCCCCATCTCTATTCCCATTCCCAAATCCCTTTTCTATCCTCGTTTTCCCCAATTTCTAATTTTTCTTTATTTTTCTTCCGTTTTTCCCGTTTTTCCGTTCGATCTTGTTTGACTGAAAATAATAATTAAAACTTAAAATGAAATTCATCCGCATCCCCGCTTAGGGATGATTGAATACCATCTATATTGATAGTAAAGATTGTTCATTTAACCTGTTAATATCTCATATTCGAAAATGCATTGTTTGTGGTACACGTGTCAATCCATAACGTTAAAAGCACAAAAACTACCACGCATCCGGCCGTCCATTAACCAAACAAAAAGTAGAAAAAAAAAACAGAAACAGACGTCCTTGACTCCTTGACAGTTCCCTTCCCGCTCCGCCTCCAATTCCAATCTCAGGGCTCTCAGCTTCCACTAGAATTACTATTTACAAAGCAAAAGCAGAAACAAAAAAAAAACAAAAAAAGCTCATTAGCTTCGTCAAAAGCAGAGTTCCATTTCCATTTGTTTATCATTCATCAAAAGCAAAAGCACTTCAAAACAAAACGAAAAAGAAATCAAGCTATTCTTGTCTCTCACATTCTTTTCTTCGTCTAAGAGCAATCGCTTTGCCCCACTTTGCACCCAAAGTATCTCTCTCTCTCTCTCTCTCTCTCTTTCCATACAAATACCCAGAAAAAACCATGTTTACTCTTCACAAACAAAGCGCAATCTTTGAAAACAACACCCACAAGACAGTGAAGAAGAGAGTTTTAACAGTAGTTTCATTGATTTGGTGCGGTTGGAGCCGCTATGGCGAGTTCCAGTGGGACCAAGCCCGAGATGGGCCCACCTCGGACTCCGTCGAAGAGAATGAATCGTGCCCAGACCATGTACGTTGATATGCAGAACGAAGACGGCTCCACTATAGACAGTGAGCTCGTCCCCTCCTCTTTGGCCGTCATTGCTCCGATTCTTCGTGTCGCCAATGAAATCGAGAAGGACAACCCCCGAGTCGCTTATCTCTGTTCGTTCTCCATTTCTCTTCTCTTTTTATTTACTTTTAATGACTTTCTTCATTGTCATACATGTGCTTTCATTTTTATATCTTTCTGTTTGGATATTAACTGATAATTTTTCAACCCAGTTCAGTCTATCAGATATTAATAAATGGTTCTTGTTTCTTTGACCATGTTTATAAATTTTAAGAACTCTCTCTTTATTTTATTGAAGCAATGGTGTCGGTATTATGGTTGTGGTGACGTATTTAGAATTTGAGAAGCTATTTATTTATTTATTTTTTAAAAGACCGGAAATTAGGAAATTTTAGAGCTCAGAGTGTAGTGTTTAATATTTCACGGTTTATTTATTTATTCAAGTATTCTAATGAAATTCGAAGAGTTTGAGAAAACTGAAAAGTAGTGAATTGTTATTCTAGAAGTGTTAAGATTATGAATGAAAGTTCCTAGTTGAAAAGGAAATGTGATGTTGTTATGGTGGAGAGAAGAGTGACTGACAAAATGTTGCCCAGAGAAGACTTGTGAAGAGTTTCTTGTAGAATTTGGTAAAATGCAAAGGGGTGTCCCTTATGGCATTGCCTGAAGTTAATATACACTGCAGCTGTTTGGATAACAGATGCATTCTGAGCGTGAAAATACTAGGCTGAAAGTAAATTGGAGATAAATACTCTCATGCTGATTTCAAAAGGTCAAGGTCCCTTGCTCTGTCAAGTCGAGTACTAAATGTCTCTCAATTGCCTAAGTAGTATAGGGAGACTTCTTGTGTACTGTTGGAGAAGAATGTTGGTTTATCTTGGATTTGTTGTTCTCCAAACACCCTTGTTACACTAAGAGGATGAGATGGCCTTTGTCAATCAGCATGAATAACTCTAAACAATTTTAAAATAATTACTGATAATTCACCGCCAAACATTATACATAAGGGAAAGTGCCTGGATCTGCAGAACAAAACACGAGCCAAATGGTTTTGCCGCAACACAGAATGGCCATTGAAAGGTTACATGATCTATTGAACTTTTCTAACAGTGCTCTTGCCCACAATTTGGAAAAATTAAGAAAAAAGAGAAATATAACAATTAACATTAGGTCAAGGATCTGCATAACTCAATATAGATGCCAACATTAAATCTATGCAGTCCTTATGACTCAAGCTTTTCCATGATTGTCACAGGAATGGTCTTTTTTTTTTTTTTGTCAACTCACCAAAAATGTTAAGGTTTCTCATTTTATCACTATTTCATATTCTGATGATACAGTACAGCATAGACATGTATATGCATCTATTGCTCAAACGTTAAATGACACCTCTTACCTAAAAAACAAGGTTTATCCAGTAAACCATTTTTACCTTTTCTGCTGTCATGTTTTGCTTTATTACAATCCTATATAATTTTACTGTATATTTTATCACCTTCTGACAGTGCTTCGTTGAATTTAGTTGAGCAATTAGGAATGGACTGTATCTTGGTGGTTTCCTGGTATAATTTGAAGTAGAATTTCTTGAGTTGGAGTTGAGGGTTTTGAATAAAGGGTTTATGTGAAGAACAAGGCATTGAAACTAATCAATTGCTTTTAATTTTAATTTTTTTTTCTTGCTGTGCACTTTGATAAATTAATACTTGCCTTTTGGTCAAGTTTTTGGTACAAAGTTGCTTATCAATGGCAAAATGTACTTCATGATGATAATTGGAAACAATAATTAAAACAACAGTTGTCTTGGCACGCACGAAACTTAATAGCCAAATTTGTATATTTTTTAGCCCGTTATTGAAGATGAAGTCTTCATAACATTTGTAGGGCTCGTCTTGGGCTTTCCAGAAACATCATGCTTTTGTGCTTGGGAATTTTACTTTATCATGAGCTCACTGTATTTTGTTCAACTAGGTCGCTTCCATGCATTCGAGAAGGCTCATAGGATGGATCCAACATCAAGTGGACGTGGTGTCCGACAATTTAAGACCTATCTGTTGCATAGACTTGAGAAGGTAGACCTTATAATTTTGTAGGTTCTTATAATTTTTCATTTCTTTCTTCAATGCATGGTGGTCTTTTGTTTTGACAAATACCTTCTATTTCTCTTTGCTAGGTATATTGTATGTGTGTCTGTATATATATATATATATATGATAGTATACCTTTTTTTGTACTTAATTTTGTTATCAATAGAATGTTGTTGTTTCTTTGGTATTCGACAAATTAGTCTACCACTATTGATTGTTGTAAATCTTTCTGTTCATTGTACTTCAAATTATAGGTCATAATGGTTAGGTGAACTTTCGAATCAAATCGTGTTGTTCTGCGACCTGATCAACATGATTATTATTTTCATTTTTTAGATGTTAGCAGGATAATTCAATTGTAATTGGCTTCTTTTGATTTGTTTGTGTATATAGTCTACGAGCTGCTGAGTCCTGAACGTGGACTAGATCGTTGAAATAGTTTCTCCTGCTTAATGTGCGCGCTTTCACTTTTGAATGTGCTTGTCTCAAATTCAAATTCGAGATTTTATTAAAAAAGTAAAAATAATTTGGAAGTCTGGTCTAAAAGGCCATTATAGCTAACCTGCATCCTGCCAAGGCAGGGTTCTTGAAGGGGTGATCTAAATTTGTTCTTGACCGTCAACATTTTGCAATGTGACATGCTCAAGACTCAAATTTATGTGCTTGCCACCTTGCCTTAAGCAGCCATATATTTTTACTGCTGTGAGCTGTGATCTGAAAAATCCTTGTAAATCCCAAAGTTTAGCATTCTGGACAAATTGCTTCTTTTCATTTTCTCACTGTTGTTACCTTTAAAGAAATAAGTTAAAGGTGGTGGTCACCACCAAGTTGGTAGTGTTGGAGTTCATTAGAGGAACATGCAATCTATAGAAGAAAGTACAAACATATGCTGTAATTTTAAAATTATATGTTAACTCCAAATTGGTGTCCTTGGTAGTTCAGGAGAAATTCAATGTCCTAAAACCATATTGACTTTTAAATTCGTAAACTGGGGATCTACATATGTTATATAGATAGGTATTGTAATTGAATATTAATTTCTGCCTTTAACTCTTTTAACCTTCTTAGCTGAATTGGACATATAAATGCACATGAGCCTACCTCTATCTTGTCTATGTTAACCAAGAAACTCACTATATGTTTTTGTTTCTTTTCTTTTCTCTTTCTGTTGCTTTTTGTGCTATTAGTCTCTTAGGTATTGCTCTCTGCTTGGATAAAGATATGATTCAATTTATTATGGTAATTGCCTAATGAATTTTTTAAAATTTTTGCTAAAAAATAAATAAATTTGAAGATAATAACCCCATTGAAGCTTCTGGCAAAGAACCTAGTCATGGAATTGCCGTCCTATTGATGTTTATCTTATTCATTGTCTATGATGTTTCATGAATTTATTAGCTAATTATTTCTTATACATCTTATTAGATTTCAGTGTTCAATATCAAGACTATGTGACTAACATCCAATGACCTTTCATGTTCCAAAAAACAAATTAGATCATCCTAAATTTCTCCTTGCTGCAGGAAGAAGAAGATACAGAGCCTATACTTGGAAGAACCGATCCAAGAGAAATTCAGATGTATTACCAAAATTTCTATCAGAAGAATATTATGGAAGGCCAATTTACCAAAAAGCCGTAAGACTTGATTTTGAATTGTTGACATGTTTGCTTTATCTAAGCACAATATTTATTGTCTTATTTTCTTGGGTTTTTGCTTACAATTGAAGGGAGGAGATGGCTAAGATTTTGCAGATTGCAACGGTATTGTACGACGTGCTGAGAACAGTGGTACCTCATGCAAAAGTTGATGATGAGGTTTGATTTGAATAATATTAGTATTGGTATACAAATTTTAAGTTCATCTTTGTGTCTGGATGGTACTGAAACTGCGGATGCCCAATTGATATGTCATTACAGACACACAGATATGCTGAAGATGTTAAGCGGAAAAAGGAACAATATGAACACTATAACATTCTTCCGCTGCATGTTATTGGGGCTAAACCGGCAATAATGGAACTTCCTGAGGTTGTATATCTGCAGTATTTGTTGTTCGGGTTATGTTGAGCTCATCAAATATTCACCACAATTACTTTTTTCTTTCCTCTGTAAAATATAGATCAAAGCTGCACTCCGTGCTCTGCGTAATGTGCAAAACCTTCCCATGTCCAGAGTTCGCTCGTCCTCCAATGAACCTCACATCATGTCTGAGAGGAATAAATCTCTCGATGACATACTTGATTGGCTTTCTTCTGTTTTTGGGTTTCAGGTAACTTATTCCTTGAATTTTTTCTTTTCCTTGTGCATCTTGCCTGCCGTAGGCTTCTTGTCATTATTAGTAACCTAGGTATTCGTGTCGTTTATTAGTAACCTAGGTATATGCCTAGTCCACAGTATCATCTTAAAAAAATGATGGAGAAAATCAGAGTTGAATTTTGAATCTGCCAAGAGCAGAAGCAGCTGATAACCCCACACACCACCCCAAATTGGGACTTGAGCTATCATCATTGTCAATTGAGTTAAATCTCACCATAAACTCAACTTGCTGGTGATTTTGTTTATTATCTTGTTTGTTAAGCCATAAAATTTTCTAGCAGCTTTTGTGTTCTACACTATGTACTACATTTATAATAACCAAATTATCCATGCAAGTTCTGCATCTGGGATATGTTCACCTTTGACACGGACTTCAGTAGTGGTCTTGTTATTTAAGGATGATTGTGCTTATTATAATAACATATCTGCTGAATTTTTTATGAGGGAAGAATCTTTTTATCTGACAGTATTGTTTTATTCATCTTTTCTTGAATTGAAGAAAGGAAATGTAGCGAATCAGAGGGAGCATCTGGTGCTGCTTCTTGCCAATATGGATGTGAGGAAAAAGAATCTTGAAGATTATACTGAGGTAAATATTGTACTTTTGGTTTGTTTTATACTTTCTGATGTCTTAAGCTGTGTCAGTTTGCTTAATAGCTGCCTTAATTATATGATTTTGTCATCATATATTGAACATGTATCAAAACTTGTTGCAGCTGAGTTCTGAAACTGTACAGAAGTTGATGGATAAATTTTTCAAGAATTATCGATCATGGTGCAACTATTTGCGCTGTGAATCAAATCTTAGGCAAGTTATCTGTTACTTTCCAGTTTTGAAGTTTAAATATAAGATTATTAACTATATATCAATAAGCTGAGCAGTTAGATTTTGCATTTTGTCACTGGATCATTTTAACTTTGCAGGATTCCTGAAAGTTCTGACAAACAACAGCTACAGCTTATCTATATTGGGCTTTATCTTCTTATCTGGGGCGAAGCTTCAAATATTCGATTTATGCCTGAATGCATTTGCTACATCTTACATAATGTATGTTTTAATATTGGCGAAGCTCTATTGATAATATTAGATTTTATAGTTGAAGGGTGGTGCTAATATCCATCATATGTGATGCCTTTCTAATATTATTTCTTGAAAGGCTGATATTTGTCTGGACAAGTGCATTGTGAAATTTCATTCAATTGAACGTCAAGGTTTTTCTTAGTACTCAGGCTGTTCTTGCTGTAGCTCATTTAAACATCAATCTTATTAATTTTGTCATTTGTTTTCTTACCAAGGGGTATATAAAACAATTAGTTATGTGCATAAATGTTCAATTTTAGTTAAAGAGTAGAACTTATATAGATACACACTTTTCTCACTATTAAAGTATTAGAATTAAAACTTACATTTTCATGTGTATATCCTGTCAAATCAAAAAATATGCTAGCATATTTAACCATCTCAACTTTGAGTGTAGGGAACACCTAGTTCTGACTGTGAATTGGGTGACCAAAAATGACCCAGTACTTTTGTTTATGTTTTCTGACTGGTAATAGTCAATATCGTCTAATTGGCGAGGGGTGGTGGTGGGGTTGGGTGTGCTGTCTTAGAACTACACCATATTTATATGCAAATTGGTTTTGGGATCTGGATCTGGGGTGTTAATACCACAGAATTTTATTAAACAGGTGCTTCATTTTTGTCTTTGATAGTTCTGCATCCAGATTATGTTAAACCATCAATAGTGCCATAATATCGATTGCCGGTTTGTTTACATATTGTGAATACCACCACATTCAATTACCCAACCTGTTATTTCATATTGATACATATAATTTCTCTTCCATTTTCTTGTCCTGTTGTCCATACAAGGAGCAATAATATACTTCGGCAATTGATAGCAGAACTCATTTATAACAAGAAAATTATCCACTCTATGGCTCATGTTGATATGTTACTAGTTTTCTCAATTGTGATCCTTTTTTCTTCTAATGTCTTACAGTGCCTGCATTACTGAAAGTAACCTTCTTCTTGTTACTTAATTTTGTTAGATGGCGAATGTGGTTAATGGAATTTTACATGGAAATGTGGATGTTGTAAGTGGAGCCATGTACCAAACTGCTGCACCTGATGAAGAAACATTTTTGCGGACTGTTATAACCCCCATTTATCAGGTCTTACGAAAGGTAATCATTATTCTGTGTGTGCTGTACGTATAATCTATTCCTATGCTTACAAGTTTGTAACCAAAACTGATTATATTTTGGTGAGAAAGGAAGTTAGGAGAAATAAAGGAGGCAAGGCAAGCCATTCAAGATGGAGAAATTATGATGACCTGAATGAGTATTTTTGGTGAGTTTTATTATTATTATTTTGGGACAAGAAACAACTTTTTTTTTTGGCTAGTTTTCTGAAGAATAAGCTCAGGTTTATTTATTCTTCAATCAGACGATTAGCTGAACCTCTCTCTCCCCTTCTTTTTTTTTTGGTAGGTCCAAAAAGTGTTTTAGGCTGGGGTGGCCAATGAACATCAAAGGAGATTTTTTTGTGCATACAGATGAGGTACTACCACCTGCACACGAGGTAAATATTCCTCTCTTTTCTATTTTTTCCTATTTCATATATACATAATAACTTTCTAATGCGGGATCCCGTACGAATTTTTCATGCGGTTTCACCGATTCCAGCTGATTGGAATTAGTGTAACCCGGTTGGAATTAGTGATTCCGCACGAATGTTTTGTGCAGGATCCTGCATTCCTGCACTTGATAATTTATATATACATATAAGTAGCAGTTATACCCGACGATATTATCGTACGGTTTCACTAATTCTCATTAGTGTAACAAAATTTACACTATTTTTCGGTAGCGAGAATTAGTGAAACCGTATGATAAGATAGTCAGATATACCTGACCTATAATTTCTATATATATATATATCATAATATTTGTCTTTTATCTTTTACCAATCCGCTGAGTGTGCTGTGGTTTCTTATGGAATCAACTTCGGTTGTGATTTTATAGAATCAGAAATTTATTGAATTCATTTATCTGTTATATAATTCCATAATTTGGTAGCTTCATTTTTGTATAGATAGTGGCCAGCTCTTGTATATTATAGACTATTTACTACTTTAAAAGTTTGTAGTTCATATCCTCTTCATTTTTCTTTTTAATAAAACAAAAAAATCTCATTAAATCAAGGAACCATATACAAGTGAAGGGAGAACAAGCCAATCTTAGCTCACAAAAACTGTAAGGACCAGCAACAAAAATAATACGCAAAAGCCAAAAGACAGGCCTATACAATGAGCCCTCACCAAAATAATAATAATAATAATAAGACCCTTTTTTTTTTTCTTCTTGTTTTCGTGTGCTTCTTATCCACATCTCCCTAGTACCTTTTTTCTTTGTGAAATGAATTTTGCTTCTGATAAAAAAAAAAATCAACTATGTTTAACTAATTAATGATATAAAGTTGGATAAAGCCCTTACATCTTCATCCAATTTACAATGTATTTTGATAGTTGGCGCTTTTAAAAATCAAGAAATACATGTAATTATTAAGTTAGTTAGAATGCACTGAAGAAATGGCTGGGTAGTGAATATTTGATTTAAATGTTAACTTTATCACTTTGTGAAAGAAAAAAAAATTTAAATTGTAACACTATATTTGTGAAAATAGTTAATTTAAATAGTATCGCAAAGAGGATAAGAAAAGCCACCTCAAAAGAGCAGAGTTCATTTGAAGATTATATTCATACATGTATAAATACATATATTTGTGACAAAAGTTGACTAAAATTGTAACATGAAGAGGATTAGAAAAGCCACCATGAAAAGAAGGGAGTTCATCTAAAGATACGTTGATTACATTTATGCCGGAGGTAATTGATGAAGAATGTAAAATGATCTTAAAAGTGACAAATCCTTGTGCTGTAACTAGTTTTTTTTTACTTCTATTACAATTAACATGCCATGATGATTTGGAGTTTTAAAATGTTATAATAAATTTTTACTCTATAAATTAGGTGGGGATTAAAAACAAAATAGTGGTATGGTTGATACGTACAGTCTACAGAGTATGTTAAGAATTTGAGGATGTGTATCTTCGGATTTTGGTTTCTTTCCTCTAAAGGAGGATACTGTTATAGATTTAGAAGCACTTTATCTACACTCTTGTATAGGCATTTCTTCCAAGGTTTTCCCTGGTTTTTGTGGCAGCTTGTTTATATCTGTGAACAAAACAATTTTCGAGTCTTTGGTAGAAAAAGATATTTACATAATGTTGATAGACATTTTAACATGTTGAACCCTGAATTTAACTATTTCAATAGATGAATAGATATCTTGATATGTAGATGATAAAAAAATTATATCTTTTTTTTTCTTAAACTCCTCTACTTTAATTGTCTTACGTGCTTTTTTTGCAGAGACCTAATCAAGTTCCGACCGGAAAGAGGAAGCCTAAAACTAATTTTGTTGAAGCCCGCACATTTTGGCACCTGTATAGAAGTTTTGATCGAATGTGGATATTCCTTATAATGGCTTTCCAGGTCGCCTTACTAAGAATGCTTTCTTACTTTTTGAACGTTCTTCGCAAAAACTAACTGCATTATTAACTTTTGTGATTTTCAGGCTATGATAATTATTGCATGGAGTTCTTCTGGATCTCTAGCTGCTTTTTTCGAGGAGGATGTTTTCAGAAGTGTACTGAGCATATTTATTACTCAAGCTTTCCTTAATTTTCTGCAAGGTACTGGTGATATTAATATTTGGAATTTGTTTCTTTGCATCATTGTTTAGTTATTGCACTGCTTGTAAATATACATAAATGTGATGGCATTATTTTGAGCAATTTTTAAGCTTCAATTTGTTTTATTGGATACTTCCTAGTTTGACAGACGGTTATATCGTACTTCTACATGATATTGTAGATTAAACAACTTTTACGGTGCTTCTTATTTGGCTTACCAATTTCTGTGCAGCTGCTCTGGATATAATTCTCAGTTTCAATGCATGGAGGAGCTTGAAATTTACCCAAATAGTACGGTACCTTCTGAAATTTGCAGTAGCAGCTGCGTGGGCTGTTGTTCTGCCAATTGGTTATTCTAGTTCTGTGAACAATCCAACTGGGCTTGTGAAATTTTTTAGCAACTGGGGTGGGAATTGGCGGAACCAATCATTTTATAATTATGCTGTTGCAATTTATTTGATGCCCAATTTATTGGCTGCTCTACTTTTTATTCTTCCACGTTTGCGGAGAACTATGGAGCGTTCAAACTGGCATATCGTCACACTTTTTATGTGGTGGGCTCAGGCAAGAATATTTAGAAAAGTTACTTCTTACTGATTCCTTGTCTCCTCTTATATTTCTCTTTCATTTCTTAATGAGTGTTCATGCTGTATATTTGCTTGCCGCAGCCAAAGCTGTATATAGGAAGAGGCTTACACGAAGATATGTTCTCACTGTTGAAGTAAGATAAAAGGACACTCTTAGTTATCTTCTTTTATTATTATTATTATTATTAAAATGAGTTAATCGTCAAAAATGGTCCAAATGGGTTTTTTTTTTTTTTAGCCACATTTTCATATTTGATTTTTTAAACCAACTTTATTTTTAAAAAAGATAACCAAAAAAGTCTAAAATGCCCTTAATTTGATATCTTCTTCTTCCTCAATGCTTTCTCTCTCCTCTCTGCACTATTTGCTTACTCTTATTCTCTCATTCTTGCTCAACCTAGCTATATCAATTCTCTCAGAATCATCAACTCCTCTAAAATCACAAGATCATCAATTTACTCACAATCAACATAAGATCTAAAATATTCTCATTTAATTGGTACCGACAACATTGTTGAAGCATAATTCTCATTCTCACTAAAAGTGTTTATAGTATTACATATTGCATTATTTTGTGATTTAAGAACATGGATTTTTTATTTTCTCATATCCATCTAGAATCATAAATCTATCATGGATACATGGTCATTGGTGTTCCGTAATATATGTTCAACAACATTCTATGATACATGTTCATCGGTAACTATAATAGGTTTTTTTTTTATTTTTTATTTTTTATTTTTTAATTTTTTTTTATTTAACTCAAAATTGGTTAAAATTTTTTTAAAAGTGGTTGAAAACAATTAATAGAAAAGTTTAGGAGCTATTTATAATTTTTTCTCATTTAAATTCTGGTGCCGCAATGTTGTCATGATTTGCATTATTTTTTCCGTTAACAAAATTAAATTTCATAAGCCCAGGTATACATTGTTTTGGATCTTGCTGCTAATCAGCAAGCTAGCATTCAGCTACTATGTGGAGGTAATTTTATATTATTTGTTAATTATATGAATCTAATACCCTTAGGGTTTTAAGTATGTTGCTGGTGATAATATAAACACATGGTGTGGACGCTAAATCAAGTTCATATGCATTTGAGTTATCAATACATAAACATGTTTTTGTTTCCGTGCACATGGTTTGTTGTGTGTGTGTGTCCACTAATTTGGCAACTTTGGGGTTTTATCATGTGAGATTATGTGACTTCTAAAAGAGTTGAAACCTGCATGGTGTGTAATCAACTGTTTTTGATTCAGATCAAATTAGTTTTTGGTTTATGTTTTGACTTTAAATGTTATACAGTAAGGGACAATACTGTAACTTTATAGTTTCACACTAAACGTAGTTTAGTATAGTATTGAGCTTCAAACTTTGAGAACTTTTCATAATACTTCTTTTTTGAATCTAATTTGGAATTTTTGATCTTTAAAGTGGGTTTAAGGAAGCCTATAAATTCTTCTCTGCACCTATTTTCTGAATGAGTAATCCTTATTAACTTAGAAATTTTTGAGTTGTATAGCGTTACTATTTCTCGATATTCTATCCAATAAAGTTAAAACTAAGATTTTTAGATTTATACACCCTCAATAATCCCAAAAGCTGCTCCCCTTCTTCCTCTTCATTTTCTTTTAACTGGTTAATGAAACTAGACCGTAAGTTTTCATTTTTCAACAATTGGGGATTCTTTTTGAGATATAGAAATCGGAAGAGTTGATCTTAGATAAACAGAAGGGCACACTGTGTTAAATATTTTATAATAGGATTAATAAGCTGAGGGTAAACTGGTCATCTCCCATCAACAATAACTTTTTTAACATACTTTAACAGTAGGAGGGATTTGGGCGTTTCATGAAAAGTGACGATCTTGCAATCGTCAAGGGGGGGAAATAATCATTAATGTGAAATATACGATATGTCCAAAAATATTGGCTTATAACTAGAATCTTACGAAAGTAGTGGAACTCTTTTTATTGAGGAATGAGGAAATTTTTAACCCAGTCAAGGTGTCAAAGAATGAAAAGTTTACCATATGAGTAATTATGTGTATAAAATTAAATACAAACTGTTGAACTTCGTTTGGTACCTATCAACAACATTTTACTGAATTTGTGTAGCCTTTTAATCAGGAAGAGTTGCAAATTGACTTTATGTTGCATGATCGTTGATGTGTTACACATATTCTTCCATTTAATTAAAACATCTCAAGATACGGTCACTTGAAAGAATTAACTTCCGTATTCTGTTTATAGATACTTCCACTAGTTGAACCAACAAAGGTGATTATGAAGATGCATGTTGATAACTACCAGTGGCATGAATTCTTTCCCAATGGTAACAGTTCACCTCTTTTTTTCTTTCGTTTTCTCCATTAAAGTTTTTTTTTCTTCTTTTTATTCATTTTTATATGTTGCTGAAGCATGTATCATGTTCTGCTATTGTAGTAACCCATAATATTGGAGTCATTATTTCGATATGGGCTCCAATTGTCCTGGTAAGTGGGCCACAAACGAACTTTGAGAAATATGAACTCTATGCCTTTATGTTCTATTCAATTTAATTAAAGTTTAAGCTATAACCTATTACGTTATGATAAGTTTTATTGACTGATAGGTTTATTTCATGGATGCTCAAATATGGTATGCCATATTTTCCACTCTTTTTGGTGGGATTCATGGAGCATTAAGTCATCTGGGTGAGGTCAGTGGCTATTTATTACCATACTGTGGATAAATATGTTACGAAAAGTCATTATTGGTTCTGTGGCATATGGTGATTTTATGAAACCCATATGTACTCCAATTGTATGTCAAACTACTTGTTATGCTAACACTAGCATTAATTTGATATAAGTATTTCTATTCTTGCTTTAAACCATTTGCGTTTCTTAGATCCGAACGCTTGGGATGTTACGGTCTAGATTCGAATCTGTTCCTTCAGCTCTCTGCCGCCGTCTCGTACCATCATCAGATGCAGATACTGAATACAGCAGGGTATTGATAATTCTTTATAATCTATCATTGTTTGTGTTATTGCTCGTAGTTGTCTGGAATTTTAGTTGATTACCACTTGCAATCGCATTTCATTCCTGACCTAAATGAAAGCAATTCATTGAGGCTTCAAGCTGTATTTGTCCTGCAGTATAGGATAGATTGATGTTGTGACTGGACAGGACGGTATATTGAATTTTTTTGATTTCTGTATCTGATGGGATTAGCACTGAAATATAACTGTCACGTGAGGGGGCAAAAAAGAAGTTGAAAAAAAATGACATTTAAAGAATAATGAGTCCAGAAACAGAAACTACAAGGAAAAAGACAAAACAAGAAAATTTTATCTGCCAAGTTTCATCAGTGTATATTAATAGCACTGGTGCCAGAGACTGACAAGAATTATCAATGCAAGTTATTAAAACCCACCTGAGTCTCTCTTGCTCTCTCCAACACTGTTACCATGTGGTGGTGGGAATTTTAATCTTGTCATATTCCCTTTATTTCACCTCCCATGATGCTAACAAATGCAGGATGGAACTATTCAATCGAATCAATCCTATCCATTCTTTATCAAGAAACACCAAATAAATCCTGTTGTTTCTGATCCAATTTGACATGCATTGACTAAGATGCTTTTTTGATCCTCATATGCTTCTTCACTTTGGCAGGAGACGGAAATAGAACGGAAGAATATTGCATACTTTTCTCAGGTGTGGAATGTGTTCATAGAATCTATGCGAACTGAGGATCTGATCAGCAATGAGTTAGAACTGCACCTCACTTAAATATTTTCGTTAAATCAACACATCATTTACGAGTTTATAATATTTTCTTCAATTTATAACTCTCCAGGGAGAAAGACTTGCTTCTTGTACCATATTCTTCAAGTGATGTTTCTGTTGTCCAATGGCCACCTTTCTTGCTCGCCAGCAAGGTAAATTCTTTAGGCTATTTCTCATGTTATTGTTTTATGCCCAATCTGTGACTTATTTTCTTTTTTACAACATGTCAGATTCCTATTGCATTAGACATGGCAAAAGATTTCAAAGGGAAGGAGGATGATGAGTTATTTAGGAAGATAAAGAACGATGAATATATGCATTCAGCAGTTATTGAATGTTATGAGACACTCCGGGATATTATATATGGCCTTCTGGAAGATGAAGCTGATAAGATGTAAGGCTGAATCGTTCACATTAAAAGCTTGATATTACACAAAATAATCTTAAACAGCTATCTGGCCATTTCAATTTTTTTTTTAATAAAGAAAAATTATAATTCTATTTACTAATGGAAGCCTCTCAATATTTTAATTTTTTTTTTTTTTTTTTCAATTTATGAGACAGGATTGTAAGGCAGATTTGTTATGAACTAGACATTAGCATAGAACAGCATAGGTTTTTGAATGAATTTCGCGTGAGCGGAATGCCTATACTCAGTGATAAGTTGGAGAAATTTCTGAAACTCTTGGTACTATTTTTTTTCTCACATTTTTTTTTCTTTTTCTTTTTCTTTTCTGCATTTTTCTTTATCGTGAGCATTGCAGCAATGACTGTACAGACACCTGCTGGAATTGGTTTCAGTTCTGAGTACTCAAGTTGGTTTGTTGCAGCTATCTGATTATGAAAGCGTTGATGTATACAAGTCTCAGATAATCAATGTCCTTCAGGATATTATGGAAATTATCACTCAGGATATTATGATCAATGCTAACGAGTAAGTTTTGATGAACACAATCTTCTTAGGGATGTATCCAGTCCTTTTTTTTTTTTTTTTTCTTTTTCTTTTTTTGTATTTTTACCACATATGATCCTTCATGAAAAATATTTGCCATGGGTCTACCTTTAGAATCCTTGAAAGAGCCCACACACATGGCCAGTCTAATGAAAATGACAAGAAAGAACAGAGATTTGAGAAGATAAATATTCACCTTGCAGAAAACAAATCATGGAAGGAGAAGGTACTCCTGGCTGCTATATTTATGTTTTGTATGTAATGCACTAATGCAAACAATTTTTTGTTTCCAATCTTATGTTCTTTTTATTCTACACTTATTAAAGGTTGTTAGGCTCCATTTGCTTGTGACTGTGAAAGAATCTGCTATAAATGTACCAACAAATTTGGAAGCTCGGCGCCGTATCACTTTCTTTGCGAACTCTTTATTTATGAATATGCCGAAAGCTCCAAAAGTTCGTGACATGCTCTCCTTCAGGTTGGTCATTGTAGAACATTATTTTAGTGAAATATTATAGGTTGCTAGCTGGAAAAAAAAGTCCTTTCTCGAAAAAATCTGTTTCGGAACCAGTAGTGACCAGTTGCAATTATAATTTACTTCCCCTTTTGCTCACCTTTATTATTAGTTCATTTGCTTCTGTAATCTGCATCATATTAATGTGTTGCCTGCTCTTATCTTTCTGTTATTCAGTACTCAGAAATTAATGGTTGCTAATACTTCATTTTAACATAATATTTCTTTTTCTGATTTATGTAAAGTGTTTTGACACCATATTATAAAGAAGATGTTCTTTATTCTGTTGAAGAACTTAATAAGGAAAATGAGGATGGAATATCAATTTTGTTTTACCTGCAGAAAATATATCCTGGTGAGTTGGATCCATTGCTTCGGTATGTTTTTTATTGTTTAATCGGTAAGAACTTACCGAACAACTATTTTTTTCTGCAAATTAGATGAATGGGCCAATTTCCAAAATCGTATATATGATCCAAAACTGGAATATACCGAAGATACGAAGATGGAGATGACTCGTCAGTGGGTATCTTACAGAGGGCAGACACTTTCAAGAACAGGTTTAGATGATAATAATTTTTTAGTTTCATTAACATAGCTTCATTAATATATCTTATGCTATTTCAAATTTATCTGTGTCTCTGCCAGTGAGAGGAATGATGTACTACAGGCGTGCACTAGAGCTGCAATGCTTCCTGGAATCTGCAGGAGATAGTGGTTTGTGTTTTCTGTCAGAAATATTAAATTATGATTATGAATTCATATCCTGGGTCTTCTTTTTAAATTTCTTTAAGGTTGTGACCATGGAAAGTGGAATTAAATTACTGATGGACTCTTCACTTGTTTCCTTGCAGCAATTTATGGTGGCTACCGGACCGTGGGATCAAGTGAAGCACAGGCTCTGGTTGATATGAAGTTTACCTATGTTGTTTCTTGTCAGGTGTATGGTGCTCAAAAAAAATCTGATGATCCAAGGGAGCGAAGTTGTTACAATAACATTCTAAATCTCATGTTAACGTAAGTTGAGGCTGTTGCCCCAATGTACAGTTGTAGTTCCCCATTTAAATTGAAAAGTGGGCGGCATCTTTAATTAGTTAAAAATGTGCAGGTATCCATCACTGCGTATTGCTCACATAGACGAAAGGGAAGAAACTGTGAGTGGAAAATCTCAGAAGTGCTATTATTCTGTTCTTTTGAAGGGGGGTGACAAATTAGATGAGGTATAATAGAATAATCACTAGTTTGATATTGATTTCATATGATTTCAAAGTTCTTTGCCGTATATATTATGTTTTTAATTGTATACTTTCACTTATCTAACTTTTTAAATGTTACTGGGTGGTTGGGCATTTCCCATTTACTTATAAGAGACACATTCTTCCCAAAACCATCTAATTAAGATCTCACAACTAATTTCTTCCATCTGAATGAAAGAAAATAAAAGATCTTGTTCCTTGATTATCATATGTAATTGGTCACTAGCACAAGGTGGAGTTGGTAAGTTTCTTCTATTAAGATCATTACTAATCCAGTTTTTATGTCTCTGTCATGCCTTGATGCATGACCAACATGATCTCCTGTGTATCTGATCATATCTTTAGTTTAAGAACAAAATTAAACATTTAAGAAAGGTAATCCATTATTGCCAAGATTTAGCAGTTTTAACTTCATTGCTTAAAGAGATATGAAACGAGCAGCTACAAATTTTAACAGATAAATATCCAAAATGTAGATTTATTTATGAATTCTCCCGTTGATCTCCTTTATATCGACTACGAATTTTGAGCATTTAATTTTATTGATATTTGATTGGATAATATATGACTTGAAGCAGAAAAGATCAATACACCATTATCAAATATTATTTTCCTAAACTTTTGTCCTTTAACATATAATCAACCATGTTATTCAACCAGCTTGAGTGACTTAGAACCAGCGGATCCTTGATTATTAGAGTATATTATACCTGAAATAGAGCATATTGGATACTTTTGAAAGGAGCCTATATCATAGTGTTACAGCCTTAAAGGAAAGAAAAAAAAAATCCTATTGTGGAGCTGAGTAGCAACACACTTAACATTAAGGTGCCAACCCAATCTCATTGTTGCCAACCCAATATCTGAGCAAGATGCTTTTCTTTCCTGGTTAAAATTGAGTTGAGAGTGCAGTAGTGACGAACTATGCTTTCATATCACACTTTAGTGATATCCGCACAAATAGTGCTCATAGGAAGAACATGTCCTGTCCAAGTGGAGAGAAGGCAGACATCAAGGTTGTGGACTTTGGATGATAAGATTCTTTCTCCTCTTTTTTTGTTTAGTTTCCTGTTGGTGTTTGGTTTAGTTTTAGATCAGGTATCTTTTCTAACTTTTGTCTTGCTATTAATATTTGGGTTATTTGTCCTTGTTAGAGTGCTTAAATACTACTGTTGGGCATTTTCCTATCAACTTAAGCTTTTGGGTCTTTTGGTTACTAACACGGTACTCTGTATTTGTTTCCTGAATTTGTTGTGTTTGTGTTTGTGTTTGGGCTCGAGATATGTGGTAAGTATGTTGGTCTTGCACGTGAGGAGGTGTGTTAGAGTACTTAAATACTATTGTTGAGCCCTTTTCTAATAGCTTAAGGTTTTGTGTATGTTGGTTACTACCGGTTTTGATATTATTACTTATTAGAACATCAAGTTCTATAAATTGTAAGTGTCTATGGGTTTTAGTTTTTAAACGGTCAATATTATAAAATCCTTTGGCAAAATGTAGAAAATCCCCCTCGAAGTGAACAACCATTGTTCTTTCTCTTTCTTTCAATCTTTTGGATAAAAATCACCAAACTTTGGTTGTTGACATTAGTGTTTGCATTTCAGCTCTTATTTTCCTTGTATCACTTCTAACATCCTTGGATTATTGCTTTCTGCTAGGAAATATATCGGATCAAGCTTCCAGGACCTCCAACGGATATTGGTGAAGGAAAACCTGAAAATCAAAATCATGCCATAATTTTTACTCGTGGAGAAGCCCTGCAGACCATTGACATGAATCAGGTGGCTTCCCTTCTCTTCACTGCTTCTTTTAAATATTATAAAGTGATTCTGTGTGTCTTACTGTACCTTTTTAAGTACAGGATAATTACTTTGAGGAGGCTTTCAAAATGAGAAATGTATTGGAGGAATTCTTAAAATCTTCTGGGCGGCGACAACCAACGATATTGGGTCTAAGAGAGCATATCTTTACTGGAAGGTCAGCCTAACAGATAATCTGTAAATTTACTTTGATCTTTATGAGCCTTGTCATGAAGCTCAAACAAGTCATCACTAGAAAAAAAAAAATATATAATACATATAAGCAGTTGCATTTATATAAGCTGTTTCTGTTCCCTTTACAGTGTTTCATCCCTTGCTTGGTTCATGTCCAATCAAGAGACTAGTTTTGTCACTATTGGCCAGCGAATTTTGGCAAATCCTTTGAGGTAAGTCTGATTTTTAATATATATATATATATATATATGAGTTTTAATCTAATGCCATAATAAATATTTTTATTGGATTTCATCTTCATGCCATTGGGATTCCCACAAGATTTTTCTTTTTCCCTCATTAAGGTCTTGCACAGGTTTGACTCATCATTTTGAGGCTTCAATGCTGTGCAGAGAGTTGTTTACTTAGAGATTGAAAATGAATTATCTCATAATCATGACAGTATATAGAAATGGCTACAGTACTCTTTTATAAGCTTATAATCTCTTTCCAGCATTAAACCATAAACAAACACAGAAAGTAATGAAAGTTATCCAATTTTCTAAAAGCTTAGCCTCGCCTTGTCTTAGTACCTCAATCTAGTCTATGTCCAATAACTTGCCTTAAACATGTACTCAACCTTCACAGCCCCTAAAATCATTATTTTATACCCCTAGACATAAAAATATGCACCCGCACTAAATTTTCACCCTAGTCATCACATATGTTCAGAGCAAAAAGGTTTTTGTGATCTCGCCTGCTTCTCGTATCATTAGTGCTGAACACATTGATTGGACTGCAAAATGTGAAGCCAAACCCAAATGAATACTCAAAAAACAGCAGCCTGTGTTTTTTTTCTATTTGAAACCCCAATTAGATATGAAAACATTATTGTACCATTTTTCTTTATAAAAGTAAGGAAAAAAGAACACGATATTGCTCCAACCAAGCTACATTTTGCATTACTAATTCATAGCATCAATGAGCTCTGGATAAAAACAATTCCATGAATAAATTCCATTATAACAATAGCTAAATTGCAACTTTAAATCAGTTAAAGTTGATATACATAAACAAAAACAAAAAAGCAAAATGGTGCAAAATGTTATTTACTGTCTAAATCCTAATTTAGTTGATGCCAGCAAATTCCAGTAACCTGTCTCTCCAATTTTTAGCCTTTCAACTCTTAACCAATTTGCACCCTACTTCTTCCCATAATCCTAAAGCCTTTCTTTCTAATCCTACAGGACACTAGTTCTTTAAACCTATGCAACCACCAATGCCATCGGGCAGATATTGTACAATCTGCCCTACTTCATAATGAAAGTGAGAACAATGAATGGAAAAACAAATCCATATCATATGCTCTAATGTATTGATTGAGACTAAAATAAGATTGAAATGAACTTCCTAAGTCATGAAATTTTCCGTAAAATGCATATGAGTGCTTCTGTCTTTTGTGTTACTTTGTCTTCACAACTATCTTCTTTCTTTGCACTCATTTAATTCTGACCAGCGAATGTGTCATTGACTGTTCAAAGGGCAGACTTAATGTCTTTCTTTTGGCACCAGCTTCTTTATTGCTCTCTAATTATGATTTGAGTTTCTACTTAATGTTCCATCCTAACTTTACAGAGTGCGGTTCCATTATGGTCATCCTGATATATTTGAACGTATCTTTCACATAACAAGAGGTGGCATTAGCAAAGCTTCAAAGATAATTAATTTAAGCGAGGATATATTTGCAGGTAATCTTTAGTTGATCTTAATGCAATAACTCATAACTATAGGTTGATCGTTAATTTTGTTGAAAACTACAGGGTACAATTCAACTCTGCGTGGGGGTTATATAACACATCATGAATATATCCAAGTAGGCAAAGGGCGTGATGTAGGGATGAACCAGATATCTTCATTTGAGGCGAAGGTTGCAAATGGAAATGGAGAGCAGACACTGAGTCGTGATGTTTATCGGCTTGGACGCCGGTTTGACTTCTATAGAATGCTTTCATTCTACTTCACAACGGTTGGATTCTATTTTAGCAGCATGGTATGTTAAATAAACCAGTGTTATTTTTAATATGTTTTCTAGCAAGTCAAATAGAGTTATAGTTCTGTCTTGCTGATACCAACCACCAATTAAATCTCTGAGGCAACTAATTTCATATTTTTTTTCTTTAAACATCTTTTCTGCCCAGATATGTAGAATTTATAATATTAAATTATTTTATATTTAAATATTGTCACATATGGAAAGGGTAGGCAGACAGATACTAACTGGCTCCAGGCCCCTTCTATTTACTTGACATAGGATTTCCAAAGCAACCATATTTAAACTCTGTAAAAGTGGGAATATATGTTTACATCTTAATTTGTATATGTTTTCCAGGTTACCGTGCTAACTGTCTATGTATTCTTATATGGACGTATATACATGGTTATGAGTGGATTAGAACAAGAAATTCTAGAGAGTCCAACCATACATCAAAACAAGGCACTCGAAGAGGCTTTGGCAACCCAGTCTGTCTTTCAGCTTGGCTTGTTACTGGTGCTTCCAATGGTTATGGAAATTGGCCTGGAAAAAGGGTTCCGAACTGCTCTGGGTGATTTTATCATTATGCAATTGCAGCTGGCTTCTGTATTCTTTACATTCCAGCTTGGAACAAAAGCCCATTATTATGGAAGAACAATCTTGCATGGAGGTTCTAAATATCGAGCTACTGGTCGCGGATTTGTTGTTTTCCATGCAAAGTTTGCAGAAAATTACAGGCTGTACTCCCGAAGTCACTTTGTGAAGGGACTGGAGCTGGTTATACTCTTAGTCTTGTATGGAGTTTATGGAGAATCATATCGCAGTTCAAGTCTTTACTTGTTCATCACATTCTCTATGTGGTTCCTGGTTTGTTCCTGGTTGTTTGCTCCTTTTATATTCAACCCATCTGGTTTTGACTGGCAAAAGACAGTAGATGATTGGACAGATTGGAAGAGGTGGATGGGAAATCGTGGTGGTATTGGGATCCAGCCTGATAAAAGTTGGGAATCATGGTGGGACGGAGAACAAGAGCACCTCAAATACACAAACATAAGGGGAAGGATTCTTGAGATTATCCTTGTATTTCGCTTCTTCATTTACCAGTATGGAATTGTCTACCACCTTGATATAGCTCATCACAGCAAGAGTTTGCTGGTACGTTTGTTACTTTCAATAACATAGTTTGCTTATTGGTCTATCCATTGTTTAGGTTTGTGGTACCATTCTGCTACCCTTCACCTTATACTTGAATTTTTTTTTTAGGTTTACGGACTCTCTTGGCTAGTTCTGGTAACTACTCTACTAGTTTTAAAGGTATGCTAATGAAACTCTCAGCGCTGAAAGAACCAGTGACGATGTATAAACCTCTGATTAACATTTTGTTGCGGTAGCATACATATTCATTCGTAGTTTGCTTCTTCTTTTTTTGTGTGTTGCTATTAGATGGTTTCAATGGGAAGACGAAGATTTGGTACCGACTTCCAGCTTATGTTTAGGATACTCAAGGCACTCTTATTCCTTGGATTCATGTCAGTCATGACAGTCTTATTTGTAGTATGTGGTCTCACCATATCAGATTTGTTCGCCGCCATCCTTGCCTTCATGCCCACAGGGTGGGCCCTCCTTCTTGTAAGTTTAAGAGCCAACTCATTTTGAGACATATTCATATTTGTGAGAAAATAAGTATATCCTGAAAAGACAAATTTAAGTAAAGAAATTTCAGTTCTAACTCCTCTGTTTTTTGCTTTGAAGATTGGACAAGCATGCAGGCCTATGTTCAAAGGACTAGGATTCTGGGATTCAATAAAAGAACTGGCTAGAGCGTACGAGTACGTAATGGGACTGGTACTCTTCACACCCACAGCCATTTTGTCATGGTTCCCATTTGTTTCAGAGTTCCAAACTCGCCTTCTCTTCAATCAAGCATTCAGCAGAGGTCTCCAGATTTCTATGATCCTGTCCGGAAGGAAAGACCAGACGGCTACCAAGTGAAACTAGATAGCATTCCACATTCATTCTTCATGTTTTGTTGTTGGGAGTAAACTAATTATCTTAGAAGATTCATCAAGTATACTCATTTTCCATTGTTGAGTAACTCTTGTTTCCTTTTTTTTTATTTATTTTTTTATTTATTTTTATTTTTATTTTTTTAAGTTTCTTTAAATTTAATGTTATGTACATGAATAGCATATTAATCAAAACATATGTAACATTTTTTTTATTGCAGCTTCGTTTTCTGTTAAGCTTTGTATTGCTGAACTATTTTTGTAGAAATCACAAAAGGATTATATGTTACATTTTAATAACAGCTAAAGTACTACTCTACAAGGTTTATATACTGTTTTTTTTTTAATATCTCAAAACGTTTTTGAAAAATTAAATGAATTTAAATTAAATATATTTTTTTCTATGTTTACATCAAATTGCAAAATTGAAGATGTAAATCTCTAAACGCAAAGGGAATATGAAGAACGTTGATTCTCTCCTCTCTTCGATCTTTACTTATTTGCATGAACCCGTTTGGACATTTTCGGGTCGGGTCGGGTCACGGGTGGGTTTTTTTCCTGCCAAAAAAAAAAAAAAAACCCGACAAATAACCCTATATATTTAAACTGATAATGAGAGAGTGATTAAAAAAAAAAGAAGAAGAAGAAGATGATGAACAGTAACACATTGAAGTCAAGCATAAGTCAAGGCCGATCGGTCTCTTTCGATGAAGTCTCCAACTATTTCTCTCTTCCTCTCTCCGACGCCGCCACTCATCTCGGTAACCCAATCATCTCTCTCTCTCCCTGCCTTTCAATTCAACTCTAAAACTAAATATTTGCAGGTGTCTGCGTAAGTGTTCTCAAGAGAATCTGCCGCGAAAATGGCCTCGATCGCTGGCCCTATCGGAAGGTACACCTACGTTTTGTTTCAATTCATCCCTTGTTCATACATTGATTATTCAGTCTTATTAGATTATTATATTGAATTGTGATTTCTAGTTTTTATCTGGGAAGAGCATTGAAGACATTAAAAAATTTGCTGCTAGAGAAAGAAACAAACAACTTGCTGACCTCTCTAAGCTTGCTAGGCAAAGGTATATCACTTCACTTCTCTTGTTCAGTTGTTTCATTACCCTAACCTATCTTTCACTCGGTTATTAGGTGACTAGGTCGATGTAATAACTGCTGTTTTCACATCTTTTTGTGTCTGTAAAGTGCTATTTATCGTCACCACAAGCTTGCATACAGACTACTGGTTATGATCATAGTCGAAAGCGCTAGAGTAATTGGACAGATTCGTTTTTTCTCCTGATTGCTGATGCTTTTAACATTTCTTGTTTGTTTTTGTACCCTTCTGCTTTCTTGATCCCTTGAATTTTACCCGTTACATATCTGTTATGAACTGATCCTTTTGCTTTCTTGCAAATTTTCCTTTTTCCAATGCTTTACATCTACTTCTGCCCTTGCATAAGTAGCGATAGCAGTCTTGTTAATTCTGATAAAAGTTTGATTCATTATCTGATATCAATTTTATAATTCATGTATTTTTGTTTTGTTTTGTGTTATAGATTTTTGACAATGTGGAAGTGTTCTACCTCTAAACTTTGCTATGTTGTTTGTGAATGCAGTGGTTTGCAACCCATAAACAACGAAATTTCCAAATTACATGGTGTCGCATCTCCTAATTTGCAGCAACAAGGAAGCAAGAATGCTCCAGTTACCCATCCCCACATTTTGCTTAACGCAAGCTCGATAAAAGGACTCATGGCTCAGGATGAATTTAAATATGGATTCCCATCTGGTGGCTTATCAGCTATTACAAATAAATGGTGGGGTAGCAGCACTTCTGATGATTATGAGCGCACTCGTGGAGGTGAAGCTGAAACTGATGAAGAAGATAAACATCAGCCTGAAGAAAAGGCAGATGACAGTGTCACTTCAACAACAATGGACGAAAAGGAATCCGAAAATGGGAAAATAGATAGCAACATTAATCCTGAAGGGTCAGGTCTGTTGGCAACTATTAGGAAAAGAAATGTGGATGAAGGACGAGAAGCACTTAAGCTTGGTGTCTATAAGAGCAATGGTGTAAAGAAACTAGGGAGGAAAGAAAAAGTGTTGCTTCTTCGAATATTTAGATCCACGTTGCCTAAAGAATGGATATATGACTCTGCCTAAAGTGCAGTGCAGATACCAGGTAACTGCTGTACTGAACATGCGATCTTGATTTATAACCATTAGGTTTTATTTGCTGTTGTTATATTCTTATTATAGTTAGCTAGATTTATGGAAGACTGGAAAGGTAGCTCTTGTCAACCATGCTGCACTGTATCTTTATGAACAATTTAACAATGGAGAAACTTGATTGTTAGGCTCTTAATTAAATGATCAAAATATGTAATCTCTCTTCTGCTCGTAGTATCTGATCTTGTATATCATAATCCATGCATAATCTTTCATTTAGCAGTATGCACAGATTATCAAATGAACTTAGGTTGGAACCCCAAGATTATCAAAGATAACAAGCACACATCGGTGAGCAGCGAATTAAACATGGGATTAAGATTCCATGATAAGCTAATGTATGCATATGTGGAAATTACATAAATGAATGGAAAAAATTAGTCCGATCAAATCAATAATAAATAAATAATTTGGACTGATCAAATAATTTATAATAGGCAATCAAGATCCTGTTTGACCATATCTATAAAGTAGAAGAAAATAATATTACAATCCAAAAAAAGCTACGTGGAGTAGTCTGATTGGGTGGAAAGAAAGCAATCCAAAGCTGAAAATGATATCCACAAGAAGATCAAATTGCCAAAATATACATATCAACATCTAGCAACCAATGAGAAAACAGTTTAAAGATATCAAACAGATAAGGACCCTTGTACTTGCTCTATAAATACAACATTAACGGTACTCTTCAAAACCACCACCACCTGCAGACAAACTACATATAAAAGCAATGGCCGCTGCATCAACCATGTCCATGGCTGCTCTCTCATCTCCATCTCTAACCGGACAAGCCGTGAAGCTATCCTCCAACATCCTAGGAGAAGGGCGTGTAACCATGAGAAAATCAGTGTCCAAACCCAAGCCCAAGCAGCAGGTCTCATCAGGAAGCCAATGGTACGGCCCAGACCGTGTCAAGTACTTGGGTCCATTCTCAGGAAGCCAATGATACGGCCCAGACCGTGTCAAGTACTTGGGTCCATTCTCAGGAGAAGCACCATCTTACTTGACTGGAGAGTTCCCTGGAGACTATGGTTGGGACACTGCAGGCCTCTCAGCTGATCCTGAAACCTTTGCTAAGAACCGTGAGCTGGAAGTTATCCACTCGAGATGGGCCATGCTTGGAGCACTTGGGTGTGTGTTTCCTGAGCTACTGGCTCGCAATGGTGTCAAGTTTGGTGAAGCTGTTTGGTTCAAGGCTGGTTCACAGATATTCACTGAAGGTGGGTTGGATTATTTGGGGAACCCAAATTTGGTACATGCACAGAGCATTTTAGCTATTTGGGCTACACAGGTTCTGTTGATGGGTGCTGTGGAGGGATATAGGATTGCTGGTGGACCACTTGGAGAGATAACTGACCCACTTTATCCAGGTGGGAGCTTTGACCCACTTGGCCTAGCTGAAGATCCAGAGGCTTTTGCTGAGCTTAAGGTGAAGGAGATAAAGAATGGAAGATTGGCTATGTTTTCTATGTTTGGTTTCTTTGTTCAGGCCATTGTCACAGGTAAGGGACCTTTAGAGAATTTGGCTGACCATTTGGCTGACCCTGTTAACAACAATGCTTGGGCATATGCAACCAACTTTGCTCCTGCTCCTGGAAACTGATCCATCACCTTTTTCATTCATTCATGCAAATAATTGATGTAAATTTATTCAGTTTTATGGTTCTTGTAATATCAAATTTCCAAACACAGGATTTTGCTTATAATCCATCAGACTAATATAATTTACATATTTCAAGAGATCAGTCAAAATTAGTACAAAGAACTCAAATCCAACTGGATAAAATTGTAGTAAGAGATGAGATGAGATGATTAAGTAGGTGATTATAATAATGAAAATTGAAGAGATAATGGGACGGTTGTGACTTGTGACTTGTGGGAGAACAAACAAACAACTAAAATAACTGAAAATAATATAAATTATAAGAAAAGGCAGGAGCATGAGCATCTAAAAGCAGACATAAAGAAACCAACAAAATTTACTAAACTTCTGATAAACACTTTGATTGCTACAACACCTTCATGTTTCCTTGCTACTTTTCTTTATAGATAAATAATTATATATAAAACCTATTCATCATATTTAATTATAGTATGAATGATTTGTCATGATTATGTAGTATGAAGAAACAAATTAAATGTTACCCAGAAGAGATTAATTTATTCATCGATCTTCTTTTTGTTATTTATGATGTATTTCATAAGCAAACAAATTATAATATGTATGAGTAGTATTTACATTTTGTGAAATGGATTTCTCATCTTCAAGCAATCACTCTTACCACCAAATACCTCAAAATCAAATATTATCATTTTATTAACTTTAATTAATCCATCAATTTCAATATATAACAAATATAATTCAATTATAAGAGAAAGTAATTTCAAATCAAACAAATAAATATTAATATTAAGATTTAAATTATAATAATAATATCACCAACCCAAGCATTATATATTTATATAAATTAATGCTGTGTGGTTTATCTGTACTGATTTCCTAGAGTTCATTTATTTTATTTTTTTCTGGATTGCCGGGTGCAGGGTGCTTGACACGTCGTCAAATATTAATGATAATAAAACAAAGAAACAAATAATTTCCCATTCTTCAAAAAAGAGATCCTCTTTGTACACTTTTAGCAATTCAAGACGTGTCGATTTTTGTGTGGCTTCTACTTTTTCTTCATTTTTCCATATTATGTTTCTCCATTGTGTTCATGTACCACCCAAACATTCCCCTATACTTATGATTTTTTAACATGTCATTCTCACTCATAAATTACTCCCCCGTATCATCCGATCACAACTTATACGACATATCGTTTAGATATGAATTGTAAACATGAATCGTAAACGATTTAACATTACTCTTAAATAGTCCTTAGAAACGTGTCTTTCAGTTAGTAAATAGATAAGTTTGAAATTTAGATAACTAACTTTCAAATCAACGGTTTAAATCCTGATAAAAAGTTTCAAAAAAAGATTACATAATCTATATAGGTGGATAGATAGATATTGTAAAAAATAAATAAAAAAAAAAAAAAAAAAAAAACATTACTCTTAAATATTAATTAATAAAACAGCAATATATATAAATTTTTTTAGTGTAAATGTATTTTAAAATAACATTTATTTTATAACTTTACAGAAACAACTTGTAATATTATAAAACTAAACATATAGCTTTGTAATGTTACAATTTGTTTCTATAACCTTATAAAATTAAGGTTATATATATATATATATATATATATATTTGTTTTAGGAACTTCATAAACTCTTGCACATGCCGCGCACGTGATCCACTTTCTGTAAAGTGGTGTCATACAAGCATACTATACATACACTGATACACATACATGACTCAATCAAAAATAATGATCGGTCTAGATTCTAGAATGATTTTCGATTCTACTAGAAGTTAGATCACATGATTCATGGTGATCCAACGGTCAAAACTGGCTGTTTAATGTCAAAGTTTTTGAAGTGGGACCCATGTGTTGGAACTTATAGCCTTTTATAGGGCTATTCTATACCTATTTCTATTGTTGCAAATTAATGAAAATTTCCCATTAATTAATGTGTAATAATACCTTTAATGACTTGTAATAAAAGCCTCTCTTGGAGTTGGAATTGGAAACTTTATCTCCTCCTCCTAACCCATCATGACATTCAAGAAAGTTTACATATATTTTTTTTATTATTTTATTTAATTATAAAGTTTTTTTTTTTTAAGGTGAGATACTGAGATTAGGTTAGGTTTAGTCAATGATATATTGACATAATTACCCTTAATTACCGTTGGGGGGACTGGATTTAAATATAGTTGGCCTTGACCTACTCAAAACCTCTTTTATTAATTCTTTTTATATATATATATATATATAAACACACACAAAGTGTTACCAACTAAATTTACATTAATCAAATGCTAATGTATTTATCGTTTTTGTTATTTGTCATACTTTATTAGATTTCTTAGCTAATTTGTGACCGAAGATTGACAACTATTTTGTTGATTAAAGAATAATAATATATGTGAATTGTTTTATTCTTAAAAATATTAATTATTATTTCGTATAAAATTATACTAAATATTTACTAAGACACACAAACAAAGCTTTATTTTACTAGGTATGAGTAACATTTATGAGCATATCTATCGACAAATTATCATATGTAGAACAATATTATTTGATAGGGTAGCGTTAATATGTGCCTTGTATAAAACCTAGAAATTACTATGAAAGTAAAAAGTTATTCAACTTAATTTATTATCCTGTTTTTATTAAAGGAATAACATTTTCCTTTTCTATTTGGTAAAAGATTTTCAATAATTTTTTTAATATTTTTTTTAATCTTTTATTAAAGTTATTATCCAATCCAAAATCTTAAAAATGATATTTTTATAAAATACTTTTTTTCTTAACTATTACGATATTTCAAAATCGAAAAAGGATATGACACAAAAGGAAGTAGGATATAGGTGTGAGAAACTTATCTATCAGCCAACCTGATTTTGTTTTATAAAATACATCTTGATACCATAAAAAATTAAAAGCCTCACTCAACCTAAATCACCACAGATTTGATAAATGGATTAATTAATTATTCAAATCTAGCCACTTGAATCTGACATTCTAACGAGCATGATTTACTATCGGGCCAATCATATTGGCTGATGGTAAATCCAATTATTGTTTGCGCATTTTATTTATTTTTTTCTTTCTTTAAAATATTACAATGTATCATGATCCTTTATTATATTGATCTTTCTGATCTAAAATATTTAAAAATAGGATTTTATATTTAAAAATAATAAAAATGAAATAAATAAAATAAATAAATAACAACCGATAATTACGCATATCAACATATCTATATAGGACAAGATGAAAATCAACTTAGAAGATCCAAATTCTACGTGAATTCGAGGTTTGTGCGAGGAGTGTATACGGTAGGGACATAAACCAGTATCAATCTCTTTTTCACATTTTAATCTAGTTTAATATTTACATAAAACCGCAAATGAATTTGTTATTTGAACCAAAAATTCTTTTCCTTTGTAACAGTAAATGCAATTTATAGTTATTTTTTGTATATGAATAATAAAATAAAATGGGGTTCATGAGCTAGATTTATTACCAAAAATTTGATGATGATTGCAGGCATATGTACTAGCTGTTAAAAAAGAAAAAAGAAAAAAGAAAAAAGAAAATTGAAACGAAGAAAGCATTATGATTTATGAATGAAATGATCTTACCACCCACTTGGGTTTTTTTTTTTTTTTCTGCAGAGAGAAAGAAAATAATATTATGTTAAGGTTTTCTGGAATGACAGAAGATAATATTGAGAATAGGATAAATAGTTAAGTGGAAAACTAGAGTAGAAGCGATGAGGAGGTCCTCCACCCTCCAGTTGGGTTTTGATTCATGAGGTTGACTCTTCCATGTCAAATCTCATCTCTCTTTAACTTTTTAGATAGTTGGTGTTTTCAAATCAATTTTAATTCTTTCTTTGCCTAGTTACAAATGCCAACCTCTGTTATCCTCACCACATTTTTTGCTTATCCTTTACTGTTTCTCTCTCTCTGGTTTCCTCCATTGCAAACCAAGCTTCCTTTCCAGCTTTCTCTTTGGAGGCCCCCCACCCATCTCCTCTCCAAACACAGACCCACCAACCATGTCACCCACCTCTAACTTTTTGCCCTTCTAAATTGTTTTTGATAATACATTTCTTTTTATACAAATAATAACTCTCTCTCTCTCTCTCTCTCTCTCTCTCTCTCTCTGTTTGTGCATTTTCCCTTCACAAAGATTAGATTTTTGTCTGGCCTTGACCTTGCTTGCCATTTCTTTTTATATCATTCTCTGAATTCTTTCTGGCCCCCACTTTAAGGCCACAAGCCTCTACTTGTAAACTACTCCTCTGCAATTGCAACCCGTAGTACCCTTTAAAAGTTTTTTTTGGGCATCTGGGGCTTTTTTTTTTTTTTTTTTCTTTGTTGGGATTTGGTTATTTGAGGTCTACATTGGCCTATCTATGCTCATTGAGTCTCTGCTGGTTAAAAAAGAAGTTCTTTTCTTGCTTCTCTGGTTGCTCAAGGAATAAGATCAAGGGGGTTATTTCAGACTTCAGATCAATACCAATCAGAGGTAAATGCTTTCTTCTTCTTCTTCTTCTTTTTCTTTTCTTTTTTTCTTCTTTTTTTTTTTTGTCTTTTTTTTTTTATTTTTTATGGTGTATCACTTTTTAGATTTTTTTTTTTTTTTTTTTTTTTTTGACCCTTGCTTGGATCATAAGTGATGCTTTCCTATAAGATATTCAATTTTCTCAGAGTTTTGCCTTGTGTTCTGAATAATGGTGAAATTAATATGTTAGGTTTTCGTGAAGTGTATTTACAAATGAGTTTTCCTTGATTTGTTATATGCAGCATTTCCTTTAGCATCATTATTTTTCTGTTATAGAACCAGAAAAATAAAATGTTATTGAGCTTCAAGAAATTTGGTATCAGATTCCCTTTTTGATTTTTCTTTTTTCCCGTTACTAGTTCTGTTTGATTCTATCTAATAGGTGCAGTGTAAGCTAAGAATCTAATTCAATTCATACAGATCGAATGAAATGTATTTCCTTGCTTCTTTTCTCTATGAGATTTGAGTGCTGAAGTAGGATAAGTACTGTAAATGTGCTGGGTTCATTTTATTGTCTCTATTTAGCTTATTCGAAGTCAAAAATTTCTTCATAGTTGATAATCTCATCCTAGAAATATATGTGTAGTAGCCTTTTTGATGTGTAAAGAGTTCCATATCATTTTTCTAATATCCAGGAGGGGATGTGTTGATTTACTGGTACTGAAAGTAAGAGGACCACATACAACTTTGGCTCTTAATATCTGGAAGATCAGATATGTCGTCGGAGAGTTCTTTGAATACAGAATTGTCGAAGAAGTCATCATTTTTGGGTCTGAAACTATGGGTTTTGATCTGTATATCTGTCGGTGCATTTATAGTTTTGATTCTCTGTATCTTATCTGTATGGGTTTCGTTTCGGAGGAAATCTAGAAGATCACTAAACAAGTTCTCGTTTACTCAAATACCAAATGTCTCAAAAGATATTAGAGTTGATAGAATTGGGGTTCAGGGTATCAATGAACACCCTGAAATTTTATCCCTTCCTGTCCATGATAAACCGGTTGATAAGAATTCAGACAAAATGCTTGTTCATATGGGAACGAGCAAATCAAGCGATCCCGACAATATCAGTCAATGCAGCTCTATTTATCATCATGAGAGAGCATGTAGTTTGCAGTCAGGAGAAGAAGGAAGCTCTGGGACTGTTCATAAGCATTCCTCATTGTCTTATGGAGGACCGGTGACAGCCTCCCCTTTAATTGGTTTGCCAGAAGTTTCGCATCTTGGGTGGGGCCACTGGTTTACTCTTAGGGATCTTCAATTTGCAACAAATCGTTTCTCAGCCGAGAATGTGCTTGGTGAAGGAGGATATGGGATTGTTTACAAGGGGAGACTGATCAATGGAACTGAAGTAGCAGTGAAGAAGATTCTTAACAATGTGTAAGGATGCTTTAAAATGCCATATCTTGCTTTTATTATGCTCTATTTGCTGTGTTTTATAACTTTGTACAAATTTGGGATTTAGGGGGCAAGCAGAGAAAGAATTTAGGGTTGAAGTGGAAGCTATTGGTCATGTTCGACATAAGAATTTAGTTCGACTTCTGGGCTATTGCATGGAAGGAGTTCACAGGTGAGATTCAGTTACTATTCATTTATCATCAATCTATTCTGGTAAGACAAATTAGCTATTTTGTCCCATATTAACTTATACCAATGTAGCTTTCTTATCAGATATAATCATGTTAATACTGTAGTGAGTTCTGTTAAACTTTGTCTATGACCAAATGTGTTGTGGCTTTGAGAAAAAATGCATTTGAAATGGTGTTCATCTGTACATTTGATTTCCCAGGATGCTGGTGTATGAATACGTGAATAATGGCAATCTAGAACAATGGTTGCACGGGGCTATGCGCCAACATGGTACCCTCACTTGGGAGGCTCGAATGAAGGTTATTCTTGGCACTGCCAAGGCGTAAGTTCATCTTTCAGCTCTATGCAGTTTTATGTGATAATTCAGAGCCCTATCTTTTATGTAGTACTAAATTTGGATGTATTTTTATAGATTATTGAGGCTTTAACTAAATTTTTTCCAACTTTCCTTCTTTTTGGCTTAAAAGTGTATAATATAAAACACCGCAGATTCACATGATCTTTTAAATGTTAGAACTTTGCTAATTGGGATTCTGCTGAGGGATAATTGATAATAAAACTGAAAGGCCGGGTTATGGGGATTATCTTAACTTAAATATTTTGCTTACATTTTAGACTTCAACATTCATCTAATTACTCTGCTTATTCAAAGGTTGAGACAATGTTACACTCATTCATGCCTGATCATATTTGTAATTGACTTTTAAAGATGACATGGCATTGTTGCAACACTTGGGTTATATAATTAATTGATGGTTAGATGTGGATGTCTAAATTTAAAGTTTACCATAACCGTACCCAAACTGAAATTCTTTCACAGTATCTACTTTTTTTTTATTCTCTTTGGGATCTAAACAAAATGAAAAAGATGAAACGGTTATATGTATATTAAATATATGTATCGGGTTGCAGGCTTGCGTACTTGCATGAAGCAATAGAGCCAAAAATAGTTCACCGGGACATAAAGTCGAGCAACATTTTGATAGATGACGAGTTTAATTCAAAGGTGTCTGATTTTGGCTTGGCAAAGCTTTTGGATTCTGGAGAGAGTCACATCACGACTAGAGTCATGGGCACATTTGGGTATGATTAGTTTCTTCTTTGCCCACTTGATAATTCATTAAACTATACAAAATGTCTACTGATGGGAAGTTTTCTATTGTGAATTTCAGTTATGTGGCACCTGAATATGCAAATACCGGCTTGCTAAACGAAAAGAGTGACATTTATAGCTTCGGTGTCTTACTACTAGAAGCAGTTACCGGAAGGGATCCTGTGGACTATGGTCGACCTGCTAATGAGGTGAAAATTCTTAAACTTAGTGACTACTTATACTGATTTTGTGTTGTGTCTTGTTTATTCCTTGCCCTCTATGATATGTGCTGCTTTTTTTTGAGAATTAAAACTGTAAAGAGACTAGTTGCTGTAAGAATTTCTAATAAGTAGCTTGTGTGTTCATTATAGGTAAATCTTGTGGAGTGGCTGAAAATGATGGTGGGAACAAGGAGAGCTGAGGAAGTCGCGGATCCAAACCTTGAAGTCAAACCCGCAACACGTGCATTAAAACGTGCGCTCCTAGTTGCACTCAGGTGTGTTGATCCTGATTCAGAGAAGAGGCCCAAAATGAGTCAAGTTGTACGAATGCTTGAAGCTGATGAATACCCATGTCGTGAGGTATGAGTTTTTCCCAAGTTTCATAAGAGAATTTCTTTTACTTGTCTGAGCCCCCCATCTAGTTTATATGGTCCCCTAAAAGTTTACCGAGTTTCTGCATTTTTTTTAGCTGAAGGTTCGACTGAGTGCACTTATATTTTGATTTGCACACGAATTGATAACAGAGAACATTTATTGTTTGGATTGCTTGCAAGGTTATAATACTACCAAGTTTGATACAATATTTACCTCCCTAATCTGTTCCTACTTTGAAATATTATCAATATTTCTAAGGAATATTGTATCAATATGGTTGTGAAGGATTTAATAATTCTGTTTCTGGTATTATGCATGTAGTTTAAGTTCTTTTGAGAAGTCCATGACCAGGTTCTTGTAAATCTCAATTCAGGATCGGAGGAATCGAAAGAGCCGCACAGAGAGCATGGAAATTGAGTCCTTTAAGGAATCAACCGACATGGAAATCAAGGTAGGAGATTCTGAGAGCCATATAGTATCGGAGACAACACACGGATAGGACTGACAAACAAAAAACGACCCTGGCAGATAAAAAGCTTTTGGTAACCATTGACTGATACATAAAGGTTCAAAATTTTGATTCTTGGAAAGTTTCCTGCAAGTAAGATAGGAATATATGATAAACAGATAGCCAATTTGGTGTTGTGAAGCATTAACCTTTGTTCCGATACAGTCTGATAAAGGCATTTATGTATGTATAGGCATGGAAGAGCCAAAGAGGTGAGAGATGGAAGTTGTTGTTGTTGTTGTTGTACATAGGAGTCTCAGTGGTGGGGTGTCTTTCACACGTAATTATTTCATTTATATTACATTTTGTTGTTATGACTTGATTACTGTTGTTGTGACTTGTGATGTCTATTTTCTTCAATTCACTTTACCAGTTTTTGCTGTTCTTGCCGGTGATTCATGCAATTTTATAGTCAAAGGATTGATTGAAAATAACATGTTGAGTTTGAACTATGCTAAATTGCAGGTCTAACGGTCGTTTCTTGAGTGTATAGTACGTTTAACTTTTAGGTCAGCTTTGGACATCCTACAATAATGCTTTTCTTGTCCTTTGAAGCTAAAATAATTCTGGGGTTTTATACTTTGAATACAAATTAACCCAAAAACCAATCTAAATGATGTGTCAAACGGTATATTCATCGTCTTATGATTTGTGTGGTAATGTTAATTTACAAAAAAATCATGGGGTAAAGGGGTTAGAAAAGATGTAAAAAGTTGTGGTTGGGCATGGTTTAAAAATCGGATCATTGCCCACATGAGCAGCAAGAAATAATTTACATGTCTAGGTCCAACTATGGCATTCAAGATTTGACTTTGATATACGGACAATGGATTTGCACGGTCGATGTCTGATGAGAGGCTGAAAGTTTTGAAGGTACAACAATGTCTTTTTACCATCAAACGTTTTTCATTCTTTGATTCTTTTGATTTTTGAACGTGTGATTTTACAACACTAAGAGAGAGAAGAAAAAAAAAAAATAGAAAGCTGCTAGATGACCTCTAATGATGAACCTAAATCAAAATGTTAAAGTTAAACAATTTAAGTCAAATTTTTAAGTTGATTTAAGGATATGAATCTATTAAGTTGTTTTATTTGTTTCTTTTAAGTGGTTAGACAACTTTAAAATACTCCAAAGCAACTTTCCAAGATTATCATTGTATTGTATTTAAAATATTTCTTTTTAAGATTATCCTTCTAAAGATAATTATTTCCAATAATACAATGATTTTATATTATACATATTTCTTTCTTTTAACATATTATTACAGAACTTCTACTTACAATCCACAAATTATCTATTCACACTCCAATTTAATTTTTTTTTTTTTATTAATGACAATTTTAACCTAAATTAAAATTACTAAACGAGACAAAAATTTAAAGACATTCCAAACTAATTAAATTATTAAAAAAAAAAAAAAATTCTCTCTCCTAAATCATTATTTTAAATATTACATATTAAACTCTCTTTCCTAAATCTGTTA
Source organism: Acer negundo (assembly GCA_035582765.1). NCBI lineage: Eukaryota > Viridiplantae > Streptophyta > Magnoliopsida > Sapindales > Sapindaceae > Acer > Acer negundo. Next base: position 10,903,432 of record CM069237.1, on the reverse strand, counting down.
TTACCATATTAAACACTCTTTCCTAATTAATCTCTCTTCATTTTTTTTTTTTAAAAAAAAAAAAAATCATATTTCCTGGTTTTAGCATGTTTTTGTGTTGGTTTTGGCGTGTGGTTCTTGTGCTTTTCCTGGCCTTTGAGATTCTCTGAATAAACCTGAGTGGTGCTATTGGCACACCCCCGATTAATCTATTTATGCCCCACTTTTTTAATTATTTAGTATTATTATTTTTTATCAAAATTACTAAAAGAGACATACAATTTAAGAAATTTTTTATTTTTTATTTTATAAATCTAATAAAACCACACATTCATATACAATTGTACTGGATCCTATTTAAACAACAAATCATACACTTGGGGTGCATTAGACATATGAGATATTGATTATTATTTAATCTTTTTCCTCTAATAGAATCTAAAAGTGAAAAGATGATAACCAAAACAAATATTATTATGTTTTTTGAAACTTCAAAATATATTTGAATTGAGTAGACAAGGAGGGCATAGATTTGTTACAAAAATTCCTACAAGAAATATGATTCACTATAAGTTATGATCAAAAGTCCACCTACGAATAACCAGTTACAAACTATGGAATTTATGAAGAAACTAACTTGGAGTGATTTGGTTAAGGCGTGGTTTAGGTTTTTGTTGGGGTTGGGGTCTAGTCCTGTTTTTCTCCTCTCTTCTCTTTTTCATGCTCTTTCCAGATCTGCAATCATTTTCTATATTGTTCTCTTATTCCTCCCAATCAATTTATCTTTTTACATTTAATATAAACTGTATTATATTTGAGAAAATCGAATGGAGGAAACCAGTCTCCTCCTATTACTGGAGGACCTCTTCCTCCGCTGTGGAAGAACTCAGCTTTCTCCAAACCAAAGGAGGCGCCTCCGGTGAAGGCCACCTTAAATGGTGGTCTCCAATGGTTTAGTTTAGTTTTTATTTTTATTTTTATTTTGTATAAAATAATAATAATAAAAAAGTAGTTTAAATCACAAAATCAAAACAAAACAGATTTATAAAATTAAAAACTTTAATATCGAAATTTGAAAGATAGATAGAGAGATTAGAGATGAGGTTTATTAAGTTTGAAAAATAAGTAAAAATAGTAGTTTTGGAAATAAATAAAATAAACTAATAAAACCATTTAACTTTATTTAATTAAATCAAAATTTTTTTAAAAAAAATGGGACATAAATAGATCAGCAGGGGTGTGCCAATAGCATCACTCTAAAACCTTTGTTGTTATAAAAAATAAAAAATAAAAAATCATATTTCCATATTTTCTCAATCTATCTCTAATTAATAGTTAAAGAAAAAAAAAAAACTTATAAAATATTTTAGTTTTTTACTAACATTAATATATATATATATATGAAAGCTTGAATTGTTTCAATTAGATTCGATTAAACTTATAATTTCTAAGACTAATGAAAGAATTAAATTTCTCTAGGCAATCACATACAAGAGTAACAAAAAATATTTTCATATTTCAATTTTTTTAAAAAACAAGGTACTTTTTTTTTGAGTTTTTTTTAGTATATTTATGCATATGGTTATTAAAAATCAAGTTTATCAGTAAGTTTTTTTTTCTTAACTGTTAGTCTTGCTTGAGAAAGAATAGAGATAAGAAATTAGAGATATGTATTGGATGAGAGAGAATTTAATATGGTAATAAAAAATTTATGAGAGAGTATTTAATATGTAATAATTAATCTAATGATTTATGAGAGATAATTTCTTTTTAAATAATTTAATTAAAAAAAGATAAAAAGGATAATCTTATAATAAAATGAAGTGTTTTTAAAATTTTTTAAAATTTAAATTTTGAGAATGAAGTGTTTTTAGAAAAAAAAAAAAATGTAAAAAGAAAAAATTGGATTGTCAAAAGAAGTTCTTATATTATTAATGATAAATTACTATATAAAAAAAAAGAAATAATAATAAATAAATAAAAACCCTTAATCGCACCGTCACTTTTAACTCCATTATTGAACCTTGATTTTTTTTTTTTTTTTTTTTTTGTTATGTAAAAATCAAAGTCATTTCAATAACATTATTTATTATATCTTCTCAATATTTACATAAAAATAGTTTAGTATTTGTTAAATTATTTTTATTTAGTTGTTTGTATCATATCAAATTAAAATACATAACAATTAATAGTAATAAGGGTAAATGTTATATTTTTAAAACAATCAATTTGAAATTATATTCGAATGTGAGAAAAACAAAAAGCAAAACTATCATTCAGTTTTAGTTTTCAACCTAAGTAGGAGTCTTCCGACAGTACATGTTGTTAAAGAGGTAAAAATTTATCTTAACGATTTATTGGTGTCAAACTCTGTAGACTTTTCAAATTAATTACTGGAATATGATTGCATCAATAAAATTAAGTCATTTGGTTTTGATTAAAAATAATAATAAAATAAATAAATAAACGACCCCTTAATCTATCTTACTATTAATAACCATTTAGAATAATTTAGGGTTACATTGAAGATGTAAGAATATCAATCATTATTCATGTAGACATGTAGTACTGTACTATTTGTTGTACAAGATAACAAAATATAATTAATTCATATAAAATAATAAGTGTATTATAACAGGTAAGAAATTTAATGTAGGCTGACTAATCAAAAACCTTACTCAACCACAAAGGTATAGTATGACAGTATGACCCCCACCCACCTTTAATTGTGATATTTCCAACAATACTACTACTATTAATAAAATTAAATGAAACCAATAAATATACTTGTACTAATTATGCTTCAAATGTTGAAGTGTAATTTCAGAGACCTCCCAAAAGTTTGATATAAATATACTAACTAATCTTATTAATTAATTTTTCATCCACGACCTAATTAATCAACAAGATCAATTTCTTAAAATTTTAAAAACATGAAGGATATTCAAAAATAAATTTGAACTCATTCATGTTCGCTTCTATTCTAACCCAAAGTATAAAGACGATTCTAAAATTTATTCAAATTTAGAGTTAAACATTAAATTTTATAAACAACAATTTAATGTTATAGTTTTATAAACCATTATAAAATTAGGAGGGTTTTTAAAACTCATCATGAAATCACGACGGTTTTCAAAACCATTATGATTTTATATCATTAATTTGCTAAGATGATTCTAAAATTTACCCATATATAGAATATTGACCGACTTTAAGCCAACAATCATGCCAAGAAATCAAAGCAATAATAGGAAATTTCCTCAATATGATAACACTTTTTTATTTTTCTTGAGATAATGAATATATATATATATTTTTTAGGAAATTAAAAGATAAGGAATATATATGATGAAACTTAAAAGCTCTTAATTATAGTAGCTTTGAGAACCTAAAGTTGGTCAATAGACTAAATGGCCAAAGATTACAAATAGAAGTTCAAAGGGTGCAATATTCAACAAATAATTGGTCCTACTTGCATATATAACAATGCATAAGAGATGGAAAAAGCTAGGGGGTTGTGTTGATGATTCTTGACCCTACAAAGAGTTCCTTTCAACTTTTTTCCCTTATGATCAATCCGACTGATACCAAATTCAAGTTCAAGATCAGAGACTCTCTCTCTCTCTCTCTATAATGTGGAGCTATATTTCCATTTTACTAAAAATTCATCACTTTCCTTGAAAAATATTACTTCTACTTTTGGATTTGGTAGGATGAGGCCATCAAAGGATGGACCCCCATCTCATGAAAAGACATTCAATACGACTTGATCCCATTATTTGATCTGAAAAACCAATAGCTGAATGTCATCTCATTTGCCCCATACCAACTAACTATATAAATCATCACAACCTCACTTTCAACAACGCCCACCCACACCCAAATCAGCTCCCAAAAAAAAAAAAAATAAAAAAATAAAAAAAAGTGATTTTGATTTGACATCCTCCTAATTCATTCTAATCAAGAGTATTCATTATGTCATTTGTGATCATTATTACTGGGTTATATATACTTGGACTAAGAATGCTAATTGTTTATTATATAATAACAAATTAAGTATACAATATTTACGAACATCAACTCTCGGTGCAGGCGGTAGCGCACCAATCTTCCACATAATAATAAGATATTCAAGTCCCAATCCAATTGTTTAATATCAAAAATTATTATAATCCTTTTTACATGACGAACTATATATATATACTTCCTTCTTGCTAAACAAACATATCATATAATCTTTATAGCTTAAAATACTAAATCCCGTACACATTTTCTCAACGTAACTTGAGCAATAATGATGTAAAAATGCAAAATAACCCTAAACAGCCCATAAAGATGATGATATGTGGACGACTCTAATGTGTCAGCAAGTGATCAGTTAGATTAAGGGGTTGTTTATTTTTTTTTTATCCGAAGACTGAATATTCATGAATTTTTTTGAATACCGAATAGGGACTAAAATCTGAACCTAAATGACATATTTTTTATTTTTTATTCTTTACATCTGAATGTACTATCAACATTTTTGTTTTTAAAAAATAAAACTGTCTGAAAATAAATAATTTTACTTTTACATTTACATACATGCTAATTAAAAGAAGTAATTTAACATGCATCATTCTTTATAAGATTTTGTATGATCTTCTGTAAACAAAGTTCAATTTAACAAAACAAAAAAGGTTCAAGTTCAATTTTGCACACTGTCCACGTTTCCGAAGTATATAATTTAGGAAACCTTTTTTTTTTTTTTTTTTTTTTTTTTTTTTTTTTTTTTTTTTTGGTTTCCTGGATTGGATCATATGCACCGAAATATATTTATGAATTATATGCACCAATTTCTATGCATGTATATAAACAATTATTCTATAACATCTTTAAGCCACAAAATAGTTAAATAAAAAAAATAAAGAGCTCTTACCAGGATTTAGTAGGAAAGAAATTCAATTGTTCAATCACAGGAAGATTTCATTATGAGAGTTTTTATTTTTTATTATTTTTTATTTTTTATTTTTTTATTTTTATTTTTTTTATTGTAATACAGTGCTTTGGATCAAAGTTAGGATTTCTTACCCTTTTTTTTTTTTTTTATTCATTTATTTTTAATTAATATTTTTAAGTTGTTTGATCACTTAAAAAAAATAAACAAAACAACTTAATATGTTCAATTAAGACCCAAAACATTTGTAAATAGAAGAAAAAAAAACAAACTCTAATATTTAATCGATTGATTTGTCTTGAACTACCTTACACATACATATATTGCTTAGGTTATCTAGAATCTTTACAAGAAAAAAATATGTATGTATTTGCATTAGAAATTTAGAATAATATAATTAAATTGACAAATATATATATATATATATATATATATATGTTTCTCTCTCTCTGTTGAAAAATGATCAAATAGTACCTAGAATGTCATTGCAAGAAAATAATTAAAAAAATAACACCAAGTCAAGGTCTGTTGCGCTGCTTTTGCTCTTCAACTGAATTAATTATTATGTGATGTGGGTGGAATCAAGTAGCTAACTTTTGAAAACTGCTTTTGGTAGCAAAGAAGTTCTCAAGTGAATTTTGACCTTTGTGAACCTAGAAAAAGCATGACATAGTCAACTTAATTAATTGTCAATAAATTGTCCTTTGATCATGATTCATAACAAGGTTTATTTAATTATAATACATGCGTTTTTGTTTCTTCTGTGCAAAGAATAATATCTTCAATAATTGGTGGAGCAGATTGATGTTTGATCAATGATTCATAAAATATATGGATTTTGTTTTTGGTTACTACTATATATGTAAATTGTAAATGATGTTATTGGGGGAAATTGGGGTTGAATAGATCCTCTCTTCTTTAATTAGTCTAATTATAAACACTTTAGTGGTTGGAAGAAGCAGTCAAGAATGGTTCAAAGCATCGTGAGAATCTTAATCCTTTCACATTTGAATTTGGACTTTGTGTCATTATCTACTTGAAACTCAATATGAAATTTGATAATTAATAGTGGTGCAACATGAGAGCTGGATTCGCTCCAGTCAGATAACATACCAACACGAGTTGATTTGCTAATCTATGAATTTTTATTTATTTTTCAAATAAGCAATTATATGATATTGTTGCTAAAAGAGTTGTTTTTCTTGAAAAAGAAAACAAGTTTGGTAGCATTGGTTTAAAATAGTTATCTAAATCTGAAAACAACGGGAATGTTTTTGGTATCATTTATTAAATTAAGTAAATCAGTAGTTTTGAGAACACAAAAGAGTCAATTATTTGTTTTGGAAACATATTGTTAGTCAAAATTTTGAAAAAACATTTTTCATTTCAGGAAAAACACCTAATTGAACATCTTTTTAAATACTCTTTGTTTTCAAAAACCAAAACATTTTAATAAATGAAAAAAAAAAAAAATAGCAACTATAAGTAATGGCTATTTGCTAATATGAAATTCAAAATTGGCTTGTTGCTAAGAGGTTTCAAAATGAAGTTCCAGCACTAGGGTTTAAACCCCGTTATTGTGCATTTAATATCATATTTATCTATTAACCCGTAAAGTGTGGGGAAAACCCTTATGTAGAGTAAGAGTTACATTTTAGACCGTGTTTGTAGAGTCCATTTTCGTCAGGTCTCGATAGACCTTTGACTTTGATGTAGAATTAAAAATAAAAACTTATATAACTGAACATGATCATATACAGAAACAACTGTTTTCAACTTAACTTTTCATGTTAAAAAAGGTTTTTTTGTTTGTAGAGTATACATATGGAAAAAACCGGCTGAAAAAACCTAATATGCCTAACATATATATGTAAATTAACACGATGATACATATCCACATGCAAAGTACATTCAAAGACGCTAGCTATAGCTAAAAGTGATTATATCACTTTCACCACATGGTTGCATGTGGTTATATTGTACAGAAATCCCAGAATATTTGCGGCATGTCAAGTTTGAAATGTTGCAGGCGCGCAGCAGCCAAAAAGACGGCAACAGTTATCACATCTGCACTGCGTTTGGACTTTGGATTTTGTCTCTCTGTTTAAACACAATCTCTTCAATAGATCAGTTTTTCTTTTTCAAAAAGAAAGCATTAATTCATGCAAAGTTTACTTTTATCCCAGCTCTCGTGGTCTACGGATCATCTTATTTAATGAGAAACAATCCATACATGCATGATCATTTAAACTATATGTTACATATCTGAGTAGTTAGACTCATCCAATAGCCAAAATTATTTTAATTTAACTTTTTTCATGTTTGCACTAAGTAATTTTGTCTTAATAGATAGTACTTTGATATAAATTATATATGTTAATTCTGATTCGGACTAATTGTAAGTTAAAACATTTATTTTTGAATATTACAAGTATGTACAATTTCGATATCTTTGATTAGCAACGGCCAGACCCACCCCAGACCTAACAAATATCCAGTTTTCCATTGACTATTTGACTAGCTATTATATAGCACATCAACAACAACTAACATTGTCATCTTTTACACACTTTGTTTTTATTAGTAGCTAGAGAGGACAAAGGTCAACAATCTCAAGCTCTTCATTGTGGGGTTTTTTTTTTATATTTTTATATATTTTAATATTATTAACTTTTAAACGATTAATTATGAAAAGATGGCAACAACGTTAGATATATTCTACCCTTATCATGATATATTTGGGTCCCATTCAGAGTGTGTACTCGAGCAGAGTATATATATATATATATATATATATCTTTGATGTTCAACGTATGAATAATATTCGATTACATTCGGATCTAACATTACAGGAATGATAATAATGTGTCTATCTCTCTCATGTAGTCATGTGCATATATATAAGGAATTGTATGTACTTCAATTCAATGCAGTCATGTTCCATGATTGGATATCGGACCCCATCGTAAATTATGGCATGATCGAGTCCATGATGACCCCATTCAACATCAAATCAATCGGTGTTGTTTATCATATCACGAGTAATGCTTATCATGAGTAATACTGTACCACCACAGGGAGTCAAGGAGCCATGAGAAAATGATTGTTACTAAAACATATATTACATGTTGTTCCATGTGTTTCCAGGATGTGTTGCTTGAATACCTCGCATCAATTAAGTTGAACTGCGCCCACTTTTGGAATATTTTTCTTGACTTTGATACTTGTAGAACGGAATGACGTGCATTTTAATTTCATTCCAAACAAGACAGACCTTGTATGTGAATCATGCAAATAATAAACACAACTATATATAGTAAGCAAGCCAACAATTGCATTCTCATTCAACGGCCAGACATGAGACAAGTAGACAATTACTAGTTGTGAACTGCCCATTAGAACAGATTAAAGGAAAAAAAAAAAAAAAAGTACTAATCACAATAGTACTAATATTAATGTCTATCATGGCTTGATAGCTTCTGATTGATGCACAAAATATGTACTCGTGGTTTGCGGTCAATAGTAATATAATAAAAACAATTATTATTATTATTATTGATAATATAATGTGTCATGCAAGTATGAATCTAAAGCAAAGATATATGATGTAATTGAGATGGTTATATATCAATTTTTTTCCTATAGCACATAATTGTGAGTGTGAGCACACTTATCCACCTCATCACTTTTTGCCATGTAATCATTATTTGATCCAATTGTATTCTTTTTTCTGGCAAAGAGTGATGAGATGAATAAGTGTGCTATAAATATGCTCACACTTATGTGCCTACCAAAAAAAAACTCGGTTATATATAATTTTTTGAAAGGCAAATATATAAAGGCAAATGCTAAAAAGCCCAAAGGCACCAAACACAACAACACCACAACAGACGCACACCCACACCAGCACCTACAACAGAGGACGCTAACCAGGAAACAACCCCAATGGAAGGGAACAAGGCCAAAGCAAAAACAAAATTGCAGCCTAACATCAAAAGACTGCGACAAAGGCAACAATCAACCCCTGTTGCTGAGCTTTGATAGCGCTGCAATAGCCAAGAAGACCAAAACAAATAGAGAAAAGAAAAGGAAAAACGAGAATCAAGAACCGCATTAGGACACACTCCACCAAAGCTCTTCAACGCCAAGCTCTAAACCTTTCTTTGCAAGGATGTCAGCGAAAGAATTAGTCGATCTCGGCCGATACTCCACCGCAGGCACCTCGAAACTAACCAACCAACTACGAATGTCTTCGATAAGCTGCATTTGGCTGTTATTACCAGAATAATTGCTCGAAACCTAGTCGACAGCGATCTTAGAATCATTGATAACAGTGATTAGTCTATTAGATAAATCTGGCCTCGACCCTAACAACTCACAAGCTCTCAAAATCGCCTTGAGCTCCGCAACTATCATATCCTGAAGCCCAACAAAAGAGGAGAAGACACATATGATCTTGCCCATATGATCATGTAACACACCCCCAATTCCCGCCAGACTAGGAGATCCCGACACTGCGCCATCGACATTAAAGTAAAGAGAATTAACCATAGATGGATACCATTTCTCCAGCTTCTGGACTTTCCTTTTTGGCTTCTCTGAGCAAAAGAGAATATGGATAATAGGGAAAGAAGAACCTCTTCCAAAATGCTTAAACCACCAACCCAATCTAAATTTCATCATATCTTTTACCTTTTTGGAATCCAGATGATCGTTCTTAAGAATCTTAAGATTCCTCGCTTCCCAAATGGTCCAAACAATAGCATAAAAAAACATCATCCAAGCTTTAATCGAAAACTTCCAAGGACAAAGATTGCTCCACCCTCTCCACCAATCAACAATAGAACGAGAAGGGCAACAAAAAATACCCCACCATCTCATTCAACTCAGCCATAACCTCCAAGACCAACCACAAAGAAGAAAGAGGTGATCAATAGACTCCTCCTTGTTAGCACAAAAAGGGCACTGCACATCAGAAACCTGCTGCACCCTAAACCTATTAAGAACCTCCCTAACAAGGACCTTATCATGGATTAGCTACCAAACGATGATTTTGATCTTAGGAGGACAAAAGTCTAACCAAATATTCTTAAACAACGAATCCTCCGCAACCACCCCATCCTTCGAATATCTCCTAAAAGATTTCACCCAAAACTGACCGAAAGACTCATATTTCCAAGCCACCGAATCATTCACATCATCCATCACCTTAATATTAAAGAGGCAACCATTAAAGCATCTTTATTGGCCAATCTCCCAATCAAACAAGTTTCTTCTCAGATTAACCTTCCAAATCCACTTAGTCCCTTCCCTGTACCCAAACTCCCTCACACAACCAGCCTTATTAACAGCAAGCGAGAAGATCCTCGGAAAAGCCTCCATGAGGGACGAGCCATCAAGTATTAAATCTTTCCAAAAATTAGCTCTCTTACCATTTCCCACAATCGCATACAACCCCTTATGTAAAATATGATTTGTGACAGAATCAGAATAAAGAATATGGCCTATTGCTCCTGTAGAAGCCGAGCTTTTGGCCAATAATGCCTTAATCAGACTAAGAATCGATCCAATTCCCAAACCGCCATTACCTTTGCTTTTACATAGTAAATCCTAATTTAAGCAATGAATCTTCTTTTTACCACTACCATCTCCCCAAAAGAAGTTCCTTTAGAGTCTTTCAATTTTTTACGCTATACTCACCGGGACTCTAAAGACGGACATGAAGTACACGGGAATGCTAGCCATCATTGACTTGATGAGAACAAGATGACCACCTTTGTTAAGAAAAGATTTTTTCCAAGGCGTTAGGCGGTCTTCTATCCTTCTAACCAAAGCCTCCCAAAAAGACTTCGCTCTCAGTCTCCTGCCAAGAGGAAGACCCAAGTAATTAATTGGTAACCTTATCTTTGAACACCTAAATATACCGGCCCAATTAGCGTTCCGCTGTCCTATTTTCCCAACCTCCACAATCCCCGTTTTAAGGAAATTCAAACGAAGGCTCGATGCCAACTCAAAGCATCTCATTATTCTTCTAACATTACTAATATACCTTTCTCTGGTTGAAGGAAAAGAATAATATCGTCTGCAGTTTGCAAGTGCGAAATTGTCACCTCACCATTACCAAAAATAACGCCTTTAATCAAATATAAATCTTCCGCTTTTCTAAACAACACGATCAAACCTTCAACTGCCAAATTAAACAACAAAGGGGAAAGGGGATCTTCTTAATGGAGACCCTATCTAAACCAAACTCCCATGTAGGTTTCCCATTAACCAAGACTGAAAGAGTGGACGAAACGATACAACTTTGCACCCAAATCTGCCATTTTAAATTGAACCCCATCTTCCCCATCATCTCATCCAAAAAACTATGGTTCAAGCTATCATACGCTTTCTTAAAATCTAACTTCACCAATAAACCCCATTTACTACTCCTGATTTCCATTGGTGAATAACTTCCTCCACGATTACAAAACTGTCAAGAATCTGACGATTTCTGACGAACGCCATCTGAAACTCCCCAATTACTAAACTAATAACTTTCCTCAAATGGTTAGCCAAAATTTTCACCAAGAGTTTATAAAAAGAACCCACTAGACTAATAAGTCTGTAATCTGCCATAGAAACCGGATTAGTGCATTTATGAATAAGAGCTAATAAGGTCTTATTAAGCTCTTTCACTACCTTCCCATCCAGAGAAAATTACTCTAAGAAATTCATGAAATCCCCTTCTATAACATTTCAATTGTCCTTAATGAAACTAATGCTAAAACCGTCCGGACCCAAAGCTTTGTTATCACCACAACTAGACAAAGCCTCCAACACCTCTACCAACGAAAACTTCCCCTCCAAAAAATTCTTATCCTCCATTGAAATTTTCTTTACTGATAGGCCATTGATGGTTGGGCGCTTCCAATCCACATTTTTATAATGTTCCTCAAAAAAATCTGTTACCATAGTACTAATCTCTTCCTTAGAAGAAATAGCCACCCCATCGAAAGTGATTTCTTCTATAGCATTCCTACGTCATCTTCCACTCACAACACAATGGAAAAATATAGTATTCTTATCTCCTTCAAGCAGCCATTTCACCCTAGATTTTTGTTTCCATTCTTGATCCTCCAACCGAAGAACCTTCCAAAATTCTGACAACGCCACCATTCTTTCTTGCCTCAATCTTTTCGTCCAACCCTCTAAAGCCGTAGCACCATCTATTTCAACTAACTTAGATTCTAAACTCTTAGTGGAAGAGTTCTCCTTAGTGTGAATTATCACCCACTTCTTAATTCTGCTCTTAGCTGATCTCAGTTTGGACTGCAATACAATACTTCCAAATCGTTTAACGCTGCAGCCAACCCAACCCAACCCAACCCTACCCTTCCTAACCACCGTCATCATAAGCTTATCCTCTAGCCATCTATCATGAATTCTAAAGGGACAAGGCCCCCATCTCTCAGCTGAGACTCCCAAGGTAATAACACTATGATCCGAAATAGTTCTAAGGTACCCATTTTGAACAACGGAAAGAAACCACGATAAGATAACCGGAGAGACTAAAAAACGGTTCAACCTCACCATAACCCCCTCCTCCCTATTATTTGACCACGTGTAAGAAATACCACGAAGAGGGATGTCGACCACTTTCACTTGGAGCATAAACCTATGGAAATTCCTAGCACAGCTTATGTTTAAGACCCCTCCTATCCTTTCATTATCACAGAGCACCGTGTTAAAATCCCCTCTGAAACACTAAGGGTGCGTAAAAAAAGTTAAGCATTAAGAAGAAAGCACCACAACTCCTTACGCCCTACCTTAGAATTTGGCGTGTAAATGTTACAGAGAACCAACTCTTTATCAATCTTAGTTAGCCCACCCACTAAGACAATACACCATTTATTTGGAATGCAATGGGAGACAGTGAAAAAGTTCTCATTCCATAATGAGATCAAACCATCGGTCGAACCTTCGGCATCCACTCCCACACCCTTAGAGAGAAAAACACCACCAATATCCATTATGACTTGACCATCAAAATTAGCCAATTTAGATTCGTGGATAAAGAGAACAGTCAGTCTGATCTTGTTCACCACAGACCTCACTTTCTTTCTTTTAACCACCTTCCCTAAACCTCTAATATTCCAAGACATCAATAACATTTTTTAAAAAATGATCACCTATTAACACGGCCAAAACAAGAGTCTACTGATTTACTTTACCCTCATCCTTCCTTTCCATAATGTTGAGAATCTAAGAAATTTCTGATTTTCTACCATTAAAATAAAAACTAAGCTTTTCCCCTGTTTCTACAATCTTCGTGACCTCCTCATCCAAGCCCGAATCCATATTTTGGTTCTCTTCTGAACCCACTCCTTCACTTCCTGCTATGTTTCTCAATCTCCTAGCCTTAAAATCAATTCCCAATGTCATTCGTTTCTTAATAGCTTTGGCAATCTCATTCTCCAGATTCCACTTAACCTTCCTATTTCCTAACTTAGAATTAAAGTTATTGTGTCTAGTTTTCATAGGATGGGTTCTGGTTTGTAATTCAGAGCCTTTCCTTTTACCTATTTTGATCACTAACCCCTGGCTCCCCCCAACACCTTCCATCTGCGTCTCGGCCACCACCGTTTCTTACGATTAGGTAGCTTTAGTAGCTGGAATATTACACCCCCCCTAAAAATTACTAGAATTACCTGAATGTTGACTTCTCAAATCGATGCATAGATCAATCCCTTGTAAGGAATCTCTCCCTGAGTTGTCTTCTTCTTTTTCGCCCGAGTTCCTTCCTTTGATTGTTTCTGCATGTGAGCACTAGAAGAAACAGAATAATCCCCGTCAACAATCTCCATGTGGGCAGCACTACTCAGCTCATCTTGGTCAGAACTAGATGAGTCCTTTCTACAATAACTTTTTAGGCATGTGGTCCCTTTCTTCGGAATCCTTAAATTCATTAATTTCTCTTGGTCTGGACTTGATACTTCCTTTCTAAATGGGCTAACTAGATCTGTAATCCCTTTCTTCCTTACTATATCCTTCCTTTGCCCAATAGTCTTATCCATAGGCATACCAAAGTCAATTGGGCCACGAGACCCAAACCCCTTTGAGCATTCACCCACTCCACTTCTAAAAAAACCTCTTCTAGCTGACTCTTCTGAAGAACTTGACTCCATTGTACTACTATAAGGCAGTTGCCCTGACCTACTCCCCTTATCCTGATACCTCCCTTGCTAGCTGGACACCGTATAGTTTTCAATTTCGTCTTACGAGTCCATCTCCCTTTTCCCTTCTCTTCCAAACCACTCTTCAAACCATCTGGTTTTTCATTCAAAAATTGAGCCTTGGGAATTGAATCTTTATCAGCCAAAGACATCCCTCCTTCTAGATCTTTTCTAAACCGAGATGGTTTCTAACCCCTATTGCTTATCTTATCTTCCTTTTTTCTGACATTGACATGATCCTCTTTCCTATCAGCCACTCTTTCAGACTTACATTGACACTTTTCCACCAACCCTCACTCCTCCTCCCTACTCGCCCTGGGAATGTCACCAGAATCATCTTCGTCTTCCTCTCTAAACTTCAAACCATGGTTTAAACCTAGCGTTTGTTGCAACCATTCATTGAAAATAGGCAATGTGGATTCTTCTAATCTAATCGGGAAAGTCCACTGCCTCGACTTCACTAAAACCCCCGACAAAATTATCTTGTCAAAAGGAACAAGAATCAACATCCTTCATTTATCCAACCTAGTTTTATTGATTGTCTCTTCCTCAATCCATAGTGTCTCACCCATTAGGCCTCCTAGCTTCTTAAAGAAAGCTTTACACCAGCATAAGAGCGGAACCCTATAAACCTCTATCCACTTGAGCTTTATGGTGTTCAACCAGGACTCCCTCCACTCATGCATCGAAATGAAGCAATTCCTCCATAGAAAACCATTGTTAATGAAACCATCTCTATCATAACTTGATTCAAAAGTCCAAACAATGTCTTTTCCTCCCAAGTATGTTGAAGAAAATTCAATACCTCTCTCCTCCAATTGTTTGTTGACCTGAAAGACATTCGTAAAATCTTTTAGCTTCCCTATAGCACATCAAGATAACCAATCTTTAACCTCAATCTCTTTGTTCCCGTCCCAAGACATTGTTTCTATTTTTCTTATCTGATCATAATTATTCCTGGAACCCCTGAACTTGTCCTCCCTAACCACTTCTGCAAAAGATCGATTTTCCTGCCTCTTAATGAATCTAGTAGCTTCCTCATACTTGGCACCCCTCTCCACCTTTAATGCTTTGTTTTTCCATGGGTTCAATCCAGCCTCACCTTCAGACTTGTTAGTTGGGACTCTGCGAATCTTTCACCCAAACTTCGCAATCTTTGCCGTTATCGGCCATCCATATATATGCATACCATTCACCATCAGAGCAACCTTAGATGCTTCCTCCCTAGAACCGAATCGAATGAAAGCATATCAACTACTCCTAGCTTCCTTCTTCGTTGAAATGAATACATCTCTAACATTGCCAAAAGGTTTGAACATTCCCCACAGTCCTGCTATGTCCACCGTCGGGTTGAGATTATCTATGAAGATGGAGAACAAGCTCTCTCTAAAATCTCTACCTCTTCTAAAACCATCCCTAAAATCTCTGCCCTCTCTAATACCGGTAAAAGACTTTCTCTCACTAGAATTCTCTCTCATTTTTTTATCAATGGGATTGCTATAACAACTCCTTGGTTATATATATATATAATACTTCTCTAATCAGGACCGTCTCAACTTTATAATTTCAAGTCACAGTCACACATTCACAGTGAGCCCACAACCACACATCCTAATAGGAATATGTGGTTGTGGTTGGACGTCCTTAACTTATAATTTCAAGACTTCCTTACTAGAGAATCACTATATATATATATATATATTTTTATAATGAGCCTCTCATAAAGGATCTCTTATTTTAATTTCGGTAAATATCTTAATGAAATCGCATCGATATTTATAAATTTTGATCTGAATTATTTTGTGAATGATAAGTTCAATGAAATGTATTTATAAATAAAATTTGAGAATTTTTCAAGCACTGGAACTATTTTTCTTGAATTTTCCTATATTTTGCCAATTTTTCCGATGCCTTCATATTTAACAAAATTGGGATAAATAGTTCTAGTATAAAATTGGGATAAATAGTTCTAGTACTTGAAAATTTCTCAAATTTTATTCATAGGTAGATTTCAATAAACATATCATCCACAAAAAAATTCATATCAAAATTTAGAAAAATTGATATGATTTCATCCTTATCAAAATTAAAATAAGGGTTCCCTTATGAGAAACTCACTATATATATATAACTTCTCACTTACAAACCATTTGATATAACCTTACATACAAACCTATTTGTCAGTCTTTAGATCAAAATCCAATGAATGTTGTGTGTTTTTTCTCCTGACCCACCACTTACATAACATCCCTAGATTTTGATCAAAATACTGACAAATAGGTTTGAAAAATAACCTTATGTCAGGAAGTTTGTATGTGAGAAGCTCTCTCTATATATATGCTACGCATTTGCATGATGGATTTGATTAATGTAATGGTTAAGTAGTAAATATGCATAATCAGCCATCGTAATTAATTACTTGTTGAACTGGGGAAAGAGAAGCTATTTATAAATCTGCTTTGAAGTTGTTAATCATATTGACTTCGATCTTCAAGCTTGAAACATGTACAAGCTGACATTTATTCAGTTTACTACTATCTAACATTCCCAAACAAAACATATTTTACTCATTCAAATTCATATTCAATCTCTAAACCCACATTTTTAATAATTAATCCTCTCTTTTTTAATAAAATAAAATATACTTTCATGGTGACATGAAATATATGATGGGGATAATTCTGAACTGATGAACACGGAAACGTTGTGCCTAATACTCACCCATAACTCATAGCAATTAATAACGTCAATATAGCAGAAAAATAGATGAGAAAAAATAAAACAATCACAATACAAGATATACATGGAAAATCCAAATCGGATAAAAAAACCATAGGCCGTCAGGACAACGGAGAAAGTTTCACTATATGATAAATTGTTACAACCATATATTCTAGGATTCTCTCTCTCACCTCAAACCCAAACCACACTCACAAGATCCTCACCGAGTACCACCACAATATCCCCTAGGTCTCCCCCGAATATCATCCACAGATCTTTAACTTGATCCACCGATATTCCCTTAGATCCCTCCCCGGATATTCCCTTATGTCTCCCCGGATCTCACCACACTTTCTCTGATGTTACATGGTGTTCTTTTTGCTCCACAACCTTAAATCTAATAACATAGATATTATGTCTATTTATACTAGTTACAGGGAGTTTAAGATAAAATGAAATCTTATTCCTAAACGTACAAGACTTACTTATTTCACATAAATACTATTTCCTTTTATGACAAGTCTTCTTGTAAAGAGTATTCCTTTTCCTTCAAGCACAAGAACTTCTTAAAAGAACACTTTCCTTTTCCGTTGAAGATTTTTCGTTCCACGCATGCTTATGATTGACTACGTTTTAGGTCACTATTGCGCACCCACTTCCTAAACCGTTACAAGTCACCTTAAATTACATCACTCAGAAAACCGCGATCAATACGTTGAAACAAAACCTGACCGATGTCGCTATGATCACTGTAGCCACCGTTGTGGCTTTCATAGCGCAATACATAGCGCTCTCCTCTGGTCTTCGACCGTTGTGGCAACCACTGTGAAAACCCATAGCGATACCCACAGCAGTTGTCTTTAACCACCGATTCTTCAGTTCTTCATGATCTTCAATCTCCTTTAAACAACATCATTCTAACTTCCAAACGTAACCCACGTCTCCAGGAAGCTCCACATCAGTTGAGTCTTGTTTGGTTCACATTTAGTTCGCTTAAGAATACAAATAAAAACCTAACAATTTATATATATATTTCAAGTTTGTTGAAGATGATTTTTGGTCCATAGGCGAATCGACTGTCAATGACACGTAGGTAATTCAATGCTTAGATTGGTTGTGAAGCTTACAATCAAAACACCTCATTGATACATGAATAAAATATATGTGATGAATAATATGAGTAAAAGTAATAAACAACACCAGAATTTGTATACGTGGAAAACTCTAAGGTAGGAAAAAAAACCATGGTCGTCGTAACGATAGGAGAAAAGGGTTCCACTATATAAAAAATGATTACAATTACAAGCTTTGTATCTTCTTTCTAGTGATGTATTGCTCTTTGCTTTTCCTTTACCTAAGATATGTATTTATAGGGGAACCAGGGTATTGCCCTAATTCTTGTTATTCAAGCAAGATCTTGCGTTGATGTGAGATCCTTGGAGGATTGTATCTTGGTGATGCAATGGTCTTGTATAGAGAAATCTTTCATTATAGAAGTCTATCTCTCGGATTCTTGGGATTGTTTCCTTTCTACTAACTTATTCATTATGACAATGATTGCCTTTTCTTATTCTGGGCTGATCTCTGTGGACGTCTGAATTGTTAGTGATTCACCACAGACTTTGTATTCTGCGAATATTGCTTGCGTGGCGAATTAGTTATGTTCGCCACACAAGGTTATTTTGGCAAACTGTTAAAAATTTAGGCAACCTAGTTCACGTGTTGACGAACAAGTTTGACAACCTGGGATTGCTGTTATACACAGTGCTGCCACCGGAGGCGAAGGTGTTTGAAAACCAGCCTAGGATGGTTTTTTTGAAAAAAGTTGGAAGTTATTACTACTTACTTATGTTTTACAATTATACTTACCAAATTATTCTAATTAAAACAAAATGTTTCAAGCACAAAACAAACATATAAAATAAATTATTAAAGGCTTCACAACTTCCAAGCAGTGAATCACCAAGCCACCAACTAAATTTAACATCTTCATTCTCTCAAAATGTGTCTCACTCTCAAGAGTTAAGTTTTATTCTTCTGAGCATTTTTTGTTGTTGATATTTTATAATATGCTATTAATATGCTAGTGACCGGTGGGATTAGCATATAAATACTAATATTAATCAAATCATGCTATTTTTTTTTTTTTTTAATTTATTCAAACTTGATTCATTTATGTGTAGTGTTAACCTGTGTATTTAGGGCACATGTTAACAACCACTTTATTACTATAAATGAAAAATAATTATTGCATTTATTATAATAAGATAATAAATATACTCATTGATATGTGTGTTTATTTCTATTTATGAAAATAAATTGGTTGTTAACATGTGCCCTTATGGCACATGTTAACACTACCCTTCATTTATAATATTGATTGTTAACCTAAAAAAATCATAAAAACTAAATAAATTGTCTTTGAAAGTAGATAAATTGTATTGATATGCCTAACTAGGTATATATATATATATATATATATATATGTATGTGTGTCTAGTTCTCTAGTAAGTACATCCTAAAATTATAAAGTAAGGACAATCACCCACAGCCACACATTCACATTGGGTGTGAGTATTTGTTAATGTGTAGCTGTGGTTGGACGTCCTGAAATTATAAAATCAGATCGTCCTGACTAGAGAACCACTGTATATATATATATATATTCATATCTTGACAATCTAATTATTATCGTATGTTGTAATATCAAACAATTATATACAAAAGTTCCAGTGATATGTCTCTCACACATACACTAAGGTTATCAATTTGAGTCTCTCCCCCTTATGAAATCAATTATTATAATATTTTCTTAAAAAAAATTATATACAAAAATCAAGAAAAAAATCAATTAATAAATTTTTTTCGTACAGTTTAGATAGATAGAAAAAAAAAAAAAAAAAACTGGTTCAGCCCCTACTGTTTTGTCCTGGCTTCGCTTCTGATTGCCAAGTGTCATTTACTGACTTGTTGATGATATGGTCTGGTGTCATTTACTGACTTGTTGATGATATGGTCTGATGATCTAGATCCCCGTCTCCAGTTTGTTTGTATTGATATGTTGTTTTTGAAAAACTTGCAAAACAAGAAGAAACAAATGAGACCTATATTGATGTATATGCACTGTACGTAATTAATGTAGCCTAACAGGAACTGCTCCATCATCATGTAAGTGAAAATTGGAAGTCTTGATATGACTTATCGATCATCATATTGACCGATATGAAAAACTATAGAGTTATTTTTATTAATATCCTTGATAATTTTTCAAAGGTGTTATGGAAAATAATTTAAGATTTTACCTTTTCCCATTATATATATATATATATATATATTTGTGAGGCAGTGATATTTTCTCAGGGATTCGATCTTTGTCCTCTTTTTCATCCTTTTTTAGGGTTTTCTTGTGGCTTGGTGTTTGGGTTCCCAACTTCCCATGTTGCTTGTTGGGTGATTGTTTGTTCATCTTTGCTTGGTCATAGAGCCTCGTCTGCGTTTCCTTTCTAATAAAATTTGCCGATAAAAATATGTATATATGTAAAAACAATTTAAGTTTAAGAAATCTCTCAAATCAATGGTAAAAATTATATTTTCCATCCGTTAACATGAAATTAAGAACATGGAAACAATATAACCATATTCATGTAAGGATGGTAAAATAACCCGTAGGGACAGAGACTCGCACTTATGGGGTGGGGATGTGTTTCAATTTGATGGGGTGGAGCGGGGATGGGGATAAATAAAACCTGCAATGGGTATGGGGCGGAGATAGGTTTTATAATCTCCACCCCGCCCCGCCAC
Organism: Acer negundo; assembly: GCA_035582765.1. Lineage (NCBI taxonomy): Eukaryota > Viridiplantae > Streptophyta > Magnoliopsida > Sapindales > Sapindaceae > Acer > Acer negundo. Next base: position 10,882,777 of record CM069237.1, on the reverse strand, counting down.
ACTTAAAATATAATTTTTTTTTTCTTTCAATGTTTATATTTAAAAATTATTGAATTTATTTATGTAGTCATGAGATTTATGTTTATTTTTAAGGTTTATTATGAGATAATTTTCAGTAGTATTTTGGAATTATTTTATATATTATATCATATTCATTGGGTTATTTATTTATTAATTTAATAAAATAATTTTTTTTTTGATATATTATTATAAATGGATTAAATTGGGTAATTGGGTGAAGATGGAAAAATCATACCCCGTCCTACCTTGTCCCGCTCTATCTATTGTGTGGTTCTATATGATTATGAGTTTTCAAAAAATATATGGAACGGGAGGCATGGAAGGCCACCCCGCCTCATTGCCATCCCTATATTCAGACATTCCCTTTCATGCAGTTTTTTATGCACATGCCTCCGAAATCAAACGTATAAAGGAAATCGTAGTTGTGGTCATAGACATAACCAATTAGTAACTAATCATGCCTCTCAATTAAGTTCCTTTACCTCTTACCAAGTCAACAACACAAAAAGAAAAAAAGAAAGAAAGAAAGAAAGAATTATATCTATTGATGAAATTTAAAATAAAATAATAATAAAATAAAAAAAACCAGTGTTGCTTGCTTTGTAAATAAATATTTAATTTCAATATTAAATATGTTGGTGCAATAAAACAAGTGAAAACGATTTGATGAAAAAGAAAAGTAGTGTTAATTAGGTTGTAATTAATAATTAGGTGCGGCCTAATTTAATTAATAAATTGATAATAAGAAAAGAACAAGACATGCGTAATTATTATAATTTCCGGACAAAAACAACGGAAGAAGTTAAGTTTGACCGGAGAGTGCCATAAAATTAGGAAGATAACGGAGATGATGACTTGAAAACCCAATCAGTCAGTGACAACACATACTAACACAGGTATCTCCCACGTGCCACTTGCGGTCAAATGCCGGTGCCCAATCTCTGACACGTGTAATGTTATATTTCCCACGAAAAAGAAACCCTAAAGTTGTAAACATTGACCACTTTAATAACGTGACTTCCCATTGCTCAGGTCAAGCCTCATCATCTTCCCTTTGGATTTTTTTATTTTACAATACAAATTACATTATTTCTCTTAAAATTCAATCAATAATATTTTCTTTAATTATAATGGTGGCGGTATAAGGATGGTACAATGACCCCTCACATCTTCATAAAGAGGTTGTGGATTTAAATAGTCGCCCATGCATCAAATATTGATTTTATTGTTATATACTAATATTAAAAAAAAAAAAAAACAATAATAATGTGTTATTAATTTATTATAACTAATATAATAAAATATCAATGAATAATTAAATATCAAAATGAAGCTTAATCACCACATTCAAATCTTGTTATGGTAAATATAATCTCACATTTACCCATCAAACACTAAATGTAGGCATTTTTATCTTATGAGCACACATTATAGGTATATATATAGCATACTAACGCATACCACTACAATTTTATCATGTAAGCAACATAACTTCAATCATAATAATATACATGGCAAAAGTGTGGTGATGGGTATTAGTATATTATAGGTATACTTATAATATATGCCTATGAGAGAAAAACTTTTAAATGTAGGGAGACCCCCTTTTACCTATTAAATACCCAAGTGTGAGGAGACCCATGGATGGAAGTTGTATTCCTTCTGGACCTTGCTTGTAGAACTTAATCTCGTTAAGTCCTGGCAGACTCCTAACCTACAATGGTGTCAATTTTTTTTAAAAAGTTATAATAATTATTATTTTCTCATTAAGCTCCAATAATATAGTGATAAGCCCCTTATAACTAGATCAATGAAATTGTAGATTTGAATACCTCAAAATTCTCTGCAGTCTACCTCTTAAAAACCTTTTATTTCATAACAAAATTTATGATCAACCGGATTATCATTCTACGAGTAGGGTTGATGACAAATTATTTAAAAAAATATGTATGTTTGACATAGTTTTAGTTTTTAAAAACTATGTCAAACATATTTATTTTGACTGAAACTTTTTATAAAGAAAAAAAATATTTCAATAAACAATAAATTATTTTGACCAAAATTGAGATGGATGAGTGTTAGACCCCTCGTACTCTCACATAAATGAACCGTGTAGGTTTCAGTTATATCTCTCCAACTCTCAAAATTATAATAGTTAAAAATATATAATTTATTTTAAGGTTTTTTTTTTTGAGAATTTTTTTGAGAATTATATTTGCTAAATATTCATTTTTTTTAATACTAAGTGTTTTTTTTTTTTAATTTTAAAAATATATCAAAATTTGTAAAAATATAAAAGCATTATCATGTAAACCATTTTGCATGCATTAAGTTTATGGTGATAGTTTCATTTATTTCATGGATTGAAAAACTACTTAAAGACAAATAATGGAGAATAGCCAAACGGCCAAACCTACCGTCCACAACACACAAAACTCTCTCTCTCTCTCTCTCTCTCTCTCGCTCTCTCTCTATATTAAAAGTAGCAAAAAAGTCTTTACGCAATTCACTGAAGATCGAAGCAAACACTACAACCAAAGCACTCTTTCTCTCTCTCTCTCTCTCTCTCTCTCTCTCTCTCTCTCTCTCTCTCTCTCTGCAGCTCTCACTGGATCTTCTTGAAGCCCTAGCTATCAGTGTAATTTCTTGATCAATGTCAAACGACGAGAAAACTCCATACAATTACAATCCTTTCGACTGCAATCCTCATGGATTCAATCGTTTGAGCTTTCAAAGCTTCTTTCAAGACAATCCCACCTCCGATATTTATGCAAATCAACCTACACCACCACCACAACCACAAAACCTACAACAACCCTTTGAAGCTCCGAGCCCCTACATGAGCTTCACCGACTGCTTACATGGCTCCATGGATTACAACACCATATCGAAAGCCTTCGACATGTCCTGCTCCTCATCTGAAGTCATTAGCCCCATCGAAGATGCCGCTTCCAATTCTAAGAAGACTAGTGTTTTTGGAGGAGATCATCATTCAGCTGCCACCACCACTGATCAATATCCATCTACCCCTAATTCTTCGGTCTCTTCTTCGTCTAACGAGGCCGTGGCTGATGAAGATTCTGGGAACCTTAACAGAAAAGATAAGCACCCGAAAGGAAGCGAAGATGGAGATGACAATTGCAAGTCCAAGAAAGAGTAGGTTTTTATATATACTGGTTTATATTGTTTTTAATCTAATTTTCGATATTTAATTTTATCAGGGGAGACTTTGAAAGTCTTTCACTGACTAGTTCTAATTATATTTGTGTTCATAATTCAAAGTCTTTCACTAGCTAGGGCAATTAATCTTTATTCTATATATTTTCTTTCGTATCAATTGTATTGATCGTGACTTGTTAATCTAGTTATTTCTACCAGTTTCATCAACAGATTATTATTAGAAATGAAAAAGGAAAAAACAGCCAGAGGGGCCACAAAACCCTAGTATTTTTTATATAAATAGAGAGAGAGAGAGAGAGAGATCAATTGTCATCATTTTATGTGTGAAATTGCAGACATAGTCCATGGATGGTTGATAAAGTTGTGCACTAATTTTGTTGATTGATCATGATCATCATCAGGAACAAACCCAAAAAGGAGAAGAAGCCAAGGGAGCCGCGGTTCGCCTTCTTGACAAAGAGCGAGATCGATCATCTTGAAGATGGATATAGATGGAGAAAGTATGGACAGAAGGCTGTCAAGAATAGCCCTTATCCAAGGTACCTTTTTTCCTATTTTACTTCCCATATATGTTACAAAATTAAGCAAAACTATGAAATTAATTTCTGATTTCTCAACAGTACTACACCAAATTGTTTTTGCTTGAGATAGAATTTAATTATATTCATTATATATAATTAGTTGATGAATTGTTTTAGTTTAATCAATGAGAAGTTGTACCTTTAATTAGTAACCGATCATGGTGTTGACAATATTTGCACCTACTCTAAACTAGTTATATTCACACCACACAAATTAAACCTTACCGCATACAATCCCCAATCCCAAACTATCATTAATGCATCTTATGGAGGTTAATTACGATATATCAATCACATTTCATTTCATTTAAGCAAATTTTATTTAACAAATTATGAGTCCATTTACCAAAACAATATATGCTAATAATCATGATCATATATATTTGCATGATAATTTGAAACCTGTTACTTTAGAGCTCTTAGAAACCTTAATTGCATCAAAAGAAGCTTGTGTTCCCCAAAAAAAGTTTCGAGTTATTAAAAAGTCTAAAATTTCAGCTGGTGTTGATTACACTGGAAAGTCAATGGTTATAAATTTATTGCTTATTTGGCATTGCAGAAGCTACTATAGATGCACTAGTCAAAAGTGTAGCGTGAAGAAGCGTGTAGAAAGATCATACCAAGATCCAACAATCGTGATCACAACATATGAAGGCCAGCACAACCATCAATGTCCAGCTACACTTCGCGGCAATGCCGCCGGTATGCTGTCACCTTCCCTTCTGGCTTCCAACGGATCGAATATGGGTCCCGCCTTCCCTCATCACGATCTCCTAAGCCACTTGATCAATATTCCATCATCATCAACAAATAATATTCCTGCTCCTAACTCATCAATTTACTATCAAAATCTTGGTCATCCACATCAGCAACTGGGACAGCTTCCTCATGAATATGGCCTATTGCAAGATCTGATTCCATCATTAATCCACAAACAGGAGCCATGAAACTCGCTATCCCTCTCTGGTCTCTATATAGTACCTCTATATAGCTAGTGTTATCAATATCAGTTCAAGTATCATACTCTCTTGCAGTTAGGAAGCTTTTCTCTTCTCAAGTTATTAGAGAAGGGTGATGATCATGATTCATGGTGATGAATCGAAGCTGTTAACGTACGCGTGGGAAATAATTATGTCTTAAATGGTCTGGTGAGGATCATATATCATATATGGGGATTGGTAGTAGTTATTAATTATAAGTGGCCCTAGGTTTATGTATAGTTGCAGTGAATATATATACATATATGATAGCTGATCATTTGAACACTGAATCTGGATTCTGGAGGTAATATTGTTGTATTGGAGATGAGAAGATGGTTGAGTCTGTTCTATGGGATTTTGTGTGTATATATGAACTTTGGCCTTTATTTGTTAAATCAATATTGGAGTTGCATGCGCGCTAAGCTTAGTTTATGGAAACTCTTGTCAACTTTTATATATATATATCACTTACAATGATGGCTACAGGAACCTCGAACATTAGAGACTGAATTAGCGTTCTTACCACTTAACTATATTGGATAGTGGTTTCCTATTTATAAATTAAGTTTTACCTTATATAATTATACAATGCACTAAGCTGTCTAGATGTAGAACTAATTAAATTAAGTTTAATTGGTTGTTCGAGAACTTTCAGTGTCATGCGTAACAAGCCGGTTTCTTTCCTTTTTCATTTAGGACTTTTTTTTAGATTTTGGTTTGGGATTCTTTTCCCGATTTTGTTTAGGAGTTTTAGAATTCTTTTTGTTTAGGAATTTAGGAGATATCGAATCCTAGGAGATTTGGGTTGCTTTCTTGTTTAGGAATTTTAGGAGATTCGGGTTGCTTTCATTATTTAACTAGCTTGTTTTAGGGTTTTTCAATGAGACTTGAATGAATAAAAATTTCAGAGAGAGAGTTTTCTCTTTTTATCCGAGTTTCGATATCTTTGTGAAGATCAACGAACTTTGATGTTTGTTATTTTTATATATGTGCGCATATCAATAGATTAATAGAAGGTTTCATTTATGGTATTCTTGTGTGAATCAATGGATTCGAATCAATTATCCCTTATGTGTATCGACTTTTGCTTGCGTGATTTCTTCCGCTACATCAGATGGTATCGATCAGAGCCACCACATCTACCTCTATGCTAGGCTCAGCGTCCACGACCACAACCAACTATATATCTTCCTAAACACCAACAATTCACCTTCCATATTTCCCAACAACAATAAAAAAGGGGGGAAAAAGAAATTGAAAAAAAAATGGCTAGTTCGTATGAGGATGATGAGCTACCGAATTCGAGGTCGAATTCTCTTTCAGCCTATGGAGGATGATGAGAATTGGGTGGAGAGTTTGTTCATGGACGTCGAGCGGAGCACCCAAAATGAGGTTGCACTTTGTGGGCCACTACGGAGGGCAATAGGGTCGGATTTGCTTTTATATAATGTTTTCGGAAAGCTCCAGACAAGCCCTACATTTATTATGGAGATTTTGACTTCCGTAACGGGCTGCGTCAAGCCCAAATTCAGTCGTTTAATTGGTTGTTCAGAAACTTTTAGTGTCATGCAGGACAAGACGGATTTTTCCTTTTTTGTTTAGGTCTTTTTTTAGTTTTTGGTTTGAGATTCTTTTCCCGATTTGGTTTAGGAGTTTTAGAATTCTTTTTGTTTAGGAATTTAGGAGATATCAAATCCTAGGAGATTCGGGTTGCTTTCTTGTTTAAGAATTTTAAGAGATATCGAATCCTAGGAGATTCTGGATGCTTTCATTATTTAACTAGCTTGTATTAGGGTTTTACAATGAGACTTGAATGAATAAAAATTTTAGAGAGAGTTTTCTCTTTTAATCCAAATGTCGGTATCTTTTTGAAGGTTAATGAATTTTGATGCATGTTATTCTGGTATATACGGGCAGATCAACAGATTAATAGAAGGTTTCGTTTTCGGTATTCGTGTATGAATAAAGGGATTCAAATCGGTCATCCCTTTTGTGTATCAACTATTGCTTGCATGATTTTTCCGCTGTATCAAAAACCCAGAAATTACATGATGAACTATGAAATATTACATAACTGACTATCATGCAACGTTTATAAAAAAAAAAAACCCAATATTTTTGAAAAGTTCAAAATTAATTTTGATAACCATGAAATAATCTAAAAAAGTTTGAGAGCCTATGAAATATACATTATTACAAACAAATGTAAAATATTATAAGCATTAAAAACTAACTTATGGTTTAGGGAGTGAGCTCAAGAAGATTTAAGCTTCCAAAAATGATTTTTTTCTATTGTAAGAACTTCAATGGTGAATAAGATAGAAACAAGAGAGATGAAGCACAAATATAGAAGAAAGAGAGGAAAAAAAATAGCAGATTCAAGACAATAGAGTAAACAAATGAGATAGATTTTGTATTGGAGAGAGAAAGTGAAGAAATAAGAGAGAAGAAAGAAAGAGAAGGAAAAAAAAAAAAGCCTAATGATATTTTCGTCATTTTTTGAGCTATTTTAGAATAATATTTTAAAGATTTTATTAAAAATGGTTTTATTTCCAAAACAAGGTTAAAAGTGAATTTTTGTTTTAAAAACAGGGTAGATTTGACGAATTCATCTTATTATTATTATTATTGTTTTCATAGTGGGGTTAGGTGTATGAATGATAGACCGGTCTTTATTTTTATACAAATTCAAAAACTAAATATAACGTGTCAATGTGTAACTTGACATGGGAATAAAAATTTTGTTTGTATAATATTTTCTTAAATAATATATAGAGTAAATTGCACTCAACCTCGCTAAAGTTTGACCTTTTGCACCCTAAAACAATTTTATCATTAATTGACACTCACACCCCCTCCTATTAGGTCAAACTTAACTATTGACTAACTATTTACCTTTAAAAGACTAAACTACACATGATCTCTACATTAAATTAATAAAAAAACAAAATTATCAATAAAAACAAAATTTTAAAAAAACAAAATAATTTCCATCAACCCAAACCCAGAAACATTTGATGGAAACATTTGATTGGGTGGTGCCATGTACTTGATTTCTTAAGTAGTGCTAATGGTTTGGGTGTGGATTTTGTGGTAGTTTGGGTTGATGTTTTTGGGAAGGAAATTGAAGATGAAGGTTTTTTATTTTTATTTTTATTTTTTAATGTTGATGAAGAAAATCTGGAAATTCATCATCAAATGTTTCTGGGTTTGGGTTGAGGTTGACGAAGATTTGGGTTGATGGAAATCATTTTTTTTTGTTTTTTTTTTTTTCTAATAATTTTTTTTATTAATATAATTTAGAGACCATGGGTAGTTTAATCTTTTAAAAGTAATATTTAGTCAACAGTTAAGTTTGACCTAGAGGTGGCCATGGTTTCGGTTAAACCGACGGTTTTGCCCGCGGTTTAACCGAAACCGTACTTTCAAAAACCGCCCCAAAACCGAAACCGGAACCGGCGGTTTCAAAACCGGTCGGAAACCGGTTGAACCGGTTATGGTTTTGGTTTGGGTACTTCCAAAAACCGCCAAAAACCGGCAGTTAAACCGGCGGTTTTAACTGCGGTTAAACCACCGGTTTTTTTTATTAAAAATAATTAAAAAAAATCGACTAATCAGAAACTGACACGTGGCATTTTTTTTTGAATTTTTTTTAAAAAAACCGAAACCATACCGAAATCGAACCCAAAACCGTCGGTTTTTAAACCGAAACCGTAAAACCGCCGGTTAGAAACCATACACCAAACCGGTTTTCCGGTTACGGTTTCGGTTTTGGGTGGCCACGGAACCGAAACCGCCGGTTTCAAACCGAAACCGAACCGAAACCAAACCGTGGCCACCACTAGTTTGACCTAACGACAGGAGATGTGAGTGTCAATTAATAATAAAGTTGTTTCTGGATATAAGAGGCCAAACCTCTCTAGGAGGTTGAGTGCAATTTGCTCTTATATATAGAGAGTAATTTTCCAATGAGGTCTTTTACAATGCACACTTTAAACACCTTTGATGAAATTGCATGGAATATGTTGAATCTTGATTTAATATTTTGTATGTATCCTAAGAAAATTAAAATACACATTTTGTAAAAATTTAGAAATTTTTTGGATTTGAAAACTATTTTTTCTTATATTTCCCTATTTTTAAATATTTTATATTAAAAAAAATCGGAAAAAAAAATAGTTATTGCACCCGAAATTTTTTTAATTTTTTTCTATAAATTTATCTCAATGTTTTCACCATACATACAAAAAATAAAATCAAGATTCAATATATTCCATGCAATTTCATCAAAGGTGCTTAAAGTGTGTATTATAAAAATCCTCATTGGTGATCCAGCTATAGATCTTTTTGTTGATCTTGGGGGTTTGAAACATTTTGGTCGAAAAGGAAATATGGGGGATTCTGTGTGCTCGTCTGTTGCAAGGCGAAGTAAGAATTTTTTCCCCTCAAGATCTCACCGAATGAAGACTAGAAGTGGGGCTTGTGGTATCGATTTCAATGCCGTTGATGATGTGGTGGCAAACCAATGTGTTAGTGGGGAAGATGTTGTCAAAGGCTAATTTCTAGTTGCTTTGTCTGTGGTGTTTTTTGGGCCTGGGCTGTAGGTGGTTCAGCTTTTCGTTGGTTTGGGTCCTCTTTTTGTTGCTTGTTTCAATTCGTTTGTGCGTTTGCCCCTTCGACCTCTTGTTTCCTGTTACGGTTTTTGCCACTTTCTATAAAACTTGACGTTCAAAAAAATAAAATAAATAAATAAATAAAAATCCTTATTGGAAAATTACTATATATATATATATATATATAATGGTTCTCTCTTAATGGATCCCTTATTTTATTTTCAGTAAAGAATTTGATAAAATCATATTCATTTTAATGAATTTTGAGCTGAATATTTTATGAATGATAAATTTAATTAAATTTACATATGAATAAAATTTGAGAATTTTTCGAGTATTATAATTATTTTTCTTGATTTTTCCTATATTTCATTCATTTTTTTAATGCATTCATATTCAACAAAATCAAAATAAATAGTGTTAGTGTTAGTGTTCGAAATATTTTCAAATTTTGTTCATATGTAGATTTTATTCAACTTATCATCCACAAATAATGGATCCCTTAAAGAGAACAACTATATATATATATATATATATATATATATATTATCAAGCTAAACCAACTTAAATTTGTGACTTAATTTTTTGACTTCAACATTTCATTCACTCATGCGTTCTTAATCCAATGATTGAGAATTAAATGCATTTACAACTCTTGGATTAAAACTTGAGATATTGAAATCAAAAAATTAAATCATAAATTTACAATACTGAAATAAAAGATGTACAATGGCTCAAGTACACAACACATACTACTTACCTTATTTTGTAAATATTAAAAATATGATTTGATGTATTACATTAATGATTGTAATTATCATTTACAACTAATTGCAGAGCCAATTAAGGCCTAGTGGGGCCCTACTGGGACAAAAAATATTCTTAATTAAGTTATTCTTTTGAAAAAATTATTCCATTTTGACAATATAAATCATAAACTTAGGATGCTTCATTATGTGACCATTTCTAATGTATATAATAATGCAAATACCAAATTTGACAATTACTAGAAAAACAATAATAGATGACAGTTCTTTTATAACAATTTTAAAAAACTGTCATAAATTATAAGGTTTTTTTTTTTCTTGATAGTTTTTTTTTCTTGATAATTAAAAATTGTCGAGAAATGTTTATAATTTTTTTAATTTTTAATTATTTAATATTTAATTAAATAACATTTTTTATATTTATAATAACCACTTCCCTCACCGCCGGACCACCGCCCACTGCCGCTGTCAACCAACCACAACATTATAAGTTTTTTTTTTTTCTTGATAATTAAAAACTGTCAAGAAATATTTATAATTTTTTTTTAATTTTAATTATTTAATATTTAATTATAATATTTAATTAAATAAATTTTTTTTTATATTTATAATAACAACCTCCCTCATCGCCGGACCACCGCCGGTTGCCGCCGCCGACGGCCACCCACCACCGTTATAAGTTTTTTTATTTCTTGACAGTTAAAAACTATCAAGAAATGTTTATAATTTTTTTTAATTTTTCATTATTTAATATTTAATAAAATAATATTTTTTATATTTATAATAACCACCTCCCACATCGCCGGACCACCGCCTGCCACCGCCGTCGGCCACCCACCGCCGTTATAGTTTTTTTTTTTCTTGACAGTTAAAAACGGTCAAAAAATGTTTATATTTTTTTTAATTTTAATTATTTAATATTTAATTGTAATATTTAATTAAATAACATTTTTTTATATTTATAATAACCACCTCCCTTACCGTTGGACCACTGCCCGCTGCCGCCGTCGACCGTCCGGCCACTCACCACCATCGCCGCAGCCGGCCACCCACTTCTGATAATAATGACAATTAATTGTCATTAGTGAAAATTGAACTTGAGACCTCAAGTCAATAGTTGGAAGTCCTTACCACTTGACTACAAGACTTGATGTGATTCCATTGGAATGAGGATTCCACCATTTTGGTGGAATAGGCATTCCATCCAAAAACCAATGGAATGTCTATTCTATTCCAAACTAAAATTTATATTTCATAAATACCCTCATATACCCCAACTCCATTCCAAAAATACCCTCCTTTCCAAAATAATATATTATATTAATGATACATAAACATATGTTATATTATTATATATATTATATATATTATTATTATATATTATATTATTATAATATATATAACAATATATAAACATATATAATATAATATATTATTATTATTATTATTATTATTATTATTATTATATATTTATATTTTTATATATATTATTATATGTATTATATGTTATATATTAATATATTAAATAATATATATTATATATTTATATTATATAAATATATTATTATATATATTATTATATGTAGTATATGGATTATATAATATATATATATGTATTTTATATTATATATTAATATATTAAATAATATATATTATATATTTATATTATATAAATATATTATTATATATATTGTATAATTATATAATATATATTATAAATTATATAAATTATATATATTTATATATATATATTATATGTATTGTATATATATTATATGTATTACATATAATATATATGTATTATATATTATTATATTAAATAATATATATGTAATAATATATAATTATATATAACATACTTTTATATTTTATTATTATTATCCATAATATATCATGTAATTATGAATGTTTTATAATCAGGGGTATTATGGTTAAAATACAGTAACGCCATTCATTTCCATTGTTAACCAAACAAAATAATACTAATTCAGAGACTACTTCTAAAGTTTCAACCAAACAAAAAACTTAGTTTTCCTTTCCTTTTCATTCTCATTCTCATTCTCATTCCGATTACCATTCCACAATATAACCAAACGTGATCATAGAGTATTGACAAATAACTCGACTATATATGTTTAAAAAAATATAATTTTATTAAAAGTTTCAATAAATATTTTTAAATATATGACGTCTGCTGTAGAAATTAGAATTTTGATTTGCTGAATAAATTTAAATTTATCTAATAAGGTTTTTTTTATAAATTCTAACAATTCATATAATTTATATATGAATATTGTTCAATAGTTAACACATCAAAGGTTGTATTCAAGTGGCAAAGACTGGCAATCTTTGAACTTGAGGTCTCAAGTTTGATTCCCACTAATGACAATAAATTTTCATTATAATTATAAGTGGGCAACGGTGGTCCTCCGACGAGGCGGGTTGCCGGCGGTGATCTGGCGAGTGGCGGCCGGTGGGGTTCTCCAACGAGGTGGGTTGCCGACGGTGGTGGTCCGGCGACTAGTAGACGGGAGGGGGTGGTTGCGGCTACGCTGGCAACGGCGATCGTCCGGCGAGTGGTGGTCTGGTGGCCAATGGGGTGCTCCAACAAGGTAGGTTGCCGACAGTGGTGGTAGGACTAAGATGGTTTATAAAAATAAAAAATATTATTTAATTAAATATAAAACAATGATAGTTTTTATTTAAATAATAATAAACCTTTCATGACAGTTTATAATTGTCATTAAATTACTGTCATTAAAAAATAAAAACTGTCATAACCTTTGTTGACACAAGCATCATTGACAGTTATAAAACTTGTCATCAAAGGCTTTAATGACAGTTTATACAAACTGTACGATTCTATTTGAATTATTATTTTTATTTTTTTTATTTGAAATCCAATGTATTTTTTCTTGTAGCAGCAGCAGCAGCAACAACAACAACAAAAACAATAAAATACTATATTTGGCGCATCATTTTAATATTGTACTTCAATGTACGATTCTATTTGAAATACTATTTTTATTTTTTTATTATTTAAAATTATAAAAGTCAACAAATACAATTAATACCTTTGATATTTTTTTCAGAATTGATTCCTTCTCTATTTTCCTTTTTCCCTTCTTCCTTGCTCTGCTCTCATTGTCTTCTATGATATATATATATATATATATATATATTTTGCTTTACACCGAACACAAAAGGTTAGGTCGCCATTAGAAGGAGTTTCAAAAATGATTTTTTTTTATTGGAAGAACTTCAATGGTGAATAAGATAGAAACAAGAGAGATGAAGCACAAATATAGAAGAAAGAGAGGGAAAAAAATAGTAGATTCAAGACAATAGAGTAAACAAATGAGATAGATTTTGTATTGGAGAGAGAAAGTGAAGAAATAAGAGAGAAGAAAGAAAGAGAAGGAAAAAAAAAACCTAATGGTATTTTTGTCACTTTTTGGGATATTTTGGAATAATATTTTAAAGAGAGGGAAAAAAATAGTAGATTCAAGACAATAGAGTAAACAAATGAGATAGATTTTGTATTGGAGAGAGAAAGTGAAGAAATAAGAGAGAAGAAAGAAAGAGAAGGAAAAAAAAACACCTAATGGTATTTTCGTTACTTTTTGGGCTATTTTGGAATAATATTTTAAAGATTTGGTTAAAAATGGTTTTATTTCGGAAACAAGGTTAAAAGTGAATTTTTGTTTCAAAAATAGGGTAGATTTGACGAATTCGTCTTATTATTATTGTTGTTTTAATAGTGGGGTTAGGTTATACGATAGACCGGTCTTTATTTTTGTACAAATTTGAAAACTAAATATAACGCGTCAATGTGTAACTTGACACGGGAATAAAAATTTTGTTTGTATAATATTCTCTTAAATTATATATAGAGTAAATTACACTCAACCTCCCCGAGGTTTGACATTTTGCACCCTAAAACAACTTTATCATTAATTGACACTTACACCCCCTCATATTAGGTTAAATTTAACTATTGACTAACTGCTACCTTTAAAAGATTAAACTATGCATGATCCCTAAATTAAATTAATAAAAAAAAAAATTATCAGAAATTATAAAAAATAAAAAATAAATAAATAAACAAAATGATTTCCATCAACCCAAACCTAGAAACATTTGATGATGAATTTCCAGATTTTCTTCATCAAAAAAAAAAAAAAAAATGCCAACAATGGCGTAGCTCAGCTGGTAGATGGATGAGCTTAAGGTTTGGCTAAATGACTCCCAAATCAGCGGCTCGAATCCTACCAATAGTGAAAGCTTTAAAAAAAAAAACCTAGTATCGAATTAATAGATATTGTCAACCAAAAAAAAAACATTTAAAAAAAAAAAAAAAAAAAAAAAAACCTTCATCTTAAATTTCCTTCCTAGAAACATCAACCTAAACCACCACAAAATCTACACCAAACCACCCGAACCCAGACATCAAACAATTTCTTATCTTCTTGCAACAACCAAATCCACAACAAACCAATCTAAAAACATTTGATGATAAATTTCCAGATTTTCTTCATCAACATTAAGAAAGTAAAAATAAAAAACCTTCAACTTCAATTTCTTTCCCAGAATCATCAACCCAAACCACCACCAAATCAACATTCCATATCAAACCACCACAAAATCCACACCAAACCACTCGAACCCAAACATCAAACAATTTCTTCTCTTCTTACAACAATCAAATCCACGCCAAACCACCACCAAATCCACACCGCTGATTGATTCGGTTCTTATGGAGCAAGACACGAACTCACAGATTGGCGGAGCGTTGTGCTGTGCCGACAGAGGCAGCACCAGATCTGGAGGCGGAGCATTGAAGAAGCTGTTGCCGAGACTTGGGAAGTTAGTGAACAGCGATGCATCGGTGTCGGGAGCCATTGGAAGTGTTGGTGAAGTTGGTGGAGCCAAAAGCAAAAGAGTATTGGATTGGGTGGTGTTGTGTACTTGATTTCTTAAGTAATGCTGATGATTTGGGTGTGGATTTTGTGGTGGTTTGAGTTGATGTTTTTGGGAAGGAAATTGAAGATGAAGGCATTTTATTTTTTATTTTTAATGTTGATGAAGAAAATCTGGAAATTCACCATCAAATGTTTCTGGGTTTGGGTTGATGTTGATGAAGATTTGGGTTGATGGAAATCATTTCTTTTTGTCTTTTTTTTTTCTGATAATTTTTTTTATTAATTTAATTTAGAGATCATGAGTAGTTTAATTTTTTAAAGGTAATAGTTAGTCAACAGTTAAGTTTGACCTAACGGTAGAAGATGTGATTGTCGATTAATAATAAAGTTGTTTCTGGGTACAAGAAGCCAAACCTCTCAGGGAGGTAGAGTGCAATTTGCTCTTATATATATAGAGTAATTTTCCAATGAAGACTTTTACAATACACACTTTAAGTACCTTTGATGAAATTGTATAGAATATATTGAATCTTGATTTAATATTTTGTATGCATCCTAAGAAAATTAAAATACACATTTAGTAAAAATTTGGAAATTTTTTGGATTTGAGAACTATTTTTTCTTATATTTCCCTATTTTTAAATGTTTTATCTTAAAAAAAAAATCGGAAAAAATTAGTTATTGCACCCGAATTTTTTTAAATTCTTTTCTATAAATGTATTTCAATGTTTTCACCATCTATACAAAAAATCAAATCAAGATTCCATATATTCCACGCAATTTCATCTAAAGGTGTTTAAAGTGTGTATTATAAAAATCCCCATTGAAAAATTACTATACATATATGTAATGGTTCTCTCTTAATGGATCCCTTATTTTATTTTCGGTAAAGAATTTGATAAAATCACATTCATTTTAATGAATTTTGAGCTGAATATTTTATGGTTGATAAATTTAATTAAATCTACGTATGAACAAAATTTGAGAATTTTTCGAGTATTATAACTATTTTTCTTGATTTTTCCTATATTTCGCTCATTTTTTTAATGTCTTCATATTCAACAAAATCAGGATAATTAGTGTTAGTGTTCGAAATTTTTTCAAATTTTGTTCACAGATAGATTTTATTGAACTTATCATCTACAAATAAGGGATCCCTTAAAGAGAACCTATATATATATATATATATATATATATATTTTATATATTATCAAGCTAAACCAACTTAAATTTGTGACTTAATTTTTTGACTTTAATATTTCATCTACTCATGCGTTCTTAATCCAATGATTGAGAATTAAATGCATTTACAACTCTTGGATTAAAACTTGAGATATTGAAATCAAAAAATTAAATCATAAATTTAAATTGATTTAGTTTAACCCATATATATATATATATATTTATATTATGGTGTCAATGCAAAAGTGCATTTGAACTTCTGTCAAACTCTAATACAATACTGAAATAAAATATGTACAATGGCTCAATCCAAAGTACACTACACGCACGACTTACCTTATTTTGTAAATATTAAAAATATGATTTGATGTATTACATTAATGATCGTAATTATCATTTATAACTAATGGCGAAGCCAATTAAGGCCTAATGGGGCCCCTACTGGGCCAAAAAATAATCTTAATTAAGTTATTCTTTTGACAAAATTATACTATTTTGACAATATAAACTTGGGAAGTTGCTTCATTATGAGACCATTTCTATTGTATATGACAATGTAAATATCAAACTTGATAGCAACAACAGTAAAAAAAACAGTAAAATACTATATTTGACGTATCATTTTAAAATTATACTCCAATGTACAATTCTATTTGAAATGCTATTTTTATTTTTTTATTATTTAAAATTATAAAAGTCAACGGATACAATTAATACCTTTAATAGTTTTTTTGGAATTGTTTCCTTCTCTATTTTCCTTTTCCATTCTTCCTTGCTCTGCTCTCATTGTCTTCTATGATATATATATATATATATATATATATATATATATCGCTCTAGACCAGAACACAAAAGGTTAGGTCGCCATTAGGAGGAGTTTCATGAGTAAATTTTTAAATAAAACATTGGAAGGAGAGTTTAATGAGTCCTCGTCAGATGATGAAGTTCACAAAATCAACGTGGTTCAGATTGTGGCATCCAACTTTCACATGATGAAAACACAATAAGGGAAGCGTTTTGGTTTTGTTATTGGTCTCCAATATATCTGTCGTGATAGAATTTCCGATAATGAGCGATTATTTCAAGCTTATTTTTCTGAAAATCCAGTATATCCAACCAATCTTTTTCGAAGATGCTTTCAAATGAATCGCTCTTTGTTCCTCCTTATCTTAAATGCGATTCAACTATGTGATGATTACTTTGTACAAAAGAATGATGGATTGAGGAGACCTAGGTTGTCTAGTTAGCAAAAAATGATTGCATCAATTAGGATGCTAGCATACGGTGTGTGAGTATGTTTGATGATTGTGTTGATGAGAGTATGTACGAATTGAGGAAAACACGACTATTGTCTTTGAAAAAAAATTGCAAAGCAATTATCTTCACTTTTGAAGAAGAATATTTGAGATCACCAACTAGAGGAGGATGTTTCAATATTGCTAAAAGATGGGGAAAATGTGGATTTCTTGGAATGTTAGGGAGTTTGGATTGTATAAATTGGCAATGGAAGAACCGTCCGAGTGCATGACATGGACAGTACACTGAGCATGCTCAAAAGGCAACAATTATATTTGAGGTAGTGGCTTCATATGATTTGTAGATATGGCATGTCTTATTTGGAATGTTTGGATCTCACAATGATATTAATATTCTTGATCGATCTCATCTATATTCTAAACTAGTTTAGGGACGAGCACCTCTTGCCAACTATACCATTACAACATAGGATATTATTTGGCTGATGGAATCTATCCAAAATGGGCAATACTAGTTCAACCGATTTCTCAACCTCAAGGTTTAAAGAATAAATTATTTGCAACCATGTAAGAAGCGTGTAGAAAGGATGTAGAAAGAGCATTTGGGGTGCTTGAAGCACAGTTAGCTATTGTTCGAGGGCTTGCAAGATTTTGGAGCCCTAAAGATCTTGATTCTATTGTGAAAACTTGCATTATTTTAAACCATATGATTGTTGAAGACAAGCGTAATGAATCTCTAGATGATGAGTATTCTTCATTAGACTTGTTACCTACAGTACAGTTGAAGTGTCACATGAGAAAACACTCAACTTGCATGAGTTTAATGCTCGTCACCACATGATTCGATCTTCTAAGCAGCACTATTCACTCCGCAATGATCTTATTGAACATTTGTGATCACAACATGGACAAGAAGATTTATGAGTATTATAGGACAATAATATTCTGATTTGTATCAAAAATCTCCTTTAAGTATTGTATTGTTTTCTTTTTTTCCCTTCAATGACAAGAAAGAGATTTTCATTCTCTCATATGTTATCAAAAGTGAGTCTGCAATTACAAATAATTTATCAAAAGTGAGTCTGCAATACAACCATGAGACTATCATTCATAACATGTTAAAACTTTAATCTTGATATGAAGAAGGTGGAAAAGGAACATAGCCTTCTAAGTCTGGAGGAAGATCAATTTTAGCTAAAAATTGAGCTTTCCATTGCTCATAATAGACTCTTGTATGGGAATCCATATTGAAGGTGTCCATCAACATAATTTTATCATGGGATAATTACCCTGGTGGCCATCGAATTGATGACACACTATCAAAATTGTTACTGGATTGGAAAGTTATTCTAAAATGACCATTTTTGACTAACTTTGTAACATTAATAGTCATTCCATCAAATTCCATCTAATTCCATCCAATGAGTGACATTTTGGTAAATAAGGGGATGCCATTAATTTATTTTAGATGTTTTTTGGAAATCAATTCCATCCAATGAGTGACATTTTGGTAAATAAGTGGATGACATTAATTTATTTTAGATGTTTTTTTGAAATCAATTTTTTTTAAAGAATAATTATATTTAATGTGTGTAAATATATATATATATATATATATATATTTACACACATTTTAAAAAACAAAAGAAATGGTTTAGATCAATATACGTGTCTTTTCTTTGTTTTTTAGATTTTTTAGATTTTGTAGCCTTAATCTTCTTTAAAAAGAAATATATATATATATATATATACATACATACATACATACATACATGTGTGTGTGTGTGTGTTTTTGAGATATATATGAGATATGATATACATATATATACACACTAAATATAATTATTCGTTTCAAAAAAATAAAAGAAAAAATTGATTTCCAAAAAAATCTAAAATAAATTAATATCATCCTCTTATTTACCAAAATGCTACTCATTGTATGTAATTAAATAGAATTTGATGGAATGACCATTAGCGTCACAAAGTTCACCAAAAAATGACCATTTTGGAACAACTTTTCAATCCAATGACCATTTTGATAGTGTGTTATTAATTCGATGGCCACCGGGTAATTATCCCTTTTATCATCTTTGTCTGTTTGCTCTCTTTCGTGCTTCTCTATCATTATTTTTAGTTCCATTTCCTTCTTTTCTCCGCTCTCTTTCATTTGTCTATTCCAATATTTGTAATTTTCTTTCTTATGCAAAAGCTTTTCTTTCTTGAGCCTCACTTGTTTGCTTATCAAATTCAGACATCAAATCAGATAAACGAGTGCTTAAAGTATCGACTAACTTTTTTTTTTTTTCCGTGATTTTTTTTCAACTTTCCTACCAATGAGTCTTTTAGTATTTGAGTCATTGATATCATTTTTCAAATGGAAGATGATTGAAATCTAGAGAATTAGGTGTTCCAGGAACTTGGGAAGGTGAATATGAGTGTGGCAAATCATTGATTTTTGTACTGTAATTGTATGATTTATTTTAGTCTATACAGCTAAATCATGTCACTTGACGCGTTGTTTCAACAATTCCCAACAATTATCAAATGTAAATTCTTTCTTCTCGATATCAATATTTAGCCGTTTTGCTTGAAAAACCTAAAAATGAACTACGTATTAGAAATAAAAAATTAAATAAATAATAATAATTAATATAAATCTTACCTTATCGGCTTCGGTCACTCCATATTGTTACCTATTTTCTATTTGAGAGAGATATCCATGAAATTTGTTGCAACTTCTAATGATTGTGCCCCAACGACATTGAATAGAAGTTTTTGTTCATGCTGTTTGATCATCGGCGTGGATAGTGTAATTCTCCAACACCCGATCCCAGAAATTATGTGAAGTTTGCAAGTTACCAACAACAGGATTTTGGGTGATGGCCAACCAAACATTGTTGATAGCTACATCTTGGTTATTTGTAAATGGCTTTCCACGTTTTGAAAGATTTTGATTCTCATCTTCCATTGAAAAATAATTTTTGAGATATACAAATGGAAGATATGAAATTTGGAGATGAAAAACAAAAAACAAAAATAAAATAAAATAAAATAAATAAGATACTCGTTGAGATTTACCGCTATAAGTACTGTTCATAAATTAATAACTTTCATTATAGGGGATTTGTCTCCTTACACTTTACAATTTAGTTATTAAATGTGAAATTCGAACTTCTGCCAAAGACATGAAATGAAAATTATATAATCATTTTGTTAAGAGTGAATTAGGAAAAGAAATTAAGGATTTGATTGCTTCTTTGAATGCCTATTTGTTGATTTGTGAATTGTGGAAACTGAGTTGTTGGTGCACCAGGGTTCCATGTTTCTTGGGCCAGGTCTCCAAGTGACGGCTTCGTGAATTCTTAACCAGGACTGAATATTGTCAGGTTTGGGGAGATAATGTTTTATATAAAATTAGACTACTTTATATGAGATTGCAATCTCAAGACTCAAATAATAGCCCAGTATTCTAGTCCAATCTAAAGTTCCAAACTGTTGTAAAACTAAATGAAAACTGATAGTAGATTAAAGAAGAAAATCGGAGAGAATAGTTCTCATATATAAGCTCTCGGATCTTACAAAACAAAAAAAACAAAAAAAAAACAAAAAACAGATTACATTTGCAAGTGAATTGGTTTCCTATTTATAGAGTTAGAAATCCAATCAAAGGCAAACACCTCCATTGCCACACGGCAGCATACGGATTGATGATGGTTAAAGTATTTGACATTTGTATTTACCTAGTGGGTAGACAAATTAGGTAATAAATATGAAACTCATGTGTATCTTCACATGCATATAATAGAAGGTTTGAAAATATGGTGGAAAGCCATCCATTATAACACAAACTAGGTTATATTTATGTATTTGAATTATTGTGAGTTTGAGATGTAGGAAAGAGAGTCCGATAGAGAGACATAATTCAAATCCAAAATTCCACTAATGTAATAATCTCAAAATATCATAACATAATAATGTATTGTCACGAGCCAATGTGCTAGCATGAGCATGTGCGTATGTGCACACATACAAAAATACAATACTCTTTATCATTTATTACATCACATCAGTAGAACATATCGAAGATAACTTATCACATGTAACAGATCGGAGGAAGGACGGTAAGTGTTGGGTACTACGAACAGGTTTTCTTTCTTTCAAACAGACTCACCAAAGACCTAAGTCATGTCAAAATCTTCTGGCCTCATCCTAGTAGGCAGCTTCCAATCAAAATGGTACAATAGCTGTGCAAGTGGAAGCTCAATATTAGGCAATGCAAATGATATGCTAGGACACATTCTCCTACCGGTGCCAAACGGGATGTATTCAAAATTCGTTCCCTTATAATCAATTGAACTATCAAGAAATCTCTCTGGATAAAACGTTTCAGATTCAGTCCAGTACTACGGATCTTTTCCCATTGCCAAAGCATTAACTGGAACTCGGCAGGAATTTCATACCCGTTAATCTCACATGCGGCTTTCTCTTGGAAGCAAAAGAGGTCCAGGAGGGTGCAGCCTCAGGGTCTCTTTGATGACTTATTTCAAGAATTTCAGTTCATGAATGAGAGTTTCATCAACAACAAAATTTTCTGTCATCAACAGCTGGGATATTTCAACAGCTCTGCCATTATCCACTCTACGGTTGCTGATGATGTCTCACTCCCAGCACTAAAAATATCATGATAAAAGGCAAACAAATAAAAAATAGTTTAGCCAATATATGGTCCGTAATGTTTTTCCACAAATGTTGGACAACAGCACTGATCAAGTATAGGATTCCGCACGAAAAAACATGTGGGATTTGTAAAAAAAATCACTTGTGTTTTCCCACTGATGTTAGAAAATATATATTTCCTTGCTCAAAAAAAAAAATGGCAAGAGGATCATTTTTCAATTGTTGATCATTAGTAATTAACATATAAGAAATTAAATTTCCAGGAGCGGGATCTCATA
This sequence comes from Acer negundo, assembly GCA_035582765.1. NCBI lineage: Eukaryota > Viridiplantae > Streptophyta > Magnoliopsida > Sapindales > Sapindaceae > Acer > Acer negundo. Next base: position 10,860,320 of record CM069237.1, on the reverse strand, counting down.
TCTAATTTTCGTGCAGGATCATATGACAATCAGTCTGTAGTTCTACAAAACTTATTATTGTACATGTGACAATCAATCTGTTGGGTTGCAAAACTGATTCACACTGATCATGCACGAGAATCAAGTGCAGGATCCTGCATTTGAAAATTATAGTTAACATATTTACTGACCCAGATGAATGCTTTGATGTTGCTGTCAGATAGGGAGAATTCATGGTCACCATCCTGCTGGAGTCTTAACCTGTTGTGCTTCTTCTCCTAGGCCAATTTTTGTTTTCTTTCTCTCTTTGTGCTCATCAAGGATGTGTTCAAGTATTGATCACTCACTTGATGCAGCTTCTCAAGCTTAGCTCCACTGATAAATTGAAGCACCTTGATGGAAGGGTACATATCAGTAATAACGCCGAAAGCTCCAGCTATCTTCACCATTTCTATGACAAATGAAATGAATTTTGCTTGATATTTGCATTTTCTTCCAAAGGCCACCCTCGCCGTTATTCCATAGACCAACGCGAAAATTTTCTCGCTAAGATTGATTATTGATCCTCCTTCATTAGAATATATTGATTTGACAAGATTCAATACCTCCTCTTCCCTGATTGATCGGAATGATTGGACTCGTTTTGCACTCAAAAGCTCGACGTTGCAGATTTTCCGCATCTGTCTCCAGTACTTGCCATATGGTGCTAAGGTAATATCGGTGTAATTGTATGATAAACACTTGGTAGAAAGAAGAAAGGGCCTCTGAGCAAAGTTGAGATCATGAGTTTTCATTACCTCTTTGGCAAGCTCTGGTGAAGAAACTACAATGGTGGAGAGTTCACCAAACCGTAAGTGCATCAACGGTCCATATTTCTTCGACAAGTCTTTAAGCCGATGATGGGGCAGTGAACCAACCAGCTGGCGCAGGTTTCCTATGAAGGGCAATTTCCGTGGTCCTGGAGGCATCTTCGGATTTGAGTTATCGGCTAGTCCTTTTACTATTTTGATTGACATGAACAAAAAAACAATTAAGGCAAAGATGATGATGATGAGGATTGAAGAAAAAATTTCTGCTCGATTTTCCATGAGTTATTGTCTGAAATCCATATCTATAATGATTCTGTGATACTTCACTTGATGAAATGTGATATTTTGTGATTTTTTTACATGATGTTTGAGCAGAGTATATGTTCAGTATATCACATTCCACATTGTAATGTTGGCCAAAACTTGTAAATTTTCGAATATTTTCGAGTACCGAATCTTGAAATTGTCCACACCAAAAATAAAAAAAGCAGCTAGTAATTAGGTGATAAGTGAACCAGGCAACACATTATATTTCATATACAAACAACCTGAATCGATACCAATTAAGGTGAGGGAAAACATAGTGACTATGAAAAAGGTTGATTGTGTGTTGGATCTCAACTAGAGTCTTTTCAATGTATGACCGAATCATTAAATCAGATGCACCAAATCTTTCTCTCAAAGTCAAGGAGGAGGAAGAACTGTAAAATCTTAAAGGATGACACTTAAAAGGTGACAAGAGTGGCCGATGAGAGTAAATTATGTTGTTTGCATCCAGGTCGGGCTATGGTTTCTTGTTTTCTAAAAATTGTATTTTTAAGATGAAACATGGAGCTACTGAATTAATACTATTTTTTTTTTTTTTTTTTGGTTAAAACATAGGACTGGACTAATTTTGTAAGAAAATAATTACTTAAAAAAAAAAAAACATAGGTGGGATTATGTTAAACCCAACGAGTTTAGATTCTCAAATTATGTTGAGAGGATTATGATTGAAATAACCCTAATCCACTACCGGATGTGTATTTAATGTTTTTCATTTCAAAATACTGTTTTCAATAATTATTACTATTCAAATATGAAATTCAATTTTTCGCTTTCAATTAGAAATTCAAATGGAAAATTGATAAAACAGAAAATAAAAAATGAAAACGTTCCCAACTAGGGATGGCAAAAACCCAAGTCCGGGCCAGGTATACCACTATACCCGGACCCAACCGGGTACCCGGCCTGGAAAGACCCGGTCGGGTATCCGGGTATCCATACTCGGATTTTACTCGGGGTTTACCAGCTTTTTATTTATTTATTTTTTTTTTTTTTTTTTTTTTTTATATATATAAACAATGATGTTTCTTGTAACCTATAACATTGATCGAATTAAATACAATTATTGATTCATGTTAATATCTTTTCATGATTTGATTTGTTTTATTTGGTTTGAATTATAGTATGTTATTGTTAATGGGTAATTTTAATTATATTCAAAACACATGTTAAAAGAATCTTATATAGAAAAATCAATGAACATGATTTATAATAATGCCTCCTGTTTGTGTAATTGTTAAGGGTTAAAATCTGCACACAAATATGCTATGTTATATGATCGTACAGCATACATGATACTTGGTAAAGCAATAAACAGGATTTATAATTAAATATGTTTGTACCAAAGATATTTTTGAATCAAATCTTTAAAACAAACAATTATGTAAATAAATATAATTTCACTACATTCAACAACAAAAATCCCCTTTCAAAAAACCCCACCAAAAGACTACAACAATCAATCCAAACCCCACCACTTTTATAGTTCGTGGTTATTAATCATCATCTTCATCCATCACTTCTCCTCTCAAAATTTCATCTTCAAGAACAAGACCTAACCAAAAAAAAAAAAAAAAACCAATTGAAACAATTAAAAAGAGAACAAAATAAAACTATATTATGATATAAATATAGGTTGAAGTGATTTTTTACCTCGGCTTTGAGCCCATACCCAGTTTTGGGTGCACATCAATGCCTCAACTGTATGTGGATGCAGTCTGTTACGATGTGAAATTAAAGTTCTACCACCAGTACTGAATGCCGACTCAGAAGCAACTGTGGATATTGGAATTGCCAAAACATCTCGAGCAATCTTTGACAATTTAGGATATCTACTTTTTGCATCTTCCACCATAACAAAATATCAAATTCTTCGGATCCTGATATCTCTTCTTGCTCTAAATAAGACTCTAGTTCAGATGTCAATTTACGTTGACGACCATATTTCCTCTTATAAGATTCAAAGCCATTCACATCCCACATAGAAGAAGAAGATGAACTAGGTGTAAAACTAGAACTTAAGAGAAACATGCCCATGTAAAACTAGAACTTAAGAGAAACATGCCCTACAAGACACATCTACAATTTCTTTTCTTTTTCTTTTTTTTTTCTTGATAGGAAATACAACAACTAGATTACAGCAATTAGAACTGGATTACAACACCCGGGATCTTGATCTTGTGAGGATAGACATGCTAATGAGCACGGTCCGAAGAGCAGCTCCCACTGATGGGAAAAGAGAGCACCCACACGAAAGAAGGACAACACCCACACAATAGGTGGACTAAGGAAAATTGACATATCCATATATATGTCTTTGGCACTCGAACTTGGATGATGTAGGGCTCCTAGTGGAGGGTCCAGCCATCACGCTGCGAGGCCATTGGCTTTTCTTTTTCTTTAAAAATATTACATTATTCCATAAATTGGAATGGACTTAAAACCAGTAACCTTTTATCCGCAAACTCGTAGTGATTTATCACCGAACTAACGTCATCCCAACTATTAAGAGAAACATGCCCTACACGGCTTACACGTCTACAATTTCTTTTCTTTTTCTTTTAAAATATTACATTATTACATAAATTGGAATGGTCTCAAAATCCGCAACCTTTTATTCACAAACTCGTAGTGATTTATCAATGAACTAACGTCATCTACTCTACGAGGCTACAATTTCGATTTGGTAGTTTACGATGAAAACTTTGTGATATTTTAAAACAAAAGAGTAATTTAGGATTAAGGTTGTTGATTTGATTTCTTTAGAAATACTGTACAAATAATTTAAAGAAAGATTGAATTGAATTGAGATTGAGCAAAAAGAGAGATGATAATGAATCGTGGTGTAACGATACTACATAGCAGGCCAATTGTTGCTCGGCCGAATTGCTGCTCTTCCAAAATCAACACACACCAGCTCCGCGCCCAACTCGACCAACTTCACACCGAATCCGACACCACTCGAGCCAAAGGTAACAAACTATTTCTTTCGCTTAATTGATTTTTAATTGTAATGGGGCGTTGTTGTTTGTTCAGCGGACAGTGCAAGGCTGAGACTTTTGCGGCTATCGGAGGCCGCGGAGAAGCTTAAACGACAGGCGGCTGTCAATCTCCATACCGGCAAGGAAAATGATGCCAGGGAATTGCTCTTCCAGAAGAAGAAGGTTGTGCAAGCTATGGAGAATTCCAAGCATCGAATCGAACTGCTTGACGAGCTTGCTGCTAAGCTTAATGAGGTAATTAATTGTTGAACTAGGAAGTAGGAACCTTCACTAGACACCAATGGTTAAAATGGGGAAAATTGTATCAAGATTGGATCTTGTCCAATTTTACAGTTCTCACATTCGTGAATCATGAGACCCCTTTATATTTTTAACTTATGGTGCCACTGCCATCCATAGCTGTGGAGTTGTATATTGATTTGTTAGCATTATTCAATGGGACTTGTTACAATACCCTGTTATCGAATTTATGCTATTCAATAGGGCTATTTTTTGTTTTATGAAAATTCCTTAAATATTTCAGGAGCATCATGCATCACTATGAGAGCTTTTGTATTTTGCATGATACTGCAACACAAATATCCAGCTTTAGTAGAAGCCAAATGCTGAGGACTGCATTTTTTTTGTTGGAGATTTTTTGCATTTTTTGGGCTCGCTTATATACATTTCTCTAAAGTCCAACATGATTTTCTAGATTATGGCCAGAAATGGCCACTTCAAGAGTAGTAATCCTAGACTGAGACTAGAATTTTTTAAGGTTATTCGCAGCCGCTATAAATGTACTCTTCTTGTGGTATATTATTATTATTACTATTATTTCAATCTCTATTGATTTTGTTGGTCTTGTTGTACCCTTGTAGTCTACCATATTTATCATAATCTAAATTTGGATTCAGGCCATATCTGTAAAAGAAACTCAATTGATAGGAAATGTTGCTTTGGATCTTGAGGTTGACAGAGAAGATCCTTCTAGACTAGTTCGGATTGTATCCCCAAAGCAGAAAGTTGAAGAAGGGGCAAATGAAGATAAAGACTCTGAACCCAATGCCCTTAAGCTTGGTGATACCGGCAATCAAGTTATGCAGTTTTTCACAGATAGTAGAGCAATTCCACTCATTGATAAAGATATGAACGACTGTCAAGGATCTCTAGGTGTGGAAATTGGCGTTGAAGAAAACACAATCAGTAGTTTGAGGGGAATATCCTCTTTTTCCAGCTTCTTGGAACATCTGGATCAACAACTTAACAATATTGAAGCAGAACTTGTTACCATTTTAAATGTCTCAACCTTAATTCTCAATGACAAGGAGAAGCCAAAAAATTTAAAGGTGCAGCAAGCAATTGAACTTCTTGAGAGCATTCGTGGCATAAGAGAGAAGTAAGTGTCCTTTAACCCTTTCTAATACTGTGAGACAATTATGACTATTCTTTACAATATTTTTCACTGTTGTGTTCACAGAGTAGCAAGTTTCATGTCATCAGTGGCGGAGATCAGTTAAAGCTTGATATAATCATATTCTGTTTTTCTACACCAGATGAGGATTAGGTATTACCTTGAAAATGTGGCATTGCTTATCAATCTCTTATGAGTACCGATAAGTATTTCCCTGAATTCTCATTAAGCTTTCAGCGAGAATTATGATATATTGTACGTCTACAATTACTATAACAAACTTCTGTTTTGTTTGCCCATTACTTGTTTAATAATCTCATATTGTGCTAGTTTCCTAATACTTTTGTTTGTCACACCAGCTGGATGAGGTCATTGTTTACATTTTCAGAAGGTTCATAGGAGCAAAAGATTACCCACTTATGAGCAGATCTCATCAAACTTTTTCCCTTCTGCTAATGATTTTTTCTTCCCATAAGTGAACTTTTTTGTTGCACTGATAAAAAAAATAACAGAAAAGCAAACTATAGTGTAGATTGAAGAATGAACATGTAAAGCATCCTTAATGTGATACTTAAACGAGAATGAGATGGTCATGTGCCCATATCATCTTGGATAGATTCCTTTTCACCCTCAGATATTCATCTATTCGTAGAGGTGACCGTGGTTTGGTCCCGGAACCGAACCGCAGGGGAACCGGTTCCGGTTCACCCGGTTCTGGTTCCGAACCTTTTTTTAAAAAAAAAATTAATTATAATTTTTTTTTACAAAATTGACCGTTGGGCCCAACGGTCAAATTTTTTTTTTTAAAAAAAAATAATAATAATAAATAAAAAGGAACCGGTGGCTCCAAAAAAATTAGAACCGGAACCGGATTTTCCGGTTCGGTTCTTGAGGCTATGGATCCGGTTTGAACCAAACCGTGGTCACCTCTCTCTATTCGCTTTCAAACTTTGGGGATAAATTACTAACTTCTGCATCTTAGGCTATCAACAGTAGCCTAATTATGAGAGCTGTAGTTATTATTGTGCAGTATTGGAATAAAATTAACAATAACAAAAAAAAAACATAAAAAGTATGTAAATGGCATTATTCTTGAAGTAGTCTCACTCACTTGATTTTATTGGATTCAGAATTATAATCAACGGCAAATTTAATCATCTTGGTTTTTTTATCATTTTTTTTTCCACAATTCCAAATTGTTTATTTTTATTTTTTTGTTCTTTCTGTTTTGCCATTTCTATCTGTAGTTTCTTTTATTTGATTCTTGTCTTGAGTTGAAGTAACTTTGTAGTTTACAGAGAATTCTGAGGGCATTGTTTAAACACAAGCTTCAGCATCAAGCTGCTTGAGATCAATGCAAAGTTTTCAGCAGCTGATTTTTAAACAGAAGACTTGCCAACATGATTGATTTAATCGTATCTTGCGACTGAAGAAAGTTGTCACTTGTTGGTGAGTGTATCTGTCATTTTAGTTTCTGAAGCATTTTTGTAGTGCAGAGTTGGTTTCTATTTGAATACATGATGCAAGCTGTTCTGCCCTTTCATAATCATATGTCATCCTTATAAGAATTCCAACCTTATAATTAGTTATCCATACTGTGTATAAAAAAAAAACATATGAAGAATTGAAGGTGTGGCCACTAGAGAGAAATCGTGTGTTATTTATGGCGGCTCCTCTTTTTTTCCTTCTCTTGTGCGGCTCCCACCCAAAAGTTCCTTCTTCTCTTCTTCAAATTCTTCTCTTTTTTGTTTCTTCTCATAGCAAGTTCTTTTTCTAGGATTTCGATGTATTCGACTTCACCATAGCAATCCAATTCTATACTTTTAGTTAACTTAGCAAGTATGATTCAATTCTAGTTTCTAAGGTTCGTCTTATCTAATTTATGAAATGTTATTCTTTGGGGTCATTCTCGAGTATTCTCAACTTGCTTTCTAGTCATTCTTGGTGGTCAAGATTACAAATAAGAACCCATTAAGTGCAAGAAGAACATTAAAGAACCAAGAGTGTCTTAGCATGGTATGTGCATCAACAACATCTCATTCATTTACAAGAGCTATATCAAGATTACCCATTCTTTGTGGCCTAACCTCATCTCAAACATGCATTTAAGTAATGGTGCTCAAGCATTAAACAAACACATGATAGCATAAAACACAATGAATGAAATTAGAAATAATATTGTCAACGAAAACATGAATAGCAAATGATACACACAATACACATCAACATCTTCAAGTGACACACCGACACATGAATAGCATGACAAAAAATAAAAATAAGGAAGAAGAACTTGATGAAGATTTTAAGGTGGAGCCGCACAAAAAAAAAAAATCAGGATGAAGCGATAGGTTTGCTGGGTACAAAACTTGAAAAACAAGGGGGAGAAATGCATAAATTGCTTCTTTTTATTTATGAAATCAATATATATTTTCAGTTTATTATCTATATGTATGATACACATTTTCTTGAACCAGATAATTTTGAGGTTCTTACATATGTGTATACATTCTTTAGGACAGATGAAAAGCTAAGAATAACAAATTCAATAAAACCAAGGTTATCGAAGCTCCATTTGCTGCCTAAAAGTATCTTAAAGAATAACCCCAATTACGATGGCCAGCTGAGTAGTTCTCTGCTTTTGCGAAGGAATGGTCCCTGTATTGGGCACCTTCCGGCTGTTGTAAAATGATGATTGGTTCGTCTCTTGATTTCTGCTTCTGTTCATGTAGATAGCAAGTTGAGGCTATTGCGAAGGCAAGATCTGAAACATTCACCAGCTTCCTAGTTCCAATTGGGAACCTGTTTTGAGTCACTCAGCGTTCATGAGGTCGGCTACTGTAATTTTGCCACATTTGGTATCATCTATCATATCGAACTGGTTGCATATCTGCAGGATATCTTTCTCTGCTATCTTTCCCATCTCCTTAAGCTTGTATATGACAAATTCAGATTTACTGCCATTATGAAAGAAAACAACAGAATGCTTATAAATTCACATCTAGAGAACTGGTGGAAATATAGAAAGTTGTTAGAACCAGTTTAAGAAACCGAAAAACACAAATAATTAATGAGGAAATGTTATTATCAGAAATAAGACATTATTTGTTATCATTGTTGAATATTGTTGTTTTTTTGGTTTTTTGATAAAAAAATTTCGACAGCAGCAGATTCAATGCCATGTGATGTTCTTACTTGGAATTTCTCACATTCTTCTCAACTGGTAAAAGGTAGATGTTTAATGTGTTAAATTATTTTATTCATCAAGCAGTCTTCAAATGTGGTTTGTGGAACGCATCCCACAATTCTGTGTCCCACCTAACCTTGTATCCTTGATAATAAGCACTCCAAAAATATTCAGTTAGAATCTCTGAATTTTAGTACAATAGAGTTCTTGAATTATCAGCTGTGGGATGTATCTGATGGATAAGTTTTGCTTTTCTTTCCTGTCTCTTTGGTCAGATGCATCATAGACTGAAGTTTGATATCCATATTTTAATTAAAATTCAGGTGTTTGCATAAGAATGACTGACAAGCTCACTAATAACTGATCTATACTTTGGAGAAGAGATCCAATTTCTGACATATACCATGTATTTCTTTGTGAAACTTATTATATTCTTCTTTTATGATTATTTCTCTGCAATATTTTGTTCTCTGACCAATTTTACAGGCAAGTTGAACCCTAAAACTAATTGACATCAAAGTATCAATCCATGAGCTCTTCATTGACTAGCAAAGCATGGATCCTATGCATACACAACAAAAACAGCCGCGCAACATAAGCGAGACTCTGTGAAGTGTGAACAGAAGAGTTGGCAGTCTCATTACTCACAGAATTTGTAAGTATCGTATCCAATGCCCTATAGTAATAATGAATGACCTTTCTCTCAACATATAAATTGAATTTCTTCCAGAAATCAGATACAAAAGTTGAATTCAATAAAAAGGTCTTTTGGTCTTTCAATAGAGGAGATGCTCTGAATTGTTCATGATCTTCAATTTGCCAAAGTCAAAACTCTTCTTTCCATTTTTCTTATGAAAGAACATTAAATTCCGGTTTAAATGCCAGTGGCATGAACATTCTTCGGACTGAACCGGAGCTTTCCTTCCTACCTTATACTCTTTAACTTCCAACAGAATCAGCATTCAGAAGCCAAGACATCTTTGTTACAAAACCTTCTAGATTCAGGGCAGAGGAGCTTTTATCCATTTATGGTCAGAAAAATTAATCTCACAAGATCCTTCTTGAAGTTCCTGATTGTAGTAGTAAGATCTCAAATCAACTTCTGATGTAACCATACATACAAGTATACAACTATTGGAATGTGATTTCCCCACATCACCTTTACATTCTCCTTCACTATCTATGCAGTCTTCACAGTTGATTTCATTATGAATCCACATAAAGATAATACAGGCATCCTCCTGTTTCACCGTGAATATTGATGATCATTCTGACCACCTTGTCCATCGATGAACATTGGTGTCTTGCAAAATATCACCTAATTGCTTTACTAATTCATCCGTTTGTCTCTAATATCGCCAAAAAGTTTGATATTACTGTGATTTAGATATCCTATGTTCTTGAATCTAATGATTTTACAGGACTTTCCTTCTAGGTTGTATCATTCTGCAGTCTGGAAAATGCTGTTGATATGATTTTATCTTCCAGAGTAGCTCAACTAATTCCTACCAAGCTCATCTATGAGTTAAGTATAATTACCCCCCTACTATCTATGACTCTTTTATATATTGGTTCCAAAAAAAAAAAAATTAACTTGCATAGAGCTTACGGAATTTTGATTAAATAATATAAACTATAAATCTTTAAAATAGAAAGACAATGAAAATACCTGATGGATCCATCATTATCAAGGTCTGCAGCTACTAAATCTCCCAAGGTCATCTTCTTCTGAAGAACCCATTTCGCAATCAACCGATTTCTCTTGTCAATCCTCATCTCAGTTAAGTAGAGAAAAGCCCTAGCAACAGCCAGTGTGCTTACAAGAAGCCACACGATGGCAAAACACCTCCCTCTTATCGTTTCAAAAGCGTAGTCCCCATAGCCTACAGTTGTCACAGAAGTAACTGAGAGATAAAAACTATCAACCCAATTCAACCCCTCCAAAAAATGAATTGCAACTGTTCCTATAGCAATACAACCAATCACAACTCCCAAAGCCAAACCCACTTTGATTCTTATTCTCATTCTCCCTTTCTCTTTATCTATCATATATGTTCTTACCATTGTATTGAAGCGATTCTCATCCACTGTGCTTAAAAAAACTGCCTCTTGCCTATCACAAATGTATGCAACCAACCCATTTAGCAAAATATCAACAAACCCGAATCCGACCAATATAAAAGCACAAGTAAATAGCTTTGTAAATGTTGTGTTGGGAACAATATCACCATAACCAATAGTACAAAGAGTGACTACAAGGAAGTACAGAGCATCCACAGGCTCAACTGTGGTAGTGCCCTTAAAACCTCCACAAGTAGACCAAAAAATGGCAATCCCAATAACTAGATATACAACTAAACCGATAAACGCTTGCTGAACAATCAAAGGGGTTGATTTCCGGGGTGGCCTGGGGTCTAAAGAATCAGGGAAGGCTTCCCTGTCTTGAGTGAATAGAGATGGAGCAGAGTGGGAGCGACGAGTAATTTGTCTCTTCTTGTTTAGATTGGCAATGAGGTTTGCATAAGAAGGGGTTTTTGGGGTTGTGATGATGGGGATGATGGCATCGTTGGTGATGAGATGAGCGGTCGATAGGCGTCTTGGAGAGCCAAGATCAAGAAAACCTAATGATGGGAATTCTCTCTTTTCTGAATTGGGTATAGTACTAGTTCCTTCTTCTTGTCTTGTTTTGGAGAGAAACGGCTCATCCATGTTGAATCTGCATGATAAGAAAAAGGGAGGTTATGGTTTGTTTAGACATTTTTAGTTTCCTACTTGGTTTGCTTGCAAAGTGTTGAACTGCAAGTCAATGGCATTTCCACTCTTGGTTTTGGTTTTGATTGGTTGTTCAGCTAACAGTCACATGATTCAAACTTCAAAGCCCCTAATGTGGATTTTTGATTAGTGTCTGTTGGTAGCTCAGTTGCTTTATCTATTGGAACAAAGGGTAATTTATTGGGCTTATTTTGTGGTAGACTGTCTAAATCTGTGACTCTTTTGGAGTTGTAACAATGCAACATCACACACATGACCCCAAAAAAGGATCATGGTAAATTCACATGAATGTAGTTGGCTGCACCTGCACCTCATCTCACCAAAATTACACGTAGACAATACAAGTTGAAGTTAAAAAAAAACAAAAAAAAGTTTAGTAGTGAAGTTATCCAATTGATCAAAGCAGATATTTGACGTGAAAAAATTAATAATATCGTAGGACCACATAGTCAAAGAACAAAGAACAGCCAGTCGCAGTGGCACCTGAAACAAACGTCATTCTCTTACCAATCATCCTTTAAATAAATATCCAAACCTAAATAACTTTAGAAGACAATTATGTTCTACAATATTGTATTAATCAAACTATAACTATCAGAAACTGCTTTCAACCCACAGCAACGATAGACATAGTGGTGTGAGATTTTACATCTTTCTTAAAAACATCACAAATATGCTCATGATTTTTAAATTTAAATCCATGCATAAACATACATATAACTAAAACTATTGGATGAATAGATTAATGACCTCGTTCTCGTTCACTGTCCTAATGAAATTATATCTTTCCTAAGGATTAGCCTTGGTGCCTCCTCACTTATTTGAGCGTAGGGTTTCTATTCTTTGCCAACGAAACCCATAACCACAAGCAACCCCTTACCCTTTCTCTGTTTTGCTGACCTGCTGACTTGCGAATAAAGCTTCTTGGCAGCTAGTGTCCATAGTCCCAACTTCATATCATCATCGTAACAACTTTGAAACCCCTTTTCTACTTGTTGGCGCCATGTCGAATATTGTGCGTACACACCCAACGCAAATGAAGAAGCCCATCTACAAATCAGCTCTTGAATTGTTTCTCATTTCAAAGCTCAATTATCAGTAATACTTGCGTATTCTAGTGAGAATTTTAAAACAAGTCCCTGCCACTTGACAAGTCACTTTTATCAGAAATTAGGCACAAAATCCCCTTATTTTGGAATACAAAGTAATACTCTCGTATAATAACAAGAGTATTATAAAGGGAATAAAATATCAATTAGTAACAAAAGCAACCAAAAATTAAAATAAGATGCCTAATCTGGTGAGACCATCTACGTTTCTGCCATGCTCCATGTACTTTTGTTTCCTCCGTTGTTTTAAATCAAGTACCTGCAATATTTGGTTGATTTTAGGCATGACGATTTCTGAAAATGAACCATTAATCTCATCAACAATAGATGGGAAGAAGAAAGGCAATATGATTCCACTATTTTCCTTAATTATGCTTTGCAGAACGATAGATAATGCAGAATTCATTCTAGTATCTTGTTTCTAAGAAAAGCTCAATAAACCATTTCATACTAAATAATTTTCTCATCAAGTGCCATATTTGTGTATTATTCATAGGTACCCTCTAAAAGAAAATTATGAAATATATCATCTAAATTAACAATCTCACACATCCTAAATGCCCCTAACTGTACTAATGAGCTACACAAATTATTTTGTAATTGCATATATATAGTATGACCATGCATGCAGTAGGTCTACTGGGGTCATATCTCATATGAGACTAGGAATAATCCTAACCTTGCCCTGACCAAGACATACCAAACAAGCCTGAATATGTTGGTCCAAGTCCCCTACAGCAAACAAGTTTAAAAAAACTGTGAGTAATGGAAAATATTCCTTCTATAAAGATGATTCTTGCCTTTCCATGACAGTCATCCTACTATTTTGAGCATCAATATATATATATATATATTTGCAACCTTGAAAACACAACCGAAAACAAAGTCCATACAGAATTATTATTGTATTATATATAATCACCCTGAAGGCCCTTGATTTATTTCAAATAAAACACAAAATGAAAAGCAGCAACGGCTAGAGGTGTTGTGACTTACTTGCATGCACTTTGTTCAGCTAATGAGAACATAACTTGCACCACCTGGAAGTACACCTGTCACAGTTGGAGGTATGCTGGTACGAGGTACAGTTTTTCGGACCTGTGCATGAGACTCGGCTTCTTGCTGGAACATCCTAACAAGCTCTTCGAGCTCTAATTTTCTCACTTCAACATGTTCATCCTTGATGGGCTTTTTCAACCCGAGGTAGACCAACCCAATTGCAATCAGCACAATTCCTAATAAGAAAAGCATGCCAGAAAACAACACAAATGCATATGGAGACCTCACATTTCCAGGTATTCCATCAACATTGATCCCAAACAGACCAGTGATAATCGAAAGAATGAGACCACAACCCCCAAAAACTCCTAAATTATGTGTAACTGTAAGGCTTCTGTCCTACAAGTAGAAATTGAGATAGAATTAGTAAACATTGCATTAATATCTGTCATGAATAAAAAGACTTAAGCAATTAAATACATAAAAAAAAATCACTTTATTTCATCAAGCATAATCAGAAAATAAATACATAGAAAAGCATATTTATAGGCACCTAAACTGATTCAAATGGAAAACTAAATCACTTAAATGGGAAAGAAATAAAATCCCAAGAAAATCATAAATAAAAGGAAATTGCTCGTTAAACCCTATTCTAATAAAGCTATAAATCTCTAAAATATAATATTTCCTATTCTCCATCACTAGCTATCTTAAACACCAGCTCTACCATTCAGAAATTACCTCTACTTTAACCTTGTATCATACAAACAATGTTAGTATATATAGTATAGGTAGTTAGGTTAAGGGTATTTTTGTAATTTTGATGTTTCTTGTGTTATATATACTTTTGATCGAAAAAGAAATCCAATTTATTTCGTAGCCTTCACTCAATGAGAAAATGGATAAGATTCGATAGGATCAAACCTATATATATATATATATATCTAAGCTACTTACAATGTAAGAGCGCAGCCCTTGTATACTGTAAACATGATTTAGCTATGGCTTTCAACATTATTTTTCATTTGAATTCGCATGGTATCAGAGCCTAGGGTTTGGGGAATAAGTTCCTACCATGTGAATTCAAATGAAAAATAATGCTGAAAGCCCATGTTATAGAAGTAAAATATATACACAAAGTAGGGAAAAAGTAGAAACCCCAAAGTTATAAAAATAACCTTAACCTAACTACCTATATATACACTATATACTAACGCCATCCCCCACCCCCCACCCCCAAAACACAAGATGGGAGAACCAACTAGAGTTTGCTCAAAAGTGATTGAAATCGCTGAACAATATGAGATTTTGTAAAGAAATCAGCAAGCTGAGAGGTAGGAGTGTATGACAGAGAAGGATATGGGATTACTCAAAAAGGGTCTAGAACTATAGATTTTTTTTTTTTTTTTTTTTTGGAAGTATTATAACTATTACAATAGGACTGCCGCGACCCCCCTACAAACCAAGAGAAAACTCCCCACACATACTTGTAAAATGCGCATGATGGAACTCGAACTCCTCCCCACCACTATGGAAGAGAGGTACACTACCATCTCTGCTAAGAGGTGATGTGCAAAGGGGTATAGATTTTATGATCCAGTTTCGGGTCATTAGTATGTTTCTCTCCATGTTGTCTTTTAGAAAAGTTAGAAAAATTCTCTTAACCTAACTACATATATGCGCTATATATACAAAGTTACTAACAAACATAACCAATGATATAATGGTAATTCCTTCAAGACAAAATTTTCCAGACAAAAGTGTTGTTAAATAAACAGATTAACTGTCAACTTATATCCTTCAATCATGATAGACCTTATCCATAGTTTCATCATTCAGACAAAATTCTACTCTATACCAGTAATATACCTAATTACAGATATATGTGCAACCAATGGACAATCTGTTAAGGATAAGCTTATGAATTCTGTTAGAGACAATAGAATAATATAAAACAAATGCAACTGCTGTCCATCCATCACAAACATATATACGTAGATGACATGCATACTTATAAAACCAAACTTAAACTCTAAGTGTTATGGCTGCTCTGTCCATCACAAACAAATATGAGTAGAAGACATGCATACTTATAAAAACCAAACTTAAACTATAAGTGGCTGTGGCATAGTTTTCGAGACGAAACCTGATGTGGATGATATCTAAGGAGTATAAGCCAAGTCCACCTAAATGTCCTTCTGTTTTTTTTTTTTTTTTACAAATAATAATAATCATTCTGTTTGTTTTACAACCTAATTTTGAACCGGAACTAGTATTACTGATTTATATCAGATCAAACAAACATAGCAGAAAAACGACCACAAAATTATAAAGAAAACTACCACTTTTGCATTTAACAAGTTTATACTACTTGGTTATAGATGAAACATTCAAGCTGCAAAGAGATGAGCATTTGACACTATGTAAACCTGCAACCATGCTCGAACAGTGCTCTGCATGACATCTTGAATTGTAAATAAGCGACCACGAACTGCTTCTTGTTCTTGAATCATCTCCCTCGTAGTCTTTCTAATTCCTTCAAGCAAGACCCGTGATAGATTCCCTCTCAAGTGTTGAAGAAGCTCAAATACAATCTCCTCCCTTGCATGCAGTGACCATTTAACTCTTATAACCTACAGAATAAGGCAAAAAATTAAAGGTAAAATAAGGACTTATGTTTTACACAGATTTAATGAGGAACTTATTTGGCAAAAATTCAAATAAATTAAAAAAAAAAAAAAATTATCAAATAAGATCATGCTAATTGCAGCACAATAGGCATGTGATTTAGTGATCACTATGCTTGTTTACCATAGCAAGAGAGATTAGTAGTGGTTAATTATGTGTTCTTATAATTCAACTGGAGGATTACTTTCAAGATGATTAACATTTTTTATTGTTTTTTTATTTCAGAACTTCATATTCCTAGTCCATAAAGATTTTTGATAAACATAACACTGCTGGTTATCGGGTCGGAATACTTATAAGACCCAAAACAGATTTTTCACAGATCAACTAAATATTTCATTATTCTCTACTTGGAGCAGTAAAACTCCTAATATATTATACGGTTCCATGAACTTAGAAAGCTATTTTGTAATTAATCGAGATCTAACGTTTGTAATACAAATATCAAATCAGAGCATACAGAAGCCATATGCTGAAATAGCTTATGTTAATAAGATGTTACTTGACCAGAAGAAACTGCCCAAATTCACCCAGTGCATGGACATCTGGCTATTGCATGCTATAAGTGAACTTATGAGGATATTATCATCCCAAGATATTCCCCCCTTAATGAGTGAATTTTCAAATTTTATATCGGAAAAGAAATAAAGACCATGTGTCGTTTTTTTCCAACTCTATACTACTTAGAAACACTTAATATCTGAGAAAGATAATCAAGCAATTAAGTACACTTCATTCAACATCCTCAGGCAAAGCGCAATTGAATATACTGGTTGACTAAATACTCAATAACAAAGTAAATGCATCCAGAGCCATTTAGTAGAATGACGACTTCACTGATTTAGAGCACATTAATACATCACAGAGTGCAGAAATATCCAGGAAAACTAAACTGACTATTTTCCCAGTAAAGAAGTGACTTATCCAGAAAGCATAAAGAACTAAGATACCTGAGTTGATAACCTTTTGATCTCTTGGTTCAAAATTATACTGAAAAGGTGCATGTCCTCCTGGTTTCTCCTACGCAAAAAGAAAAAAAATTTATTTTGAGTCATACGAAGGCAATGACAGACGCTTACAGTAGACCCGTTATTTAGTAAAACTGGATCAGTAAAGACAATATGGCTCAATGTGCATGGAAACACCTGTTCATAAACTTCAACTCAACTGCATCTGCTGCTCCAAATATGGATTTACGGAATAATCTAAAACAGCAATAATAAGAAAAAATTTTAAATAGAAAACAAAACCTCTCTGCGGGCCAAATAAACATGTATACTTCTCTGTGGCTATGTACACAATATGCAGAACATATCGCATGCATAGATGGCCATTTGATTTGGAAGTATTAAAAGTTTAAAGTTGGGTTTCAAAGGACAATAGTACCTATCATCCCATCGTGCAAGCCGACTAGCTAGATATGCTATGACCTCATGAATAGTCCGTGGTATGTTATTTCCTCCAGCAGCAAGGAGCTCCTGAATACAGCATGATACTAAATCATGTGATGAAATTTACAAAACAACTTTGAGTCAACCTTACTATGGGAAAAAAAATGCAAAATGGCCACATCAAGATTGTTTATTGATCATGAACAAACCTGAACTTCAGTGATACCTAGCACATTGATGTTTGATGCAGACCCTTTGACATGCAATGCTGTTACTAAAAAATTTTGTGCCTGCCATGATCGTAGAACTATAGGGATGTCATCTTCATCAAATAACGGATCACCAGCTGACTGCCCTAATAGCTCAAATAATAGTCCACCAGCAACTCTTACAGGAACCTGTTGGCAAATAAAAAATTCAAATTGTATTAACATAAATCCTTACAAGATTCAGATGGAAAACAATCCTATGCAAATATAGGAACTATGGGATGATTCAATAATCGTTGTTTAATTTATTATCATCTAAAACCTCCTGATAAACAATATAAGCATCATGACTGAACCTACTTATTGCAACAAATCAATTTCTTCAGCTCTTCCCTTTAAAGTTCATAAAGAAGAAATCTGCTTCAGCTTGTCTTGGAATGTATGATTTATTTGACAGCCGCAATAGTCAATAATTTTTAGACTTTCTGAATTTTCACTTGATCCACCTGATTTGGCTCTTGATCTCAAAGACAACAGACTACTGTCCTGATAAGTAATCTAAATTTGTATTTAAGAAAAAATTGATTGCAACACCTTCCTATATTATAAGACATGTTTATGGGATTGCATCCACCAGAAAAGAAGATTTCACATGTCTTCACGCATTATATTAAGCCTCGCTGAGCTTTATAGACAACAAATCAAACATCACACCACACCACACTACAAAAGTGTGCTTCAGCCGAACACCAAACATATTTTTTTATAAACTTTTTTGTGTTTCAGTCCAAAAGAAACCACTGAAGGAGAGAAAGACAATGGCAAAAGCAAAAGTTCAGTGAATTTACAAAGGGATAGAAAAACTTTGAAAGCAGTTGAGGTAATTGCATATAGAGCCGCAGGAGTGGTTGTTAAATTTCATAGCTCTTTCTTGTTTCAGTTTACCACAAATCAGAGGTCACTGCGAACTTATTCGATTTTCTGCAACATATCATATTTAATTAAAAAGAAGAATTATCAGCTTTTGATATTAAAAAATGAGTTCAGAAATCATCTCTGAATACCTTTATTGTTGATTATTCTCTTTTTCAGCTTATAAAATCAATCCCAAGTATAGACAGGATAGATACTTCCAGTGTTTCACATGACTTAAGAACAAAACCAGTGCTTTACTCTCCATGTGGCACCCAAAACACTTGGATAATTGGTTCTTAAATATTGAAGACTTACGTAAACTGGCATGCTTAAATACTAAACAAGCAAAGCAATTTACCTCATATAGAAGGTGCTTCATTCGCTCGCTTATCAGCTTACTTTCATCTCTCAAGGCAATGCAAATAGCAGGATGGATCCATTGAGCATTTCTCAACCAATCATTCACAAATGGGTGAGCTGCAGCCACATGACACCACCAAGTTGGACCCACAGGCCTTTCCCAGTAAGGAGCAGCCAAATCCTCAACGGTAACATCATCCTCTTCATCTTGGAAGAAGTCAATAGGCTCCCAACAGCCAGCATCAACTTGCAATGACCTTACAAGCTCAGAAATTCTGTCCCACCCAATTGGTACCCAGTAACTTCTTGGTAGAGCTTCTTCCCTGCCACCGGGTTTATGATTATGGTCATCTAACATATCTTTGACACTGACTTCAGAGTCGATTATGGGTGGAGATTTACTTAGATTGTAATCAGTAGGGTCATATGTAGACACTTGTTTCTTGGGCATTTCTACGAGCAGATGGTGGGCTCCTGATTTTGATTGAACCGTAGTCGTCTTCTTCCGGCTTCGAACAAATTCAAAAGCACAAATAAGTCCATCAGTCCAAAGATCACCACCACCAAGCATCACATCTCTACTGAAATGATTCTTGTGGTTTTCTTGCTTCTTCAATCCATTGCTCATGAAAACTCCCAAATCACTCATAATTGCATTTCACCTCTGCAAAGACAGCCAGAGTAATTTAACAATTAAAAAACCACATCTCAGTTCTCATCAGTAACCAAGCATCTATGTTCAATCACAGCTCTTCACAAATACAACCAATACCCATATTTCAGCTGAATTGTGTGATTATTTTGAATCAGAAATTAAAATCTTTGAAAGAAATAAAAAAGGCATGCATGTAATCCCACAACATTCAAATGGAGAGAGAATGATAAGGCAACAGATCAATACAAGGGAAAATAACATTGAAAAGGACGTAAGGAACCAAACACCATCAACTAAACAGTTATTAGAATTACAGCAAGTGATCTGTAAATTAAACAACACTATAATTACAGTAATGAGATTGTAATTCTTACAACTTAAGTAGATGATGAGGATGATGATGATGATGATTTTACACGATTCTGTGACTTGCGAATTTTAATGGGCCTGAGATTTAAAAATATATATATATATATATATAACGAAGCGGCATTGCGGCGTTTGTAAATTGCAATGCCACCGAAATGTATGGATATGTGTACGATTGCTAACGTGTGTACGTGGACAGTGGACAGTGGACAGTGGACAGAGACCGCATGTTTGGGATTTTCCGGTCGTTTGTTTTTTTTTTTTTTTTGTCCGAAGATGGAACGATTTTGAATTTTACCCAAGACTTTATAGCGACCGAAACTTGAAACAATGAGTACGTTTGAGGGGTACCTATGGGGGGTTTCTCACGTAGGCAAAGCTTTTAATTAAAAGATGTTAGGACGTTTATTTGTCGATTAAAAGCGAGTTTCTTTTTTTTTTTTTTTTTTTAATAGAATGGTTAAAATATTCTAACAAATATTAGATTATTGGGTTATATTAAAGATTTTAGTTTTTTTTATTAAAAAAAAAAACTCTGAAACATCTATTTGGAAGAGTTTCAAATTTGGGTTTCTTTATATAGGCGTAAACAAAGTTGTTTTAATCATCTAAAAGCTCTGCCGAGTAACAACTAAACGATACAAGAAAAAAAAATTGAAAAGAGTTTTTTTAATTAAAAAAGCTCTATTAGTCGATAGACAAGCACTCATAAACAGACACTAAATGGCATGTTTGTTTATAAAATGGTTTTAAAACAATTAATTTGATATTTATACCCTTATTACTATAAATTGTTATATATTTTCATTTTTTTAAAATATTATTGTTATATATTTTCATTTCATATGATACAAACAACTCAATAAAATAATTTAACAAATCCTAAATCATTTTTTATACTAATGATAAGATATTATCCATGATTAATATATGATATGTAATTTGTTTTATTTTTAAAATATGATAAATAAGGATTTAAGAATGGTTTTGACTTTTCTTTTATATAAAAAAAAATAAGAAATTAAAGGTTCATTATGGTGTTAAGAGTGATAATGTGATTAATATACGGTCATTTTCTCCTCAGTGCGCACTAATATAAAATATATAGTGCATTGCATCTGGGCCACAGATTATGGAGAAGAACTGACAAGTGTATGCATACTAAGTTAAAGTATATGAATCTAATGGTTCAGATGTAATGCACTGATATACATTCTTCAATGTGCACCGAGGTGAAAATTTCTAGATAAATATATATATATATATATATATATATAATTAAAGCGACTTATCATAATTAATAGGTTAAAAGAAATAAGTTTGTATAATATAAAATTATGATAAAATTAGAAATATTATATTTTTGGGAGGATAATCTTAAAAGAAAATATATTAAATGCAATTCAGTATTTGGAATTAAATTAAAATTATGGATTTCTTACTTATTATTTTAAGTTGTTTTTTGGTATTTTTAAACTGTTTGACCACTTAAAAAAAAAACAAACAAACAAACAAACAAACAAAACAATTTAATAATTTTAATTCAAACCCATTAAGTTTTAAGTGCAAAAAACAAACGACCGCTAGTATGTGACATAACTACTGCATTATCTAACCATGTTAACTATAATGAAATTTCAATATTTCTATCACAATTCATTTATTATTATTTTTAGGGGTAAATGCACTCATCTTCCCTAAAGTTTAACATAAATGCAGATAGAGAGCATGCTCTAAAAATTGAATTAATAAAAAAAAACAAATTACCCTTATCTATTAAAATTTTAAAATGAAGATAATCTTTTTATTAAAAAAACAATTAAATTAATTGAAGATAATCATTTCAATATAATATAAATTTAAAAAAATTAAAAATAAAAATATATAAATAACTATTTTTAACATTTTAAATTATATTAATTTTTTTAAGGAAAATTATCTTCTTTATAAATTTTTTTTTTTTTACTATTTTAACTTTTTTTTAAAAATTCATTTTTTAAATTTTAAAATTTATTTATTTTATATAAAAAGATTATCTTCATTTTTTAATTTTAATAACTATTGTCAATTTAATCTTTTTATTAGTTCAATCTTAAGAGTAGGGATGTATGAGTAAATAAATGCATATTTGCTCTTTAACTATATTTATACTAAACTTTAGGGGGGGTTGGTGTATGTACCCCTTATTTTTTTTTAACTATTATTATTTTAAGTTTGACATTGGTCGGGTTATGAATCTGTTGGGATCTAGTTAGTTCAATCGCTACAAACATGACTTGGAAAGCAATTCTCACTACAAGGAAGGGTCTCCCCGCACTTTGTGTGCTGATTCTATAAAGGGGAAGTGTAAACACTTATGGTGTTTACTAATCGGAAATTAAATGAAATCGGAATTAAGTTCCATTGGAAAGAGAAAGAAAGGAAATCAAAATTAAGTTACTAAATGGAAAATATAACATATTGATTAGTAAACGCAACCTTAAGATATGAGTGGATGTGCATTTGTTATTGTTTTTGTTGTCGTCGCCGTCATATTTTTTAGGGTAATTATCAAAATTCCTTAAAGATTTACAATATTTCCATAACCCATCTATAGTTTGTTAATGGCCAAAATCTCTCTATCGTTAAAAAATACATAAAATGCCCTTTATCGTTATATATTCCATTAAATATTTTAAATATATAAAGGTAAATTGGTAAATTGATAAAAAATAATAATAATAATAACCTTAAATTAAAAATTATTTAACAAAATATTAAAATAAAAATAATATAAGAAAAATAGTCTTTCTACATACCTAGATCACAATCTTTTCTCTTTCATCTCTATCTTCTTTCTCTCTCGTCTATTGGTTGTCGGCGAGGAGCATCAATCTCTTCCACTAAGAGAACATCAACACTATCTTCATTTTCTCACATTCATTCTTCTATTTATCTCTTCTTTCTCTCTCGTATGTACTGGTTTCTAATTGGTCGTCGGTGAGGAATAGAGCGTCGATCTCCTATGTTAAGAGGAGATAGATGTCGATGGGGTGATGATTGTTAGATTTTAAGAATGGTATTAGTGGTGTTTGGTTTGACATCGGCAAGGAGATCGAGCGTCGATCTCGTCGATCTCCTTGGTTGAGACGCTCGATCTCCTTGGTTGAGACATGATCAACTTTAGTGGTAGTCGGGGTGGTACATGTTAGATTTTAGAGTTAAGGTTTATCGATTGAAATGAGATGGTGGCGTGTTTGTGGGCTAGGATTTGGTTATTGAGATTTATGGCGGTATTGATTATGATGGGGAAGAGAGAGAGAGAGAGAGAGAGAGAGAGAGAGAGAGAGAGAGAGTTTAAGTTTGGTGGGTAGTGGTGATGATTATAATGGAGAAGAGATGAATTTTGGTTGTGAATTCAAAAAATGGTTTCGGATTGATTTTTCATTTTTTAAATTAAATTTTCATATTGTCCATATAATACATTTTATGATTGTGTATTTATATTAACATCCATCAAAGCCCATTTATAAAAATTCTTCTGATAACAAGGCAATGCATTGAATGTTATTTTTATTTTTATTTTTTATTTATCAAGTGGGTATAGTCATATAGATTAAGAGAACCTATATTTTATTAAAAAAACATGATTTGCTGAATATAATGTGTTATCACATTACGAGATAAGATTGGTCCGGTGACAAACCTTTCACATCTATACTACAAGGTTGTAGATTATGTAATAGTGTAATATTTAAAAAAAAAAAAAAGTGTTATCACATAAATGAGTTTTTCTTTTATATATACCACATGTGGTGATAGCACTTTGAAGCCAGAACATTATCAATATGAATGAGCTCTTACTACCAACCTATGTTGGGTGGTCACATAAATGAGTTTTTGAGTCAACATTTTGGTATATACTAAATAGCATAATCTAATTTTTTTTGGCACAACATCAGAGCATCTTTAATACAAAAGTGGCTTGCATACCAAAAATCGTTGATATGGCAACAATGTCAAAAGACTTGCTTCCTAATGATAGACTTGATAGATAATCAATTCAAAATTTGGTTTTCAATGCTTCCGTCTAAAACAAATTTATTTTTAATGACGTGTTCAATTTTTTCTTCTTCCTTTTTTCATTTTTATTTTATTTCCTTACCAACAAAAAATGAAAAATTAATGTTAATTTCAAATACTTGTTGAGTCAACAGATAAAATAGTTATGAAACAGGTCATCCGAAAGCAAACGGTTATGTTGACAATATCTAATATATTTTTTTCCACATTAGTGTGAGGTTAAATATGCATAGAGGTATTATAGATACATTTTTTAATAGACTGTCTATTTATCCCATATGACATTTTTTTTTCTTCCACAAGCTATTGTTACATTGGAAATGCTCTTAATATCATCCATATTTAAATTTTTTCCTTTATCCTCAAGATTTTCTTTCTTCTTTTATATATTATTTTCTTCTTCTTATATATGGAAAAATAAATTGACATTTGGGTGTTATATATATCTTGATCAATTTGTTTGTTTTTCTAAGATAGAAAAATATAAAATATCTTTTGCAACTAAGACAAAATAATTTAAAAGGGAAAAATATTAATTGTAAATTCAAAATTCAAAATATTTATATATTAATTTTGTTGACTATGGATATTGGTCAACATAAAAGTTAACGATTCAACATGCCATGTAGGTTTATTCAACTTTGCTATAAGTCAACGTTGAAGTTGTTGGATATTGTAGCTCAAGTCGCATCCAAGTGGAAGACACGCGAAAAATTAGGATGTCTAACTATTGTCACTATTTCAGTGAACTTGAAACCAAAGAAAACTATTAGGAGTACTTACGTTTATACTCTAACAATAGTGTCAATAAAAGAACAAATAAGAGATAAATCTAATGTAAAAAAAGAAAAACCGAATTTTAGCTTACGATTCATATCTAGGATGCTTATAAAGGCATCTATTTATAAAGAAGGTTGAGTGTTCAACCAGACAAACACTTAAGTACTTCCGGTCATGACTCATGTAGGATTGCATGTTAGATATGCCTTGTTAAGCGACGTGGTGACACATGTCATGTCAGTTAGATGGCCATATGCCTAATCTTTATCTCATCATTATATCACTCATTGATTTAAAAGATTAGATGATAACATAGTAATCGCTTAAAATTGACAAAATTAGGTGAGTTAACACGTTGCATTTATTCCACTCATGGGTAATCATCTTTTTCAAACGACTTTTACCCTCTTTGTAGGTGGAACAAAACTTACTAAATAATGTCGTGTATATGATTTTGTACATTTATTGTTAAAAGATCAATTTTAAAAACTTTAATTGAAAAGTTGTTATAAACACGTCCTTCATTTGTTACTCTTCGATTGACTCATCGTGGGTCTCATGTTTTACTTTCTATGTTAAGATACCTATAATTAGACAAGACAAAGATTTGTTTTAAATATCGTACCTCTATGTCTTAAATTTTCGTATTATATAAAATCTGTGTTATTGCAAATGAGAGTCCATTAATAGTTTAAGAGATTGGCCGATCACATAGGTAAGGGTTCAAAATTTTTTTGTCACTATTTGAGGCGCTTTTTGTAAGACGGACATCACATTACTAACTTAAGTTTAAAAGTCACCTATTTAGGTGACCAGACAAAAATACCCTTTTTTTGTCGGTTTATGTCTTTTTTAAACATAGAGAGAAAACCTTTGAGAGAAAACATCCGAGCCTTTTCGTGCCTTTTGACACTAGATTCGAGCCTTTTCAAGTCTTTTTACACTAGGTTCGAGCATTTTTACATTAGATCCGAGCTTTTTCGTGCCTTTCTGTGTCTTTTCGAGCCTTTTTACACTATGTTCGAGCCTTTTTGTGCATTTTCGTGCCTTTTAACACTAGGTTCGAGCCTTTTTGTGCATTTCCGTGCCTTTTTACACTAAGTTCGAGCCTTTTTACACTTGATTCATCTTTTCATTCACTAGAGCCTTTTCATTCACTACCCGAGCCTTTTCATTCACTACCCGAGCCTTTTCATACACTACCCGAGCCTTTTCATTCACTACCCGAGCCTTTTCATACACTACCCGTGCCTTTTCATTCACTACCCGAGTCTTTTCATACACTACCCGAGCCTTTTCATACACTACCGTGCCTTTTCATTCACTACCCGAGCCTTTTCATTCACTACCTGAGCCTTTTTATACACTACCCGTGCCTTTTCATTCTCTACCCGAGCCTTTTCATACACTACTCGAGTAATTCACACAACCAACTTATGGTTTACAAAAGACACGAACAACAAATAAAAATGAATTCAATGAAGGGTTTTAAATTTAAAAAAAAAGCTCTGGGGGCGCTGCCCCCTGCACCCCCGCGAGCTGACCGGGCAACTCGACCCCCGAATGCGTCTGCGTAGCGCCACAAAATTAACTATCCAATGAAGATGATTTGATAAGGTTATGGTGTTTAACTTCCATTGGAGGTTTGTTATAGAGAAAAGATAAAAGAAAAAAGCTCTGAAAACTTTAAAGTAAGAAAGAGAAATGTGTAAAATAAGGGCAATTTTGGTAGTTCCCCATAATAGGTGCCTTTTAAACTTAATTTATTAAAGGAGTGACTTTGTCACCACATGAGTTTAAAAAAGTGACATTTTCCACATTTCCACCATAGGTAATTGTCTAAAATTGGTGAAATTAGATGAGTTAAGCACGTTGCATTTATTCTACTCATGTGTAATCATTCTTTTCAGACGACTTTTAATAGCTTTTACCTACTTACTTACTAAACAGTGTCGTGTATATGGTTTCATACATTTATTGTTAAAAGATCTACTTTAAAAACTTTATTTGAAAAGTCGTTATAAACAAGCATTTAATTTACTTTCTACCACATGTTAAGATGACTAAAATTAGATAAGACAAAGTTTTATTTCAAATATCATATATCTTTATGTCTTGAATTTTCGTATTATATATGATTTGTGACATTGCGACATAATGTCCATTAATAGTTTTTTTCTAATTAGGGTTTTTCTTTGAATGACCTGATTCTAATATAATGGATGTTAACGATGCCCATAAATCAGGAGTATGTAGAAGATTGAATATTGACCTACAAATACCGGATTTAAAACGTTATAACCCAATCCATAATACAAAATTCATTTAAAGTTTGTTGATTTTAAGCACACACCCTCCACTCTACTCAATCACCCTCCGCCCTCCACTCCACTCAATCATACGTACAAATACAAATTTAACTAAATTCTTATCCAAAGGCTACTTAGGTATATCAATTCCTAAACTTATATTTAACACTATGTTTTGTTTGATGGAATTGGAGAAAAAAGAAATGATAAGTTAATGAGAAAAGGAAAGGAAATTAAAGGAAAAGAAAGTGTTTTTAATAATAGTTGTTTGGTAGGTTATGAATAGGAATAAAAGGAAATTAAATAATTTTGTTAGAAGAGAAATAAATAATTATATTTTATTTTACTTACAAAAATATCCTTCCAATATGATTACCCAATAGTAGCATAGCAATATCTTAATAATAATAATAATAATAATAATAATAAAATAGTAGCATAGCAATAGAAATACAAATCTTATTTGTAGTAATGATTCAATCAAATTAAACAATGTATAAAATTACAAGCATATACACCAAATAAGCAATAATAATAATAAAAAAAGTTATGTTATAAAATAGTTTACCTTAATTGAGGATGGTGATTTGAGTAAACAATTGACGATAAGCAAGTATGAATGATAGATGAATAAGGGATATATATTGACATTTTAGTTGTAAAGACTTTAGATAGATATCAATTAAAATTATTATTCAATATTAATAGGGTTAGTTTTATAATATTAAAAACATCATTAATTATGTATTCAATTCCTTCATTTTCTTCCCAAATATGGTGGGAAATCAACTGAGATGAAACAAGAAGAAATTATTCATTCCCTTTCCTTTCCCTCCTTTTCCTTTTCATTTCCCCCTCATTTAACAATCCAAAACAAGATATTATAAATCTATTCAAATCCTTTATTTTCCTTCAAACCAAACATAGTAAACCAAATATAGTGTAAATGATATAACGACAACTAGCAGACACCTGTTTAAAATTAGAATGTAAATTTTGCAAAATATAAATGGAGTGATATTAGAAAATTTAAATTCTATAACAATGATTTAGTTCTCAATGATGCAAAATATGAGTTGTAATTTTTTTTTATGTATATCATATGTGGTTTGAATTTAAAATATTGTCAAACTGAATGAACATTATTTAACATTAAATCACATTAGACAATGTTAAATATGAGTTGTAATTGACACGTTATTTATTACAAATAACAATATTGTGATTGTCTAACCTTCCCCAAAACCTTAATAAAACAATAAATAAAAAGAAAATGAATTATAATCGCTAGTTGTTGATAATACAATGCCACAAAATTAGTAAGAAATTTTTGTTTGAACGAAATTAATTTGAAACTTAATTAGTTAAAGTTTTAAAATTTATTTATCACAATATCCGGTGATCTAAACAACCATATAATTCACTTATTATGTTATTTTTCTTATAAATCATCATATAAAATAATAAAAATTGATTTTATTATAATATAGACTAATGGTAAAGTACACTCATTTTTTTAAAAAATATAATGATCGATAGATAATAAATAAAATTTTAATTTCACAATATAACAGTCTTTGAAGGCAAATGAGGAGTGAGTGGTGGCAATAGTAGATAATTTATTCCTAAACCAAAAACCCCAAAAAAGTCAAATTGAAATAGAACAGAAATCAGAAGAAGATTTTCCTAGTATTCTAGTAAACGCCTTATTATCAAAAATAGGTAAATAATTTTTTTTTTTTTTTTTTTTTTTTTTCTGATTTATTTTTTGCCGGGAAGACAAAAAAATCTTCTCCTCACAATCATAAGTACCGTACAGCGATGACCATAAAAGACACTCTCTCACACGAAGCCACGACACGAACACACTCGGATAATTATAATAATTAAATAAAATGGTGGAGCCCACTGGTCAAATCGATACGTAGAAAGTCTGATTTGATGCAAATCAGCGGAGCATATATGGACAGCGAGGCAGGTCTGTTTTACAGACGGTGAGATTAGGAGAAGTTAATTAACTTACAGTGATACGGCTGATTTGCTAATTAAACTAATAGTGTCAGTCTCTCCAGAGAAGATTTACCTGCGCGTGTTTTGATTAATATATATATATATTACACAGAGAGAGAGAGAGAGTGATAGAGAAAAAAGAATAGGTTTTGTTCGTTTGTTGGTTTTTGTTTTGATCTGCTAATCCAAAAAAGCAAAAGCAAGAAGAGGAGGGAGCCGCAAGAGAGAGAGAGAGAGAATATAGTTTCTTTTTTTCTTCTTTCTGTTAGAGAGAGAAAGTGATAGAGAGAGAGAGAGAGAGAGTTAGGGATGGGTAGTGATAGCAAGAAGAGCGGCGGCAATGTACAGGGAGGAGGAGGAGGTTTACCGATACCGGCGGAGGAGAAGAAGATAGTCCAGAATTTGAAGGAGATTGTCGGCAAGAACTTTACGGACGCCGAGATCTACGCCGTTCTCTTGGACTGTAACATGGACCCCGACGACGCCGTAAACCGCCTCCTCTCTCAAGGTCCTTTTTTTCTTTTTCTTTTTTTCTCTTTTCTCTTGTCTTTTTTCCTTTCTCGTATGACTTGATTTTATCTATTGCTTTCTTTTTCTATGACTTGAAAAAAAAATTCTATCTTTTTGTTCTCTGCTACATTCTCTTTATCTGTAGATAATGGAAAATCATATACGATGATATCTTTCTTCGTCTGTTCTTTCTT
The DNA here is from genome assembly GCA_035582765.1 of Acer negundo. Lineage (NCBI taxonomy): Eukaryota > Viridiplantae > Streptophyta > Magnoliopsida > Sapindales > Sapindaceae > Acer > Acer negundo. The sequence continues at coordinate 10,830,297 of CM069237.1, read as the reverse complement.
TATCAAGATATCTAATTAGTTACAGATATATTCTGCATTTGTTTGTTGTTTGGGGATTTAGCTCAAAATATTTGTTATCTGTGTAGATACTTTTCATGAAGTGAAGAGCAAGCGTGAAAGAAGAAAAGAGGTATTCTCTTGGAAATGTGCTTTCTTTTATTTCATTTGTATGGGTTTTTGATTTTCCAGCTATTTTTTGTTTTCTTTTGTACTTGTTAAGAGATTTAGATAGCCTTTCTGACCAATTTTAGCTTTTGATGTGAAGGCCTTTCTTTCAGGCCTCTTTTATCTTAATCTGTTTTATATGTTTTGTTTTCTTATACTGGTTTTTTTCCAGGTGAAAGAGACGCAAGAATCACGGAGTCGAAACAACAATAGTGCTTCTAATTGGGGGGTTCGACTTGGTAGTGAACATGTTGCTGGATGGACTGGGTCAACAGAAAACAACTACAATGGTATATTTATCTTGCCATTCAATGTCAGACCATCATCCAGTGCATGCATCGGTTATATTGGTGTAGGTTATCTTCTTGCTTTGTAAACTTGTGGTTTCCTTGCAGAGCTTGGTAAAGCTTCATACAAGAGAGAGAACTTGTCAGCCGCACCATCAGTATCTTCGTCATCTTCTTATGTATATCGTGCGACCGGAAAGATTTTAAATGAGAAGCCTTTACCCCATAGGTTGGTTGTATAACGAGATATGTTGTATGAAGGATAATATTATTAATTAGTATTTTGGTGTCAAATCCTTATGCTGCATTTTATCCAGTTATTAGAAATGGTACTCCTTGTTCAGACATCAAATAAATTAGATAGTTTTTGCTATTGAATTGGACTCTGAACATGTATGTTATATTTTATAGCTGATGCCATAAGAATGTCTGAACCTTGTAACTTTATTTGTTGTTTCTTGGTCAAATAATTATCATTTTGCTTGAGTGCTTCATAATTACTGTTGCAGTGACTCTTCTAATGCTGATAATAGAAGGCAGTCAACAGGAGCAAGTGATACCATCACTTCATCTATTCAACCGTTGTCAGGACTTCAGTCTTCTTGGTCAGGGGTTTCCAAAGGACATGTTTCTATGGCTGACATTGTGAAGATGGGTACGCAACTAAGCAAAGGCTCACAAATGTCAAGTGAAGTATCATATGCGCCTCAACAAGATGCTTCATCAAACTTACCCCATTATTGTATCAAATCTTCACAAATTTCAACAACTCCAGATTCAGAAATGCACCAAGACCTTTACTCTTCCCATCCTTCTAATGTATCGGAGACAATACATGAATCTGGCATGACTGCTGGTCAGCATGGTTTTGATAATAAATGGCCTTTGTATGAGCATCAAACAGCTGCTAGTGGATCTCTATTTGATGCTTCTTGTGCCTTAGATACTGAGTTGTACTCTAATCAGTCTAGCTTACATAGTGATAGAGCTTACATGTCTAGGAATTCCCAGTCACAGGAGCTCCAAGTGTCAGAGAGGGATGTTGATAGCCAGAATCTAAATTCTAACTACAATGGGTCTGATTCAGCAGCTAGTAGACAGATTTTTGTGAATAGTGCTGGAGGATCATCCAATGATGACTCACTGAAAGAGACAAGTTCCTATGTTTCTCACGGCCACATCCATAATCATCAGGAAGGTAATTTTCAATTTTTAAAAGTCGATGTTAGTATTCGTTATTATGTTTTTGTCATATGACTATTGACTATTGTAATAACTTTAATGCCGTGCCAATAACAGACTACTATTCTAATTACTATTTACAATGTATATTTATGTTCCCAGAAGTATTCTGGTATTATGTTGATGTTGATTGCATGAACTACATCTATATTTGTATATCCAAGACTATGCATTTGTGAGGAATAGATGCATCTCTACCTACACTATCATTCTACTGCTTTATCTTATTTGTTAACAGAACCTTCTGTTGTTTCATATAGTTCCTTGGGTTTTAATTGCACATTAACAATTTGCCTTTCTATCTTTTAATGACTATTTGTAAGGGTTTTAAGAATCCTTCAATTACTCTGTTATGTAGCTGGAAGACTCGATTCTGCAGGGTCTTAGTTCAAACATTGTTTACATAGAGGATGTATTAAAGGAATATTTTACGTTTAATTGAATCTTGAAAGTCTAGATTTGCTATCATTTTGTTTATAGTTATATTTATTCTCACTAAGGTTATTAGGCCCAAATTTCTACCATAGTCTTTGGATCATAAAACGGTCTTAATTGACATTTCAGCCTTATTGCAATTAATATTACTTATCAGTTATCTCCTTAACTTGTATGCCTATTTTATGCTCACATTTCATGTGCCTGGTTTGTGCTTACTGGCCTTTATTAGGTTGAAAAGAAAAAAAAGAAGAAAAAAAAAGAAGAAGAGGGGATCAGGTCCCCAGTATATAACTTGGTCATGTCAGTTATCTCATTGCCTTTCACACTTGAAGAGTAAAGAACGGAGGGCAGAAATCTGTGCTCCTGGTGTAAATATTGAGGAAAAGTTTGAGCTTTGGCTGCATATTGTGCAGTCACAGTTTCTTGTTGTTGTTGTTACTTTTGGTAATTGATGAAAACATATGAAACCTTACACTTAAGACATGTTATTTATTCTATTTAAAAATGGAACGGTGCCCAGGCTACAAGTAAAAATTTGATGCTTGACTTTCTAAAATAATTAGAAACCTAAGTGGAGGTGCAACATCTGAAGGCCTAGTCTAGTGAAATTGAGTTGTCTATTTTATCTGCCAAATTGACATCTAAATAATATGCTTTATTACTGTATTTAATTTAGTTTCAACTCGGTCTTTGTCGGTGAAACTGAATTCTAATTCAACAATCAGTGTTTGGGATATCATGGAGTTTGAATCAGCATTACCATTTGAAAAATTCTTATTGGCACTTGAGGAGTATTATTGCTTTTTATATATTTAGATCGGAAGCTACATGATAGTATATGGCAGTTCCTGCTGTATTATATATTTATATTTTGCGATAAAATTAGCTTATGTTTGTCTTTATTTTTATATATTATTTCCTTTTATTTTTATTTGAATAATTGAGTAGTACCAGTTTGTAGCAATTGGTTTTCCTGTTTCCTTCTTAATGTGACTTACATTTCATCCTTATTCTTTTTCCTTAAAATTTCAGGAATAAGCAACAGTTCAGATTTACCTTTCCCAAGTTACTCTGCTTCTTTGAGTGACGACGTCTTATCAGCAGTATCATCAGCTGCTGCAAATTTGCAGCAACTAAACATAGGGAGGGTGGAGCCAGCTAAGCCTCTGACAGAGGATAACAGTGCTGTGGTGCTTCCAATTTATCTGCAAGCCTTTGCTGCTGATTGTTCGCATTTGAGTTTTGGTACCTATAAATCCGGAGTTGCTTCTGCACCTATTGCACCAATATCATCTAATTCATCAAAAAGCAATTTGGAGGTTTCTGCAGTAGTAGATGGTTCATCTGCTCTGCACTGGAATATTAGGCATGAAAACCGTTTTTACTTAGTTCCACTGCATAATTGTTTGGTTATCATGGTTCTTAAGTTTCTCCTTTTTTATTTTTGTTCAGAAATTCAGGATATCAAGATGATGAGCAACTCGGTTTTATGCATGATACTCATAGAGCAGCTGCAGATTCTAGAAAGTATGAGTCGCAGGTACCTTCACAACAAGAGTTTATGAAACAAGATATCCCTGAAACAACACATGGGGATCAATATATGGCCACATCATCAGTGCTAGACTCTAGCAACAAGAACACCCAACAATCGAATTCTAACTTGGCTTTTGCGAGAGATCCAAATGCAAAGAATCTTCCTCTACCAAATGAAATGGTAATAACATTGACATTTCTCGCATTTTCTTTGATTCTATATTATTAGTGCCGTAGTGGCCATTGTTAAAATAAGAGTATCTAAAAGACCCTTATTGTATCGACTGATTGCCAGTTGATGGCAATTGCTATTAGTTCAGATTACCATTGTTTTCTTTCTCATTTCTGTAGACAGAATTCTATTTTTTTTTTCTTTCAATATATATGTTTATAAGAGAACCACTAGTCCTCCGAGAATACAATCTTGATTAGAGAAAAAAAAATTACCAAAACATCTTAAATGACCATAGTAGTTCATTTGTTTTCTATTGTTAATGACATACAAAATGCCTTTTTAATTGCAATTGCATATGGTGAATCAAGGTTGGCTAAATATACATATTAATCTAGTCTTGTTGTTCAGTGTATATGCCTTTTCTTTTAATATTAATTTTTAATTCCTATAAAAAATCATGGTGGATACCGAATTTCTCTTTTCTTTATGGTCTTAAAAGAGTTTTTTTTTTTTTTTTTTTCCTTTGTCTTAATATACTACTGCGTTTGCTTATTGCTTGCAGCAGCTATCCATTCTTATTTGTCATCAAGCTTGATTAGAATTTTTTGTTGAATCTCTGGCAATGGTGCCTTTCAGTTGTATTTTTCCATATATATGACTAACTTCAGTATTCTCTCTTAAACAACTTACTTTATGCACTTTGTGATGCCAATATTGCAATTATATTTATTTTTTTGCCATTGGCAATGGTGCCTTTCGATCATATTTCTCATTCAAATGACTAACTTCAGTATTCTCTTTTGAACAAGTTTATGTACTTTTTGATGTCAATATTGCAATTATATTTGTTTTTTTGCCATTGGCAATGATGCCTTTCAGTCATATTTCTCATTCAAATGACTAACTTAAGTATTCTCTCTTAAACAACTTTATGCACTTTGTGATGTCAATATTGCAATTATATTTGTTTTTTTGCCATTGGCAATGATGCCTTTCAGTCATATTTCTCATTCAAATGACTAACTTCAGTATTCTCTCTTAAACAACTTTATGCACTTTGTGATGTCAATATTGCAATTATATTTGTTTTTTTGCCATTGGCAATGATGCCTTTCAGTCATATTTCTCATTCAAATGACTAACTTAAGTATTCTCTCTTAAACAACTTTATGCACTTTGTGATGTCAATATTGCAATTATATTTGTTTTTTTTTTTTGCCATTCTTGCCCTGCTTTCTTATTTATTCTTGGCAATACATTCCCGTTTGTGAATCAGTTGTTAATATACTCCCTTGGATTTACATTTACTCTTTCAGCTTTGTGGTTTTCGTAACTTTGAACTCAAATGATGTGTTTATGATTTAATGCTTATCTCATATATTTTTTTTACAGCTTTCGTATGCTAAATCTATACCCAGTCCAAGTGGTTTGTTGGCATCGACTGTTCAGTCCTTGAGAGCGAGAGATTCTTCACCATTTCTTGCGGCGCAATCAATACCCTTAAAATACAGTGCTGCTATGCCTTCCTTGAACAGTCCTATTTCCATGTCAGAGGTACACAAAAACTGGTCTTGATTACTGATTAAGTAGTTTTCTTGGAAAAATAGTGAAAACAAATTGATTATGCATGTTTCATTAGTTGAATCTTGGACAGGTGAACCTTGGATACTTGTCCTAGACCACCATAACCATATAATCTTTTAAATGCGATTACAAAGTAGAGGTTTGAACCACCAAATTTGGAATCAAAGTAGTAGGTGTTGCAGTTAGCACAGATAATTTTGAATTATGCAGGTTATTGATTGAGATGAAGATTTTATCTTTTTCTTCCTTTAGAAATCAAATTTGATTTTCCAATATCTTCTGGTTCTTATGATACATGGATGTCCAATATCATAGGCATCAAATATCATTTTGATCTGTTCATGAAATTGTTATTTTGCAGGTTTTGAATTCTAGCGCATATTCTTTACATCCGCCGGCCTCACAGGCTCTGCCTGGTTCCAACCTTGCCAAGGGAAATGTACTTCCTCAGCACCTGTCAGTGCATCCTTACGCTCAACCTGAGATGTCTTTGAGAGAATTAGCAAATATGACTGGCTACCCTTCCATGCCCCAGAGCCAAACATATGTTCCACCTGCTTTGCCGCAACCATATCCAGATAGCAGTGCATTCCATGATTCTCGGGCAGGCATGCACTACAATCTTTCACAATACAGAAGCGGTGCTGCTATGAACAGCATGCCTAAGGGTAGCAATGTTGGATATGGAAGTTTTGTTGGGAGTTCTACCAACCTTCCTGGAAGCTTTTTGCATAACCTGTCCACCTCCCACACAGGCACTGGAGCTGGTTATGAGGATCTTTTACGCTCTCAGATCAAGGATGGAAATGTAATTGCACAACAACAGGTAAAAGCGATAACTATTAGTTTTCCTCTCTTATATGCTGCCTACTGTTGTGATGATAGTGATAGGCAATGCTATATTATTGAAATACATGACTAGTGATTACTGTTATAGAAGGGGGCTTAGCCCGGTAATTTTCCGTCTAAAAAGGAATGTTTATGTGTTTTCTCTTCCCCTTTTTTACTTTCACCATTTGTCATAGGCTTGAAAAAAAAAAAAAAAGGTTCTTTTAAGCCCGAAGGTCAACTTTTAATGTGTTCTTGTTTGATTATTCTTTTTTCTCACCCCCCTCTCTTCCACACTTTTTCCTATGTTTACCAGAATAGTGGCTTTTATGGAAGGGATTTTGGGAATAGTACAAGAACAATGTCTCCGGAGAGTGCATACTATAACTTGCTTGGACAGAATCCACAGCATGCTGGATATCAACAGAGTCAGCAGGCTTCACAGCATTATGAAACTCTAGGAGGGGGGTACCCAAAAATGTATCGATCTCGAACAGGGACTGGAAGAGAACAACAGCAGCAAAACCTTGGAGATTACACTTCAAACGATTCTCAGGACACCACATCTAACCAGTTTAACCAGATTTGGGGGCATCGCTACTAACGGCTTTAAATTTTCCTTAATTTTTTGTTGGAAGCGGCAGAATAGGGTGTTGTTACAGTTGAAAGATTTTATGTCAATTTTGAGTGTTGCAATGTCCAATTGTACATACTTCAAAGAGAAGTTGGCTGGCTGTGCCCTCTTGCCTCAACATTGTATTTTATCTAATTTCATGTTGGGGTACGATTTATGATTTTAAGGAGGTAGAGCCCTGCGTATGCTAATTTTCTCAGTGAGGAAAGGCTTTTTTTGGTTGCATAGTTGAACAGAAAAGCAATTAACAAAGATAATCTAGTTGTCCTCACATATATTGATTTTGTGTTTTGGTAGCAAGTAAGATTTTCAATGCTTTTAGTTCATTGCAATCCCAACTCATTCAATAAATAGTATATCTCTCCAGTTTCCACCTGATACAAACTCATGAACTTCACCATTCACCTCTATCAAACTACACCCTGGTTCTTTCTCTATCTTCTTTTCCTTCATCAGAAGCCTCTCCTCCATTGCTTCCTCAAACCGATGGGAAGCAGCGTAAAGATTAGACATGAGCACATAGCTACAGCTTTCATTTTTATCCAGCTCCATTATACACTTCGCTGCCTGCTTAGCCAGATCAACATTTCCATGCTTCCTACAAGATGAGAGCAAAGACCCCCATATAATAGCATCCGGTTTCCAAGGCATTCTTCGTACAAGCTCTTCTGCCTCTTCGAGAAGTCCTGCTCTACCTAGCACATCAACCATACAACTATAATGTTTTATGGATGCCTCAATCTTGTATGTTTCAGTCATTAATCTAAAATAGTCCTTCGCTTTGTTGACCATCCCTGAGTGACTACAAGCTGTTAAGACTCCGATAAAACTAACATAATCCGGTTTAAGATTCGAAGATTCGAGCTCTGAGAACAACTCTATTGCTTCATTCTCATAGCTATTTGTAGCTAGGCCTAAAATCATGGAATTCCAACATGACAATCCTTTCTTTGGGACTGACTTAAACACTTGAAGAGCCTTTACAGGACAACCACACTTGCAATACATGTCTATAATTGCAGTAACAACTATAGAATTCAAATCAAAATTATTCTTCCTTAAAAAAGCATGAAGCCACTCTCCTTGTCTGATTGCTCCTAGTCTAGCACAAGCATTTAACAAACTCACCATAGTGAACTCACTTGGCTTAATGTTCTGCTCCTGCATTTCACCAAAAAGCTCCAATGCCTCCTTGAAGTTGCCATTCCTAACATACCCACTAATCATAGAGTTCCATGAAATTGTATTTCTAAAAACCATTTTATCGAACAGTTTTCTTGACTGATCAATTTCCCCACTTTTAGCAAGCCCCATAACCATTGAATTCCAAGCAACCAAATCAAACTCCATATCTTCATGATCAAACACAAGTCTTGCTTCACTCAAAAACCCACAATTAGCATACATGTAAATGATAGTGTTTCGTATGAACTGATCAAATTGAAGTCCAAGTTTTATAACTCTGCTATGAAGCTGAGCTCCAAAACGGGCCATACCCATCTGAGCATATGCCTTGAAAACTGAAGGATAAGTCAACCTTTGTGGTTCCACAGATGAAGTAACCAACATGTCTATAAAAAGTGATATTGCTACTTGTGGAGTTGAACTTTGAGAGAAGCCTCTAATGATAGTATTCCAAATAAAGAGATTCGGGTTTTGGATTTGTGTAAAGACCAAGTAAGCGTAGTTGATGTCACCGGCCGGAGAAGCTGAGAAGGCCAAGACACGGCTTGCGGCAATGGGGTCTTTGACTAGGCCAGTTTTGATGAGTTGGGCATGGATTTTATGTAGGTCTTTCATGGTGGTGCACTGTTTGTCTAGCATGGAAAGGTATGGCTGCTCTGAAATGAATTTGGAAATGGAAGTGGAGGTTGGTGGTGATGGCATTTGTGACCAACAACAAAAAGCTCTCATTTTTTTGGTTTTTCTTTTCTTTTCAATTAATGGCTCTTGTTTTCTCTCTGTGTTATCCAACTGTGATTTGTGAAGGAGAAGCAATGGAAATTTATCTAGTGTGATTGTGCAATATTTGCCTAAACAACCATAACAATTAGTCAATTACAATGCTGACTCTCACTACTAGTTAATTCAACTTCTTGTAAATTGATATTAATAACCACACAATGCGGCTCAATGAGTGCATCCATTCATCCCGAAAATGTATATATTTGAGTCGTTGCAATTACAAATGGTATATATAATATATATATATATATTGACATTAGTACAATTAATATTGTTGTCAAATGCTTATTGAGGAAGCAGAGATGATCTTTTAAATTCTAAAATCTTCTTCTTCTAGTTTGAAATAAACCCTTTTAATTTACATATTAGAAAATCATTAAAAGATCGGCTATCAATTATCATGGTCAGGGATGATGGGGTATATATATAATTGTATATAAAAAAAGAGGTTGAAATGATGATGCTCAATGTTTAAAGAAGAGTTTCCAAACCTAATATATATATATATATATATATACGGAAATTTTTCTATGAGGATGCTTTGATAGAATTATATAAGGACATTGGATGTGAGCCACTCGTTTTACATACTTTGACTTGGTATGTTTATACTTGTCAAATCACTTTTATAAATGAATGGTTCACATTCAATATTCTGATAAAGTTATATAAGGATGCCCTAATAGGAACGAGACCGTGTATATATATATATATATATATGGATAAGCTTGAACCTAAAAGGCTATTATATCAACAACAAAGAAGCTACCCTATACAATTCAAATGTATTGTTAATGTTTTGTTTGGTGAGAAAGAAAAAAAATAAATAAAAAAATAAAAAAGAAGAAGAAGAAGAAGAAGAAGAAGAGTAGATTGATGGAAAAGGATAAGATGAAGCATAACAATCCCTTCAATCCTAAGGAAAATAAAATAAAATAAAAATGACAATATTTTTGCTTTTGTCTCTCAGTTGTTCTACTTTTCCAATTTGGTCCTCCATGCAAAAGAGTTGAAGTTGAAGATGCCTGCAGCTGTCACTCTTGATCAGATTCCTCGTGTATTGTAAGTTTCCAGAAGGAGGGTCCAGTTTCTACTTTCTGCTTTGTGAATTGTGATCAAGAGCTCATTTCATTTTCACTTGCTTTCTCATTTTCAGCCTACAACATAATACCAACATTTGAGGATCATGTTTACACATTATTTACTAGTTCTATTTCAATTCAAAATAATCAAATTGGTACTGTTACAAGTCAGCAAGCAGTTTGTTCCAAAACTCAAAAGTGATTTGGGGATTATATATTTATATATATATATATATATCCAAGATTTGATTATATGAAAAGTGGAAATTTGTTATAGATATGAGGCCAATTATTAATTAACAGATAACAATAATTATTGCCTTCTGGGAATTTATTACCCTTTGGAGTCTTTATCAAACACATTCCCACTTAAAATAATCGAAGAGTGGCTACAATCAATCAACAACTGGCTTTATTTGCAGCTAATTAAATATAAAATAAAATTATATAGGACTCTAGGAATTTATTATTTTAGTAGGGTATCCAATTGGTCAAAAGTGCAGCCACAGGATTGAATTTTAGGACTCCCCACTTTATAAAGCCTAAATTTCTTCACTAATTATTATTATTATTTTAGTTTAATAGCATATGTTTTTTTTTTAAAAAAATTTAATAATGGTAGTTTAAAGATTTAACCATTTGAATGTTTACATGAATCTTTGCTATTAGAGGCAAATCTTAGATTAAATAAAATGATTCTGATAATACATATTGATTTGTATTTGGCCACTTGCCAATATGGTGTAGCTCTCCACATGGAAACCTCTCCACCAAGGTTCAAGTGGCCATGCATGCATATATATATATATACCAATTTTTTCACCATAAGTGTGTGTATTGTTCCACTTGTATGTGGATGGCCTCTCCCCTTTTGTGGAAGCTGCTCGTCCAGACTACGTTCGTAGAGTTTCATCTCGTCGTTTTCGACAGTTATTGTATTTTAAAAAATAAAAATAAAAATAAAAAAAGTACATATTGACTTATCGGAGAGAATTAGATTCTAAAACCAACCATAATTTGTGAGGAAGTGAGAACTAATACCAACCTGCTTTTTGTGTAGTCTATAGAGTACAGAGTAGGAACAAATGAGGACAATAGCTGGGATGCTCTTAGATCTCATCTCCACCACCTTGAAGTGACAATTTTGACAAGGAGAGTCACACAAATTAAAAATAAATAAAAAATATACTGACTGTTTAGTTGTTGTAGAGTCACATGAACAAACAACCACTCAAATAATAGCAATAAAAACAATTCCACAAAGACAGGGATACTTGATTGTTACTTTTGTTTTAGAGTTCTCACCACCACCACCACCACCACCACCACCGTAACCCACATTACTATTTATTTTCTTCTCATTTCTATTTCATTCCCGATAAGTGTTTTACCTTATTCACCCGTATCTTTAAAAACCGATTTATAAGGAGAGAGAGAATGTTTAATCTGTATAATTGATTTCACGATCTGAACAACCGTATAAACAATTAAAGTTCGTTCAAATATAAAGTGCGGACGTCATTACCTGCTTTTCTTCTCTGACATTTAATATCCCTATAAGAAAGAAGTAAAAAGGAGAAGAATAAATTTTTTTATAAAAAAGAGAAAAAGCAAAATGCATAGATGGAGTGCCATCATTACAATCATCACTTAGCAGTCCACATACCAAAATTAAATTACAAAACAATTCTCTCTTTTTCAATCTTTTTTTTCCCACCGTCGCTCTTGCTTGCACCTCCCTTCCACTTCATGTTTCCTCTCCAAACATCTTCTTCTCTCTCTCTCTCTTGAAAATCAATCAGTGCACTTATCTTTCAAAAATATATTTGAATAGATGATAATGGGTCATACCCAAATCTTCTTCTTTCCACAAAATCCTTGACATTTCACCATTTTGTTACTTTATCTCTCACCTTCTCTTTCTCTCTTCCAGATTGAAGAAAAGCAGAAGAACAACACTGATTGAAGAATTTGTATTCAAGAACAAGTTGTGACTGCAAAGCTTCATTTGATGGTCTGCTCAAATGGGTACTATTGAGGACGCAATTTCGATTCAAATATTACTCCTACTATTCTCTCTCTTCCTCTGTTCAGGTTTAATGCTCTGTCCTCTACTCTCAGTTTTGTATTTTATATTTTCTGGGATTGTTAGCTAGTCTTTGAAACATGAATATGAATCCAAATTTGGTATGAATTTTGACATTTGGAATATGAATATAGTATTTCTCTGTTTCTGATTCAAAGTTTAATGCTTTTTCCATGTGGGTATACTTCTCTAATTAGTTTGTCAAATTGAATTATCTTCAAATTAGCAAATTGAACTACCAAGTTTTTCAAATTTTCAATGATGGTTTCTTATTCAATTTTAACTTTTTTGTTTGTTCTTTTTTCCCTCCATTATTACATATGACCCATACATGAAACTTTGTTGTCTTGTTCCTAAACAAGTTATGCCTCTAATGAAATCAAATTTCAATCAAGATAGTTTGAATTTGAATCTATATTTTATTTTATGTTTCAGGTTCAAGGGTTACAAAAATAGTAGTGAATGAAAAAGAAGGACAACAAGTACTATTAACTTCTTCTATATCCAATACTAAAAGGGACATCACCACACCAATAACAACGGTTCCAACAATAATTTCCACCACCCCAACTCCATTAACACCAATCATAAACCCTACTTCAAACCCGGATTCGATGTCTCCGGCAACGTTGACCCCGAATATAACTCCGGGCAGCACGAGCACGTATCCGGTAGTAGTAGGAGGTGGGGGTGGTGATAGCTGGTGTGTTGCTAGCCAAAGTGCATCAAAGACAGCATTACAAGTTGCATTGGACTATGCATGTGGGTATGGTGGTGCTGATTGCTCAGCAATTCAAAGTGGAGGAAGTTGTTACAATCCAAATAGTCTTCGTGATCATGCTTCTTATGCATTCAATGTTTATTATCAGAAGAATCCAATTCCCAGTAGCTGCAATTTTGGAGGAACTGCTGTTACTACTAGCACTGACCCCAGTAAGTCCTTTCACTTTCTCGTTTTCTCTATGTGTTTGTGCCTTTGTGGGGTAGATATTCGGATCAATAGGTATCGATGTCAGATTTATGGTTGATTGTTTTATTAAGTTTTACCATGATTTTCAGGTACAGGATCATGTCAGTATCCATCGACAAGGTGAACTTTCGTAGCCCATATTTGCTTATTTTTGTTATAAAAGCATGCACTTGAGAAACAAATTCTTACAGATAATGGGAATTAATTACAGCACCAGTTCATCAGTCTTAAACACAACAAATTCAAATGGAGCAACAGTTTATGGTGCTGTTCCTTCAACCCCCACAACCTCTGCAGCTGCTCCCAATTTTGATAATGGTAGATCACTTTTCTTTTCTGTAACATTTTCTCTGATGTTGCTGCTCTAAGCTTTATATATTTCAAATTTTTTTTTTTCTGATCATGGAATTGCCTTCAAGGGTTTTTGTACTTGTCTTACAAGGAAAAGGTAAAAAGAAAGAAAGAAAGGAAAAAAAAAAAAAAGAAAGTGGGGATCGACATTGAGATTGAGAGGCATAGATTTGGATATGTAAATGAGTTAGAGATTGAGAGACATATCACATATGTGTATCATAGGCAAAGACAGAGCAAGAGTCTGAGTTTTGTACTGCTAGATACTAGATACTAGATAGATAGTATCTTTCTTCTTTGTAGTTAAGACATTATTGCTACTTGTTAAATAGAACAAGTGTGTTTGGCTTTTGGACTGTTTTGTTGATGATATAAAATTATAAATATAAGTAAGAATGTTGAATCCTCCACCAACTACACTTTTGTGATCAATTGAGTTTATATATATTTAGCAGTTGCTTGTGGTGGCGACTCAAGCTTGAACATAGTCAGGTTGAATGAACCTTTTTACCATCAAGTCGTATTGGTTTTGATTACTCGAGTCGATGAAGTTATTTATTGAATTTATTAAATAAATGTGAGGATGATATGATATAACTATATCATTTCAAAAAGAAAACAAAGATATAGGCCCATCTGGAAACAATTGTAAAAGGTAGCCCATTATTCTCTGAAACGTCTCTCTTGCCTGCAACGGTGAAGTGGCATAAAATTGCTATTTGCCTTTTTGCTACGTTGGCTTCTTGTCTTCCATGCATGTCTGCTACATCTTTACTGGGTAGGGGTGTACAGGCACAGCGGATCGAATCCAATCCAACAGATTTTATAAGATTCCATATTTGATTCGATCCGATGAAAGCTTTCGTTATTGAAAAGAATTATTGTACTATAAACGAAAATTTAATTATTTGTAATCACATTTTTGTTGAAATTACCTTTATACCCCTATAAATCCTAAACCACCCTTCTCTCACCACCGGCAGCCGACCTGGATCACACCCAGAGATGGAACTCTATGGAGGCGGGGGCACATGGACCCCTAGCACAAAAAAATAATAATATAATTATAAGTATAAAAAATTATATTTTACATATTAGTGCTATTAATTTTAAGTTTTTATAATTTATCCCCCAAATCCAGACTTCAAGTTCCGTCCTGGTTGCACCTTCGCTTAGGCAACACCAATACCGCCTTGGGAGGCACCTTCGCCCCTGTCCGCAGCACAATTCTTAATCTAAATCACACCTTACAACTTGACCTATAGCTAATTATAATAAAAAGGAATTAACTTAAGATTGGATCTAACCTATTTTTGTAAGGGTTGATCAATTATTCAAAATTTCAAATACAAGACATCATAGAAACAAAACAATACCATATAATTGTTTATAGGTAACATGTTGCACATCAGCACATGCCAATTAGAGGCCCTGGAGCTGGAGGGCCCCCCCTCCATTAAAGTTTACAAATTTCAACCACTCATCGTGCATGCATTATCTATCATATTCATATCCATATTTGCTTCTTTTTGGGCCATATTATTTGTTTCATTCATTATAGCCACTACTCTTTCCGGCCATCTAATCCTTCATGGAAGAGCACCGCCACCTCCTCCAACCCCTCCTATCCACAACAACCACCACCTCCACCGCCGCAACCACCACTAATGAAGATGAGGATATCAGGTTTCTATCCTCAGATAAAGCTATAAGTTTCCGGCTTCTCTCCATTATTTTTATTGGATTAATCTCCATTTATGCAAATTACGAACAATCCAAAGGTTTCGATATAATCATCACCAACGACATCAAAGACTCTCCGGCCGGAAACCGCTTCGAGCTCTTCTACGTATCAAACGACAAGGCCACAAGAATCCTCCAAAACACAAGCTCCTTCGTCGAAAACGTTCTCTACCCAGACACCACCACCTCCACCAACCACCCCAAGAAGCAAGTCCGCCGCGTCACTCTACTGCTTTCGACCAAGAATAACCTGACACGAATATTCCCCACCGTCGACACACCCAAAAGTGACGAGTTTGTCATCAACATAAGCCCGTCCATAATAATGGGACACTATTCAAACGACAATCACGCAATGGTCTCGGCCATCCAACGTGGCATGGCTCGAGTGTGGCTCTGGGACGGCGAGTCCAGGGCTCCGCCGTGGCTGGTGGACGGCTTGGTCGAGTACATGAGCGGGTTGGCCGGATTTGGTGGCAGCAGTAGCTGGGACGACAAGGACCCGAGAATCGTGGCACAGCATTTGGACCAGTGTGAGGAGAATAACAAGGGTTTCATCCGACGGCTTAATCAAGCAATGAGAAAACGGTGGGACGATCGGACGGTGGTGGAAGCTAGAAATTTGTGCGATTATTACAAGAAATTGTACAATTCTACAGCATTATAGGTAGACTTGTAGTGAAAATAATTGTAATTAGGTAGGGACATGTTATTCGGTTTTGATGAGCTGGCATTATGGACTAGCACATGGATTATGGATACCACATGAATGTATGATGAATTGGTATGGGGTCTACTCTCAACTCCAACTCCTGTGGTTGAGGAATCTTGAAGATGATGATTGATCCACATTATCATTAATTAAATGGTAAATGGGTGGCAAATGGATAAGGATGTGGTTATATATGTATATATATATATATATATATATATATATATGGAAATGGTGCGAAATGTCACCATTTCAAACTCATTTGGTGATATTGTCAGTGGTTTAATAAGTTAAGTTTAAAAGGCACATATTATGGTGAACTACCAAAATTGCCCTTAGATAATCAGTTATGTTATTCTCTTTGTACTTTTATTTCTCCACACTTCCAAAAAAAACGACTCTCTCTCTCTCTCTGATTTTTTCTTTCTCTCTCTCTCTCTCTCTCTCTCTCTATCTACAAATAAAAGTTAAAGATTTGTGGTTTCCTCGAGTTTCATCTTCAACTTATAAAATAAGGTAATATTTCTTGAACTTTCTTCTTATAATTTTCACATTTTGTAAACCAGCCATTGTGAGAATTTTTAGATCTCCGAGCCTTTTCATGTGTTACCCGAGCCTTTTCATCTGTTCACTATCCAAGATTTTCATGTTTCATGTGTTCACTATCCGAGCTTTTTCATGTGTTTCCCGAGCCTTTTCATGTGATTCCCGTGCCTTTTCATGTGTTTCCCGTGACTTTTCATGTGATTCCCGTGCCTTTTCATGTGTTTCCCGTGCCTTTTCATGTGATTCCCATGCCTTTTCATGTGTTTCCCGTGCCTTTTCACGTGTTTCCCGTGTCTTTTCACGTGTTCACTATCCGAGCCTTTCATGTGATTCCCGTGCCTTTTCATGTGTTTTCCGTGCCTTTTCACGTGTTTTCCGTGCCTTTTCACGTGTTTCCCGTGCCTTTCATGTGATTCCGTGCCTTTTCACGCGTTTCCGTGCCTTTTCATACGTTTCCGTGCCTTTTCACGTGTCACCACCGTGCCTGTGATTCCCGTGCCTTTTCATGTGTTTCCCGTGCCTTTTCACGTGTTTCCCGTGCCTTTTCACGTGTTTCCCGTGCCTTTTCATGTGTTCACTATCCGAGCCTTTCATGTGATTCCCGTGCCTTTTCATGTGTTTCCCGCCTGTTTTCCCGTGCCTTTTCACGTGTTTCCCGTGCCTTTCACGTGTTTCCCGTGCCTTTTCATGTGTTCACTATCCGAGCCTTTCATGTGTTTCCCGTGCCTTTTCACGTGTTTCCCGTGCCTTTTCATGTGTTCACTATCCGAGCCTTTTCATGTGATTCCCGTGCCTTTTCATGTGTTTCCCGTGCCTTTTCATGTGATTCCCGTGCCTTTTCATGTGTTTCCCGTGCCTTTTCACGTGTTCACTATCCGAGCCTTTCATGTGTTTCCCGTGCCTTTTCATGTGTTTCCCGTGCCTTTTCATGTGTTTCCCGTGCCTTTTCATGTGATTCCCGTGCCTTTTCACATGTTTCCCGTGCCTTTTCATGTGTTCACTAACATGTGTTTCCCGTGCCTTTTCATGTGATTCCCGTGCCTTTTCATGTGATTCCCGTGCCTTTTCATGTTTCCCGTGCCTTTTCATGTGATTCCCGTGCCTTTTCATGTGTTTCCCGTGCCTTTTCATGTGTTTCCCGTGCCTTTTCATGTGATTCCCGTGCCTTTTCATTCACTATTCGAGCCTTTTGAAGAAATTTTTGAGCATTTTCATGTGATTTAATCGAGCCTTTTAAAGAATTCTATGAGCCTTTTCATGTCTTCTCTGAGACTTTTAAATATCTTTAACATAGCCTTTGTAAATGTAATATTTGAAAAAAGTTTGTAGTCCTGAATTTTCATTAATGCTTTGTGATGATTAATTTGACAGCATCATGAATCGGGTTAGAATAGTAATATCTTACAACGGTCGATGGGAGCAGTTACCCGACGGAAGTCAAAGGTTTGTTGGATCGGATAACCAGGGAATGTATGTGTCAAAGGATATGACTTACGAAGAATTGGTGGCGATCGTGCATACCATTGTGAATTATGATGTAAACAAATTCAATATTGATCTGTCATCAATATCAATTGTTCCTGGCAGTACATGTCGCACATTTATAAGAAATGACAACGATGTGCAGTTTATGCTAGGGGAAGATCGAGTTATCCCTCAAGTATGTGTCAGTGTAACTGAGAGGACAGCTGGAAATGTGATCGGGAATGATATTCCTCCTCTTGAAAATACCCAACAATTAGGATCCTTTAGCGGTAGCAACCAAGTGTTCACCCAAAGAAGTGCCACTGAAGGTGGGGGAAACATGTGTGGTGTCCCACCGGTAGCGGTCGACCATGAAGATTTAGTTGAACCTCAATTTGGCGATGTGTTTGGTTGTCGAAATGAGCAGTACAATGAGCAAAACAATTACCCGAACCCTGAGGTGGATAATGAGGCAAATAATGAACAGGTTAATGATCGGGTTGATGATCTACAAAATGTGGATGAAGACCCTGCACAAATTGAAACACGAGGTAGACATGTACAAGGAGTTAGTTGCACTCCACTTGATATGCCTGGGCCTTCCGAGGTCCGGTATAATGTAACAGCATCTGCAACGTGGGTTATTCCCGGAGCAGATTCATACTCGTTTGGTATTGATACAACTAGCACCTTGGCAACGCCAGAACCTAGAACCATGATTTATAAAGGTCAATTTTTTCCGAGTAAAAAGGATTTGAAGAGGCTAGTTGGCCATTTTGCAATGCATCATAACTTTGAATGGAAGGTGAAAAGGTCCAATAAGACAACTTTACATCTGGTTTGCATCATTGACGACTGTACATGGAAATTAAGAGCGGTGAGGAGAGATGAAGGGACATACTTTCAAGTGAGAAGTTTTGTCAACGAACACAGTTGTCCCTTGGAGGAGATTCACCGTCGCCACCGACAAGCTAGTGCAGTCATAATCGGAGAAGTCGTTGCACCTAGACTTCAACAACATGATGGTCGTCTCATGCGTCCCAAGGACGTCATCGCCGATATGAAAACAATGTATGGCATACAAATCATGTACAGTAAGGCACACGATGCCCTTCAATATGCATTATCATTGACCTATGGAACGCATGAAGAAGCTTTCCAACTCTTGCCATCTTTTGCATACGTTCTGGAACAGCAAAATCCTGGCACAATCACCGACTTACAATGCACTGACGATGATAAATTCCTCTACTTTTTCATGTCGTTAGGGTCCTCAATTAGAGGTTTTCGGAGGTGTATACGTCCTGTGATTGCAGTTGATGGTACCCATTTGAAGGGAAGATTCGGCGGTACAATGTTTGTGGCAACTGCACAAGATGGAAACGAACAGGTGTATCCAATTGCTTTTGGGTATGGTGACTCAGAAAATAATCTTTCATGGGAGTGGTTTTTGGAATGCTTGAGGGGTGCCCTTGGTAATATAGATGATCTGGTTTTCATTTCCGATCGTCATCCAAGCATTGAAGCAGGGATATCTAAAGTGTTCCCTTATGCAACCCATACCATATGTTGCTGGCATTTTGGGGAAAATATGAAGAAGCGATTCCATAGAAAGGATGTTGCTGACATAATGAATGATGCAGCTAGGTCGTACAATGAATTAAAGTATAATCGTCACATAGAGGAGTTATGTAAGCTGCACAAGGCTACATTCGATTATGCTATTGCTGCCGGTCCTCACAAATGGTCCCGCGTACACTGTCCCCAAAGAAGGTACAGGGTGATGACCACAAATGTTGCAGAGTGCATAAACTCATGCCTAAAATTCGCACGGCAACTGCCATTGATGACGCTGGCAGAGTTCATTAGGAATATGCTACAAAAGTGGTTTCACGATCGTCATGCAGCTGCACGGTCCATGCGTCATCGATTGACCGACGCAGCACATCTTGTGATCCTGAAACGGGTCGAGAAGTGCGGTTTTATGACCGTAAATCCAGTTGACTGGAACATATTCTCCGTCAGACACAAGGGAAAACAGTGGACGGTTGACTTAGCCCGTAAGACTTGCACATGCAACAAATTCCAAATGGACTTTTTTCCATGTTCACATGCACTCGCAGCGGCAAGGTACTTGACAAGTTATAGTTAACACATTATATTACCCAAACGTGAATCTCACTATTTTCATTGTTGCAGGGAGCGAAACTTGGATTTCACATCACTGTGTGCAGACTACTACAAAAGGGAGACACTTATTGATGCATACTCGGTCCCCTATTATGCCTGTTGGCCATCCTTCTTCATGGGTTGTGCCATCTGACATCGCAGCGCGGGTGGTTTTAAATCCAAAGACAAAGAGACAATCAGGTCGGCCGATGGAGGGTCGACATGCCTCGTCTTCAGAGAGGACAACCACACAATCGTGTAGAAGATGTGGGCAACCTGGACATAATAGCAGGAGGTGTTCTAACCCGCCTATGGTTAATGAAGGTCCCAGTAGAATTGTCCCCGAGGAATATCGTCGCAAGTGCAGCATCTGTCATTCAATTGGACACAACAAACAAACGTGCCCTTATAAGGAAGGCAATCAAACATAACAAGGCAGTACAAGATGAAGACGAATTGCCACCAGAAGCACCTTGAGGAACATGTCTCCAAGTTGATGTCTTCAAACATCGTTCAGACTTTGGGAACCATGCTCGATACAGTTATGTTGTTTAAATCGGTAAAGGTTTAGTTGTTCATTTTCATTGTATTATTTAATTCGTGATGCAACGCACTAAATTGTTCACGCGCGGGTTGGAAAGTGAAAAAAATTAATTAATTAATGAAAATAATATATGAATCTGTTATGTACATCAATTACAACTCAGGGAACAACCCATATATAAATCATTTATACAACAGTGTTGTGGAGCGAGTTACAATAAACCTCCACAGCCATCTTCTCCCGGATGGTGCCCATATCCTCTTCTTTCCAATCGAACTTCTTCTTGTTTGCCAACAAGTACTCTGCCAATCTCAAAGTATGGTCACCACAGTTATCGCTGCAAATCACCATATGAACAACCATTAGAATGGAATTTAATTAAAACCAAGTGAGGTATAATAAAATGTTGAAACAGTCATACCCCTGATGCTGTTGGGGCACCCCACGGGATCCGTCCATGATGCTCATCCGGAAGGCCTTCTTCGATAAACTGTATGTCACATCATCCTTCGTTCGGTTTGAGTGAAACTCGACCTGATGCAACATCGAGGGTATAAACCAACGTAAGCACGCAACCTGCTTATTCCTGTACTCCCATAGGACCTCCTGTCTGAACGGGTCTAACAGGTAGATCTTCCCTTGGGTGAGGTCGACGCTGGCCAGTACCCAATGGTTGCGTCCAAGGTTGCAAGGTATCATAACCTGTTAGTGTTTCAACATAGTGTTATGTGCCTGAAATCTAAACATAGTATTAAACACATTGAAACCTTGTAATTTAAACACTCACCCAATCAACCGCGTGCCATGGCCGGTTTCCTGACGGGAGTAATCCTCGGACCGTCTTCAGGTCATCATCGTGCCACTTGTGTTTCAGCATAGACCATTCCTTAGGGGGTGCGGCCACCCCACTGCCGAACATCCGCTCCCACTGAATATCTAACCATGACTGTATATAGAAAATTAACCACAATGTTAGGTAATAGATCTAGTAAACACATCAATTAAAAAATGAAAATCGTACTGTACAAGAACTTACATAGAACTGGGAATCCAATACGTTAACCCTCTGAGCGTAGACAGTGGGGTATGCTCGTTGACGCTTCCGTAAAATCAACAAGTACGCATCGATGTGCTGACAATGTAAACATTTTATATTGTTAGGATTCTACCATTACTGATAAAAACTTATACAAAAAGTTAAAGTAAGGAACGTACCGTATCCTCCAACTCCATGAAGTTGGTTTGGAACCGTTGGAACCAAGTGACACCAACTGGTATATGTATATCCACATCACGTCTGTATAATTGCTGAAGAAGTTAGATGACCAAGTAATATTAATTAAAAGATTGTGTAATGAACGATTATACGTACAATTCCCCCGTGGTGTTCCTCTTGTAGGCTTGGTACGCAGTAACGTGGTCAGGATCTAACAAATCATAGGGCTTGAATGCATGCACTGATGACGCTGGCCTGGTCCTTGGCTTCTTCGGCCTACATGGGTCAGTGTATGGGTCATCAGCTGCCAACCTGGCCTGCGAACCCGCAGCTGACGCTGAATCTGGGGCGGACTACAGGCTCCAGAACTAGACTCCACCGGAGGTGTGTGCAGTGAGGAGGATCTATGCCTCTGTGGACTACTATGAAGAGGGCTGCGCTGTGAGGACGACCTGTGCCGCCGTGTATCTCTATGAGGAGGGCTGTGATGTGAGGAGGATATCTCCCGTCGTGTATCTCTCCGAGAAGGGCTACGCTCTGAAGAGGATCTATCCCTCCGTGTATCGCTCTCTCTCCCTGTATCGCGCTGATGAGTGGGGGAGTTGCGCCTGGATCGCTTCAACGGTCGCACTGCGCTGGGATCTACTGGAGGTGGTGTACGCTGTGATGATGAACCATGTGCTAGGTCATGTGGAAGAACATGTGGCACAGATCCACCAGGTAGCTCCCGTACTAGTAGTCCTGTCTCTGTACCAGCACTGTCGTCGGGTATAACTGGAGGAGGCACCTGCTCTAATACTGATATCTCTGTACCACCGGGAACCTCTGTTCGTTCTGTCATAACATGCCCCGGGTGATCAGATACTGTGTCTGCAGTATGTGCCTCCGTAGTAGGTGTCTGCTCATGTGTGATCTGTGGGTCTATCCCATGCTGATGTGTACCTGTCCTGCCTGTGGGACTAAAGTCTCTGTGATGGTCATTGGATGGTGGACCATCCATACGGGACTGCGATGTCTGACCTTGACCCTGACCCTGACCCTGAAGCGCCCGGATCATATCCAACAACTCCTGATGCTGCTGATCTCGCTTCTCATCACTCTTTCGGATAGCCTCCATCATATCAACCCGTAGAGATTGGACAGCATCCATCACTTCAGCGAATTTACCATCCCAGCCCTGAAACGATTTCAAGTTTTGTCAGCACTTAAACTGTTCACTCAATTGAAATTAAATAATGTGGTTCTAATATCTTTTACATACATGTGGATGCCCGCCAACGCCTCCTCGGGAATCACCTCCAGGTCGAGACTGTCTGAGGCATAGTGAATCGTACCCGTCTATGCCTTTCAGGACTCTCATCGCGACCCTCCAAAACTGAATCACCCCTAGGTCGAGGCTGTCTGGGCAAAGTGAAACGTACCGGCTGATGCCTCACGGGACTCCGACTCCCACCCTCCTGGTCTGAACCCTCTGTATCATTGGCTCCGGAATATGCACCATCCATATCACTGGGTCCGGAATAAGGACCCTCCCTGTCACTGGGTCCTGAATACGCACCCTCTATATCACTAGGTCTGGAATACGCACCCTCCATATCAATGGGTCCAGCACTCCTACATCGTTCGTGCTCAGGGACGTGACTAGGTATATCAGAAACATCGGTATCATACAGACTGCCTCCCAGGTATATGCCTTCGTAGTAAGGTTGAGCCATCTCAACACTCGTTGGCACCAATTCACGCCGCGCAAACATCTGAAATCGGAGTTAGATCATTGTAATTGTATACATACTAAAAACTATGAAAATTAACAACAACAATACTTACCCTTTCAGTGAAAATGCCATCCAGTTTTCTCCCCCACGGTCGCTGACTCAACTCCCATTTCAGAATACGTGGGGGTGGTAGCTCGGAGATTGCCCTACGGATCCCACATTTTTTATTCCCAAGCTCGGGGATAACCTCAAAAGCAAATATCTGTATAATATATAAGTACGATATAAAATAAAATAAAAAACTATAATTAAAATACAGATTCAAATTTTAAATTCTCACCAATAGTGCGTGTGGTAGTCCATATACGTTGTACGTCTCAGTCGTGTGTACGTCAGCACCCCTTTCTTGCTGTCGTTGTTCAAACCGCTCCCGTCGACCATCCAACGCATGCTTGAAACAATAAATTGACCGCCTATACACGTGTGCGCCCCACGGGAACGCATCAAAAGCGCGTCCAAGTCCTCCACTAGCCTCCACTGCCATACTGGAACTTTATCTCGCTCGTCTACCCCCATTAGTATCCAGTTGAGCATAAACAATAAGCATAGCTTTACCGCATCGTACTGCTCCACAAAAATACCAATCCGCAGCACTGCTCTCAACTCTTCAAACTCGATGTCTCTACCCTGGAAGTACCGCTCGTGTATGCCATTCTCTACCATATCATACCTTGCCGTGTCGGGAATGACTCCGAACTTCAACCCAGTGATTAGACAAAACTCAACCTTCGAGAACCGGACCGAATGCTTACCTAACAAAAATCTCATCTCATCTTCCGGCCCATCGTGATGCAACTCGCGCAAAAGCAGCCGATGGACAATCCCAGCCGAAAAATGAATCTCACGATGCATCATTAGAAAATGACCAAAACACGACTCAGTATACCGACGTCGGTCTTCGATCCTCAGATGTTCAGGTACACTATTAAGTGCGTTGTCGATATCAACCAGGTCATGGAAATGGTCATGCCGTATAATTTTTCCCTTGAACCATTCTCTTACTGGGGTTTTAAGCGACTCCTTTAGCTGATTCCTCATCTGCATTCACAGAAAAAAAACATATGAGTTCATGAAAAGGCTCGAACAAAAAGGCTCGGGAAGTGTATGAAAATGCTCGGGTAATGTATCAAAAGGCTCGAACACTTCAGTAAAAGGCTCGGGTAGTTTGTGAAAAGGCACGAACACTTCAGTAAAAGGCTCGGGTAGTGTATTAAAAGGCTCGGGTAGTTTGTGAAAAGGCACGAACACTTCAGTAAAAGGCTCGGGTAGTGTATCAAAAGGCTCGGGTAGTTTGTGAAAAGGCACGAACACTTCAGTAAAAGGCTCGGGTAGTGTATCAAAAGGCTCGGGTAGTTTGTGAAAAGGCACGAATACTTCATTAAAAGGCTCGGGTAACGTTTGAAAAGGCTCGAACAAAAAGGCTCGAATAACAGTTCAAAAAGACTCGATTAAGTTCAAAAAGGCTCGAAATAAAAGGTTGAAAAAGGCACGATAACAGTCCAAAAAGGCACGATAACAGTACAAAAAGGCACGATAACAGTACAAAAGGCTCGATAACAGTTACAAAAGGCATGATAACATTACAAAAAGGCTCGAAATCACTTCAAAAAGGCTCGATAACAGTTCAAAAAGGCACGATAATAGTCCAAAAAGGCACGATAACAGTCCAAAAAGGCACGATAACAGTACAAAAAGGCACGATAATAGTACAAAAAGGCACGATAACATTACAAAAAGGCTCGATAACAGTTACAAAAGGCACGATAACAGTACAAAAAGGCTCGAAATCACTTCAAAAAGGCTCGATAACAGTTAAAAAATGCACGGTAACAGTACAAAAAGGCTCGAAATCACTTCTAAAGGCTCGATAACAGTTAAAAAAGGCACGGTAACAGTACAAAAAGGCTCGAAATCACTTCAAAAAGGCTCGATAAAGATTCAAAAACACTTACTAACCTAGATCTTCATCGTCTTCAAAAGAAATTTTTTTCTTAAACTAAAACACTAACCTAATCTCATCAAACAAACATAATGAACAACAAATCAAATCAAACCTAATCTACATCAAATACACAAAACTTATCTAGAACAAAAATGCGTGAGAAACAAAAACGTACCGGTCTCGTTTTTCTTCGCCCTTCAGTTCTATTCGACATCGGTACTGTAGCGCCGTCGCCGGTGGTTCTTCGTCAGGTTTTGGTCCTCTGTAGCAATGTTGCGCCGTCGGGGTTTCTCTCTCTGGTTTTTTCTTTCAACGTTTCAAAACCAGACAAACCGACAAAAAGGGTAATTTTGTCTGGTCACATAAAATGGTGCCTTTTAAACTTAGATTAGTAACTTGGTGCCTGTTCCCCAAAAAGCGCCCCAAATGGTGACATTTAAATTTCGACCTCTATATATAATTTGTCATTTACATTAATTTTTAAGGCTTCATGCAAATTATGCAATGCACCGCACCGTATATTATTTACCTTCTCCAATTTTTTTTTTAATTTAAATTTTATATATATATATATATATCGATAAATCGGCTCGAATCTCAAACATTGTTAGGTTGAATAAATGCTCTTTTATTTCCAAATCACATTGAAAATATTGACAAGAATATGATTTAGACAAATTTAAGGCACAAATATATATAGAGTTCGAAAATTTTATAGCACTCTTTACTCTTTTACTTTTAAGACTATCATCAAATTAGTAACTTAAGTTTTAATAACACATAAAGTGTTATTCAGACAAAATACCTTAAAACACTCACAGAAATATAAATCTCTTGTTTTTTTTCCGAGACTTATTTTAGTATTTTTGAGACTTTTTTATGTTTTCGAAACTTATTTAGGTATTTCATAGACTTATTTTACATTTTCAAGATATATTGGACATTTTTATAATTTATAAGACTTATTAGACAAATAAGAAATTTTCCTTTTTTTTTTTTTTTTTGTTTGGGGGGGGGGGGGGGGGGGGGGTGGGGTTTGAAGCTTATATGACATATAAATTGTTTTGTTTTGCTTTTTAAAGCTTATTGTACCCATATGGAATTACTAAAATTAATGAGATTCATTGAGTTTGTGAAAGAGGTTGAAGAAGATGAGGAAGATATGTTGAAGAAGATAGAGAAAGGAAAAAGAAATAATAAGAATAAGACAAGAGACGTATTTTTGTCACTCACTTACTTTGATGTTATATAAACTCAGAGAGTTTCTCCTTATAATCCAATGTTTTTCTTTTTACACTTCATTTCTAAAGTCACTTTATTCTAAAATTTAAATTTTAAAAAAACTCTAAAGACATTTCATTTTTTCTAAAATTATCCCTTTTATCTTTTGGCGCTCCTATTTTAAAGACTCTCCATTTAAAAAAAATTAAATTTCTAAAGACAAATCCATTTTATTTTAATATTACTCATTTTGAATACCTTTCTTTAGAAAATTTGAAACTAGAAATAGAAAAGAGATGTAAATTAGTCAAATGAAAATAGAACAAAGAATAAAACCGAATAAGAGTGAGGAGATCGAAACATTTTATGAGATCAAATTGTGAAAATAGGAAAACAATATTTGATTTCCTTTTTTCTTTTTTAAAGATTTTAATTTGAGTAAAAAAAATTATATAGAGTAAAAAAATAATTTTAAATATATTTTTATGGAAAAAATAATTATATATATTTTTTCTAGTGATGGTGATTATTGAACTTGGTTGGTGTTTGAGAGAAAAAAAAATTGATTTCAAATTTGGTTGAACAAGAAAACAGGAAAATTTATATATAAATATATATATATATATATATATTTATAAACCGGTGATGATAATGATGAAGGGTTTGATGGTGTGTGAGAAAAAATAATTTTCAAAAAAATAAGAAGATATTTTAGGGTTTGTAAAAAGAAATTAAAAAAAAAAAAAAAAAAACTTGTTTCCTAAAAAAATTATTTAGAGTGTCTTTAGAACTTTTTTGTCTTGTTGGTAATTTTAATTCAGATTAAAATTATCATTAATTAAATATATATATATATAAACGGATAATTAGTAGATTGTTAATAACATTTCTTATAAACTTAACTAATTAACACACTATATGTATGGATAAAACTTTTTTTAGGCCCTTACTTTCCTCTTCTAAAGTACCTTTCAAAAAAGGTTTAGGGTTTAGGTTTTGTAGTTTATATGGTTTCTAACTCCATAGATCCGATGAGTATGGAGGCTTCTTCCTTGTCTCTGTCATGTATTAAGGGTTCTTATGCAGATCTTTTTAAGGCTGTCCCGATTCAGGTGGAAAAAAATTTCGATCCTTCGATTATTTCGAAAAAAGGTGGTTATGTGACTGTTCGGGTGGATCCCTCTGCTTATAAGTCTAGATTAGAGGTTTGTAAGTTTTTTCTCATTGGTCGGGTTGTCCTTTCTAGTGGTGAGAAGCCTTGGAAGTTGGTTGATCTTAAAGCCAAACTGCAGTCTCTTTGGAAGTTTAACTCTGTTTGGAGGTTGATTTCTTTAGGTAAGGGGTACTTTCAGATTATGTTGAATTCAGATGCTGACAAGAATATTGTTTGGAGTTTGGGGTCTATTAATCTCAAACCAGGTGTTTTACGGCTTCAGCCTTGGATTCCAGATTTTAACTCGGCATTACATAAGTCTTCAAATGCTCAGGTTTGGGTCCGTTTTTATGATCTGTCATGGGAATACTGGCATCCGAAGATTATTTTCGATTTAGCTAGAGGGATCGGAGTACCTTTACGGCTGGATAGGGCTACTGTGGATGGTGATTTTGGACATTTTGCACGTGCTCTTGAGAGGGATGATTCTCATAGTTCTTTCATTTCGGTGGAATATGAGAATCTCCCAGCTTTCTATTCTACTTGTTCCTCCATTGGTCATTTTCCCAATGTTTGTCATTGGAACAAGCCCAGCAAAGGGATTCTTGTTAGTTCTAAGCTCGAATCGGCTAGAGAGGGTTCGGATCGTCACGGCAGATCTCATTCTAGAGGGCCACAACAAGTTTATAGACCTATTAATAAGCAAGTTCAGATAATTTCTCAAGATGATGCAGACGGTTTTATTATGCATATAGAGACTGATTCAACTGCGGACCATGTGGTGCACAATTGTGAAAATAATCAGCAAGATACAAAGGGTATGAGTCAA
The DNA here is from genome assembly GCA_035582765.1 of Acer negundo. Taxonomy (NCBI): domain Eukaryota; kingdom Viridiplantae; phylum Streptophyta; class Magnoliopsida; order Sapindales; family Sapindaceae; genus Acer; species Acer negundo. Next base: position 10,801,640 of record CM069237.1, on the reverse strand, counting down.
AATGTAGGGACCTTAAACACAGAGGCTCTTGTTGACAATCCTGATCCAAAAGAGGTAGACAATATGCAACTTTTGGTCTTGGAGGAGCAGAACAGCCACAAGAGAGGCAGTATCATGTTGAGGAAAATATTCCTATTTTTGTTCCGCAATTGTCAGATGAGATTCAAATTCCTCCAGTTGTTACAATAGTTTTGGGAGAAGAATCTAGAGATCACTTTGTCAATGATAGGGATTTTACCAATTCAATATCTGCTCATTTGGAAAGCGGTAATTCTGGGAATCCGGGTAACAACTTCTCAAGGAAAGATGACAAGTATGCAGAAGCTTAGGATCTAGTTAATCCAGACAATAATTGGATTCCCGTGGTGAGAAAATCAAATAGAAGAGTGAAATCAACTTTTAAGTCTTTAGTTAATTTCAAGTCTCAATTGAGTAAGGGAAGTTCTAAGCGCCTCCCTGTTGCTGAGACTAAGATTCACCATGATTTTGTGACTCCATCAACCCATGTAGAATTACATCATGTTGCCAATGCAGAATTACATTATATTGTTATTTCTAATTGGACCGCACTGTTTGAGGCAGAAGGGAATGGTTAATTTTATGCATTTTTAGGTTCTTGTTTCCTTACCTCATGTTAAGGTCTGCGTACCTTTTTATATCAATGTTTTAGGGTATACGCGCCACTTTGCTTTCGCTTTTCTTTTTCTTTTCCTTTGTTTTATTTTTTTATTTTATTTTAATAAAACCCGATTTATTAAAGTGGTGCTACTCCTATAAAATCATTAGCAAAAAACTCAATATATTTGAATTTGAATTAAGGTGACATTTAAATAATATATAATATTTATTAAACATAATATCTTACATTTAAATAATAATAAAAAATTATTAAATGGGCCATTAATTTAAGGGAGTATTGTTGGAGCACATACCCCTTTAATGGTCCCTTACAATAACATACACTCTTAAGTAAGGAAGTCTCTAAGGGAGACTGTTAGAGATGCTCTTATGCCTTCTAAACTACCTAAAAGAGCTTTTTTTAATGTTAAAAACTCTTTTGATATTTTCTTTGGTTGTTTAACAAAACTCAAGAATAGTTTTTTTTTTTTTTTTTTTTTTTTTTTCATTTTTTTTAATCATTATATATATTTAAAAAGTTATTTTATGTCTATCGAGAGAAACCCAAATTTAAACTTCTTCTAGGAAGCTCTTTTGAGCTTTATAAAAATAGATAAATTTGTTTTTACTAACTGTGTTTTTTTTTTTTTTTTTAAATTTACTATCAAGCAACATATAGCTTCTACCGTTAAAAGATCTATCCAAGAAACTCTACCGGTAAAAAGCTACACAATAAACTCTATTTGAAATGTCATTCCAAACACACTTTTAGTTCCACCTGTAAAAGGCAAGTAGTGGACTCCTTATATAACAATAATAAATAATTAGGGATTGGTAAAAATCTACACAATAAACTCTACTTGAAATATCATTCCAAACACACTCTTAGTTCCACCTGCAAGAGGCTAGTAGTGGACTCCTTTTATTACAATAATAAATAATTAGAGATGGCAAAAATTGCTGATCTACCCCAATCAGTAGGAATCCGATCCATTTGGCTCGTATCAAACGTTGTTGACCCAATTTGTAATTGGGCTGGGTATGGGTCAAATCATTATGCCCCGACCCGTCCAATTGAACCGATATTTATATAATATTTTTTTTAATATGAAAAATACAAAAGGAAAAATAAAAGTCTAATCTTTTTATCACTTTGTCTAATTGTATTTTATATTTGAATTTAAGTTTTTATATAATTTAGATGTTATATTTTATTAAATTTAAGTTTATATATGAATTTTTAGTTTACAGGTCGGGTATGAAGGACCTTGTTGTACTCCTTGCCCCAACTGGGTTTTAAGTATGAGCCATGCTGACCATTAGCCTTTTTAATTTCAAACAAACTTACAATTTTCAACTTTTTTTTAATATGTTTTTTCTTTTTTTTTTTCTTTTTTTTTTTTTGGTACTTTTTTAAATTTTAGACCACTAAAAAAAAATGTCAAAATTGTACCTTTTAAATCCTTTAAGACTTCAAATATTTAAAACAAAAAAGTTGTAACTGCAAATGATATATTATCGAGTCAACCTTATCTTGTTGATTTGTGGATTTTTTTTCATTTGAACTATCCATTAAACATGATTTAGATTAATTAGACTGTATGGCTGAAAGAAATGGACAGGACAACCATGTAATGATTAATAATGAAAAATCAGCAACAATATATATTATCTCCAAACATCAACATTCTTATTTTTTAAAAGGGTTAATTGCACCAATGCCCCTAAATTATACGCGAGGTATTAATGTGCCCCTGAACTTTTTTTTTGACAGTAAACCCTTTAACTTTCATTTATTGGCAGAAGCTGACAGAATAGTAACAAAACTTCATTTTTGTCCATTTTTTTTGTCACTTGCTCTTCATGTGGGTTTGTACCAAGGGGCAAATTTGGAATAACATCTTAAGGTTAATTGCACCAATACCCAGTGAATTATACACGAGGTAGCAATGTGCCCCCTGAACTTTTTTTTTTTTTTTTTTTTTTGGTAGTAAACCACTAGAACTTTCATTTATTGGCAGAAGCTGACGGAATAGTAACAAAACTTTATTTTCTTCTATTTTTTGCCACGTGCTCTTCATGTGGGTTTATACCAAGGGGCAAATCTGGAATAACATAAAAAAACTTGCTATAATATATTTCCCATTTTAAAATCCCATTTTCCAAACCATCTTTTTCTTCTTCATATTTTGGTAGTTGCCTTTTTAAAAAAAAAAAAAAAAATTAATTAAATTTGAATCTCCACCTAATAAAAAAAAGTAAAAAAAAAAAAAACCCCATATCCGGTTGCCACCCAAATAAATCACCAACTCAAACTCTAATCACCACTGCCGAAATTGAATTCAATACAAAACCCACAAATTTCTTATACAATCAAACACCTACTTCAGCACACACCGGATCTAACATAAAAAAATCAACAAAAAACCAATCATATAATTCCAAATAATAATAATAATAATAATAATAACAATAATTGAATTAAAAACAAATGGATCTTGACGAATCTTCCATTTATCTGCTACTTTTGTTCTGGATCCATCGGTCAATCGCCTCCCTCCATCGGTGAATTGCTGAGTTTTGGGTCTTCACGGGTCGAATCGTAGAATTTATGGATTGTTGAAGAAACCGGAGGTAGATCCTTGGATTCTTTATTTTCGATTTGGGGTTGGATCTCTCTCTCGATCTTGATCTCATCACACAGGTTGGGATGAGATTTCTAGCAGAGATTTATGGAAGAAGCGGATGAGTTATGGAAGAATGAGATGGGTGGGATGAGATTTCGAACTAGGTTTCTGGCATTAAGATTGATTGTATTATTGAAGGTCTTTTCATTTTGATTAAAACCTATGAGAGAGAGAGAGAGAGAGAGAGAGAGAGAGAGAGAGAGAGAGAGAGAGAGAGGGGTAGAAATGGAGAGAGGGATGATTCGGGTAAGAAAAGAAAGAAGAAGATGAAGTCTGTAGAGATGGAGAGATGGGTTTTCACAAATGGAAAGGAGATGGGATTTATGTATTTCACCAATGGAGAAGAAGATGAAATTTGGTTTGTTTGGATGATTGGATCTGGAAATTATTTTTTGTTTTTTGTTTTTAATATAATAATCTTTATAAAAAAATTTCATAATTTTATTCCAATTTTTCCCTTACACATGCAAGGCACGTGACGAGAAGATGGATGGAAAGTGCATTCTGTCTCCATTCCATATATTATTACCAATTTTCAATAGTTCAAGGGGTTTATTGCCAAAATAAAAAGTTCAAGGGACATTGGTGCAATTAACCATTTTAAAAAGAGTAATGCTACATTGTCTAAATTTGGTGTTCAAATCTGGTGCCCAAATGATATGGCAACACTTTGGGTCATTCATTTAAAACATGCAAATCTAATACAATTTAAATGAATGGCCCACGGTGTTACCATATCATTTTGGGCACCAGATTTGGACACCAAATTTGGACAATATAGCATTACTCTTTTTTAAAAAGTAATCATATATCAAGCACTTATAAAGAAAGATAATGAAATAGAAGAAAGCATTTTGATAAAAATCTAAACACATGAACTTGGGATGAATGCACATTAAAGCAACGCAGGTATATTAGTTCATTAGTTGTACGTTAATATCTAGCTACCATTCAAAGTGCACTCTAATGTTACAAAAAGATATGTCATAATTTGTGTAAAAAAACAAAACAATACCGTTGATCCTAGCAATCCGTCAATCCATGCATACATTATACATGAACTCTTAAAACCCATATAAAATATTTAATTCGTAATACATATATTTGTTCTTGCCTTAATTAATTACCACATAAATACGTTGCATAGATCACACTCACAGTCACATATATGATGCATGATTCAACTACATAAGGTTTGTACTTTGGATGACTAATTTTCAAATCGTCTGCTAAATTTTTTGAATCGGCTGATGTTCCATGCAAACAATATGCATGATAATCTAACACTCATTTCAAATGATTGTATCTTCACCGAACAATTAACGAAAATTACGTGATCTCAATTTCACCTACCAAATCAACAAAATACTCCACAAATAATAATAATAATCGGTGTCTACGTATTTTGATAGGTTACGTTGAAAATAATCTGTATTTCACATTGCCTACCCATAATCCATGCCTATACATTAGTGCAACTGCTGCGAAAACGTCGGTTATAAATGGCCAGAAAGTATTTAATAGATTTAGAAGTCAAACACGATACAGTGAACCAAAGTCAAGTGTTGCATGCCTCAGAAGTTGTGAATATTACTAATGAGGTTTGACCTTCAAAATTTTGCTTCAAAAAAAAGAAGAAGGAAAAGTCAAAATTGACCAGACGGTATGGGTTATCTAACTTGTGATTAGTTGAAAATGAATAGAAAATTGAAATTGAAATTTCATTAATAAAGGTGCAGAGATTTTCATGATTTCTCCCAGTCCAGCTGATCTAACCTTATATTCATATTAATAAAACGCGTACACGAATACCCAAGCCCAAAAAATGAAAACTGTTAAAGAAAGAGAGAGAGAAGCTTCACTTTACAAAGACGGTCACCAATAATCCAACCTAACTTTTGTAAGAAAACCATTACAAAAAACTGTACAAACCATGTTCATGTCACTTGTTTGAAAGATAAATCGTCAGTGCAATTAATGCTAGCGGTGTGGCTAACCAAATGCTCTAGTCAACCTTCTCCTCCAAAAACCACTTTAATGACTCCTATAAATACATTCTTATACTCTTCTTCTCTTCTCATCAAGCATCACATAAACCTATCCTTCCTTTATTTGCCTCTCTATCTTATCTTTCTCTATTTGTCTTCTTCTCTCTCTTTTTGTTTTTTATTCTCTCTCTAACAAACATTATTGACATAGAAAGAAAAAGCAAAAAAGCTTATAGCTATTATAGCCTAGCAGCCATGGTGTTTCCAATGGTGATTTTGAAGCTAGTAGAGTGGATCTTGTACCAACTACTAGCAAACTCATGTTACAGAGCTGCTAAGAAGATGAGAAGCTATGGCTTCTTCTTTTCAAAGAACCCATCTCTTAAATCTTCTTCTTCTTCTTCTTCGCAGCAACCTCCTATGTACCCTAGTGTTACCAAGTGTGACTTGGAAAATAGAGGGTTTGATTCATTGGTATGTGACATGAATGGTGTCCTTTTGAGATCTCATTCTTTTTTCCCTTATTTTATGCTTGTTGCCTTCGAAGGTGGCAGCATTTTCAGAGCCTTCTTGTTGCTTTTGTCGTGTCCTGTCTTGTGGGTTTTGGATTATGAGATGAAACAGAGAGTCATGATTTTTATATCCTTTTGTGGGCTTAAAAAGAAGAATATGGAGAGTGTGAGTAGGGCTATTTTGCCTAAGTTTTACCTAGAGAATCTCAATGCTCAGGCCTATGATGTGTTGGCTTCAGCTGGATCTAGGGTTGTGTTCACAAGTGTGCCTAGGGTTATGGTGGAGGGATTTCTTAAGGAATATTTGAGAGTTGAAGGTGTTGTAGGTACTGAGTTGCATGCTGTTGGTGACTATTTCACTGGTTTAATATCCGGCTCTGTTCTTCTTCAAAAGCATAGAGCACTTAATGACTACTTTGGAGACACAAAACCTGAAATTGGCCTCGGAACTTCAAGTCTTCATGACCACCTCTTCCTCTCCCTTTGCAAGGTAATATTCTTCAATTACTTTATCATTGACGAGTTTTCCTAAAACTTCATTTTTTTAGTATAATAATTACTCTTTTCTATTTTGGGTAATCGATATACCTAACAGGTGTATATATAATGGATGACTCATCAATACTGTTTAGCCAATCTTTAAAAATTCGGGCTATAGTAATTGCACGAGTAAATACATATTCTACAATAATTTTCCAGTTTTGACAAAACTAACATTTCTTACAGTACGTACAGTGTGACATGAAAAATTCCCTTTGAAATTAATTCACTGCACCAAATTGATTACTATTACTTTTTCTAAAACTAGTACATGTCTGTAATTATTTATTATGCTGCCTAGCTAATGAGGTTATTTAATAATTTGTGAACACAGGAAGCTTATGTGGTGAACAAGGAAGATATCAACAAAAGCAGTTCAATAATGCCAAGAAACAAATACCCGAAACCCCTAGTATTCCACGATGGAAGGCTGGCTTTTTTGCCCACACCACTCGCAACTCTATGCATGTTCATGTGGCTTCCACTTGGAATAATTCTAGCAATTTTCAGACTCTTTGTAGGAATATTGCTTCCTTACAAAATATCCATTTTTTTGGCCACATGGAGCGGCGTTGTGATAAGACTCAAAGGTCAATTCCCACCTTCCTCCACTTTACACCCAAGAAAAGGAGTCTTATTTGTCTGCACACATCGAACCCTCTTGGACCCGGTTTTCTTAAGCACATCTTTAGCCAAGTCTTTGACTGCAGTGACTTACAGTCTAAGCAAGATGTCTGAAATCATTGCACCAATCAGGACCGTTAGATTGACAAGAGACAGAAACCGAGATGGTGAGACCATGAAGAGATTGCTTAGTGAGGGTGATTTGGTGGTGTGTCCTGAAGGTACTACTTGTAGAGAGCCTTATTTGTTGAGATTCAGCTCATTGTTTGCTGAGCTGGCAGATGAGATTGTTCCAGTGGCGATGAACACACGTGTGAGTATGTTTTATGGTACAACTGCTAGTGGGTTGAAGTGTTTGGACCCTATTTTTTTCCTGATGAACCCTAGTCCGAGTTATTATATACACATTCTGGAGAAGATGCCTAGAGAGCTGACGTGTGCTGGAGGAAAATCTAGTCATGAAGTAGCGAATTATATACAAAGACAACTGGGTGATGCTTTGGGATTTGAGTGCACCGCTTTTACAAGGAGAGACAAGTACTTGATGCTTGCAGGCAACGAAGGGATTGTCCCCGATAGCACTAAAAGAAAGAAACCCTAGTTTAGTGACCATTATCCAATTCTTTTTTCTTTTTCTTTTTTATTATTCTTTTTTTTTTTTTTTTTTTTTTTTTTTTTTTTTTTTGGTGATGTCTGTGATATTATCTTGCAGAAGCAGTGAGATTTATCTGTTATTATTAATATTTATTTTGTTGCAGAATGCCTATATATAATTAATTGATTTTATTTTATTTGCAGGTACGTATGTCTTATTATTAATATGAAATCAACCATTTTTATTCAACTGGCCTGATTATTTCAATCATTACTGTACAAACTTGAAACTTTATAACTTATTTTTAAGGTAAAGGAAAATATATATATTAAGGAAATATTTCTAAAAACTCATGCATGTTACAGAATTCAATTCTCTCCACTTACCCTGTCAGACGACAAAAACTATTCTTGTCACTCAGTAATGCCTTTAATAAAATATTTTATGGATAACTAATGAAAGCAGTCTTAAAGATTTTCTCAAGCTACATTTGATGTATAAATTAGGTTAAAGTTTTTTTTTTTTCTTTCCTTTATCTTATATATATATATATATATATATATTTTGGAAAGCTAAACATTTTTAGATCAAAATACAGTTTGGTAGTCATACTCCAAGTCTCCAACTCACTCAGTCATTCCAACGTTAATGCATTTAAACAGTAAAAACTAAAAAGAAACCCTCGGTTGAAATTAGTAAAGAGAGAAACCTATTCAAAAAACGAGAGAGAGAGCCATTGGATCGAGAGAGAAGCCAATGAAACACCAAAGAGAGAACCAGAGAACCCACCCCCCCCCCCCCCCCCCCCCACTTTATTTGAAAAGAGAAGCAATCTTTTTGTAGGCGAGTAAACAAAGAATCACGGCTTTTCTACTTCAAATCTTGAATTTCTTACTTGGACTTTAAAGTACAATTATTATTATTATTATTATTTTAGATAAACCTAAGTGGTAAAGTAACCACTTAGGAGAAATTTATCATACTTTAAAGTACAATTAACATTTTAGTTTAGTTAATTACACTTAAACATTTTTTTTTGGCATGTAAATATTTATACTGTTAGCGTGTGAACAATTTTTAGTTATTATTCTTTGCGTTTAATAATTTCTACTATTGGCGTTTGAATATTCTTGTTCTTGACATGTGAACATTTTTGTTCACATCATGATGTAGAACACTTCCAAAGAACTTTTAAGGGGAGCAAATGTAATGGTGGCAAGGTTTCGGTTCGGTTCCGGTTTCGAACCGGCAGTTTTGAACGGGAAATTTTTTTTTTTTAATTTTTAATTTTTTTTTTTTTACAAAAAAATAACGTTTAATTTATAATTAAAAAAATATATGTTAAAAAGGATATTGTGAAGTATTGGGCCGTGGCCCATAACACGTGTCCAAGTAACTAAGTAAGTATATTTTCCTTTGCATTCTTCTCCTTTTATATAAGTTAGGCATCTTTACACATTTCTTATTTATCCGATGTGGGATGTGAGATTTCCTTATATTCCTTTCTATTCTAGATTTCTACTTGTGATTTTCTTTTCTTATTACATAATTGTGACAAACTATGAATTGAAAGTGAGCTTTTGGATTAAAAAACATGCTTTTGTTCTTGTACATATATGGTTTTTCATTCAAGCACTTTCAATTGATAACTGACGATGTCCAACTAACAAATCTATGTCCAAACAGAAATTGATCGATGTCCAACTAACAAATCTATAATTGACGAAGCATGCAAAAATTTCAAAGCTAATGGGCATGAAAAACAATTGATAGGAGTTCCAAACAGAAATCAAAGTGCAATCCGAACATAATATTATAATTAAAAGAAACATATTGATACTAGAGAGAAAGAAATTGAATGTAAAAAAGATAAATAAATGTAACAATGGAAGTTATATATATATATATATATATAAATATGAATTCACAAATTAACATAAGCTATATATGTCTAACCTCTCGTTGTCATTTCCAGCATCACGAGCTGCTGAAACTAAACTCTTTGTATATCTTATCTCTTTGCGGGAAAGCGGCTGAGCGTATTGGATCTTCAACTCTCCGAAAGTCTTCTGCTTTTGATTTTAAACAAATTATTTATTCTCCGGCAAATGATAGTTTTCCATATCATATATTAGATATTGTATGTAATAAGAGAGGAAAATCCTAACTAGAATAGAAAGTATAAGAAAATCACAACTAAAATAGAAAGGATAAGAAAATCTCACATCCCACATTGGATAAAGAAGAAACATGGTGAGATGCCTAACCTATATAAAAATGAGGAGAATGTAAAATAAAATATATATACTTGTACAAGAGTTATGGACCATGGTTCAATACTCTTCAATGTTATTTCTCTTTTAAACATTTTATTTTTAAAAATAAAGTGTTATTTTTTTAATTTTAAAAAATATAAATAAATAAATAAATAAATAAAACTTGGAACCGCCGGTTCCAAACCGGTTCGAACCGGCCGGTTCCGAAAAAAATGGAACCGGAACCGGAACCAGCCTCCTTCGATTTCGGTTCCTGTTTTTTTGGTTCCGGTTCGACCCCGGTTCCACGGTTCGAACCGGAACCTTACCAGGTCTAAGCAAATGATATTGATTGATTTACGCCAATAATATGTCATCGAAATCGTTTTGATGAGGATAACAAAGTTGTTGAGAAAAATGGAGGGAGAAGGAAAAGAGAGAGAGAGAAAAAAAATGAACCTAGTGGAGTGTGAGGAGAAATTTGTAGCCAGAGAAATTGTAGAAAGATCGAGAAACATAAATAAATGAGAAAAACTAGAGAAAACTAGTGGAGGGAAGAATAAAAGTTGTAGAGAGAAACACAAACGAACGAGATATAGAGGAGAGAGGTGATCAGTAATTTAGAATTTTAGGAGTTTAAAATTACCATACTGGTAACTTGGTCAGTCATTTTATTATTTAAGGTATTTTTGTCAACTCAGTGACAAAAGATGTTAATTAAGAAAAGAGAAAATTTCGTGGGTTGCTAGTTTTGAAATTGTCATTAATATTTGAGGGCCAAAGAAGCAAATTTCCCTATTATTGTTTCCTCCATAACTCCATTAGTATATTCAAATTTCAATCAATAAAAGATAAACATGTTTTATCTTTGAATAATTCTTAGGTACTGACCAATCAGTATCCAAAATACTGACTCCACCAATGGGAGTGTAGCACATGGTCTTTTTTCTTTTACTTTTTACATTTATCTCACAAATTGAGCCACGTGTTACACTCCCATTGGTAGAGTCAGTATTTTGGATACTAACGGGTCAATACCCGAGCATCATTGTTTATCTTTTATGTATATAATTTTAGTTATCAATCTACAATTTTTCTATTATCAGTTCGTTCTGATATAAAATATATGAGGATGAAGAATATGGACCACAGTAGAAATACCATATCTATTTATATACAAATGTTGAGTGCAAAAGTGGGTAATAATTCTTCAAGAAATTAGGCTTAATAAATATGGCATGCAATGGAGCTGCCCAATTTCTTTCCGCAACAATACATAGAGATGTGTGCATGTAGACACACATGCATGGGATGGCTTCACTCTGTATGTAGTCTGTACTTGCAATGAATGTTGCCATAAATGCAAGCATTTCAATGCTCGACCCACTGGTTCAACTGCTTGGCGGTATTGCGCTCCTCCTGTTTTCATACAAAAACACAACAGTACGTGTTTATCTTGCCATTCTTCATAATATTCTATAATTTATTCTTTTTTAATTCTTATATACTTTCATTCTTGAATCAGTACTTATGTTACAGTGTTAAGTTAGTGCAAGATGATATGATGCATGTCAACTTGTACGTATACCTACAACAGCTCATGATCGACAACATCTCCAATATTCCTTGGAATGACAACTCAGTTACTCAGCAAAAGAAATATTCTGTTAGGAATTGAATTCGTTAATTTGACATAAATTAGAATTATAAGTTACAAATATTGTACGTATTATGCATGTATGATCATTAGTAGTGTGATTAGTCTAACAATACTGAATATAAATATTGTAAACATTATACTCAATTGAGAAGTCAATTCGATACAGATCAAAAGCTCAATTTTTTTAGGTTTTCATTTTTCTTCTTCTCTCTAGATTGCTCTGGAATATTCCTCCGTTTTCCATCAAGTTTTCATGGTAATAGCATGGTCGAGCTTTGTCAACGGCAACTCAAAAAAATAAAAAATAAATAAGTGGTCAATTAAAGCTAACCCAAGCTCACATGTGAAGGGGAGTGTTAGAGAATCTACATGTAAACTCTAAAAAGATAAGAATGAATCCCACATCGAAAAGATAAAACCTAAAAGAAGAGTATTATTTATGAATGGATGTCAAAATCCATAGTGTTTGAGAGAGTTTGTTGTCGTGATATTGTTATTATTTTCTTCTCTATGTTGTTGTGCTTTATAATTTTTTTAGAAGTACTGTTTATTCATATTATCAGTGATAATACTATTAGAATTATTATGTGAAATTTGATCCGTAGATGTAGGTTTACATCGATCCACGTAAAATTTTGATGTTATTTATTTTTCTACGTTATATTTGTTTACTTGATTTGTTGTGGTTTTGTGAAATTGTTAAGTTTGTTTGGTGTTTTATATAATCCACATAAATAAGCGGTAGTGGTGTTAAGTTTTTGGGGGAAGATAGTTTTTGCAACATGTGACATACCGTTATTATTATTTGAATTTGAAACCGAACATGGGGTCTGCCCATATATTTATTCTCACGATTGTAAGCTTATAAACTTGTAAAATATATATGGTGTGACTTGAATCATTATCATAAATGTAGAAGTAGAAGTGCACAGTTGCACACAACCTTTTTTTTTTTTCTTTTTTGTTGAAAGATAATATTATGGGTCAGGAATCTGTTCAAAACTGGTGAGATTGATCTCTACAAATACGGTCTGAAATACAACTCTCACTCTATAAGAGAAATCACGTCACATGGTCAAATGTGGTATTATATTTACAATATTAGGGTTTGAACTTAGTGACAGAGCTTCATTTTGAAATATTCAATTCAACCACCAAGACGATGCATACCAGAGTATATGTGAAATACCATTAATTAAAGGAGTTTTTACAATTTGGTCCCAATATAATTGAGAAAAGACATTTTTTTACTTGCTAATTGATTTTTCAACAAATTGATCATAATATAATTCAAAATACAATAAATTGGTCATAAGGTTAGTAAAAAATTTGAAACAATTTTTTATATTTTAAATTATATTCGGACCAATTTGTTATATTTTGAATTATATTAGGACCAATTTGTTTAAAAATCAATTAACAAGTAAAAAAGTGTCTTTTCCCAATTAGATCGGGACCAAATCGTAAAAACCCCTTAATTAAAGGTTTAATCTTAAATTAATTTTTATTTATAATCTTGATCATGAATCACGACCGCGAACTTTAAGCACTACGATATTTAAAATTTATTCCAAAAGCAATAATTTACTTTAGGGGTGGGATCCACTTGAAAAGTAGTGATCAGTGAACGGCTTGAACAGAACGGTTGTGACCAACCAACAAATGAACATAGATTAGAGTAATATGATTATATTCACGATGGTGGAGCATATTCCATTTGTGGTGTGTTTATTAATTTATAGTGAAATATATTCAAATTCGTAGGGCATATTTAGGGATGGCAAAATTGCTATCGGAGTCTTGGGACCCGCACTTATGTGGTGTGAATTGAGTTTTAATGTTATGGAAACTAGAAAGGATGCGGGAAAGGTATAGATAGTAAAATCCATATTATGTGGTGTGAATTGAGTTTTAATGTTATGGAAACTAGAAAGGATGCGGGAAAGGTATAGATAGTAAAATCCATAATAAGTATGTGGCGGGAACATATTTTACACGGTTAAAACCTTAAACTTGATTTGTGGTGTGAATTGTATTTAACTTATGTAATTTTAATTTTTAAATAGATATTTTTTTTTCTTTTCATTTTATGTCTATGTGAGAGCTAAATCTAATGAAGAGGTTGTGTGTGTGACTAAATCGATGGAATTGATTTGTTGTTTTTATTTGTGGAATTTGATTGAAGAAAAAGTTTTGTAGTTATTGAAAATTTGTTTTGTATAAATGTTGAGATAGGTAAAAGTGAGAAAATGATATATATGTATATATATATACGGTCTCGTTCCTATCAGGACATCCTTATATAACTTTATCAGGATATTGAATGTGAGTCACTCATTTATAAAAGTGATTTGACAAGTGCATACATACCAAGTCAAAGTATGTAAAACGAGTGGTTCACATTCAATGTTCTTATATAATTCTATTAGGACATCCTCGTAGGAAAATTTATGTATAGTTTTAATTCATTAATTTATTTGATATTTTCTAAATACAAGTGCAAGGGTAAAACTGACTTTACCCCTTTCTCATTATTGACTAATGATAGTCAACCGTTTGTCAACAAGTTAAGGGGTAATAAATGTTTATGATTTTTTCATCGGTTTATGTGTATTTATTTATAGTCTTAATAGCACTGGACCCTCCTGAATTGTACGTGAAATCGCAAACTGCCCCCTGAATGTTTTTTTTTGGACAGTAAACCCTTCAAACTGTTGGAAATTGACAATAATGGACGGAATAGGGACGAAACCCTTATTCCGTTTGATTTTCCTTGTATGTGCGCCTCACATACATAAGTATAAAGGGCAGCTTTGTCTTCCCGCTGCTAAAAAAATAGAAATGAATTTTGAAAAAAAAATAATTAATGTGACATTAATTTATTTCTATTTATTCTTTGTTTCCACCTATCATATGGATGGTGGCCAAACAACAAAGAACAAATTTAAAAATAAAAAAAAATAAAAAATTCTTCTAGTATAATTTTTAAAAATAAAAAACATTTTTTAAAAATAAAATAAAATAAATAACAAACATTCACTCAATCTAATCTCTCAAACATTCATTCATTTTCTCCACCATCATCTCCACCCAAACCCTAGCCTCCATTGAAATCCATACAATCTCACCACCGTTTGTTTCTCCCACCATTCTCTCACCACCGCCTCTCTCTCATCATCACCTCTCTCTCTCTCTCTCTCTCTCTCTCTCACAACCGCCTCTCTCCCATCTCTCACTCTCTCGATCTCTCATTCGGCAGCGATTTTCAAGCCATTGCCGCTGCCGCCTTCTGACCAACGCCTCCACCCTCTAACCACCGCCGCCACCTAACCCACGTCTTTGGGAGGAGATTCAGATCCGGTCCCTCTCTCTCTCTCTCATCTGTTTCTTCTCTCGATCTCTTTTGGAAGGTTGGATATGTGTTGTTTGTTCAATTTTTTTTTAAAAAAATCTGTTTTTAAATGTGTTCTTCTCTCATTTGTTTTCAAATATGTTGTTCAATTTTATTTTTTTTTAAATATGTTTTAAAATGTGTTCTTCTCTCATCTGTTTTCAAATATGTTTGTTCAATTTTTTTTTTATTTTTTATTTTAAATCTGTTTTCAGATGGGTGTTGATTTTGAGGTTATAGGTTTTGAGTTTTGTGGTGGTGTTAATGAATGATTCTGGGTTTATTATTATTGAGATGGGTGTTGTTGATTTTGGTTTTGTGGTGTTTTTGGTTTGTGAATGTTTGGGAGAGATTAGCAAGTAGCAACCTTTTTTTTTTTGAGAAATTTCTCTCAAATAAAGAGAGTCATCAGAATCGATTTTGTCCACTTTGAATACAAAACACAGAACTTTGAGACAAGGCAATAACAAGTAAAGAGCAGAGAGCATAATGGTCAACAATTATTATATAGAAGTTTCAGAGAAAAATGTACGAGCAAAACTGAAATTTGGCACAAATATTGCTAGAAAAACATGAAGATTACCTACATTCTGGAATCTCGAAGCATGCAAGATCGTGACTATAGATAAACATGACACAATAAAAGGAAAATGAAGAATCAAATGTAATCTGATTAAACATTTACAAGAGAATGTTTGGTTTGTTATTGAGATGAGTGAATGTTTGGTTTGTGAAAACCTTTGGATCTTCAGATGAACAAGAGAACGAGGGAGAGAAAAAAGGCTTAAAAAAATATGATTAAACAAAAAAATTTGAGATCCAGATTTTAAAAAAAATAATAATAATTTTGTTAAGATCTGCATTTGAGAGTTGAATGTGAGAGATACATATCATTTAATTATTATAATAAATTTATAATAAAAATTTAATTAGATTGGGTTATTGATCCAAATTTATAATAGTTAAATTGAATTTTTAAAATAATTTTTTTGTTTTATTCCAATTTCTAGCAAATTTTGTAAGAAAAGGAAAAAAATATCACAATTTGCAAGTTGCCCCTCATATGGTATTCACGAAAAGACAAAACGGCCCTTTGTACTTATGCATGTGAGGCGCACGTGCAAGGAAAATCAAACGGAATAAGGGTTTTGTCCCTATTCCGTCCATTATTGCCAATTTCCAACAGTTCGAGGGGTTTATCGTCGAAAAAAAACACTTATGGGGTAATTTATAAATTCACGTACAATTCAGGGAGGTCCGGTACTATTAAGTCTTATTTATATTATTATATAATCAAGTAAATTTGTATAATTTGCCATTTTTTAAAATCAAGGAATTGTATTGAGGGCGGGATGAGATGGGTAAAGCATTTCTTGTTCTACCCCGCCCCATTACAATCCCTAGACATTTTTGATGTGTTTATTAATCTATAATTAAAATAAAAAGTATTCGACTTCTATTGAAAAGATAATTAGAAAAGAAAATTTAGTTCATTAGGTGGAATTTGTGAAGTTAAGTTTCATTTTTAATGGTATTTTTCATTTGTGTTTGGGGTTCATGTAACTTGTTTTCCAACAATAGATTTTAATTTAATTATTTTTTTGAAGTATCACTATTACATAAATTCAGGGTTTTTTTTAAGGGAGGAGGAAAGACTAGAACCCGCAATCTCGTAGTGTAGATGTGAGGGGTTTACCACCGGACCAATCTCATCTCATCCCAACAATAGATTTTAATAAACACACATTAACCTTTATATATATATTAATTTTCCAATGATGACTTTTTACGATGCACACTTTAAGCACCGTATATGAGATTGAGGGAATATATTGAATCTTGATTTGATTTTTTGTATGGATGGTGAGAACATTGAAATACATTTATAGAAAAAAAAAATTTAAAAATTTTAAAAAATTCGAGTGCAAGAACTAATTTTTTCCGATTTTTTTGAAGATAAAACATTTAAAAATAGGGAAATATAAGTATAAATAGTTCTCAAATCCAAAAAAAATTCAAATTTTTATCAAATGTGTGTTTTAATTTTCTTATGATGCATACAAAAAATCTCATAAAAAAACATATAATTATATGCAATTTTATCAAAGGTGCTTAAAGTGTGCATTATAAAAGTCCTCATTGGAAAATTACTCTCTATATATATATTATATATATTTATTTATTTATATTATACCACACCAAGAAATGAATTAGTTATATAAATTTATATTCATTATTTTCTTTTTCACCAAAGCAATGAAAAATCTTACAAAATAACGTATCTAAATTTTTTTTTTTTTGAAATATATATATACAGTCCCGATCTGGTCAATGCATCATAATATAATTTTATCAAGATATTGAATGTGAGCCACTAGTTTTGACAAGTGCATACACACTTGAGTCAAAGTATGTAAAACTAGTGACTCACAATCAATATTCTCATGAAGTTATATCAAAATGCATTGCCTTGAAAATTTCTATGTATATATATATGCGTGTTATACTGAACCAAGAAATGAATTACTTATATATAACAATATTTATATTCATTAGTTTCTTTCTCACTAAAGCAATAAAAAATCTTACAAAATAATGCATCCAATTTTTATTTATTTTTTAAATACAATGTATCCCACTTTTTTTTAGGCCATTTGCAACTAACATTAATGGTTTAGTTTTGTTTTTAGAATAACAGAATCAAAAGTTTTAAAACAAGATTTGCAAAGTGAAGTGAATACTCCACTTAAAGTACTTAATTATATTATAAGTGTGTCACCACCTATATGTGGTATTTAATTTATACAGTTTTTCTATTGTCAGTTCATCCTGGTAATAAATATATCAAGATGAAGAATGTGGACCATAGATTATGGAGAAGTTTTGACAAGTGCATACACTTTGAGTCAAAGTATATAAATATAGTGATCCACATTCTTTGTCCTAATATATTTATTGTCATGACGAACCGATAATAGAAAATCTGCATATATATATATATATATATATATATATCAGGATAAAAAATGTGGACCACTATATTTACATACTTTGACTCAAAGTGTATGCACTTGTCCAAACTTTTCCATAATCTATGATCTACATTATTCGTCATAATATATTTATTGTCAGGATGAACTGACAATAGAAAGACTGGATATGTATGTATATAGTAATTTTTCAATAAGGACTTTTACAATGCACACTTTAAGCAACTTTGATGAAATTGTATGAAATATATTGAATCTTGATTTGATTTTTTGTATGGATGGTGAAAATATTGAAATACATTTATGAAGAAAAATTAAAAAAAAATTGGGTGTAAGAACTAATTTTTTCCGATTTTGTTGAGATAAAACATTAAAAAAAAAAAAAAAAGAAGAAGGAAAATATAAGGAAATAAATAGTTCTCAAATCCATAAATTTACAAAATTGTACTAAATGTGTATTTTAATTTTCTTAGGATGCATACAAAAAATCAAATCAATATTCAATATATTCTATGCAATTTCATCAAAGGTGCTTAAAGTGTGATTGTAAAAGTCCTCATTGGAAAATTACTATATATATATATATATATAAAGAGAGCTTATTCTTTTATTTATACAAAAGTATTTCAAAATTAAAACTAATAAAATCCTACTTAATATCAACAACGCTATAAGAAATATTAAATGAATTAACTTTATTATCCATCAAAAAAGATAAGTTAGAAAAAACTATAATGCAAAAATTTAATCAATATTTTTGTATCTAAAAAGCAAGAAAAATGTATTTTGAGTAAAATAAATTTGATATTGTTTTTAAATTATTTCACAAAAAATTGACAATAAATTTCAAAATAACACATTCTTCATAGTTTTTGAAATTATAAAATCTTTCGAAAAGATTAAAAGATTAAAACAGTTCTTTTTGTATTCCTTTTATATAATATTTTGAAAGAAAGAAAAAAAATCAATTTCAGGCTTAACTTAACATAGGACTATAGGATATTAGGAGGGTGTGTACTCAATATTTTTATTTTGCTAATTGTCTCGTCATGCGCTCATGATCTGCATTAAAGTGCATTTGGTGCACTGTACTGGGTAGGGATAGCAATGGGTTGAGTTCAGATGGGTTTGAGAAAAATCAAACCCAAACCTGTGAAAGAAAATGATATTCAGACCCACCCTCGAACCCATGAAATGTAGCGGGTTCAGGTTTCACCTGCGGATTTTAGTAACATCCAGACCCGTTCACGAATCCACGAACTCCTGAGGATTTATTGTTCTAAAGCGACTCACTCCTGTTTACATAACTCGGTCCGAGTCAAACCCAGTTACCGACAATCATGTAAGTTAGTTTTCTTTGATTAGACTTTAGAGAAAAAGAAAAAAATAAGAGCAAAAAAAAGCTTAAAAAATGTATGAGAAGAATAATATATGATGAAGATGAGTTTTAATTTTGAAGAAAAAACAAAAAAAAAAAAAAAAAAAAGTTGCAGAGAAAATAAATGAAGAATATGAGTTTTAATTTTGAAGAGAGAGTGTGTGTGGGTGAAGAGAAGAAGATGAAAAGATAAAAAAATAATGGAAAATATTTTAAAATCTGAAAAGATAATGGTGTTCAGCTGTCTATTATATGTTATGATATGTCCAATAAAAGACAAAAACAAAATTTAAAAGTAATTATTATAATATTGTTTGTTAAATAATCAAACGGGTTCGTCGGTTCGAGTTTGGTATTTTTTCCACACCCAAACTCGAACCCGTGACGGGTTGAAATTTCAAACCCAATCCCGTCCACGGGTTCTATTATCACATACCAAACCCTCTCCAAGCGGGTTGTGTTCGGACAGGCCTCATGGGTTTGGGTTAAGTTGTCATCCCTAGTACTGAGAGACAAGATTATTTCATGACTCCATTTCGTTCTCGTTACCGTGACTACCGTCCCAGTCCCTCAAGATAGATTTTAAATTTATTTAAAAATAATTTAAAATTATAACCCCATTTAAAATACTTTTAGATTTTGTTAGTTTAATAATATACAAATTAAAATATCTATTTACAAAAAAAATTATTTCATTAATTTGTTCTTTAATTTAAAACTTTTAATATTATTATATTTCAAACAAAAAAATAGTATTAATTTAGTCTATTTTCATATTTCATTTAATAAAGTTTAATAAATCCAATATTATATAGAGTGGCGATAATGAGACCCCTTAAAAACTGTATGTACACCTCTTTCATAATCGTACCCATCAAAATATTTAAAAATTCTATAGTTCGTAAATAAACTCCACTTAATGTCAAAAATATTATTTCTTTAGTTATATCTTATATTGTATTGTATTTTTATTTATATTTTTATAGATACTGCTAAAGAGTTTTTCAGCATATGATCTCTTGTGATGTTTTTTTCCCTTAGGTCAGTCAGTTAGTTCAATTTCATCAACAAAAAAATATATATATATTATATTATATTTTTGTAAGTACAAACCACCTACATATATTATTATTATTTAAAATTTTGTTATTATCTTTAATTCTATCAATGTTATTTAAAAAAAAAATAAAAAAAAAATCTATCACTATTCTTAAAAAATAAAAATAAAAACCTATCATTGTTCTTTCTCTTCTCTAACTTCTTTTTCTTTTCCATGTTTTCCTTTCACAAAATCAAACTCCATTTTCTTTTTTTTCTTTTTCTCTCTCCTCATGTCAAGCAGCTCTCTCCATTTCTTTATGATTGTTTTCTATCAACAAAATCTCTCAAATTTGAGGTTTTTCGGTTGAAGATCCATTTTCCATTTGTGAAAGTTGTGGGAATGCAAGATTTATGTAATGTACCAATTGATTTGGAAGTAGAAAAGTGTTTAATGAAATTAAGAATAAAAAAAATACAAATATTATAGAGAAAACAATTTATAATGATTTTTGTTCTTCTAATAAAAATAATTTAAAGCTTGTTTTTTTACAACCAACTTTGGAAAATTTTGATTAATTCTGCAATAGTCAATTTTTATTTCCTTAAAAAGAAATCAAAAATATATTTAAAATTATATTTTAAAAGAGAATTTAGGGTTTAAAAAAATAGAAAGAATTTTTAATGATATATGTTAATATCAAAATCAAATCATTAAAAGGAATCTTTTTTATTTCATAAAATATTAAAATTGGAAACTAATTAATAATTATTGGTGGGTGTATTTACAAACAATTTAGTCTTATTGGTAATTTTACTAAAAGGTATTATTGGATTTTTAAAAACATACTAATTTGGAGTGTACATAGAGTTTTTGAAGGATGCAAATATCGCCACTCTATTATAAAATTAAATCAAATTCAATGTCGGCCACGGGACTCTCCAAACCTAATAGATGGATATATATTAAACTTTAAAGCCATGGTTGTTACATGAGATGAAATAAGACTAAAAATGGTTATATTCACATGTTGTTTACATGAGATGAGATTTCATACAAGCAACTTATCATGTTTATTGCGGAAACCAATTACACCTTAACCACACATTTATTGTGATGTTTATATATCATGAGATTATATGAGGTTAGGTAAAAGATGAGGTAATGAGATGATCTAGATCTTTAATATTAATTTTAATATTTTTATTTATTTTTAAAAAAATTAAAAAATTTATTTAAATAATAATAATTTTTTATTCGATCTCATACCACCACACCAAACAAGTGACATAACTATTTTAATCCAATCTCATATAACATCCGATCCGATCTAATCTTATGAAAATAATCATCTTAGCCGTCACAAAGGAGCCCCGAATGCCACGGCCGCACAAAAACGTGCGGACCGGGCCGCAGACGAGAAAAAGCAGACTAGTGTCAAAAACACGAAAGTTGATTCCAACAATTGACTAGTTGACTCCTACGGTCCTACCCGCGAGTTACGTTCACGAGAACTTAAATTTATACTCTCAGTGTCCCTAAGAAAAACTAAAACCCTCTCAATATTCTCTAATTGCAGACAAAGAGAGAGAGAAAAAATGGAGATACAAAAAGAGTTACAGAGACCAAAGAAACAAGTCCATCTTTTCTATTGCGTCGAGTGCGAAGAGCTCGCCCGCAAAGTCGCCGCTCAGTCCGACCTCATTACCCTTAAATCCATCAACTGGAGGTCCCAATACCAACTATCTTTCTCTCTCTTTTTTAAATTCAATATTTTTATTTTATATTCATACATGTCTCCGCTTTGTGTGTTGGTTTTTGTTGTGTTCTGCTTTGCTGCCTGAATGTGATATGGGGTTTTTTTTTTTCTCTGTCTTTGGTGTCGTGCTGAAGAGAAAGGAAAAAAAAAATGTGTACTTTTTGAATTATGCTGTGAAGTGAGTGTGAAACAGTTGAAAGTAAAAATGGGTGATTGAGAAGGAATTATATCTAATAAAAGAAGAAGATTAATAGTTTTTGTATGTAAATTAAAATATAAAGAAGAATAAGAACCAGAGGCTTCTGCTCCAATTATTTGGGTGATAGGTCACCTGTAACAAAACGGTCCAAACTACAGAATTTCTGATTAAGAGAGGTGCATCACACTTTTTGTATCTTCCTTGTTTCATGTTAAGGGAAAATTGTTAATTCTTCAATGCAGGTCTAGTTTTTTATTGCTCAGGATTGACTGAGGAATTGTGTCTTAGTATCATAGATTGTGTGTTTATATGGAAAAAAAATACAATTTTATTTTAATAAAATGCAGGTCTAACTGTTCAATGTTTATTGGGATCAAAATTGGGTACTATTATGGACCCTACAACCTCGACCATCAGGAAACTTGTGCGATATAATCTCATTTAGGTGTCTCAAAGGGGGTTTGAATCTTTTACCTCTTTGTTGGAATTAGATCATCTTTGCCACTTGTCCCACCCCTTGCGGTTCCTATCTAAATATTACCTTGCTGATTCATTTTTATGATATGATATAAATTTTGAGTATAGAGCAACTGTCTTTAGCTTGAACTAACTTTGTAAGATACATTGTTAATTTATGTTGTTGATGAGTATTCTTATATATGAGAGAAAATTGTTAAAATATGCTATGCTTGTATCAGGAACTTTGCCGATGGATGGCCAAACCTCTACATAAACAGTGCACATGATATCCGAGGTCAACATGTTGCCTTTCTTGCATCTTTCAGCTCCCCAGAAGTTGTCTTTGAACAAATTTCTGTCATATATGCACTCCCGCGGCTGTTTGTTGCTTCCTTTACTTTGGTGTTTCCTTTCTTTCCGACTGGTTCCTTCGAGCGAATGGAAGAAGAAGGAGATGTAGCAACTGCATTTACCATGGCAAGGATATTGTCAAATATCCCAATTTCAAGGGGTGGCCCAACTAGTTTAGTCATCTATGATATACATGCTTTGCAGGTTGTTTACTAAGAAAACCATTAAACCCTAGCTTCTTTTGTGTGATATCTTCTTCTTATCTTTTCAACTGGTTTCTTTTCTTTTCCAAACTTTCTAAGTTTTATATACCAATGTGATGTTGTGTATGTGTAACTCTTGTACATTTTTCAGCTTCACATACTGCATAAGTGCATAACAGAATGTTTTAGGGAAGATATCTAATTCTGTAACCATCCATGCTTGACCTGTATTGCATTGACTCTTACACTCTTTATTTTCTTAGAATACTTAACAGGAAAT
The DNA here is from genome assembly GCA_035582765.1 of Acer negundo. NCBI lineage: Eukaryota > Viridiplantae > Streptophyta > Magnoliopsida > Sapindales > Sapindaceae > Acer > Acer negundo. Next base: position 10,778,112 of record CM069237.1, on the reverse strand, counting down.
CATGCCAAGGTTTTCAAAATGTTGGGAGTGAAATAGAATTCAACGAGGCTTGGCAGCTTTTCAAGTTTGACTTCAATGTTACCACTTTTTCTGTTCTTAATTTGTTAGTTTTCCTTGTGCAGGAAAGGTTTTATTTTGGGGACCATGTTTTGCCTCTTTTTGAGACTGGAATTCCTCTGTTAAAGCAACGTCTTCACCAGCTCCCTGATGCTGATAAAGTGAGTATCTTCAACTATTCAAGTACAAAACATCAAAGCTGCCTGGCTTTTTGAAATATATTGTTCTTCTCTACGGTTTTGTGGTTGATCATTGTCACTGAAGGATTGTCATTGTTATATTTATAATCACAATTATTGTTCTGTGATAGATTTCTTTGAATGGTTTGTATTAAAGTAGGACTGGCATTTGCATAGGCCTATAATTTTTCTGGAATTAAATTTCAGATTGTTGTTGCATTTCCGGATGATGGGGCTTGGAAGCGATTCCACAAACTACTTGTTCATTTTCCCATGGTTGGTTTGAGTTTCCTTGAATATTTGTATAATATATAACCAATTTATCATATCATTTGGGTTAATCGATCTCGTTGAGTGGCAGGTGGTGTGTGCAAAGGTTCGTGAAGGCGATAAGAGAATAGTTCGGATCAAGGAGGGAAATCCGGCTGGCTGTCATGTGGTCATTGTTGATGATTTGGTGCAATCTGGAGGCACCCTTATTGAGTGCCAGGTATTCATTACTTTTTGTACTGTACCTTCTAAGAACTTCTGATGCGTAGTGTAAATGGATTCATTTTGTTTGTGATACAATCACTCTTTGTTTTTGGCTTTTTGCTAACATAGTTTAAACATAAATTAAGTTTCAAGTGTATGAGTCCTGACTCAAGCTTCTTAAATAAGCATATTTAATACATGCAATCCTGGAGCACATCTTACACTTCTTTCTGGGTAATGGCTTCTTAAATTTTTACTGCCTTGTTTATCCTTTTTCCCAAGTTTCTTGCATTTTTTGTTGATTCATCTGGTATATTAACTTCATCACATTCTTATGCAATTGTAGGAAAACATGTCATGCTGCATTCAACTTAATTTGGACTAGTCTATGGAGCCTAAGTAACTGTTCGATTTGATTAAGATTGTGAAATTAAAACATTGATCTAATGTTCAAGATGGTTGGCCAATCTATATATGTAAACTTCCTCTGTTCTCTGGTTTTTTATGAAAAGGATGAGGCTTCTTTTGATCAAAACGGTTGGCCAAACATGGGTTTTTTGTGAAAAATTCTACTTGCGCAAATTATGATATGTTTCTTTTTTATCATACCCTGCATGAAGAAACTTTGGGTAATGGATGTAGTAATAGAGGAGACAAATGTGAGTGCTTTGTTTATTTAGCATTTGGTTTGATGCTTAGTATCATGGCTGTGTATCTTCAATAAGCAGCACATAACATCTGAATCAAATTTCAAGAGGTCTGTCCCAGTATTGGTGATTTCGTACATTCTATACGGTACCAATTGTGAAACACAGAATTGCCTTTCATAGTCTTCCCTTGCATTTTGTTGTATCAGAAAGTTTTGGCAGCTCATGGTGCAGCGAAGGTGAGTGCTTATGTCACCCATGGTGTTTTTCCAAAGGGCTCCTGGGAGCAGTTCACTCACAAGAAAGATGGTAGTGTCTACTTACATGTTCTCATCCATATTGTGACACTATTGTCTCATTAAATTCAATGATCTTATTGTTCATTGATTTGTTTTCAGCAAACTCGGCTAATGCATTTGCCTACTTTTGGATCACTGATTCCTGCCCTCTTACTGTCAAGGCCATAGAAAATAAGGCTCCTTTTGAAGTTTTGAGTCTTGCAGGATCCATCGCAGATGCTTTACAAATTTGAAAGACATTTAAAGGGACTTAAGACATCTATGAAGTCAAAAATGCTGATAGCATTCTTTCAGCACCCTGTTATTTTTATCAGCACTGTAATTTTATGAGCCATTTTAATGACTGATACATAATTGGAATACCAATTAGCTGCTCTCTGAAGATTATCTAATTATTGCTCAACAGAGATAAATGTGTTGCATATTTGCATTAGTTTGAATTGCCATTAATTGTATTTACTTTGCTTGACAACGGAAGATATCATTTCCAGTGGAACTGATATGGCGAGAATATCCGATATTATGTCAATAAAAGAGGAAGAAACATAACAACTATACAATCATTTATCTCATCAAATACACATCGTCTTAGCTACATGATAACAGTATATTTAACACATTGTCAATGAAAAGCAGTCTGTCTTTCTATACAATTTTGTGCACAGCTCTCAACTGTAGATTCCCCGGCAGATATTACCCATGTAAACATAAGATGATATCTGCAAATGGACTCAGAAACAACAGAAAGGATGGTAAATTGCCAAACTCAAGAGGGAAGGACCATCAACACATCGGTGAGCAATGAACTTCACTTCTGAGCAATGTGCTGCTCCACCTTATTCTTCTCCTCTGGTTCACTAACAATTTGTTACTCTAAATATGAACAAAATGCTGTCCGTCTCCTTTACTCTAGTAAGCGTATGGAGTGTCCGTGACTGAAAAGAGGACACTGCTCATAATGCAAGCATAATATGTACTTGTTCCACGGTTTCTCTTCCAACTTTATACACTTAAATAGGTACACAAAAGTCAGCATCCAAGCCACCATCTCTTGAGGCTATAAGTAAGATCTCAAATGCCGTGTTAACTACTGTCCAGCTTCTCATCCAGATTTCCCTTTAAGCTGTCCAAGGAATCCCCAGAATATGACCCGTCTGGCTGACGAATAAATATGTTCAAATTGCTAGAGAGGAAAGGTTCCTGGAGTAACCACAAAAGTATAAATAGTCAGACAATGACTTCAAGCAGAAGATCGCTACCAGCTAATTTTATACATAATGTAATAAACTTATAAATGTGTTCTCAAAATTACTCCAGTTGAACAACTTTGTTATTACAAGTATAATATTAATACAGGCAGTAGGGTGTGACCCTGTTAGCTTCTTAAACGTCTGATGTTCTGGTTAGTATGAACATATCGCAAAATTTTCTCTCCCTTGGACCACCTCTCTCTCTCTCTCTCTCTCTCTCTCTCTCTATCTATCAATCTATTTTGTCCTAAAGCTTTTGCTGGACCAATTCCAAATCGACAGATATTGAGATTTATTTAAGTTCAAAGTGTGTTTTCATTTCTATTACCTTTCTTATAGAAGTCCACCAAAATTTTGGCAGCTATAAATCATTATATCTCTTTAAGAGCTGATCTAACAGAAGCTGTTCCAAGTACATTATTAATTACAATACGCCATTATGCAATAAAAATAATATTGACAAAATAAACAAATACATAATTACTAATCAACAGAAATTAACATAATAGTGATGTGAGAATAAAAATTGCATACTTGATTAGGGAAACTGCACCAAGAAAAGTTCAGAACTAGGGGAAACTTCCAACTTATTGAGCATAAAATTCTGAGCAGTTTTTGTTCAACAAAGAAAAGAGAACTAAAGAACTTTACCTGGTCACCTGTCTCTTGGCCCTCGGAGTGGAAGAGAATTGGTCGGCATCGCTTATCTTCATTCATCAGGCTTGAATTTTGAAAGTGTGTCACAAGGGCAGCCTTGCCCTGGATTCGGGCATATGCCAGCGATGCAACTTTCTCACTATTGAACTTCTCCCATTTCTTCCCGTTAAATGCCTGCACAAGATTTCCATAAAGCCGGCCCTTAGTTGACTTAGAAGATTCTCATGGTTATTCATATTGGCAATATTTATTACATATTTAGGGCCTCCCAATCTGAATAATTTGAAACAAGCAATGTTCTCATAGAGGACAAAACCTCACAAAGAATGACTGGCAACAAATTGTGCCTTTATGAAGAGACAACCAACATTGCAGTTATTTAAAAACAATGGGCTAAGTCGGGGAACGGCGGGCTAAGTCGGGGAACGGCATGCTGAGTAGGGTCTGTTTGTGATGGTTTATGACCCTGTTGCGGAGCTGAAGGCGCAGCAAAGATAATACCAGCAGTAGCAGAATTAAGCTTCATCATTATGTTTGCCGGGTGGGGAAAGCTTGGCTCAGACTCTGAATATGCATGCTTCCCACAAGCACAAAGCTCCAAATATAAGATCCTTGATTTTAATTGCAGAGAAGCCTCTTTCTGAGGTGAGATGCATATTTTTTACTCAAATCCATGGTTGTACTAGATGAGTTGGAACTTGTGGATCATGTGCTAGAGTCCAAACTTCAAAGCTAATGCGTATACTGATAACAGCATATACAGGGTGCTAGGTGAGTCCAAACCCATGGAACCAATGGTAGAGTTTGAATCAATTATATTAGTTGTGCATTCTGCTACATACTTCCTCTCTATCTCATAAACACAAATTTATGTTATCTTCATCATTTTGGTTGACATTGCAACAGATTTTTGGTTAATATTAAAAAACTAAAAAATAAAATAAAATTAAGGAGTATTTTTTTAGGCTAAATTTGGGTATTGTATGAGAATTTACGGTTCAAACAGTGAATACGACAATAAGAAAATTTGTTACAATAACATGATTGATTATAATCTAAATGCCTATGTGATTGCAAAGGAATTCTCCCACGGCATTATTAAAATTTTGATCTGTTGATGTGGTGCACTATCAGTGTTTTAAAGCTCAATTTCAATTTACTAAAATAGAGATGGTTTTTAATTATTTAATTAAATTTGTGGTTTTGAGATGGAGAGGAAGTATAAACTATAATACAACTAATACAGTAGATTCAAACTCTACCACGGGTTCTAAGAGTTTGGACTCACCTAGCACCCCAACGGATTATGAATCTGTAATAACTATGTACCGGATTTGGACTTTAGCATGGGATCCACAAATCCCAACTCATCCACTACAACGATGAAAAAATGGGCCAGAAATATGCATGTCACCATAGGAAGAGGCTTCTCTACACAATATAGGACAAGGATCCTGTATATGGAACCTCAGGCTTGGAGGAAGAATGCACGTTCCAAATTTGTGCCAAGCTCCCCCACCCACACAAAAATGATGAAGCTTAATTTTGCTATTGAGGGTGTTATCTTTGCTCAGCATACTGCTGCTCCTCTTTTAGCTTTACACTCCACAGCGGGGGCATCAGCCATCACATGCCCCTACTCAGGCCACTGTAGCACTTATTCATATTTATCTTATAATTAATGTATAAAAATATGGATTACTGTCATGCATATAATATAAAAACAGTGAAGAAGGGGAAGCCAGATATAGAACCTTGTAGAAGGAAATAATGTGAGATGGAGAGACCATATTGATGAAGGCATAACCCACATTGCACTTATTCTGCAAAAATGATATCTTTTTAGCATCACAGCAATTCAAGTGAATAAACTGTATGACAGTGATTATGAAATTCCCCAAATTTAAATTACCTTAAAATCAATTGGCAAGTAGAGAAAATCATAAGTACCGCCATGAATCTCATCAATTGCAGCCAGCAGCATCTTTGAAGTATACCTAAAAGGAAGGCAACAGAAGTAAAAATTAATAATCAATTAACCAACTTAGTCAGACACCTAAAAGAATAGAAATTATTAGATAAGGATACTTATAGATTGTCTTACTTATTAGGGATGTTTTTTATCATTAAAGTAGTCCTAGTATCTTCCCCACTAATGATTTTGTCCAAATCAAGCTGATACTGCTTCTTGCCATCAATCTGGCTCCCACTACTCTCAACTCGCTTAGTACGACTACGTTCAGTCAATCCCTCACTGCTGGATGTACCTTGTCCTGGGAAAGAACCATTTCCAAGGAATATAGGACCAGGCCTTGGCAATGGCATCATCCGAAAACTAGGTGAACCATTTTCAGTCACATTTCCTAGAAGGCCAACTCCAGCACGACCACCAACATTCATCATATAACTTCCATTGTTGCGACTCAGGCCAATACCCCCAAATCCAACTGTGCTCATGAAGGATGTTTCTGGTGACTCTGGGAAGAAGCCGAAATGCCTATCAAGGTTAACACCAGAAGGTGCAGACCCCACATGATGGTGATTATGTGAACCAATAATAGATCCATGTCGACTAGCATATGGAATGCCCCTTCCCAGTCCACCAGAAGAAAATGGGTGCCCCACAGAGGATGTTGGCCAGGCAGATGAACTAAAATGCTCAGAGTAAAGCGTGGGACTTCCCCATAAGAACTGAGGACCTGATAAAGTCCCAACAGCAGAAGAATTTGAACTTGATTCACCAAAAGGAGATATACTTCCTGGACTTGCACTTAAGTTCTGATCAGGAAAGGATCGAGAATGCTGATAGGATGCTCCTTGCAGAGATGTATTGTTAGTATATATCTGGTTTGCATGATTAGCCCTTGATTGGTCCTTACCAATTGGAGCAATCTTTCCTGAATTAGACAAATGAGGTGGAAGAATCGAAGCCAAGCCAGGCAAATGGTTACTGTTAATAGGACTGAGTGATCCCAGACCTGGGGACTTACTAAAACCATGCAAAGGATCATGTTCCACCGGGCTACCAAATTGTGGCCAGTTACCTGTCATGGATATGCCACTGACTGAGCTAATAATCGGCAATGCATTTCCAAAAGGAACTAATAAGATTAAGCATACAGATACTGACTTATCAGAACACAAAGTACCGGGCAGTTTACCTGGGGGAGAGTTGGTCACCGGTGAACCCACTTGATGGCGAAATCCTCGGGCTTCATCTTGTTCCAGCTCTTGACTTAGTTGCTGCATCAAGCTAAAATAAAGGGTACCTCCAAATTATTAAAATAAAACAGAATATTCAACAAAGTAGGATTCACGAAAGACAATATCTACATAAACAAACTTAATATTAATTGAGTATAACAGCAGGATCCAGACACCACGGGAAACAAGAGCCAGCAAAAAAAAAAACTCATTATCATGTTACATAGTAACCAGAACAGAGTTTTGAAAAAGATCAAAGGAACCACAGTTTTAAAAGGTTGATGCATCAAATAAATTTCCTTTTTCCTTCTATTATAGATCCTAATTTACATTCCACCTAGATCTTTGCATTTGTTTAATTAAGTCGTCTCTAAAAATTTGAGTTCTTTCAAGTTAAAAAGGCCTATATAATTATGTAGTCTCAGTGTTTGATATATTGGAAATAACTATGGACAGAAGGATCATATCCCTAGTTTACTAAACTGAACAATATGACATAAATTTTTATGATGGCAGCTGTGCCTGGTGTCAGAGGAATTGGTTAAGGAGATAATGTGTACTATTTGATTATATAGAAATGTCATTGAAAATTCAGGAGGCTATCAATGTCTCAAGACGCATAGACAACTACAAACACTGTACTTTAAGCCACTACTACACTGTTTACCAAAAGAATTCTTTGGCACTCCTTTTGAGGAAGGCAATTGTGTAACCCAAGACATCTGTCATAAAATCAACTAGAAATTTCTTAATCATTCAATCAACTCCTCCGATTTGCAACCCACAAATTGTTTCTTCTGTAACCTTTGTTATAACAAGCGATAATCCACACGGGAAAGATATGGGTTCTGGCATGTTAGAGCTGTAACACTAACACCAACATTTTAATTAGCAGGCCAATACTTACTTCCGACGTGCTCCACCAGGGCGGCTAGGTTCAAGCTTTATGCGTTTCCCAGCTATGTCACTCCTGTTCAATGCTCTGAGTGCTGCCTCTGCACCTCTAACATCATAAAACTCTATAAATTTATGGTGTCGCTTGTGTGGAGTTTCCCTGATCTGCATTATAAAAATCAGAAACGTATGACTGATGTAAACAATCAGTATAGTAAGTACGGTATAGTTTGAAAAATGAAAACCACCTAAAAAAAATGAAGATATCTATCAAGCATCTACCTCTTTGACCTCCCCATAAGCCCCAAAAATTTGACGAAGGTCATCATTCGATACTGAAGCATCCAAATTAAACACTACAAGAGTCCCTTGATTTATATCCTTTTCTGACGGATTATCCTGGCATTTAGCAAAGAAAACAATGCATGAATAAGATATTGATGGAATCGACAATCCAAACTGAATCATGTGAAAGGATAGGTTGGTTCAAACCTTGGGAATTGAAAAATGGATATCCAGTTTTCTTCGTCTTAAGGGCTTATTCTGTAAAGCACGCATTGCAGTCCGAGCATCTCGGATGTCATAGTAAGATATCATCACGAAACCCCTATGCTTGCATGCAGTGTATAAAGTTCGGATATCCCCATATTGCTACACGAAAAGCACACACATTCAACAAGCAGTGGCACTAGCAACTAAAGTTTAAAAAACCACTTTTGCCCACATAAGTGGGAGAACATATCACACGACACTGCCAAACCACAAGCATAAACCCTCTTATTAAAAATCAGAAAAACACATTGGTGCAGCAATTCCAGGAAATCAATATAGAAATAGTTACCCCAAATGCTTTAAATTTGTTAATAATTTCAATGCAAATGTAATTCAACACACAATGCATATGGAAACAAGATTAAATTCAACACACCATTGACACATCAAAACCACAATTCAGAGACATAAACAAATAGAAGAGGATTCAGTTATATTGAAGATAACATCTTTAACAATTCCATAAGGATAAGGTAGCATGTCATCTGTAATTATGAATTCTCTCCCCATCTTAAGATCCTTATTATAACTTGATAATATTATCTTTTTCCAGCACATGGACCAACATATTGTAACCTTTCTGTTTTACTTCTGATATGTTCTCATTCACAATTAACCTGCTCTTCTACAATAGATTTTAAGATGAGCACATCGAGTCCAAACCCATGTCAACCATCTTTCCATAATTCAAAAGGTTTATTTTTCAAATGTCAAACATAGTCAAGGAGGATCCAAAAAATTTCAGTGTCAAAGTCAATTCCGGAAGGAAACAGCTTCTCTTGAAAATTCCCATTCTACTAAGTATTAGTGAAATGGCTAGAAATAAAAACAATGCCAAGATTTACACAACCAAGATGTCCTGATTGGCAATGGCAACTTAAAATCCATTAGGCCAAAGATTATACCCACATCCTAAAAAGACCTCCAAATTCTAAGAAACCTTGAGGATCCTGGAAACATGTAATGCTAGTTAGCCCAGTTACCATCGTATATATATTTATTTGTTAGTCACAATTCATGTAAGACTCCAATCTACCTATTTTTATTTGGCTAATATTACTAAGCAGGAAAAAGAAACCCAAAAGGGCTTTCTCCATTAGGGTTCCACAACCCTACTGGAATATAATTAAAATATGCATCATAGCAACTAAGCAGCACATATTGTGACAGACAAATCAGAGATACAAATAATAATGATTACATATTAAGAAAGTTGGAATTTAAAAGAAAGAGATCATAAGGTCCTGTGCAAGGAAAAAAATAAATAAATAAAAAGAAAACAGCACCCAAGCCAAGTGAAAAGAAAAAAGAAATCCTGAATACTGCTTACAATCCCATCCATTTAACCCACGAAAATGAATATAGTTGAATTAGCAAAATACTAAGAACAAATTCCAGAGATCCACAAATTTTTTATCTAGAATTACTTATTGAATAGGTTGTTTTTCTAACATGAACCTGGGGAACCTAAATTGTCAATGATGATTTTAATGGAAAAAAAGAAGAGTCATTAAAAACCAGTCACTAAATCATCTACCAGCTAAAAGGCCAACTTGCATTCTGACGAACCTCGCCTTTGACAAACAGCACATTGTTTCAGATTATATAAACTCAATGACCATAGAAAAAAAAATATACAGAAGTACTAAAAGCAGATCACATCATTCACAATAAAACATGTTGCAAACAAACAATTTTTGCAGAAATACATGGCAATAAAAATGAAATTAGACTAATATGAAGTACCTCAAAGAGAGTTCTCAATTCAGAATCCTCAACATTACTATTGATATTTCGAACAAACAGTGTTCTTGAAGGATGCTCCCCATATGGGTGTTCCCCAGCCAATGTCCCCACACCATTTGAGAGAGGATAAGGACCAAACCCATTTCCAGCAACCCCATCAGATATATTAAGAGTTGACATCCCAATACTAAGGCTTTCATGGGGTTCAAAATCCAACTCCATCCCCCCTCCACTGCCAAATAGATCATAGTCTTCTAATTCCTCCAATTGACTAGGCAACCCACTTAGATCAAAATCATCTGTTATGCCAGCAAGAAGCTCATTTTCATCATCAGGAAGCAAGCTTCCAATTGCATTCAGTTCAACACCTTCAAGTGGATCCTTTTCTTCATTCTCTAGGTCAGTTTTATTTAACTTTGGTGCACTATCATCAATTGATTGACCATGATGCTCTGAATCAGCAAAGTTCACTGCATTTTGGCAAAGGAAGTCCCCATAAATGATTTTAAGTAATAAAAACCTATTATATGTCGTAAGAAGAGCTCACACATACACTTCGCATGAGGAAGTACAGGCAGTGAGCTGGAGAACAAGCTTGCATCACTTGACGCATGATATGCATATGTTCCAAGTGGGATCCCCCAAGCACCATTTCCCACTTTTCTAGGAATAGTCAATGGTGGAATATTAGATGAGCCTACAAAACAAATAAGAATGACTTATCAGGATATGGCATAAACAAATACACGTATAACATATGGGTCAATATTTATCTCTTAGCTTTCATCAGATATAGAGAAAGAGAGAGGGGTACCTTCAGAAAGAGCTGATACTGAATCTTTCAAATGTTGCTCCATTTAATAACTTTCTAGTTTCTACAACAAAATGTAAGCAAAAAAACCTAGAAGTTAAGCTATTTTACAATTCTCAATTTTTTCATAGTAATAAAAACTTTTTTGAGAGACAAACAGAAATATGAGTGAATAAGTACTCAAGGTTACAAGGTGAACAGTACTAAGAGAAGAAATGAATGACAAAGTAACTATTAAGAACTTCATAATTAACTGAATTCAAATGCATGCACTAATACTTCAATAAGATGAAGGTGAAAGCGAGCAAACACGGTCCAAAGCCAAAGCTCCCAACGGACATGACGAAGAACCGAGTACATCAAACAAAGGAAATCTCTGATTGAGCTTTTATGATCTTAGTCCTATAATCTAGTTATGTGATAAGACTTCATTATCAATTAGTTGCCACAACTTTTCTTTATTATTCTAAAAAAAAATTCATGATATAAATGATTCTAAAATGTTAATCTGTTGGTGCATATCTCATATCCAGGAATCTAATTTAATTAATCATGAACTAAATCATCCTGTTCAGTAAGAAAACTTAGCTCCATGTGCTCAATTCCTTTGAATCTAAAGTAATTTATCAAGCATGCAACAATATTTTCTTGATCACATTTCTGTTCCTAGGTAAAAGCTGCACTTTTCACTCTTTCCTCTATACAAGCATAGAGCATGCAAATGCTGAAGAGTGAAGAACAACAGAGAACTGAACAGAGTTTAAATTAAAAGCTTCGATAAACTGATAATCACAGCAAAAATAGTGCCGAGATAATTCAGGACATCGAAATCAAAGAGAATCAGTAACAGTTGGTATAAAGTCAACACCCGCGTGAAGTTTCAAGCGATATCTTCAAAATAAAAATTTTGGATACAATCAAACCATAATTAGACAAAACAGCAACTCAATTAGCAGAAAAAAAGTTCCCTGAACAGCAAGTCAACAAAATTCGAAACTAAAATTTAGTAAACATTAGGCCCCATAAAGCTATCATACCCAGAAACTCCCACCAATTGCTCTCAACATCAATCAACTATTACAACAACAACAACTGATCACAACAAAACAATAAGAAAAATAAGAAGAAGAAGAAAGAATTGAAAAGGAAAGTACCTTTATAGTAGAAAATGAAAGTAGAATGGTTGTCAAAGAGAGTCCATTGAAGATGGGTATTGGGCCAATTCCAAACAGAGTTTTTCTTTTTTCCTTTTTTTGTCTCGATCAGGATAATATTATTTATATAAAAAACACAGATAATAGTTTCGTAGAAGCAGAGAAATTTCTTTCTTATACTCTTCTACTTCCTCCTCTCTCGCCGGAAAACTAGACACTAAATAAATTATAAAAAAAAAAAAACAGAAAAAAAATATATATATCTGTGAGAGAGAGAAGAGAGAGAAATGATTGGAGGGAAGTACTGGTACTTATGCAACCACAACACACAGATTATTGAAAGAATGAATTACAACTTTCTCTCTCTAAAAACATAAAAATTCGACTCTATTTGAATTCTGTTTGGCGTCCGTTGACACAACTCAATTTATAACACAACTCATCTCTCATTCTCTCCGGTGTTTTTTTTATTTTAATTTTTTTTTAGAAAAATAAATAAATAAAATAAGCAGGTAACTATCTGGTTCAGATAATTTCATAAATAAAATAAGCCTTATATTTCGTCATAATTACGCGGACTGCCACGGCGAATTGAGTGATTGAGTGTGGGTTGCAAACTTGCAGTGAAAGTGGCACGATAGTACGATACTGTTTACTTTGGTTTGTTGCAACCAACGATGAAATAACACGTGTAAATACCTACTGAGATTGAGTGCAGAGAAAAGGTTGAGGTGTTTTAAAGTAGTGGGGGTATGTGACGTGCTGTTGGCGTAGGCAAAAAAGGTGATTGGATTCAGCTGCTTCTCTTGTGGAATCTACTTCACCAATCATATGCTGCCACGCCCTCTTTATTCTGTTGGTCCTACCATGATGATTTTGCCTTTCCCTTTACTAGATAACATTGTGCAATCATGTGCCAAGGATGAAATGATCATATGCTTAAAAAAAAAAAAAAAAAAAAAAAATGATGTTATGGTTGATTTATTTTTCTTAAATTTAAGGGTAAAGTGCACTAATTACCATGGTTTTAGTTATTGGTATATGTTATTTTAAAATAAAAATAAATAAAAAATATACTGGTCTAGACGACCATCGTGAAAAAGGCTTAATCAACTTTCTTAAGCGGTCAGGCTCCTAGACAGACGACTAAACAGCCTAGATACTCCATCTGGCAATTTTTTTTATAGTTTTTTTTTTTTTTTTCAAAATGACATCGATTTGGTCCAAAACAACATCATTTTGGCTAATTCAACTCCATCACCTAGGCGGTCTAATCGCTAGGTACCAGTCTACCGTAAGATTAACGTCTAGTGCGTACTAGAACACAGCTAATTACCATGGCTTTAGGTTAAAGTCAACATACCAACATTTGATATTAGTGTGCTAATTATGCAAATTTATTTGTTACTAGTTGAATTTTGTTGAAACCAATTATTGAGCAACGCAAAATTCCTAATTAACTATAATTAATAATAATAAAGTATTACTTTTATAAAAAATATTTAAAAGGAAAAACAAAAACAAAACTATACCAATAACCTGGAGATTTCCTCCTGGTTAGAAGGATACTGATAACCTAGATCTTCATGACTTCAACAGAAAAAGGCATAAGAGATTCATAGGTAGATTTTTCCACTATTATTTTGTAAATAATATTTAGTTTGTTTTTAGGTTTTAATTAATTTGTAATTTTTAAGGTGGTGATTTGGAGGGTTATGAATTTATGATTATGCAATATATATATATATATACGGAAATTTTCCTATGAGGACGCCTGATAGAATTATATAAGGACATTGAATGTAAGACACTCGTTTTATATATTTTGACTTGATATATATGCACTTGTCAAATCACTTTTATAAATGAGTGACTCACATTCAATATTCTAATAAAATTATATAAAGATGTCCCGATAAGAATGAGACTGATATATATTATTTATTAATTTTCACGTACAAAAAGATTGAATTTCCCTTCCACTGCCAACGCATTATTGCAAATGCCTGGATTTTTCACCCAAAGTCAAAGATAAGTTATTGCAATCCGTACAAAATTTAATTGCAATGTTTTCTTTTTATGTCAACATTTGGGTATTAATTAGTCAGGGTACTAACCAACTAAAGGGGTTTTGCTATATAACCTATTTATAAAAAATATAAAGAGATAAATATAAAAAGTTAAGAAAAAAAGACACATGGTAACACCCCATTGGTGGAATTAATACCTAAAGACACATGACAACACCCCATTGATAGGATCAGTACGGTGTATACTGATCGGTCAATATCCAAACAATTTCCTTCTTTTTATCATGTTAAGGGATGGTATCTTAATACTTTAATTTATTTGATAATTTATAATTACTTTTAGATCATATTACACTGTCCAAAGATTTAACTTGCTAATATCAACTCTCGAGTCCAATTATAGGTATGATGCATATTATTGTCGATTTGTCGGATATACTCTATCTTAAAGTATTATCGTATGATTTATTTCAAAAACTTATAAATAAATAAAATTTAATTCTTGTTACAACTTAAAACTTAAATCAAGATAAATAGATTTATTTATTTCGATAAAAAAAGATTGAAAATATATATTTTTTTTTGACAATTATTGTTATTTTTTGTTTTGTTGAAACATTGTTTATACAACTTAAAACTTAATTAAGATGAATATGTTTATGTTTCTTTTTAAGGGGAGGTCCTTGAAAAACACTGTTTATTTGGATGATCACACATACCTATTATACATTGAGCATGTAGATATTAATGTCATGACAGATCTTGTTATTGCTCATATGGAGCACTTGATAGATCCTCATATGGTACTAGTAGAGCTACATTTGCACACTCTTGAGGGTGAAGTTAGCTCTGACACTGACAATGAAAGCACCGAATCAAACTTCAGCCATCCCACAGCTTTAGACATCATATGTATTCAAGGTGAAGTCTTTTAGGCAGATCAATTGGAAGATTCAGGTTGGAAGGAGGTTACAACTAAAAAAGGTAAGAAAAATTAAAAAACAGGTTACCAGTGCTGTTTCGCCTAAAACTAGGGCTGCTAAAAATAAATTATTACATAAATGATTGTCCTTTATTGGAACTGTAGAGGTATTGTAAACAGTGATACCAAACGTACTTTGAAAGACTTTTGTTCTCGTCATAGACCGAATTTTGTTTGCATTGTTGAATTGTTGTGTGCTTTTGATTCAATTTCTCCTTCTTTTTGGCTCTCTATGGGGCTACACTTTATCGGTACTAATGCTAGAGGTACTCATACTATGTGGATTTTTGGGTCTATTGCTTTTCAGGATGCTGCTATTGTTCTGTCTCACTCTCAACATGTTACTGTTTCTGCTAATTTTTATGGGATTGTCTATCGGATCTCTTTTATTTATGTCAGTGTGAACTACATCACCCGTAGATCTCTTTGGAGCTCTCTTAAGGACATTGCTGGTTCGGATGATCCGTGGCTTATGCTTGGAGATTTCAACTTGGTTCTAGGCACTCATGAGACTACTGGTAACGTTTCTACTATCTCCTGTGATGATTTTCGTGCTGTTGTAACGGTCTGTGATCTTGTTGACATTGAAGCAAAATGAGTTTTTCATACCAGGATCTACCGGGGTAGGCGTGGTATGGTTCTTTCTCCATTAGATAAAGTTGTATGTTCCCATTCTTTTCTAGCTGCTTGGTCACAAATATCATATGTTACCTTGCCTAGATCTCATTCAGATCATCACCCTTTATTGGTTTCTTATTCTACGAGTGTTTCACTGAGTCCACAGTCCTTTAGGTTTCAAGGTATATGGGTTTCTCATCCCTCATTCTTTAATTTGGTTAGATCGGTTTGGTCTCTTCTATTACTAGGAGTGGTACTGGAGTTGTTGTTCAGAAGTTGAAGCTGTTGAAAAAGGCCTTAAGGAGGTGGAATTGGGAGGTGTTTGAGGATATTGCCTTGAATGTCACTAATGCTAATGAAAATGTGATGTTTATTCAGAGTAGGATTGATTCTGAAGGTTTTTCAGACGATCTTTTTCGTCTTGAGACTGCCTCTCTTGCAAATTTGGATAGTGTTCTAAAACAACATGAGATTTTTCTGAAAGAGAAAAATAGAGTCAGGTGACTTGCTGAGGGTGATCGGAACTCTAAATTTTTTCATTCACTACTAAAGCGTAGAGGGGGTAATAAGCCCCTTTCCTCTATTCAAATTGATGAGAATATTTCTTATAATCCTACTGAAATTGGTGAGCACGTTTCCTCTTTTTATCATCATCTCTTTTTATATCCTGGCAACGAGAGTTCAGACTTCTCTTTAATTCAAGAGCATGTGCCTTCATTGGTTATTGTTGATGAGAATACTTCGATTCTATGGGTTCCCTCTTTTGATGAAGTGAGGAGTACAGTTTTTGACATGGATCATCTGAGTGCTCCTGGTCCTGATGGTTTCTCGGGCAGATTTTACACTCATTGTTGGGAAATTATGGGACATGATGTGATTTTAGCTGTTCAGGATTTTTTTCACACTGGTCGAGTTTTTTCGAATTTGAATTCTAATTTCTTGGTTCTTATTTCGAAGACTCTGAACGCTGTCTTAGTCGATCAGTTTCGCCCAATTACTCTTGGTAATTTCCTGTTTAAGGTTATCACTAAGATTATTGCTGACCGCTTGGCTGAAATTTACTCCCGCATTATCACTCCAAATCAATTTAGTTTCATTCGGGGTCGTCAGATTGGAGACTGTATTGCCGGTGCTTCTGAATGTTTTAATATGTTGAATAATAGTAGTCGCGGTGGGCATTTAGCTTTAAAAATAGACATTCGTAAGACTTTTGATTCCATTAGTTGGCCTTTTCTCTTCAAAGTCCTTCAGTGTTTTGGCTTCTCTGAGAGTTTTATTAGTTGAGTTGCAGCTATTTTTGATTTTGTTAGGATCTCAATTCTTATTAATGGTTCCCCTTAGGGCTATTTCCCATGTTCGTGTGGTGTGCGGCAAAGTGATCCTCTCTTTCCCTTTCTTTTTTTTTGGCAGAAGAATTTTTGAGCAAATACCTTACGCATCTAGTAGATTCGAGCTCTATGACTTTTATCTCTTCTCCAGTTGGGATGCGTGCCTATTCGCATTTTCTTTATGCTGATGATGTTATCCTCTTTTGTCGGGCTTTTCCTCAGAATTTGCGAGTGATTTGAGATGTTTTTGCTTTTTATGGATCTCTCTCGGGTCAACGTGTTAATTGGAAAAAATCTTCCATTTTCTTTGGTAAAGGCATCTCTAGGCCTCGAATTACTAATTTTCTTTCAATGTCTAGGATGCGTAAGGGTGATGATTCAATGACTTATCTAGGGGTCCCTCTTTTCACTGGTGCCCCTAAACGTCGATGGCTGATACCTTAAGCTGATAAAATTAAAAGTAAATTGCAATCGTGGAAGGGGTTTTCTCTTTCAATGACAGGTAGGTTATGTCTTATTAATTAGGTGATTATGGGTTCCTTCCTGCATTCATTTCAGGTTTATCGTTGGCCTTCATATCTTTTGAAAGATTTAAATTCTGCTATCCGGAATTTTTTTTGGACTAATTTGATCGATGGTCGTAAATCTATCCAAGTTGCTTGGAAATCTTGCTGCAGGCCTAAGGATAGTGGTGGTATTGGTGTTAAAGACCTTGATATTCTTAACAAGGTCATGCTTAAGAAGTTCACTAGGAGGATGTTAACTAGGGAGTCCTTCGTTTTCACATATCTTCGGGCTCGGTTTTTCACCTAGGATCACAAACCTAGAACATGGTATTTTTTTTTTCTATTTGGCCATGTCTAAAATTGCATTATACTCCTATGATGATTGAGTCTAGGTGGTTGGTTGGTTGGTCGTCACTCTAAGGTTCGTTTTTGGATGGATAACTGGTTAGAAGATCTGTTGATTGACCTGGTTGAGGATAAGTCTTCGTTACAACCTCCGCTGGATTCGGTTGTCGGTGATATTTACTCAGATGCTATGGGTTGGGATATTCCTGCTTCTTTTCAAGCTTTTCACTCGGATGTTGCTTCTGAGATTGAGAAGGTAGTGATAAGCACTGACCCAGACTCATTAGTTTGGACATGTTCCTTAGATGGTGTTGTTTCTTGTAAATCTGCTTATGATTCTCTTTCTGAGGTTAGGAGTTCTGTTTTTTGGGGTAAGCAGATTTGAGCGTCTTTTATTCCTCCTTCTCGTCTTGTCCTCATTTGACACTTGTTTCATGGTAAGATTCCTACGGATATTGCGTTGCATGCCAAAGGTTATATTTCTTCATCTCGTTGTCGGTTTTGCTGTGCTACAGAGGAAGACTTAAGGCATCTGTTTCTTGACTGTCATTTTGTTCGTGGGTTGTGGGATGCTGTTTCCTCTACTTTTGGCCATAAGCTTAGGTTGGATGGTACTTGTTTGGACTTTTGGCAGGAGGCAATGAGAGTTGTCTTTAGCACTCAACTGAGTGCTCTCTGGCGGGTTTCTATCATCATGGTTTTCTGTGTGGTATGGTTCTTCCGGAACTAAGCCACATTTGAGGGTGGCAAGCCTGTTTTTGTTGATGCTCTTTCCTTGATTTGACGTTCTGTTCGTGAGACAGACTCTTTTCAGTCTGGCACTATGAGGAATTCAGTGGATGAGTTTCAGACTCTTCAACAACTTCATGTCTCTGGTCGTCTTTCTAAGGCTCCTTACATTTTAGAGGTTAATTGACGCCCTTCCTCGCTAGGCTGTCTTAAGGTTAACACGGACGGGGCAACTTTTCGTAGTCTTGGTCTTGCTGGTTGTGCATGGGTTTCGTTAAATGTTGTTTTGCTATTCCTCTTAGTGTCTGTTTTGCTTTTGAGGTTGAATTGGTTACTGTCGGACACACTATTGATTATGCTTAGACTTTTGGCTGGCGTCAGTTATGGTTGGAGAGTGATTCGACTTTTGTAGTGGATATCCTTCGTTCTAGGTCTTGTAAGGTTCCTTGGCGTTGGTGCCCCGCTTGAGATAGGTGTTTGAGCTCAATCTCTCAAATGGATTTTGTTGTCACTCATATTTATCGAGAAGGTAACCAAGCTGCAGATAGTTTAGCATCTAGAAACCCTAGTATCGTCTCTCCTGCATGGTGGTGGACTGCTCCGAATTATTGCAACCCTTTTATTTTCAATGATTTTTGTAGCAGACCTTCTTTTAGGTTCTGTTAACCTGTTTTCTTCTTTTGTTTTTTATTCTCTTTTGTTCTCTTTCTTTTTTCTTAATAAAATGTTGGGATGAGGTTAATTCCGATCTCTAACAACCTTATCAAAAAAAGATGCATATGTTTAGGAAATATATATATATATATATATATATATATAAGTAATTAGGTTTGATCTTAATTAAAAAGTGTTGGATTAAAGCCCTCATACATTTACATATTTTTTGATATATTAAGTCATTGTGAACCCATATCTAACTATCATAAGTTCCAATTAGGCTGCAACCTAATCTCATATAACTTTTTTTTTCTTGATAACCGGAAACAAACTAAACAAAACATAACCTAGCCCGGAACATCCTCTAGAACTATCCTCCCCACAATCTCATACAAACTCTATAGGTGAATAATTAATAAAGACAAATAAGAAAGAAAATATAGGAGATTGAAATTAAAATAAATTAATTATTGATACAGGAGAGAGAGAGAGAAAAATAAATAAATTTATTAAATCCTAGCCATTCAAATCTTATAAATCCAAATGCTACAAAATCGTGTCGGATATTGTGTCCCCCGATCCCTTCTGTGTATATATATATATATATATATATATATATGAGTTAGGCTAAAACAATTACTTAAAATTTTAACTTCAACATCTTAACCACTCATGTGCTCGTAATCCAAGAGTTATAAATTCATTCAAATCTCAACCATTAGATTAAGATCACATGAGTGGTTGAAATGTTGATATCAAAATTTTTAGTTGATATATGTATATATCGTCTTTCTAGTGTTAGTTTGTATATCATGACAAAAAATATGGGTCATAGATTATGGAGAAGTTTTGACAAATGCATACACTTTGAGTCAAAGTATATAAATCAAATAGTCCATATTCTTCGTTCCGAACTGACAATAAACAAATTGTATATATAAATATATATATATATATATATATATTTATAGTGGTTCTCTCATAAGGGATCCTTTATTTTAATTTCGGTAAGGACTTTGATGAGATCACATCTATTTTTATGAATTTTGATCTAAATTTTTTTGTAGATGATATGTTCAATGAAATTCATTTATGAATAAATTTTGAAAATTTTTCAAGCACTACAACTATTTTTCATGAATTTTTCTATATTTCGCTTATTTTTCGATGCCTTCATATTTAACAAAATCGGGGATATATAGTTGTAGTGTTTGAAAAATTCTTAAATTTTATTGATATCCACACAAAAAAATTCAGATTAAAAATTATAGAAATTGGCATGATTTCATCAAGGTCCTTACCGAAATTAAAATAAAGGATTCCTTATAAGAAATATATATATATATATATATATATATCGTCATTCTCCATGTTGATTGTTTTCTATAATAGATGTTTATGGAATTCCAACATGTTTTTTTTTTTTTTTGAAGTATTATATAAATTATGTGTTTTTTTTTTAAGAGGGAGGATTTAAACTCACAACCCTGCAATAAAAGTGTGAGAAGTACACCACCAGACCAATCTTATTTCGTCGAATTACATCATGTTACTCAAGTAGTTATATATCGTTATCATCGAACAAAGACAAGTGACTGTGAAGGCTAAAAGCATAATACGAAAAACGATGATTATGCAACTATTGATATTATTAACTGCAAGTAAGGTACACGATAATACATCATCAATTTCAGATTTAATTTTTATTCAAGATCTTTAAAATGGTTCATGTACTAAATGTTATGAACTAATATAGATGAAGAAGAGTTGTTTTGTTTCTTTATGTAAAAAGTTTCAAAAAAAATGATGGTTTGTCGATAGTAAATATTTAACTATCGAGAAAAAATAATAGCATTGTTTATGACAACGTGTCATTATTTTCTAGATTTATTTGTTAATTTTACAATGTTTTGGATGTAATGATGAAGTTTTCTAATGAAATAATTACAACTCTTTCATTTGAAGATAATTGAGTGATATTTCTAATGGTCGACTCATACAAGTTTTTAAAATATATCTTTTTATCATTTTAATAACAACATTATCATATTTCATGCATGCATTTCAAATGATAAACAAGTGTCATATGTAGATTGCGAGAAAGAGTACTGTTTTCAAAATGTGATGGCAATTTGTCATTTGATATGATGTTTAAGTGTCTTGTTATCGAATAAAAATAAACAAAATATGAATATATGAATCAAGAGTCTTACAGACATTTTTCATGATTCAAAATATAGTTTTTTCATGTCATCAATTTATTATAATCTTACATTATTTATTATTACAGTTCATTAAAGTTTTTTTCTATTTTTGTTATTCATTTGAATGACATCATTTTTGGATATCGGATATACACATACCGGAAGGTTTATGATACCAATTCGCAATGCCCATTATTTTTTTCACTTTCATAATCATTATCATGCTAATATTAAAGAGGAGATTTTCAATCAAAATTATTCAAAATTGAGAATTGTTACTTTTCGTCCTTTAAAAGCACAATTTTATATTAAAAAGATGGAACCATGCCCATTCGACTCACTGAAAAGGATAGTGTTGGTATGTTCTACACAAATGTTTTTCAAGATTTTACCTCAAAGCTAGAATATGGGTTGTGTTTTAGTTATGGAAAAAGTTGAGATATTGAGAATTGAACACTTAACATCAACCGTCTTATAAGATAGTCAAACCATTGGATTTATAGATATATAATGTTAATAGATCTTAAATTATTTTTTACATTTTAAAGTTTATATTTCACGTTTTTCTTTTTAACAAAATATTTGTTACGCTTTTTTTTTTTTTTTTTCATTAAATGCTATCTTAAAAATATGACACTCTTGAAATGAAATTCTAAATGACATTGGCTAATAGCAAAACATTGACAAGGGAAAGTGACCCAATTTAAGAAAGAAACACCCTACTATCTTAGGCCTAGTTTGGCATTGTTGTGCTGTTGGGGGAATTGTTTTTGGATTTGCCGTTGAGAGAATCAGCTGAGTGTTTGGTAAATTGATTTTAAAAAGTGTTGTAAGAACCAAAAACAATTTCAATGTTTGATAAACCGTAAGTAAAAGTGATGTATCTGTGCAAAATTACTAGAAGAACACAAATAAATATTGATCTAATCATCATTAATCTTATTTTGTTTTCTTAAATCCCCATTTTCCAGATTTTTCTTGTAGAGTTTTAGCGAATATTTGTGGATAACAAGTATAAAGAAAATGATGTGGACAAATATATATATATAAGAAAATCAATTACGAAAATCAAAGAAAAAATCTTCCTCTTTCTTAAAAGAAAAAATCCCCATTTTCCAAATTTTTTTTCTTCCTTCTTAAAAGAAAAAATCAAAGAAAAACTTAGAAAAAATCAAGGAAAAAATCAAGGAAAAAATTGAAGAACCCATATCTTATTATGTCTTCAACCTCCAACATTCATGAACCAGACCCCCAAATCTTCATCTTCAACCTCTTGCTTGGCAGCCATGGTCGAACCAGATCAGACATTCACCTCGCCACGAAGTGCCGCCGCCGCGAACCAAATTGGCGTCGGAGTCATCTCACCACTCATCTCCAACAGATCACGGTCTTCTTCGTCTCGCCGACATTACCAAACCGATCTCCAACTTTCACTAGCGAAAACTACCATGAAAAGGGTCCAGTGAGTTTCGCAGTGGTAAATTTCATGAAAAGTAAGGATAAAATATGAAAGTTGGTATAATTTCATTAAAAATCACTGTAGCGCGTTTTGAAAAAACTGCTTACCCAGAAAGCGGAAATCCAAAAGCTACAAATTGTAGCTTCTCAAAAACTCAGTTAGAAGAAGCTAAAAGTAGCTAAAAGCACTTCCCCACAATTTTACCAAACACCCTATCATTGGTCCAGAATCACTTTTGGCCCCAAAAGCAGATAGGGAAGCAATGCCAAACTGGGCCTTATTCACATGCATTATTTCTGCCTTAAACTCTTCCTATTATTCTCTTTTTCTCACACTTGTCATGTGTTCCACTAATTAACTGCCTAATTGTCTGCTCACTTTCTTAACCATAAGACATTGGATCCTTTTCAACATCAAGCAGATGTCTCTTACCAGACCAAATGCCCTGAAGATTCCCCATAAACCTCTTTGATCTACAACTGGATTTAGGTTGTCCACGAAAATGGAACTAAGTTTGCTCTAAAGTCTCCTCTTCTTTCACGACCCTTGGACCCAGAGCTTCTCTCTCCTATTTTCTCTCTCATTCTTCTTGATAATAAAAGAATGGATTAAAACTAACAGAACACCAATTTTTGATGGCAAATTGTAATACTGTAGTAACAACTGTGATTCCTGAACATGAAGGAGTAAGTATTAAAGGAAGTCTCGGTCTTTTCTTGAAGAGCTTCTTGAGGAAATAAGACATGTTTGTTGGTTTTGGCACAGAATAGTTATTTGCAAATAATGATCATGAAGCACAAGTTGTGTTGCTCAAGTTGTACACTCAAGTTGGTTGTTTGCTAATAAGACTAGATGGAGGTTGCAAAAATTATTTTTGATTGTTGAGAAAATTCTTCGCTAATAAGGAAATAGCATTTTCCAGTGTCCATATACAAAAAGACATTGAAAAGTTGGAAAAAATGTACGGGTTTGAGATTAGAAACGTAGTGGATTTATGTGAAATTGCTACAAAAGCATCTAGCAATCCTTGTTACAGCACATGGTGTCAGAAAAATTGGTTAAAGTTGTTCTGTCTAAGCATTAAATTGGATCCTTTTCAACGTCAAATTTGACTGCAAAATTTGAATTTATCATATTTTCCAGTTTTTCATTGCCAAATTCCTCTACATGCCTCAAACATGTTGACAAAAGACCAAAAATGTTTTTCATAGTGTTGTCCATAGTTTCTTTATAAATCATAATCTTTTCCGGATAGCTCTTCTCAGTTGGTGCACATTGTTTAAGAGTGTCATGTTTGTATTTGACAATAGATAAACTAAGTGTCAACATTTTCTGTTGGAACTTGGAACCAACTCTATACTCTTGATATCATGACTTCAAACATATTGTCATGTTTTTAAAACATCTGTCAAGTTTTGTTAAAGGGTACGGATATTGACACTTATAAATATGATAAGCACGTCCAAATTTATAAATATACCCATGTCTAAAATTTAAAATTAAATAATTACTATAAGCACTCATCTTAATGCTAATAGTACCCTTATTTAAATGAATGTATCATTTTAATACAATTTATTTATAAATTCTTTTAAGTTATTAACACACCCAATTTCACAAATGATCAAATTATCTTGTATCTTCTTCAACATTTGTCTTTCACTCTATAGCCAAATAATTACAAAAATTCAACTATATAAAAAATAAAATAAAAATCTCAATCTGTTAACTACATGATCTGGTGTATATTGAGAAAAGGCTTTGTAAGCCATTATTTCAAGTAACGTTTGAATCAAACAAGGAAATAGCATAAGAGGATAGCGAATGAAGTTCAAATATGTTTAAAAAACTGGCAAGTCTATTAATATAGAATTACGATACAATAAACAACATAATCATCAACATTCATTCACTCATTCTATCTCGATCTGTTCCAAGGATTATTCATCTGGTTTTGCAGCTTCAACATCCATTTCTTCCTCCGTAATCCAAAGGCTTCCACTATCCTTGTAACCCATTCCTTGCGTGGATCTTCTTCCAAATCAATCCTTAGAAGACCAGCAAGCATCCATTAGTTTGATATATTATAATGAGAGATTTTGATACTCGAAATAAAATTAGAATTTAGTTTTTTTTACTGAAGATATGTAGTTGAAGATATTGGTGTAATTAATGGGTATACATAGTATTTATTTTTTAAAATTAAACCAATTTGTCCTTATTTGTAAATTTATATTCGGATATTTTAGTAATTAAATTATTTATTAAAATATGGGTGTACTTATCATATTTATGGGTGTCAATATTGGTACCCTTTGTTAAAACATATTTCACATTTATATATATATATATATATATAAATCCAAAACTTCTAGAAAATCGATTTATTGATTATTTTCTTCTGATTTTTCACCAAAAGCTCACACAATTGGTCAACAAATTAACACAAAACCGATGATTTTTCAACAAAAAATGTGATTTGTAATGAATTTTTTTTGGATTTCATAGAAAATTGAAAAGAAAATGAAAAATGAAGGAAAAAAAAAGAATAAATGGGGAAAGAAGAAGTAGGTTTATATGGGCCAAGTGATATTTCAGTAATTATTAGGCGTTGCTTGACTCGATCTCCCCACATTAGTTTTATAGTTCCAAATAAGAGTCTGATGGGTGCAAACCACTTTTTGAAAACATCCCGTGCAGTCGGAAAAAAAAATTTGTAAAAAAATATATTTAATTCGAAATTAAATCCACCAAGAGCCTGGGTTTTATTCAAAGGTTTAATGTACCGATTCCCAGGCCTACAGCATCCCGGGCTTAGTTCATCTTCTGTTCACAATTTCAAAATGATGACTTGGCAAGCTGTAATCACTATAACTGGATCCCACATTTATATAGCTGGATCCTATCCAAAATTTCCTTTATAAATGAACCCCTTTTACTTCTTTCTTCTCTTTTTCTTCTCCAACCAAAAAACCAATTTATAAGTCTTCTTCGCTTGTCTTCTATCTTCCTCACGTCCAAATCCATATCCATAGGTAAGCAGTCTTCTCCATTGCACATTAATCAGGAAGAATTCTTCGGTTTATGTTGTTTTCCAAGGAAGAAAAACCGGAATGTTGAATTAAGATGAAGCATATGTTGAATTCAGATGAAGCATATGAAGCTATTTGTGGTTACGTACAACCTCGAAATACACATGTTGAAATATCTTAGGCCTGGGAATTATACATATAAGCATAGGAATTAATTTGTTCACCTTAAAGGATCACTGTTGACGACTTGTTCATGTGGACAACTTTTACATAAATAAATTTGACCCCATGTGCATGTACAACAGTGTTTAACTTAATAAGCCTGAGAATTATTCCCATAAGCCTGAGTTTGACCCTCTGTGTATGTATAACATATTTGAACCTAATAAGCCTAGGAATTATAATTTTCGGCCTAAGAAATGTTCTCATAAGCCTGGGTGTAACAACAATTGTATAAATACAGTTGTATTACTACCATCAATTGAACAATAGTTGTAACAACAGTTGAACTTTGTTTAACCTAGGAATTATTTTTGAACGGCAGTTGAACATTTTTGAACGGCACACATTGTTTCCCATAAGCCTAGGTGTAACAAAAGTGACTGGGAATTATTTTTGACCATTCCGTGACAATAGTTATATTACTACCATCAATTGAAAATTGTTTAACCTCATAAGCTTGAAAATTGTATTACTAGCAAGGCTCAAAATCAATAACACCAGATAGTAACATCACATACACCTATTTTCAAATAACAAATATAAATACACTTGTTTTCAAACAACAACAAAAAAACACCTATTTTCAAACAATAAATATACATACATTTGTTTTGGTTCAACCAACCAACACCATAAACCTCAACCTGTTTTGGTTCAATGTACCAACATAACCAACACCAAACAAAAACACATACAAATTCCCTAAACCTGTTTCCCACCAAACCATACAACACCATAAATATGCAAACAAACCATACAACACTATTCGGCAGCGTTCAACTAAGGTTCTCCAACAACATTCTCTTCGTCTGTGTCAATCAAGGTAGGATCAAGTGGCTTGTTTGGGCACTTCAGTCTGTTGAGTCCTTCTTTCTTACAAATGTTACATGTTCGAGCTTTTTTGACTGGTTTGCATGTGCCAGATTATGGTTTCGGGCAAGTTTTTTTATTGTGTCATTTTTGTCAACAATTCAAACATAAATGTAACCTTCTTTTATCCCTAACAGATGGTGTCCTTAACTTCTTTAATCTTCTTGGCAGCTTCTTTTTCTTCCATGGCAATACAGTACAATTCCGAATTGTATCATAAATGTCCCAAAATTCTGGATCTGAAACAGGGTTGACACCCATTTCATAAGCATGTTTAAGAAATCATGTTGTGTAAAGATCAGAATCCAATGCGTTGATTGACACACCTTTGAACCTAGGACATAACACACCGATAAACAGAAATTAAAGTCAGTAAAATGAACCACAATAGATAAATCTAAAGCATTCAAAATAACATTTATTTCAAAACATTCTACAGAGTTGAAAGACCGGGAAGCATACCTAGCAACCGCCATTGCATGAGAACATGACAACTCATCTAAATCTTATTGACGGCATGCGCAAGAACTTTGTCAAGGTCGACAGTTGTTTCCTTCATTTGTCGTCTACCTTAAATGTATTGATCGGTCATTTTCCATACATGTTTTAGGCCCCTGTTTCATATTATTTATGTTTTGTTCTCGAGTAAAGTAGGTTGTTTAATGTGTTTGTTGAGCATGTGTAGGTCCATTCCATTCAAGTGGTGTTAAATCTTATTTTGGAAGAAAAGAAGTCAAAAGATGGAAAAAATGAGCAAATTAGAAGAAACCATGGAAATATGATTTTGACCAGTGCAGAACAACAAAGTTGTGGGGGCCATATCTCTCAGCCCCAACTGAATAATGTGACCTACTACCTATAGATCGAAAACCCCGAAAGTCTAGTTTCTGACGCACTTTTCGGATAGCAATTCCGATATTCCTAGAAGAAGTTATGACCAATTTAGTAATTGAAGGTCAGAGTTTGAAAGTCTATCGCCGCCCAAACCGCCACGCATCCACAAATGTCTACGGAGCGACCTGGGTTGCAGTAAAGAGCAGAAGAACTCCGCTTCCCAGGCCTCCACGCATGCACAGACCTCTGTAGCGGTTATGCGTAAACTTTGTTCGCTCGGGATAATAAGTGACCTATTTTTTAGAGAAGTATATATAGAAGCTGGTGTCTTATTTTGAAGAGCGAGCCACACAAAGGGATTAGACCTAGAACGCATTCTTTCACATAGAGTCATCATTCCATTGATTCTTTCATTCAATTCCATCCATCATTAGAGAATTCTTGAAAGCAAGAAGAAGAAGACGATTGCTAGACAAAGAAGCTCACATGACCAACATGGGTTTTCTCTACAACTCTTCTATGTTTTTATCTTCTCCATTGATGTGTAACTAAACATTTACCTAGGGGATTGATGTAACCGATTTTGGGCAACTCTATATAATCAATTAGTCTATCTTTTGTTAATCAATTGGGTTTTAGTATTGTTTATTGAATTAATTGCTATATTCTACTTGCTCTTATTATTTTGTGACCACAATTGATATGAGTTTGTTGTCTAGTTTATCCATGTGATTAGGGTTTAGATGTGGATGACCTTTTCCATTTAAATCCTAATCACAAGCTTAGTAAATAGGAAAATTGATATATGCATGATCGTGCTATGTTAATTCGGCTTAAAGTTTTGTGTAAAACAAGGGTTTTAACAATTGCTCATTACATGATCATGTGTGAGTAATAGGAAGAACTATAGATCATTATTATGTTATTTATTACATGACCATGTGTGAATAATGGAAATGGTCTTCGAACTTAATTGATTATCTTGAAAACAAGCCCATAAACTAGATTAAAGTGTTTAACGAGACTGATTGAGAGCATTGAGTGTCTAAGAAATGTGCATCGATTCCCTAGTATTTCTCCCTATATATTCATCTCTTGTGTGATCTGAGATTGATTTTAATCTTTAGTTCAAATATTCATAATTTAGGTTAATATTAGAATTCAACAAATTTCCAAAACAAAGCATTATGCAATTTAGTTTTTCGCACTTAGAGTAAATCCTTGCTAGATTAATTGGCTTTCGATCGATAAAATTACTGGTCTCAGTGAACAAACTTTCTTAGTAAATTGAATACAGATTTTACTGCATCATGTATTGAAGTGAATGTATTGAAGTGAATAGGGTGAATCTCACACCAATGCGTTGTTTCTGTCCTATCCTTGATGTGTTGGTCTGCAAATGTTGTCAAGTATGTAGACATTTCACGTGCATTTGTCCGATGAATATGGAACCACCTTTACAACAAATCTCTAATAAATTCCGTCATTGCTGTGATAGGCAATTTTCGGATCACAAGTAGAAAAGAATTCATTGACTCAATAATGTTGGTGGTCATCAAAAATTACCTCTTTCTAAGGCTATGTATATGTGAAAAATTCTCTATCCTAACGCCTAGGAGCTCATCGTAAACCTTACGGTAGGTTTCTTTCAACTCAGCCGTTACACGATCAAACTCTTCAATACGGTACGCATACGTAGCACGGTAGTAAAGTCAAATCACATCATCTCTCTGCCTGCAGCTAACATCACACTATCGGGATATTAGATCAATTTATGTAGTTTCTTCAAAAACCAAGTCCACGACTCTGTGCATTCAGAGTTTGCAAACTCAAATGCCAAAGGGTATATCATCTCGTTTCCGTCTTTGCACACTGCAACTAAAAAAACACCTTTGGTCGTAGCCTTCAAATGGGTAGCATCGATGGCAATAACTAGCCTAATAATATAATTGAACCCCTCTATATAGGCCCCAATTGTCATGAATTCATATTTAAA
Source organism: Acer negundo (assembly GCA_035582765.1). NCBI lineage: Eukaryota > Viridiplantae > Streptophyta > Magnoliopsida > Sapindales > Sapindaceae > Acer > Acer negundo. The sequence goes on along the minus strand of CM069237.1, from coordinate 10,748,376 downwards.
CCGGTTTTTTGAGTCGGTCTTGATCTTAGTCATAGTCCTAGGGTTCGATTGTTCCAAAACATATAAATAAACCAGCAACCTCTGAAAGGATTCCCAAGAATCAGCAAATACCTGATTCAAAGCCTGCTCCTTCGACCTGTAGGCTTTGTTGTATAAGAGGTGTATGTCATGTTGCTCCCTCATCTCAGAAACTATATCTTTAGGACGGATGATGGGTCCAGGATCGCCAAATTTAGTTGCAAACAAATCCTCTATCACACAGGCACTTACATGTTTAAATTCAATGTTGTAGTTGTCATTTCTGTCACATGTGTACTCATTAACGAACAACTTAACATGCCAGTAAGTCCCCCTATTCAACTTCCATGCCTGAATCACCTATCCACAACTTCTTTGTGTACATTCTGCAGTGAATCGTGTATTAGAAGATCATGTAACATTGTACTCAAACCTCTCTGCAAATGCATACGACCTTACAGCTCGCTTCAACGTTGGCTTGTCCTTGAATATCTGTCCTTTGAATAATGGACCTTGGTCGGCTGATGTTTCAAACACGTCCACTAGTCGAACGGCCTTAATTGAGTAAAGCTCTAACGCTAATACTGTATATCGGTTGTTCATGGAAGGTGGAGAATTGTTGGGTGTTCCACTCACCTCTCGTTCTTCTGTTCCATCTTATGTTGCTGTTTGCCCACCATCATCATCACCATTGTCATCTTCTATATCGCTGGTTTTAGAACTATCAGAGCTTTCAGAAGTATCGATGCTTTCGGAACTATCATTGTCATCCACAATTGCATACTTGGTAGTTGATGTTGGCCTCGCTTGGTCATTCCATATTTATGTAAATTCGGGTGAAGGCTAGGATGCAAACGGATTATTGCTGCCACTAACTGATTTATAGTTTTGAGTACCTGCTGAAAACTGTGGATTATCGGTCAGTTTAACATGAAAGACCGTATATGGTGATTGGATTGTTATATTGGTTGGATTTGTTGGAGGTCGAAATTTATGTTTGTTGACAAATTCAACATCAATTGTGACCCAACCTTTTTCCTTATGAATAATCACAAACTTTACATCGTCGTCACTCATAATAAACAATGCAACTGTATAATCCTCTATTTTCACATGCGAAGTTATCTTCAACTTAATTTTGTCTCTACTAACTCGTATTCGCTGGTATATCGTTTCTACCAATTCATCGTAGGCTCCGCTGTCTTTTTTTGCTAAACGTATTGCAAACGAAATATGACCAGTAAACCGGTTACCGTTCACCGCACTACACTAACAGTCCAGAAATGATATCCTTAGACCCTGAAAAAAGTATTAAAATCAATCACTAAAAGTATTATACCAAGGCTCAAAACATTTATGCTGGGCTCATGACTTATTTCCAAGGCTCAAACAATTTTATAACATGGCTCAAGAAGTTCTTACCCGGGCTCAAAATACGGATTCCATATAATAATTAGAGTATCAAACAAATAATACGTATTTCCAAGGCTCCAACACATTCAAACTCTAAATAGGAACAATGTGTAAATAGGCATCCCATGAATTGGACTATTACATTTCAAAATAAATGATTCAGTAGCAAACTAATTCATCTAAGAAAATTCATTTCCGATGAACACAAATTATAGTTCCATAACCACAAATTTATATCAATGTAAGTATGCACCAAACAATAGTACAACATAGACTAACAATAAATCCGCAAGTAGGCAACATGTAACATAAATTGCATGAAAAATGATCACAAAGTAGTGAATCACACTAGTTTTCTTCTATGCTTGCCACTACAAGTAAATCATATTAAATCAAACTAGTTTTCTACTATGCCTGCCATTTTGTTTTAGCTACATAACAAAGTAGGGCATTTGGATGTCACACCCATTCATCACTAACTCTTGTTTGATTAAGACCCCCCTTCTTTGCACCCAAGAGTAGGGCATTTCGATGTCACACCCATTTTGTCATGACAACCAATCATCTCAGTGTTACTTTTTTTACTGCTTCAAATGATAAGTTTAAAAAATCTCTCATCTAGTTACTAAGAGGTTCGAGCTCACCTAGAAGGCCAGAACTTTGGTGTAACTTAATCCAATCAATCTTTGATTGGATTTCACTCCCTAACAGGCATTTCATCAAACACCTTAACTACACCCAACAATACTACATACACAAACCCCAATTCATGGTCAATAAATCCAAAACCTCAATCCCTCATTCTATCCAAAACATTTGATTCTATCCAAAACATTTCAAACTTAAAACAACAATAAAAGACCGAGAGAGCTTGACAGTGTCATTTAGGGATTTACATTGACTGTAAGAGACCTTGTAAGCTCGATTGAAGGAGGCGGCGGTAAATTTACAGCTGTTGGTGGCAAGATTCCGGTCAGAGGCAAGATTCCAACGATGGAAAGGATGAAGAACATGAAGGAGAGGACGAAGAATGAACAGCAATGGACAGCTCGATGGAGAGGGCAATGGGATTTGAAATGGGAAGAATGAGTTTACGATTGGATGGATTTGTTGTAGGAGAATGATGGAGAAGATTAAGTTAGGTCTGAATATTTTGATTTTCTTCGGTCAACTAAAGGAGATGAAAAGAAGGATAATTTCGTCCTTACACATTTTTTAAGAAGGTAATTTTGACAATTTGTAGGTTTAATTGTAGAAAGTATTATTGTCATCCAAAGGCTATTTCCTAGAAACAAAACATTAAGAAATGCCATATTTGCAACTTTTTCATCTATGGGCTATTTTCTAGAAATTAAACATTGAGAAAGGCTATATTGGCAAACAACCCTAATTTTTTATGTGAAGATGTCGTAACTATAAAACCCTCCCACCCCGTCACCATTGAGATCATAGATTCGTGCTATTGAGGTTGTAAATTCTAATCATATCTCCTCTCCAAACCCTAAATTATTTGTAATGTTTGGGAAAAAAAAAAAATCTTCCGGAGGATCATTGAGAAATTTGTTATAATTGGAAATGGAAAAGTATAACATTAATGGTAACCATTTTCATTCAACCCAATCTATTATACTTGTCTTACCTAATATGTTGTTGACCCAACCCAAAAGCCCTCAAATCCAAAACATTGAAATGGACCATTCTTCTTAATCACAATTGTGTTAGTAAACAATTCTAAACATGAACCTGATTGAAATTCAATAGTAATTCAGAATATTTTCAATCGAAGCTCGCATCAAAAAACAGATTTAAGAATCCACAAATATCAAGGAAACATTCGATTATCAGACAACTCTAATTCCTCTTGTTCCGTAATGCACAAGATTAGAGGGATGTTAGCAACTTCACCAAATCTATACAGGGGCACTTCCACCACCATTAACCATCCTGCTTTCCATTTAACCCACTATCTGTTTCCACACAACAGCGCCAGTTTAAACGCTTTATACAGCAGCAGTCTCCAACATTTTGGGCATTTTGGACTACTCCGGCAACATCTTACATAGCTCGGAATCCAACATTTCGGACATTTCACCCTCCAGGAACATTTGATGCAGCTGTTTTTCGGACATCACTAGCACTTGGGTTTCCAGCATTTCATCCTACAGCAGCATCTGTTAGCAGACACTAATGTATTATTTGATCTTGTTGGTAAGCGGAGATTTTGCCAAATTTTCTTAAGGCGGATTTCTGTGGTCATGTTCTCCATTTCTTGAACAAACCTGCAGAGATGGCGGATGTAATCAGGGCATATTATGGTAATCATGTTAATATAAAATCAACTATTATTACAGTTATACATATTATTATAAACTCAACTTAACCGTATAAGACATATTACATAACACATACAACACCATCACCACAGCAACTACCAAAGTGAAACTGCTACAACATAATGATCTGTTATTCATTGAACTCATGTTAACAATCACCTGCAAAGTTTGTACGGAAAAAATTAGCTAGATAACATAGATTAAAACTATATAAATTTTTTAAATCAAGTACATTCTAATTAGAACAACATGGATTATTAGATCGCGATTCAAGATGGGTTTTTCAGAAGTATACCTAACAGTCATCCAGTCGTACACCTGCTGCTGCTCATCCTACAGTCACAATGTATAAAATCAGTTATACATATCAATACATACAAGAACAGTTTTTAAATTAAGCCATGGAAATTATTAGACAGTTGTTATGAGCTGCCATCATTGGATGTCTTTGATAGTGGCCATGAGAAGAACTTCGCAGCCAACAGAATATTTGAACTACTCTTTTTAAACCTTATTCCTATAATTAAGTGAGTTTGCTGCTCGTAAGTTTAATAGTCAAATATTGTATGCACAACATTGAAAGGTTGAACGAGAGAGACAAGTACACAAAGGAAAGCCACCCATCTGAATTTGACCTACAATCAATCAGTCACACATCTGAAATTGGTCTCACTCCACTTAAATTGAATGAACCAAAAGATTAGATTATAATATTGGTAAGTATATTCAATTGCTCAGATTTACATAATGCACAGATGTAGGTGAGCAGAAAAGAAGCATACAAATTTTTATCTAAATGTGTGAGCAGAATATTATTAAAAATTCAATAACCACATTCCACAACCTCTGAAGCAAAACTTGATTTGCTAAATTGCTAATAAATTTCGATTTGGCCACCCGCATATGGGTAATATACTCTTATTGCCTAGAATATGCAGACATGAAGAATACAATAAGCCATATTTTAAAATGCATTGCCACTCTAGAAAGAGTAATGATCAATCTTCCAATGAATCCAAGAATTACAATGGCATAGTTTCTGAGAAAGCTATTACGATCACCTTTGGCTACGAGAATTTCTCTACTTTCAGAGAAAGGGTAATGTTTTTCCATTATGGTAATAATTAGAGCCCTTAAAACTTTTAAATATACAGGTAGTTTAAAGTTAATACTTAATAAGAAATGAGTGAGCTCAAAACCCATCAAAATGGTCTTTATATAAACTCAACCCAGATAAGAAATCACCAAGATAGATGCAAATTCAACTCAAATTATACAATTTCAAATATACTATCTAAACGAATTTCCATTTTTCACCCTAACATTCAAGGTTTCAACACAAAACCCAAGAAAAAAACAGATACCAACAAAGGCTGCATTTCAAGATTTTCATTTCATATTCTTTATCCCTCAACAATCAAACACACAAAAATAGAAAGAAAAACGATACTAAACAACAAAATTATGCAAACACAAAATCAGCAATTAATTACCTCCAAAAATCAAGTGTTTTATACTATCTAAACAAATTTCCATTCTTCACCCTAACATTCAAGGTTTCAACACAAAACCCAAGAAAAAAAAAAAAAAAACAGATACCAACAATGGTTGCATTTGAAGATTTTCATTTCATATTCTTTATCCCACAGCTGCTCAACAATCAAACAGACAAAAATAGAAAGAAAAACAATACTAAACAACAAAATTATGCACAAACAAAATCAGCAATTAATTACCTCCAAAAATCAAGTGTTTTATACTACCTAAACGAATTTCCATTCCTCACCCTAACTTTCAAGGTTTCAAGACAAAACCCAAGAAAAAAAAAACAGATACCAACAAAGGCTGCATTTCAAGATTTTCATTTCATATTCTTTATCCCACAGCTGCTCAACAATCAAACACACAAAAATAGAAAGAAAACAAAAAAAAAAAAAAAACAATACCAAACAACAAAATAATGAAAAAACAAAAACAGCAATTAATTACCTCCACAAATCAAGTGTTTAATAAAGCTCTTCTGGAAACAGTAAAATGGATACAAGTCAACAGCCCACTAATCAACAACAACAACAAAGTCACTAAATTTTCACTTTTATATACAAAAAGCAAACCTTTGGATTAACTAGATTCAGAAGTGTCATTTTTCTAAGTGGGCTTCGAATTTGAATAGAATCCGAAAAGTTTTTTTTTTTCTTGATTTGATCAGAAGCTGAAGTAGAAAACAAAAACTACCCTAAAAATTGCTCAATTTTTTCTAATTGCAAATTGAAACAACAACAAAAATACCCAAAAACCTTCTCTTGCTTCACGTTTGCTATACATTCTCAGCCACCAAAACACACAAAAAAATAAAATAAAAATAAAGACTTGGTGAAACAAAACATACTCGATTTGAAGAAGAAACTTTTGAGAATCCGGATGGAGATCGGCCCATTTGGTACTGTAATTCAACAGAGCTTTGTCATTAGTAAAAAGAAACAATGAAAAAAGGTCGTTAGGTTTGAACGAAATTTCCAAATTTCTAGATCTTTAGGTTTGTAGGACCAAAATCCCCTTCCTAGGAATGAAAGAAAGAGAAAGATTCAAGTATTGTGGGTTTGAACAATTTCAAGAGAGGTGGGCAATGAAGGCGAAGAAGGTTGTCCCTTTGAGGGAAAAAAAATCTCAATTCTGGAAATGAATTGGATTGTAAGGGTTGTTTCGTCAAAGAGAAATTTTGGTGGGTAATCTCATCATTACGGATCCCTTAAGTGGGAAGGGTATTTTAGTCCATCAGAGGCTATTCCATGCAAAGTAAACTTCAAGAAGGGACATTTTTGCAAGTTTTTTCATGAGTAGACATTTTTGCTCTTTCACAACATAGGAAAGGCTATTTCCTTCTATTTCCACATAAAAAATTAAATGAATTTGCAGATTAAATTACATGGCAAAGTAAAAATGAGAGATTACCATTTAGTCCTTGTCCACATCAATGCATTAGTTATTTTCACCAGCATGCAGCCCCAGTGTCCTATCATCTGGCAGAATACCACTCTTTCTTCATTTCTATAAACAGATTATGGGCTTTTTCAAAATCCCCAAGTCTCCGGTACCCAGCTATTAGAGTAGTAAAATCACCACATTAGGAGTGATATTGTTTCTGATCATTTCATCAACCAACAAGCTTGCTAAATCCATGCGCTGTGACTTGCAAAATCTATCAATTAAGCAGTTATAAGTCACCACATTAGGAGTGATATTGTTTCTGTCCATTTCATCAACCAACAAGCTTGCTAAATCCATGTGCTGAGACTTGCAAAATCCATCAATTAGGCAGTTATAAGTCACCACATTAGGAGTGATATTATTTCTGATCATTTCATCAACCAACAAGCTTGCTAAATCCATGCGCTGTGACTTGCAAAATCCATCAATTAGGCAGTTATAAGTCACCAAATCAGGTGAACAACCTCTCTGCTGCATTAAATTAAACAATGCGCAAGCTTTCTTCATATCTCCAGTTCTAGAAAACCCAGCTATAAGAGTTGTGTAACTAATTGTATTTGGAATCAAACCTTTTTCAGTCATTTCCTTAAAGAAACCACATGCTTCAGCCATTTTGTTCATGTGACAGAACATGTTGATAATAGTAGTATATGTAATAACATCAAGTTTGATCCCAGCTTTTAGTTCTTTCATTTCATTTATAAGTTCCAACGCATTCTCCAAATGCCCTTGCATGCAATATCCATTTATTAAAATGCTGTAAGCAATAGTGTCGTATTCATACCTAGAAGCACCAAGATCACGGAAAAGATTTAGTGCAATGTCCATTTGTCCACTCTTACAGAAACTGTAAAGGAGAGAGCAATAGCTAACTAGGGAAGGTTTTATGTTACAGAGTTCCATTTCCTTGATCATCCTAATAGCATTCTCAATATCTCCATTCTTAGCAAACCCATCAATCAAAATGCTGTAGGTATAAACATCTGCTGATATCCCATGGTTCTTCATTTCTTCTAAAACATTCAAAGCTTCATGCACTCCACCTTTTTGACAGAACCCATGAATAACAGCATTATAAAAGTATGTATTGACAGGTTGATTTTCATGTATCAAGCTCCGAATAAACTCCAAGGCAGATTCAACACAACATGCTCTACAAAGTCCATGGATATATGTACCATATGTTACGACAGTTGGGCTTACCCCGTTCCTTTCCATATCTTCAAAAAGGTCAGTTGCTTGTGAGATATCCACAACTCTCTCAAGATGACCTTTACAATAAAAGTTCATCATGATAGTGTAGGTGTAAACATTAGGTGACGGTCCAGAGTTTTTCAACTCTTCAAAAAAGCATCTCACAAGATTCAACCTATTTGATTCCACCAACAACATGAGCAAGAAATTGCAAGACTTAATATTTGGTATGAGCCCAAATTTCTTCGTCTGTACAAACACATCCATGGCATTCTCAAGCATTGCATCAAAAACAAAAACCTTCATAAGCTCAGCACATACAATAGCCGATCTCCAAGCATGCTCATGTGAATCCAGCAAACTTGGAAACAACTCATACATATCCATTTTAGCCTCTCTATTATAATTAACAATATCTCTAAGCAAAGCATGCACTTCCATTTCCATTGCTGCCAATGCAAATACATGAGCAATGATTCTAAATGCATAAATTGAATGAGGATATCCATATCTATTCACCGCATTAAAGAATCTCATTTCCCTTGCAACCTCCCAACTCAAAGACTTGTAAACTTTGACAATTAAGGGATATAATTTGCTCTCTTTTCTCGGAACATTAATCTTATCGATTACATTAGTTTCAACAACATTAACCTCAACCTTGTCAGGGCGACAATCAAACACATGGTCTTTCCACAACAAAGCTGAAGAAACTGAATAAAACACCCTAAACGAACATTTTTCTAGGGAAATATCCACGTGTCGAAGCAAATCGGATGTAAATAAGCGGTTTCTTGAACAAGATAAAATACCTATCGACACCCACATGGAATTGCTAGAGCTAATCACAGACTGCCTTAAAGTTCCAAAAAAAAAAAGTGCCATCACAGAAGTACCATCGAGGGCATGCTTTATTTTAGCATAAAATACTAGAAAGAGGTTAATAGAGTATTCTACAATTGAAAAACAAAGAAAAGTTTACTATGAACAATTGAGCATAAGATAGAAGCATGAAGTCAATATGGGAATGATGATGGAATAGAATTACCTCAAAGAGGAAGAAGGCAGCAGTGGAGAGAGATGGAGAAGAAGGAGAGTAGTTTGAAATTGAAGCTTAAAAACAAGAAAGACAACACACCACCGTTGTTCGAGTTCACACTTCACAGTTGAGAATGAGCGTGGGTTTGGGTGGTCTTTTCTCCTCCTGATTGTTTAGGGAATAGGGCTTTTTTATTTTATTTTATTTATTTTTATTTTTATAATGAGAATTCAGAATATGGTTTCTTTGTTCAGTCGTGCACTTATGGATTCATTTGAAATAACTTTTATTTTTGGTTTTTAAAAATAGAAAAAGAGTAGTAAAAGTATGAACTTTTCGGTTACTGTTTAGATAGTATATTTCAAAAAAATCTTTATATTTAGAAGAGCTTTTGAAATTGTTTGGTTGAAACATTTTAAAATATGAGTATGAAGAACCATTTTCCTCTTCAAAAAGAGTTTTTGATCATATTTGGTTGTAACAATTTAAAATCTCTTCTAGTTATAATATGATATTTTTATCTTAATTGGAATAAATAATATATTTACATTTTTTTAAATAAAATTTTACTTCATATTATTAATATATTCTTTCATTTAAAAGTAAATACATTGGTGCATAATAATTTATTACAAATTAAATTGATAATTGTTCTAAAATAAATCTTGATGATAAAAGGAATAAGTAAATTATCAAAACATTAATTCTCTTACAATTCTATCATAGGCAAGCCCCAGAAATGATTCTTCATACTCAGACTCAGGCACATAATATTGATTTTGTGAGAACCAAAACTATATAATATTTAAAAAAAAAACAAAACTATACTTTATTGTTTTTACCTATAAAAATATCTGAAAGATTTCTTCGGCTCTTTGTTTACTTAATACCTGTAGTGAATAAAGAAATCCTGTTAGAAGGCAAATTACATGTATAAAGGCACCATAATAAAAGGCTACTGATGTTTATCTTCTAAGTTCTAACAACTACACAAATAGATAACTCTCCAAGGCTACTGGCATTCAATTACATAAACACCAGCATTTTTATTTAATCCAGTTTAAACAAGAATCATAAGATGTCTATCTTCTAACAATTACACAAATAGATAACACTCAAACCAAGTTAAAAGCATGAGACAAAGACTTAAGCCATAATATTTTTTTACAGGGACTTAAGCCATAACATAAGCCACTGTAGTAAGCCAGAGACAAATGGTCCAACTCATGAAATACTTGTGCAACACCACAACAAGACATTCTAGTAAGTAAGTAGTCTCTCTCTCTCTCTCTCTCCCTTTAAACTATTCAACCCATCAAACTATGGAGCCAACTGTGGCAGCTGAGTGATGTCAGTCTTCTCATCTTTCTTTGCTTTTCCTAGTAAACATCCCAATAATAGATATCGGAAAGACACCTCTGAATTTCTGCACAAAATTGTAACATAATCATATAGGCTACGATTACTCATCAAACAAAATACTTGAAAAATGGTGGTGTTTGATCAATTCTTGCTACAACTTTGGGATGAAGATGGCTTCTATTGTAAAGAAAAGCAGACTTTGCCATATACATAGTGCCCAATATAGCCATTAGAATTTAGAACAATATAAAAAAAAAGTACAAGTAAACTAATTTGCCTCTCACAATAATGTAACTCATTGAAATTGTTGTTATGCTAGCTAATTCATAGGGTTCTTCGATTGCTGAAAAAATTAACTGAATGATCAAGATAGCAACAACCACACCATAAAAGTTACAAGACAGAATGAAAACACAAAAAAAAAATAAAATAAAATAAAATAAAATAAAATAAAATAAAATTTACTCTTTTTAGTGCTTTAACTTTTGAGGAGAATCATATCTGTTGTGAAATAAGCTAATAGAGAGCCAAAGCAAATAAGGAACAAACAAGAAAGAGCAATAAAACAGAGACAAGAACAAGAAAGAGACACAGAGATTTATCCTGGTTCAGTTCACAATAAAAGTGAACTTACATCCAGCAGCTGGTGGTGATCAAATTTCATTATAAAGAATCAGAAATACAAGAGGTAATTTAACAAGTTACATACTAATTCTCTCATACAGAAAAACCCACCATCATAGCTGTTTCCAATACCCTTTGCTTTTGATGGTTTCTCAGTGACCATGCCTTCACGCACTCCCTCTCAGAATTGATCAGTCTAACCCACCTAATCTATTTGAGAACCACGTGAACAAGGACTGACTCAGAAGAATACTAAACAAAAGGATCCTTCTAGAAACATATACTATGCTATGCACAACCACTCTCAATAATCCACGTGGGTGGCACCAGATATCATCAGCACCTTTCTTTGCCCTCTAATTGATAATGCTAGCTCATTGCTGAATCACCTTCAACAAATTCTCCACCTTGACTCGCAATTAGCTATTTCAAAAACTTCATACCTTCAAAGAACATCACCAGCTCCACCTGCTTCTTAAAATGGACCACGGTCTGTGACTTTAATCAAGTCCAGACACTTATGAAACTTGAAGCTAGTCACAGGCTTAGTTATCATATCAGCAGGATTATCATCGGTATGAACTTTTACCACTTCAACATTACCACCAGATATAACATCCTTGACGAAATGTAATTTAATGTCAATGTGTTTTGTTCTCTCGTGAAACATCTGATTTCTGCTTAAGTGAATAGAGCTTTGATTGTCACAGAACACTTGCACTTTCTGTTGTTTGATTCCAAGTTCACCAATTAATCCTTACAGCCACAATGCTTCCTTCACAGCTTCAGTCAAGGCAATGTACTCAGCCTCAGTTGTTGAAAGAGCTACCACAAGTTGCAAAGTAGCTTTCCAACTCACTGTGTAACCAAACAACTTAAAAACAAACCCAGTAAGAGACCTTCTTTTGTCTAAATCTCCCGCGTAATCAAAATCAACAAAGCTAACTAAACATTCATCATCATTATAAAGCTTCTTATACAACAAACCATAAAATCGTGTTCCGCTTAGATATCTGAAAACCCACTTTACGGCCTACCAATGACCATTTCCAGGTTTAGCCATAAATCTGCTTACCAGGCTAGCTGCATAAGCTAGATCTGGTCTTGAACATACCATAGAGTACATTAGACTCCCAACAGCACTTGCATAAGGGACTTTTTCCATCTCAAGCTTCTCTTGATCTGTCATCGGTAAAATAGCATAGGATAACTTAAAATGAGTTGCTAAAGGAGTTTGAACTGGCTTTGCATCAGCCATACCAAACTTTTCAAGTATTTTTGCAATATAATTGCCCTGAGAAACAAATAATGTGCCATTGTTTTTGTCCCTAGCAATTTCCATGCCTACCATTTTCTTAGCAGCCCCTAAATTCTTCATTTCAAACTCACTACTCAACCTCTTCTTTAACTTCTGAATTTCTAAAGAATCAGTAGATGCAATAAGCATGTCATCTACATATAAAAGCAAGAATATTCCAATTTTCCCATCAATCCATTTAAAATATACGCAGCTATCATACATGTTTCTATGAAAATTATTTTGAAGCATAAACTCATCAAACCTGAGATACCATTGTCTCGGGGACTGCTTCAAACCGTAGAGAGATTTATTCAGCAAGCAAACTTTATGTTCTTCACTATAGCTGTAGAAACCTTCAGGTTGTGCCATACAAATCTTCTCATCAAGATTTTCGTGCAAAAACGCTGTCTTGACATCCATTTGTTCAAGTTCCATATTAAACTGAGTCACCAACGCTAACAATACTTTAATGGAAGTGTGTTTAACAACGGGAGAATAAATCTCATTGTAATCTATACCTTCTCTCTAAGTAAACCCCTTAGCAACAAGTCTAGCCTTATAAACCGGCCTGCTACTGTCAAGAATATTTTCTTTCCTTTTATAAATCCACTTACAACCAACTATCGTTTGATTAACTGGTTTATTAACAAGAGTCCATGTCTGATTCTTTTCAAGTGATTGCATTTCTTCCTTCATGGCATCTAACCATAATTTTCTATATTTACTAGAAAAAACTTCTTTATAGCTTTTGGGTTCAAAATCATCAAGGTCTTCAGCTACTAATAAAGAAAAAGAAATCAGATCAGCAAAACCATACCTATTTGGTGTCTTGCGATCTCTTCTTTCACAATCTCTAGTAAGCTGATAATCCCCTAAACCTATTTGATTGTCAAACACTTCTTCATTATCAGAAGTATCAACCACTTGATTTGTGATTGATTGAAATTGTTGAGATTCTTCTTTATTGGACTACTCCACCTCAAACTGAGTTTCTGCTTCAGTTGAGCTCTGAGATGAACCTTCCAGTATCTTTGTCTTCTCCATGTACATTTCATTTTCTTTGAAAACTACATCTCTGCTGTTAAAGCATTTTGAAACATTTCCATCTTGATACCATAGTTTGTAACCTTTGATACCATCTGGATAGCCAACAAACATGCACTTCCTAGCTTTAGGTTCAAGCTTATCTTGTCTGATATGTGCATAAGCAATGCATCCAAAAACCTTCAAATGTTGATAATCAGGAGCATGGCCACTCCATATCTCCTCGGGTGTCTTGAAGCTGATGGCTGCTGATGGGCTTCTATTTATTAGATAAGCAGCAGTGTTAACTACTTCACCCCATAATTTCTTTGGAAGATTGGCACAAGAAAGCATGCATCTCACCCTTTCAAGCAATGTTCTATTCTTTCTCTCAGCCAAGCCATTTTGTTGAGGTGAGTAAACAGCTGTCTTGTGTCTTACTATGCCATTTTCTCTGCAAAAATTCTCGAATTCATCACTCAAATACTCCATGCCATTATCTGTTCTAAGCTTCTTAACCTTATTCCATGTTTGAAGTTCAACCATCTTTTTCCAGTCTTTGAACTTCTGCAGTGCTTCATTTTTAGTCTTCAAGATGTAGAGCCAAACCTTTCTCAAGAAATCAGCTATGAAGGTGATAAAGTACCTCCCTCCACCTAGTGTTTCAGTTCTCGAAGGACCCCACAAATCAGAATGTATATAGCTTAGAATTTCTTTTGTCCTGTGTACAGACTTGCTGAATTTAACTCTGCATGACTTGCCAAGAACACAATGTTCACATAAATCTAGCTTGCCGAGACTATCACCACATAACGGCTTTTGTTTTTACAGTTCCTGAAGCCCTCTTTCAGAGACATGTGCAAGTCTCATGTGCCAGAGCTTAGACTTCTCCATATCATTTTCTGAAGCTATTGTTGCCACCCCAATTACAGTGCTACCAATCAAAGTATACAACCCATTATCCCTAAGACCCTTCATTATCACCAAAGACCCTCTCATAATCTTGAGAATTCCAGCTTCTGCTTTATATGAGTAACCATCTTGGTCAAGTGTGCCAAGAGAAATTAAATTTCTCTTCAGTTCAGGCACATGCCTAACATCCTGCAGAACCCTTTCATACCCATCATAAGTCTTTATTCTGATAGTTCCAATCCCAATCACATTGCAAGCTTTGTTATTCCCTAGTAGTACTTGTCCACCATCTATAGCTCTGTAAGATTCGAACCAGTTCTTATTTGGTGTCATATGAAATGAACACCCTGAGTCTAGAATCCAATTCTTCTCAGAATTCTTGACAGCAACCACAAGAACATCAGCACTCTCATATCCTTTCTCTACTACTGCAGTATCACCTCTTTCAACCTCTTTTTCTTTGTTCTTCTGTTTCCTTTTTGGACAATATTTCCTAATGTGTCCCTCTTCATGACAGTAGTAACACTTGATACTCTTATTGTATCCTCCTCTAGACTTTGATCTAGATTTCCCTCTCTGCTTGTTATTTCTTGTATCAGGTCTTCCTCTAATGATCAAACCTTCAGCATCATTAGTTTTCTTCTCTCCAGCCCTGATTTCAGCATCCTTTGCTGTAATAGTAGTTTGGACCTCAGATAGTTTAAGTGTTTCTCTACCATACTTAATTGTTTCAACAAAATTCTTATATCTTTCTGGTAAGGAATTAAGAAGAATTACAGCTTGATCTTCATCATGTACAGTCACGGACATACCTTCCAGGTCTTGAATTATTTTTCGAAAATCATCCATATTATCTGTCATAGACCTTTGATCAAGCATCTTGAAGCCAAACAATCTTTGCTTCAGATAAATTCGATCTGGCACTGTCTTTGACATATATAATTCTTCTAATTTTTCCCAAACACCAGCAATTGTAGTTTCTTTTGAAACCTCACGAAGAACTTTATCTCCTAAGCCCAGAATTAATGAACTATATGCCTTTTTCAGCAATTTCTTCTTCTCATCAGCCTTCATATCAGTAGGCAGCTTCTCTTCACTATCTAAAGCGATATCCAAACCTTCATTTACCAGCACAGCCTTTATCTTAATTTTCCACAGCCCAAAATCATTTTGACCAGTAAACTTTTCTACTTCAAATTTCGTACCCATATTTGAGTTCAGTTGCAAAGGTCTAGGAAATTCCAAGCTACTTCTCTGATCGACTCAAATCAACAAGTAGAAGCTTGATCTAGAAGCTCTGATACCACTTTTATTGTGAAATGAGCTAATAAAGAGTCAAAGCAAATAAGGAACAAACAAGAAAGAGCAATAAAACAAAGACAAGAACAAGAAAGAGACACATAGATTTATCCTGGTTCAGTTCATAATAAAAGTGAACTTACATCCAGCAGCTGGTGATGATCAAATTTCATTATAAAAAATCAGAAATATAAGAGGTAATTTAACAAGTTACAGACTAATTCTCTCATACAGAAAAACCCATCATCATAGCTGTTTCCAATACCCTTTGCTTTTGATGGTTTCTCAGTGACCATGCCTTCACGCACTCCCTCTCAGAATTGATCAGTCTAACCCACCTAATCTATTTGAGAACCACGTGAACAAGGACTGACTCAGAAGAATACTAAACAAAAGGATCCTCCTAGAAACATATAATATGCTATGCACAACCACTCTCAATAATCCACGTGGGTGGCACCAGATATCATCAGCACCTTTCTTTGCCCTCTAATAGATAATGCCAACTCATTGCTAAGTCACCTTCAACAATATCCAACGACCAACTTCATTTCATTTGAATTCAAGCCCACCAAAAGAGGCTTCAAATCAAATTCCATATACAAGACTTGCTGACGAATCCTATTCCATAAAACTTCTTTAATTTCAATCACTTGAATTGACACAGTATCCCTACCACAATTTGATACCTTCACAAATATCTATATCAGCTACATTATGGGTTCTATTTCCAGGTTCACTTTTTTACCTTTCAGAGCAAGTAAGAATAATTTTTTAAAAAAATCAAATAATCATAAAACGATTAGTGTCTGACTTGCTTGCTAGTCTAATTCTAAATATCATACAAATTTCCTCAAAATCTGTAAAATCATGTAAAAATAACCATAGTGATTAGTGAAAAATAGAGTTTCAATGCTTAGGGAAAACTGATCTAAATATTATCTACACAAGCAAGTTGTTGCCATCTATTATTGTCTGACATTGATAATTTCTCTTCTCACCATCAAACCACCATCATATAGATTATGTTACAAGAACTTATAAGCTAATTTATCTTCTAATCATGCTAACAAAAGGCAAGCAAAAAAGTAAAAAGCAAAACACAGCACTACAACTGAGGACCAGCCTACAAAAACAGCTAGGCAAACGAAAACAAAGAGAAGCTAGAGCAAAGGCCAAAAACAAGGGAGGTCACCCGCAGCCCAGCACACAACAAACCGTCCAGAATACAAAGACCAAAAAACCCTGACAAACTGGAAACAACCCAATACAAAAAAACCCAGGCAAATCAGATATCGCTCCACTCCAACACATCCCCACTCATGCTAGAACCTTTATTAAACAAACAATTAAAACATAATATATGTCAGAGCTTCTGTTTCTGATTCAATCTCTACACACACGACCCTCACCATTTTACTCTTTTCCTGGAAACAGAATTCTACAAGTGAAATTGAAGAGAATAACGTATCAATAAATAACTTACATAAGTGTAGCTTGATCCGTGGATTATCCAAGGTGAAGAATTTAGAGCTTTAAATCCTTCCGAAATTGGAGTTTTGAGAGCAAGAGGTAATTTTCAATAAAAACTTGTTTCATTCTTTATAGAAACACATTGGCCCATGATGGATTTGATGACATATTTGCGATTTGGGAGATTAGAGAGATTATGTATCAAATGAGAAATTGGGGAAGAACATCATATCATCAATGTGAAAAAAAAAATGTGGAAGTGATATGAGTGTGTAATTCGCTTTGTTATATACGAAAGAAAAGGGTAAAATTGATAATATGAAAATTTCATTAAACTGTTCATATTGATTCGCGTGTTTTTCAGAAGCTATTCCTGGAGAAGCACTTATGTTGGTGCTTCCAATAGAAGAGCTTCTAAACTCTAGAAGCTATTTTCTTATTTTACCCAAACATCTCCAAAAGTGGCTTTTGGCCTTCAAAAGAGTTTTTGAACCTCTCAAAGGCTATCCCAAACAACGCCATAATCTGTTTTCTCAAAACAAAAAATAGGGTTTCATTTTTGAACGAACACTGTTTGGGGGCTAACCAGTCAGCACTCAGACATACTGACCAACCAATGGTTGGTTGCCACGTAACCCAAAGCAAGGAGAAAAATGTAAAAAGTGAAAGAGTTTTGACCATGTGGCAACACCTCATTGGGTGGTCAGTATGTCTGAGTACTGACCAATCAATACCCAAGCATTTTTCTTTTTGGGCCGGGTATTACATCTACTCTCTGCTGCCAACCCGACTCCACTGCCAAACCGCCTAGAGTTTGATATATTTTTTTCCTCAACTTTGTGGACTCGGTCTCCCAACTATTGTAGACATTATCTTTTGAAGTAGCTTTCGGGATCGGGATCGGGATCCATCTCCAATGGAAGGACACCACATGTAGTTACCTCTCGGCTTGTCCAAATAATAATTAAAATTTCCAAAAAATTATAATTAAATGAAAAAAAAAATCCATTGAAGCCCAGTCTTCTAGGATTCCTGGGCTCCAAAAACTAATGTCCGGGCTTCAAAATTTAAGTCTGGGCTTAAAAAAATGAAAAATTACATTTTAAAATTATTTTTCTTTAACAAAAAATTAAAATGTGGGAAACTACATCAGATCAATTTCCCTTCATTTATTTTTTTATTTTTTGCTCTGATATTCTAACAAAAAATAAAAATAAAAATACATTTACACTTCACCATTTAATCTTCCAACTAATATCCTACTTTTATCATCAATTGTGATCTCGGTCTCCTAATCTATTGTAGACATGGTCTTTTGAAGTAGCTTTCAGGATTGGGATCCATCTTCAATGGAAGGCCACTGCATTGGAGATGCACTTCCACTCTATAGAAAATAAAATCCTCATTAAAATTGAATTCCAAACGGTAATTGTTATATTTAGTTTCATTTTCTTTACTCAAATTTTGATTAATTTTTAAGATTACAATTGATTTAGTTGGCTCTACCAAAATGGAATATAAAATGAAACAAAATCATATATGTATTACCTTGCAACTGCATAAAAAAAATGAGCAAACAAACAAAAAGTCATCTCTTTCAAAATATGGAAGAGTGAAAGGAATGATATATTATATGATCGGACAATATTGAGGGGTTGAGATTCATGAATTTAAAAAAAAAAAATCATATGTATATACATCGAGAGATTAAAGAATTATGCTTGCAAGATCTATAAAATCAATAAATGGATCCAAAAATCTTCCAACGGTCGTTGTATAAGGGTCTGTAACATCAACAATGGGAGCTCAACACATATTATTTTCCTACAACTCTGTAATATCTAAGCTTTAAAAAAAAAATTATTTAAAAAACATCTAAATAGATTTCAGTGAACCTAGATTATCAAGTAACTTTGTTGTTAAATTGCAACGACACCGGTATTTTCATGCTAACGGTAACCATAATAAAACAAGATGGTGCACCCAGCGAAAAATATAGAATTAATTGAAAAAATGCCCAAAATCACTTCAGGCTTGACGATTGGAGCAACTTGAGAGCCAGTAAGTGTCTTTGTTGTTGTACTCATCATCAATGCATGTGACGACGAATACAATAGAAACGAAATCATGGACAAATTATGTCTGAGAAAAAAAAATAGAGATTAGAGAAACATATACCTCAACAGTGGAGAGAAATGAATTTAATAATCGCTTTAATTAGGAACCGTAGAAAGAGAAATTATGTGAAGTTTTTGAATTCCATTGTTGAAGTGCAAGCAATATTAAGGAGGAGGAGAGGATAAAAAAAGTTTGTTTTTTGGTGTAGGAAATCTAAAATAAGTGAAAAGAAAGTAAGTATTTATAAAATAAAATATTTTCTTTTTTTATGAAAAAAATCTTTCCTTTAAAAAAAAATTCTTTCATTTTTTACAAAGTAATTTTCTAACTAATTACATTAATGGTCACAAATTAACAAATAATTTTAGTAAAAAATTTTGAATTGAAAAAACACAATGATAAATAATAAAATTTACCACAAAATAATACAACAAGTGATACATTCAAAATTTGTCATAAAAAAAATGTGTCACTGCAAATCAATGTTCTTACAGGGTCATAGGACTTTGTGCGGTTGAAGTTGCTTGGTCAAAGCTTGGTAGCTTGTTGATAAAAAAAATTGTGGTGATACTGTGCCTTTCTTTGTTGTCATTGTTGTGATATTGCTTTTTATCTTTTCCTCATTATTAATATGTGTAGACTTGACCCTGTTTGTTGCCGGAGATAGGATTGAGATTGTACCGGTGAGTTCATATAAACATGACTATTTAATACTAAACTTATTTTTATATCAATAGATAAAATAAACCCTTTCAAATCAACGAGATTATTATCACTAATTTATAAGCTCATTCATCTTACTTTCATTCAATCTCTCAACGCTTTTCATTTTCACGTAAAATTGTTTTTCGAAATTTCTTTCTACGATCTAATGGAAGTGTTTTGACAAAACACAATATATATATATATATACAATTTCTCTATTGTCAGTTCGTCCTGATATAAAATATATCAAGATGAAGAATGTAGATTATTAGATTTACACACTTTGACTTAAAGTGTATGCACTTGTCATAAACTTCTTCATATTTATATATATATATATATATATATATATATGTGTGTGTGTGTGTGCGCGCGCGCGCATGTATATCAATTAAAAAACTTTAGATTTTAAGGTAGAGATGTTAACCTATGAAAGTTCATAATTATTGTTAATTTATTGATGTTTTTTATTATTTGAGTTTAGTGATTTGTTAACAAAACCAATGATTTTCCAACAAAAAACGTGATTTGTAGTGAAGTTTTATTGGATTTCATAGAAAATTGAAAAGAAAATGAAAAATGAAGGGAAAAAAAAAATAATAAAAGGGGAAAGAAGAAGTAGGCTAAGTGATATTTCAGTAATTATTTGGTTAGAGACTGAAATAAATTTTTACAACGTGATTATTAATGATCAAAATTTTCTATGTAGTTAAAAACAAATTTTGTAAAAAATTATTGTCATTTTTTTTCAAATCTCACTAGTGTTTTTTTCAATATGATGAAGAAGTTGGGTTAAACAATTTAACCCAAGTTCAAGCATCAATCACAAACCATTAGAACATCATAGAAATTATTTATGCAAGAGCTTCAAAACAAATTACAAACCTATTATTTTCTAACATATAATTAGCTTTGTTGCTTATCACGGAGAGAAAAAAAAAAACTCTAATTTTTGTATTAGAATTTGTATTTAATCGGTCAAATTTTAATTTGGATATTTACTCACATATTTATATGTTAAATTTGTGTTTGCTCACTTTACAAATGTGAAGCTTATAAGCATAATACAAAAACGATGATTATAAAAATAAATAAATAAATAAAAATCTCCAACATTTAAAATTATATTAAATATATGTGAAATTTTATAGCAATTTTATGCAACCAAAAAAATAGGTCATGAAATATCAAACTCATTTGTTAGAAACACAACGCTATAAATTAGAAATACCATAGCAATTTCGAATGTCATACAACCAATAGAATAATAGATTAGGAACTCCACCCAAACGAAAACCAATAAAATACCTTGAATAACCTTAATATATGGTTGTAATCTCCATTTGCACTTTATCTCTATCAAACAATAAAAATATATAATAAAAAAAAATGTAATTTCGTATACTTGACATAGTCATCTTCGAGTTGGATTTCTTTTGAATAATAAAGTTTAGGTGATCAAATAGAATTAGGGTTTCCATATGCACGCAGAATTTAAATTAAGCAACCACTTCCCTTAGCATAATCTAAATGGATATCAATGAACAATTACAAGTAGAAACTCTAAATACTTTCATCATTTTTAAATTTTTTTTTTTTTTTTTTAACAAACAAGATTTTACTATAAACAAAATAATTGTTTAGACTGATTAATATTATTAATTAGTCTATACTACATAAAATAAATTAAATTGTAGTTTCAATGTCCTTTATAACTCACTTTAAAATGAAACTACAGAAAGATATAATTAATAAATTTTTAGGGAAAAAAATTAAATTTAAGATTTAATTGTTTGAGAGCATTAACACTGAAACATAAATCGAAAATGATAACACAAATAGAAAATAACGATTCGTAAGAGAATATTTATCGGATAAAACAATTATAAGTCATGGATCAATACGCTCCTGAAAAAAGCAAAAAACCATTGTAATTTAATTTTTTTTAAGACTATTATAATTTAACTAAATCCTGATCCAAGTAAAATTTTAAATTATAATATTATTTTGAGTAATACTAGACATTCCAAATTTGTTTCTAAAATTCTGACTCAAATGACGTGGTACGTAAGGTGTCAACATCACATCAGTCACCATATAATCTTATGATTTATAAGATACTGACACCTCACGTACCATATCATTTGGGACATAATTAGGAAAAAAAAAAATTAAGACATATAGCATTACTCTATTATTTTTACTATTATAATATATTGAAAATATGTTTTTTAAACAATTTCACTAAAAATTATATATATATATATATTTATATATATATATCACAATACCATTTTCAATTATTTTCATTAGAAGCATTTAAAGCTTCTAATAACATTAGAATGAATTTCACGTTTTTAAATGAAAAAATATATAATAGAAAATGAAAAATGAAAAATGAAAAATGAAAACAATACCGAGTATGCCCTAAATAATTTGAGAACGACCCAGAAACAAGCCAATTATGAAGACGAAAAATTAATTAAAAAAATTACTAACAAAAGTTATGATGAATAGAACATATAATTAAATAAAGAATTATATGAGAATTTATAGTTGCATAAGTATTCGATTGAGTCACGTGAAAATCAATGTTCAAACTCCAAAATTCTAATCCCAAAAACTTTTTTAAAAAAAAAATTATAATTTTCATTAAAGACTTTTTGACTTTTTCTTTTGAAATTTTTTTCTTCATAAAATAGAAACAAATAAATTTTTGAAATCAAATAGTTTGAAATCCAAGGATTCCATAAACAAATTGACGAGACACGAACAACATTTTTATGAAAATAATTGCTAAATTTTTTATTAAAAAAAAAATGAAAAACTCTTAAATATTTGAATATGATGTAGATTTCATTTTGAGAGCTCAACTAAGAAATGGTAAAGACGACGGAGAAAAGCAAAAGGCATGTCGGAAGGAGAGTGGCGGTGATTTAAGGATTTTTAGAGGAGTTTTTTTGTTAAAATGAAATAGTGAGAGTAAGGGGACGTTTGGTATGAATTCTTAAAGCATCTAAACATACATTTTGTTTGTTTGTTTTCTTTCGGATCTTATATTTGAAATAATGTAAAAAAAAATGTTTAAAATCTAAAGGGGTGTATTAGATTGAGATTTTAATAGACAATTTTTGGAAGTAAAAGTCTAGTAGTATTGAATTGAGACTTTTTAATAAGTTAGATAAGTCTTATGATATTCGATTAGGACTTTTAAGATTTTTTTAAAAAGTCCATAATATTTTGTGCTATTGGATACAGACTTTTAAGATTTTTTTTAAAAGCTCATAATATCTTGTGGTATTGGATCCAGACTTTTAAGATGCAGCAAATTGTCTGGTGGTATTGGATTGAGATCAAGATTTGTAAGATTTCATAACAATATGTATTCCCTAGACTTTTTAGTGATAATTATAAATACCAAGACCCCAAAATTGTCATGTCCTTTCACATCAGACTTTTTACGTTCGCTCAAGACTTTTCATAAAATAGCAATAAGGTTGATTGTGCATAGACATTGAATTTGAACCAACTGCAGTACATTGAACATTGACCCCTTCTCAGGATTTCAAAAGAGAATGCTTTTCTACCCTATTGAAAAGTAATCAACATCTCTGAGATTGAAAAAATATCGAAGAAAACAAGATGAAAAGGCAACTAACGCATAATCTCCCAGATTTCAAAGGCAGCGAGGCAGCCTTTGCCACTCAGAGGCTGCAAGTGAAGCAGCGTCTTCCAAGGCAGGTATATTTGAAGTTTTCAGCTGAGAAATAGTGGCTTCAATCCTTGATACATCCGGTACAGAAATTGATAATATCATTGCGTGTGACAAATACTGCCGGCAAGAATAACCAAGAGCATGCAGCATCCGCTGCAAAATTAAATGAGGGATGCCCCTGTGCCAGGACTCAAGTATCGTGGTGACCTTTGGAAGATTAGTAAGGAATCCAGTTGTGGCTTCCCTTGGAGCTGCCTTGAGCAACAATACCACACACTCAGATGCTACATCAACAACATTTGCTTCTTGGAGAACACTCAGCTCCAGCAAGACACCAACATTACCACCAAGACTATTTGAACAAAATGAGCAAGAACGGTGAATGGGGTGATCATGTCACATTGCAGGCTGCTGCGTATAAGTATGGCGATAACTTCTTTCAAGGATACATGTTGTATTGAGATCCTTCCAAATGATCAAAAATCTCAACGAGTTTTTTGTTTGAGTTTTTGGGCAGAGGTGCACTACAATTCAGTTTATCCAGAAGGAGAATTGCCAGAGTTGCAAAATAAGAAGAAGAAATGGTGGATGTTTTGAAAATAACTGGTGATGGTTGGTGTCATTCATTCACTTTGAAGAGTGGTGTGGACATTTTCCATGTCTCCCGGCCTGAGACTTGGTCCTGCGATTTGGTAATAGAGAAGAATACGATGTCGACCTCCGGCTGCTTCTAGTAATATCCTGCTTTGACAATTGTTTGTACAGATACCCTTTTATTTATCCAGTTCTCTCATATTCATTCTACTTTGTGTATATCTATTCAACATCTTAGAATTTGTTGGTAGGAACTAGAAAATTACATCATTGATTCATTTCTAGCCCTTTTTGATTGTAAATAAATCTTTAGGTTTCCCTTCGTCACTTTAAATTCTACACAGATACCACCTTGTTTTATTTTTTTAGATATGAAAATGATTAGCTATTTGTTTAAAAAAAACATTACCACCAAAGTCCATTATGTCTGTTATGCAATGGTGTTGATCAAGTGCACCGTTAAACTCAGAAGAACAATCACCTATGCCGGCTCCTTTGTATTTGTTTATGTACACTTTAATTGTGTGTTAATGCCTATTCTAAAAGAATACATTTTATTTGGGTTTTTTCAGCTCAGATCAGATATCTAGTTTGGGTTTCTCAACTTGGGTATGTATGTTAGTTAGCAAATTTATAAGCCCATATTTAAAATAAAATAAAAATAAAAAAGTCCAAAAAGTCCTTAAAAAAAATCTAGATAATCATAATAGTTTATAAATAAAGTCGGGATAATCATAATAGTTTATAAATAAAGTCTGGATAATCCTAATAGTTTATAAATAAAGTCCATAGACTCTTTTTAAAAAAATATCAAAATCCTGAAAGTCTAGTCCATATAATCCTAATAGTCTTTAAAATCCTAAAAATCCATAAAATCCTACTATCCAAAAATTGTCTATTAAAATCTCAATCCAATACACCCCCTAATACATTAGAAATCCTAGCTTGTCTGAAAATCCTAATTAATTTTAATCCATTTTTTTAATATCCTCAAAATATTCACAATGTCAAAAAAAAAATTTTGGAAAAAATGGAGGAGGTCGACGACATCCTCTTTGAAGTAGGAGGAGGCCATCAGCAAGGGCGAACCCAGAAAAATTTGCCGCCCGTGTTAAATTATACATATATATATATATATATATATATTTGCTCGGTACGCACTAACATTATAAAATCAGCTTCTTAGTTATCAATAGTTGGATTTATCTACTTTTGTTTAGACAATATATTATAATGTTTAATTAATGACTTACAAATTCTCACACTAAATTTATTAAATTCGATGTGAACTGTTGAGAAAACTCTTATGATTTTATTCATCGATACATACATATATAATGAAGTCAGTGCAAGACATGTGGGCTATTGATTAAGAATAAATTTTTTATATATATAATTCTTGATGAAAGTATTTGTTTATTTATTTTTTAATAATAAGATGACACCAATTCAATAATAGGCTACTTAGAATATGAAATCCATTGTAAAATTTATACATAAACAATTATTTAAACTTGTAGTTAAACAAATTATTTAAACTTGCAAATAACTTAATTCTAAAATATTATAAGT
Organism: Acer negundo; assembly: GCA_035582765.1. Lineage (NCBI taxonomy): Eukaryota > Viridiplantae > Streptophyta > Magnoliopsida > Sapindales > Sapindaceae > Acer > Acer negundo. The sequence goes on along the minus strand of CM069237.1, from coordinate 10,722,694 downwards.
CATAACATTATGTGTATTTTTATAACTTACTTTGAAAAACAAAATATTTACATTTCACTAAATTTAGACAAAATATCATATTAGTGTAATATTATTAAACCTTAAAGGATTTTTGTGTAATTAGTCATTTATGTATTATTATTATTATTATTATCCCTAAAGAAAGCCCGGGATAGCCCTCTCATAAGTCCGTCTCTAACCATCAGCCCCCTTCAATCAACTGGAAACGTCTATCTCTTTGATGGAAACCAAACTACAAATTTAACAAAACAGGAACCTGTTCAAAGATATAGATGGTCGTACGATGATCATCAGCCTAGAATTGTTGTTGTTCTATCATCATCAAGTCGAAGTAATAATTATAAAACAACAACAGATTGTAGGAGTGGAATACAATATAAGACTGTTTAATTTGTTCGTCTCCAATTTATGTTTATTTTTATTTTTTTTTTGTAAGATTTTATCATTAGTCTTGCTACAAATATATTTATTTTATTATTTTATTATTTTATTATTTAATAATAATTTAATTAACTTTATTTGAAATACAAATATATCAAATTAATAATTGTTAAGGGTATAAGATAAATAAAAAAACAAACATATTACCAAGATTTAGATTTCAAACACTTTTAGACTTCATATGTGTTCATATTTCAGATGAAAAAACAAACACTATCTAAGTGAATCATTTAGGTCTTTAGGGTTTATTTTTTTAATTATATATGTTGCAAATAACTGCAACAAATAGATGTTACATTTGCCACACTTGGCAATCTGCTGCAAACATTAAAACTATATTTTTTAAGTAATTAAAATTTAAGTCATAAAAGACACCAAAAATAAAAAATTAAACAACACAATATGCATCTAATATTGTGACCAAGACAACGAAAAATGATAGGAAAATTAAGAAAAAGTTCACATCTAATTTGTAAAACAAATTTTTTATTTATAGATGCAATATTTGAAAAGAAAATGTACAAATATATATAGTATTTATTTCTGTATATATTTGCCTAAATCCAAAGTTTTAATACAATTTTTGTTGTTGTTTTTCTAATTTAACAATTTAAAATTTAAGTTTCAACTAAATATTAACAGGCTAAAAAGGTAAAATTCAAATAAATTCATCATTTGTAAATGTATAGACCACTCCAAAAATAACACCAATGAGATTCTCAATAAACAGTATATTATATAATTGAATTTTTATTCACTTGATTGCTGCTCATAATTTTTGTATCATTACATTGTTATTTTGAAATTAGATTAACCCTAAAGTTTAAAAAAATATATATATTGAAATCAATATAATTCTCAAAAACATGTCTATTAGTAAGACCAAATGTTTTAAGTTGAAAAAAAATATTGAGCCAAATATGATAATATAAAGTCATAAACCATAACTTAGATTCACCTTAAAAATTCAAAACAAAACAAATAATCAAACCCATAAAATTCATAAAAAATATACTTAATTTAAAGACCAAACCTTTTTTAGTTAAAAAAAAAAAAAAAAAAAAAATCGAGTCAAATGTGGAGATTGTGAAGGAGAGTTATTTTATAAATGTCCATCTTGTTTTTAAGATGGCTGAATAGAAATGGTAAAACTAAATAAATAAATAAATAATAAATAAATAAACATGTTGTGTAGAAATAGGTTTTCACTGTACGTTTGATATGAAAAAAATTTACAAATGGAGTAAAATACTTTGATGAACTCCTGTACATAGACACTTTTGCAGTGCCGGCTGGAGGCCTAGGTAAGGCCCCGCCTAAAACTTCTATAAACTTAGGCCCTAATTTTTTATTTTTAAATTATCCAATTAGATAATCTCTGACTTTTTTATCTTCCAAACACTTTTATTTATTTATTTTATTGAATAACTTTTTTGATTATCAAACATTTTTATTAATTTCCCAATTGATTTTTTAATTCTCGTTAGACTGTAATCCAATATTAACTGAATTAAAAGATTTATAATTCCAAAAATAGTGAGTACAATATATATATACCACTGATGGATGTAGCGACTCTAATATGAGACATACATAACTTGTGCTATTTACCACCAATCCACATTGGGAAGTGACGGTTCTCTTTAATTCTTATCAAACTCTCCCAATAAGTTTTATTTATCTTTCATCAAATATCATCGAATAAGAGTGATTATATTACGTCAAGATAGTGTAAATACAATAGAAAAGTATATAAATATTAAAAATAAATATTGAATAAACCTTTTTAGAAAAAAAAAAAATAGAATACCAAATTTGAGTATTTTTTTTACTACGGAAATTAAAATAAATTTTATTTAAAAAAAAAAAATCAACATCAATTGTAAAAATGCCTAATTTTATTTTTTTCGTCTAAGGTCTCAAATACCCTTAAACTGGCCCTGTACTTTTGTAATTGTATAAAATTTCAAGATGGGCCAAGGTGGGTTTGATCCCACCTTAGCCCATAAGACAAGATCGATTAATGCTAGACTGTCTAAATTATTTATCCAAAATCATATCCAAATGATATGGAAAATGAGTTATATATTGATTATAACTCATTTGTCCCATCATATGTGCATGATTTTGGGAAATAATTTGAATATTGTAGTATTATTCGTCTTGATAATAACCTTCATGGAATAAAAATAAAAATAATAATAAAATAAGGGTTTTCAATTAAATTTTTTAAGTGAAACGTTTATATAAACAAAGAAGTATGAATATATATATATATATATATTTAAAGAAGGTATTTTGGAACAAAATGAAATGCAATTATTCAAAAAATAAGTGTGAAAAAAAAATGATTGCAAGTAGAAAATCTCATTTTTAATTCATCTCTTTTCTATTTCCTCTAAAACTTATTCAAACTTATTCAGTTTTCATTCTCATTACTAATTAGTAAACATGCCATCTATTCATTATTTTTTTCAAAAAAGTAATTTTTTAATGCCCAAATTTATTATCGAAATGATGTGAGAAACTGATTTATAGCTATCACATCATTAACACATCCTTCCATAATCAATATGGTTGTTACAAATCAATTTATTACATCAATCAGATAAAAACCTTAATCAGGATAACATTATTATTTTTTAAAAGGACAATTTGCACTAATATACCTTAACTATATCAGTGATTGAACTAATTTTACAACTATAGCTATAATAACACTATCATCCACTCTGACCCGTCGACTGATAGTGGTAAATGGTTGATCACCGTTAATTAGGGATCATTTGTTTTTTTGTCTGAAGATTGAACAGTCTTGAATTTTACTAAAGACTGAATAATAACTAAAACTTGAAATTGAATGACATATATATTTTTTTATAACCTCTAAATAGAATATCAACTTGTTTGTTTTTTTTTAAGAAAAAATGATTTTAAAACAAGTAATTTGACATTTATACCCTTGTAACTATTAATTATTATGTATTTTCATTTTATATGATACAAATAACTAAATAAAACTAATTTAACAAATCATAAACCATTTTTATGTAATAATGATAAGATATTATCCATGATTAATATATGATAAATATTTATTTTTTTTAAAGATAAATAATGATTTAGAAATGATTTTGATTTTTTTTAAAAGAATTAAAGGTTCAACGATGGTGTTGAAAGAGACAATGTGATTATTTTTTAAAAACTGTTTATCATAATTAATTAAAAGAAATAAACTGTATAATATAAGAATATGATAAAATTGGAAATATGTTATATTTGAGAGGATAATATTGGAAGAAATTATATTAAATGCAATTCATTGACTTGGAATTAAGTTAAAAGTCAGTATTTTTAAGTTGTTTGACTACTTAAAAATAAAAATAAAAAACAAATTAAAAAAAAAAACTTAATAATTTCAATTCAGACCCATTAAATTTGAAGTACAAAAAAACAAACGACCCCTTAGAGGGGCAATATTGTCTTTTACCATTTCTTATTTAAATTTTATTATAATAAAAAAAAAATCTATCATCTCCCACCATTTTCTCTCCCTTTCTCATCATACTTTATTTTATTGTTTCAAAGAAAATTGCATCGACGGTGGATATCGTGAAGTGTCATTCCCAATGGAAGGAGCAGATCGCTCCATCATAGGAAGAAATCTTCTTTAGTAGAGTCTACTTTGATCATATTAGATGGATGGTTCATAATTTTTTACAATCAAATTTGAATAGATGTGGCCCATCGATCAGATTTTTTTATAAATAAATATTTTAAATAATTAGATCACAATTAATAAATATTGGTTAAATTTTATAATATATTTTTTAATTAATAAATATTTTAGAGCTGACTTGGCATATTTTGATTGGATACGATCTGATCAACCGTTAATCGACAGACCAAAAGGGATGTTAGTGTTGTTATGGTATAGTTACGAAGCTAGTGCAATTACATATATAGTTAGGGTTACATCAGTGCAATTTGCCCTTTTAAAAATACTCAAACTTCATTTTTTATCAAACATGGTGGAATGGGCTTGCCCATTCACAAAAGAGTTCATTCTTATAAATATAAGAGTGATTATGTTTGTACCTCTTTAAAATTGTACGTGCACCCCATATTAATATTATTTTAAAATTCCAACTTTACCCTTTAATAAAGCTATTAAAAGATCAAAATAATTATGAATATACCTTATAAATACAATATTTATTATTTTGAATATTTTAACAAATATACATAATTATCTTTTGATCATAATATTAACTATCTATTTATTAAAATTAATTAAATCATGATTATTTCCGGTTCAAAGTTTTTTAAAAAATCTCCAGTTAAGAAAAAAAAATAGAAAATCGTAAAAATTTTATTTAAAAACTAAACAAAAAACTTTTAAGACCAAAAAAAAAAAACGTAAAAAAGTGAGAGTTATCAAGTATCAGAGTGTTTGGTTTTTGTTTTTGTTTAAATATTTGAAAATTATCCCCTCCATTCGGCAAGTTTATCTAAATCCCTTTATTTATTTATTTATCTTACAAAATTATGATTTTGGGTTTGGTTCAAAACTAAAGGGATAAAAGACAAATTTTAATAAAGGATTTCTCGAAAGCCTAGGGGAGGATACTTTTTAATGTCCCTTCAAGAAACACTCTCAAATTCAACACAGCGAGAAGATTCCGGTTTGGAAAGAGGAGTTTATATTTATTAATTATGTTATAATCTATTAATTTATCGTATTTATAAATAAATTTAGAGAAATGATATATTTGGTAAAATGTGGGGTTTACTTACAAATTATAATATTTTAAATTTTTTAATACGGATGTAAATACAAAACGAGATGTATATACAGTTTTAAAAGAATATAAATACTGCGACTCTAATTATAAATCTAAGGTAGATATATAATTAGGATTTGGGACTAGGAGTTGGGTTTTGTGATTATAAAGACTCCGGTCACTAGTTACAAGCTGGCCTGGATGTTGACTGATATGGGCTAGAATTCGGGGAGCATATGGGGTCACAACTTTGCTGATTTGATGACTAAAATGGGTCTCTCTTTTTTCCTGTTGTCCCTACAACTTAATTCCATTCCAAACTTTTGATTTTGATTTATTATTATTTTTTTGGAATTATTACAATTAATTCAAAGTTTTGAAAGTTTGGGAGAGGATAACGGTATTCGAATCTATAATCTCAATAGTGTATGGCATAATGGACATACCACTGAGTCGACTTTATCTTGTCATATTAAAAATCGTCGATGAGTTTCTCATTTTTCCAACACCCAACATAAAAAAAAAAAAAAAAAAAAAAAAAAAAGAGGGCCAATCTCTTAATTATTAATCCATCTTTCTAGATGAGCCACACCGGTCTACTGGTCTACTGGTCTCCTTTAAAAGACACTTACATTACAGTTTGATATCCTCAGAAATTATAATAACCAACCATGATAACCAATTAACTATTGTCATTATAGCTATTGCTTGAAAAAAAAATGTGATTAAAAGGTTAATAACATCACATATAAATTTCAATTACAGCGGTAGTGAATTGTCATTACCCATCATCATTTTTTTTTTTTAATTTTTTATTAGACTGAGCTAATTTGGATCTTTTTTAAAGGGAAAATTGCACAAAAAAACCAAGACTTATATTAAAATTGCAACTAGATCGCACTTTTAGCAGAATGACAAAATAATACCTTGACCAAACATTGACTATTAGAGTTAACTTTGCTTCTTACATCATAAGGGTAATAAAGTCATTTTACTCTCTAGAAAATGAAGAAATAAAAATCTTGAAATAAAATTATGGGTAAGAAGTAAAAATAGGAAAAAAAAAATTAAGATTAAAAATCCAGCTTTTGGTTCATAGATATTTATGGGAACCGAATCTGTCTCTCCATCAATTTCTCTAATTAATAATGCTACTTTGTCCAAATTTAATGCTTAAATGATGTGAAAACACTATAATTCATTCATTTAAATTGTATTAGATTTGCATAATTTAAATGAATGAATTATTGTGTTACCACATCATTTGGGCACTAGAATTGGGCAAAGTAGCATTACTCTTCTCTATTTCTCTAATTAGAGTCTACTTTATTTTCTTATTCTTTCTCATCCATGGCAACCCACAAGAGATTTGATAAACCTAAGTGAAATGTGTTGTTGCGAGAAGAAGTCGACAATTTTGAAGACTAAGAAGAGGTTTGAATCTGACGGTTGTAGGTGTTTTTAGGGCTTTGTTTTCTGTGGAAGAAAAATAGCAATGGTGGAGCAAATACGTACTAGATCATATGATTTCGCTCCATCTCTTTTTTTTTTCTTTTTCTATCAGTGATGTGTGTTTGGTGATATTGAAATGTTTTTATCAGTTATGTTTCTAAATTTAAGCAAAGCATGTGGTTTGTGTGGGTCTGTAGTAGTCTGTAGAGAGTAGGGTCGTCTTAAGACATTTCGGGATTCGATCTATTTAATTACATTTACAAAAATCGGAGCCCTATAAAAAATTTATTATCATTAACATAAAAAAAATTAAATAAATAATTATTCATTTACTAAATAAAAATATAATCCATATAAATCAAAACAAAAAATATTTTTGTTGTATTTGTATATCCCATAATTATACCCATGTTTCGTTTTTTAATTTTTTTAATTTTTTTTTTTTTATCAGATAGGTAGTTTCACACTTTAACAATCCAATTGAGTCATGACTTTGAATTGAATGGGTAGTTTATTTTGTTGAATTGAGCTTGACTTTGAAAAAAAAAAAAAAAACAAAGAAAAGAGAAAGATTGGGCCATTAACTTAGAAAGATTGGGCCATAATTTCACAAAACCCAAAAAAACGAAAAACAAAGAAGAAATAGATTGGGCCAGTTGGGGCTCCCAGCAAAATGCTGGATTTGTTGCCCCACAGGCTGGCCCTGGTAGAGAGACTTTGTATATGGGTGCTTGGACCCCTACAAGGTGTTTGATGATTTGGTTGAGAGAAGTGATAGAATGGGAAGAAGAGTTGGATACTTGGATGCCTATAAGAAATAAGATGTGCAGCGTACCAGGAAAAATTGGTATTAAAGTTTGTTGAGAAACATGTTGATCACTTGTACGAAAAAAGTCAAAAATAAATAAATAAATAAATATATATATATATATATATATATATATATATAGTCAAGAACACAAGAGAACAAGAAGATGAGCAATCCATTATTTAAATGTGGTGTTTCAAAAAAAAAAAAAAAAAGGGTATTCAAAGTTGGATATAATAAGTTGATTTTGCTATGAGTTAATTGCGGTGGTCAAAAAAGGGACATTCGGCTGAAGAGGTAGGCCCATAAATTTATTAAGAGATTAAACAATTTCGAGCTTGTTTCAAAGACCTTTAAAGGGTCTAATAAGAATCAAAATAACTAAAGCCCAACATGGACCAACAAGGGAATAGGCTCAAAAACAGGGTATCTGGCCAAACGAACACGTGGTCAATAGCAAATTCAAATAGTCATAATCATGTCAGATGTTATGTGAATCCTAATGTTTGATAAGGCCCTTATTATCAGATTCAAACGAATCAAAATGGGTAATAAATGGACTGATGATCACGCTCTCATAAAAGACACGATAGGTGAAGGCTCCAAAGGCTTCACTATAAATACCAGACCCCTTCTTAGAGAAAACAGTCCCAATTTTCTCAACTCATATGCGAAAGCTCTCTTAACCTAGCTCCACAATTCTCTCCTTTCATTTATTGTAGTTCCACATTCCAGTAGAGATTGACCTAATCGTTCTCAGAGATCGATCAATCCCACGTCGAGTCAAGGAACCCCCAGGGAAGGAACTTAAAATCGACATATCCACCGATATATCCATATTTTGGAGGGACCGACATCAAAACATGGGTAATATCCAATGTCTAGCAAATATCCGGTCGATTTCGAACTATCTATAAAAATCTCCCGATATTCTCGAAATATTGTGAATCCCGAAATCCATGGATATTTTGCAAATTATTTTTATTAAAAAAATTAATCTTAAACACTTAAATTATTGTTCAAATAATCTATATTGAAAATTATTTTATTATTTATACTAAAATTAATATTTTTTATTCTTCTAGCTTACTATTTGAACCCAAAGTATAATTATAGAGACAATATTGTGGATAATTCAGATCTTTTGAAATCTATACATATTGTTTACATGCAATTATACCCTGAAACTGCAGGGATTGCTAATTTTGAAAATGAGGTAAAAAGTTGCAACTTACAATCAATTTTATAAGTCCAATATTATAACTTCTTTGCATGGGAGTATTGTGTAATATACTCATATTTATATGTATTATTTGCATATTGATCTCATGAGTTATGAATGTAGCTCACATACTTTAAGGATGGAAAGAAAAGTTTTGGTGAACAAGCAACCATGACAGCTAAAAGCAAAATGTAACCGGGTATATAGGTTTTATTACAAAAATTTATGTAATAATAATAAATAATAACATCATTGAAATGGTATACATACTTATAATACTTAATAATTTCTGTTGCAGCTGATTGTTGGGTAATGTATGAAAATTGTACTTCATCATTGCATGCAATAACAGTTCGCATACTGTCACAAACAGCATCATATTCTGCATACGAAAGAAATTGGTCCACATTTACTTTAATCCACACAAAACAAAGAAACCGTCTTGCCTATTAAAAGCTTGAACAACTTGTTTATTGTTATTATAATATGAGGTTGAAACTTAGGGATATAACAGCTGAAAAAGATAATGTAGATGAAACTGATTTTATGGATATATTTCAAGTAGCTGTTGAAGCAGGAGACGATAATGAGAATATATATATATATATATATATTATTGGGTTAGACCTCCCTATTGGGATGATGATGAGGAAAATCCTGATCCACAAATTGCTTCTCATACTCGAGACATGGGAATAAATATTGAACAAGTGATTAGAGAAGAAGTTGGTGTAGATCGTGGAGTTACTGTTAGCAGCTCTTCCGAAAACCAACATACCTCTTATGGAAATAGTGGAGGAAAAGATGATGCAGATGATGGAGGAGGTTGGGATTCTGGTGCAAAAGGTTGGGATGTTGGAACAACAAGTTGAGATGTTCGTGCCGGAGGTTGGGATGCCGGTGTAACAGGTTGGAATGCTAGTGCAGCAGGTTGGGATGCTCATGCAGGTAATTTTAATTAAAATCGTGGTAAACAACGTGGAGGAACAAGTCAAATTGATGAAAATTCTTTGAATATGACTCTCTCCTTAATGAGTATGGACACAAAAAATAGTTTTTTTGATGATTCGCAGACAAAGTCAGGTTCTCATATACCATATTATGGTAATTATGGTGTCTACAGTATATTTGATTATCCTTCTCTACAAATGCTATATGCAATATCTATGCATGCAAATCAACAATATCTACCAAGTTGGGGTAAATCCAAACTACCCAATTTATAGATCAATTGGAAGAGATCAAGCAACATACGTGTGACATATTAATAACTATCTTGAAAACTATGCTAGCATGTTTTCCTGGGAAAATTATTATTTAAATCAAGATAGAAATATATCTTATGTATTTGAACCGGCAATGAATTCATTTTGGTTTTAAATTTCAAATATGCAATGTATTATTATGTATGAATTATGATTTGGAATAGAATCTTAGAAGTATGGAACTATATATATATTTTAATGATAATTTTGTTTATTAAATATTTAATCTCTTTATATTGTATATAATATTCTAAAAGTGAAATAAAATATTATTCTATTAAATACTCAATTTTAAAAATTATATACAGACTCTATCTATGTTATAATTTATATTAAACTCATAACTATGCTAATTTATCATTGAAATATGATTCATGTGATGTATAATTACTTGTTTAAGCGTGTCCTAAAGTTTCACAAAAAAATTCTAACTTTAGATGTAAATATCCATCACTTTTTTTTTTTTTTTTTTACCGAATATCCACAGATATCGATAATATCTTCGATATATCCATAAATAGAAGCCCGATATCGATACCGATATCGATATTTTATTCTTTGCCCCCAGGGCATCGATCCTTCAAAAGTCGTTGATATACAACATCGACATGATCATTGTTCGACCAAGATCGAGTCTAGGGACCCCTATATGGATATCGACCCATAAGATCCATCGAAATCTATTATCAATCCAACCATACCAACAAATAGCTCGATTCAATACATTGAGCACAACAATTTGTCACTCCAAACTCCTTTCAATTTTAATTCACCCATCGAACAATATACTGACTTTAGTGTCGAAGAGTCCCTTTAAGGTAACACCCCCTCATGTAGTTTGACACAGCTCTATTTTTTCCTTGTTTTGTAGGTTGTCAGTGCACACCTCGACAATTCAAATCAATTATAGATTTGATCGACTACATTAATAGATTTAGACAATTGTACATTTCTCTTATGGTTTTTCCAAATTTAGTTGATGCAAATCCCACTAATTTGACCATTTATGCACTTTTCAATTTAAAAAAAAAAAGGAAAAAAAAAAAAGAAAGAAAAAAAGAAGTGCAGCGAATGTTCGTTTTTTTAATCTTTTATTTATAATTTCTAATGATTAAAATAATTGATAAAATATGTTTCTTAGGGGTAATTTGGATACATCGTAAAATTTGACCGATCAATTGTTAATCCTACCAGTCAATCGTTTGGTTAAGGGTACTAATCTATCATTTTGATAAAAGTACGGTTTTGTTGCAATATTAGCAAATCTCAGGCTAATTTAGTGCAACTTTCCCTTTTTTAAAAGAAGAAAATGTCTTTTATGATAAAGTTGTAAGAATATGAAGATTGAAGATGGAAGATAATGGTGTAAGAGATTAGTTGTCAAAGATCCCGCATTGACCAATGATTAAACACAAATACGTCAATTATTGGGAAGATCCTTCTTATTGCTATTCATTTTCAAGGATGAAATCCATCAATTAAATTTATGTGAATTTGTATCCGTCAATGATGAAATGTATCAATTGAATTTGTATCAAAGTAGTATCACACCAAAAATTTATTTTTAAAATGTAAAGATAAAAATTTGATATCGAATAAATTAAAGCCTATTACAATTTTTGAAATTATCTTATATACACGGTTTGAATATCTACATTTTCGATATTTATAAGTAAACTTCTCATATATATATATATATATATATATATAGATTTGAATTTCTCACGTGAAAAGGTTCGATTAAAGCCATGTCACAAACTTTGCTCCACCCTAAAATTTCTTGACGAGAAAGTTAAAAAAAAAATAAAAAAAAATAAAAAAAATAAAAAATAAAAAAAAAAAAGCCGAGAAATGAGTTGGGTTGGCAGGTGCAACCGACAACACGTGGAACCCACATTGAACGAAAAGGGTCCCACTTCTTCTACGTTAACGTTAACCATTTCAGGAAAACTTCACATGGCCACGTGGGTGGTGTGATCAATTATATACTTGTGATGGAGGTTAAGGACTTCCTTCTCCTTTCTCTCTCTCTCTGTCTTTCTGTGTCTCTCGTATACAAGTATACATAATGCACCGTATAGTAATACGGTATACATATTTGTATTTCGAATGAGTAGGGCTAAAAGGGTAATTTTAGTAATCCATATTGACTCTGTCCGGATTACGGATCCGTGCGGCACATGACTAAATTTGGAAGTAGAAAAGGAAGTGTGTGAGTTGGAAATGGTCTTTTGAAAAAGCCAGTTTAGCATTTAGCAACACCTGTTATGGATTGAATTACACGTGGCTGCTGTCAGACAGAATAAACCGCAAAAGCTCATGTATTTTTGGATTTTCTTCAATATTAACGTATTGTTTATTGAATAATATTTGTTTTTTTTGTGTCCTTCAAACAAATTATCGTTTAAATAGATGGAAATTTTATCGTGACAAACTTTTAATTTGCTGTGACCGTGACCCTTACACACATGTGTCGGTCCAGTTAAAACATTCTAGATATAGTGTCGTGTAATTTTTCAAACAATTATAATTTAATAATTTATATATAAACTATGCGGTGAGTTTTGACTTGGGCGAAAAAATTTATTATTTTGGCGTGATTACATTGAAAGCTCCATTTCAATAATTTGGAATCTTTGATAATCAAATCACACAATAATGTGATAATTATTTTATATTCAATTATATAATTACTTGTACAACTCCTCTTAACATGTGCATTATTATTATATATCAAAATATATAATTTTTTTTTTTATATATATATAGTTCAAATCTATTATTAATTTATAATTAATTGATATAACAATTGACTCAACACGATTAAAATGGTTGATATAATTAATAGCTTGTTAGAGAATACAATAATGTATAATTATTATATCTATAAAGATATAATAAAGGTTAATGATGAGTTGATAATGGGTGAATAAAAAATAAATTTTGCTAATCTAAGTATCAAAGAGATAAGTTGTACAAATCTACCAACTAATTGATATAGCAATTGAATCAACACGATAGAATGGTTGGTATAATTAATAGCTTGTTAGAGAATACAATCATGTATAATTATTATATCTATAATGACATAATAAAGGTTAATGATGAGTTGAAAATGAGTGATTAAAAAATAAATTGTGTTAATGTATTGAAGAGATAAGATGTACAAATCTACAAATTATATGAGTGATTAAAATTATTTAAGATTTTAAATTAACATATTTAGTAAGTACCTTTGTTACGGTGTTTTATTGTAGGGCTTCTCTAGTCAGTTTCAATTTCTTTATTTTGTAACATTAAATATTTTGAAAAGTTGTAGGATTTTATTTATTTATTTTGTAAGAGTCGGTCATATAATTATATAACATTACAAAACAGAAGTCTTCATATATATATATATATATACAATTTTTTTTAGGGTATGGATATTGACGCCCATAAATATGATAAGTACATCCATATTTATAAGTACACTCATGTCAAAAATTTAAAATTAAAATATTGCTATAAACACTTATCTTAATACCAAAAGTACCATTATTTAAATGAATGTTTTCATTTCAATATAATTTATTTATAAACCCTCAAAAGTTATTAACGCACCCAATTTTCCAAATGATAAATTTTTAAGTTCTCCAAACTCGAAAACACAGTCTCGTGAATTTTTAAATTCTTAAATTTCGAGAATCTCTACTTCAGGCCAATTTCCTACTATGGAGATGTTGCCTAAGAGGGACATATAATTATCTCTTCCATAGAAATACAAGCATACAAGTTGGAGTTGCGGCCAAATGAGCAAATATGGAGCAGTGATTTAGGTATTTCGTTCTCACTGATACTTGATTGGATGGGTTTAGAAGCAGAGAAGAGTGATTTTCGAATCCCACTGTGTCAACATGGGCAAGGTTTCATCAATTTGATGCCATGCAATGGGATGTGTCTGATTAGGTGAATTAAGGCAGAGACTGCCTGTAAAAGTAGCAAACAATTTATAACAGAATGAAACGAAGGATTTGTCAAGTGCTTACAGATGGCAATATTCCCCGTGGGGGCGGGGATGGGGGATAAAATTAGAGGACGAGGATGGGGACGGGGATGGGGACAAAGTCTTGTCCCCGAAGTTGTAGCGGGGCGGGGACGGAGGAAGCATTCCCCGCCCCATCCCCGCCACGATATATATATTTATAATATAATATATATTTATATATATTGACACCACGTTTGGCCAAGTTGTGATTTATTGGAATATATAACTGAATATATATATTGACACCACGTTTGACAGTATACAACTAAATATTTTGACACCACATTTGTCAATATATATATATATATATATATATTATATTTATAATATATAACTGAATTTATATATATATATATATATATTTTTAAGTTGTAATTTTTCAATATATAATTATATTAAACGGGGAATGGGGCAGGTATGGGGAAAGCCCCTCCAACGGGGAATCCCCGCACCCGGCCCCGCTTCTCTTAATACGGGGACGGGGACGGGGATGATGATGGTTTTGGGAGTCGGGAATGGGGATGGTAAAACATTCACCACCCCTGACCCGTCCCGTTGTCATCCCTACAAGTGTTATCATTGCTGAGTAAGTGTACTGAAATACATAGCCTGATATTTTTTTTGTATAATTTTAGTTATTAACTACATAATAGAAAGTTCATCCGTTTCATTTTCCTGCTATGTTTTCGTCCCCTGCCTCCATGTAACACACCACTATCTTATTGTAGGTGTATGCAGAATTCAATGTTTTCTTGCAGTAACTGCATATATATATGATTGGAAAATGATTAATTTGGAAATCAGACCAGCAACCGCCATAAAATATTACGTGTACCGTTCTTGTGGGTAATTACGGGTGTATATGGTAAGTGCAAAAGTGCCTCTGGGTACATCATTGTTCAATCCATAACCCTGAAAAGCTTCATTGTTAAATTGAGTATAAAAATGAAAAACCAGTTCAATAAACATAAAATATTCAAGATAGTGTTTTAGTATTTGTATTGTATATCCACTGCCAAGAGTAATGTAATTGCTGAATTTTCCATTGATGGTAGATGCAGCGACAGTGATCATCCAGGGAGCAACATTCACAACGTTGCCTATGCGTCTGTCGTTACCAGCAGAAGCAACGACGACAATTCCATTCTTAAAGGCATGGTAATCTACTCCTGTTGACAAATTGTCACACAATCTTAAAGTTTAATTAGGTTTTTTTATTTTATTTATTTATTTATTTTTTAATAAAGTGATATAGTTGAACACATGAGTGTAATTAATGAGTATAAATAATATTTTGTTTATTTTTAATTAAACTAATTTGTTCTTATTGGTAAATTCCTATTGGGATATTTTTGTAATTAAATTTTTTTATTAAAACATGGATGTGTTTATCATATTTATATGTGTTAATATAGGCTTTTTTTTATATTTTTTTTATTAGTTCGTCCTGATATAAAATATATTAGGATGAAGAATGTGTACCATTAGATTTACATATTTTGACTCAAGGTGTATGCATTTGTTAAAACTTCTTCATAATTTATGGTTCACATTCTTCATCTCGATATATTTTATATCATAACGAACTAACAGTATAAATACTATTTATATATATATATAAATATATAATGGCAAATTACAAATAGAATTGAGTTACAATCATTGCCCAGTAGTGGAGTTCACGTCCTCCATCTTTGAAACTAAAAAGTTTCATGAAAATCCAGTGGTGTTTGGGCAGACACATAAGATATTGTTTAATTAGCTATAAAGTAAAGTTGTTCATACTTCAAAGTAAGATATAGGATTTGAATATCATGAGAAAAGATTGGATGAAAAACAGAAATGACAAAGAGATCGATAGTGGGGATTTTGAATAAAATGATCGAGTGATCAGATTCGAGTGAGTGGATATATTTCATATATATATGGTAGCTTTTTCTTATTGGCCATCTACTCACTACCATTATCAGACCAGACATGGTGGGTTCAAGTGTCCACCTTTACAACTTTTTAATTTATAGACTTGCACTAGTATTATATCCTCATCTTTAATTAATTAACATCGATCCAGGACCACCAAACCAACATGATTTTATTTAACTTGTCATTTCTGTTGGCTGATATGGCCAGTTTTTTGTAGATGGGGTTCTTACCTAAATTCAAAATGAACAATATCAGTAGATCATTATTATGTATATTTTTTATTTTGATAAAACCTACGAGAATCAAATACTTTCTAATTGTTATATATTTTTTGAAAAATCATAAATAGTGTTGCAATTAGAACTTGAAACATTATCGAACCGAATGAATATATATCATTTTTACCACTAAACTACATTAGACAACGGTTCTAATTATATTACTTAGAGCAAAAACTAGCTAGAACCCATGCACAATGGAGTCAACAAGATCGCAAGTCGCAACGGAAGAAGGACGTAGCATCCCACTATATATATTCAAGTTTTTTCAGTGATCTAGAGGAATTATATCATGATCAGATACGTTTGAAGTGCACGTATAATGTGGTTAAAATATAAAAATAAAAATGAAAATTATTTGAAGTGTCCTCATTCTATTTAAGCAATGACCTACCATGACCCTTTGGCCTCTTCATATAATGGATTTTACACAAAAGCGCTTTAAATCAAATTCACTTTCTAGAATTCTAGTTTCTATAAACACGTACCTTTTCTTTCATTCCCATCTTACTTTAAATGTGAAAACAATGCATTTTAATTCTTAGGCAAGTCTTAACTTCAGTCTTTAATAGTTTAACAAAAATAAAAAAAATAAAAAAAATTACTTTATTATTTATTAAAGAATAAAGTTTGGATTTTTTTTTTTTTTTTTTTTAAAGTAATGCAACTATTGTCGGGACCTGTTAAGATCAGACAGAAGATCAGACAATATATGTGCAGTTTAGATATATATTTCCACAAATCGGGAGAAAACTCCCTATATATACTTGTAAAATGCACATGGTGAGATTCGAAACCTTTATCAGTTACCACCAATATGGAAAGGAGGTACACTACCATTTGTACTAAGTGGTAACGTGCAAATTAAAAAAAATAATAATTATCGACAAAATTCTCGATAATAATATAAAATGATTAAATTTATAGTAATTATATGTATATAACGCACTTCTCAAGTCAGAAGTCAGGATGGTTTTAAAAAAATTTCAGAACCTTAATTTTGTAACACTGCAAAATAAAAGTAATTTTTTCAAGACCGAACTTCATTTTTATATATATATATATATGTATTGCTATCTCTTTCTAGTCTTGATTGAATGATAGTGACAAAGGATCTACTTTTTAATGGGCAAGGTAAATTGGTTTGTTTGGTCTTCCACATGATCAATTCAAGGACATCTTTATGCCTAATCACTCGTTTAAGCGGCTAGTGTATATTTGATTTATATTATTATTTAATGTATAATAATCGTCTTTGTGGTGTTCCCCAGTTCCTACGACAAAGGCAACTCAGAAAGGGAATATATAGTTTCGTTATTAAATATGAATTTTTAAATTTTTTTAAGTATTACATTAATATGGGGTTTTTTTTAAAGGAGGGGGAGGACTCAAGCTCACAACCTCGTGATACAGGTGTGATGGGTTTACCACCGGATCAACCTCATCTCGTCATTAAATATGAAACTCTTTAATTTGCTGTTGATCAATTATATAATTTGTCTTGTGCTGAGAAAACCTTGGACCTAATTTAGCTGAAAGTATCCCACATTATCAAAATAATATTAGAAATTAATGATAGAATCAATTAACCTACTTATGCTAAAGTATCCTTTAAACTAGCTATTTTTTGAATTATTACAAATTTTAAGCTACATATTCTTTAATTATTACAAATTTAAGAGTTAGAATAGAGAATATGACTCAAATATACAATCTCATTGATATGATATATAAGTATGAGAGTAGAGACTTACCAAATTTTCAACCAAAAAAAAAAAAAAGAGAAGAGAGCGGAGATTTACCATTCAATTACTTCAATTTAATCAACCAACTATTTATTATAATATATAAGAGTAATACTAGACTTTCCAATTTTTTTCCCAATTACTTTCCCAAATGTGTGTAGCACGTGAGGTGTCAACATCACATCGCTTATCACGTAATCTTATGATTTACAATATATTGACACCACACGTGCTACACACATCTGGAAAAGAATTTGGGAAGTTTAACATTACTGTATATAAATATGTTGACACTAAAAATATGATCTACAAGAAATTCAATAGTCAAAGTGACACGTAGGACAATGAGTTCAAAATCCAGAAGTTATTGCTAAGGTGGAGCAAAAGCATATGCTTAGAGGTTTATTGTTACCGTGAGGACTTTCGGTTAGAGAATGAGTTATCACTCTACTTATATCTTTAAAAACCAATAACCTGAAAAGAGAAAGTAACTCGTTAGGAGCACCGGCTGGTGACAGATGTTTATATTTTGACGATTAAGTTAGTAAACATTTCAAGAAAGAGAAAGAGTGTAAAGTGAGAGACAAAGTTTCATCTTACAGAAAGGGTGCATACCCTGTTATTGTCTCTCTATTATAGGAAATGGTTGATCCATTGCTCACATTTATGCCTGCACTAGATGGAGGGCTTATGTCATGTCTCTGAAAGTCCTCAAACAATATGATTTATCGACAATGCATTCCTCTTCAAATACTCGTTATTATTGAGTAAATTAATGGGTTTTTATAATCACATGTTAGAGATTTGCCTTGGTATTCGTGATAAAATGGTTAAAAAGTATCTAAATTTATTATGGTAACATCGATGTATATTATAGAAGAATATTTATCCTCTCATCAGCTCAAGTATCCTCACCTTACTCCCACCATTTTATAATCTATTGACATATGCACAGAAATGTCGATATTAAATGTTATACTATCATGATTTAATGTCTTTAATTACTATTTTTAGTGTGTGATATGACAGGATCAAGTGGTTACTAGCCTATTTATGTAATTATGTATATGAGTGATTCTCCTGGATCTTTTGTGTTTCATTCCTTCTTAACCTCTCGTATATGAATAACACGGATCGAGAGAGTGATCGACATTTGGTTGTACGTGGGTGAGAACTCCCTTTGACTTTGACTCATGTGAGTCCTATTTATTTTGATATGATGATGAACCAATTTGCAGGTCGATAACTTTGTTCAACAATATATATTAATTATTTAATGATATCATTTCTCATTTACATGTACTTTTTTTTTTTTGGAAAGAAAGATTCATAAAACGAAAACCAAACTACAAAGAACTTGGGTAATCACCCAAAACTAGACTCTCCATCAATAACGGACAGTTATCCGGCCAAACAAACTTACCCACATGAACAAGGGCAAGTTTAGCTAAGCAATGAGCCACCTTATTAGCTAAACTATGAGCCACCTTATTAGCTAATCTAGGAACATAATTAACCGAAATGGCATTGGCCTCTCTAAGCAAAGAAAAAATATCATGAATAACAACTCTAACATTTACAACAGGGACCTCCTTCATGTAAATCACATTTACCATATTTAAAACATCCGATTCTAGGACGGCTGGCACAAAACCATTGTTAAAAGCCATCCTAATAACCTTCAGAATAGCCAAATCATTTGCAATTTGAGGTTGAAGGAGAGCAGCCAAATTATGGCACAAAAACGCTCGAACATGCCCATTACTGTCGCAAACCATAACACCAATACTTGAAACCTTATCACCGACACTCAAAGTAGCATCAAAATTAATTTGGAATACCCTTAGCTGAGGCGCAAGCCATCGTCAAGCCATTCTAACCACCGTTTGAGGTTGCTTATCTCCTTTATTAGTAGCACGATAGTCATGTAAGAAGCTAGCCGCCCATTCCTAAAGATCAACATCAGGTAGCAAAACTTTACCCTGCAAAAAGCCTGGTTTCTTCTCTGTCACACACACCACCACACAACACAAAGACGTTCAAAATCTTGAACATCCACAGCCTCTTTACAGAATATCACAAGATCTATAAAGGTCATCGAATCCAAAGCCTTTTTACTGCTAAAAGGACAGCAAACAGAATGCAAATTTTTCAGACGAGGGCACTCCTATAAAGCATGCAGCGTTGTCTCAGCTTTTTTCAAACAAATTGGGCACAAAACCGCCAACTATATGCCATGGGAAGCAAGGTTAACCCGTGTGGGGATCCAGTTATTACAGGCTTTCCAGACAAAAAGTTTGATCTTTGAAGGTAAATGAAGATGCTAAAATAATTTCCACCAGGATTCAGATAAACTCCAGCTGGAACAACTAGGATTCGAGGATAAGTTTCGAACGATCCAATAAATGATCCGAATCGAGAAATAGACAAACTTATCAAAATGCCATAGAAGACTATCAACCAAATTAGTTGCACAAGGAGGGAAACTTAAAATAGCATCCACCTTTTCCATGACAACCGAGCTCTTCACCAAATCTCGATTCCAGACCCCTGAATCCAGCTTAATAGAATCAATTGTAGCCCACTCCCCAAGGACCGAAGGAGACATCACCTTGAAAGTCGACAAACAGGGGATCCACCTATCCTTATAAATGTGAATAGTGACACGTCCAGAAAAAGGATTTGACTCCCAAGTGTAGGAGTGTCGAAGTAATAATATAACCTGGTAAGTACGAGGTCAATCCTTATGGAAGGAGTTTTAATGTTCACAAAGCCAACAATAATCTCAAGAGTTTTCAATAAGTAAAATGATTAAATTGGTGAATGATGGGCATATATAATGATGAAATTACTCAAATAAAAATATGTATGCTAAGGTTAGAGGTTTCACTCTTGGCATTTAGAATAAAGGTTTATTTAACTATTTTTATAACTCAATTGAAACCACACACAAAGGAGGTTTCAATCGGAAAATATAACAATCTAAACCTCGTTTGAATATATATGAAATTATATTTCTTTCCATTTTATTAAATTGCAAGGATTACTAACTTTTCAATCCAATGGGTTTCAAGAACTCAATGTGCCAATCACTATTATGAATCAAGAATCCTTTACTAGAATGGTCAGTAATTAAAATCGTCCAATATCTAGAAGGGCACAATTGTCCAAAAGGATTTAAGTATCCATTGATAGGATTATCTACAATAAGTCAAAATCCCCATATACAAGAGAGAAATCAAGATTAAAGTCAAGTTAATAAAGAAAAATAAATATAAATCATATAAGTTAATAACAAGTGAATATAAATATTAACCACAATTTAAGAGTTTTAATAAACCTTTATTTTCATACCAAGAGCTTCACCTTTTCACCTTAGCATAAAGAAACTAGTTACTTATGGAAATATAAAAGGAAAAACATGTAAAAGAAAACTAATTGGAAAGAAGAAAGTTTATAGTGAAAGAGAGAAATAATAATAATACATGCAAGGTAAACTTGCAATGAACCAAGATGATTCGGGAGATAAATTTAGATTTTTAAGGTGTTTTTTCAGCCATCTACAATGCTCCTTTTTATAGAGAGTTTGAAGGGCAAAATGGTCATAAAAGGGGAACATGGTTAATTAATGTTTAGCCACCTAACATTGACAGTTTTGGATTGCCCATGCATGTATTGTCTTTGAACCCAAATTTTGTGCCGCTTGCTTCAGATTTGGCCTCTGACATGAATAGAAGAAGTGTGTATTTTTGACTTAGCTTTCTAGACATATTTGGCTCGTAATTATCCGAAATATGTAGCTCAAGTTAGGCCCAAAACACTGAAGCATGTTCAGTGTGTGCCGAAACTATATATATGTCATCTTCCATCTTCTGTTTGGCCTTCAAAACATCCGAATATTGAATTCAACGTGAAATGCATTTTTGTAGGAAATTGAATCATCTTTCCACAGGAAAAAGAATGAGATCAATCTGATATTTGAGTAAACAGTTATGCCAATTTCAAGTAACCTACATCAAAATAACCTGCATCAAAATAACAATATCAAAAATAAAAGATAAAAGTGTAAATGTGTTTAAGTTAGGAGAGTTAATGACACTACTAGTGTAAAATGATGATTTCAACTCTTATTAAACATGCACTTTTATGTGTACATCAAATAGAACTGTAACTTTCCTACTCTCCATTTGAAACCTTTTTCCACCAAATCCCTCCCCCACATTAGACTCTTCCAAAGGAAAGACCTAGTTTTTCCTTTCTTGACAGCTAGAAATGACAAAAAAAAGAAATAAGCACCTTGAAAAACCTTTGTAACCAACAAATCTAGATTGTTCAGAAGCCTTCATCATTGCTTTGCAAGCATAGTTTGATTGAAAGCACCAATATCCCGAAAGCCTAAACCCCCCGAACATTTAGCCTTGCACAGAGAATCTCAGGAACACCAATGAAGCTTGCGCTTATTGCCACCACCACCCCACCAATATTTCGCACTCATCCGATAAAGCTCAGAGATAAGAGAAGTTGAGAGTCTGAACAGGTTCATTGAATACACTGGGATGGATTGAATCACTGCCTTGAGAAGAAGCTCGTGACCAGCAATAGAGAAGAACCGATGACTCCGGTTTTGAAGTTTAATCCAAACCCGCTTCTTAATATTATCAAACATAGCTCTCTTACTTCTACTGGTCACACAAAGGGAGACCCAGATAAATCTCATGACACTCCACCACCTTTATATCTAACAACCCCGCCAGCTCACCCCTCGAATCAAAAGAAATTCGCTTACTGAAACAAATTACTGATTTGTTAAATTTATAAGTTGACCCAAAGCTAAAGAATAAGTCTCCAAAATTCTTCGAATATTAAGGTACTCTCGGAACTAGCTCTAGTAAATAAAAGACTGTCGTCCGTGCATTTACATGTAATGTTCAATGTAATTGATGTGATCCATTTCCTCATGTAATGTCTTTTCCTCATGTAGGCAAGTGTTTGATTCAAACACTATTACACTTAAAAAAATAGAAAAAAACCAAAACTAAGAGAAGATTCTAACTCCTTTTGAAACCATATGATCAAGTGATACTCTTTGAGGACTGCTAACAAGAATCCCATATTAATCTTTCCAAAGAAGAGAATTTTCGCAAGACTCTTTTAACATTTTTCGGTTTATTTTTTCAAAAGAAAAATGAAATTAATATACTAATGATGCAATGAGTTAGGATAAGGAAACCCGTAATTCATGTGGCGAGTACAAGACAAAACGATTGATCCATTATTGACAAATTCTTATTAAGTCCATGGTTGATCCGTGGGGTATATGGGATGCAAGTTGATTTTCTAATTTATTATTTAAATAGTGATCATGAAAACAAGCAAGAAAATTAGAAATTAATTATGCTGATTTGAACACAATATGCTAATTTAAATATGATATATTATAATATGTGGAGAAATTAATTATCGATAAAGACATAATAACAGTAATAACTAATAAGCTCTAATCGTGTTACAAGTATGTCTAAATATATATATATATATATATATATATAATTGTGTTACGAGTAAAAGTTGACTAGTAAATTGATTATTTTACAAAGTATAAAACTTAAAAATTTTACTTTAAAAAAAATAAAATAACAATTTTGCCTCTTTTTTAACTAGGATGAAAAAGATCAAATCACATTATTAAAGGTTTGAATAATAATGCAACACTTTAATTAATCATAAATTTGAGATCTTAATGGCTAGGAGTCGGGACATAGCTACTACACTTTGATTTAAATCGTTTTAATTTTTTTTTTTTTTTTTTCTAAATAATATTACAAGTGTGTTAATTATAACGGACAATTTAACATTGTTCGTTTACATAATCATAAGTGAGACATAGGAGTTTTATATAATTTATCACATTTTATGATTCATAATTTTTTTTTTTTATTTTATGCTATATAGGTTTTGGTATGGTTTGATGAAATAAAATAAGGTAATGTTGTGTTCGAATTGAAACTCAAATTAAAAAATATATATATATACATACTACAAGATAATTATATAGATTTATATATGTAACGAACATATATAATATAAGTTGAAAACTTAACAAATTTAACGTTTAAACAGTGGTCGGTGAGAGTTGTGTATAATAAAACTGCAGGCAGGTCAATTTAAGTCGGATAAAACGTCAAAGTTGATGGAGAGCGTGCGTTTGGTTTGGTACTGGTTATCGGGTACCCATCAAAATATCCAAGTTTGGTGAAGTTAATTTCTTCTCCCTTCCATTTATGTAATCGGCGAGATATTCAAGAAACCGTGTTTTCCACTTTGTCCTAGAAACTAGAAACTGTATCAGAAGTCATCAGAACCAGATCAGACCTCCAAACAACATTTAACACGTGTTCAACATGTGAAACAAAAATCTACCAAATTACTGAAACCTCCCTGCTGCACATCACTGCACTTTGCTTTGGATGATCAGACTTCGGAGAGGCACTATACTTTTGTTTTGTGTACGTCATTTCATATGTGAAAAACTTCAATGTAAAGTTAGTTTTCTTCTTGAAACTTTGCTATAAGGAAGATAATATCGTATTTTCCAACATATGTTTACTTGTATACTTGTATGTATGGATAGATTCCTTCAAATTTAGGAGTGAACTTCTTTCTTATACTAATACCGACGTAGATATATTTTGACCGTGAATGTTTAACCTTTAATATGTATGGATAAACCTATCGATATATTATTATTTATTGAAACCTCTAATTCAACCTGTTTTTATTTTTATTTTTTTTAGATAACACAATTTTACCACCCCTCAATTAAAAAAAGACATGTCTTAATTTTTGGGATTTTACTTGATTTTTATCACATTATGCATTTAGAGTGATAGGATACTATTAATAGATTCGCGATTCGCGAATGACGTGGTGAGACCGTTGAATAGTTCAATGCAGTAATACGAGAAAATGACGTGTGTATTTGACTGCTCAAAGAAGCAGTAAGAAGGAATCCAGAAGGACCAGAAATTCGTCTCCCCAGTTCTCAGCTAACCTGCCAGAAACAGCGAAACCCAGCAACACTTATCTTTCCGCCCACAAAATGCGGCGATAATTACACGTAAATGCCACTACCGTATTTAAGTACATCAACCGTATATAGATACGTTTTTGGATAAAGCAAACCCGAGAATTAAAAATACGCGCACTCTATATATCCCTAGATTCATGCCAAAATAACCTAAATTTTACTTTATATTTCTCTATCTCTTCTCTCCTTATCCCTCTCTCTCTCTCTCTTGTCTGGTACCCAGCTTCTTGTCGGTGTGAGATCTTACAGCTTCTGCAATCCTGAGCTGGTTCGAGATCCGAGAGAAGTCTGGTTGGGCTGGCACGTAATATATATATAATTTTTGGGAATCCAGAAGAAATTGGAGCGAATTTAGCTTTCGTTGAAGTAGTGATTTATTTATGTTAGTTGCTGTTAATGGCCATCTGGTGTTGAGAGAGTGTATGAGGAGAGGAATACGCTGGGATTTTGGACTTTTCATTCGAAGCAGAGGTAGATGGGGCAAATGCGGCTGATTTTCTCTTCAATTTGATTCTTATTCTTCTTATTTTCTCTCAAATTCTTTCTCAAAATATGCAGCAAGATCACCGCAAGAAGGTCATTTCACTGTTTTTAATTTTTTTTAATTTTTTTAATTTTTTTTTTAATTGTCGTTGTGTATGTGTATTTTAGTAATTTCTGGACTCTGAAAACAGACATGGATGATGATAATTGCGTTAGTTAGTGTTGATGGATAAAACAGCATAATTGAATATGAATTTCTTTTTGGGATTTCTGGAAATGTCTATGTTTCTCTTTGATCTCGTTAGATGCCATTTCTCTCTCTGATAATCGGACCTGATTCTATCTCCTTTTGTTGTTGTTGCAGTTGTTGTTGGCTCTGCTGTTTTCTCTTTGTTTATTACTCTCTTGTTATTGTTTTTTTTTTTTTTTTAATTTTTTTTGGTTGGTGTCTTTTTAGTTTTCTGCAAGTGGTTGAATTATTGGTATACCAATTTCTTGAGGCTGCGTCAATAGTTGTATTTGTAGGTAATTTGAAGCTTCTTTTTTTTTTTTTTTTTGTACTTTTAGGATTATCGTCTCTTAGAACAGTTAGAAACTTCATTATTCAATATTTTTGATGGTTGAAAATGGAATAAACTATTGTCATACATAAGTGAAATGATTAAATTAATAATATAAGAGGTTTGTTGTACTATTATAATATAATTGAGAAGAGGGCAACTTTTCAGTTTTCATCCGATTTTCGCTTCCTATTATCTTATAATTTAAAACAGAATTCTACAAGCCGACTGTGAAAAGGTTTCTTGTTTTTGGGCCGGAGGATGTAAACTTATACTTTTAATTAATTTTTTTCATTTGTGGAGGTTTAATAACAACTTCTTGCTTTCATGTGAAGGTTGTAGACTTGAGCTTTTTATTCTTTGTTTGTTCTATTTATGGATTCCTTTTCTCTTTCCCGGGATCCTCTTTCGCACTTTCTTCTACGTGGTTTGTGGTGCTCCTTGCAATTTATTTATTTGTTTTAAATCTGAATTATTTTCTTTCTTTCCCTTGCATGTGGAGTCTTGTTTTTTGTTGACTATAAAATTATTAAGTAGCTTCTATATAATATTTGCTAAAGAAAGTTATTTATGTAGATGAATGATTACAGTGAGAGATGTAAATTTTAATTGTAGATACAATTCGCAACCTTGAAAAGGATTTATTGGATTTTTAAATTTAAAATAGAGGATTAATTCTTTACTTTCTTTTTTCTATGTAATTTTTCTTTTTCAGTAAACTGCTATATCTTATGCAATTGCTTAAATATTTAGGATTTCTATTAGAGATAATGCAGCAGTTTGGATAAACATTTGTCAGATTGTGTTTGTAGCAGGATGGAACTAAGAAAGCATATGCAGCAGTTTAGATAAACATTTAGAGGAATGTGTATGTAGCAGGAATGCAGGATAGAAATTAGGAGAAGTCATTCCTCTGTTAGATGTGACATCCCTTTGATGTACATTCATGGTCTTGAATCAGAATTCATGTACAGTAAATGTACAGAAATACAAAATATACATCAAAGTTGAGACACCATGGTGGCATTTGGTTGACATGGGTGGGTTGTTGTTATTGCTATCTTTTTATCATCTATTAAGGGAAGTTATGACCAAGTCTTACTTGTCAGGTTGTTCATAAGTAAATTTGACCTTGAGACATTACGTGGCTGTGTGCTATGTATTTACATATGAATTTGTTGGTATGAGCTACCTGCATTGGTATTTGCTAGCCTGCACCTGACTTTGGTTTCCTATTCCCCAGTGTTCCACAGAGATGGAGTTTTTCTCTGAATACGGTGATGCCAATAGGTACAAAATTCAGGAAGTCATTGGGAAAGGAAGTTATGGTGTTGTATGCTCAGCAATTGACACTCATACGGGTGAAAAAGTGGCAATAAAGAAAATACATGATATTTTTGAACACATCTCTGACGCTGCTCGTATTCTTCGGGAGATTAAGCTGCTTAGACTTTTACGACATCCCGATATTGTTGAAATTAAACACATTATGCTACCACCTTCGAGAAGGGACTTCAAAGATATTTATGTTGTTTTTGAGCTCATGGAGTCGGATCTTCATCAAGTAATCAAAGCCAACGATGATTTGACACGAGAGCACTATCAGTTTTTTCTTTATCAGCTTCTTCGTGCATTAAAGTATATTCACACAGGTAATTCACCCTGTTTGAGTTGTCTTGTCACCTTATCAGGAATTTTGAGTTTTCTTAATTTTAGTTTATAGCAGATGTGTGGTTTACTGATTGCCATATTGCCGGTGTCATTTGTAGAACTTCCAAAGATACCACTATAGTATTTTTGTACTGTGGTGATATTGTTGTGACTTACTATTTTCGGACTGAACTATCTGCTTTACTGCCTTCCTATTTAAGACTTTGCCTCTGTGTCTACAAACTCTCTTTTCCTTTATGTCTGAGAACTGCTTTTCTTTAGTAATGATTGCTCCCCCCAGTTTTGATGATGTGCGTTGCTGTCACTCTATGTTTTCCTTTGCTTTATTTTCTTGCCCCCTTATTTCCCCCCATGCTTTTGGGGAGGGAGGCAGTCTGTATCTAATAACTGTCTTCTTTGTTGCAGCAAATGTCTACCACCGAGATCTAAAACCAAAGAATATTTTGGCAAATGCAAACTGTAAACTTAAAATCTGCGATTTTGGGTTGGCAAGAGTTGCATTCACCGATGCACCAACAACTATTTTTTGGACGGTATACCTTTCAAATATATAAGATCTGAGAGATTATTTACTACCTCATTGATATATTTGTAATATATAGTATTTGTGTAACATAAAGAATCCACATGTTTAATGAGAATATGAAGCTGATTCTTCTTTAAATTATATGATACACATACAGGATTATGTAGCTACGAGATGGTATAGAGCTCCAGAGCTATGTGGATCATTTTTTTCTAAGGTATGGTTTTATTTATATTGTTTGAACTATAAAAGTGCGGCCAACTTGGTACAGCATGGTCAGCAACATAATAGATCTGAAGTTTGTAGCACACGGTAATTGTTGCATTCTTGTTCTGATATTAAACTATTTGGAGAATAAGTCCATGGCACATCACTCATTTTTATTTTCACTTATTGGTCTTCAAACTATACCCAATAAGTCCATACCATAGAATAAGTCCATATCCAATAAGCTAATATACCATAGAATAAGTCTATGGTATATTAGGTTATTGGGTATGTTGCCTATTAGTTAATCTCCTTCTGGAGTGAGTGCAAGTGAAATATTAAGTTTCACTTGGATTTTCGAAGGTATTGTATCATAAATAATGGGTGTTTGGTGCTATAGTTGACTTGTTTGCTGCTGCAGATTCAATGTTAAAAATTGGTTGTAAGGATTACAATTTTTCCCTTGATGGTGGCAAATTGATTGTTTAGTTGGGATCTTGTGCCTCAAAGAATTTGGCATTTAATATCATAGGTATCTGAATTATTTTTTTTATCACGAAAGTGAAATGTCTAGGAAATAGGGTGAGTACCATGGAGTTTTAGTCGATAGCTTGTTGTCTAATGGTCTCATGACCCTTTAATTCGGGAATTAGATCATGAAATTTCATGTCAACATCACTGTATGAAAATTATTTGAGACACGAGACATTTTCTATTGTTAAGGAACATGCTAGTCTGTACATGATATTCAGATGGATATTAATACGTAACCCTTTTATCTTTAGTCATTACTTGTGACTTTAGTTAGAATGTTGAAGAAAATTTATATATCGTTTGTTCAAAACAAATATTGTATCCTCTAGGTGATCAAGAATTCAATATAAAGCATGGACCTCTGAGGGACCTTGGCTTGCTTCTTACGGTGAATATTTTTTAGGGTATATGCAAGCAGCCAATTAAGAATGCAGTTTTGGAATTGGAATGAAGAAGAAACGTTTAAATTCATTTTGCATTAAGGATTACAAATCAATGTGGCTAGTTTGTTGTGTTTTTATGTATGGAAATTTAGGAAACACTGATAATTGTAAATTTTTTATTTCAAAGTGTACTAGGTGACAACAAGTTTTAGTCAATAGCTTGTTGTTAAATGGTCTCTTGACCCTTTAAATTCGAGAATTAGGTAGAAATCATATGTCAGATTTAAGGTAAAACACTACAACAAGCGTATGTCTAGAAATCATATGTAAAACACTAAAACATTACAAAATTTGTTAATAACAAGACAGATTAAGGTAGAGATGTCATTCACGCCCTACAATTTCATTTTAACATCAGAATGTAAGATGGAGGTTTTAAAAATTCATAACTTATATTTTGGTGTATCTCCTTTTTTGTTGTTGTTGTCTTAGAGGTGGGGGATTTGAACTTGGGATCTTCACATGAATGGAGAAGTTTGGTTACTACTAGGCTATGCCTGAGACCACTGTTTTGGTGCATCTTTTGTTTTTATTAAAAAGATTTTGACAATTTATGCTGTAGTTTTCTATTCTATCCAATATTGTAGAAGTATGTCTCCTTGTTTCAGCACTTCTTTTTGAAGTTTAATTCTGCTTATCAAGTTATCATGTAACTTAAAGTCTCCATTCTTCAAGTTTTATTTATTTTTATGTGTTTATGTTTTTTTTTAAATAAAAAAAACTTCAAGTGATACAATTTATGATGGCACTTGGATGCAGTATACACCAGCCATTGATATATGGAGCATAGGATGCATTTTTGCTGAAGTTTTAACAGGGAGACCTGTTTTCCCTGGAAAAAATGTTGTTCACCAACTGGATTTGATGACAGATCTGCTTGGAACACCTTCATTAGATACAATCTCCCGGGTATGCACATTATTCTTTTGTCTAACATTTTTCATGTTCCAGGTTTTGATTTTTTCTCCTGGAACTAACCCCACCCCTAAGAAAAAAATAACAGATGGTAATAATTACTTCTTTCTTGAGTCCAGGTTCGAAATGATAAGGCAAGGAGATACCTAACTAGCATGAGAAAGAAACAGCCTGTCCAGTTTTCACAGAAATTTCCAAATGCAGATCCTTTAGCACTGCGACTGTTGGAAAGGTTGCTTGCCTTTGATCCAAAAGATCGTCCAACAGCTGAAGAGGTTTATCTTCGTGTAAAACTGTGAACTGTTTTGCAGAATATTGTGTTTGTTGCCATTAAATGCCATATCTTGATCATTCATGTATAACCTGATTAATGAGTTGAAATTTCTTCGTTTGGTGTTCTATTAGGCACTTGCTGATCCTTATTTTAAAGGACTGTCGAAAGTTGAGAGGGAGCCTTCCTGTCAGCCAATATCCAAGATGGAGTTTGAGTTTGAGAGGCGGAGGGTCACAAAGGAGGATATACGGGAGCTGATTTTCCGGGAGATATTAGAATACCATCCTCAACTGCTCAAGGACTATATGAATGGAACAGAAAGGACTAATTTCCTCTATCCAAGGTTGTAATTTTCTTTGCTGCTTTTTTTTTTTTTTTTGGTCTCAAGGAGCTGCATTAATGATCTTGTTTCTACTTTGTTCTAACTTTTAGTCCAAATATCTATGACAGTGCTGTTGATCAATTCAGAAAGCAGTTTGCACATCTTGAGGAAAACGGTGGTAAAAGTGGGCCAGTAATTCCACCCGAAAGAAAGCATGTATCTCTTCCTAGGTATTGTTGTACATTCATTTATTCTTAGTGATTTTGCAGTCTTTTACTGTTTCTTGTCTGCCTTGAAGTTTTTATTGCTGTGCTCATAACTTGTGGTCCACAAATGGATGAATGAATGAGTTTGTAGCTCAAATATTCTAGAATTACATGTGGATTCTTTATGTTAAGTGAGGAAGTTTGTTTTAGATTTCTTAATTGTCCACAAATCATGTTGGCATAGGGCCACGGGAATGATTAGGAAGAAGAATATTGGTTCTATAGTGCAGGGAACATGTGACTACACTTCTGTACGATCACATTTAAGGGTTAGGATATTGATTAGTGAGGCAAAACCAACATTGGGACCAGGAGAGCTGGCAAAAGTGAGAGCAAATACATGAGTCGTAATTTTCAGTTTTTCTTGATAGTGAGAGCTCTTCCGCGGCATTTAGAAAATATGTGTAATACAGATAATTTTAGTTTTATATTTAATTGTTGTTGAATAAAATTGGAAAGCATTGCTGCACCTTAAGAATGGTTAAATGAGAAAAGAAGGTAAAAAGAGTTTTGTCTGGTTGTTGGTTCTCCGTTTGTGCCTTCTCAGTTCAAGGTCCATAATTCATAAACTTCAAGGACAATTTCTATGGAGAATTTTATAAAAAAAAGGTCCTTTTGTCATCCAATCCGCCTTTGAGCTTGTGGATTTTCCAACGTGCATGTAGGGATGGCAAAATTATCCATGGATACGGATATCTGTAAGAATCCGTTCCATTTAAAATGGGGATGGATGCCATCCTAATATCCATTTTATTTTCGGGGATGGGGATGGATATCGTCTATGGATATCCATCCCCATCCGGATCCATTACAGATTTTAATATTTTAAAAATATAAAAATTTATTATTTAATTATTAATTCTAATTATATAAGTTATTATTAATTTTTATATTTGAATTTTATTGAATGTATTTGTTTCTTTTTAAATTGGATAAAATGTACCACTAGATATGTTAGTTATATTTTTCTCTAGTAAACTATAAAAAAATTAAAGTTTTTTCATTGGATACGGATATAAATGGAGCGGTGATGGATATCTCTATCTTAATTAACAGATTCTCTGAATCCGCCCCGTTCAATTAGAAATGGGGATGGATGCGGGGATGGAACTATATAATCTCAAACGGATACGGAGATGGATGTTTTTCAGCATTTGTGATAAGGCTTATGGTGTGGAAGTTGTGTCTAAGTCTAACATCCATAGCAAAAA
Organism: Acer negundo; assembly: GCA_035582765.1. Taxonomy (NCBI): domain Eukaryota; kingdom Viridiplantae; phylum Streptophyta; class Magnoliopsida; order Sapindales; family Sapindaceae; genus Acer; species Acer negundo. The sequence goes on along the minus strand of CM069237.1, from coordinate 10,690,229 downwards.
ACATTAGTGGCTATAATGCAGACATTTTAAATATTTAAATACAAATCATTAAGTTTTAAGCAATGCTGTTATTATCAATTGTGAGTTGGAAGGAGATAGGAGCATATTGGAAATCTGAGAAGTTCAGAATGAGGTTCGCCCATATACTGTTACCAACAAGAAATGTATTAGCTTACTTGGGGTAAACAAAATACTTCAAATAGGGGAACGGATTCAACCAGAGGACAGTAATACATGCCTGGATACAGATTCTCTTTATGTCTTGTTGCCTGTGTCTTGTGTGCAAAATATGGTGAAAATTAGTTGATTCAATTCTCATTTATTTGATTGAGGGACAATTGAAGATATGGGGTTGGTTCTTTACTTTGCAAAGCATAATTCAATATTTCATTGATCTTTCTAAAGTGTTCAAATGTGCACAATTTATGATCTATGCCTTTTTATGTGTCTATTAGTTGGAATCATGGAGCAACCTGTTAAATGGCATTGGCTTTCAAGTGTTTTACTTTTAAAGAAAAATTGTTCTCCAGTGTGGAGGATTCTTTCTGTGCTAGTTTCAAAAGCTTGATAGATGTTTGATTTACTTAAAATACCAAATAAACTCTCTATATTCTGGAATTGCAGGTCAACTACTGTTCATTCAAACACAGTTCCTCCCAAGGAGCAAAACAATGGTGCTTCACTGAGAGATCGGCAAGCAGAAGAGGTATACAACAAGAATTCCAGGGGAACAGAAGGAATACCTCAAAATCTGTCACGGGCCATGCAGGCACCACAAAGATTTACATTAGGTACTTGATCATTAATTTTTTTATCTTTTGTTGGACATATTCATTTAGTTTGTAACTGACCTTGCTATTCTATTCAGCCAAACCAGGAAAAGTTGTGGGACCAGTTGTACCATACGAGAATACAGGTGTCATGAAAGATTCTTATGATCCAAGATCCTTCATCAGAAGCACAGTTGTTCCTCAGGGTGTCCCTCCTGCTTATTGTTACCGTAAATCTAGCACAGGAAAGCAGGAAAGATCAACTTCAATAGATTCCGAAAGGGACTTGTCTTCGCAGATAAAACAAGTCCCTCAATGTGGAATGGCCACCAAATTGTCGCCAGACATAGCTATCAACATCGACTCAAATCCATTTTTTATGACGCGGGCAGGAGTGAACAAGGTGGAACATGTGGAGGACCGAATTGCCATCGATACGAATTTGTTGCAGGGAAAAGCTCAGTATGGTGGGATTGGTGCTGCCACTGCTGCTGCTACTGCCACCACCCATAGGAAGATCGGAACTGTTCAGTATGGTATGACAAGGATGTATTAATGAAGGAGAAGAGGTAGTAGAGTATGTAAAAAAGAGGTGAGGGTTGGTGAGGTTGTGTTAGGTTTTAGTTAAAGTTTGTTTATGAGAAGTTTACATGTTAGTGAAATCATACTTTGAATCCATAAAAATGAAAATAACACTGTCCCTTTCCAAAAAACAATATTTTAATGTCATGTTTTTTCTCGATTTTTTATAATCTAAAGTTATTTAAGTAAAATAAAAAATATATGGTCAAGATTCAGTCATTATTTTTTTCTCTCGTACATTTTGATATTTTAATTATCCTGAATAAAAAAATCAATGTTTGTACTTTTTTTCAAGAGAATAAGTCGGCTTAAGAGTGTATGTCGGCTAAGCAACCAAGCAATCAAACCAGTCAAACCAATAAGAATTGCCTCCATGTGGACTAATTGCATTCCAATTAAGAATAATCTAACTGTGGAAATCCACACGGTTCACAACAATCGAATAATTCTCTTTTTCATATATATATATATATACACATAATTTTTCTATTATCCTGATATAAAATATATCAGGACGAAAATAATAGATTATAGATTATAGAGAAGTTTTGATAAATGTATACACTTTGAATCAAAGTATATAAATTTAATGATCCATATTTTATATCAAGGTGAACGGATAATAGAAAATTTGTATATGTATATATAAGATTATCAATTAGGTCCCTAATTTATTTGGAAATATCACTTTATATATATTTTTGCTTTTTTAGCTCGGCTGGTCCCTAAATTATTTGGAAATATCACTTTCATATGTTTTTTACTTTTTTAGCTTGTTTGGTCCCTAAATTCTCGAAAATAATCAATTTGGTCATTTTGTTTGTTAAATGTTAATCACATTTAACTGCTTCAGTGGTTTATTTATTTATTTATTTTTTTTTATTTTTTTTTTACCTTTAGACAAACATGCTATGAGTCCAAAAAAAGAAGGAAAATTGTTTTTAAAATAACTAGTTATTTATTTTATGTCAAAAAATTTCAAGGCAATGACAAAAATAGAAGAATGTTCACTAAGTGAACTCTTGGCCAACCCTCACAAGCTAGAACCAAAATGACGAAGTTTACCTAGAGACTTCCTAAGTGAACCTCACTAGGTCAAGGCTTGTAATAGAGGAAATCCACTAGAGATTTCTTGGGAAAACCTTGGACGGACAAGGTTATAGGTAAAGTGTATGTAATGATTGTTGGATTCTCTTTGAGGCTTAATGAGCTATTTATCCTCGGGTTGTCTTCGCTTAGAGGATTCTATAAGTCCTACCATTTTTGATTGACTTATTTCGTTGTCAAACCACAATGAGGTTAATGTTGTAAGGGTAGATTTAGGTGATTGGACTTGATGGTGATTAAAGCACCCTCCGGTATTCCCAAAGCTTCAATAGTGAAGAGCTACAAAAGTATAACATTTGACTTGTACTCTTGAAGAGATTAGGTGCACACACATACTCATGACATTCATTTGTGTTCTTTTATTGTCATTTAAGTGTGCATTCACCATTCACACAGTTACACGTGTTGCATATAGGTTAGTGTGTTTGATCTCATGAGAATGCCTATTCTTCTCATTATCGTGGTCTTGGAATCATCGTTGCGAACTACGAAAAACTATTCAGTGGTTTCATTGTCCAAGTGTCATCTTGGACCACTGTGACATTCCTTTTAGAAGATTTCACGGTTCAAGTGTCGTCTTGGACCATTGCAAAAATCGACCGTAAAAAACCCTCCAATGGTTTTCTTTATCATTGTGTTGTCATGGAGAACCGCGACAAACTAGCATGAAGTTTTCCTTAGTCGTCATGGACTACCGTGAAAAAGGGATCGTGATACTCCGACGACGTTTGGTTTGCCTTTGTCGTGGTTGGATGTCGTCATGGTCAACCGCGACAATCCATTATTGTTTAAAACGATTTAGTTTTGAGAGAACCATTTATATAGCCCATGACACTTCCTTATTCATCAAGGACTAGTTTTCTAAATCCTTAGAGAGAGAATAGAGTTTCTAGAGAGAGAAAGCACCAATATTGCCTTTTTGACTCTCAAATCCCCAAACCATGTCCATCCAAGCATCATCTAGCATCATATTGGCATGGGTATTCATTGTTGTATGACTTGGTAAGCAAGAACATTCATATCTCTCATTTATTGTTTCTTCTTACTCAAGATTCTTTATTTATTGTATTGTTGTATGCAAAGACTTCTTTTGTTACATGTTTATTGAAGTCATGATAATTGATTGGGGTTAGCTTATAACTAGGTTGTTAGAATTAATTTCTTCATCTAGTTAAGCCTTCTTGTATGTTCATTTAGGCATCTTTAATAACTATGATTGTTAGATTGCATTTCTATCTTTCTAGTTAAGCATATTGTGTGTTGTCTTGCACTTTATTGCATTTAAGACATTGTTACATGTTCACTTAGACTTAAATCTCTTTCTTAAATCTCTTTATTAGAGTTTAGGTCTTGTGGCTACATGTGGTAATTGCACAAGCATTGTTAAGACCCACTTTTAAAAGCCTATAGGTAGAATAGTTTGTATTACGAACCTTGAGAAGAGCGACTATGATGTCAACTTAGATTGTTAACAAATATTCAATTAGTGGAGTTTCTGCGATTAAGTGGCTAGCGAGGCTAGTCCTGTGGGTTTTTTTTTTCCAATCTAAGGGTTTCCCGTATAAAAATAAAGTGTAACTTATTGATTAACAACCAATTCACCCCCTCTAGGTTGTTTAACCACATATTAGGGTAGTTTCATATTCATTGGGATGAACTCTGGCTGAAATGAGTCTTTTGGAGGGTCGTTTGAATCTCACAAGATATTACTAGGTGATGAATCGGGCCTGCAAAAGAGAAAATCGGGGTCAGTGACGTAAAGATTTTATAAATTTTAATGTGCACGGATCTAAAAGCTCTTATAGTTTGTATTGATTGCTATACTATTGAAAAGAAAGTAAAGTAACTCTACACAACCCAAACAATTAGTCAAAAATCAACTTAAATAATGTGATAAGTAATTAACTTTACCATATAAATCATGAGGTGATATGGTAATAAAAAATCACTTGGCATATCATTTAAATCAATTTTTAGGCTAATGTTTTGAGTTGTGTAGTATTATTGTGGGAACATGTAAAAAAAGATAAAAAGAAACTATGGTGACCATAATAACCTTTTATATTACTAAAATGAAAATTATTTTATGTTAACTTGTTTCTTTGAATTTTGTATTATAATTTTATAAGTTTTCCATGGAAACTCAGCTTATTGTATGATTGTATCCTTACCCATCCTTAATTATAAGAGACCTGCAAAGATTTCATATTAACCATTTAATCATAATATTGGATTTCCAAAACAATAATATATATAAAACATCTGATAGCCATGTGGAATGCAATTACACAAAAATTCATGCAAGTCCTTGAGTAGTAAATTAATATGGTGAATTGATGCCATTCATAAGGGATTATCCTTCTGTCTTCCTCCTCTTGGTGTAACTATGTTGTCATTCATCAAAGGTTAAGCCAATCAAGGGAGGGCAAGTCGGTTGGGATAATTTTATTATAATTTTAAATTAATTATAATCGGGTCAGAGTATGTTAGACTACAACGTGATCAATCGATACAAGTATTTCCTATAATGCAACTCTCAGGGTAGGAGATGCCGATCACCCCATACTTAATAATTGAATAGGTAAAAATGAGACTCGAGCGAAAGGGAACACAGAACCAGTGCCGGTCCTGACTACTCCGAGGCCCTTGAGCAAAATCTAAAAAATGGGTCCATACCAACAACTGTTTTTTTTTTTTCGGTGGACAAGAAATAAAGAATATATAGGTAATAGGAGATAGGAAAGTATGAAGAGTGACAATATTTACATCCCCCTAAAACCGTATGTATACCTCAAATTATATATATTTTCAAAATTACAGCATTACCCTTAAAATAAAATATTAATATTTTAGTTCAAAAATATAATAATAATAATAAATTACCAAAATATTAAAAAAAATCAAACTATTTTACTTTTTCCAATTTTTAACTAAAAAATCAAATTAAATACAAAAACTCAAATCATAAATGTCAGTAATATTCTAAAAAAATTGAAGGAGGCATTAGGAGGAGTGCGACTCTTCCCAAATTCAAAATATACCATTGTTTAAAATTTCCAGATTTTCTTGTAGCACAGAAACAATGCTAAAAAACTGGACACCATTTTTTCTCTCCTAAGCTCATCGAGAGTTCATCTTTAAAATTATCGAAATAAAGCGTGTTTTAGTGACCGGTGTATAATAAAAGCACAATTAATGATCATAAATCTTTCAAAAGAAACAATATAAAAAAGATGATGATGATGAACTAGCGGGAAGAGAGATCCACATAAAGAAACTAGGAAATATCAATATATATCAATTATTTATTCTATAATTATTTTATCTATAAAACTTAAAAAAAAAAAAAAAAAAAAGACATATTGGGTCAAGTTCTAGAATAAAATGAATTGGGTCAGGTTCTAATTTTATTTATTTATTTATTTATTTATTTATTTTTAACAACTTAACCCATAATAAAAACTCACATAATATATTTAGGGTGTCTAGACTTGACGGGCCGGGGGCGGGCGCCCCCACTTGACCCACCCAGGGCCACCCCTGCACATAACCACTCTTAGAATTGGTGGAGAGAATTGTATGAGGAATTGAGGATGATATATGGAAGTGTATACAATTACAAGTCCCATGATGAATATTAAATGTACAAGTATACAAACATTACTTTGGTGTCCATACTCATCATGCATGCATTGTCCTGTCAAAACCCATCATAACAGGACCCACTCTTCTCTCCAATCCATTCCATTTTGCTCTATCATTTTTGTATGTTGGACAACAACTCACATTCCAGTCCATAATAATCCTAATACCTTACCCTATAATTTTGGATCTTTTTTTTATATTTTGTAAATAAATAAATAAATAATGTTTTATTTAAATCCTCCCCAATCCTGATGTGACTTGAAAATTTGGATCCGAAACCAAATTCAGTGAACCAAACTGAAGAAATGAAAATGTATGATATTGTACTTGAAATGAGTACGGATTTGTCCAGTAAAGAAATTAATAAATAAAGAAATGGATACATGAAATCTGGAGAAGTAAAGAGAAGATAGAAGATATGGGATTTGATCCAAGAAATAAAATAAAAAAGGAAATGTAGTGTGTAAAAGCAACAAAAGATTAGGTGGTTCACTGGTTCTGACTTCTGGTCACATGGAGCCCCATATGCCCAACAAAAACACATTAAAACAATCCCAAAATCCCCAAAACACCCCCATCAGATTTTCTTATTGGTTTCCTTCTTGGAAACACCATCACCATTCACCATTCACCATTCACTCAATAAATAAAATAAATAAAATAAAATAATTTTTAGTGTTGAGGGGCTCTAGATGGGTCCCATAATAAAGATCCACGTGGCACCCATGCCAATTGCTAGAGCACATGGGTTGTGTTAGGTTCAAGAAAATCATGTGATGGCATGTGCTTCCTTTGTTTTTGTGTTGACAGTGGGTCCCTTATCCCTTTTATGAACCTATCAACAGGTGATACCTCACTGCACTCGCGCGTGGTGGCATGTGAGAGAGCTGCACGCTTTTCTGCCCTCCTCTACAAATTGCCACATGCAACCGCTCATTCATCCTTTCGCCACGCTCTTTTCTTAACGCGTGAGTCTCAAACCTCTTTGCTTCGTTGGCATTGACATTTCTACAATTCTATTTCAAATCAATTAATTTAAATCCTCATAACATAATACAAACCCTACTCTCTCTCTCTCTCTCTCTCTCTATCTTCTCTCATTGATAAGCTTCTTTTTTTTTTTTTTTTCTTTCCAGTTCTTCTATGGAGAACAACACCATGAATTCGACAGAAACCATAACCGCATTCAAGAGGAAACCTGAGATCATCACGAGGAGATCTAGTACAAGCAAGAGAAGACAAATCGAAATCGAAATCGAAGAAGAAGAAGTTCATGATGAGAAACATGAAGAGAGCATCAGCAGCAGCACCAGTAGTGATAGTTGTGATGATGATGATGATGATGATGAAGAAGAAGAAGAAAAAGAGGAAGTGGAGAAGAAGATAGTGGCATTGCAGAGGATGGTGCCTGGAGGAGAGATGCTTGGTGTCGATAAGCTGTTTGAAGAAACTGCTGGTTATATATTGGCTTTACAGTCTCAAATTAAAGCCTTGAGAGTTCTTGCTACCTTTATTCAAGATTTCGACAAGGAAAACAGAAAATTCGGAGGTTGATTATTAATTATTTACTCTTTTTTTTTTTTTTTTTTAATCAATCAATTAATGGTAGACCCATTTGTATTTTCCTACCCCTTAATTTCTAGTTTTTTTTTTTTTTTTTACTACTTCTTTTAATTTTTATTTTAATGGAGAATGCATGTGGGAGCAAAAAGATCCCGTCTATATTGTAGCATTTAAGCTTATGATTTTGCTCATGGTAGTTGTAATATTGGAAGGAATCCAAGGGATATATATCATCATATATTGCTTGTTGGAGTCAGTTTTATCGATCTTTCTGTATGATTTTCTTCTGTTAATCGAATAATATACAACAATTTGACAGAAAATGTCAGTCTTGTTTGTTGTTATTACTTGTTATCAGTACTTCGATTTTGGCTCTTTATCATTTTTCATCTGGTTTTAAAAAGTCTTGCCAGCTAGGAATTCTGATTAAATGATGTAGAGTAGAGGATGATGATGATGTTTTTGCATTTCTTATTAGTTATTAATTAATTTTATTTTTATTTGTAATTATTGATTTAATATATAGTTTAACTTAATTAATTACGTGTGAAATGTGAAGTAGTACCCCGTGACTCTGTTTTAGAGTCAGACATGACTCATGAATTGTGGGGCTGTCCCTGAAAGAGTAGATGTGTAAGCATTACTTCACACTATAAATAGAAAAAACATTCTATTTTCTCTTAATGATCTTATCACCTTCCTTTTTACCAAAGTAATTAATCATTTTATTGGATAATTAAACATGATAATGTTTTCTTTCTCGATCGGAGAGTCAGATTTTGCTACCAATGTGTGTGGTTTATGTGATAATAAAAACTTTGATCTTGCTTCAAATACAGAAACCTCAAATGGTGTATTCTAATCACCAGAAATTTTGTCTATTTTTATTCTGTATAAATTTTCCAGATTTATTGTGTCTAATTCATCTTACATTCAGTATCAGTCCTTTTCTTGTTTCCAGGCTGTCGACAAAATTTGTCCTTTTGTCCCCAAATCTTGGGGAATCGAAGTCCTTCTTATCTCTTTCTAATTGCAAAAATTATTAGATTGATTGCTAGTAGCCTAGTAAATTAGGCATTTATTAGATGCAAGTGGTATTAAAGTTCAATTTTTTTTTTTTTAATTTTTTTTTAATTTTTAAGTTTGACTCGTCGGTTAAGATTTAACAAGATCATCTGATACAAGTGCGATCCGAAAAATAATTTTTATTGCAAGATTTGTAAAAGAGAAATATACAACCATTTGAGCTATAAATGAATGACTAAATGTATATTTTAACTTATAATTGGTAAAATTCAAGATCAAAAATTAGATTAAACAAAGCTTAATAGCATGTAAATTGGAGAGAGGATGTTGGCCCTATGATATATTAAATTTTTGTCTTTTTTACGGTATTTATCTATCTATCAGATTTTTAAAAAAAAAAGTTTAATCATCAGTAGAATTCGAATCGCTGATTTGGATGTCATTTGTCTAAATTTCAAACTCCTTCATTTATCAGTTGAACTGCGTCTTTATTGAACGGTCATATCACATAATGTGCATAGTTGATAGTTATCCATGAATGTCGTTGGATAATTACTGTCCATTGAATTGTTTCAAAGAAGGACAATATTTTAGGCCCCTTTTATTATCACAAGCATGTTGTAGCATGCCACCCGGCCACTTCTAAAACAACTGTCGGTACCAAACTACAAAATCTCACAAAACCCTCATATGTGTTTGATTTTTTTTTTTTTTTTTTTTTTAAAAAATAACATAAATAAATAAAAAAGATATATATATATAAAAAAAATACATCTTCTGGAAATTCAGTGAAAACTATAATGCTTTGTATAGTTATGCAGATTTATTTTCTATCGGAAACGTGAGCCCATTTGATCTTTGGACTTAACACTTAATTGTTAATGTGTCTCATTTGGGATATAAGTGAATTTCTTATCTCTCATTTGAAATTTTGAATTGTTAGATGAGAAAGAAATTATAGGATTGGACAATAAGGAGGGAAAGTAGTAAAAAAATTAGGTTAAATTAATTTGGGATCGTTTGTTTTTTCCACTTAAAACTTAATTATTTTTTTTAAGTGGTCAAACAATTTAAAAATTTAAAAAAAAAAAACAACTTAAAATAAAAAGTAACATTCCAAATTTATCCTTTTAAAGATAATATATTTCTAATTTTATCATAATTTTATATTATACAAATTTATTTCTTCTAATCTATTACTTATGATAAGCTTAAAAAAAAACCATTATTGTTTATGGTTTTGGTAAAATCAAAACCATTTATAAATCATTATTTATCAATTTATATATATATATAAAAAAAACAATTATTTATCATATCTTAATCATGAATAATATCTTATCATTATTACATAAAAATGATTTAGGATTTGTTAAGATATTTTTATATAGTTTTTTGTATCATATATATGAAAATACATAACAATTAGTGACAAGGGTATAAATGTCAAATTACTTATTTTTAAACTATTTTATTTATAAAAAAAAAAAAACACAAGTTGATATTCTATTCAGATGTGATAAAAGTAAAAAACAAACATTTCATTTAGTTTCAGATTTTAGTCTTAATAAAATTTTAGTTTTCAAAAAAAAAAAAAAAAAAAAAACAAATGATCTCTTAGTCCCTAAAAACGTCCTTTTTTTTTCTTTTCTTATTTAGCTCATGAGATTCCTAAATTATTTAAAATAGCTCATTTTGTTTACTCTAATCAAAATTTTAACGGTCAATAGTTAGAAAAAGAGTGATGCTATTTGCAATCTACTATATCTTTTTACGCTCTATTTTTTTTTTTTAATAATAATTTTAACTTTAAATTAAAATTATTAGAGATGACAAAAAGTTCTAAAGACTCTAAAAATCACTTTTTAGAATCCATTACCATTTATCTTAAGGTTAATTGCAATTATAGACCCTGAAATTTTGCAATAACACAACTATATTCAACTTTTGTATTTATTAACGAAAACATACCCTTGACTACTTTGACTAACTGGAAACTTAACGGTGGACTAACACTTTATTATGAATTGTCAAAATTATCCTTGTACTTTGTTACGAAGGATTATAATATTATCTTTAAATAGTTTTGTAAAAATAATCCATAACAATAAAAAATTAAAAAAAATAAGGAAAAATAATTAATCTTTATCTCATCCACCAAATATTACCTAAAACAGATTAAAAAAAAAAATTATCTAAGCTAATTTAAGAAAATAAAAAGCTAAATATCATGTTATGGATTAACTTACCCAAAAATATATATAATTGAGAATGATGTTGATTTCTTTTCTTCTGAGCAACGAAGTTTCGTTTCTTAAAAAATAATAATAATAATAATAAAATTAAAATAAAATAAAAAATCTTGCCCAAAAATCTCATCTAAACCACACAAATTCAACAGCCTATATCTGAAAATCCCAAAATCAACCGCCCAAAACACATTTAATCACTCAAATATCAATCAACAAAATATGTAACACAAACCCAACAAAATCAAAAACAAAAAATTCAAGAAAAAAAAAAACAGTGAACAGTGTAGCCCAAAACCAAAGGGGTGAGATTGACAGCAGAGGATGGAAGAGAGGGAGGAGAAGGGAGATGACCGGATGAGGGAGGAAAACGATCGGAGGAGGAGGGAGTGAGATGACAGGAGAAGAAGGTTGTAGTGGTTGGTGATTTAGAGGGACAAACAAGGGTGCCATTGAGGATATATGGGATCTCCTCCTTGAGAGATTCATGAACTGGATCTCCATTCGAACCAAATCTCCAATGGATGTCATGAATATTTATATATATATATATATATGTATAAATTTTTTTTTCTATTTAGGTTTTTAAATATTTTTTAAAGGATTTTTCTACATATATATATATTTATGATAAAATATATGTATCTTTTATTTTTTGTTATCAAAAGACATTTTTGCCCTTCTGCTGTTAAGTGCACCATTAAGTTTCTAGTTAGTCAAAGTAGTCAAAGGTATATTTTCATTAATAAACACAAAAGTTGAATATAGCTGTGTTATTACAAAACATCAAGACATGTTTTTTCAATTAACCCATTTTCTTAGTCTTTTATGTTTCACAAACCTTAAAGCGTTTCTTTTTTTCCTCAATATTTTAGTTGAAGTTCTCCAAAACTAAGAGCAACTTCTAAAGTGATTGAGAATGATTTACAGCCGAATTTTTTTTTTAAGAAGTAAGTTTTAATTAGTTTTAAACTCATTTTTTTTTTGTTGTTGAATAAATAGTTGAAAATAATGTACATTTGATTTAGTTTTTAATTTGTTGAAAATACTAACCTATGGAATAATCTTACTGTCATTTGGAACTTAGGTAGCATAGACATGGCTGAAATGAGGTTGTTGTGTGTGTTGGACATGCGTGTAGTGTTGGACATGCGTTCGACATGATAGGACACGTATCCGTGTTGGACACGCATCCAATACGGTAGGACACGTGCCCGACACGTTTTTTGGATTGTCTGTTGACTTTTGGTCAATGGTCAGGATACGGGGAGGATACGAGTATGATACAGCCAGAACATAGGAAGGATATAATTGGAGCATTTTTTTTTCAATTATTTTTGTTAAAAAAGGGGTCAAATTCGAATTTTAAAAGGTTTAGGGGTCAAAATAGAATTATTCAAAATATATATTTTAGGGTTTGCGAGTTTGTTTTGTTTTGTTTTGTTTTGTTTTTTTTTTAATGTTTTATTTGTTTTTTAATATGTTATGACTTATATATATTTATTACAATTTACAACTATTACAATATGACTATCGGGATATGTTAAGACCAGACAATACATGTGCCGATCCGTATATTTATTCTTACAAATCGGGAGAAAACTTCCCACACAAGCTTTTAAAATGTGCATTGTGGGATTTGAATCCCTAACTACCAATGTAAGAGGGAGGTGCACAACCACCTATGCTAAGATGTGATATGCATATGTTATGATTTATGTTTATGACTTATAAATTTTGTGATATTTGGATTTTGTAATATTTTGTGATTTATGGATTTTGTGACATATGTTTATTGATAATATGTTTTGACTTTTGAATGGATTATTGAATTATGTTTTCATATGTTTATTATTTTTTAAAAAAAATGTAAATGTATATTATTTTAATTGACGTATCCATATCCTAATTTTGTGAGATTTGTCGTATCTCCATATTGTACCGTGTCGTATCCCCGTATCTATGCTACTTAGTTTAGCACTGACTTTTTTTTGTTAACATTACTAACCTATATATTTATTATGCTTCTGAATTTAAGTTGCCTTTGAAAAAAAAATTTCTATTAAAAAAATGAGTTATTATGTAGTATCGAAGTTTAAGAAATTCATCAAAATTAATAACGAAGAATATTAAAATAAAACGAAGTGTTTTATAAATTTAATTATTATTTTTAAATAAATGGAGTGTCTTTAAAAATATTAACGCCAAAACATAAAAAGGACAATTTTAGAACAAAGTTAAGTGTATTTAGAATTTTTATTTTTTAAAAAAGAAGCGTTTTTAGTTAAAATGCCCTATTTTAGGGGGCATTTGTAAATCTTTCCTAAAATCAAAATCAATTGTAAAAATGTCCCGAAATGACTTCAATACCCTTTAGTAAAAAATTAAAAAAAAAAAAAAACTTTTTTCACTCTCTAATGCCCCAACCTCCTGCCTACCCATACGAAGTAGATTTCAGACGCAACCAAACACCACCGATTTGGGTGTTTGAGGTATTTTGAGTTATTTTGAGTTTTAATTTGAACCCTAACCTTTAGGTTTATGGTTGTGAGTTGAAATTGATTAATAGTTTTTCAAATTTTGAATTAGATTGGTATGATTGAGGAGAATTATTGTAGAAATTTGAACAACGTTGAACAACTTTAGGAGAAAAAAAGCTTTGGGACAGGTGACCCGATACCGGGTTACCCTATCCTAAGGCAAAAAAATTCTCGGTACAAGGTGACCCGATATGTATTGGGTCAGTTTGTCCCAAGGAAAAAAGACTTTGGCTCTCGGGACAGGGTGACCTAGTATCGGGTCACGTTGTCCCGATACTCATTTTTCATGGTGATTCGATCTCCAATGGAATTAAAAAATAATAAAAAAAAATTCAAGGACATATATGAATTCCATCAAAACAAGGATTATGAGGTTGAAAAAATAAATTGAAAATGCAATATTTAGATTCAAACTACTTTATATAATATTCTCAACATTTTTAAAACCGAAAATTGAAAAAACAATGTGGGGAATAAAGTGTTGTAGAGTAATAAAAGGGTTAAATAGTGTTTAATTCATTTGTTTGATAAGTTGGTTGGTAAATGATCGGTAAAAGTAATAAATAAAGTTGATAAATGTGGTGTAGTTATGAGTGAGGTCATTTTGGAAAAAATAGGGTAGTTTTGCAATTGATTTTGATTTTAGGGCACATTTACATTGGCCCCCTAAAATAGAGCATTTTTTCTAAGAACCCTTTTAAAAATGAATTGTCCTTAGTAAAGGAGTGTAAAAAGATAAGATTGGATTTTAGGCTCTTAGAAAAATAGCATAAATATGATTTTGCCCTAAAACTTTAATTCACCAATAAAAAACATAAATAAAAAAAAATCTAATATAAAAAAAATTAAGAATATGAAATAGTAATGAAAATAAGGGAAACTAATTATTTTATTAATTAAAATTTAAAAAAAAAAGGTTAACAAATTATTGAAAAAAGGAAAAAAAACCTAAAAAATTATAAAAAACTAATATTTTATGTAATTAAAAAAGTTAAAGAAGATTTATTTTATGTAATTTATTATGAAAGTAGATATCTTCCAGTTATGAGAGTAAATATCCGAACCACACATATATTGTTTGATCTAGACAAACTCTGTTGTTTGATATCAGAATTTATTATAATACTTAAAAATAAAATAAAATAAATTTTCCGATTATTAATCAATTACATTATCTTCTAAAAAGTACAAATAAATGGCCTAAATGAGTAGAATGTAATAATTTTGGAAGACAAATAAGTGACCCATGTCAATAACGAAGAACAAAAATTTGAGCTAAACAAAAACAAAATTTAGAACGTAATATATATGTGAAAATTGTCAAAATTTATTTTTTAGTCCCAAAAATATCCTTACAAATTTTTTTTTGAAAAACGTGAAACCCTGATAGGATTTTTCGGTAATTGCTCGTGATGTCCAAGAGATTTCACTTGGGTAGCGTTAGTTTTGACGGTTCCTTTGCCGAGCGACGCATATGGCACACTCAAGTGACGCAGTCTGTGGTGAAACCTGCGTGAGATGAGAGAGATGAGGGGAAGAGAAGAGAGGGAAAAGTGGAAAGAAAAACATATATATATATAGAGAGAGAGAGAGATTCTTGAATATTTTTATATGAGGGTATTTTGGTAAGTGTAAAAAATATGGTTATAAATAGTTAAATTTTCGTATGTAGTTAAAAACAATTCTAGGTGTTTCTAGAGACTAGTTTGTATTTTTTTCTTCTATATATATCTCGATTTACTTAAATATATACAGTCTTTCTACTATCAGTTCGTCTTTATATATTTACATACTTTGACTCAAAGTGTATGCACTTGTCAAAGCTTCTCTATAATCAGTGGTCCACATGTATTGGTACTGATGTAATTACATCAGTGCACACTGATATGAATGTTTTGATTAAATCCAATGGCCCACATCCAAAGAACTGATATATTTTATATCAGTTCGAACTAACAATAGAAAGACTATATATATATATGGGTGAATTCATAAAGAGCCAAAAAAACTATCGGTTTATTATTTTTAGCCACCAATTTATATTTTATTGTTTTTATCACTTTTGACCACTTTTGAACAAAATTATCCCTAAATTTTACTTCAACTGACATGTAACTTGGTTACATGTCATTTGATTCCAAGTTAGATGCGAGTTAATTTTTCAAGTTACATGTCAGTTAAGTTTTAAATTACATGCCAATTGACTATCAATTTACATGTTAATGCTTTTCAAGTTAATGTTAGTTGATTTCTAAATTTTTGGGTGGGTGAATTAAAGACAAAATGGAGGGAAATCTTGTATGTTCAAGGCTAAAGGTGATAAGTATAATAAAATATAAATTTTTGGCTAAAAATAATAAACCAATAAATTTTTTGATTACCTCTTGCAATTTCCTCATATATATATATATATATATATATATATATATATTTATATTAGGTTTTGGAGCACATGCAAGGCATGTGCTTAAATCAATATTGAGTTTCATATTTGCAAATATACATATCCTTGAAAAATAAGAAATGTTAATATAACATATACTATTTTAGTTCATATAAATGTTATTACATTGATATAGCACATTGAGAAAGTCTTAAACTCATGTGGATAATTTAATTATTTTTTTATTTGACCAAAAACCACCGCTTGGATTTTTTCTAAATTTTTTTTTACTACATTTCACTTTATACACATCCATTGTATAATCCACAAGTCATAAAGTTTTACATAAATTACATTTTCACCCCTGTATAATTCCCTTTTCTTTTTCAACACATTAAATACATAGAAAATTATATTTTCATCTCCAGTCCCATTTTACAATTTAAAATAATAAAAAATCCTTACTATATAGTCCATGTTATGTTACTATTACTAAGATCTGTCTATTAAGTAATTATACAAACTTGAAGGGTTGTATTTGTTAATCGACGTTCAATGCAAATCTAAGGGATGCTATAATTGAAATATTACTGAACTCTGTTTATTAAGAATTAAATAAACTTTAAGGGTTGTAATTGTAATTTTACATGTGAATACATTAAAAGAAAAAAAAGGGGGGGCTATAATTAAGTCGACCACTCCATACTTTTATATATAGTACTAGGTTTTGAGGCACATGCAAGAGTTTTACATTGTTTACAAACACGAAATTGTAAAACTGTTGGATATAAAACAATGAAAAAAGTTTAATTGCTGCAATAAAAATATAAATATGTTAATACAGTAGAGTTTTACATTGTTAATTGATACAAAATCGCAAAGCTCGTTCATTGAATGGCCTTTAAACTTTCAAAAGGAGTTCTACATTATCTTTATATGCAAAATTGTAAAACCCAATTATTGAAAGCCCTAAAAACTTTCAAAAAGAGTTTTACATTATTTACAGATACAAAATTGTAGAACCCAATCAGTAAAAGATTTTAAAGTTTTCAAAAGATAGGTATTACAAAAAGTTCCTACCAACTACGTTATTCACACTGTTATATATGTTGTTCTAAAGATCGATATCTCATTCGATAACATTTTTACCCTTTTCATTTTCTGGTTTGATTATTTCTTTATTGATTGTCCTATGGATTGTAACAATATTGAGTTTGTTGATTGTGTGTCCATGACTTTTATATGCACCAGCTTTAACATGAACAAGGTACTTATGTGGATTAGGAAGTGTTGCCGCAATTTTGAGATCAACGATTCCATCATGTTATATATAAACATATAGTATAATTCATATGTTTTTTCAAAGGAGAATGACGAGAAAAGTATAATATCTGTTAATATAACATAAATTAGATGGACTATATGTTATACCTCATTTGTGTGTTCCTTCAGTTGTTTGGCAGAGCATGATAGAAACGTCTCTGCATTTTGTCCAAATATCGTTGCGAAAATTGATCTAGATATATCTATTAGTTCAACGTCAAAACGACACCTAATATAAAAGAGCAAATATAAGTCATATTTGAATTCTGTATTCTAATTTCATTGCAGTGTAGTAAAAGTATAGTTGGATTCATACAAAAATGATCAAAAGCAAGTGACAAATTTTTGAAGCGAAATGAGAAATGAAGATAGTTATCAATCAAACTTTACGATTAAAGCTACCATAGCAAAAACAATATTTCGCAACAAAACCAAAAAGCGGTATTAAATGCAACTTCAAGTTTAGCTTCCTAAAATAAAAAGATAGTAATTTCATGCTATACATATTTATACAAATAAACTGAAGATACCAAGCAGTAAAACATATTTTTAAAATATGTCATATGATTCCAGAAGCGGAAAGCAATTGACAATTAACTAAAATGTACACACATACATATTGATCATAAACCGTGGTTGCATATATAGAAGTTGTGCCTAGATCTAAACCCCCTCTCTGTTTCTGCAAGTTGATTTGCAAGAGACAAATTTGACAAGTTAATTATCTAACTGGTTTTGTAAATACATTGGAGTTCCTATAACATATTTTCGTTTACAATTAATGCATGCAAATGATTCCTCGTACTCTGCACATGTCATTTTGTTACATTGACTACAAGCCATGTACCAAAATTTCTGGTTTAAGTTTGTCACTGTTATTGATGCTTTGACCCATAAATCTGTTCCCTGAAAGCACATATTAAACACCAGCCATAATAGTATCTTTAGTATGGAATACATTCCAGCCAAAAAGGTGAAAAATCAGTTTACCTTTCTAAGTAAGCCTTCAATTTGATCAATCTTCAGTACATTTTTAGTGGCTGAAATTGTAGAACCAAATGCAGAAGTCAAGTAAGGCTTTTCAGATATTATATCCTAAAGAACACTTCCATTGAGTGTAGACCTGTTTAATGATCAACAAATAATCTATGTGATATTTAATTAAACAAATGCACAATATTTATTTCATAAAAGTCGTTTAGTCCATATTGTATGAAAAGATAAATAATAAAGAGAGCAAATTTGCAGTGACACATATTTCAAACTTACCATGAGCGTAGAGCTATTGCTTCACAAGTATTAGGGTTGATAATGAAAGAAGTTGACAATTTTGTTGACAAAGAAATGCCTACAAATAAATATGTCAGTTTTAATTAGTTGCCACATAGAATTTAAATAACAACAGTTTCAAACAAACAACAATTTACTACCATTATATGAGACAACTTTTAAACGCGCTGCAATGATGATTGGTTTGGTTGCAACAAGTTTGGAGATTTCAGCAGCTTCATTACCAACAAATTGATCCCACATAGTTAAAAGCATTGTCTTCAACCTGAAATTATATAAGCATAACCATTAATATAAATGTAATCAAACAATTAAGTTTAACCATGCCAAATAAATAACATGTTTTTTAAGAGTCAAAGAATATTTGACAGTTTTGTTTGTTTCATCAATGTTGTGTTTCTATAGACAACAGCAAAGGCAGTTCTTACTCTTGGTTGACTATTATGACTTCTTGAATGGTGGAAGCACCCTAATTTGTTCTCAATTGTCGAATAGGATACATATCAATTGCCAGTCCAATAATATCTACAGTTATAGAAAACAATATAAGTATTAACTATATTATTTAACTCTAAAAAACGAGAATACAGAAAAGGAAAAAGTCACATTCTTACTAACGTGTGCTATGCAATCCTTATGGTTCTCCAAGTCAGCAAATGGTACAAAACTAAAGGCAGCTGGGACCATTACTTGGTCATCTTCAACTTCTCTAACCAATGTTCTACCATTAACAGTCCATTGCAAATCATTTTCAACAATCCTGTGGTCTGACTTAATTGGTTTGACATAGGCATTCGAAATCTGATAGTTTTTGGATACAATCAAAGTATCTTCAAAGAATTTAATGTCAGCACCAAAGATGCTAGCCTGAACTCGTGTGCCCTATAAAACAGTAACATAAACTTTGAATTCAATTAATGTAAAGAATTTAAATATTATAGTTTGATAATGATCTAATCCATAATTTGAAAATCAACCTTAATGAAAAAAAAGCGGTGACTGAAAGTTGTTTATATGAACATGGGAGAATTTAGGATTTTCTATCCGGCAGGGCTGAATTAAATGGCAGCCTAGCTGGGAGAGAGTCAGATTAAACTAATTATTTATAAACACATGACATTCATATGGTTAGATAAACAAATAGAAACAATTTAAAGGGTAAATTTGTGATTTCTGTAATAAGGGTAAGATAAGGTTGAAAATGTAATTTCAGAGAAAGATAAGGGCAAAAATATAATTTCAGAAAAAGATAATAGGGAAAAAAATAATAATGCTTTGAGTGTGGATTGAACACTCAACCTTAGATCTTCAATCTAAGGCTGACCCAATTGAGCTATCCCTGCTTGTTGATTACAATTTGATTGTGTATTATATATATAATAAAAACTTAATTTTTTTTTTTAAATGGCAGTGGTTGCAGCACCGTCCAGCCCCCACAATCACTCGCCCCTATATATGAATATTTATATATATATATATATATATGCATTTTTACCTCGGAATCAATTAAAATTAACCTCTGATATTTGTTCGAGCAATGTTGTGATTCCCGTGGCGTTGTCTTCTCAGCAATTGATACTTTGGCTGTCCATCCTTTGGTCATGGGAAAAATGTCTTTGATAAGTTTAAATTTTTTTGCCATTTATTTGTATGTGCAATAAAAGGAAATTACATGTAAACGATTCTACAGTTAGAATATGTATCATTTTAAATATCAATGCAATAATTGAATAAAATGATTCCCTGAAATTGAAGGACTCTATAGCAAGGCATCTCAATCAATTATGCATAAAGGAGAAAGTAACAAAATAAAATCAAGGAATTGAAAAGCAGAACAGAAGATGAAATCTCCAAAGCCTAAATTCCCAATAGAAACATTGAAAACTGATCCCCAAAATTACACAATCCTCCACATGCAATCAACAACCGATAGCTCAATTGAATAACTCCCTGCGAAACCCAAATTAAAATTGTCAAAGAAAAAAACGTGAACCAACTGCAGTGAGAGACTTGGAGCCCAAGATCTTCTCTTTTGTTTGTTTACTGGACCTCAGATCGAAGTTCCCTTGTTTTTTGTCTGGATCTCAGATATATATCTGTATCCCTGCCTATCCCAAATCTCATCGTTATCTTGACACCTTTTTACTCTTTGTTTCGGTCGCTGCTCTCTCTTTTCTCTCAATCTCTCTTTTCTCTGAATCGAAGCTCGTTGATCAAAGTTAAATATATTTTTTAAAATTGTTAATTATAAAGCAAAAGACAAATTTGCAAACCGTCCTGATTTCGTAAGCATGATTCTATAATCTTTAAGGGTTATATCTGTAATTTTACTTTTAAACAAAAAAGGGATACTATAATCCACTGACCAACTCACACTTTTTATATAGATATAAAGATATTAGGGGTGTGCGTTTTCGGTTTGGTTTAAGCTTGGGTTGAAGCTCAATATCAAACCAAATCAATATGGATTGGTTTGGTTATATTTCAACCCAAACCAAACCAATGTGATTTTTCAAACCGATTCAAACCAAATCAACAAAGATCGGTTGGTTTGGATTGGTTTATCGGTTTAGATTTGAAGTCAAAAATCTTTTTTTGTTATTGGTATTATATTATAAAAAATATTTAAATAAAAAATCATAACATAAAATATTAATTATATATACATGTGTATATACTCTGATTAAAGACATATTTAACAGCATTTATGCTTTTGAAATCCTCATAAATAAATCAATCAAAATAATTGTATCAAAACAAAACAAAACAAATAAATAAACTATAAAAGCTTAAAGTAATCAGTAAAGGTTATAAAACCTGGACTGAATAAAAAACGTAGGTTGATTTTATATTTTAGTTTTATTTTCTAAAATATGTGGTGTGGTTTGGGTTGGTGAATTATTTCACTAAATCCAAACCGAACCACCTTTAATCGGTTTGTCCAAAAGACAATCCGAACTACCCATTTTTTATATTTGTAATCGAATCAACCAAAACTTTATGGGTTGGATTGGTCGGTTTGGTTCAGTTTGGTGGTTTTTTACACACCCTAATAGATATAGATATATCAATACACCCATTATGATAATGATTTTTTTGACACGATCACATCAATCCATATATAATTTTGTTTTAACGCAATCACACATAGCTTATATGTAATAATAGGGTTGGCAAAAAGGCCCGGTTCCAATGGAACCAGCCCATATCCACATGATGTAGTTTGGGTCTAGAACTGAACCAATCTTTAAAATGTCCAAATGGATCCTAATTGATCAGACCCGCATTAATAGCGGTTCGGTTATGGATCCAAATCGATTCTCACCCAGAATCGTAAAAGAACCGCATTTTTTTTAAAAAAAAATTAGGTCACGCATGCCTCTTCTCTGTCTCTTTGACCTCTCACTCTCACGTCTCTGATCTCTCACCTCTCACCTATTCTCTCACCATCTCGCCGTCGTCGACAAATCACACCATCTCGCCATCGTCGACAAATCACAACATCTCTGGTTTCCACTCAAGCTATTTTCATAGTCTCACTTCTCTGATCTCTCACTCTCACCTCTCATCTCTTCTCTCACCATCTCGCCGCCGTCGACAAATCACACCATCTCCGGTTTCCACTCAAGCTATTTTCGATTGATTTCTCATTGTGGGTAAGTTTCCATTTATCATAATTATTAATGGGTTTTCCATTGTTCTGTTTTTCGTGTTGATTCCGTGATAGGTGTTGACAATTTAGTAAATTGTTTTGATTTCAGCTTCGACATTACTAAATTGGGTGTCAAAAGTAGTGAAGATGATCATAATGCATGAGTTTCCTCTAAGATTTGTTGAATAACGGGGTTTCGGGAGATGATAGAATATTGCCATTCCTGTGTCTACGGTGGCTTTAGAGTCCGCTTTTAGTGCTGGAGGTAGATTTTTGAGGCCACATCGTAGAAGATTGCATCCGGACACGCCCGAGGCCTTGATGTGTACACAAAATTGGAAATGGGCTCCTATTCGAGGTGTGGAATTAGTTTCAAATTTAGTTATACTTAATACTTATATAATATTGGTTGCTACTAATTATTATTTTTTTACTTGATATTTTTTTTTGGTGGCATTCCGAAGGAAGAGATATATGCTACGATAGATGAGGAAGAGCCATTAGCGTCCGCATGATTTTTATATTTTTTAATTAGATGAGTTGTAAAAAAATAATATTTGTAGATGTGTTAAGAAATTAGAATTTTATTGGGCTTGTAAGACTTTTAACTTTTTAATTGAATTGGATATATATATGTTTAATTGATTTTGGTAAAAAAAAATATTTAGACCCAATTATGGCCCAAAAAATCCGGGTCAAAAATCTGGTTTTAAAACGGGTCAAAATGAACATAAAAATGGGGCATGTGGCGGGTCGGGAGTAAAACCAACGGGTCGGATCGGATCTAGACCCGAAGCAGATGCTTATTAAACAGATCTGGGTCGGGTTTGGACCCTTTCAGTTTTAATGGACCTTTTGTTGATCTGGATTTGGGTTGGATCTGGATCCACATTTTGCCAACCCTATATAATAACATTATATATACGATCACATGAAACAAATATATACATATACGATCACCGCAGGTACAACATAGCATATTGAAAAACCATTTGCTCATACAGTATTAGTTCTTATTACATAAGGTTCCACACAGTCAAGCAAGTGTTATCCACACCTGATCAAGAATACAGTTGATAATCTTTAACCGTCCATTTCTCATCATTGATTCGTTTGGATATTATTCTCTCAGAAGATTTTTATCAGAAACCCTAATCGAATCTTCATACTCCACAACAAAAAAGGTTGAGCTTTTGCTTCCTTCTTTTTCTCAAATGTTCGATTAAAAAGCATTCGCGTTTCGTCACCGAGAAAAAAAGTTCAATTTTTTGATTATTTTTTAAGTGTTTTTTACAGGATCGTGAAAAAAAATGGCGGAGGCGACGGTCGACAACGGCGTTCCACCGACCGAAGAAGAGGAGTCGGCGGCGGATAGCTTCTTCGATCTCGATCAAGACAGCAAAGCGGGTGATATAAGTCGAAAACTGGAATCTCTAGAGCGAGAGAACAAGGATATGAAGGAGAGGATCACGACACTTACAATCGAAGTGGAAGGATCAGAGGAGGAGAAGAAGCTTTTCGATTCCATTGCCTCTCGGGCCGTGGAACTGGAGACAGAGGTTGCTCGGCTCCAACACGACTTGATCACTGCTATGAGCGAAGGAGAGGAAGCGACTCACGAGGTGGCTGAGTTGAAGAAAGCGATTGCAGAGAAGGGAGAGAAATTGGATAGTGTAGAGAAAGAAGTGGATGCTTTGAAGAAAGAGAAAGCAGAGAGCGAGAAAAAAGTGAGGGAATTGGAGAGGAAGGTTGGATTGTTGGAGGTGAAGGAAATTGAGGAGAAGAGTAAGAGGTTGAGAGTTGAGGAGGAAATGAGAGAAAAGATTGATGAGAAGGACAGGGAGATTATTGTTTTCAAGAGGAGAGTTGATGAATTGGTATCTGAATTGGACAAGTGGAAGTTGGAGAAGAAGTCTGTGGAGGAGACTCTGATACTATCCGAGAAGAAGTCCAAGGAAATGGAGTTTCTCATACTGCAACTGCAAAGAGAGGTTGAGGAGGCTCAGAAGGTGATCACTGGACTTAAAGAGAAGATCTTGGATGGTTTTAATGGGACTGACCGCGATGTTCAACTCAGTGTTGCTGCTCAAGATATGGGGTTTAACTGGCAATTGCCTGCTGTGGCTGTGGCTGCCGCCGCTGCTTCTGCCGGTGTGGTTTATGCTTGCTATGCAAGGCGGAGGTAATTTCACCCAGAGCAAAAGGAGAAATGTAAGAGGTGATTGCGCATATCATTTACCAATATGTGCCTACAATTTTTAATTTTGATTCATAGAATTTATGTGTTTTTGCTTTGTTTTTGAGCGCATTTCAGATTTTGGTTTACTTTGATATCACGGGGATGTTTTGATGTCTCTCATTACCAGTTAACTTGTTTCAATCGGGATACTGAATTATTCTATATAGTTCCTAGATGAGTTTTCATTCTAGACCTTATTATCTGTCGATTTATCAATATGTTTGAGCACTTTAGTTTGAGTATTTGCCCTCAATTTTGGATTGTTTAATGCAAATTGCTGCGTGTTTGTAATTTTGCTACTGTTGATTGGCCCCGTTTGCAAGTTCCTTGTGTTGTATTGAATGCTCTAGTTTCTGCCAATATGAGCTAATTGTAGTTAGTAAAAGATTATCTTGCACAGAACACAAATTGAATATCTTTGCCAATCAGAGCCTTAATAATAAGAGGACTTATTGTATTTTACTGTACTTCAACCTTTAGTTGCTCTGCAGCTAGTTTTACACGAAAAGAATCCTCTTAAAATGGTGAAAATTTTAGCCCCTGATATATTTTGCACAGTCTTTTCATGAAGTTCCACCTTATGGATTATCTGTGAGAGCTAGATGCTAGAAGTTGATCTTGTAGGAGGCTAGTCTTATTCTTTTTGTGTACAAGTGATTGACTGGTTGAACTGCTCCATGTTGCCATTGCCAGAAGCATAAGTATATCTGGTCCTGCAATTTTGATTTGTTTTGAATAGTTTCAGATGTTTATCCTGTTATCAAAATTGGCACAATACAATCACTTGGAATCATTTCTAATAGTGATGGTAATGCCATTGGGTTTTGGCTTCTGTTGCCCTTAATCTTCTTTGGTCTGCCTTGGGATCTCTATTCGAGAAAGCTGACTCCTCCCAATGGAATTCTCCCTAAAATTAGTCAATTACTAGATCTTTGATTGTTTTATTTTCATATGTTTGCTGTGCTTTGGAAGTTGCTCTTGCCAACTGCCATCTTATGATGGTTCCTACTTCCGGACAATAGGAACCCATTACATTAGGACCACTCCACGAATTGTTCTGTACAGCTAGATACAGAAAATTTATCTTTTTCCATGTGAGTTTAAATGAAAATAATGCTAGACATCCCATCTTTGTATTTCACTTGCATCCCAACTAATGATGTAGCTCTTGATAAGTGGATACATGTGCTAAGTGAGATAAATCATCTTTAAAGTGTATCCACTTACCAATTGCTACATCATTGGTTGGGATGCAAGTGAGATACAAAAGATGGGTTGTCTAGTATTATCGTTTAAACTTTAAATGATATACTTACTATACATGCAGCACTTGCCTCATTGTAGTGTTGTTCTTGCATCTCACATTCTTAGATGAGCATAGTTAATGAGTTGTAAATTATAGTTGGGTACAGAAAACTTCCTTTCTTAATCTTTTATCTTGTGTGAAGCAACATGATGTGGTGGGTCCACAAGGAATACTCATCAATTTAGTTTAGTTTAGTTTGGCTCAGCTGGTTCTACTTAAAGTGAATTTATGCATGCGAATGACCTAAAATGGAAAATCTACAAACAGTTTCCGAAGGTGAAGAATACCATTTTTGGTTTAAATGGCCTGTAGTTCCTTACTTACTTTATATGCTTGGAATTTGAAAAAAGATTGAGAAAGAACTAGTGATAGTTTAGAAACAATCAATAGATGGACCTGTCTTGACTCCTATGAGAAGAGGTTTGAATTTTGTGAGAAGCAGAAGCCTTGTTATCGACAGATGGAAATAGTTGATACTATGAGAGTTTTTATCGAGAAAAGGTTGTGTGAAACAAGAAAATGTAGTTAAATTTTAAATATCAGCTCACTAGAGTATGGTTGCAGAGTTCACTCTGTTTGATTGGTTTTCTTATACTTTGATGTCATGAAATCGAATGAACTTGCATGCCTTAATACTATAATAGTAGTACAGACTGTACAGTAATCATATAATCACTTATCTATCGTCTGGCTATGAATAAGGACATAATATAGAGTTGGTTGAAAGTAAGGCAAGGTTTCTGTAGAATTTCATGTGTGTAGCAGATTGGCCATCCTGCAAACTTTAGATGTGTTTAAGGATCGACCTGGCAATATCCGATTCGAGTTGGTTATAACTTACACTGGATTAATCCTTTGAACAGGGTTAATGCTCTGTACGAAAGAAAACAAAGAGAAGGTGAGCTCCTTAATTATGCATTACTAGTTATAAAATGCGTCAGTAAAGGTTGGCAAAACTTTAATAGCACACGAAGTTTGGTTGTCTGAACGGAATGCAATCAAATTGGATAGTTATGCCGACCCTAAAACTAAATTCATGTAGGTAGAAAACAT
The DNA here is from genome assembly GCA_035582765.1 of Acer negundo. Classification (NCBI taxonomy): domain Eukaryota; kingdom Viridiplantae; phylum Streptophyta; class Magnoliopsida; order Sapindales; family Sapindaceae; genus Acer; species Acer negundo. The sequence goes on along the minus strand of CM069237.1, from coordinate 10,663,501 downwards.
GCGATTGCATTGATTTGAAGAAGAAAGATTTATCTTTCTGGAGATTTAGTGAACTTAAAACTAATTTGCAGGTTTTTCAATCAGATTTCCTTAATAAAAAAGAATAGATAAACAACTCTCTGTATTCAGTATCAGGCTAACAACTTAGGCTAAATCCCGATGAAATCATCAGCCTATTAACGGTTCCATCATTGAAAACAAATACAACCACACACTTGATTTTAGGATAAACATGAACAGTGACGGAACAGAAATCACACACAAATCCAACCAGAGTCTGATACATCAAAGAAACTTCATTGCCTAAGCTTGGTGAACTTCTCTTCAAACAGCAAATTTCCAATCAACTTTAGGCCATCCCAATCTGAATCTCTTCCATTTGCTCACCTCAACCAACATATCTATATCTGTATAAAAAAACAATGCAAATTTCTTTAGATCATTAAATCTTGCAATAGCCCCTCTACCAAATATCTGGCTGTCAAACTGCATCACACAGGACCCAACCAGCAGTTAGCTCCCAGTTTGCAGAAAATCATCTATTAAAAATCTGAATCTCATTTTAGCATTATTTAGCCAATATATGCTCATAAGACTTGACTTGACGTGTGCGTGGTGAGACTAGTAGTGAAGGATTTATACCTAGTGTGACTTCTAGTTTCAGCAAATATACGAAGTTAGAGAACAGAGAATGAGAAAATGTATTGTTTGAAAACTTTGTCCTGGAAGGAGTAAGCTTGCATGAAAAATGGTCTCAACTCTCAACATTCTTATCAAGTAATGACAAATTACTTGATAAGAACCTGCCTAGGATGTTAATTTATCTCCACTAATTCCATCAAACAACATAGAATGTTCATAATTCCTTATAGAAGCAATTCTAATAGCAAGAACCATGCACATTTCACAATCAATATTAACAACCCTAAACCCAAATCAACAAACATAGGATTACAAATTTAACTAGTAGCAAGTAATTAAATCACTATATATATATATATAACAGTTTATCATACCTTGATCTATCTATCAGAACGACTCAAAACATCGAAGAGTCCACAGCAGCTTCTCCATGAAGTTGGTCTTACAGTGCGTTGATTCAAAGATATAATAGGCTGCAGGGAAAGATAGTACTCAACTGGTTAAAGATGTATACTAGTAACTCCAATGATAATTCATTCTTACACTATGGTAATAATTGTTGTATCCAGGCTAAGTTACTTACCGAATTTCCATTGCTTTCGAACATCTCAGGCTTATCGGCGTTTTCATGAGCATCAGTAAGGTTGTCAACATTGCCAGAATTTGCCAATGCTGGCAATGGTTTTTCCACTTCTTGTTTGTATTCCTTATTAGCAGTATATGATGACTCGCCGGTGTTCTGTATGGAACCTGGCAATTTCGTTTCCTCGATTTCTCTGGACTTCTCTTCATTTATAGCTACAGGCACAGGAACTTCACCATTTTCCTCCAAAGAAGGAAGTTTTATTTCCTCAATCACCTTGGACACCTCCTCTGTCACTACCGGAGAAATCTCATCGTTCTCAGGAACTCCATTGATCTCATTTGATGACTCTTCAGTTCCCTTGGAATCCAATAAGGTAACATCATCTTCAAGAGCTTCTATTATCTGAACTACTGCTGCAGCTTCTTCACCATCACTAATCAACTCTTCAGATTGAGTAACTGAATCGACAACAGAGACGGTAACCTCTTTTTCCTCCTGGAATTCCCCTGAATCCACCACCTGTGGAGGACTTTTCTCATTAGGCTCTTCATCATGGTTTTCATTCACAGCCTCAGAATTCTCTTCAACAACACCTACTATCACAGATTCAACCTCAGTTTTCAACTCTTCAGGAATCACTTCCTTTATCTTATCCTCTGATTCCACCCTCGGGATCTCCTCCAATTTCCCATTTGAGGATCCCTCCATTTTGATTTTTGATGATGATTTTTAGTAACTACTGATAAAACAAATCAAGAATCAATCTCTCTCTCTCTCTCTCTCTCTCTCTCTCTCTTACACCTTTCCAACTTTTTATGTAGTGATCACAGTACCCATCACAGTCCTAATCATAGAATTCCAAATAACTAATCCTCCTTGATTACACCAGTTTATTGAGACACAAGAAAAAAAACTTAAGAGAGAAGGAAGCTACAAGCCTACAAGTCAAACCAAAAAAAGTAAAAGAAAAGTATAAATTCAAGATAATTGTGGAAAAGATAATAACAAAGTAACAAACGTAAGCTGAAATTGAAAAGTAGGTGTGGAATGGGAGATGGAGGTGGTGTACTGGTGTTGATAAATTAATTTTGTCACTCACTCTGGGTATGGACAGATTTGCTTTTTTTTTTTCTTTATGGGACCAGGAAGACTTTTGACTGGTTGTTACAGGGTGTTTATAGAAAAGAAAGTGAGAAAGAATGGTGGATGTGTAAATAAATAAAGATGCTGTTGGTATCTTTTGCTTTCTCACTGATGCGTTGTCGGTTTTGATGTCTATGCGTTTCATGTTGTCAATTTGTCATTCATGGTTGAGGGCGGGAATTTCAACTTTCGCGTTTAATTTGCCGGCCCCCTCCGGCTACCTCCAACCATCGGTGATTGAAAGTTCCAAGTGGATTAATTTGGCTACGTCTGAGGTCTCTATAATTCCATCTTTGGACCACCCAAAAAAAAAAAAAGAGAAAGGTAGAGAGTAATTATGCTTGATAATTTAATGATTATGATAATTAATTATCATGTGACGAGATGAGGTTGGTTTGACAGATCTATCATAGATGTTTTATTCAGTCGTGTAAAAGTCTCTATTGATTCGGTGCCATTTAGGTCTATTTCCACTTTGATACAATTAGTTTTATACAATCCGCGTGTACATAAACGGGAAGAACTATTTCGAAAATAATTCAGAAATTTTAAATTTGATAACAGACAACATGACATTTGGTATCTTGAACTTTTGAGATTGAATAAGATCTATAACATCTTTGATTGTATTTGTATCATAATCCCAAAAATAAAATACCCAATCCCTTGTTCGTCCTAATTACGATAGATATAAATACATTCCAATGAACATACAAAAATGCCAAGCTGCCAAGTCTGGTTACAATAAGTCCATGGTGTTTTTTTTTTTTTTTTTTCTAATTTCTTGGCTCAGCAGCTGATCATCACCAACCATTTCTTTTCTAATAAGCTACATGATGCATCTTCACATCAATATGACAATCATTCAACGTCCATGTTTTGAATAGAATCTAAAAAGAGACGCTGATTGATCCATTTATTCAAGTTTTGTCTGTAAAAATAGACCCCATCATCTTTTATACTCCAATGTGCATTGCAATCTCACATGGGATGCCCAGAAAACTCCCTGATTATCGTTATCTATATGGACATAGCACCATTTTAGAGGGAACAGAATCTCTCTGAATTCCCAGGAAATGGCATCACCTGCATTGAGAAGCATCATTTCTTCTTTGAATTTCTCGACGCCGCACTTGACATGTACATGGTGAGAAGCGTTGTTTCTCAGCTCCACCGTCACCATCGGAAACAACAAGTTGAACATTCTCTGGGGAAACGAATTAACTGGCTCCCCCAAACAAGGCCTCTGGAATGAGACACACAAGTTCAACACCACCATGAATTTAATGTTAATACTATGCATGGTGAATTATTAAATTGTTCAAGTTGAGGAACGTGTTGTTGGGTTTGTTTAATTATATATATAGAGGAAATGGAAGTTTATAGAAGATGATGGTTTTTTGACAGCACTAGCTAGTCTTCAAAGTGGAAGTTTATAGAAGATGATGGTTTTTTGACAGCACTAGCTAGTCTTCAAAGTGGTTGTAACCATGTCCACTGCAGCATAAAATTACTACTGTCTAGACCGACAATTTGTTCCATTTTCCTCAAAATTAGAAACAGAAACAAAAACTCTCTCCTATTGGGTAAGTGGCACCGTTAACGTCGTAATTTTTCCATAACAAAAGCTGTAAATCTCTCATGTGGTGCATATATATATTGAACTATTACAATATTTCAAGACCGGAGAATGGTTATGACTCAACCTGCAACCTCATGGATGCAGGTTATTCTAAAACTCTAATATCACCGTCAACAACGATCTCATATCTGCATTAAAGAAAAAGATCTGGACTCTATCTGCCTCAGAATATAATGAAATTTGCATTAACAATCAGGGCAAAGGCGAGACCGTTAATGGGATTGCTGAGATTGTGCCCAGAAAATGGAGGAACATAAGATCGTTGCAGCTGAAACTGTCAGATAGCATGACTTTGCCTGTTTATCAGGCAGTGCCTGATATGAAATTGAAAATTGATGGAGTCAAGGAAGAAGAAGAGGTCATGTAACAAGAAGAAATAGCTGGTGGTATGCATGGTTTTATCATGATACTTGATTGCGTTATCAATCATGTCGAAGTTTATTTAAATATAAATTCCAGTAGTATATGTAGGATCACAAACTCAAATGTCTGTTTATTATTATTATTTGATATATTTGCTATTCCGATAACCTCTTGCTGTGTGTTTAGTATAAATTTTAATTAGCCAGAAGAAATTTTTATATGAAAATTTTAATGGTCAGTTCTTATATGAAAATATGAAATCTCATTTACAATAGTATTTGGTCTCCCATATTTCAGTATGCTTTATCATGCTAATTAAATATATGATTACCAATGTTGTATTATGCACTAATAATATTAATAACTTCTCTCTTCCTCCGATGAACTTTTATGTGATTTAAAAATGGGTAAATACACGTTAGTCATTAACATGGAGTCGTTACTCGTTAGTGAATAACGATGGAAAGTATTTTCAGTGTTGTGCTTGAAATATAAACAAGTAAAATGAAACCATTAAAGAATATTCAAGAAAAAAAGAAGAAGATCAAATGTGGGCTAGTAAAGGAGGAATTCGGTGAGCCTTGCTGACGGTTATTCAACTAAGAGGTTTACGCGATCCCTCCCTGTAACGGTCAAAATCGAACCGTGAACCTATTAATGAAACAAATTCAATGAAACAACAACCGGTACCACTATCGTGGAAGGACAATGGCAATGGGGGTAGGCGAACTTCCACAATGGTTATTCAAGGGGAGGTTTGTTACAGAGGACTGAGAGATGAGGCTGAACCTTCAACCTCCACATTGGTTCTTGAATTTGGAGGAGCCTGCCTGTTTGTATGTATTTTGACAAGCCATATATCGTAACGATAACCTTAGTTATACCAAATGTCACTTGCCTTAGTAGGTGACTTCAAAATGAAGTTTCACGACTAATATTTAAACCGTGATATTTTAAATATAGTCTTACATTTGTCTCCCCACAAACCTGTTGTGAGAACTGCATCATATTCGTAGAATCTATTAGTGTAAAGTCCTTTAGATATACCATTAAACAACAACGGTGTCAGTTTAATTTATAAATACCTTAATCCAATTGCGATTATATCAAATGTTTTGGATTGTAGTTACTCCATCCCAAAAAAAAAAAAAAAAAAAAAAAAAAAGAAAAGGTATAATATAGTTATTGAACGGTTATGAGACGAACCCAACGAAATTTTCAAATATTAAAAATATTTTAAACAATTCAATGAATATCAAATTGCTCTGTAATCCATATGGCAAATTGGCAATATAGTATCCTTGATCAAATTAGGGTTTTGAAAGTTGAAGGTTGTAGGTGAGGTAGGCCCAAGCCCAAACAAAAATAAGTTCTTGCCAACAGCAAAGCCCATAAAAGTAGGCACGAGCCCAAACAAAAATGTGTTGTGGCCCATAAAAGCCCATAGTCCGCAGCCAACCTGCAATCTGCTCTCTACAAAACTTACATTTTAAAACCCTAAAACACTCTCTCTGTAAAACCCTAGTACACTCGACCTGTCCTGAGTCTCTCTCGCTTCAGCTACCATGTCCACCATCAATCCAACTCCACCGCCGCCGTCGTCAGCCAGCCGAATCAGCTCAAAAACCGTAGAGTCAGCTGTCAACGCGCTCTTGAAATGGAGAAAATCAAAATCCAAAACACAAAAAGCTCAACTTCTGGAGCAAGACGATTTCCTCTACCTAGTACTCACTCTCAAGAAAATCCCACAAAAGGCTCGCACTAACCCTCATAAAATCCCTCTCCCTCATCCTCTAATCAGCCACGAAGACGATAACGCGCCGGAAACCTGCCTGATAATCGACGATCGTCCCAAATCTAACCTCACCAAAGACGAGGCAATGAAGAAGATCAAGAACGACAACATACCCATCTCCAAAGTCATCAAGCTCACCAAATTGAAGACCGATTACCGCCCTTTTGAGGCCAAAAGGAAGTTGTGTGATTCTTATGACATGTTCTTTGCTGACAAGAGAGTGATTCCTCTCTTGCCTAAGTTGTTGGGGAAGCAGTTTTTCAAAAAGAAGAAGATTCCAGTTCCTATGGATTTGAAGCATAAGAATTGGAAGGAGCAGATGGATAAGGTTTGTGGGTCTACATTGTTGTATATCAAGACGGGCACTTGTTGTGTTTTGAAGATAGGGAAGGTCTCGATGGGAACGATGGAGATTGTGGAGAATGTGACGGCTGCCATTGAAGGGATCGCCGAGATTGTTCCCCGAAAATGGGGAAACGTAAGGTCATTCCATCTGAAAGTGCTGGACAGCTTGGCTCTTCCTGTTTATCAATCTGTCCCTGACATGAAGTTGAAAATTGATGGAGTGAAGAAGGATGATGAGGAGGTCTTTAACCTTATATTGGGTGAAGGAAATGTTAAGGATGTTAAAAGTGATAGTAACAAAAAGAAATCGAAGAAGGGTAGGATTCATGAGGTTAGGTATATGGATAGTAATATTGGGGAGGTCTTAGATGATGACGAATTGGGTAGTGGTGGCATTGAGGCTGCTGTTGTTGAAAGTGGGGGAAATGAAGACAGTGAGAATGATCAGATGGACGGTGGTGAAGTCAGGAGTCAAAAGAGGAAGAAGGGAGATAAAGTGAAAGTTGAGAAACCGCCGAAGAAGATGGCTAAGTTGAAGAAAGAGGATGGTATTGAGGTTATGAAAGATCAGAAACTGACTAAGAAGATGTCAAAGGTGGTGAAGAAAGAGGACGGCGTCAAGGATAGGAAAGATGAGGATGTTGTCAAGCAAAAGAAGCAAGAGAAGGAAGAGCCCCCTTTGAAGGAGAAGAAGAAGAGTTTGCTTGGGAAGTTGAAGAGTCCAGAACTGAAAGTGAAGGAGAAGGAGAAGAAAAGGTGGGTATAACTTATCATGGTAGCTTATTGAAGTCACTGCTTGTTGGACTTGCAGAAGATAAAGTATGGTTGTCAACTTGTCCTCTGTCCAATTTTGGTTTTAAGTTCTTAACAGGAATTTATGTTATTGAATATTACAAAATTTGAGATTAGTTGATGCTTAATTTTGTTGTCTCTTCAGTATAGAGAGCCTCTAGATGGTTTTTTTTTTTTTTTTGTTGATTTATTTCTGTTTTTTGTTTCATGTTTCAATTTAGCATTGCTGTTTATCTATTGTTATAAGTTCAACAAACTTAATTGCTCATTCTCTGTTTGATACTCTGTAAAAGAAATTGTATCATGAATTCTGTTATGAATCAGTATCATGGAGTGTCTACTTAAGAACAAGCTGGGTCTGTAATCAAATGAATTTGAATCAAGATTTGCTGGGCTAAATTTGTCGTTGCTATTGTAGTAGTCCCTGAAGGTCACTGTCCTCAGATGCATCTTGTGGAACTTTTTTTTTAGAAGATACATCTTGTGACATTCACAAGTCTTGAGTAGTTGTCAGCCTTTGAGAACGTCTTGTAGCGCATCTACGCAAATAAATTTTTATCTGCTGTCATGGCATTCTGCTGTATTGTTGATCATAGATTTCCTAGTGCTTGAAAGTGGGAAATTGATGATTCCTTCATGTTGTGAAATTGCAGAAAATTATGAGGATCCAAACATATCAAGTTAGGGTTTGTGGCAGCATGGGCCATCATTTTGTTCATTAATGTATTTTCACTTGACCTTTTGTTTGTTTTCATGTAACCAGATGGGGAGAATAGCATGAGCCACTAGCAGTAAGAATGGTACCTATAATATTGTTACTATCCTGTTTGAATTAACTTATTTAGAATTGATTGGGATATTTGATATTTCTTACCATGGTTCTTGTCCAGTTGTGATATTTAGTTTGGTATGGACATAGAAGCACTTTTTCTCAACTGAGTTTGTTTACAGTGCTCATTAAACAAGAGGAAGTAGCTGATTAACAATGCTCTTGGTTATGCATAATACTCTTGTTTCAGGGTACCTCCTTTGTGAGTCGTGTATTTTCCTTGATATTGTTATATGATATATTAGCAAAATCCTTTGAGGCTGTGGGCAATATCATCTATCATCTAGTTATCAAATGTCTTAATCACAGTTTTTAATTATTTATTTTCATTTCTTTTAATCCATGTATTAGTAGATTGATAAATTAAGGTTGAAACTAATGTATTGTTTGATATTTTTTGAAAGTAGGAATAGTTTTGTTCTGATGCTCATGCGACATGTGCCATAGTTTCATCCCAGTCCAGGTTAGGTGCAATCTGACTTGGCTGTACAAGTGCTAACTATTTGTATAGTTAAATTAAGGATACAATCTTATGGAAACAAGAAGCATTTGCTCATAGGGTTCTATGATTAGTAGTTTTGTTGAAATTTGATTATACATGCTTGATTTTCGCTTCGGGAATATGATTCCGACGTGGGAGTATTGAGTTATTAGATAATTGGCGATCTAGCTAGTCGTAATTGATACCTACTAACTCAGCCTCACCGCTCACCAGAGATCCTTAATCAAGTCTAGGGGTATCAGGTCAGGGGCATGCAAGCTAGCAGAGTAGCAGGTATTAAATAAGTGAATAATCATTCATTTAAAAAGTTACAGAGATGAGGAAGAAGATGAAGTATTTGAAGTGGAAGTTGATGACGAAGGAGAATTTTGATGGGGTTATTTTCTCGGTTGGTTTTGGAGTATTTTTCTTGCTCTGCCGTCCACGGAGGAGTTGGAGATTGATTTTTGAAAGTCATGGAAAGAGGTGGAGCCGTGGAGACTTGATGCTCACTAAAACAAGGATTCCCATTTTTTTTTTTTAGAGACAATGCTATCATTAGGTCTACTGGGAGATCTATCGAGATTAAGTAATAAATAAGAGGTCTGAATATCTATTTTCTCTCATAAATACCAGAGAGAAAATTCCCTATATGTTTTGATATTGCTGATAGTGAGACTTAACTACTTATATGTGTAGATAATAATTAGCTTAGATTTTAATGATATCGTGAGTTCAAACCTTCGCTGGTTAGGCACTAGGATAAAGATTGGAGAAGGGTTTTGATTTTAAAACATAAGTAATTATATATAATTATTGGTGTGATACAATTGTCACATTAGTTAAAATACAAAATTAAAATATCTTAATACAAAGCAGTTGTTGCCTGGGATAATATATATATATATATATATATTAATCAGAAATATTTAATGCAATAATTAAAGATAGAAAAGCCCATCATAGGGAAAGAGAGGATGATGATTCTGATGAAAATCAAAGTAAGGTGGGGACAGATTCAATCAATCAATCAGACAAAACAGACGGCTTTCATGCACTTGATTTAATCTTAATTATATGTGTCTTTATCATCTCAAATTGGACCACCTCAAATTGTGTTCAACCAATCTATAAATAAAAGGCTATAAAATGAGTGATTGTATGTGCTTGTTTACTTGGCACAATTTTTATACATTTTCAAGCACTAATTAAGAAGTAGTTGTGACTTGTGACTTTTTATTTTATTTTATTTTATTTTATTTCATATTATATTATATTATATTACATTAAAAACTATCAAGACCGATGAGATAAGGTTCTATTAGAGCAGTCCGAAACGAGACTCCCATAAAAGGGAGAGAGACTCACACCAAGGTGGGATACAACCCTCATAAAGGGAGGGAAAATCTACCAAAATACACACCTAAGGTTAGATGTTAAACCTTGGTGACGAGAGATTCCGGAAAGACTCTAGGCCACAAAGCTAACAGCTTGTATATAGTTGTGACTTGTGAATGAACGAATAATAAATAACCAAAAAAGAGAGACGAAAGGAGAGAGAACATAGCTTTTGCGTCACCTTTTACAAAATTATGAGATCTCTATTTATAGAGTTCACAAGTTGGCAACACTTGCACCACTTGTTTTTATAATAATACTTCTTTTTTTTTCATTAATTATAGATTTTATAATAAAATAAGGTATATAAATAAGAGCTTTGCTAGTACAATCCGGGTCGTGATACCGCCGCGATCCTGTAGTGTAAAAAAACAAAAAAAAAACACATGGTATCCATGTAATAAATACAAGGACCCATGTTTTTTTTTTTTTTTCTTTTCTACACTGCGGGGCCGTAACCTCGGCTGTACAAAGTGTTTCTCTATAAATAATTTTAATTTGATTTTATAAGAATAATAATAATAATATTTTATAAGATTTATTAAATGTTAAAATAAATTATTTCATACTCATTTCTAAAAATAATTATTCACCAACTTTTTAAAATCACAATCGAAACTTACCAAATTATTAATTAATTACCTTTAAAAGTTTTAACATCCATATTTTTTATAAAAATTATAAAAATAAACTGTTTTAACTTTTTAAAACACTTTCCGAGATGATAGCTTAGATAATTGCATTCCCTGTGCAATTGATAAAAGCAATTTCACTCCCGAAGCTTTAGTTCTATCCGTGATATAAATAGACCCAAAATCTGATCGTATGGCTTAGCTGCTAGTAAACCCAATCTCTCGAGTCTTCAAGTTTTATAAACATACTCCAAAATAGTCCCCATTCCATATACCTTGAAAAAAGTCTCATAACATTATAGATAAATATATCATAAAATTCATCAACTGTACATGAATAATAAATAGAGAAGACGGAACAAAAAACACGATAAAAATTATCAGGTCTTAAATCCTGCAAGAATACCTTAGTTAACAAACGTATTAGTGCTATAAGCAAACAGTACTCCACAAGTATTTACAAAAAAAGTACGTAGCAAACATTGAACAAACACCATCAACCAATTAATCGACCAAAACAATCCATATTACTTATAATACTGATTGGTTTTTCGTCTTAGTATTTTTATTTTTATTTTTTTTCCAAACTATTCAAAAGCTTATCATTATGACCAAGAGATTAGTGATACCCAAGTGGAGCAGGAGCTTCCCTCAATTGACGTCCTTGATAGTGTATATCCTGCAATATATTGATTCAAATTCAATGAATATTAATATATAAAAATGTGGATGAAAATGAAACAAACCAAACCAAACCAAACAAAACTGGTACAGAATCCTTACCGATGCAAAGTGATTGACATCACGGTGGTGAGCCTCATCTGCTCTTACAACCATGACAACATCCTTGAGAGTCGAGTTGGGGGGCATGCGCCAGTAATCAATGGCAATGGCCGGAGCAGGCACATTCTCAATGTTGCCTTTGTCCAACTCCTTGAGGAATTCAGTGTATGAATGTATTGCTTCCTCCTCCAGGTAACCCACCATGCGGTGAGCGAATTTTGGTGAAATCAGATAGCCCAGGAAGTAAGCATTGAAGAACACACCTTGGACTGTCATTACGAGAGCTCGCTCGTACCATCTAGGCTTTGCTACCTCCATGAATGTCATGAGATGCATACGCTCGTTCTCAGCCTCTTCCAAGAGTGTTTTAATCCAACCCCCGCTGTGCTCAAATCGCCTCAACGATTTGCAATGTAGGAGCATCCCGCCAACCATGCCGGGCACTGCCGCCACTGTTTCAAGCATCATGGCTCGGCATCCATATCTTCTCTGCATAACAATTACATGAAACAAAACCAATTTTTAATACATGCTCCCAATAGATTAATATCAATAAATTTTTTGGAAATGAAAGCATGGGATGACTGGCAGCCAAACATTAAATATTGATCAATTAATCAACTAGCTAGCAGCCAAACATATTGTCAAAAATATTATAAATATTATAAAAAATGATTTACAATAATTTAATTAATTTGGACTTAATTTTCCACATTTAATATATTTTGAAAATAATTCTCAAGAATTTAATTAATTCATGTTGAATAATCTACTGCATTAGATATGAAAATTAAGAAATTTTTTGTTACGATGTGATATTAATAAGTCAATCAGGCCACATCACAAATCTATATAAACCATGAATGATCATAATTTTGTTTCCTTATATTCAAATGCATCATAGTGAAAAGAAACTACAAGATCTGACATTTAAGGAGTAATTAATCGTATTAAAAGTAAAAAAATAAAGGCTTATTATTAAAGAGCACAATACCTGGAAGAACAGATCGGTAGGCCATCGGAGAGATTTGACGGTCCAATAAGCCATTTTGTCCATAAACGTGACTGGCGCATGGTGTTTCTTCAGATCAATCGACAAGTCCGCCTGGTACGTCTCCCATGGCTGTCAACACACATCATTGACACATTTATAAGACATCGATATAAAAAATAAAGGAAAATAAACTAAATAAATATAAAGATCACCGGATCAAAAAGTGTACAGGTAACACAACACGTACCCTAAAGCAGGTCCACTTCCATTCAGTGCCGTCCTCTTTAGTGACCTTAGGAGCCTCCACGCCCCAGTAACTCGCTACTGTCTTCTCATCCTTGTTGTCACTGCCGCCACCGGTACCCGTACCGGTAGTTGACACTTTCTTTTCTTCCCCTTCCTTCTCCCCCAAAGCCATAGTGCCGCCATTACGTACACCGAATATCGGACCCCTAACCAAGAACGTCGTGCTCCAAGCAGGACTCCCCACCGTACGGCCAACCAAGATCCCGGAGACGACCTTTTTTGACGCCGCTGCGTTGGAAATTGTGGACAGCAAGCGATGTCCAGCCAGGGCCAGCATGGAGTTGGCGAGCTTGGTCCCACCACGAGTCATCATCTTGATGATCAGAGATCTAGAATTGATCAGACACACCGAGATCACAGATCAATATTAAAGAAGCAAAAAAAATGGGAGTTTTGATAATAGAGAACGTTTTTTGTGTGGGTTGCGTTTCTTGAGGAAGATGTTTTAAGGGTTTAAGATTTTAATTCCCTTAAAAAAAAAAAAAAAGAGTAAGATTTTATTTATATAATGATATTTTTATAACTAAAAATCTGGTTTAGGTCAATTTGTGTGAGCTGTGTCAGTTTGTAATATGGCATGGAATTATATTATTGGGACACGTGGCTTTGCGTGGACCTAACGGTTTTAACCTTTTCCAGTAAAAGTTTTTGGAGAAGTCAAGTCAATGTGAGGCGGTGCGTGGTGTCCAAGTATATCGAAGTTTTCGTGTTGACCAAGAATATCTACAAACAGTGAATATTCTCTTAAATTGGCAATTTTTTATTATTTATTTTTTAATTTTATTTCACTGTACGTGTTTGGTTGTCACATTTATATATGTGGCGATTGACCAAGTTCACCTTGGCGGCTTAGCTAAAAAATTAGAGCAGCCTTCTTTGAGAGGACAAGTATATACCTAATTAACAGCTAATTAACAGCTAAATCCATCATTATTTTGTAAACCCAATTTTACTGTAGCCTGGGATTTTCACGAAATATTTATTCTTACTATCTTACATACTAGTTAAAAAAAAAAAATTTCTAAAAATTAGGGATATTATCAACAATCCCCTCTAGTTTGTCCTATTTGCTGTTTTCCCACACCTGCTTCATTAAATGCCAAAAACCCTCCTAGTATGCCATATTCTCCATTTCCCAATTGCCGTTAAATAAAATACCCAAAAATCCCCCTGCGGTTAAGTTTTCTGTCTAAAATTTGATGACATGTAAAAGTAAATAGGTCACTAAAAAAATTAAATTAAATTTTTAAACAAAATTATAATATTTCTATTAAAAAAAAAAAAAAAAAAAGAGTTTTTTGTAAAACAATTTAATGTTTCAATGATTTTCGTATAAGCGTTTTTTTAGTAACTTGGAATCAAAATTTTTATACTATTTTTTTTTTTTTTTTGAGTCCTTCTGGAGGGAGTCGCGCCAAGCTTGAATTTCTAATTCCTTTTTCTGTTGGTGGAAAGGATAGTTCTTTCTCCTGGTGGCCACATCTCCTAAAGGGAGATATTCCGGTGGAGAGCCTACTAAGTTTAATGATTAATTTGTGTCATTAACAAGCCCACCAATCTCTTAGCATTGATTTGATGAGATGTTAGAAGACTTCAGAAACATATATCATTGTAGGTGATCATCGGGGCTTTAGAAATGTTTCTTCTAATGGTCATTGCGTTAGCCTTTTTCTTAATGGTTTATCCTCCCAGAGCATTCAACTTGACACTTTCAGCTTCGGGATCATGTGTTCTAAGATTGTTTTTTGCTGGTGATATATTATTGAGACCGTTAGAAAATCTAAAAGAATTATGGAAAGCGGTCCAAACCGTAAATTCATGGTAGCGGTTTAGTGACGAGAGGCACAATTTGGGTTCCTGAATTATAAGAAAATTGATACTATTTTGGAAAAGGACTTTAGACTATTTCTTTTATTTTTATTTTAGTTATATTGTTTTATTTATGATTTAGACTATTTTTCTATTTTAGACTAATTCTGTCATAGTTAGGATAGAAGATTAATTCTAGTATAAATAGAACTATATTTTTTAGGGTTGTTATCTTTTGAATGTTTAATCAATAAAATTGACCCAGTTAGGGTTCATCTTGTTTCTTTTGAATTCAGTTTTTCTCAGTTAATTGCTTAGAATAGCTTGGGCTAGCGTTAGGTAAATTCCGTTATCTGATTCTAGAGAATCAATCACTCAATTCTGTGAGTGGTTTGATTCAAATCTATCTAACTTTGGGTACAAGTTAGGGCTTGTTGTTGGATCTTAATCAAGGTCCTCAACAATTTGGTGCTTTCATTGAGAGATTTCGGCGGCCTACAGGAAACGAAAAAAAAAAAAAAAAAAAGCCAACAAAAAAAAAAGCCACGGGATATGGGGAGGATTCTATTATTCAAGGGAGTGGATCGAACACTAACAAGCAGCGGTTTGAAGCCTTGGAGGAGAATCAAGATCGGATTTTCAAGTCTCTATCAGAATTGACGACATCCATAGCACATCTGACTAGGTCAAACAATGATGCAATCGAAAGACTTGAACGACAGTTGGCTGAAAACAAGGGAAAGGAAACGATAGGTAGACGGACTCAAAGGGATGGACGGAGATCACGTAGTTCATGGTGTGAGGCAGAATTCTCGTCAGGTGAGGTAGACGAGCCCAAACTGATCGGAAATCATGAAGGGTTTAAGCGAAGAGGACGTGTGGAACGTGGACCATTAATGGTGGAGCGCTGGTTGCATGACGAGGTTTCTGAAGGAGAGATTGACGATGGAACTGAGGAAGATGCGAGATTGGATATGAGACCTCGAGGCCGAAGGCCAATTCATAAGTAGCGAAGGGAACTATGGAGAGATGCTGTAGAATATGAAGGTGATAGGTGAAGAGAAAGGCACCATAGTCGGGGCCCTAGAAAGCCGAAGGTCAATTTTCCGCATTTTAATGGTAGAGATCCACATGAGTGGTTTGACAAGGTGGAGCACTACTTTCAGGTATACGAAGTGGCAAGGGCCAATCGGGTTTCTACTGCATGCATCTACCTTGATGGAAAGGCTAATAGCTGGTGGAGATGCATCAAAGCTCAATATGAGCAAGATGGTAGACAAATAGGGTGGATGGCTTTCGAGCGGGAATTTTTGACTCAATGGGGACCATCACCGGTTGTCAATCATCATGGGCAGTTGACCAAGCTCAAACAGGAAGGAAGGGTTTCGGTATATATTGAGGAGTTTCGCCGATTACATATTTTGGTCAGGGGATGGTCAAAGGAGTCGTTATTGGGGACATTTATTGAAGGGTTGAAGCCGTGGTTAGCGAGAGAGATGAAACTGAAAAAACCTCAAAGATTGACCGAAGCAATGAGGATGGCGGAGATTTTAGATGATAGTTACTACAGTGACAATAAGCTGTTTAAGGAGAGTTCTGAGAGTAAAAATTTTAAATCAGATTCAAACAAAGATTCTTGGAAGGGAAAAGGAGTTATTGAGGATAGTTACAAGAAGGAAAGCAAATATGTAAAAAAACTGACCAAGGAAGAGGTTCAAGAGAGAATCAAAAAGGGTATGTGCTTAAAATGCGAGGAGAAATGGAACAAAGACCATCGATGCCGAACTGGGAAAGTATTTATGATTATTGACTCAAGTGATTCAGATAATGATATTATCAGTAATGAGGAAGCCACTAGTGATGAGGGAGAGTTGAGGGTGGCTGAATTGGGAGAAAATAATTGTGAAGCTGAGTTGTCTTTAAATGCCATGTCTGGGGTTTCGAAACTATCCACTATGAGGCTCATGGCATGGGTTGGTAAGTTTGAGGTTTCGATACTGGTAGATTCTGGTTCCTCTCACAATTTCATCAACGCGAATATCGTAAGGAAAATTGGACTGCGAGGGGCTGCCATAGAACCGTTTGATGTGAAGATGGCTAATGGGGAAAAACTTAAGTGTGAGGAAGTGGTTCACGAGGTGAAGATGAACGTGCAAGGAGATAGAATGATAGAATGACCAAAATACTCTAGCAAATATTAAATTATAGGGTTATATTGGAGATTTTAGTTTTATTAAAAAAACTCCAAAAGATCTACTTGGAAAAGCTTTAAATTTAGGCTTCTCCAAGTAGACGTAAAACAACTTTTTTAATCATCTAAAAGCTCTACTGAGTAACAACCAAACGATACAAAAAAAAAAAAAAAAAAAAAAATTGAAAAGGGCTTTTTAAAAAAGAAAAAAGCTCTATTAGCCAGTAGACAAGCTCTTCAAAAAGACACTAAGAGCATCTCCAATGCAAAAGTGGCTTGCATACCAATAATTGTTGACATGGCAACAATGTCAAGAGACTTGCTTCTTATGTGACATAAAAATAGACTTGATAGACAATTAACTCAAAATTTGGTCTCCAGTACTTCCATCTAAACACAATTTTTTTTGATGACATGTCCATCTTTTTTTTTCCTGTTTTATTTTTTATTTTATTTCCTTATCAAAAATATATGAAAAATTAATGTCAGTTTTAAATATTCGCTGAGTCAACCTAAAATATAGTTGTGCAACAGACCGTCTGAAAGTGGACGGTCATGTTGACAATGTCTAATATTTTTTTTTACCACGTCAGCTTGAGGTTAAATATGTACGGCTGCATTGAAGACACAAATATTAACATAACGTCTATTTATCCTACGTGGTATCTTTTTTTTTTTTTTTTCACAAATCACGTTTGCATTGGAGATGCTTTAAGTATAAAGTATAGACAAAAAAAGTTCATGCATTAAGTACAAGGATAGTTGGTTAGTTGTTGATGTGTGTTTATAGCTACCTAACATTTTAATGATATCACTGACGAGTTTAGGGTTTGAATAAATGACTCACAAGTCAGCGGCTCATATCCTACGAGTGGCAAAAAACCTCAAAAAATATTTGGTCTAGATAAATGGATAAATAGATACCGTAATTATAAATAAATAAATAAATAAATATATACATTCAGTACTTTTGCTGCTAAAAATATGAGACGAGTAATATTTAAGTGATATATTATTTGATATATTATTTGATATAATTATAAAAATTTTATTTTAATGACCTTTTATTTGCTATTTAAGTCTTGATTTTTAGTTATTATAATAATATTTATAAGTATTTACTAGAAACAAAAAATCAAAGAAACATATACGGAAAGTTGAGACTCGGGGGCTCCATTTTTTTATTTTGATTTGGGCCCTCAAAATCTCAGGACCGGCCCAGAATTGTTAAGTCAAATCTTATAATAGTAAGCAATGTTGAAGTGATGAAATACCTGGAAGAATAAAGTGGTTGGGACTTTGAGAGCTTGGACAGTCAAATAAGCAAATTTATCCATATATTTAACTGGGTTGTGGTGCTTGTTGACATCAATGGAAATGTCAGCTTTGTAGGTCTCCCATAGCTGTAAAAATTCAAGTATATATGGATGAAAATCAGAATAAATGTCATCTCCAGGAAATTTAAGTGATTGATAATATATATATATATATATATATATAACATACCCTGAAGCAGTTCCACTTCCAGGTAGAGCCATCTTGCTTGATCACACTTGCTGGAGAAATGCCCTAGTAGCTATCACTACCCTTTTTGCTATGTTTTTTATTCTTACCAGACGATTCTTTCTTCTCCTCCGGTGCTAAACCGCTCAAATTCCGTACCCACAAGGCAGGCCTCAACATCGGAGCTGAGAAGAAGCAAAGACTAACCTGCCGCATAAACAAAGCAGACATTTTGGCAGCAGCTTGATGATTGCGTAATTGTATGGTGATTGAGGTGTTGCAAGGGCATATCATCAATTTATATTTTATATTGTGGAAGAAAGAAGAGAGAAGAAAGCTTCAAAGTTCTTGTTTGACACAGTAAAAGCCAGCTGAAGCATTGGGCGAGTTAGACGGTCCCTAACATCCAACCATAGGACAAGGATCCTCTGCTGAAACTAATATGTGCCGAGCTTTATGAGATCTACTTACATGTGACAAATTAATAAATAGAAGGTTAGGATTTAGTTTACTTTTCTTCTCTCTCAACATAGAAAAACAAGCACAGCTAACACTCATCCGTGATAAGTTATATATTTTTTTCTTCTCTAACCTTACAAACGGCCACCGCTCAGTTCCTTACTCCATTTCTGTCTTTGTCTTTGCTCATCAACGACCAACCAAACTTCGGCGACGGTTCGAGTGCAGCAAAAACAGAAATAAAACTTTATCTTATAGATCCTGAATCGCTGTCAGAACGATATCAAACCAAACAATTGATTCAACTCACCAATTCTATAAAATTTTCACAACACCAGAGAAAACATATGCATAAATTGCCTAATCTATGGCATATGCCCCTTTCCCATAGAATATTTTATCATTAATACTTACAATGAATGTGGATCTAAATTTGTAAACCAGTTGCTTTTGCCCAACTTTCAAAACAATTCTCAATTTTTCCTTGGCTTGTTTTCTTCGCCAGAATTTTCTTCAAATTGTTGGGCAACAATTGTAATGTCTTCTCAATTCAATCAAGTAGAAATACTATTTCCGCTTGAAGACGAGAGTGTGAGGCTTCAAGGATGAAGACGACGGAGAAGAGATTGAGGGGCTAGAGATTGTGCGATTTCAAGGTTGAAGTCTTGAAGTCGACGGAGAAGAGATGTGTGGGTCAAAACGAAGAAGAGAAACTAGTTTTTTTTTCCTTTAGCAAAATTGTTTAGGTTCTGTCAAACGTCGTTTAAGCTGTGAAAAGGGCGAAAAAAGAAATAAATCTAAACCGTTCAGTACTTTAATTTATACGTCATCAGGTCTTTAACACTATATTTGGTTTAATGGAATTCGAGAGAATGGAAAGGAAATGATTTGGATGGATTTCTAATATCTTGTTTAGATTGTTAAGTGAAAGGGAAAGGAAAGGAAAATGAGGGAAAAGAAAGGAAAGGGATTTAATAATTTCTTCTTGTTTCACCCAATTAGGTTTTCCACCATATTTGAGAGGAAATAAAAGGAAAGGAAAGAGATTTTTCAGTATCCCAAAAGTAACCTTATAGAACAATATATATCTATCATTCATATTATTGAAAGAAGAGTGTTTTCATAAATAGATTAAGATTTATACATTTATTTATTTTTATTTATCTCATTTCATTTCCTTTCAAAACTATCCAAACAACAATCATAAAAAAACACTTTCCTTTACTTTCTTTTCCTTTCTTTTCCTCATTAACTTATCATTTTCTTTCCTTTCTTTTCTATTAAACCGAACATAGTGTAAGAGCTCAGAACAACCCAACAGAGAAAAAGCTCAGCAGAGGATCCTTGTCCCCAATTACAACCACGAAAATATAAGATTTCCTAGAGTTATGGCTATAAATTTCTTTTTAGTATATATTAGGGGTTTTATGAATTTAGTCCCTGGGTTTTCACGAAATATCTGTTTTTTTAACTATTTTTCTTTTCTTTTTTTTAGTGTCCGTAGTCCCTATGTTTTCGTAAATATATTAATTTAGTCCATTAGTAAAACTTAATGGTTACAAGGGTATTTTTATATTTAAACCAAAAAATGTCACGTGTCAACATCAAAAAATATAATTTTTTAAAAAATATTTATATAATACATAAAGAAGAAAAAAGTTTTAAATCTCTACCATCCAAATCTTAGATGGACAGTGGAGATTTATCATTTTGAATAAAAATAATTTATATAAAAAAGATTGGTAGATGGATTTCCACCATCCATCTTAGATATGGAAGGTGGTGATCAAATAATATCAACAAAATTAAAAAAAAAAAAAAAAAAAAAAAAAAAAAAAAAAATGAAAATCTCCACCATCATCGATGAAGACCCAATGCTTGTGTGATGGAGATCGTCTCCATTGTAGGATGAAGACTATCTCCCTCGCGCTAGGTCTCCATCGTGATAGAGATCCCAATAATTGAGGGATTTCCATCGCTATAGAGACCCAAGATGGATCTTCATCATGAGTCATGACAAAGAGATCTTCATCACTGATGGAGATCCATCTAGATCTCGAGATCCAAGTCACTCCTTGTGTTTTGTATTTTGTTTTCATTCTCTAACCTTTTTTTTCTTCATTTTTTTTAATTGGTTTTTTTCCTTTTCATTTGCTAATTGAAATTTCAATATAAAAAAACAGATTTTATTAATTGAAATTTTAAAACATTTTTATTTTTTCTATTTCAAAATTTTATTTATAAAAAAAGTTCAGATTTTAATGAATATATATTTTTTAAGAAAATAATTTAAATTTTATCTTTTTATTAAATTTAAGGGTAAAAATGTTATTGTGCTTTTTCTATGAGGGCTGACGATTAAAACTAGGGTTCAAAAATTAAATAGCACTTTTTGGGGGAGGGTTTGTGCAAATAGAACCAAATTAATAAGTCTTGTTTTAATAGCACCAAAAATGGAATTTGGACAAAAATACTCCCCAGCTTCTTTTCTTTTCTCATATGTGTCCTTCACCTTCTTTCTTCTTCATTTTTCTCAAAAACCTTTATTGATGGACCTTCAATGGAGGTGTCACCGCCGACCGGCGAGTTGATCGACAAAACAACCGGTGAAACGTCCGTCGTGCGCCACCCGTTGTAACAGAAGTATCCATTTTCAGTTTCGAACTGTGTGGAGAGAGAAACGAAGCCAAACCCAAACTGTCGCGAAACGTCATTGTCCGATTTACGACGTTCCGTCGTGAATATGACGAAACCGATGGCGCCAATGAATTCGGCGTTGTTTGATCTTCCAGATCCAACTATCTGTGGAGTCAACCGGCGCCATCGTCAGATCGTCACTGTCACTATCAAGGGAGGTCGAACAGAATAAGTCTCGGAAGAACATGTAATAAGTCCCGAAACGCAATATTAAATCTCGAAAACTCAAGAATAAGTTTCGGATATTAAAAAAAAATGTCTCGAAAATGGAGCAAATAAGTCTTCATAAATTAAGTCTCGAATAAGTGTAATAAGTCTCGGATATTCATAAATTAAGTCTTGAATAAACGTAACAAGTCCCGAGTGTTCATAAATAAGTCTCAAAATGTAATAAATAAGTCTCGAATAAACGTGAAAAAACCCAACTTCATCTACTATTCATCTTCTCCGATTTGACAAACCCCAACCCAAACCCACAAATTCCAGATTCAAACAACTCCATTCAGATTCAATAAACTCACAATTCACATCAAAATTGACAACAAATTCACAATAAAAACTCAAAATCAATACAAACAAAATTAATATTACAAAATCAACAAAAAAAATTTGAGTGAGTTCATCAAATCGTCACTTTCAGCTCGTGGATTCGTCGAATCTGACCAAAATCGTAAGTGTTTATTCTTTTGACAGAGAGAGAGAGAGAGAGAGAGAGAGAGAGAGAGAGAGAGAGAGAGAATGGAAGAAAGACAGAAAAATTTGCAAGTGGGAGCATTTTGGTTTCATCACATACTTTGATGCTAATAAAACATGAATTATTAAAGTGGTTGTACTTGCATAAATCCATTTTGGAAAAGTGATATATACCTCTATTTCCTCTTTAAAATATTGTCAAAATGACCAAATTAATGAGTTTATGAAGATACAGGGGCCACAAAAACTAATAAAAAAAAAAAAGGGAAGGACGGTTATATAGGTTAACACAATATGCAAAACTGCACATGGATTTTCTACGAAGAAAACTTAGAAAAGAAGTGGTAAAAGCTCAATAAATAGATAACCTCCCGAATCAAATTTATTTATTCAATCTCTCTTAAACTTACGAGAAATCGATTATTGATACGAAAAATCTTTGATGAATTTAAGTCTAGTGTGCTTCATGAAAATATAAAGGGAGACAGAGATACATATGATGTAGTCAAGATATTTTCATGTTTTAAGTCACAGTCAATCGAAATATATCATGAAATTGCAATAAATAGTTTTACAGATGCATTGTGCATCAATATTTTGTTGGCAATTGTTGTATTATTGAATGATAAATTTGGGTAAGTGGTGTGACTTTTCATAAAAATTATATCGTTTCATAAGAGTTGTATCGTTTTATAAAAGTAACATTTTTTTTTTTAAAAGATATGTCTTTCCTTTAAAAACATGTACATTTGAGAGGGTATGTATCATTTCAAATAGGTATAAGGATCTCTATAAATATAAATGCTCTCTAACCATTTGATTTTAATTTTTTCTTTGCATTATTTTTTCTCTCTACATAAATAAATAGTGTTAAAAGTTTCGAGTACAGATTATCGATTTGAGTTCGACGGTTCTTTAAATTTAAAGTGCTACTACTTGAAGAACGAAATCTGTTATATCCTAGGAAACAATTGTTCATAACCTTAAACACCATTTGTGGAGGGAGCAAAATTGTCTTAAGGAAATTGTGAATATCACAAGACTCAGATTATTTTAATTTTTACATGTCTACAAACTGTAAGTAGTCTGTATTCAAATTTCCTTTCATTGTATTGTACTGTATGTAAGTTTATTTCATGCGATATATATTTATATAGTAGACATAACTCAGGTATTAACATATTTATATAGGGATTAACAATTTTTTCTTTTATTAATAATCTCTTTTAACTTCTAATAGACATTGAATCACGATTTACATTACATTAGGGATTATAACCAGAAATAGACCTTTGTACATGAATACTAATGTATTATGTACAATTTAGAATACAGTAAGTATAGACAGAAGAAATTCGTGGTGTTTGTAGCTAACATTTTAGTGATATCCAATCGGAGCCGGTGCGTCCTTCAGTTCATGTCCTTGACATTGAATGTCCTGCAACACCAATAATTCACAAACTTTAGGATAAAAGAACATTCAAATACACATATTAATCAAAACATCGATCCGAGTTGAGAAATGTGATCTTACAGAAGCATAATGGTTGAGGTCACGGTGATGCGCCTCGTCAGCTCTGATAACTAAAACAACATCTCGGAGTGTGGAATCAGCCGGCAAACGCCAATAATCAATGGCTATTGCAGGAGCGGGGACGTTTTCCATGGTGCCATTGTCCAAGTCCTTGAGAAACTCGGTGTAGGAAATCACTGCTTCCTCTTCCAAGTAGCCCACAATGCGATGGGCAAGCTTGGGAGAGGCTAAATAGGCTACAAAATATGCATTGAAGAAGACACCTTGGACTGCAAATACAATTGCCCGTTCGTACCATTGAGGCTGTGCTATTTCCAAGAATGTCATCAAATGCATCCGCTCGTTTTCAGCTTCTTCAAGTAGAGCTTTTATCCACCCGCCGCTCTGTTCGAATTTCCTTAGTGACTTGAAATGCAATAGCATCCCTCCTACCATACCAGGAACAGCGGCCACTGTCTCTAGCAACATGGCGTGACACATATGCCGTTTCTGTTGAAAACAAACATAAACAAGAGATCAAATCAGAAATCTTAATCGATGATACATTTGTTGGGAAAAGTAATGCGGAAGTGCAGCCTAATATGCACCACAAAACAAATAACCTCTATTCACTGAACTATGCCCCTGGGGCGTAGTTCAGTTGGTAGATGGATAAGCTCGAGGCTTGGACAAATGACTCTCAAATCAGAGACTCGGATCCTACCGATAGCAAAAGTTTCAAAATAAATACCTAGTCTAGATAAGTGGATAAAGTTACTATACTCATGCATACAAAAAAATAAGATGACGAAAACCAATATAAATTTTACGTGGAAAACCCAAAACAGTTAAAAACAAAGTTAATTTTATAATAGTAAGCAATGTTTGAAGTGATGGAGTACCTGGAAAAATAACGTGGTTGGGACTTTGAGAGCTTGGACTGTCCAATAAGCAAATTTATCCATAAATTTAACTGGGTTGTGGTGCTTCTTCACATCAATGGAAAGGTCTGCTTTGTAGGTCTCCCAGGGCTGTCAAATTTCAAGAATTTATGGATGAAAATCAGAATCAATGTGATCTTCAGGAAATTTAAGTGATTGATATATATAATTAACATACCCTGAAGCAGTTCCACTTCCAGGCTGAACCATCTTCATTGGACACAGTTGATGGTGAAATGCCCCAGTAGCTAGCAATGGCCTTGTTGCTCTGTTTTATATCAGACGATTCCTTTTTCTCTTCCGGCTTACCAGCCGGTGCTAAACCACTCAAATTCCGTACCCAGAAGGCAGGCCTCAGCATAGTGGTCGACACATGGGCGGTGCGGTTCACCGGAGCTGAGAAGAAGCGAGGACTAACTTGCCGCATGAACAAAGCGGACATTTTGGCTGCAGCTTGATGATGACTCATTATCACAAAACGAAGACTAAAGCAATTGTGTAATTAATTGTATGATGATTGAGGTGTTGGAATTGCATCATCTATTTATATTTTATATTGTGGAAGAAAGAACAGAGAAGAAGCCATCTTCAAATACCTTGTTGGACACGATCCGTTAATTGTTGACGGTTGACTTAAATCATGTAACTTCTCCATAATTTCCTTAAAATTCCATGCTTGTTGGATATTCGGATTTGATTCCCATAAATAAACTGTTAATTCGGAAGTTGAGGGCGATTCAATAATAAACTCATCACACAAATATATTAAGACGGTGTGAAACTTGGTAAACTGGTTTCAAAGGATAGTGCCTCTAACAATTAAGGTTAAATATACCGAGAGAACTATTTTAATACCGATCTCTCAATGGGTGTACAACCACTCTTACTATAGTAATTGGTTGAGGAGACCCCTCCTTTCCATGGGAGTTATATTATGTATCGTGTTTATAACGATTGATTTCTTTAAGTTCCGATAGATTTATGATCCGATTGGTTTCAAATTTAATATATTAAAAAAATATTAAAAATATTTTTAAAAAAACATGCAAAATTGTTTGAATTTAGCAAACAGTTCATCTAGATTTGTGATGATCTAATCCAACGTTAAAAGTTGGAGCAGAGCAATTGATTTTTGTAACTGGGTTTTTGCCGATTGATCACGTGACTTGCTATTGCAATGCACTTTCCAAGCTGATTAGTAAAAGGTTAAGGTCAAGGTCAAGGTCAATCAAGGGCTGCTAATGAATAATATTGATGACGATGATAAATGTGCTCCCATTTTCAAGTACATTTTTACTCACCCCTTTAATGGAGGTAAGCATTATCCCTTTTTATATAGATGACATGTGTCCATTGAGGGATAAATTTATCCAATTACCCTCCTGTATAGATAACATGTGTCTATAGAAAGGTAAATTTATCCAATTTTAGATAAATTTACCTCTCTATAGACACATATCATCCATATAAAAATGGGTAATATTTACCCCTATAAGAAGGTGAGTAAAAATGGACTCCTCATTTTCGGGTGGTCCACACGGTTAGCACACCAAATTATACTTGATAAACTATACTGTATGGTGTTAGATTGTTCTTATAGAAACAGTGGTACTGGTGCAGCTAGAAACTTTTTTATTTTTAATGAAGAAATATATGGATAGTACGATATAAATTTCATTAATAAAAATAGCAGATACCTAGTTACTAGTTAGACAATTGAGACGAATATAATGAATCTTATCCTAAAATACTATGTTAATCAACAACAAGAAAAATAAAATTAAAAAGAAAAATAACCATGCATATATTTCAAATACAACGGAATATTTACTCATATATATATATATATATATATAGTTCTTTTCTCCTCAATGCATCCTGATCATGTGGGTCATAGATTAGAGAGAAGTTTTAACAAGTGCATACACTTTGAATCAAATAATTTAAATCTAATGGTCCACATCGAACGCACTGATAGAGTTGTATCAGAACGCACTGACTTGAAAATTTTCATATATATATATATATATATATATATATATATATATGAGAAATGAAGTGGAAAAAAGAAATTCTCAACTTATATCCAAAAATAAATAAAAATTAAAAATTATCAACTAGCCTATAGTGTAGTCAAGCCCGGCCCAATTGCACCCTAAATACAAAGTTTAGCATGATCTTTACACCATACAATATTATACGGTTTAGGTTATACATGATCTATACAATATAGCCCTACAAGAACGGTTCGGATTACTACTCTCACTGTCGGGAAGAGGTAATATATGGACTACAACTCTCATATTTCGGAGAGAGAGCTACTTCCATTTTTGGAAGAGAACTCCCCACACTTTGAGATTTTATGACCAAAGATGAGATAAATACTTATAACT
This sequence comes from Acer negundo, assembly GCA_035582765.1. Lineage (NCBI taxonomy): Eukaryota > Viridiplantae > Streptophyta > Magnoliopsida > Sapindales > Sapindaceae > Acer > Acer negundo. The sequence continues at coordinate 10,636,571 of CM069237.1, read as the reverse complement.
ATCAAGGTTTTAACCTTGGTGGTGGAAGACTCCAACCACCAAGGTAAGAGGCTTTTGGTAATATACGTTCATTTAATATAACAATTGTCCTATATAAATTTAAATACAAAACCATGAACGTTGAGAAAGAAATACATGTACATAATAGTGTTTTATGGAAGAGACATACCATCTAAGCATGAGGACATCCACCGTGGAGTCTCTTTGTAATAGAAATTATCATGTCAGATATACCTAAAGAGATTATCGTGCGGTTTCACTAATTCTCGTTACTGAGAAATAGGGTAAATTTTTTAATAACGAGAATTAGTGAAACTGTATGATAATATATTCAAATATAACTGACCAGATAACCGCTGCTCATTGCAAATTGATACTTGTATTCTAGGAAGCATCTTCCTTACATAGAACATTAGAACGTGTGTGTGTATAATTAATTATCCAGTAAAAGTGTAAAACCATAAGAAGTGTGAAATTGTGAATATTTATTTACATGCATGACATCGTTCTATCGAGAATGGATGTAGAATTGTAGATGCATACATGTATGTGCAAAAGAATCTGAATCTCTACGAATGCAATCAATGAGGATGACATTCAATTATTGAAAAACGTCCAATTGACTTGGGAGAAGCATCAAAAGTCAAAAGAATACGCCAAGCAAACTAAAACACCCAACTATTGGCTTATTCTTAGTCTAGCTGTCAAATCAAAACACTAAATTAATAAAATTATGTTGAAAAAATTTGGAAATTTGCATCCTCCAAGAGATTCCTCTCATCTCATCTCATGCCATTTGAGATTTGTTTTAGTGAGGTTATGGTCATAACAAGAAACTAGCCTCTACATATCCGTGCAACCATTTGTCCATTCCAGAAAACAAGAAAAACTATATGCAAGTATATATATATATATATAACAAAAAGAAGTAAGTGTGTTGATGAATTGAGAGATGAGTTCACAATCACAGTGTCCACCGTTTGGTTTCTCAGGAAAGTATTACGATGATGATATCGGAGGAAGTGGATTATGTGTGAGGCAAAGCAGCTTCTTCCAGGGGAAACCGGTGCTCAATCAAGCCGTTGGATACTCTGTTATACTTGGCTTTGGTGCTTTCTTTGCTCTCTTCACTTCTTTCCTGGTATATATATATATATCTCATCAATTCTCATCAGTTTCCAAATTACTACGTGTCTAAATCTTTTTTATGTCTTTGATATAAAAAATTATGCATTGATGTATTGAAAGAATAAATTTGCGTCTGTCCAGGTTTGGTTAGAGAAGAGATATGTCGGGTCTCGGCATACATCGGAATGGTTTAACACAGCAGGCAGGAATGTTAAAACTGGCCTTATTGCTAGTGTGATTGTATCTCAGGTAACACATTTTCATCTTGTTGCCTTTCTGCATATATATATATATACAAATGGATTCAAATTCAAATTCACCTATTTTGAATGGTGAATTTGTATAGTGGACATGGGCTGCTACAATATTGCAAAGTTCCAATGTTGCTTGGGAGTATGGAATCAGTGGACCTTTCTGGTATGCCAGTGGTGCCACAATCCAGGCATGTTCCTCCTCTGTAATTTTATTTGCTTTGATTCCTTTGGAAGATATATATATATATATATATATATTGATTACTAAATCATATCATGCTTTCAACAGGTACTTCTTTTTGGTGTAATGGCCATAGAGATCAAAAGAAAAGCTCCTCATGCCCATACTGTTTGTGAAATTGTTAAGGCTCGGTGTGTTTAACTTTTAACATATACGATTACAAATTCATATATGATTAAATGTATATATTTAGATCTTAATTTTCCTGTTTTAACTCAGTTGGGGGACTGCCACGCATCTTGTTTTTCTTGCCTTTTGCTTCCTGACAAATATTATAGTGACCGCGATGCTGCTGCTTGGTGGTTCTGCTGTTGTAAATGCTCTTACTGGAGTGAACATTTATGCTGCTAGCTTTCTTATACCACTTGGAGTCATTGTTTACACTTTAGCAGGAGGCTTGAAAGCAACTTTCTTGGCAAGCTATATACATTCTGTTATAGGTATTCTTATATCATCTCTCTTGTAAATTCTTGCCTGGTTTGTGTTTGATACTTTTACTTCTATATATATATATATATATATATAGTCTGTTGTAAGCCTGAGCTTTATTGCCTTCATGTGTATGCTTTCAGTGCATGTGGTGTTAGTCATATTCGTGTACCTAGTTTACACAGCAAGCAGTGAGCTTGGCAGTCCCAGTGTCGTATACAACCGTCTAGTTGAGGTATCGAGCAAGTCAAGAATATGTCAGGAGCCACTTACCCATGGAGGGCAATCTTGCGGTCCAGTTAATGGAAACTACAAAGGCTCTTATCTGACAATGTTGAGCTCCGGAGGGCTTGTTTTTGGAATTATCAACATAGTTGGCAACTTTGGCACTGTTTTTGTTGACAATGTAAGTTTCTCTGTTGAATGTGGAATGTAAATCATATGGTTATATGCTGATATTTTAAATTGAAAAAACTTTAGGGATATTGGGTGAGCGCTATTGCTGCACGACCTTCATCGACTCACAAGGGATACTTGTTAGGCGGGCTTGTGTGGTTTGCTGTCCCATTCTCTTTGGCAACATCACTTGGACTGGGAGCACTTGCCCTTGATTTGCCTTTAACAGAAAGTGAGGCAAGTCATGGACTTGTACCTCCTGCTACTGCTATTGCTTTGATGGGGAAAGGAGGATCTGTTCTTCTTCTTACTATGCTTTTTATGTAAGTTACAATCAAACACTACTAGCTTGGTTCTTTTGATGCAAAAGCACAACAGCTGATCAAATTTCAGTCCTTTTTTCATGTTTTTAACTATGCAACTTTTCTTATCAAATGATGAGTAGGGCTGTGACATCTGCGGGTTCATCGGAGCTAATTGCAGTTTCCTCATTATGCACATATGATATCTACCGTACTTACATAAATCCTGACGCGAGTGGGAAAAAGATTCTAAAAGTGTCGAGGACAGTTGTGTTATGCTTCGGATGCTTCATGGGATTGTTAGCAGTAATACTAAACAAGGCAGGAGTGTCATTAGGTTGGATGTATCTTGCCATGGGAGTGTTCATTGGCTCTGCAGTTCTTCCTATTGCTTTTATGCTTTTATGGAGAAAGGCAAATGCAATTGGCGCTATTGCTGGAACGATAATTGGCTGCGTTCTTGGCATTACAACTTGGTTGTCAGTCACGAGCATCGAGTATGGACGAGTAACTCTGGACACCACCGGTAGAAATGCCCCGATGCTAGCTGGAAACCTTGTATCCATACTCACTGGAGGAGCTATCCATGCTGTATGCAGTTTCATATGGCCTCAAAATTATGATTGGGATACCACTAAGCAAATCACAGTGGTTGAAAAGGAAAACACTGAGCTGCCAGCAGAAGAATTCCAAGAGGAAAAACTAATAAAAGCAAAAGCATGGATAGTGAAATGGGGTGTTGGTTTCACTACTGTGATCGTCATATTGTGGCCTCTTCTATCTCTACCAGCAGGTATAAATTTTCATAACCAAGCTTTTGAACACAAATTAGTAGACACTAATACATTTACTAATAATTAGATGTTAATGCAGGAGAATTCAGTTTGGGTTACTTCACATTCTGGGCTGTGATTGCTATTGCTTGGGGAACAATTGGGTCAGCAGTAATCATTGCTTTACCATTAATCGAGAGCTGGAAAACCATCCAAAGTGTGTGTCTTGGTATGTTTACAAATGACAGACTCATGGAAAAGGTTGAGGAATTGAATCTCAAATTGCACACCATAATGTTGGCAGTACCTGAAGCAGAGAAAATTTACTTGCTTGAAAAAGACAAGGCCAAAAACATTGAAGCCTCAAAGCGACAAGATTGATTGTTCTATCATTTTGTCTTGGTATTGTTCACTTTTTATAGAAATAAAGACAATCCACCACATGCACCAATGTGTTTTAGGTCATCCAAGAAAACAAAAAAATCTATCCGAATCTGGTATATTTGTGATTTTTATATAAGCAAATTCAACAATGTTTTGAAGATATGTTTATTTTCATGTAAATACCATTTTGAAAATAGTAAATATAAAAAATTACTATTAAATAAAAAGCAAAAAGTTGCCATATACAAATACAATGCAATTTTCTTTTCTTTTTTCCTTGTCGTCCTAAAGGCTAATAGAGGAGGTCAAGTACAAGGAAATTTCTAATTATGTACCATCTACAACTTAAAACATGGGGATCTGCCATAATAACACTTTCGAGAAGATCAGGGATGATATGTGAACAGCCCTGAAATTGTTTCTAGTTTCTGTGCAGCAAAATTGATTCCGAAGAAGCTGCTCCTCTCGAAAAGCAACATCAAATTGGCGCAAAAATTTAGCATTCTGTTACTGGATGGCATGCAATCGGCGTCCAACAGTATGAAGTCGACCCACATTGATAGGAATATACATAATGACATGAATACTTGATCCTGCTCTTGCAATTGCTATAGATTTATGCAGGTTGTCACCATAATTCTGAGGTTGGCTTAGAGAGTTTGTTTCTGAATTTGGAAATTATGTCTTGGCTTATCAACATCAATGCCGTCTTTCTTGACAGATAAATTAGCTGCTGCTTTCTCTTTCATGGCTTCCTTCTCCAGTTTCTTCTTCTCTGCATCAGCCAGTCTTTCATTTTCCTCTCGTGACTTGTTGAAGGACTTAACAAAAACGAACAAGATCTGTGTTACTGCAACCATAAAAATAAAAGGATCACCAACTGATCAAAATAAGTAATTCAATCGATAGTAACTTTTAAAGATGAAAAGCCTGCTCTGATGCAGCTGCAATATCAGCAAATATAGACCGATGAAACTTAATTCTTTTCCTTCATTATGTTTTTTTTTTTTTCTTTTCCAAATTTCTATTATTATATGAGGCCAGTAAAGATCCAAGCAATTTGAATTTTGTTACAGGGTGGCGAGCAAAAGAACCAAATTGTTTACTCGTCTCTAACAATAACGACTAAAACCAAATATAAAATCAATGAATAGTAGGCATATGGAAGCAGCACATTTTGGTAAACCCTTCCATATTATAGGTATAAAGTGAAACAAGTTTCAGAGAAAACATATGAAACCTTGCTCAAAGGGACACCGAGCTGGATCCTCCCCAAAGTACTGCGACAGTGAATCTGCATTTCTTCCCTGCAAGACGATGTGTTCTTACGATGAAAACCAGGCGATAAAATGCACATTCATATCATAACTAGAAAGAACTACAACCTTGGAGACTCACCACTTCCGAATATAAAGAAATCAGTGACCTTACTTCTGCTTCGGCAGTGTCAAGGAAATTCTTCAATACCTGAACAGACGGCAATTCTTCAAAACTTTGGCATTCTATAGAAATTCATTATATATGCCCATCAAAAGATCATGTCAAAGGACACAAATTCACCATAGCATCTTGGACAGATCTACTACTTGAAAATAAGTAAGCCCTCTACATAGTGTAACTACTCACTTACACATTAAACATTATGGAGCAATTAAATTGGAGAAAGAGGATCCACAAAATACAGTAAGTTATAATCTCAAAAGAAAGGAAAAGGATAGTGCATGAATTAAGAGAACAATAACTTCAATCATATCAAAATCCATGGCTAGAGGCCGGTGAATATGACACGATTTATCTCCTCTTTAATAACTGTGCAAGCAAAACTCCAACAAGATTGTTATCATAATGCTTCTAAGTTCTATCTTAATAGACATGGCATGCTATATGACTCCAAGATTCACCTAAAAACAAGTCAGTCAATTAGGTGAAATGCAAGCAAACATTCTGAACACAATTATTGGTAATTTCTAAATAAAAGTGATTAAGATCTTATCTGCAGTACATACAGAATGCAGAAAGCTATAAGATTTTCCGTAAATAGAACTCAACAACTAAATTCCCTCACCACTCTTTTTTTTAATAAAATCTAAATCTTGTATTAGATATAAATTATAAAATATAAAAGGAATGTACAAGTAATCCCTTCAAAGATCACACAATACTGACTTCTTGTAAGGATGCCCTTCAAAGATTCAACCAACCAAAGCCACAATCCCCCGTCTGTATGGATCTTCCTTTAAATTTGTGACTATAAATTAATAAACCACTAATGTAGATTGATATACAAACCACTACAGAATTTACTTGTAACATTATAACAATGAGTTAATCATATAGTAGGGTCTTTGTGACAAGCAGTTGTGGCGAATGTAAACAATAAAGCACATAGTACCTATAAAAATACAGTTTGTATCTTAAAAAGATTTCCTATGAATTTATCACTGAAAGCTCTTTGCTGCATAAAATATCTCATTCGGTAGTTATAGGGATGAAACCAAATGTAACAATCTCTCCAATGATAAAACAAAATAATCAAATATGTAAAACCACTGCAACAGGGAGAGCATAAGTAAATTGCTCAAATACATCTAAAATAAACCATAATCCAGAGGTACAACTTGTTTCTTTAATTTGATTTATTTATTTATTTTTATTCTAATTAAGATCCTTTAATGAAGCAACCAAGTACTCTTATTGTTACTCACCTTTTGGAAACCCACAGAAATAGCACCATCATTTTCTGAAGTCGTGAGTTCTGTCTCAACCTTTTCAAGACCTTTACTTACAGCTTGCATTTCTTCAGCCAGAGTTTTTAATTGAATCTAGTCATTGATGTGATGAAGTTCATGCAAACAAGAAACAGGTACCGTGTCAAGTAGAGGCACTAGGCTATTAACAAGTTAAGACTAACCAGAAAACTGATTAAGCATACCTTGGAGGCAGCTTCCAAATGAACAAGATCCTTGTCAAAATCAAGCAACTCTGGCATTTTCTCAGCAACAAGCTAACCAAGCAAAAAGAAAAATGAGACATAACATGATACCTAATCTAAATCAAAAAAATTACCGAAGAGGAAATGAAGCAAAGATAAACGAAAAATAATAATAATAATAATAATAATAATAATAACTGGAAGAGCAATATATCCAAAAAGCCCTTTCAAAGAAACATAACACATTACTATATTCATAAACAACCATACCAGTATACCACAAAGGGGTACAAACAAACTAATTTTAGTTACTTTATCACAATGTAAAAAATTAGAATTGAACAAACTTCAGCTTCTGACCAAATAAAACATAATGCAGACGTTTTTAATTTCAAAGTACAGACATGCAAAAAGTAAAATAGGAAAAAAAATGATCTCTGATGAATAGGAGCAGTTAAGGTATGCACATGACTATATTAGGATAAAATTACATGTATAACATGTGATTATTCCAATTAATATTCTAATATCTGTTTAGAAAATATTCATATAATTCCCAATAAATATAATTTATTTAATGATTTATTTGTTCTATAAAACCTTTTGTACAAAAGGTTTTTGAGTTGTGGACATCTTATTCACCTTTTCATCATCTTTCTTCAATAAAATCATTCTATCAAAAAAAAAAAAAAATTAGAGATTGAAAACAGTTGCAGCATATAAACCCATCAAAAGTTTTACTTATTTATTGACAACATAGAGGATGCTGCCACTTTACCATGGAGGCCACCTTCATCGGTGGATTCCAATTGATTTTAATTTACATTGAAGTATTTTTAATAAATCTATATTTCTGTCAGATTAAAAATTCATCAAAAATTTCAACTTGACCCTCACTCCATTAAATTGCAATGTTAGGGATGAATGACAATCAGATTGAGCTCAGAATTAGGCCACTAAGGTTATAGAGCAAGAGTTGGCCAGTCTAGTTTTGACTAATATAATCGTTAATTCATCAAATCAAACTCTTAAATAGAAGAGAAAGCAGACATTAAGTCTAATGTTTCCAGGAGGACATGTATGCCAGCATTACTAATGCCTATAAAACACACACAACAATAAAAAATTGACAGGGCCACCAACAATAGAAGAGTTTGGCTATCAAATTAGCAAACTAGCACTGCAGCAATAAATAGGTTAGCATTCTTTCAATTATCCTTCAAATTATAGCACATTTCAAATTAAAATTGATTTTGAAAAGACTTATGATCATGCAAGTAATTTCTGCTGGGCCTTTATCCTTTTTTTAGGTTTTTCAATCGCCCAATATTTTTATTTTCTGTTATTTTCTTTCACAAAATAATCCATCTTTTCCCGGTTTATTGGTTTTGTAATGAAAAGTATATGGGTTTCGCATATGATCATGTTGATTGGGAATTCTTAGACATTTTATGTCCAACTTTATATAAAAATACCTTGATGGCAAATTCAATAATACTCACTTGTGATCCAGATATAAATATGAAAATAACAAGTTTAAACATTCTACCTTGCACAAATAATGCATTAGAGTCATTTTGTTATTTCTAGCACGAGTATCTGATAATTTGAGAAGGCTGTCCAATTTGAACCCTACAGCGGATCCTGCAATGCAAATATAACTAATTAAAATAAATAAAGTAACTACAAGCAAATCATGGCAAAATAATAAAACATTTTGAAACTAAACAGAGAGGTACCTCGTGCAGTGCCTTGATTTAAAGCATTTCCCAATGTGAGAATTGTCTGCATTATCTGACGCAATTTCACAGATTCTTTTACCTGAAAGTATGTGTATGACATTAAGATGCAGAAAAGAGGTATGTTCATATATATTACAAAAACCATTCATTTTGATGTTACCTCTCTCGTGGCATCATTAATAGTATTTAGGTTATGTCTTAAGTCCTCAACCTTAACAAAATCAAGATAGTTAGTATCAAGTACTAGCAATAATAACAGCATGTAGAAATATACAAAAATCCAAACCTGACTAGAAAAAGTGATCTTGAAGGAAAATACTCGTAACTTGGCTTCTACCCGTGGAACTTTCATCAATTCGAGGAAAAACTGATAAATTTAAAAAATAAAAAGTTAATTAGATATCAAATTACAGGACATGAGGGCTTCCAAGATAACCAGATAAGCTTTGTTATAAAATCCAGACCAACCCACTCAGGTAAACCAGAAAACCTGATAACCAATCAAAACACCAGTCTTTTAACCCATTAAACTGTAATTCTGAGGTCCAATCAATAAACTCATCATGCATTGTCTAATGAAGCTCTCTGCTGGTGATTTGGCTACTAAATGCAAATGAAGATATGACGTAAAACCAGAAAGAAATTCAGGGATGCAGAGATTATATTAAACATGTTATTGCTTTCAAGCCAACAACATAACCAAAAGAAGAAAATATGTGGGATAGTGTATGCATGTGAGTGTATTTGCACATGGCATGAGTGAATGGGGTTTCTTTTTTCTTTGGATTACAGCAATTCTTATCAACAGTTTATATTTACATGTGTCACAGTCCTATCCTCACCGAACCCTAAACCTCTTCAATTTTGACATTAGACACTAATTTTCCATTTTATAACCAGAACAGTTTCTAAAACAAATGGCATTTAAACAAACCTGTTCGCACTTTCCAAGCATTTCCTTGTCACCTGGATAATGCTGCAAATAGAGACAATAACATGTAAGCAATTTTCTTTATTTCTTTATTTTTTTTTTCATAAGAAACAAAGAATTTTGTACTTGCTGAAAAATAATAGTCACAAAAGTGAACAAGCTGCCACAAAAAGAAGAGACATCAAGAAAGTTTGTGACTGACAAAGTACAACGATAGCCCTAAAAACCACTTTATCCCATCTAAGTATATGATCTTGTAACTAACCAAACCCTGAAATACAAACTTACCCGAGACAGCAAACATGTATGTTTAAACTCATGTACTATTGCATAAGCATATGATATCTTCCTCTCTTTCTATTTTCCTTTTTCTTGAGAGAAATCAAACCAAAATTTTCATTGATATGTAAGAACATACAACGTCAACAGGCTGTTCATAATCCAGAGATCTCCTGAAAAGAAATTAGACAATAATCATTTTGTCACAAATGAAATACAATGGGATTGGATCCCCTGGATCCTATCCCAACATTTGGAGGCTCGTAGGATTGGATTTCTCCAATCCCTCAAATCCCCTCAAATCCCATGGCAGTGTGATTCGACAATTCCACAGCAAACCATGGGATTTGAAGCTTGGGATTGGATTTGATATTTATTTTTTGTTATTTATAAATTAAAACAATAAAATTTAATTTTAAAGTAATTTTAAAATATTTTATTTGTTTATAAAATTAAAGTATTTCTAATCATTAAAACAGATTTATTTTATTCATAAAAAATTAAACAATCTGTTTTTTTAAATAAACCAATCAAAATGATTTCAATTTAAATATTTTTTGAACTATTCTGAAATAGATTTATTTTATCATAAAATAATTTAATATATTATTTGGAAATAATTATAAATAATTTATTTCATTTAAATATAGGAATTATTTTATATTGTTTTAAAATAATTAACATAAATTTATTTTATTTTAAAAGATTTAAATTAATTTTATTTACTCGAAAATTGATATAAACCAAATTCCAGTCAATCCAATTCTATGTTACATCAAAAAAGAGATGATACTTTTTTTAATCTAGTCCAATCCCATCCCATCAAATCCCACCCCTTCCTCTGTTTAACAAGTCTTCTCTAACATCTTCAAAAAGTCATCTATTTCTCTCTATCCAAATTACCTAAAAAAGGGAATGATACAATGATACTGCACACTTCCATAGAACCTTTGCCTTATCTCCTTCCCTAAAAGAAAGAATATTCTCAAAAAAAGAGTAGCTATCAAAAGTTTATTTTATAAGTTGGAAGCTATGGAGCCGTGAATAAGGAGATGATGTCCCCTATGTCCTTGGGCTATGGCTTTCCACAAACTACAGTTGGACCCAAAAGTGACTAAATAGAATCCCATCAATTGGAATGAAGACCGTATTTACTCTTTAGTCTTTTTGACAACATGCCATAGAGATTGTCTTTCTAATAGAATCTCCAGAGCCACTTCTCTAGCAAAGCCAATTCGCTATCAAGGCTTTAATCTTTTGTACTATATTATGAATACGTAGTCCACCTTAATCTCAAGGTCTAGACATAAAAATATCTACATCTAGTAAAGAAGTTACATAAATTCTAAAGAATTTTTTATTTTGCCACCATTTACTAAATCATTGGCCAAAGAAACTTAGATCAGAGGATGTTGTTTGTATGCACACTCAATACTTGTCTAATGCTCATCAAAGATTTTTCCCTTTGATACTTGATACTAGACACATTGCTGAATTTAAATTACAATAAAGGTATCATACTCAATCTGAAAATTTGTAGAAATATGATTACTATCAAGAAAGTTGAAATAAATCAAATAATGCAATCCTATGAATCATCAAGGCTTGAAACTTCTCATCTCCCTTTAGAAACTAGAAAAACAAGGTTATTAGTTAAACTATTCTAATTATTGACTGATAAAATCTTTCCTTGAAATTATAAAAATTAAAATTTTGAGCGTTAAGACAATAATACAAACAGATGATATATTAACACCATGCTTCCAATACCCTTAATTCAATTAACCTCCCAATTTTAAACTACATTCATATGCATTCCTTCATTCTAACAAATTCAACCATTCATATATTCAATTTATCTGATGAGACAAAATAGTTAAAATATTCTTGACTACCGCACCAAGCATCTTTTGGAAGAACTGCTTCCAACATATACATACTTCAGGCTGTCTGTACATAATCTCTGTTGTAACAGAAATGATCCACCTATATACAATAACACAGACCCTTACCCTAAACAGTGAGGTAGATTGAAAAGGTAAGAAAGAAGGAAATGATATCACATTCGTTCATGTATTAGTACATAGGATTCTAGGTGCCATTATACCTAATTGTATCAAGTAGGTCAACAAATTTGATGTATCCAAAACTAAACTACCACAAAATGAATCCAATCCCCTGTTTTTCCTAGACACAAACATCCATTACTGTTTCTTATAGGAGTCTGAAAGCCTAAATCTAATCCTACCAGAAAAAATAAGACTTGTATTCTTGTTTCTGAGTAAACATCCTCTATACCTTTCAGGCTTTCTTGACCTCTCTTGTAATCAATTTCTTTTTAATTTTAAATAAATAAATAAAAAGGAGACAGGGCGGGTGGGGATGGAAGAGAATAGAAGGATAGGTGGCTACATAGACACCCTTTCCTGAATATTTAGTGATCCACAAGAACCCCAAACGTAAGCATGTCAGTTCTGTCCATAATTACAAGAGTGACCATTATAATTGTAGTTTAGAGTTATAAAGAAACCAAAAAAAAAAAAAAAAAAAAAGGAGGTAAGGGACTATGCGTCTAAAATCATAAAAATTGATTTCAACCAAGAGAAAATACACAGCATCAGACATATATGTATATATACATACATACCTATACACACATATGGTGAAAATGCAGATTACCTTTAGTAATTCCATTTCTTCCTTAGTGGGACAGAACTTGATTAGATTTTCAACCTGATCACCGTCAAGAACTGAAGAATCCAAAGCTAGAACTGCATTCTGGAAACAACCAGGATCATCAATTTCAATAGTGAACTCTTCAACAACACTGGAGGAATGAGGAAAAAGCTTTAAAAGGAAATATAAAAAAAGGAAACTTTGGCATCTAGATATAGTCCGTTTTATTTTGCAAAAATAAATGCTCAACAGGTAACAACAGTAACAATATGAGGCAAGATAATTGATGCAAAATAAAGCAAGAGCATCCATAGAATTGCAAAAATTGCCAACAGCGCTATCTTGTCTTCCAATGTTATTAAATAAAATTGCAAAAGAAAATAATGCAAGGCAATGCATTCCCAGACCCCTAGTGAACAAATACCATATTGTACAAAGAAGTGTGAATTTAAAAAGGCATTACAAGCAAAGATCCACAAACAAATGGCTGAGAAACACCCAGACCTAAGTACCTAACACAGAGCACTCTTGTTAATATTTGTACTAGTTCAACATCACTACCCACTCAAATGTTCAGTATCAAACTGCATTCTAAACAATGAACATGCTTGTCCCTCTCACGTTCATCACTACAAATACCCCAAACAATCACAAATCACTGGAAGTTGGTGTGCAACATATAGGGTCATCTCCCGGTATAACTTTGAGGATTAAGAGTAACTAATATATCCACTCTTGACAGTCTATGCACAAATGTTTTTCAACGTCAACAATGCTACTTGTATGTAGGTATGCATGTACTTGTCTACATAGTGCACTTATACGAGCATGTGAACAAATTGTAAATTTTGTATGCTTTTATATTTTTTATGTTTAGATTTTAGAATAAGTGGTTTATATATTGGTGGATAGCCTTACAACTCAAAAGATTAGCATATTAGGTCGTGGCACCCATTGGTATATACCCTTCTCTTGCTTTTTTATGTTTTCAAAGTGAGATTTATTCCTATCTTCTCTAATTTCACATGTGGATTCTCTCACACTCCTCAGTCCTCACATGTGAGCCCGGGTTGGCTTTGATTGGCCACCCTTTTTTTTTAGTTGCCGTTTGGCAAAGCTCAACCCAAGCCCATATGGCTTGTCCATTTTTGGCTTTGATTGGCCACCCATTTATATATTTATTTATTAAGTTGTCGTTTGGCAAAGCTGCCCCAACCCCATATGGTTTGTGGAAGGCTCTAATACCATATAAATTTTGTATACTTCTATGTTTATATATATATATATAATAACTTTCAAGTGTAGGATCCTGCACTTGAAATTCGTGCGGAATCACTAATTCTTGTTAATGAGAATTAGTGATTCCGCACTTGAAAGTTTCTATGTAAATATTACGATGGTTTTCTTATAAAAGATCTCAGGAAAAAAATAGTTGTATTGCTTGAAAAAATTTCAAATTTTGTTTAAAAGTAGATTTTATTGAACTTATCATCCATAAAAATAATTCAGATCAAAATTCATTCAAATCTATGGATTTTATGGAGGTCCATACTTTATGTTAAAATAAAGGATCCCTTATGAGAGAACCACTATGTATATAAAACAAGCCAAAAGACTAGCTTATTGGGTTGTGGCATCTATTGGTATATATACCCGTCTTTTGCTTTTTATGTTTTCAATGTGGGATTTATTACTATCTTCTCTAACATCACATGTGGATTCTCTAACACATGCATTTATGTATGTTTGAATGCACATGTGTGCTTATGTTTGTAGTAGACTTATGAAATAACCTACTGTTAGCCAGAAATTTAACATTCTAATATGAACTTCCAATGAATCACACTCAACAATCTTTGAAGTTAGTCGCACTATGCACTATAGCCTCACCTCAAATCTTGTTGAAGCAACAAAGTGTAATCAAATCAACAAGCATTAAAAAAATTCTAAATTCATGCCACTTAGCAGATAATGAAGTTCAACTTTGAGAACACTCATATCAGCTCTAACAGCACCACTTTAACCCTAGGCCATAGAGAACTTATATTAAATGCTACAATGATCAAAATCCTAGTATTTCACTTTCTTAAGGAGTACCCGTCAAAGCAAATTAGAAAGTCAATCTTCGCAGATTTTTCCAAGTTCGGTTCAAGACACCCACGATACTGGAACAACACCTTCAAACTCCTTGGCTGGAAGATATAACACTATTAGAGAATCCACATGTGAAGCTAAAAAAGGCTCGCATTGAAAACATAAAAGTACATATACCAATGGATACCACAGTCCAATAAGCTAGTCTTCTGGGTTGTAAGGCTATCCAACAAATCCAATATATAACTCGCTTCCCATAAACATCAAAGACATAACTAAGTATGGAAGTACAACAAACACTGACATCGTTTTCAAAATGTCTTATCATTCATAAAGCTAAAGTAATCTTTACACGTGATCAAGAAACAAAAACAATAAAGACAAAAGAAAAATAAATCAAAAGTTGATATTTTAATGCCAAATAAAAGAATGGGATAATCTCAAAATTTAAGAACCCTACTAACAAATAAGCTCTGATACATAGCCAGCAAGTTATGGCAGTAACACAAGGAAAGGTGAACTTACCATCATATTTGGCAGAGGAATTTTTATCTTTGTCAGCATTATTTCACAATTATATGCTCTCCGCAAGTCAACCTGTTGAAAACAGAAACAACTACAAACTTGAATAGCAATACAATTACCCATATTAAAAATCAAATACTAAATTATATTTTATACAATTTAACAGTTCCATAGCACAAACCACAGCATGTTCCTTGAATTTGCTCTGGCATGTTTCTACATGTGATAAGGTCGACAGGATAATATATTTTGTTTCACAATAAGGACCATCCTTGTCTGAAAAGAAAAAAGTTTCTTCATTTTCCATATTATAATACCACATCTTTGACCTTAAATTTACACAAACGCAATTATTTACCAAACTACATTATCAGGCTTTCTTTCTCAGAAAGTTTAAACTTTAAGTTTCCCTGATTCTAACTAATCGATATTGACCTTCTTGGGACCTTACTGTAAATTTGGGGTCCATACGAGTCTTAATCATGTAGTTCTAAAGCTAGTTTGCTGGTGGTTCAGTTACTGTCAGTTTTCTTTAGTTTTAGGAGTGAAGGGTGCCTTTCCAGATTTGCTTTATGGGGGCTGTTGTAGCAGCCCATGAGTCATATCTTGGTTTTTAGTTTGTTTAAGGCCTTCAAGTTTGAAGCTTAGTTATTAGTCAAATTTTCAGAATATTTTATTTTCTGAATTAACTGTTCAAGATAGAATTAGAAGCCAACAACCTATATAACACCTTAGAAAGCTGCCTATCCCATGATGATTAAGGAATTTTTTTAGCAAACTGCTGAAGCTCTTGGGAACCTAGGTGCAAAAGCCTCACTCTATCTTCTTTCAACTTTCTCATATCCAACTTCTATCTTCAGTCCAATTATTCATTCTAAAAGCTCCTTTAACCAAAATTAAATGATCTTAAACATATCAAACTAAAAAGAACCCCAATCAACATGTTATAAATCTTAAAAACTCCTGCTCGGATAGTTTTGGCAAATGCTTAACAATGGCAAGCCGAACTGTTCCTAAAGTTGAGCCCTCTACAAGCAAGTGAGAACTTCTCTCTTCAGGTACTCCTTTGGTCCAGGGACCAGGATTAGCTTACAAATTTGAAGCTTCACAGCTAGCCATACATGACATTGACAACTTCAAGTTCAATGCAAGTGGTGGCCTTTTAAATTAAATAGGCTCACCTCGAAGGAATGTGATCACCAGAAATTTATTTTACTCCATAATTTGCATCTCAAAATGTTATAATGTAGAGATCAACATTAATGCTTTAGCAAATGATCTTCAGCTTGTTCATGATGAGACTATGAGTGAAAATATACACCTATAATAATAAAATCAAGCTTCAACTTTACACGATTATAATAAAAATAAATAAATAAAACATCCAGCAAACCTGCTTTTTTGGAGAATTATTCTAAGTCCTCTCTCAGTGATTAAGATAATCTCCAATGGTTAATTAGATGAGACAAAATAACTCACACAAAGTATTTAATCTACAGTTATCTCTAGAAATTTATTTCCCCCTGGTTTTAAGAGTTATTTATAAACTTCCCATACTCTTTCTCGTTTATTCTACTTTTTTTCCTCTATTTTAGTGTAGACAGAAACCTTCCAATTACCATTCACCTGATACTGCATACATTTTTACAAGAAAAAAAAAATTAGGTTTAAAAGCCAGCACCTGATTATATAATGATTAGTATTAACTTCAAAAATTATAAGCTACATGAACTTATAGAGCTATAAATGCAACCCCTTCTGCCAAAACAAATAATAATAATAATAATAATAATAACAGATATACCAATTGCACTTTCTCAGATTTGTTGATGTTAGAACCACGTCGACCTCCGGCTTTGTTAGTGCCACTTACATCTGAAGCTGCTGAGAACAGACTTTCAAGTTCTGTTATATCTATTTCAGGGGCCCTATAAAAATATTTTGATGATCATCAGGTGATAGTAAAAATGTATGAAGAAAGAAAAAGAATAGAAAAAAGAAAACAAAATGTAATGTACATAATACGATAGACTGACACAGGAGTAAAAGGCATTGTGTATCAAGACAGAATAAAGAGTAAAGGGAACATATGGACAGATGTAAAAGAGCTACCTTATGTTCATTCCAGTGATGCCATGACATATGAATATTATTCAGGAATCAGTTTACAGAACTCATGCTCAAACACAGAACAGGCATATTATGTCTCAAATGGTTCAAAAAAATTGATCCCAGCAACGATTTTTAGTGTTCATTTAATAGTAAAAAAATAAAAAATAAAAATAAAAAATAATAATAAAAACTGATACTTTATATGCCTTTTAGCATCTAACAGAAGCCATCATATAGCTGAGGTATAAATATACGGATTTGTTTGCACCTTGACTGGTCTTCTTGTTTCTGAGGAGAATCGGCCCACAAACTTCCTTGCATTGCTCGTGTAACTTTCACCCAATGTAAGGGCTTTAATGAAGTTTTCTTGGGGGCATTATTAGCCCCACCAGTAGGTCGGCCTTTACCCTGGCTTGTTGGTCCTAAAGTCGTTTTTCCCCTTCCAACAGATGGAGGTGGTGGTGGTGGCACATTAGAACTCTTTGTCCCAGGTGGTGGGGGAGGAACTGGTGTTGTTCCACGATTTAGAGGCGGGGGAGGAGGAGCATTAGGTGGTCTGGGTGCTGGAGGTGGAGGTGGTGGGATTGCACCAGACCTCACAGGTCCTGATGGAGGTACAGGTGGAGGGGGAGGGGGTCTGGGTACATTAACAGGATTACGACCTACAGGAGGAGGTGGTGGAGGAGGTGGTGCCACAGGAATAGAAGAACTGGTAGCTGTTTTATTAGTTGTATTGCCCAGAGGCGGAGGAGGTGGTGCCACAGGAATAGAAGAACTGGTAGCTGTTTTAATAGTTGTATTGCCCAGAGGCGGAGGAGGTGGTGCCACAGGAATAGAACTGGTAAATGTTTTATTAGCTGTGCCCATGGGTGGTGGAGGAGGCGGCGGTGGCGGAGGGAAAGATGGTTGACTGGTTTTGGAGTTAAGAGGAGGAGGGGGAGGGGGAGGGGGAGGGGGAGGGGGAGCCATCTGGACTTTAGAAGAACTGAAAGGAGGGGGAGGGGGTGGCGGTGGCACTGGAGGACTTGTACTGGTTTTTGTAGGCACTGTTGAAGGATCTTTACTAGAGAAAGTAGGTGGTGGAGGAGGAGGTGGAGGAACTTTGTTAGTGGGAGGTAAAGGTTGTACATAATCTCCTTTTAAGACATTTGGGAGAGGAGGGGGTGGAGGTGGTGGTGGCGGTGGTGCAAATGTTGACAAACCAATTCCACCGGAAGCAGATTGTGGCAATGAAGGAGAAGGGTGATATGATGGCGGTGGTGGATGTTTATCAACACCAGTGAAGGAAGGTGGAGGAATTGGTGGGGGTGGTTCTTGGGAAAAAGGAGGTTGGGAAGATGGTGAAGGAGGGGAACTAGGTGGAGTTCCCTCAGTTGGAACTAGTGATTGTTGATGAACAGGTGACAGAGCAGTTTCAAGAGATTCTTGATCTGCAGGTTCTGAAGCAAGTATCACATCATGCAGACTGTCATTTTCAGTAAGTAAGGTAACTGAATCAGCAGCATTTGACAGCAATAATTTTTCTGTATCTGCTAAAGACTTTGGAAATATATCAAATGCTTCATCCAAACTATCAGCAGTACTAGATGCATTATTTTCTTCTTCAGAATCGACCGGTGACACATACGAATTTCCTCTACCATGCAGTCTTGAAAATTCTTTCACATCACCTAAGACAGAAAGTTGTTTAAGTAGCCAAAAGGCAGCATCTTCACTGTTATCAACCCACTCAACCCCACTGAAAAGCTCTTGAACCCTAGAAAAAGCTTCAATTGGTAATCCACCTTTCTCCTCTCCGTTTAATATTGTAGTCGGGGCCTTTAGAGGGGAAATGCTCTCACCTTCCCCAAACAAAACCTGAATATAGAAATTTATTATTATGTATATAACTAAATAAACAAAGATTTACAAAAATCAAAAAAATCAATAAAAAAGAACTCCTAAAATCTAACAGAAGTTTTAAAGCTCCAGTGCTCCACCTAGATCTTGGAAAAATGAGTGAAAGGAAAGTGCCGTAAAAGCTTAATATGTTTTAAGAAAACTTCTCATCAATTCATTTCTCCCATTCAATCCAAGATTTAAGGAGAAGCTTAAAAATATATTCACCTCTGCACGGAAGCCTTTAGGATACCGCTCCTTCGAATCCCAAAGAATGTCCAAATTCTCAGAGTTTAGCATCAGTATGTTGGATCGGATAAATGCAGTGTTAAACATTACACGAAACATCATAACTTCTCTTTCTGGATCCAAGTCCAAATGGACACACTCCAATACAACATCTCCTTGCACCAAACATTGTATGTCTATCTTAATCACATCACAGTCTGCCTGCAGCAAGATAACATTCATGTTGCCACTGGTTAATGCAAATGATAGCAATAATACAAAACAATAAACAGCAAGATAAAATTCATGTTGACACTGGTTAATGCAAATATAGAAGTAATACAAAAAATTCTCTCACCTGACGGTAATGACGAAGGGTTTTCCCCTTCTTGGACATGGAGAACAGCATCTGGGTTGAAAGCCCACCCTTACTATGGTGATTCCTACCAAAAATGCGGATCATAGGCCGGCACCCATTTTGCGCTTCAAAATTTGGAATGGCTCGAAGAATAACACAATCCAAAGAAAGTGCTCTCTCTGGAGGCGGCCATTCTGGAGTAATATTTCTCCTAGATATATACTGAAGGTAACGAAGCTGGGATGGGAAGGGATTTAAAGGTGACAAGAGCTGCAAGAAACCTTTGGGAGCCTCACGATGAACAATTTCAAGAGTCCTACGCTCTCCACTGTGCAACTTTCTGAAAATCAAAAAACTAGCTAAAAGAAAGGCCAATAGTGGCCAACCTCCTCTTTCGCAGTGTAGGAGAATAATATTTTGATGATTCCCAAGCAAAAGCCAACTCTCACAAACTCGAAGAAAATGTTGAATCAAAGACATTGGAAGGAGGGGGCAACCCTCATACTGTCGCGGATAATCCATGACAGTAACATCATATTCACATAGTATTTCAGCAAACTGGCTCCGTTTCTCACCCTCACGAAAATTAAAAGCCAGAAAAGATGACTCAGGAAATTCTTCATGTAACTCAGTCAGAATTTCATGCAGGTATATTTGGTACATGCCATCCGGCAAGACTTCAGTGGAAAAACATGAATCAAAAACTGCAATTATGAATAAAACCCATGAACAGAAATATAATTAAGCACATAATGCATAAAGACAACTGCAAATCAAATCCAGCCAAAAGAAAACCAACCATATACTCTTTCAACAAACTCCAGCAATCCATCAGGGGGTCTTCTGTAAAAGAATCTACTTAGGAGGGACATTCTGTCAATTCAATCCCAACTGGGTATACACGAATGAGCTAAAACCTGAAACAATTTGGAAATGCAAACCTTGAATTCCGATCTTCACAATTATCCTTAATTATACAATAGAAGAAAAGGTGAGATAAAAAAACATACAAATTACAAAGTAATGTTTTGTTTGGTTGCTGAGAATCAATGGGCATGAAACAAAATTCAAACTTCAAATTTCAAAACTTAACAGAGCTAAGAATTTCAGGCCTAAAATACAACTAAGTCGGTGGGTAAACTTGTGAAGTTGTTTCCTGTTTCCCCTTTCAATGCAAATAAGGGAAAGCAAAACAGCTAAAAGTCATTAAAACAAAAGAATCAAGTCTATATCAGCAACAAACAGAAGAAGAATTCATAAAGAATTCTGGGATAATTATAGAAGTCCGGAACTATATGCGAAGAATGAACTGCAAATTCAAAATTAAGAAAACAGAAAATACAAAGAAATGGCTCATTACTTGAACAATTACAAGGGTATGATAGTACCTGGAAGAAAAGACGGTGAAAGGAATTTCAGATTTGCTATAAGAAACGAAGTTCCACTGAGGAGCGGTACCGATTTCAATATGCGAGGTGCCACTCCCACTTTTGCCTGTCATTTGAAGTTTGAACTTTCAAGTTTCAATTTGATAACCAAAACATGACAAGATGTTGTGTAGATGTTTTTCTTTGTTTCCGGTGGCATTTTTATTGGGCCAAAACCGTCATTGCTTGCTGTGGACCCATCCAAGTAAAACCCATAAATCTAAGCTTGGATTGATTCTGTTTGAGGACAGATAACAATACCCCACTATATTTTTAAATACACCCACGATTTTAAGATAGACTTTTAATAATACTTTTTAAAAGTAAAAATCAGCTTATTTTATAATTTTGATATAAAATGATATTTGATAAAACTTCTAAAATTGATTGATTGATAATCTGATAAGCTTTGATAGTGATTTTGAGAAGTGGGTGGGGTTACTTGTTTTAAAGTGATTATGGAATAATCTTCAGCATTTAATGAATCTTTTAAAATATCATTATTATTCTTATGAAATCAATTTAAAATCATTGATATATATTATTTCATCTTAAAATTAATGATTCTAATTAAATATTGATTTGATTTATAAAATCTTTTAAAAATCTTTTTATTGTTCTTATGGAATTTTTTTTATAATTTAAATATTCTACTTAAATATTGATTTAATATAAATAATTAATGAAATAAGGTTTTAAAATCATGTCTATTTTAGTCATTATAACTAATTTCAGTATTTTTGAAATAAAATTACCAAACATATGTATACTGCTTTTAAGATATACAATAGTTTTAAAAGTATATTTAACTAAATACATGTTAATTAACTTCACTGCTGATTATTCCTTCAGCACAACTAACAGTGATTATTATAAAAGTTATTGCAATATCAAACTGACACTTATTTCTCGGTTCTCATTTGTGATCTAATTACATCTACTAATTTGAAAATTCTCACAATCATGTGTATAGTTCTATTATTTTTATTTAAGCTAACATTGGTCAAATCGAGGATCTTCAATTCTTCATTATTATTTTCATTATTTTCATTGTTTCTTTTTTACTTTCTTCAATAAATTATTTTTATATATTTTTATTTTTCAATTAAATTTGTACAAATATTATTTTAATACCATTAAAAAAAAATTAACTTTTAAAAATATATTATGTTTTTATTATTTCATGAGTTTGTTATAATTTTTTACTCTTGTTTTTTCACTTAAATTTTGGAACCCAAAGCATATGATTTGTAATTTTTGCCAACATGAGGTTGCCAAAATTAAATATTTATTAATAATATTAAATATATTTATCAATTATATGTTAAGTGAGAGGAATGCTTAAAGAATATGAAGAAAAAAATAATAATATTAAAATAAATTAAATTTGAAGAATGCCAAAAATATATTAAAAAAAAATATTAATATTAAAAAATATGGAAAAATAATAATATCAAGAAAAAATTTAAAAATTAATATATAATTAATTATATATTAAATAGATTAAATACAAGAATGTTAAAAAAAATATATTTTAAAATAATAATGAATAATCTATGGTCAAAACTTCTCACGACGACACGTGGAAAGTTGGGACTCCATTATTATATATTACTAGCAGGTTGGTTGTGTGTTAGGACTTGTCACCTTATGTTATTTAAATTTTTTATGCACTTATATTTGAACATATTATTATTTTATATTTTAATTTTTATGTAACAATTTAATTACATACAATTTTAATTAAATAATTTTTGATAGTTTAGTATGTGTGCTTTTCGTGCCATAAGATTAAAGTTATATTAAAAATAATAATAATTTCATTATTAAATAGATATGAAAATGATAAGTTTGTAATATAAATTATTGAGGTCTGAAGTGATATGATTTGTAGTACCACTGTCCATATACCATGAAGGATCATTGATTGATTCTGAAGTTGCAAAGTAGGCTGAATTTTGATGATAGTGTTTTGAGGAAATTCGGTCAATCCATTGCTCATAATGCTCTAAGAAAAGGAACCTACTATCTGTTAGGATTATGCTCAATAGCAAGAGTGTAATGTTGTAATTAACAATCTTTTTCATATTAATAAAGTGATTTCTGGTTTAACAAATCGTATAGCATTTATAGTTTGTATTATAATTGTCAAAGTAAATAATCATAAGGTCTAAAGACTATGGGAAAAGAAGAATTGTTCGTACATCTGGATATGTATGTGGTAGACACAATTCTTTAGTTAGTCTTGAATATTGTTCACAACTTAAGTTAAAGGTTGGGCACCTTTATCTTGTTAAAGTTGTAGAATTCTTTTGCTAGCATTTGAGTGGGATCAAATGAGATATGATGAGTCTAAAATCATCGGAGTGTCTTCGAGCAAAAGGATCTAGTGCACTGGGTGCATTGAACTGGATCACAATGAAAAGCTTTATCTAGAACCGTCAATAGATAATAGTCTTTTCATTATCAGGACAATCGGAGAGTCTATCTTAATCCTGAGATAAATGATGGACTTATGGTTGCAAGTGATATCATTTGAGTTATCAATGAGTACGATTATATCGCATAGTCTATCCTCGATAGTTTGGTGATATTCATTTGTTAATCGATAGAGGACTTCATTTATAGATATGGACATCGTGGCTCCATTTAATTAAATGAGAGTATAATATCATCATATGGATGTTTTGAGGTAATTGGATATTAAATCTCAACGTTGAGTTTTCAATAGTGTCTATTGAAAACATGGCTTCTGGACAAGTCAAAATATCCAAGTTCAAAACGTGGTCATATGAGTAAATATGGTAACTTGGAGAGTTATAGGCGGTCTATGAACTCTTGGCGATTACTGATATTAATCACGAGGATACACTATCTCCAATATGATTGTCTAGGGTATGAATGAGGAGCATCTTCCTTTTCTATCTTTATTTAAGAGTTCAGTTTTAGCTCTTTAGTGGAATGAGTTAAAATTAATGGATCGGACCTAAGTGAATCATTTGTTGATTGTGATTAGGTTATGTCTATTGAAGCTTAAATTTAGATGGCCCGCCAAGATCCCCAATCCACACGGACTTGCATGGATCACTTGATATATTCTACCGGACCAATTTAAGGGTCCATCTAGAATTGCATTTAATATATTAAGAATATAATTTGCACATTATTTAAGTAATGGGCTGCTCAATTATATTAATATATTAATGAAAGACATGTGGGCTTGTTTCTTTTAGTAAGAATGGGTCTGGTTCACATGTGGGCTTTTTTATTTAAAGTCCAATGGATTAAATGAAATAGGAAAATAATATTAGGCCCATCTTATATATAAGTGGGGCGGCTAGGTTAAGGTTTTGACCTAAAAATATTATTTTGTTTCATTTGTTTTAATTAAATAAGAATTAATTGATTTATTGATTAATTGTTTAATTAAAGAAACAAATCTTTCCTAAAAGTAAAAGACTTGTTTGATAAGTAAATAAATAAATTAGTATTATTTATTTAATCAAATAAGGAGTCTTTTTTTTATTTAGTCAAATAAAAGAATAAAAATAAAAGAGTTGGATTAGGGTTTGAAGTCTATAAAGTTAAAAAGAATTAGGGTTGAATTTCAGTCACCCTATATAAGTGACATGATGAAATTCGGCCAACCCTAATTAGATACTACATAGAATTCGGCAACCCTAAAGGAAAAAGAAGAAAAATTCGGCCAACCTATATATATGTTCTTATAGGGTTCGGCCACATCAATGAATTGGTGCTTGAGTTTTTATTTTCTTTCTTCTTCTTCTTAATTCTAAGAGAGTTTTTATTCTAGAGAGACAAAAAGGAGTGAAAAATTATTCTTTGATAGTATACAATTGCTTAAACATCAATAAGCTTGTGTATACGATATCGATCTAGGTTCACGCGAGTTTCGATTATAAGATTGTGAACTCAAAAGTGACCGGAATAATTTTGACATTCTTTTGATTGTTTTGTGACTAACAAAGAAAAGAAAGTATTTGTTTGGTCCATTCACAGGTTTGCAATTCAAAGGAAAGGGAGACCACGCTCCTAGGTGATCCACGTTCGTGCTCGGATTGAAGGTCTTGCGGATTACCATCGACGTAAGTCAATCGGATCACGCGACAAGAGGTAATTTACTTTTGTTGATATATATGCATGTTTATTGATTAAAAGGGTTTAAGGTTCATAAAGGAAAAATTTTAAAAGTCACTAAATCGTCTTTAGTATCGCTTCCGCTGCGTGTAACACTTTTATTTGTTTATTTTTCCTTACACTATCAACTAATTGTTGAACCCTTATGACTAGTTTAAGCTTTGTTGTTGGTTAAAATATGCTTGATTTTGTGATGTAGGACCTTGAAAACTTTGGTCAAACTGATGATAGCATTTAAGAGCTCCATCACCAAACTTGTTACAAACTTAGCAATGAATCATTCCTCTATCACCAAATCTATTATTGTTCATGCCTTTACCTTGTGTGGTTAGACAATTATAGAAATTCATAATAAAAAATTTCGAATTTTTGGTTTGTAAGGTTGTTAAACTTTGATACAAAGCCTGGTTGGAGGATCGAAATTTTCACTGTCAAGACTAACCCTTATGTACTTAGAAAATTATAAAAATTCATAGGTGTTTGATAAAATTCTGATATTTGGAGAAGAGGTAGCAATCTAATTGTGGAATTTAGTGATTAAGTTTTGCAAATCTTTTTTAGGCCCTTAAGAATTTTAGATTAATAACGTTTGAGCACTCAAATCTGTTTTTCTAGAATTTCTGCATGAAAATAAATACAAATGTATTTACAAAGAAGTGTAGTTAAAATTCTTTTATTTAGCTAATTTTATTGAAGGGTTATTATTCTATATGTTTAGGTTCCTCTTGTGACTTTCCAATATCGTTAATGAAACCTTAAACTTGCTATCATCTGAGGTAAGTAGATTGTTGCATAATATATAGATGCATGAATGTTTTCTTAATAAACTAATTTATTTATCTTATTACTATGTTTTGAAACCTTTTATTTTTTATGTGTATATATATATTACTTGCATGATTGTTACCGAATTCTTTTTAAATGGGTTTTGCTTTTATTTGAACTTTTTTGTTTAAAAGCTTATATGTTTAATTCTTTTGTGCTTTAGTAATGCAAATGTATTATTATATACATATTTTGAAAGCATTGTTTTAGCTATCGATAGTAAATGAAATGGTGACCACTAGTGATAACATAAATGCCGTGCGCGCGACAAATGAAATGTTATGATTTTGGCTTAGTGCCAATTTCTGAAATGTAAATGGTCGGGTCAACGGGAGTATTGGCAATACTACTTGACTTGAACTTATTTTTATGAAGTTTTATTAATCGTTACCGTACAATGGAAATGTTACTTTTGTAAATTTTACGTGTATCTGAATATTTGATTTATACTTCTATGTGCTCTTTAAATGGTATTGTAATTGTTATAAATGTTTTCAATTACGTAATATACAATCCTTATTAAGTTGACAGCTCGTCACTTGTCATTTAGTATTTTGCAGACTAAGTTTCTTAGGAACTGACCGCTAAGGCGGTAAACTTTCTTGAATTGCAAATGATTGAGATTTTATATAATGTTTAACCTAGGAAGCACGGATAAGGGATACGGGATACGAGATACGGATACGGCACGATACGGCGATACGGTAAATCTAAAAAAAAAACTAGGATACGGATATGGATACGGCAGGGATACGTTAATTAAAATAATTTATATTTATATTTTTAAAAAATAAGAATATATATAAGAGGATATTTGATAATTCATTCAAAAATCAAAACATATTCATATTCAATCATCCAAATAAAGCATGTCACATAACAACTTAAGTCATAACAATATAACATATTACAATATCCATATTAAGTCGTAACATATTACAAAATTGAAAATCCAAATAAAACATACGTTAAATAAGTCATAATATATTACAATCCAATCCAATCCCCACAATTGTTTTAATTAAAGACCTAATGTTAAAAGCTTAGCAAAGCAAACAAGATTTTATAATTATCAAGCTGTAATTACATCACATTCTTTCTTATTCTTCTTCAGTCTTCCACGGCTTTAGGTTCATAATACTTCCCTCACTAACCATAGATCAAAGCAAAGTGTGGTATACAACGAACAAAATAAATGTTCATATCAGTGTTTTGCCACCATGTAAAGTATAAAAGATATTCACAGTAACTCTGATAGTCTGATGGTAATTACCAATAAATAAGGTAGAAATTTGGTAGATTAAATGAAAAATCACGAGAAACACAACAACAGAATTACATTAAATTCTCTTGACAGATCTTGCTAAATCAGTAAATCCTAATAATAGGAAAATCCACGATTAACTTTGTTCCACACCCAAACAACCAAAATTACAAAACTTTGAAAATGACTAGCTCCCCTTAAGAGATCAATACAAATATCGGTAACCAAGGTTGTACTAAAAAACAACCACAAGCAAGTGATTTTACCTGAAAATGCAAAGAAGAACACGATCTCTTGAAACCTTGATCTCATATTCGCAAATTCTCTTTCTTCTTCCTCCTCTTCTCCTTCTCATTTTCTTCTTTATGCGTTTTCTTTCTTTCACTATCAAGCGGCTGATTGAATTGAGAGGGAAACGAACCCTAATCCTAATCAAATATATTTCTTTAAAATTTCATTTTGACCCATATATTTTTAAAATTATAATTTTGACCTCGTTTTGTACTAAAATAATTATGATTTTGCCCCAAACGTATCCATGTCGTATCCATGGCGTATCCTTCCCGTATCCTCCACGTTGACTTTTGGAAAGGTCAACGGATACGTCATTTGGCGTATCGGATACGTATCCTAGTGTATTTGAGGAATATAGGAACTAGATACGAGTTCGATATAAATTACCTCCACCAAATGGAGTATCCGTGCTTCCTTGTATTTAACTTGTTTCATTACTTCGAATTTGAGTTTAGGTGCTTGGAATTGTCCTAATTTCCTTTGGATTTGAACTTTATTGTTGAATTTCTTTAGAGATATATTTTTATTGGAGAATGGTTTATTTATAGTTACTTAATATTTGTTAGTTTCTTTTGGGTGAAGTAATTAAAGACTTATAATAGAACATTTCATATCAAAGAGCTTAATTACTCTTTGAGTTCTTTAAGGTTATTTGAGTTTCCTTCAAAGTGACCTGAATCTCCTTCATGGTATCCATGACTCCATGTTTCTTAAGCTAATCATGCACGTGTTTGTCACGTTGGGGAAAATTTGCTCCCGTAAAAAAATTTGATCTCGTTGCGACTTCAAGGTTGTGTGTTGTTCACGAACTCATACAAAGTTGATAAGATTGTTTTTAAATGGCTAGAGAGTGCCAAGAAGGCTATGAAATCTACTAATGGTAGAGTGGAAGAAAAAACAGTAGCAAAAACATAGGCAGAGCTATATTTGTAGAGAATATCTAATAATTCCTCAATATTTCCCATAATTGATTTAACATATGTGATGCCATCGTTAAGGAATTCAAGGTTATTTTGAGTTGCCTTCACAGTGCCTAAATCTCCCTCATGGTATCCATGACTCCATGGTAGAGATCAAAGCAATATCGTCAAACTGGAATATGAATTGATAAACACTAGATGAGAGGGGATGGTGGCAAAGATGGGGAACTGAGAGTTGGAAAAAAACTTGAGTGCACCATCGTCAAACTAGAATAGGAATTGAAAAACACTGGAATCTGATAGTGGTGCATGAGATGCACTCACACTTAGTGACATGTGTCGCTAAAATTATTTTTTTTTTGTCCTCCACTTCATTTTTTTCTCTCAGTCTTCTCTATCTATCAGACATCTCTCTCTCTCTCTCTCTCTCTCTCTCTCTCTCTCGTTTCCAAACTTGCGTATACACCAGAAGGTGTGGGAAGTACCGACCTTATGATCTCTCAATAGGGCCGTCACCAAACGAAATCGTTTTCGTGGTCAAACCGTTGTTCGAAGTTTTACGAAGTGGTTGTCGCTAACATCATCACTAGTGATTTGACTGACAAAACCATCGGGAAACATTCGTTGAGTGCCATCCATTGCAACCCAAGTGTCTGTTTTCATATTCGAGCTTTATGGAGAGAGAACCGAAGTCAAACATGAATCATCATCAAACCTTTCTCATCATATCTGTGTCGATCCATGGCGAATCCGACAAAATCGATCGCACGAATGAACTGACCATTGTCCAATCTTCCAGATTCGACAATCACCAAAGTCAACCGGTGTCGTATAATAAGCATTGGTGATCAATCCAAACGGATGTGGAAAACGAGAGAGAGAGATGAGTCTAATAGATTTAGAAAATAAGAAAAAATTAATAAATCAAGTGACACGTTTAGTGACTGCATCCAATATACCACCATCAGATTCCAGTGTGGTGCTTCAGATGCACCTAAGTTTTTGTCAATGAAGTTGTGGCTGTAATAGAATCTTGGTAGTGGTGAAACAACATTCAATAGAACCTTATCAACCACAACATGTAGAGCTAAATGAAAAATAATATTAAATAGAACCTAATCAAAATATCCATATACGTACTATACTTACTTTAACTAGTCAATTATCAAACGGCTTCATGTTGAAATTGACAAACACATCTAACCAAAATGTAAAACCAAAACTCATATTTTCTGTCATTAATATGGTTGCTCTAAAAATTGCAAAAAAAAAAAATTTTTGTGTATTGTAAAATGATGTCTTGTCTAATTGATGAAATCTTGAACAATTGTGTTGTCGGGATTTACTTTTGTTGCATGCATGGAGTAGAAATGGAAAAATAAATAAATAATTGTAAGCTATGAACCTAAGGGTTTGATTTAATCAATTGTATGATCTCTAAGATGTAATTAATTAAATCCTGATATTGGAGCGACATATCAAATTCTTTAGTTGTAGGATGTTTTTTCTTCCTAGCAAGAAAGAAATATTAGTAGGATTTTTAAGATGCTCTTGAAGAGTAGATATATCTTTTGTGGAATAATGTTCTTTTCTTAGCATCTTTTTGGGTTTCGATTTTTTAAATAATATCCGGATACATCTTTCTTTATGGAGGTTGTTTTGTAATAGCTAATTAATGACAGAAAAGATGAGTTTTTCTCCATCGGTGATGATATTTAGATGGACGAGCATTGATTCAAATTTGCTTTCTAATTGAATGATTGGAGTGGATATAACAAACTATTCATCATGCTATTACGAATTGCTTTGAGTATTGATATTTTAAGAACATCTCTAATGCAAAAGTAGATTGCATATCAATAATCGTTGACATGGTAACAATGTCAAGAGACCTGCTTCCAATGTGGCATAAAAATAGACTTAATATACAATCAATTCAAAATTTGGTCTCCAACGCTTCTGTCTAAAACACAATTTTTTTAATGACGTGTCCATTTTTTTTCCTATTTTATTTTATTTTATTTCCTTACCAAAAATATATGAAAAATTAATGTCGGTTTTAAATGTTTGCTTAGTCAACTTATAAAATAGTTGTGCAATAGACCGTCTGAAAATAGACTGTCATGTTGACAATATTTAATGTTTTTTTTTTTTTTTTTGCCACGTCAGCTTAAGATTGAATATACACAGCTGCATTGGAGACACAATTATTAAAAGAACGTCTATTTATCCTACATGATATCTTTTTTATTTTTTCACAAGCCACGCTTGTATTGAAGATGCTCTAAGCTTTTATTTTATTTTATTTGTTTGCTTTAAAATGATGTTTGATGTTTGTAAACAAAATCTAATCGAAGTAGAAGAAAATATGTGGAACGTTATTGAAATGAACATATGAATAATTTATATGTGGATTTTGGGTTGGATTGTGGGAGAATAGGTCTCCATAGTTGTCTTGCTTAGTTGCTTAGAGAAGTCAAGTAAGAATTGATAGCACATTGACAATAGTGTAATTAACTATTTTTTTTTTTTTTTTTACGATATCTATTAATTTATGACCAGATATAATTAATTAATTTAAAACTTAAGCTTTTATTTTGTGCAAGTTTATTAACATATAGAGTGAACACATATCTTGTAGGGAAGTAGAGGGTGAGCCATCGATTGAGTGCGGCAACTAAATTTAACAAACCTTATAAATAATATGAATTATGATAATAACAAATAAGTATTGAAAAATGAAAAATTATTAAATATTCAATATTAGTATCATTTTAAATATCCAGATGAGACATTTTTAATGATATAATTTTTATGATAATAAGATTTATAAATTATTACTCATTATATATTAATTGAATTTAATAAATAAATAAATAAATGATATAAATGTTAAATATTTATTTTATGATTATGGACATAAGGATAAAAATTGAATATAAATGATCAAATATAGTTTGAGTCTCAAATCTGATACTCCATATTTGAAGATCAAAGAAAGCAAACCCTAAAAAATTGGAGTTATAAATTTAGAGTACCGTTACGGTGTGAGATGCTTTTAAAGACACATCTATCCTCGTTTCTTCTAACACCTAATTTTCAAGAAAAATGAGAAAATAAAAATAAAAATAAACATGAGTCTAGTGTTGACAAAATTGAGAGAAAACAAAGGTTATATTGCATATCTTACTAAACAGAGCACACATATATATAATATAAATATTTGATATATCGGTCTTGAAAATAATCGACTTAAGGGTCAAAGCCATGGTCACTATTCACTACTGAAGTGTTGCGGCTATGATATGGGATAATCCGATAATGGGAAAAATCAATGACTTGTTTGACATTTTTTTTTTCTTGTAAACAAGGTACTAATAAAATTGACAAGGTTTGGATGAGATCTTGAATTTTTTGTTCTCTAGATTTTTATTTTTATTTTTTTGTATTATATTAAAATTTTAAATTATGTGTCATGTTTTGATTGGACATCATAAAATTTTCCATTAATTTATTTTTTTCCACATTCAAAATACCATTTTACTCATAAACCATTAAGTCCACCTTTACATTAACGGTAACCAACACGGTCAAAGATAGTTTTGTGTCATTAACAAGAAAATGGAATTATTTGTATCTTTATATAAAACCTCAGGGTATTGAACTGCAATTTGCCTCATAAATAAAGATGATGATTGATTGATTGATGATACACGTACAGACAAATCAAGCAAACGCCACATTCTAGTCTCTACTCTCTGGTCTCTAGTTTGGAGAGATTCTACTTTTACCTTGTAACTCAAAATAGGTTAAACAAAGGGTTCAAAATTTTTTTGTCACTATTTGAATCTGACTTTGTAAGAAAGTCACCGGTTTAATAACTTAAGTTTAAAAGGCACCTATTATGGTGAACGGACAAAAATACCCCCCACAGTAACTTTCTTCACCATTTTGTTTTTTTTTTCTTTCAAAATCCTCCATCAATGGACGACGGTGGACCACGACCAAACACAATAGCGACTTTTTTTCTGTCCCAGCCTTTGTTAGTTACATCTGAGATACAAACCGTCTTGTTAGTTGTTTTTTTCTTTTTCTTTTTTTCAATTTAAAACACTCTTTTGTAAACCTTAAACAGATTGTACAAAGAAAAAATAAATTATTAAAAAGGCTCGAAAAAGTCTCGGAAAAAGCTTAGAAAGGCTCGGACAGTTCATTAAAAGTTTCGGAGAAGAAATGAAAAGGCTTGGAGAAGTAATGAAAAGGCTTGGAGAAGTAATGAAAAGGCTCGGATAGTTCATTAAAAGGCTCGGAAAAGAAATGAAAAGGCTCGGAAAAGTAATGAAAAGACTCGGATAGTTCATTAAAAGGCTCGAAGAAGTAATGAAATTAACAAAAAAAAAAATTGTTGAAAAGTCTCGGAGAAGAAATGAAAAGGCTCGGAGAATAAATGAAAAGGCTCGGACAGTTCATTAAAAGGCTCGGAGAAGTAATGAAAAGGCTCGGACAGTTTATTAAAAGGCTCGGAGAAGTAATGAAATTAACAAAAAAAAAATTGTTGAAAAGTCTTGGAGAAGAAATGAAAAGGCTCGGACAATTCATTAAAAGACTCGGAGAAGTAATGAAAAGGCTCGGACAGTTCATTAAAAGGCTCGGAGAAGTAATGAAAAGGCTCGGACAGTTCATTAAAAGGCTCGGAGAAGTAATGAAATTAACAAAAAAAAAATTGTTGAAAAGTCTTGGAGAAGAAATGAAAAGGCTCGGAGAAGTAATGAAAAGGCTCGTTTCATTAAAAGGCTGGGAGAAGTAATGAAATTAACAAAAAAAAAAAATTGTTGAAAAGTCTCGGAAAAGTCTCGGAGAAGAAATGAAAAGGCTCGGAGAATGAAAAGGCTCGGATCATTAAAAGGCTCGGAATGAAATTAACAAAAAAAAAATCCTTTTTGATGACAAGATTAAAAGGCTCCTTCCTTTGAGCCTTTTCCGAGCCTTTTCATTACTTCTTCGAGCCTTTTAATGAATTGTCCGAGCCTTTTCCGAGCCTTTTAATGAATTGTCCGAGCCTTTTCATTTCTTCTCCGAGCCTTTTACTTCCGAGACTTTTCAATTAGATTCAAAATTCATATAACCAGAGAAAGACTTACAAAAGACTCAGATAACAAATGAAAAGGAACTCGGTTAGGGTTTTGAATTGAAAAAAAAAGCTCTGGGGGCGCTGCCCCCTGCACCCCCGCGAGCTGACCGGGCAGCTCGACCACAGCGAGCTCAGCGGGGAGCTCGACCCCCGAATGCGTCTGCGCAGCACTATAAAATTAATTATCCAAAAGAGATGAATTGATAATGTTATGGTGTTCAACCTTCATCCTCCATTGAAGGTTTGTTACAGAGGAATATGAAAAAGAAAAAATCTCAGAAAATTTTAAAGTAAGAAAGAGAATGTGTAAAATAAGGGCATTTTGGGAAATCACTTACTTTAGTGCCTTTTAAACTTACGTTATTAAACCGGTCACTTTGTCACCAAGTGAGTTGGAAAAGGTGATATTTTTCACCATTTCCTTACAACAAACACTTACGAAGTCCTTTTCAATTCCCGTGGCTCATATCTCAAATCGTTAGGAATGGAACGTACTGTATCAAGTTTGTGTGTTTTTTTTTTGTTTTTTATTTTATTTTATTTATTTTTATTTATTTATCATTTATAAAATATTTGTATGTTAATATGTGATAAAAATCCTTTCAAAATTATATATATATATATAGAGGGAGAGTTTAGAGTAATTTTCCGATAAAGGCTTTTACGATGCACATTTAAACACATTTGATGAAATTACATATAATCAAATGTTTTTTGATGAGATTTTTTATATGTATTATAAGAAAATTAAAATTCATATTTGGTAAAAAATTGAAATTTTTTTGGATTTGAGAACTATTTTTTCTTATATTTTCATATTTTAAAATGTTTTATCTTTAAAAAGGTCAGAAAAAAAAAATTAGTTCTTGCACCCGATTTTTTTTTCCCTATAAATGTGTTTCAATGTTTTCACCATCCATACAAAAAATAAAATCCATATTCAATATATTCCATACAATTTCATCAAAAGTACTTAAAGTGTGCATTGTAAAAAATACGAAAAATTACTATATATATATATATATTTGTATGTGTGTGTGAGAGAGAGATAAAAGTCTTACCATGAGTAATTACAAAGATTGTAGGAAGATTTCTTACTCGCATTATGAGAATAAATGCTTTTTGATTACACGAGTAAATATTCAAACCCCCATATAACATCATCATCTTCAATATTATCATCAACCCCTCATCTTCATCACAACCAATCTAACACAAATCAAATAATCATTCAAAAACTAATTTATTATATATATATATATATATAATGAAAAATGGAGCAAATCTGCTCCATATATGATGGGGCTTATGCTCCATCAGATGGAGCCATTTTAGCGAGATCGTCCTCCATCGATGTAGCACACTCTGTTGATGGAGCTATGAGCACGCTCCATAAAGCAATCTTCATCTCTGATGAAGCATAAGAGATGGAGTTCGATATTGGGATGAAGTTATCTTTATATTTTTATATTAAATAAAATGGATAAAGGAGATTAGATCTCCTCCATCAATTTGATGGAATCTCCTCCATCCATTTTCTTTCTTTTGATTATTTAAATAATAATTTACTTAATTCGTTTTAATTGTAAAGGACTAAATTACCCTTCTAACTTTAACAACAGATGATAGGGGGTTACCAGCAGAGTATGTTTGTGTTTAATTTCTTAAACTTAACGATTTTTTGCCTTGATGAAAAAATGGAGGGTATTTTCATGTAATTAAATTTTTTTTTTTTTTGGAAAAAGTGAAGTTTGGTGTTAAATCAATTTAATTTATCATTAGAGTAATGGTATATAGTCTAAATTTGGTGTCCAAAATGATGTGGCAACACCATAAGCAATTCATTTAAATTGTATTAGATTTGTATGTTTTAAATGATCTATATCATTTAGGCAGCAGATTTGGACACCAAAATTGGACAACGTAGCATTACTCTTATCATTAATGTATACTTATATAGTTATGTATCAATATTTTAATGTTTTGTCATGGGACCACAACAAATATCAACAGATTAATAATAGACTAGACGGAAAAAAAAAATGCCAAAAATATAGCTAATTTGCACTAAAGTACCCCAAACTATGGCTATATATCTTAATATTTAACCTTTGATGTTTATTACATAAATATACCTTGTTGTGTAGTGGAAATCGTTAAAACTTAACAGACCAAGGGTAAAGTGGTCATTTTGGTTGTGAAGAATATAAAACAATAAAAAATGTGATGACAAATTAATATTTAAAAATAATAAAAACAAAAAGAAAAACAAAAGGAAACGATATGACGATAAAGACTTTTTTAATAGAGATCCAAAGGAAGACTTAATAATTATCCAAAAAGAATATATTGAATCACCATGCAAATATCAAGTCAAATTTAATAGAGTAAATTGCAATAAGATAGTCTGGCATTTCACCATTTACTACGAATATTCAATTTTTGCTTAAATAAAAAAAAAAAGTACATTTGAATTGTATGACCACGTTTTTAAATTTGAAAGGTAGAATAGTCATTTTAAGATAAAATAAAATTAAAGGATAAAAACAACGGGTTAGTGTTTAAGACTCTAATGCAATGAGAAAAAAAGAAAAGTATTTCACTCCATAGTTTAATGACATGTGGCAATGATAAGAAAATATGTGTCTTAATATAAATATTGAAAGCCCAATTTTTAAACCTGATTTTATCACACCCTTTTTCACTTTCTTTTTCTCACCAATCTAAACAACATAATTCTACAACACATGAAAGTTTTTCCAAACTGTTTCATTGATTTTTCCTTAAAGATTTCATTGATTCTTTTTCACGAAATTATACATTTATAATGGTAAGTTTTTGATAATTAAAAATAGTAATAATAATTACGATTTAATCACATGTTATAGCAAAACATAATCTAAGAAGAGAAATGAATGATTTTTTTTTTTTTCCTTTCTTTTTAGGGCTAAATAAAACAAGATTTAGAACGGAGAGAAAGCAATTGTGACGGTGGTTTCAACTATTTTTAATTTGTAAACTTTTTTATAAAAGTATTGCCACATGTCATTTCATAAACTACCTTGATTTTTTTCATTTTTAACATTTTAATAATTCTTTAATGATTTTAAGGGTAAACTTGTAAATATAATTTTTTTACTTTACAACAAGTATTCATTACATGTCAATATCTCCAAAAAAAAAATTTGGAGAAAAAGAAAATGGGCAATTTAGTACTTTCCAACTGCAAGTCAAGACCGCATTTAGTTCCGAGTTTTCTGATAGAGATGAACGTAGTCAGGGTATGTTTCTGTCATTTATGCAAAAGTTGGATATTTGTGACAAAATATTGAAATGTCAAGGTACTTATTGCAATTTACCCAATTTAATAAATTTCATTTAGGATACGAAGGGTACAGAGATAAGATGGTTCTAAGTTGTAACATGTTAAATCCTATCAAAATGAATAAATTGAATATTATATAACTGATTGGTTGATGTTTGGACCAAAACTCTGAAAGCAGGAGAAAAACTTGCATGAAACGGTTTTATTGGCGTGGCAATAAGACTGTCCAATAAAAATGTATCATTTACATTATAAGTGTAAAAATATATTTTTAATGTAGAATGTGGTACATTTTCATTGGACAATACAATTGCTACGCTAATGAGACCATTTCATACAAGTTTTTCTCATGATAGAAAGCGGCAGCTTTGAGGCGTGAAACTAGAAAGTTGAAACAGCCTTTTCCAAAAGAGTATGGTGGAACACTCTGTCTTTCTGCCCAGAGTCCTTTTAATGTTTTGTTTTTAAATCAAAATCTTTAATTTTAATAAAAGAAAAGGACAATCTCCAACCAAACCAAACCCACTTCAGTTCATCCAAACCAACCTAACTACTTCAGTCATCAAACCACAGAAAAGAAATTGTCCATCTCTCCCAAAAAAAAATTAAAAAAATTGTAACAAACCCATCTCTCTCTCTTTGAACACTAGAATCCACTGATGGCAGCTCAAGAGCAAGAGCAAGAGCAAGAGCAAGAGCAGCAAGAGCAGCAAGAAGAAGAAGAAGCAAAGAAGCTTCTTTCTTCTTATCTGGGAATAAGTTTCTCTTTGTTTATAACGCTGTTGCCTCAGAAGTCATTTTCTCTGATACCCAGTTTGGAATCACAAGTGAGAGAGCTGTCGTCGAGGCTGATAGCAGCGGAGGAGCAGCTGAGGCAGATGAAGTCAAGGAGGAAAGAGGACTCCAAAGCGAATGCGAGGGTGGTGGAGATCTTCGCCAGCCACAGGAATGCCTGGCAGTCGGAGGAGAGGCATCTGCTTCAGCAGATCGACGCCGCCACCGAAGAGGCGTCGAGTCTGAGATCGAAGGTGGATGAAATGGAGAGGGAGAGGTTTGAGTCCAAGAAGAGGTTGGAGGAGATGGAGGAGATGATTGGGTTCATGTCAAGGAGGGCTTGTGACTTCGAGGATGAGGAACCCCAATTGGGTGGTTGCGGGAGTAGGGATTGTTATGGTGGGGATGATGACAATGGTGCTGGTGGGTTTCCTCAGAGTGGGAATTTTGGCTTCAATTCTGAGTTTTTGTCTTCAGCTTCTAAGTTCTGGGATGAGAGAGCTAGTCTTTGGCAGGTTTGACCCCTCTCACTCTCTCTATCTCTTGACATTTTGCTTAAATTAGTTAAAATCATGTAACAAGGAATTAAACATTCAAGTTCATTAGTGAATGATTTGCATGATATAGGCAGTATAACGAGTTAAAAATAGATCCTGAATTATAATTACTTAAGAATATCTGCGACCGAAATATTTAGGTGGAGAGAATTCAGTGGAGTTTCTTTTTATAAGTCAGTCAAGAAAGCTTTAATTTGTTTGAAGTTCAATTCAGATAATCATTAATGTTGTGAGTGCAACCAAGTTTCCACTTGGCTTATCTTTTGTCCTTCTCTAAATTGCATTTTTTGTCCTTACCATTAAGTTGAAGATATGTATTTAGTTTGTGCCAACTCAAAAATCTGCTAGTGGTTTCGTTCTGCTTGAAATTTAACTACAACTGTATATTGGACCACCCTTATCTCCAGCTTGATAAAAAGGGGTTTGTCTTCACTCTTCATATCTTTTTTTTTACTTGACCATATTGATGTGGAAGGACATCAACACTGCATAACAACCTAAACAAATTTGTTAGATAGTCAAACCATACTTCAATTGATTCAGTTGCAATATGGCATCTTTTAGAAATTGGAATGCTAATTGATTGCTGCTTTTCCATGTCGAAAAGACTATTGCTTGATCCTGCTTGAACGTATCTTCTCCAAGAGAATGATGGGCCTTTTCATGCCAGTGTTCCATTCCATGTGGCTTTCTTTCACCACATCGCTGGTGGATGATAATAGATTAATTGTTTTGATTTAAACTCATTAACAACATGAAAACAAAAACTTTATTTGGTTAGTTCAATATTCTATTTCGAAATTTATCCAGATTGAACTGTACTGGCAGTCAATTGACTTGTGAATTCGTGATGAAGGTGTTTACTACTGTTTTGACCTCCACTGGTTTTTTTTTTTTTTTTTTTTTTCAGGATGTGCAGTATGAATCCCTCGAATCATTGTACAATACGAAGCATTTTGTGGCAAGGTAAATTGTAAACTTCTAGATACAAATGATTATTTGCAGGGCACAATCTTCCTATTGTCAGATTCAGGACTGGTGATGTGGCTGAAAGAGGTTGGGATATTATGCTTTCAAGAAATTTGAATGATAGAGAAGCAGAGGAATGTACTGGTTTGCTCTGTAGTTTAGAAGGGGTTACCCTCCTAGACAGGGAGGGAATTAAAAGGCTATGGTTATTAGATTAGAGTGGTATTTTCTCAGTGAATTCCTGCTTCGCAGCCTTGATTGATGATCCAATTCATCTTTGAGCCATATAATATTATTTGGAAAGACAAGATCCCTAATAAAGTCATGTTCTTCAGTTCTTAGTTTGGTCAATTGCTTGGGGTAGAGTTAATACTAATGATCTTAGGCAAAAGAAGAGACTGAGGATGACCTTGTCTCCTTATTGGTGCATCATGTGTAGAAGAAATCTTGAATCTTTTGATTATTATGTCCTTCATTGTTCAGTGGCCTGTAACTTTTGGTGCAAACTGTTTCAAGAAACTAATATAAGCAGGACATCCCCCTTTTACTTGTAGAATGTTGTTGGTGAGAAAGGGTAAAGTTCTTTGGGAACCAGGATGGCTTTCTTTTGGATGTTGTGGAATGAAAGGAACAAAATAATCTTTGAGGATCTTAAAGGTTAAGGGGTAGTGGTTTCATGGTATAAGATCAGATTTCGGGATTCCCTTGTAACTTCTGAATTTAGGAACACTTCTCTTTTTTTTTTTTTTTTTTTTTTTTTTCTATTATTCATAATTGGAAAGGAGTGGTGGTGTAAAAAGTCTAGGCTTGGGGGGTCCTTTTCGTATCTTTGATTCTTTGTAGGGTTTTTTTTTGTATCCCCTCCCTCATTTTGTGTCCT
Organism: Acer negundo; assembly: GCA_035582765.1. NCBI lineage: Eukaryota > Viridiplantae > Streptophyta > Magnoliopsida > Sapindales > Sapindaceae > Acer > Acer negundo. The sequence continues at coordinate 10,596,385 of CM069237.1, read as the reverse complement.
TTGGGTTGTTTTTCCCTTTGTGGACAACTTGTTCACCTCTGTATACCTTTTTATTATGTTAATGAACTTTTTGTTTCCTATTAAAAAAAAAAAAGATACCAATTATGGTCAAATTCATTTAAGCAACTCTTAACTGATGAAAAGACAACTTGTGTTTCTTTTACAGATGGGAGTCCCCTTGGAAGTTAGATGGTGAATCAACAGGAGTTTCCTCTAAACTACAGTTGCTTGAACAAGAACTGTTGAATGTGGAAAAAATTAGCAGCAGTGATCTCTCAAAGGTGCCATCGATAATGAGGAAGCAGGCAAAGAGATATCAAGCTCTTGCAGGGAAGATCGATGATCTATGTAGAAGAATGGTAAGACTTCTCTGCCTCAAATAGTATTTTGGGCTACAACATAATTAGCATTTGCTTTCAATTTTGACTGCTTTTAGAAATCATGTTGCTTTGATTGGGCATGATTTTGAGGAGATTCTATCTCACATACCTGAGGTGGCTGCATATCATTGGTTGGGGGCTTGGCATGTTTAATACGTCTGAGTATGTAGATCCTTACTGTAAATGTTATTATTCATTTTTTTCTTTTAAAGTTGAATAAGCTGCCTGAAAGTTGAATATAATTTTATCAATTATCACAATTCACAATTTGATGCACATGCCAGAATTGTTGTGCTACCTCTGATTTGGCTGCTGCTTCTTGCATATAGTTTAAATATCATGGCAGCTAGTGATATTACAGTTTGAGATAAAATTCTCTCACAATCTCTTTATCTAAGTTTTATCTGTCGCATGCACAAGTTAGCAGATTAGCAGCTTGCTTCTACAGATTTCCAAATGACTTATAGCCATCTGTTTATATTGAGTTTGATATTTTAGACACTTAACATCATATGTTTGCTTAAAGTGTTTCCTTTCCATTTTGTCCTCTGATTGTATAGCAGGCTAGTGATCCTTGTGAATCCACACTCAGTCCCGAGTTTCGAACACAGAGGCAAACGGAGTTTTTGCTTGAAGCATTTCGACTTCAGCAGCGTGCATCCGAAACCGGACAGAAACTTATGGCATTACAAACCGAGGTTGGGAAAAATTATTATGTTGATGAACTGGGGAGCCAGCCCAAAGTAACCACACGACGGTCCGTGGACTCCATTAGGAACAACTTGAAAGAAATCCAGAGAAATTTGGAGATATGGTTGGCCAGAATTATTGGAGACCTCGAAGGTAGGGCTAGAGACGGGGCTTCTCGTTTAAGGGAATGTTACATTTCTAGACATCCATATGTTCAATAAAATCTTTTGAACAGTGTCCCCAACGTTTGATCTAACGAAAAATGTTTACTCGTTTTGGTATATATGCTGATCTAAGCTATTAAGCGTTTGTGGTAGTTTCAATATTTATGAGTGAGAAATATAAGTCCCTTTACTAGGGATGTCAACTGTGAACCACCTATGTGTTGAAGGGCTCCCGTCTGGCAGGGATGGAACCCCAAGTCATGTTGTTCTTGAATGGTGGAGGTGAGACAGAACCCTGAACCCTGCCCCCCATCTCAGGCAGGACGGCTATAGCCCCCTCAATCCTCATGCAGTCATGCTGTACCTGCCCCATTCAATGATGGTGATGCAACAAGGATCTTTTAGCATATTAGAAAGCATTCAAGATATTTTATGCCAGTTTGATAATGTTAGATAACATTTGCTACTTGGAAATAGAAAAGCAGGAAACTAGAGTGAGGTCCCAAGCCATGTGAAGTTGTCATGAGATGAGTAGGACTGATACTGATGGTTGGTGGTGGGGTGTAATTGTACTATACTTGTTTCTTCCAATATTTTTTTAAAAAGAAAGCTTTTTCTGTATCAGTCTTTACTCTGTGTTTTTGTTAATTTGAAACTTGTTTTACTTAAATAATTAAATGTATCTATAGAAGCTTCTTTTTGTTTTTTTTTTTTAACTAAACAGAAACTTGATCAAATCTGAATTAAGCTTCAGCATTTTCAAGCCCGAAATAAGGTTTCAAAAGGGGGTGCACCATTTGACGTAAAACAGTTGAATGTGAGAATTGGCGCATGCTCAAGCATAATATAATTAGCTTGTGCATGTGCCGACTCACAAGACCTATCAGCAAAATATGGATCATTTTTACCCGGTGCCGTATAACCAATTGTGGCAAGGGTTTGTGTATGTGTCATGGATTCTACTTCACCTAAGAGTTTTGCAATGCCAAAATTAGGGATGGCAAAATAACCCGCAGGGAGGGGGCCCCACAAAGACAGCACTTACGGGATGAGGATGAGTTTCAATTTGGTAGTGATGGGGTGATGATGGGGATAGATAATAAAATCTGCAATGGGTATGAGGCGAGGATGAGTTTTATAATCCCCGTCTCGTCCCGTCTCGGCCCGTCCCTCTTAAAATATAATATTTATTTATTTTATTATTCAGTTCGATGTTTATGTTTTAAAATGATTGAATTTATTTATTTCATTTTGAGATTTATATTTATGAGATGATTTTCAATAGTTTTTTAGAATTACTTTATATATTATATCATATTCGTTGGTAGGGATGGCAATGAGACGGGTTAGGGGCGAGGTGGTCTTTCCCGTACCCCACCCCATTTATTTTTTGAAAACATATCCCCTCATAAAACCCCACCATAGATGAAGCGAGTTGGAGCAGGGCGGGGTACAACGGGGAGTGTTATCCCTATCCTCACCCATTTACCCCATTTATATATATTTTTAATTTAAATAATAAATATATAACCATTAAATATGATATAATATATAAAGTAATAAATAATTCTAAGAAACTATTAAAAACATCTCATAAACATAATTATCACAAGTAATTCAATCATTTTCAAATATAAACATAAAGTATGAAGTCAAAATGTTCGAAAATCATAACGCTAATAATCTAATAGTTGCATTTATTTCTCTAGTTCTCTCTTCATATGATCAACTACATTTGGGTTTTTTTAATAGTATTTTGTTTTGTCACTTTAAGTTAAATAATAGCGAAGAGATATAAAGTTAGAGGTAATGTATTTATATATATATATATATTTCTTTTCTTTTTTTAGATATATTTAATTTTTTTTGAAACTACGTAGTTTAACTAAATATTAAGCGGGGCGAGACAGGACGGGGCAGGGAGTATAAAACCCATCCCCGCCTCATACCCTTTGTAGGTTAGACTAGCTATCCCCATTCCCGCCACATCCCCACCAAATTGAAACCCATCCTCACCCTAAAAGCACGGGTCCCCGCGGGGCCCCGTCCTCACGGGGAATTTTGCCATCCCTATTCGATGGGATATATATTTATTATTTTAATAAATATTTTTTTTGACAAGATTTAAAAAATAATAATTTAGATAAATAGATTAAATGGGATAAATTGGGTGGGGATGGGGAAAACATACCTCGGCCCCGTCCTGCCCCGCTCCATCTACTGAGAGGTTTTATGAGGGGACGAGTTTTTAAAAAATAAATGGGGCGGGATGTGGGTAGGGTCACCCCACCCCGAACCCGCCCCATTGCCATCCCTAGCCAAAAGCACTCAAGTGTCCAACCATGCTTTGTTCTAGCAATATGTTGCTCGGCTTGATGTCACAGTGAACTACAAGGACCGAATAAGTGAATAACCAAAGTGAAAATACACCAAAGTCGATACGACATCTATCGATATATTCAACCTTTATAATATGTCCAAAAGGTATTTATTAGAATATAGGAACATTTCTAGGTTACCATTAGACATGTATTCTAGTACCAACGCTTTAAAATCCTCTTTTGTACGACTGCTTATAATTTTGACAAGGTTTCGATGATGAATACCACTCATAACTTCACATTCAACATCGAAACTCCCAAGTGATATTTCCAATTGCACATGGAACACTTTTACTGCAACCTCCCTAGGGATTACTTCTTCAGCTTAGCGAATTGCAACTCGCGAGGCACGTCGATATTATTCTACTCCATTCAAAACAACAAAACCACAGCTCCATTGTTTTTTTTTTTTTTTTTTTATATCTATTTATCCACCTACCTGGACAAGGTCTTTTTTTAAAGCTTTTTACCAACAAAACCACAACTCCAATGCTTATTTATTTATTTATTTATATATATTTTTAGTATCTATCAATCTATTTATCTAGATTAGGTTTTTTTTTTTTTTGAAGCTCTTTGTCATTGGTAGGATTCGAGCCGCTGAATTCCGAGTTATTTATCCAAACATAAACTCGTCCATCTACCAACTGAATTATGCCCCTAAGGCAACTCCATTGTTACACTTGAATGGATTGCTACATTGGCCTGCAAATCAATTTATGCTATCCATTTAGAATTCCATCATTTTCTCATATAATCTGTATACTGAGTTTTACCTACGACATTTATTTATGTAGCCAATATGCTTAGATTATGCGGCGGATATTATTTGAGATTTGGATTTATTTTGTTCGGATTATGCGACGAATTATTCGAAATTAGATTTATTCTTTTTCTCATAAAATTGTTCAAATTCCCTTGGAAAGCTCCACCTTTTTCTTTAAATACAACTGGATTCATCTTTTTGAACTTCACATAATCACAAACCAAAAAAAATACAAACATCCAACAAAATCAAACTCATATCCAACTGGATATAATAATAATAATAATAAAAGCTCACCAGGAGAAGATTATGAGAGCAAAACATGATTCAACTTCATACATGATACATCTACCGAACTCACTTTTAGGAAAAATTTTAGGACATTTTTTGTGAGGCCTGGCATCAAGTCCAATCAATCTTAGCATAAATGTATATAAAGAAAAAATATATAAATTCTTTATAAAATTTTCGGATAGGTGACGTTGAGCTCTCTGTTAAGATACATACTATTTCTTTCTCAACCCCAGCAGAATAGGTAATGGTTTGGTTAAATCTAGTTTTGGGGTATTTTTGACCATACAATAGTTAAACCGAATAGAAAAGAAAAGTTGAGACAGAAGGGCTATAAATCTAAGCTTACTTGCACCAAGCCAGTGATTCCTGCCCCGTTTTCGAGTATTTCTCTTCCGTCCCAAATTCAAGTTCACGAGAACTACCATAACATAATTATTCCATTCAAATTTAACCAAAGTACATCGGGTACATAATTTAAACTGTCCACAACAAGACTTTTCAATTATTTGTGACATTGAAAACATAATATTAGGGAGGCGAGGACACACAGCGAAATATCAAGCCGAACCAGCAGCTTCCTCCTTCAACTGCTTTACCTTGGTAATATAATCATTCATTGCTACTTCCTGCGATTTCCCTGCCAAAAACATATTCAACTTAGCAGTTGCAACAATTGACACTAGTAAATTCCTCTCATACAAATACTTCTTTACAAACTAAAGATTCTGAAATTACCTTCAACAGACTTCCATGCATCCCACTTTGCTCTGTCCTTCATGTTGAACATTCCAGGCCGGGCTGCAAAACCAGATACAAGCAATATCAAGCAAGGGTGAGGAGAATAAATGAGAATGTGTTTGTAAATGAGAATTGTTTAGATTTGCATATGGCGGTAGAATACTAACAAGTGTTCACATTTCCAACAGTGGCTTGCTTGTAGAGACCATAGAGAATAAGCTTGTTTTCATTTGATGTATTCTCTGGCAGGGTCTTAGCTTTCTCAGCATGCTCCTCAAAATCCTCCTACAGAATTCCCACCCATTACAAGTTTGACATCATCAGTGTGACATGTAAGTTTTGACTTGCAAGCAAATATGCAATGAAAGGTTCTAACATGGCAGTTCTTTTGCATTAAAGCAAGAGAAAAAAAAATCCTTATAGAGAGCATGACACAACAATTAATAAGACTATAAATCAAATTCATTTTAAATAATATCTTACATACCCTAAAATGATAAACATGCACAAGCGTCCACATTAAAACAAGTAAACAAATCAAATTTAATCCAAAATGAACATATGAATTTACCATAATATTCTAATTTCTAAAAGTTCAACAGTCAACAATCCAAATAGAATGATAATTAACCAAATAACTAAACCTTGATCACTGAGTTATGTGTATCAAGATTTAATTCATGTACACATGAAGATGGCGGTGACAGTGATGACCGTTGGGTATGGCTCGAATCTCCTATTAGGTTAATAAAGTCACCAATCATGACATTAATATGGTTGGTACCATTAATATGATTGGTTATCATTAATATAATTGGTGACATTAATGTGGTTGGTTATCATAAATGTGGTTGGTTACGCTACGTAGAAGTGTTGCCAGATAGTCCACAAACAACCAATAGCAAATAAAAATAAGATGAAAGAAAAATAAAACAATCCAATCACACAAACAACACAAGTTTTACGTGGAAACCCAAGAACAGGGAAAAACCACGGCTATCAGGACGACAAGAAAAGTTCCACTAAGTAGTAAATTGTTACGGTCAGACACTCAGGATTCTTTCTCTAAAATATCCCAAACCCGATTTCACCAAATGCCACTCTCTTGAGTTTGCTACTTTGGCACACATTACACAATGGTTACAAGGGGTATTTATATTAAGGCAATGGCAACCTACCATATTTATGGCAACCTAACACATTAATGTCACCAACCACATTTATGATAACCAACCACATTAATGTCACCGACCACATTTATGGTAACCAACCATAATAATGGTACAAAATATATTAATATCATGTATGGTGGCTTCACCAACCTAACAGGAAATTCGAGCCATTCCCAACGCTTGGTGGTAGTGGTTATTGCTATCAAATTCATTTTAAATAATATCTTACATACCCTAAAATGATATACATGCACAAGCGTCCACATTAAAACAAGTAAATAAATCAAATTTAATCCAAAATGAACATATGAATTTACCATAATATTCTAACTTCTAAAAGTTCAACAGTCAACACTCCAGATAGAATGATAATTAACCAAATAACTAAACCTTGATCACCGAGTTTTGTGTGTCAAGATTTACTTCATGTACACATGATGCTGGTGGTGACAACTAAGACAGCAAAGGTTCATGAGAATCATGACATTGCTGCTGAGGATATTAAAAAAAAAAAAAAAAAAAAAAAAAAATCAACCATAGTCAGTGAACTTAGGTTCTACCCCGAAGAATAATTACTGGGTTTTCATACCTCTCATAAAAATGTAAACAGCAATTTTTTTTAAAAAAAATAGAATAGAAATCTAAAAAAATCCACAGACATCACGGAAAAAGGTAACAGAGCCAAAAAGAACAAGGCTATTCGGGTAAATGCATAGTTGATAAAAATCTAATTTTTGAAGCAATATAATAGAGTACTGAACTTCAATAGAAAATCGTTTAATCAGTTCTTTGCCAAAACGAATGCCTTGTAAATCGTTGGTTTCATATTTTAACAGCTGACACACAAGAGTAAAAATTCAAGGATAGATAATATCCCCCAACAAATGAATTGATTTCTAATAAAATAAAAAAAATGATAAGAAACCATGGATCAAAGAACCTCAAATTGAAATGTAAGAAATTAAAAAAACCAAATCAAATCTAGCTAGAAAAAAAGACAAAAAGAAAAAGAAAAATGAATCTGATGATTGAATAATAGACATCAGCAATTACGCAGATGAAAATCGATCTATAATATTAACAACAACAATAATAATAATAATAAAAGAAAGGAGATAGGTTTGATAGATAGATATATAAGCATGCAAAGAGCGATTCAACAAAAGGGAAACTTGTTCACGAGATCTGAACAAAAATTGAACGTAATATCAAGACACGACACGATCAGATTTCGATAAAAGCATATAATCACATGAAATATGAAAAATAAAATAACAAATCGTATAGAATTGAATTAAACAACAAAAGAGTTAATTGATAAGATTATAGATGAAAAAGAAGGAGAGAGAGAGAGAGAGAGAGAGACCTTCAAAGCCATTGTTGAATGTTTGTGTTTGCTTGCAGTGTGATGATACTTGGAAAGTAACGCTAACAATGTGGGGTGAGTTGTTTGAAGGTTGGGTTCTGCCTGCTTTATATTTATTATTGTTTCATGATATTCCGGACATGTTATGTGGATTCGCTTCTTATTGGTCGGATTGGATCATCTTCTTTAAAAAAGTAAAGGTGACTGATTTACGGAAGCAAGGTTAGTAATTATTTTACACTATTTTTGGTTTGATGGAATAAGACGGAAGAAGAAACTTCCTCTCAATAAAAAATAATAATAAATAAAAAAAAGGAAAAGAGAGAATGGGCATTTCTTGTTCCACATGATTTGATTTCTTTCCAAAATTTCATGGGGAAAGGAGATTAATCAAAAGTTAATGACTTTTTTCGATACCTAAAAGATATCCCTATTTGTAATTTACATTTTTTTTCCCTTTTCAATTAATAACTATCTATATGATAAGTAAAACGCTCTTCCGACATCAAACGTAGTATTAAGTAAACAATAATGTTAGATATTTTAACTAAAATTTTATATTTTTTATTTCATTATATGTGGTATGTAAGGTGTCAAATTGTAAATAGATATATATTAATAACAATTTATTTTACTTATCTCATTTATCTCATATATCCATTCATCATTTGACATCTCACATACCACATACAGTGCGCTGTCAGGTAAAACGCTTCAATAATGCTCTGTCCCATCATTTAATACGGTTATGTTCCATCAACACTTTTTTCAAAAAAGACTCAATAAGATAATGATAATATTTCAATGTGACTTGCTTACACAACACATTTTATATATATAAGGACAAATTACATAAATTTACCCTGATTATATATGAAATTATACTAAAACCCACAAAAAATTCATAATAACAATGACTTCACCTTGACCAGTTGACTAATCATTGACTAATTGTTGACCGTATTAATTAATCACACAATGTCTGTTTTACCCTTGCTCTATATAAAAATATATATATATATATATATATTTAAAATTAAATAATATTTAAATGGTTTATAAAATTAAATTAACACAAAATTTATTTATTTATTATTTTTTAAAAGATACACATATTTATAACGATCTTATAAAAATAACAAAAATTAATGAATAAAAGAAAATTATTAAAAAACAGTTACAATTTTAAAACATAAAAAATTAATGGATAATATAAAATTATTAAAAAAAAAACAGTTAATAGATAATTAAAAAAATAAATTATATAAATAAAAAATAAAATAAATCTGCAACGATCTCCATAGTTTCAGACCGTAATGGAGATCAACCGAATCTCCACTCGCTCGGCGAGACGGTGACTTAACGATGGACATCTATCTTAAAAATTATTTTAATGTTATTTGATTGAAAAAAAAAAAAAAAAAAAGTTTGTAGGTCCAAGAGAAAAACTAGTTACTCTAAACCTTTTTTTTTTTTTTTAACATCAAATAACATTAAAATGAATCTTAAAATAGAGGTCTATTGTTTAGTCACCGTCTCGCCGAGCGAGTGGAGATCCGGTTGATCTCCATCAGGCCTAAAACCATGGAGATCGTTTCAGATTTATTTTATTTTATTTTTTATTTATATAATTTCTTTTTTTAATTATCTATTAACTGTTTTTTTTATAATAATTTTCTATTATCCATTAATTTTTTATATTTTAAAATTGTAACTGTTTTTTAATAATTTTCTTTAATCCATTAATTTTTTTTTTATTTGTATAAGATCTTCCTAAATATGTGTACCTTTAAAAAAATAAAAAATAAAAAAAACTTATGTTAATTTAATTTTATAAACCATTTAAATATATATTTTTCATATTTTTTTGATGTAGAACAAGGGTAAAACAGACATTGTATGATTAATTAATGTGGTCAACGGTTAATCAATTGGTCATTGGTCAAGAGGAAGTCATTGTTATTATGAATTTTTTGTAGATTTTAGTGCAATTTCACATATAATTAAGATAAGTTTGTATAATTTACCCTATATATAATAAAGAAGAAATAGGTTTTTTCAACCAAAATAAATTAATGGATTTTCAATTTTTAGTCAGAATATATGTTTTTAATATTATTAGCAAACAATAAAAGATAAAATTATCCATATTTTTCCCATTTACTTTCATTTTTAAAAAAAAAGAAAAGAAAAAAAAGATCTCCATCTCCGACAAGTTGGACCACTGTTCCATCTCCAACGAGATGGCACTCCATCTTCGACGGGATGGAGCAATCTGCGAAATATATAATGTTAATGGTTAAGGGAGGATTTGAGATATTTTTTATAAATTGATTTTGATAAATAATTTAAAAGTAATTGTTTGATAATTCAACCCATAATAAGACTGTGGTTTTACATGGAAAACATTCAGGAGGATGGAGAGTTAATTACACAACTAATCTAATAAATACAACAACTATCACCTAACTACTATGACAAACTAAATACAACAGTAGGTACAATTATTGTACCAAAAAATACAGTATACACAGAGAGCTGCCAGAGTCAGCAGATAAGTCATTACTATTATAACAAAAATTATAGTATCAAAAGTCAAAACTCAGTAGATTCATTTCAGAGAAAAACAGATGAGTTGAGTTTAATGGAAACCAGTAATTTTTAACTTTCCCAGGACAAAATGTCTACAGTCTTTACATGTGGTAAAATGAAATGCTGAAAAGATCTATACAATATAAAATAAATCAACTGTACACCACGAAAATGTAAGGGCAATGCAGCAGAGACTTTATCAGCAAAACAAGAAAATAAGCCAGCTCTATCAGTAGGCGTTTTTCCTAGCATTTTGTCTATCAATCGGCAACATTCTAGTTTACCTTCGAACTAAAAATTTGAAAGTAGAAAAGAATAATATCATCACAAAACTTCTCTCAGTTAATTCAAGGTTTCATTTAGCTTCTGAAAAACTGTAATGTAAAACAATTCAATAATCTGCACAATCTTCACCACAACTGGAACTATACTTAAGCTAAAAGACAAATTTGGTATAAAATGCAGAGTGGAAAAAATGAAAACACTATTACCAACTTTACTGCCTACCTTCAGAAAAGATGTCAGAGAAGATGAGTCTTTCATGTTTGCTGGTCCATTTTTCATTCTCTCTGAACTAATTTATGAGCTTGAACCAAATACTATAAGTCTAAAAGTACAAGAAAAAAGAAGTTAAACATAAGAAAGGAAGTGGATCATTAAAGAAAAACAAAAAAAAAGTAAGGCATACAATTTTTCTCTCACTTGAAACTTGCATTTGATGATGTTATTTCAGTCAGTCTGGTGGGGGGCATCTTTCAGGGGGGTTTCAGATCAACTAAAAAGAAAGTTAATCTACATGAACACTTTGAAATATGGAATGTACCTATGTTGAATTCAATAAAGCATCAGTATCAATACAAGATGTGTCGCAAGCATCTACAGCCATACATGAACCCGAAAAAACTTCAAGATTGAAAAAATAAAATTAAATATGCATGCTTTTCAAGCCAATTCTGAGGATGGACAGTTTATATGCAACACAAAATGTGAAACTGGGAGTTCTTAGCTAAAATCTTCAAGTTCATTGCAGAGACGAAGTTTCAACATACTAAGATTTTGGGACCTATGGATCAAACAATTTCAAATGACCACAAATCAACACAAGTACCAAATCTTGTGCATTAAATAAAAAACAAATACCAAGGTTTACCAAATAAAAGTACTAAAGCAAGAAGGTTGAACATGAATGCTTTTACTGTGAGAAGTATCAGGGAAAAAGGAAACAAAAAAAGAAGAAAAACGACTGAAAACAACAAAGATAAGATGAATAACAAGGGGACAAGACTTTCAGATACCAAGGGGGAAACGAAAGCAGAGAAGAGTAAAAAATATTACTAAGGACCCACTTTTCAAAATTTTCACTTGAGAAAATATTAGAGAGATATGAAACTCATTGTTGCTATTGCCACCCTTATTTTCCAAATATGATTCCCAAAACTAAAAGTAAATAGAAGTAATAAAAACCCAGTAATGGCAATGCCATCACATATAGATTTCATCACTTCTCTATGTACTCCTCCCCATATCGAATTAGAAAAGACAAACTAAACTTCACCTCCAGTTCATTCTTAAATTTTTTGGTAAACAGTTAAAAAGCTCTTTCAAATACTACACCCCAGAAACCAGAATTTAGGAATGTGGTTGAGAGTTGAAAACCAAAATTTCAAATAAGCAAATAATTTGATGATCCTACCATACTTAACTGTGACCTTTTACTCATTGTCTTGTAAAAAATTTCAAACAACTTTCAAGTCACAAAAACAATGGCAGCAGTTTAAATAAAAAGATATATTAATAACTGGAAAGTGGCCAGCTCTAGAGAGCTCAGCTGCGCAAGGCAAGCTTAGGGCAAAATCCCTTATAGGAATCATTGTTTTGGGAATCCTAGCCTCGACTACTTTGCCAGAACAGCTGAATCGTAATGAAAAACATACTGATCCTTCCAGATATGCAGTTGCGCTTTGCTGAATTCTTACAAGGTTCTGGGAATTTCTAATTTTTTTTTTTAAAATCAAGTCCATATCACAGCACAACTGGAAAAATAAAGAACAGAATCTTATCAAAACATAACAATTTAAGTGTTACTCAAACATAACACACAATAACTTAAACCCTAATTCCCAAAACTATTTTCCCACCCAAAATAGAATACATAGCTAAAAACCAGAAGACACTTAGCCAGTATATAGCAAAGTGTCCCTGTCGCTAGGATCTCTCCATTTTCATCACTCTAAAGTATGATCCATCATAAACAACAATTAAAACAACAATTGCAAGTTTTTATTTTTTGAGTTGGTTCTATTGTAAGTTCTTGGAAATGCTGACTGCTGGAGAAAGCATTTAAATAGATGATTGCTACTTACAATAACAAAAAAATCGCATAGAAATGTTGAAAAAAATTCTTCGAATATCAGGACAGACAACAAAACATAGAGTGGATTCATCATTCATGATGCATAGATTCTCCAACTTACAAAAACTGGAAAGCTTTATTGCTCATAGTAAATATTAAGCTTCACAAGTCTTTTCAACCATACATGTCCAACAAAACCCATACATCTCTCATTCTCTCTCTAATTATTGAAACGACGTGACTAAAACTAGAACATGCTGAATATAGAACCTCAAGTGTGATCATGTACCTGCAGAACTTCTATTCACATATTTCAATAAAATTAAGGCAAAATTTCTATTATTTGAGCAATTAAACCAGTGACCCACAATTTTGGTACTAGTAATTCAGTGATTGCTAGGCACAACATCAATGAATAATAAATCAGAGTATTAGGCTAACAAACTTCAAACTTGATATGGAAGAATTAGACATTTAATAAGGCCAGGGAAATAGCAATACATAAAATACCAAACAAAAGTACAAAAAATAAATTCCATTTTACTTGAGAAACTAAATTTCTTAAAAGATATTCAGAAGCACAAGAGGCATGTATATCCACCTAGATGGGTTTATCAAGAATGAGCTCTACAATACCTATTGAACAAAAAAAAATCCCCACCATATGGCATTACTTGCTGCAAGAGAATCAATAACCAATATAGCTTGGATCCCCAATATACTCCGCAATCTGTTCAAGCTTCACATTAAGTAACTCATGGCTATCGGCATCACGAACAACACCAGTCTCTCTATCTAAATCCCTCTCCACCAAATTCCCATAAACACCCTTATGCCTGCCATTCAACACAAGTACAGGGCCACCGCGCTTTGGCAATGCAGTCTCAAGTAGATCCTGATCAACACCTTGTACCAATTCCCCACTCTCATCTATGGATATATCACAAGTGTTGGGCCCCACCACATCCACCACCTCTCCTTTCTTCAAATACAATCTGCCTCTCTTCAATTCCTTGCTTATAATCCTAACTCTAATATGACTCCTAAGCCAGGAAACTCTGTCTTTCCTATCATTCCCATCTCTCTTTTCTCTCTTATCGCTATCTCTGCTTCGCTTATCAACCCGTTGTTGTATTTCGCTCTCTTGATGCTTCACTTTTGTATCTTTGTCTTGATGTTTCGAATTCACATGCTTCCCCACAGAAAAACCATCTCTCTCTTTGTCTTTCTTAGCGATCGAACCGATATTCGGTTCGTCAGGAGCGAAAGTTTTCTTCTCAACCTGTTTAATTTCAACGTCCCCTTTAGGGTTTTTACCGATTCCTCTGCCCTTGAACCAGCCCAATCCACTGAGCAAGGCAGCACCGAAATCCTCAACAGGCATATCATCAAACTCTCTAAACCCTTGATCTTCGGGTAATGTGTCCATATCAAGCTTGACATCCTTCAAAAGCCCACCCGAATTCTCAACGGGTTCGGATACCGACGCAGCGTTGTTGATGCTGCGGAGGGTCAAGCCGTAGGAAACCTTAGCGGTGGCGGCGTCGGCATCGGGTTTGCTGTCGATCTCGAACTGGAGGCGGTCGGAGGGGTTGTTGGATTGAGAGAGGACGATGTCGAGGTTCTTCATCTTCTTGGTGGGACGACATTCGTCGGGTTTGCGAGGGATTATGATTCGTTGGGGTTTGGAGTGGGATAGGGTTTCGTTGGGGTCGAATTCGGTGACGAATTGTTTGGTGGTGGTTTGAAGTTCATCGTCGTCTTGGTGGGTAGTTGCTTTCAAGTTTCGAGTGGAGGATTTGGAGTTTGATTTAGAGGAGACTTGTTTTGATTGCACAGAGAATGACACTTTGCTGGTGTTGGAGCTCATCGAGAGAGATGGACCAAACAGAGGTCGTGGTTTTTTTTTTTTTCTTCTTCTTTCTAACGACCTTCAAATTTTAATCTAATTTTGGGTCCGGCTGCTTTACCCAAGAAAAAAATATTGGTATGATACCATTCCTTTTGCAAACTAAACATAACCGTTGGATGCAAAATCTCATCCAACGGTTGAAAAAGGGTTTACCGCCTACTTGATTATAATCTAAAAACTTGGAATTGATTTGTGTGTGTTTAAAAGTTCAATTTATTTTCTTCTATTTTCTATACACAATAATTTAAAAGTTTAATTTATATTGTTTTTCCTTTCATTTGTTTAATTTTGAGGCCGGAGATTTTCAGATTATGTAATTTTTTTTTTTTTTACTCCAATTTTTCATATTATTGTGTATAGATATTCTCGTCTTATAGTTATCTCAATATTACAATTATTTTGATGTGAATAAATTTGAAAATAGATTTTTGTTTCTTTAAAAAAAATGATTTGATTAAGTTTTATGATTTCGCAATTGTTTGATGTGATGATATAATTTAGATTTTCTTCTTTATAGACTAGTACCAACTATTAAACATGTGACAAGTTAATCGAACTATATATATATGATTTCTAACTTATAGAGGTTATACACACACGGTATAACCTCTATAAGTTAGAAATCATACTATAAAGAAATTCATTAGAAATCTTTGGTCTAAAATCTGAAGACATTAAAGACTTGGATGTTTGATGAAATCCATATGCAATGCTTAAACTTCTGATTCAATAAGGGAGTCATCGCTCATTATCATATTACAAAATGAAATGATTTCTTGCTTCTATTTTCCCTATAAACTATCGATAAAATTTAAGTTAATACTAAATCTAAATGTTCAAACTAATGATAAAAAGCTTAACTATAGTACTTATGGTTGGATCACTAGTCACAGACTCACAGGAGCTTAATCTTGGGACACAGTTGCAAAACAAAGTATTTCTTAATTCTTACTGAGCAGTAACAAAACTGACACTAAAAGACATCACCTGAACCCTCCAAGCCTGACTCTCCCAACAAAGATGAAGTATGCGTGTATGCGGTCGTATCCCTCAGTGAGCTTCATGACAGTATGGAGTAATGTTATGAAGCATCAAAAGAAATTCCTGATTCTTTACACTTCATCATCACTACTCTCAATGACAACAAGAGCCTTTTGGGTCTTTAGTCTCTTTGTAGCTCTAGATTCATTCCCTGGCTCGTCTTTCAACGAAGCATTATTATCAGGCTGTTCAGTATCGGCATACTTGCTGATTTCTTCAAGAATTCTACTTCCATACTTTTCTGTCTTCAACTTTCCAATTATCTTCTCCAACTGCAAGAAACAATATTAGATATCACATTATTATAATTTCAACTGTTTTACATAGATCTCTATACTGACAATTGCCAGAATCTCGCCTATATATTTTTGAACTGAAAAATCATTGACTCTTTAATACTTAGATCACTCTCCATGCTGAGTATGTAGTGCGCGTGTGGCACTACATCTCCCTGTGCACATATGTGCCTGTTTGTGCATGTGTTTATCAGCATGCAAAAAATATACGAGAGGCATGACTCACTGCTGGCCACAAGGCCCACAAGTGAATGTCATATTAGACAGCTAGGTCTTCAGACTCAAGAAAGACACAGAATCCAGCAGAAAGTCATTTAATAATCAATGAGATAGCAAATAAATAAGCTGTAGTGATTATGCTCTTCTTCGACACAACTATATTAAAGCACTAAACCCAGTGACTAACTAGAATGTCCTTTAAACAAGCATCATAAAAAGGATTGGAACTTTAACATGATGTATAGCTTCAATGGGAAAATTGACAAGATTGGAACCATTTTTTTTTTTTATTAAAATAAAAAGACATGATTGGAACTTACCTCTTCCATTGAATTTGGTTTCTGGGCACTTATCATTCTGATCAGTTCACTAGACAAGATAGAATGAGGGAATATTCCCCCATGAACTAAAGCAAGTTCCTTCCGCAGCTCATCAAGCTTAAACTCCAAAACAGAAGATGTGACACTACGTTTGGTTGATTTCTTGTTGCCAGTCATATTCTTATGTCTGCTAGAAATCTCAAGTTTAATGATCTTCCTCCCTATTTGAAGAAAGATAGAAGTCAGTAGATTGTCAATAGTCCATACTGGAGTAGGTAACAGACAAATTTATAGCACAGTAAGAAACTAACTCTTGAGTATGATTATCAATCAGTCAGCAAAAACAGAGACAAGCCATAACCAACATCAATTTAATGATCATCCACAGAAGTGCTTAGAAGTGAAAAATAAATTTGCCAAAATATTGGCATAGCTAAATGGTCATTTTCTATGTTTTTCCATATGTTGAGCAATTAGAAAAGCAGCTTTTCTTCATTTAACATCAACCTGTGGCTGGTAACCATGTGACATTAAAAGCAATCCAAACTAAGGTCAATTCTTACTAATGAACCAAAATAAACAGTCACAGATATCTCTTTCCTTTGATCTTTTAAAGAGGGTTATGCTACTATACAGGATCACTAACTATACAGGTTTGTTTAGTATCCATTAGATTTCAATCAAATGGCTCAAATAAAAGAGGAATTCAAAAATAACAAATTAAAACATATAAAAATGGATAATGGCTCTCTTGTAACTACCATGTATTGTTAAAGTTCTTGTATACTAGGTAAACCCTTTTAATGCTATACATACCATTTTGATTTGCATTTCAGGCCAGTAGTGACACTGCAAAGTAATACCTTGTTTCAGGTTTTCACTAGTTGCCAGAAGGGACATGCATCCTTACCACATTAATAAACCATTCACCTTTCTCCTCATGGCAAGGCCAATTATTTAGACTAGTTGCAGATGTCTCTATTACTGTTTTATAATTTTGGGACTACTATTTACTAATCCATAGTAATATTAAAGCAAGTTCTGTACGAAATTTCAATAGACAAAATATATGTTATCGTTAGTTATGTTGACAAACATGTCCATATAACAGTACATATGAGTAAATGGAAATGACTTTCTTTTTGGTCCCAAATACGTTCATGGGACTCATTTGGGTCCTAAATCATCTAAGTTGTACTTTGTCTGAATTACAAGACATATAACAATTATTTATTACCCATTTGAATTAATTGTATCATTAATTCAAACAAAAATAATTAGATCAAAGAAATAAAAATATGATTCTAGCTTGACTTTTACCTACCTTAATGAGGAGGGATGTCAATATACAATCTAAGTTAAGAACTCTAATGCTGAAGACATATAACTTAAACTTCTTTATCATAAAAAGCATCATACCTTGCAATACTTGTTTTGCCAGTGGTCCTATTGTTACATAAGCATTAGTAGAATAAGGTGTATGCTGAAATTCTTCAGTCTACATGAAAAAAGACTTCTATTACGTACCGATAAAAATTACACCGTAAAATTCCATTATTACTAATGAGATAATAATAATAATAAAATAATAGTGTTACACTATAAAATTACATTATTACTAATGAGATAATAATAATAATAATAAACATATGCTAGAACATAGATGCCATAGGTCACAAATATTTGAGATATATCATGCAAAATGAAAACTTTGTGAATGACTAAGGTTAAGGTCAGCAGCTTTTCATGCTGCTTTTGAAACACCAAGGAGAAAGAGGAGGAATATATATATATATATATATATTATGACTAAGCGCCGTTGACAATAGTGTTGTTGTTTTTCCTGTGTTCATAAATTATGCAAATTTACAACAGCAAAAATATTTTGATGCAACAGCCTTGTTATTTGGTAATTTTGGTTAGTTTCCACATATAGCATAACTTGATTATTCATAGACATGAATGGTACATTATCATATAGGGAGCATTTAGTAGGCATATAAAAGGTTATTAAACTTGTGTTATACACTTATACCTTAATAATATAGAAAACAGATTGATAATATTTTTTGTTATTCCAGTATCAGTAATTTGCTTGCATTATTAGAGTTAGAGCTATACCTTTTTTTTTTTTGTTTCCTATAAGTATTGTTTTGTTTGAATTGTAACTTCAAAGTGCATTTCATACTTGATTGAAAAATCACTGAAAAGGAATTCAAGGATGTGGACCTCAAATTATATACAAAGAAATATTTTCCACAGAAAGCTTAATTATCTTCTATTAAAACAGTTCTTATTATGATCCGTGACAACTATTCCTTTAAAAAAATTGTTCTCATCTGTCACTACAAAGATATCCTCTTAAATTTCAAAGTTACCAAGCTTAAATTTGCCCCAGGCATAAAATAAATTTATTAACTATGCATATCATAATTCATAAATCTTTTCCGCCATTCCTCCTTTAAAACATGCTGCAATGTATCATGATTCAAACTCAGATATACAATAATTTCCTAATGAAATAGATATACCTCTCTTGTACTGGATACATTTCCTTTACTTGGTTATCCACATAGGATCAAAAAGGGAGTATCTTTTAGCAATAATCAGTTAAGGTGTTTTTCAGACAAAATTTCAAATGAGATATTCATGTACTTCAGGCACCTTTACTCTTAAAGAAATTTTCAAAATTAGAAACTTTCTTCATATTTCCAGCAACAATTAGACAAGTAAATTAACACAAGCAAATTTGCTGAAATAATTTGAGTTCTAAAGGCCTCACCAAAACACGGTCTAGTATAAGCTGCAAAACAAGCTGTTCTATTTCTTCTCGCTTCAAGTCAACACCTGCTTTTACCCCAAAGAAGAAGATGACGGATGAGAACCAAAAACAAATTTAAATAGCATGGGCAATGATTTATCAGTTTCAAGAAGAGCTTCAATAATTAAGATTAAAAAAACAAAAAACAAAAAAAAAACATAAAGTAAAGAACAACTACATATTAAACTAATAAACTGTTAACATAAACAAAACATCAAAGTTACTATAAAAAGTATTTTTCATGGAATTTCAGGAAAAAAAAAAAAAATTGTAATTTCAAACTATCACCATTGGAATGTCTATAAAAATATCACATGCAGTCAATTTTTTAGGTAACAGACAAAAGGCTCTATCTGCAATTTGTCCTATTCACAATCATTTGTGCAATTGCTTTGAATAATTCTTCCAGATACAAAACTAGAATCCCTGAAAGTTAATGTCTCAACCCTCAATGCTTATATCTTGCATTTAAAGAGGTCGAAAACCACACTTTCTGCATTTGCAGTCATAGACTAAAATACCAATATAAAACTATTTACTCTCCTTCCCCTTCCTTTCTACCTATTCTTTCCCTTACCTTATTCTTTCCTCTCGTAGAACAAAATGTAAAAGCAAAATTTGGACGTAACGGCAATGCCGAGACAAAAACTATTAATTTGTCCATACCCTTTTGTTGTGGTTGATATGAAAATGCAAAACAAACCATTCATATGGGACAGCATGAAGCAAAACATTAAATTGTAAAACCAACCTAGTTCCTTTTGCTTATTTTTCAATTTGTCTACCAATTGCAACATTGTCGATCTCTTATCATTTCCTTGCATATCTTGCAGCAAAGAAACCACAAATTTTGCAGGATCTGAAAATCATAGCCATGTTAAACAATTACAAAACCATTCTATATATTTATATATCCATTTTGCTAGATATGTGTAATATATTTTTTAAAAAATAGAATAAAATGAAAACAAGGAAGTTGTGATGATGAAATAAGATAAAAGAAAAATGTAAAGAACAAAAATGGCATAATAACGATGAAGTTAGATAATAAGAATGCTTAAAAAAAATCAGAAACTGACTGAGAACATTAACACACACAGAGACAGCTTTTATATATGTGTCAATCAGAACTGTCCTAATAGGATAATTGCTGAATATATGTATGTATGCATTTCTAAAACAAATATATATATATATATATATATATATATACATATCATAACTAATAATTGATATAACAAAAGCCAAAGAAACATACGAGATGCATCCAATTCCTTAACCTCACTTGAGAATGCACAGTTGTCACACATCCCTAAGACAACAAAATTAAGATAGTATCATTCAAAACAAGTATCTCAAAAGAGGAGTGAACAAAATACCAGAATCATTATAACAAAAAATAATACCATTGCAGTCTTGTAAAGGCTCAGCAAAGTGCCGGAAATAAGTACTCCGTCGACATTGTTTTCTGGACTGGAACAATAAGAGAAAGTAATTAAAATCTACAAACAGAATATCACAAGTGCTGATTACTGGTTTATGTTGCATAAATTTAAACGCATTGCAGGTCCAATTTCCGATATATATTTTTCATTAGGAAACAGAAATATTATTAAAATTAATGGAGGGTACAAAAGGTGAAAAAGTTGTCCAAGACCAATGAACATCAGGACAAGTTTTATACCATACAAAAAGCGAACTGAAAAAGCTAGATGACTGAGCATCACTCAAAGGAATATGTATATATTATAAAAAAAGACCTCAAAAGTACAAAATTATTCCATACTCCCACCAATTTAAAAGGATGAAGATGAAATCGGTATTTAAATACTTTCAAGTCTGGACCCAATGAAATTTCACATGCCTTTGGAAGTGAATTCTAACATGACTTGAACTCCAAATTTCAGAAGGTGGGAGGTGGTACTTTTTATCTAGGAAACCCATCTTTAGGTTGCTAAAAGCCACATTTAAAGACGAATGAAATCCATGCTAAAGAATGTAAAATATAAATATACCTTTATCCAAGGAGCTGCAATAAAAGCCACATACTAATTCATAACATAATATATATTATATGACCTGAAAACAACCGTGGCATTTTCTCTGGAATAAAAAGTACAATTAAATGAAAAGGAGCCCATAGACTTAATCTCAGCCTCTCTGGAGTTTAAAAGTTATCCCATAGCAAAGGGCTAAAGTATAATATAGAAAATGTTTTCTAATTAAACAATATGTCTCATACAACTTTAAGCAGGTTATCAAGAAGATGAAAATTTAAAAGCTTCTAAAATTTAACAAACTTATTGATTTGCAAAAAATAATGATCTGCGGTATCATGAGGGGTTACTAGCAGAAAGAACAATGGCCTACCTGACAATACCGTACAATGTCATAGAGATTTTGCAATCCAGAATACTCATAGAAGACCATCGAACTCTGCTCAAAGAAGTGTGTCACTTTTACCAATTACTAGCAGACTTAACAAAATTTTGAAATGTCAAAGAAATTTTTACCTGCCTAGGAACATCCGCAGGCCTAAAAAAGAGTAGGCACTCAGAAGGAAGACCATCTCGTCCTGCACGACCACTTTCCTGCAACAAAATAAGTTACAGGAAGAAAAATATTTAGGAAGAAAGAATAGTTTAGTGGTAAAAGGTTGAAAACCTGGTAATATGTTTCCACCGATTTACTTAGGCTGTGATGGATGACAAACCTGACTACAAGAAGCTACTAATCATTAAACATAAAAATAAAATAAAAAATAAGTATTTAAATGTATTTGTTACACAAAAATTAATTATATAGACAAAGACAAGGGGATGTACATTTACAAAAAAAAATGCTGGTGCAGACGTGGAGGGAAGGACAAAAAGATTGAAAAGAACATTTTCCTTGGGCACATGGACTTGTAAGTCATTAGAAGGTTGTTTCTAATTCAGATTACAAAAGTAAAAGATAACATCAAAAGTCAAGATGATATACTTATACCATCAGTAATGTGTCTCTTGTCATTACACACATTACTGATGATATAAGTATTTAACCATGCAAAGAGACCTCTCTCTCTCTCTCTCAAAT
This sequence comes from Acer negundo, assembly GCA_035582765.1. Taxonomy (NCBI): domain Eukaryota; kingdom Viridiplantae; phylum Streptophyta; class Magnoliopsida; order Sapindales; family Sapindaceae; genus Acer; species Acer negundo. The sequence goes on along the minus strand of CM069237.1, from coordinate 10,573,802 downwards.
TAGCAATCAGACCTGCTTCTTTGGTTTTTGTATCATCTCAATATTTTTTTCATAACAAAGTTCCTTCCTTTCTGATTCACTATTGCTGACAAGTCCTTTAAGCTAATTTTTGCTTTTGTCCAGAAACCTCAACAATCTTTCTGTCCAATTCCAGTCTAATTTCCACATTCAATTGAAATTGATCCCAAATAAAGAATATTTTTTTAAGAGCTAACCCAAAGTTTAAAGGCTATACCTTACAACAGTTTTAGTTTTTTTACAGCTTTCAACATTGATACTAAAAACATCCCGAGATGAAACCTTACAGATGTTATAACATACACCTTTTGTTTTGCCTTTCAAACATAGCCTCATTGAGTTAATATTAGCAAAAAATTAATAACAGTCCACTCCATGAGGCATTCATACATAGGCATGGAGTAATTTAATATACTATCCCATTTTCAGTAATATTGCTAAAAACTCCATATTGTTTCATCCATAGAAATTTGCAATGACCCTAGATTTATGGTTTAAATTCACACAGCTTTTATTTCATAATTATATAGCAACAGCCGCAAAAACAAATTGTAATACTAACCATCTGGTTTGTTGATCCCCATACCAAATGCCACCTGGCACACAGGAAAAAGTATTAAAAACTAAAAACCAATACAGATACAAGTAAAAAAATTGATGATTGCGACATACATACCGTACCAACAATGACTTGCAATTTATTTTTGCTCCACCTTCATCATGAAACAAAAATACATGAGACTCTAGCAAATGAAACCAAGATATAAAATTCATCATTACTCACCGTTTTATGACTACAAAAGGATTAATCAAAGTAACTTATCTAGCAAGGAAATCTATGTTGTAGTCTGATATGTCTAATAACATATTGGTATTTGGATGATTGTAACACCATACAGTCAATTAATGTCTTTTTAGAAAAGAGATAAGTTACTAAAACTTCAGTAGGGAAAACATTCAATTCAAGCATCAAGTTTTGCTTTTCACCTCATATGAACTTTCTCACGAGTATTTACATCCATGTCTGCATGGTAATAATCAGCTGAAATTCCTCTTTCACGTAACTCATGTGCAACCTACAACTCTTGACAGTATGAATAGAAATAAATATTACCCCGTATACAAGCTAAATGCTACAACATAATATCCAAGACATGAAAAAGGAGGACTAGGGATTGGTGCTTGGTAAAAGGAATTGGCCTTGTCAAAAAAATGGTTATGGAGATTTCTTTAGTATATTAATTCTCTTACATGTGGTGAGAAAAAGCACATTTAGCCCTCAAGAAAAAAAGGTCGGATTGGTTTTTAGAGGATCATATGAAGTCCTCTTTAAGTTTATCTCATGCACATGTAATGAGATCTTTTTTCTAATTTAAAGAAAGTGCTTAGGAATCTAAGCAGGATCTGGTTTTGGAAGGATAAAATGGACTGGAGTTCACATTAATTTACAAAATAAATTTAAGCACAATGAAGGAGGGATTTAAGAACACTAACCTGTTCACATTCTTTTCTTGAGAAGCAATAAACTATCCCGGACTCATTATTAGGATAAGATTCTTGTATGAATTCAGCTACTTCATCAATAACCACCTTACCAACTGATGACTTTTCTCTTACCTGCAGTGCACAAATGTATCATATTGGTACTTAAAATATGAAGTCCAAAACCATGGAGAATCAAATGAAGATTACCAATAACTATTACCGTATAAAAGAGATTCGGCCTGTTGATTGTGCTAACAAACTTAATGCATTTTGGGATATGTAACATCTCCATCAAATCATTTTGGACTTTCTGAGTAGCAGTTGCCTGCAGTGTGAGGTTATAATATAAACTAATGTAATTGACCACAGCTTAGAACAAAAATAAAACAAATTACTATATATTGCTAAAGGATAGAAGAAACCATGACATACAGTCAAAGCCACTAAAGGAACATCTGGAAACTGAGTCTTGAGAATTCCAAGGTTCTTGTAGTCAGGGCGAAAGTCATGACCCCACTGACTACAACAATGTGCCTCCTGCAAAGTAACCCACAAAATTAAACACTTACAATGATAAAATTTAGAATATCAATGTCCCCAAAAATACCTTTTCGAAGGAATAATATCAAGAATACCTAACACATGGCTCTCCATCACATTCGAGCTTATTTGCATTGTATAATACATAGTAGCGCATTTCCAGAATAAACTATAAAATCATTGTGTAACATCTTTTGACTAAGTCAAGGGAAGAAAAGGGTAGCAAGTTCATTTAAATCCTATGGAAAAAATTGAAGGAGGGAGGTGGGGTTTGGACATTGAAAAAAGGAAAAGGAAAGCGATGTAAAACAGGATATCTTATCTGTGCAGGGTCTTTTCCAGCACTACAGCTAAGGGGTTAGGGACTTAGGGCTAAACAATATTCTCTTGATCATGGCTGCAACAAAATGGAAGAAGGAGGAACCATTAAGGAAATAAAAATAAGCCTAGGCCCTAGGCAATAACACCTAGTGTCCCAAGTAAAACAACAAAAAAGAAGATAGCACTCTTAAACAAGGCTAAAAACTTCTAGAAAGTTATCTAATTAAAATTGAGAGATTCCTTTTCTCCTCCCTAATCTTTTTATGAAATATAGATGAATTGTATTTTCTTCTTTTTTGAATAAAGTTTCTGTGTCCCTATCAAAACAAAAATTGTACTATTGTGACAACTCATCAGAAACAAGCCTTATCAGGGAGCTTCATTATTATAGTTTTTTCTAGGCTCTCTCCATAAAACATATCAACTGATCTTCTTCAATGGATTGTTGAGAAAAACTCGGAACCTCAATAGTCCATTGGAATCCAAAGTTTATCAAACTGGAAAGCTTGAGAATATAATTGCTATTTTATGACAAGAGAAAGGTATAACCTTCCTTCTATGCTATGTATTATGAAGGCTCAATCTATCATAGCCTCCCTTTCTAGATAGAATATTTCCCCAGTACATCAATTACAACCAAAAAAAGAACAATAAAATCAATATGATCACTTTAAATTCAAGCCTAATAACAGTGTTGAGTTGTGACTCACATCGATGGATATTAAAGACAAATGACCAGCATGGTGGCACTTTTCAAGTTTCGACATAAATCTCTTGCTCTTCGATATCTTTTCTGGTGTCACATACAATATCTTGAGCTGTCCTTCACCTTTTTCGAGTGACTTATATATGAACTTCTCATTTTCTTTAGAAGTTGTTGATGTCAACATGTATGCAGGAATGCCCAATGAAGCCATGCACATCACCTAAATTATCGGAGGTTGTCAGAAAAGCTAAATAAGAACAAAGACCCTGCATAGTACACTTTGTTTAATATGTCCGTATATAATACCTGATCTTGAATTAAAGAAAGCAATGGACTGACAACAAGAGCAACTCCATCACGTAGGATGGCTGGAAGCTGGTAACAGAGGCTCTTGCCACCACCTGCAGCCATAATCACCAGAACATCTCTTCCACTCATGATAACATTTATGATCTGGTAAAGACTGACAAGTTATTAGTTAATTCAAACTCATTGATAGAAGACGAGTATTAAAACAAGCAATATCATGAATAAAAATTTAAGTTTTAACTTACAAGCATTAATACTCTCTGCTTAAATTATTCAAGTTTTGTTACTTTTGTAAATCTCACCATTCTATTATGGAACAGTTAGGTTTTAAAATTTTCAAAATCAGAAAGAAACGCATGTTCTAGAAGTAATTATCATCTAGAAGCTCTAAGGGCCATGAGCATCAGGCAATAAAAACCTTGGTTAAAAGAAAATCACTTGAATAATGACAAAGACATACAGGAATGAGCAACTTCTTGTCTTTTCATTTTAACCATTAACAACGCGCAACTAGTCAAGTACCAACCTATGCCATAGGAATTCTCATTCATAAATTCAGGTTATGCCATTACAGGTCATTGAAAAACCCAAAATGATGAACACCATTATTAACAAAGCAACATATTTGTTAGAGCAAGCCAGTTCAACTGTGCAATCAATAACAAAGACTAAAGAACAACACCATATGCATGCTTGATAGCATTAAATACTTCACAAGAATTCAAGTCAGCTAATAATTACCTCTCGCTGATTAGCACGATATTTAGAGATACCAAATACATTGAGCCTAACATCATCGGCTCGAGAATCCCACTCAAACGGCCCCGACCAGTTCTCGACAGCAACCGGAGCGCCGCATTGCATAGGGCTTCCAGACGCCGTACATGCTTCCAACAGAGAATTCAGCTCCGCTTGCCTCTCGTACAACTTCTCTTGCCGATCAAGCAGTTGCTTTATCTGCTCTGTGTAACTCAAATATCAATTCAATTAAACTTCGATAAAATGAAAAGGCAAAGAGGTACTCGACTTAAAAGTGTTCCTCAAAAATGCATGTAAAGTTTTCTACCTTGTACATTTTGTATCTCAACCTCCACGTTTTCCAGCTCTTCCACTATTTCTTCAGTTTCCATTTTGTGTTTCTGTTTTTTTTTTTTTTTTTCAATTGATGGAGAATTGGAGAGAGACTAGCGAAGGAAGACGAGAAAAATTATCGCCGATGACGACGGACCATCTCGGGTCAACCCGACATGTATATTGGTTTTTCTTTACCCGATGGCCAAATCTGACCCGTTTGGATTTCTTAGAAGGGATAAAAATAGGGTTAATTTCACAAAGACCCCTGAGTTTATGTCTATTGTAGTTACATGGAAATTTTCTTTAAATTACACAAATATACCCTGCTGTTAGTTGACTTCCATCCATATTAACGATTGACCATCATTTTAGTTGAAAATGATTAAAATGCCCTAATTTAGCCACTTTACTCATTATATATATATATATATATATATATATATATATTGAAATAAATCTGAATATATTTTTTTTTACATATATTAAAAACTTTAAAAGAATATATGTATAGTAAAAAAAAATAGTAAATACGATAGAGCATTAGAAAAAAAAATTGAGAACAGATCTGGATTCACAATCTTCCAACTGGAGGAGGTCTGCTATGATCTTCGTCGAAGGAGACTGCCCATCAAATAAAGATTCAAGATTTCCCATCAGATTTGGATTCTCGTCTCACATCATATTCGATTCGCGTCCTCAGTTTTCCAGCCATTATCGGAGTCGTGCTTGAGTAGTTAAGATCATCAACCACAACTAGGCCTCTGCAAGCGAATTAGAAGAACAATTGGGTCGTTGTAGCTTATTAGGTAGAAGAAGTTGGAGAATAAGAGAAATGTTATGGCGGCCAAGGTGGTGGTGGGTGCTGTGTATGAATGAGTTTTGGTTGTGATTCTGTTTTTCAAATTCTGAGAATTGTTGAAAACTGGAAAAGCCATTTTCATTGGAACAGCCATGAATTGATTTTGTTTTATTATTATTAGAATAAGTTTAATTTGTGATTTTTGGTGGATATTCATCTCTTATCAACATTTTAGCATTCATTGTTTTTTTTTTTTTTTCTTGTTACAATCAGTGGTATTTAAATAATCCAATTTGTTGAATGAATTGATGTCATTTTTATATATCTATTAAAAATCTAATATGACTGTTGTATGTGGGATAAGAATTGTGCTTTGATAAGGATAAAAGTTAGGAAGAGATGATTTGTGGTTTGGATATAATTAATAGGTAGATTTTTTTTAAAAAAAATAATAATTAATGGATATATTTTTGGTTGAGATAGTGAATAGATATATTTTCATCTTATAATTTTTTTTTTTCTTTTGTTAATTTGTTTTTTCATTTTCATTTAATTTTTTTAATTTCTTTCTTATTTTCAAACCGTTAGATTTCTTTGTAAATATTCAAAGGTCAGATTTGTAAATATTCAAATAATCTATATTGAAAATTATTTTAAAAGAAGCATTAACAAATTTATAAAACTTTCAAACACAATAGTCAATAGTATAATTACTGAAGTAGAATTGGACAAAGATTATAAAAGTAATCTGATTTGCTTATGTAAAACGTGTAAAGCACTAAACCCTATGATTTTTATTAAAAAATAAAAAATAAAAAAAAACAAAACAAAAAGTGCAACAATTATTCAAATAATCAAAGTACATTAATTATTCACATGCATACGTTTGAACAGTAGTAAAATGCAATCAATGCATTTTAAATAAAAAAATCATCATGATGTATTATTTGCAAAGTTCCTAATATTTCCGATATATTGTAAATTTCAACTCAAAGTCCAGGAATATTTTGCAAATTATTTATAAAAAAAAAAAAAAAAAAAAAAAATCCTAAACACTTAAATTATCGTTCAAATAATTTATATTGAAAATTATTTTATAAGAAGCATTAACAAATTTATAAAATTTTCAAACACAAGGAATGATGTAACTATGTAAGACAACATAGTGTTTTTGGTCCAGAGAAGCCTCATTCACTTAAATCTCGTGAATCTTCTGATGAAGAGCTTGATGAGGATAGGCGAAAGAAATCGAAGAAGGAACACTCAGGTAGCTCATACAAGAAGCACTCTAGGAAGCATAAATCCAAAGAAAAGTCCCACAGGAAGAAATTCACATGTGTTTTAGATTTGTATGAGAATTCCTGTTATTACTCATATAATGATAAGTAATCAAAATCACTACCTGAAGACGAAAGGATTGGAGCTGCATTTTTTTCTACTTTTGGGCTTGTCTCCTAAGAATTAAATTTGACCATTGTGGGAGATTTCTAGTGTATAACATCTATAAATATTTTCCATCCTTAGGTGCTCTAATATCAGTTGATTCTACAGCATGAGCCGATGAGCAATAACAAATTCACCGGAACTTTAACAAGTTTAATCTGCAGTGATTAAGGTGATTGGAGATTATGAGCTTTTAATTTTTTTTATTTTTTTTTTATAATTGTTGTCCAAGTCCATCATTTTGGAAATTGGCTTGGGCATACTTTATTATTATTATTTTTTTTAGAAGAAGAATGCAGGTTTGTGCTTTTTGCTTTAACAAGTTATAACTGCCGCTCAGCAAGAGGTCCTTTTAGGTAACTGGAGTTTGAAGATGGTATCTTTGACTGTGATTTATATATATAGTCTTATACAAGCAATGATTCAGGCATGATTACTTAACACCTTGGTGTTTCTTTCTCGTTTTATCATGTTTAGGTGCTGTTGTAGGCATGGTGGTTGGTGCCATATGCATATCCATGGAGAAGCTTGTTTTAGAGTACCAATTACAATTAGTAGGACCTGAATTGTTCATAGTGTTATGGACTCGAAAGATTAATGTGAAGAAACTTGTTTTTGAGATTCCATATCTATAATTGGACCACAAGAATTAAAAAGTTATTTGGTGATTTTATAGACCAGTAAATAATATATGAGTTAGCAATCTGGTGAGTCCCAAATGGGGTTTGATGCAAACAAACAAAAAAACGAAAAGGAAAAAAAAGTGGAGTTGAATTATTTGGTCATAAAATCTACTAATACAGTCTAATATGAAAATCACATCCAAACATTGTATAACTTAATACAGTCTAGTACGAAATATCACCAAACACAAGATTGTATAATAATAATACATTTCAATGCAATACTATTCAATCCAATCTAATTAACTACAATACAATACAACGTACCAAACGAGCCTTTAAATTTTATCATGTAATAGGAGAATGAGGCTACTAGCTTTTGTTAATGTTTGAATGACTTATTATTTATTTTGTTGATGCTATTTTGAGGATGCATTAGTAAATTTTAAGGATAATTATTCTGGTGTTCATCGAATTGATGACATACTATCAAAATGGCAACCATATTGGAAAGTTGTTCCAAAACGGCCATTTTTAGCGAACTTTGTGACACTAATGGTCAGTCCATCAAACATCGTTATCACACCGTTAACTTCTTGTTCACTTGGTATCAAAATGACCATTCCCATATTTAAACTATAATCTCAAGATTTTCATCATAATTAATAATCAACATAAGAGATTTTCACCTCATATTATTTTTTAATTAATTTTATATTAAATTAATCACCACGACCAAGCTGAAACTTGGAGTTTATCGGGAAAAAAAAAAAAACTTTGAGAGATGGAAAAAGTCACAATATCAATTTAATGGGAAGATGAAGACCTTGAAATATTCAAAGCAATTAGTGTTTTTACTTGAAAAAACAAAACGTTAAATGTAGTCACAATAAACTAAGAAGTTGAACTTTATGTTATTTGAGTAAACATAGGAGATAAAAAAAATCCATCAATTTCCTTTTTTCCCTTTCTTTGCTATTCCACCAAACCTTATATTTGAATTTGAAGTTTATTAAACTTAAATGTTGTGTTTTACGGTAAAACATCAATAAATGAATGTTCGATAAGTTAATAACTCCGCTTAAATAATAAAATCTTTTAGTCCGACTCGGGTCTATGTACTAAATTGATAACCTCGTTAAATGTATAAGATAATTATTATTTTTAAGTCCTTTAGGCCTCAACAAATATATAAATTAATAATTGATTAAATACATAAATATATATATATGACACATAAAAATTCATAATACATATCAACAAACTTTTAACTTAACTACTTCCTTTAACAAAAAAAAAACTTGATAACTTCTATTTTCTCAATTTAAATATTTCTTAAAATATAGATCTAAAGTCATTTGCCTTATCTTTGTACTGAAACCGAATTCAATCTAATCCTCGGTTTTTTTTTGCAAATCATACACCATATTTGGTATTTATTTATTTATTTATTTTCATTTTGTAGCAATAAGTTATTTAATGTTAGTACTGCTTGAAATGCCCATTTTAGAGAAATATATAGTAAAACACTACTGTCATCTGGATCATGATCATTGGTAGGCGTATTTATTACCTCTATAATTTCTTCATCAATAGGCGATTCCATCACTACATCATTTGCATTAGGATAATTCAAAATGTGATTAACATCCATCATATTTCTATAATGTAGACCAAAAATGGTTTCACGTAATCCATTGATGCCTTCATCTTCACCAACTTGTGGTTCATAAGTCATATCTTGATCTGAATGGATCTTGCAATGTCGAAAACAATGTGCAATAGTTGTTGTCTTCACATTAATGTTACAAGCCGTATTAATAAATTTCATTGCATTCAATATGTTAATTTTTTTCATAATTTGTTGCTCCTATCTCGAAGCCCTCCAAGATACTAGCGTAGAAACGACGATAATAAATTTTTAGTGCTCAAATAATCCCAACATTGCATGGTTGAATCTTTGATGTTTTATTAGGAGGCAAAAAAAAAAACAGTTCAACATTCCATAACCTTTATTATGCAAGTGTACTTGATAACTTCTATGTACATATATATTTTTTGATCAAAAATATCTATAATATATGTATAAATAAAAATATAAAACTTAAAAAAAAATAGTAAAATATAAAACTCTTTTTAAAGTAATAAATATTTATTTATTAATAAATTAATAAATTATTCATTTACGGATAAATAAAGATCTTTTCTAAAACAATAATTTTTCCTGATCCTAATAGGAGTTTAATTGTATTAAATTTAAATTCAAATATAAATACCAAATAAATATTAAAACTTAAAGGTGACATGCACCTTAAATTTAATGACCGGTTTATTATTACTAAAAATTTCACAAAAACAAAAAAACGAAAAAATCAAAGCGAAAAACTAAAAACTAAAAAACTAAAAAATAATAAAGGAAAAAAAAAAAAAAAAAAACCTTTTTCCTTAAGAAAGAAACTAATAAAAACATATCTGACAAGTCACAATTCAGAATTCAGACGGAAGTTTCCCGAACAGAGCTTCTCTGAAATTTAACATCCTCTTTTGAACCGAACCCTAAACACTTTAATGTTTCCTCCACCAGAGTCTCTCCTAATCAATCCAGGATTCATCTAACTCACTCTTTTCCGTTTCCTCTTCCAAATCTCTCTTGCTCTCTGTCTGTCTGTCTGTGTTTTTATAATTAGGGTTTTTCAACAATTACTATGATTATTACATCTTCACCAGCCACTACCTCCGTCGTAACCAGCCAGAATCTTCGAGCTTTCGGCCCCGGTCTCAATCCTTTTTCTCCTTATTGCATAGCCAATCACTCTTCCTCTCGCTAATTTCTTCCCTTTTTCAACTACTTATCATGTAAACAACGGTCTTTATTATTTTTCCCTTTTTGATTGCCAACAATCTTTTTGATTCCTACGATTGTTATTTCCTGTTTCTTTTTTCAGAAATTTTGAAACAATGATTGAAAGTATGCCCCAACAGTATTTGGGGCCGTTTTCGTTTCAGCGTAACTTGTCTAGAAAGCGGTTTTTTAGGTCTGTGGTCGACAGGGATGATAGGGGCTGGACTCCTCTTCATATCAGCGCACGTAAAGGTGATCTCAAAATGGTAAGTTTGAGGTTTTGGCGACATTTATATAATTAATTTATCCTGAACTTGTAAAACCTAATTTCATCAAATTCGTTTTCTGTTTTATTTTTAATGACTCCAGGGGGTTCTTTATGCATAATATTACTTTTTAACATATGTTCTGCTTTTAAGAGTACAATAACAACACACCTTTTAAGTGATGTCCTGTTGTGAAGGTGGCGAGACTCGATATGTAGGAGGTTTTGCACTGGGGAATAGTTTGGGTGATGGGATTTGGGGGCTAAGATACCCTATGGCAAAGGCCGAGAAGGTTGTGTGGGTTAGGACTTAGAAGCAGTTATGGTACTGGTTCCCGGTAGAATATTAGGAAGCTAGGCGTACCTCCTCTAACTTAGGAGATGGAAGGAATGGGAATTGGTTCAGCCCCAAATTTATGATCCTATATGGGACTTATTTCCCGATTTATTTTCCACTATTGCGTATGAATGGAATATAAGGTATTATAATCAGAACTTGAGTTTTTAATTTGAGCTTTGCAGCATTGTTACAGCTAGGTTGGGTGTTCAAACTTCAAAGCATTGATGGGCTAAATCATTGTATAAAACCCATAGTGATTTTTTTGTCGGGTTAGAGTACCAACACAGTTTACTTTCCTAGAGTGGATAGCAGCTCACACGTTTTTGACACACATAAATTTGTTAGAAACTGTGTTCTAGTAGGTGTTAGGCGCTAGTTGGGCAGTGGCCCGGTGCCTAGCGCCTAGGTGAAGCCGCGGCAGCCCAAACTAAACAACTAAAAATAAAATACAAACCCTAGAAGACTGCTCCTGGCGCGACGGTAACGATGACCGGACGACGGGCTGGCGACGAGAGGACAAGAAGACCGGTGGAGAGGGCTGCTACTGCTACTGTTTTGGCTGTTTGGTCAGGAAACGATGGAGCAGTTTAATGAAGCCCAAATGGCAGCGTTTTGGGTTTCATTAACCGAAGCCAAAAACAACGTCAAACGGCGTCGTTTTGCTCATCAGGTTTTTTTTTTTTTTTTTTTTCTTAAAAAAATTTCCGCCTAGGCAGAGTCAACGAATTTGATTTGACTCCGCCTAGGCTGCCTAGTCAGTAGAGAGGGCAAGAAGACCGGTGGAGAGGGCTGCTACTGCTACTTTTTTAGCTGTTTGGTCAGGAAACGTTGGAGCAGTTTAATGAAGCCCAAAATGGTGGCGTTTTGGGTTTCATTAACTGAAGCCATGAACAACGTCAAACGGCGTCGTTTTGCTCATCAGGCTTTTTTTTTTTTTTTTTTTAGTAAAAAAAAATTTCTGCCTAGGCAGAGTCAACGACTTTGACTCCGCCTAGGCTGCCTAGTCGGTGATTAGCGCCAACTAGGCACTTGGCCACCCAGGAAGGCCGATTAGGCCTAAATCGCAGTGGCCGGGGCTGCCTAACACCTAGGCAGCCGCCTAAAACGATTTTTTGAACACTGGTTACAAAGGGAAATATTAATCCCAACTAGTTGCTATATCATGTGCAGTCTGCATGGCAAATTTAGGGATCATCTTCTAAGGTTTGTGATATATTTTTCATGTTGCGTAAGGGTTAGGACAATATTAGATTCACTTAAATTTTTTAGTGTGCTAACTGCTAAAAGATAGGAGTCGAAACCTTGTCCCATGAAGAATGGGACTTGTTTTGTCATTGAAACCCCACTTCATGAGTGAGATTGAATCTAGGTTATGAAAAAAAAATTATTTGTAGTTCTCTTTTTTCCCACTGAAGTTGATTTGTTGGGATTTTCTTTGTAGTGATTCGGGGTCAGTTTTGGTGTACTGACAGAAGGTAATATTTTTCTTAGGTGCTTTTGAGAATTTTGCTTTTCTTTGTAGCATATATATAGAAAGCAGATTTCTGTTTAGTTGTCAACCATAAAAGTGCAATGTCTTTTTTCTTTAACCAGAACAATTGGGAGAAGCAGCTGTAGTGTAAGGTCTTAGATTTGTATTGGCTTGATTCCATTTCAAAACTCTCTTTGTTATCGTTTGTTGCATTGGTGTTTCTTAGTTGGTTTGTTGCATAGGTGTTTCTTAGTTGATTAAAGCAATTCGTTTGTTAGACACACCAAGTGTGCACATCACTGTTGTGTTGAAAAAGGAATTTGGAACAAATTGGGCCTATACCTATTCACCCCCCCTCTAGGTATATTTTACACTATATTGCTTAAGGGAATTTCATGTAGTTTTAAGGGGGTAAGTGCAGGAATATTGTTTTTTGTTCTGCTTGAATATTGGTTTTTCTTTGTAGCATATATATAGAAAGCAGATTGCTGTTGTCAATCTTAAAAGTGCAGCGTCTTTTTTCTTTAACTGGAACAATTGGGAGAAGCAGCTGTAGTTTTAAGGTGGTGATGAGTGCAGAGAAGCCAGAGATATTGGCTTTTGTTCTGCTTGAGTTTGTCTGGTGGTCTACTGTTTCCCTCTGTTCAGTAACTATTGTTTCCATTGTCAATAAAAGTGCTTTTATGTTGTGGAGAGCATTCTTTTTCATAATCAGTAGGTGCTTTTGGTAATAATGAAGTACTAAAATTGCTACTATAGTTTTTTTTTCATTAACAATTTTGCTAATGGAATTGTTTTCATTTAATTGTACCATACCTATTAAATTGATTATTAACACATTGATAATTTTCATACAAGCAATAAGTTGAAATGTAAAACTGAAGTAAGGTCAAATGCAAAATCCATTTTTTCCTGTAGAACTGCAGCATCCTCCCTTTAGTCTACTTCCTTTCAACCTAACAAATATTAGGAAAGATGCTATTGATTTTCTTCCTTCCTCTTTCCTCTCCTTCAAGCAAGCTGGATGTCAGTACTTATTATTTTTTTGTTCTGGGATTGAGATGATTTTAAGGTCATTTTTGCCACATCATAATGAATTAAGAAGGTCTTATGGACTTTTAAGAGTTATGATAAAGTACAGTATGTGTGACATTTGTTCTTGGTGTCCTGTAAGTTTAGCAGCAGGGTTTCCTAAGCAAATTTAATTCATGATTTCAGTTTTTTTTTTTTTTTTTTTTTTTTTTTTTCTTTCTAGACATTTGGCCTTTACCTTTGCCCTTTATTTTCTTGTTTTGTGCTGTATTAGTCTCACGACATTATTATTATTATCTATATTCTTTTAGAGAAAATATTTTCCAATTTATGTTACGAATGCTTTTGATAGTTACGGATTTTCCCTGTTAAGAATTTTAGTGTGGGTAACAGTTGTTGACTTAATATTTTCTTGTATAGGTGAAGCAACTTCTTGATGAAGGAATGGATGTGAATGTGGCAGCATGGGGGCCCAAATCAAAAGGGGTTACCCCACTCCACCTTGCTGCTCAGGGTGGTCACCTTGAAGTCATGGATGAATTGCTTGATCGTGGTGCTGACATCGATGCTAGAACCAAGGGTGCATGTGGCTGTAAGTATATTCATGCTCTAAAAAAGATCATTTTCAACCCTTTCTTTCATCTGTTCTGATTTCTAAATATGTTCTAAGGTCTTGTTGTTCTATACCTGTATGCAGCAACTGCTAATATATGATCTTGCTTTCGTGATCTTTTTAAACCCAGGGACCCCACTTCACACTGCATCCAAAGAACGAAAGAAGGATGCTGTGAAATTCCTGATAGAGAATGGAGCATTCTTGCCGGATGACATCAATGATAGCCGATTCAATCCACCACTACATTACTGCCCTGGTCTTGAATGGGCATATGAGGAGATGAAGCGTTTTCGAAGAGAAAATTCATCATCAGGCGAGGGCTCATACAGCTCTGAAAGCTAAATGCTCTCTCTATTCACTTGATATTGCTGCTGTTTTGTCTGGTTTGGCATTTGCGAGTGTTTATGTTCTGTCTGTTGAATGTGACCTTAAATAATAAACCAATCTGTTTGGCGTGTCACTAGTCATGTGGTGATCGTCTGGGATGGGATGGGATGTTAACCGTTGCCATTTCCTGAATATTCAAGAAATACTGTTCTCATATATATATATATATATATATATAATGTTTGGGGCCTTATATAGGGGCTCGTCTTATGTTGTCTCTGGGACTAAATATTTACTCCTGGTGTTCAAATTGTGTGTTTTCAAGTGATTTCTGTAATATAATCGCTGTGTGGTAGTAGAGGATTTATTAGCTTCATAGGGTTGATTCAAATAATTTCGACCATTGTTAGGAACGATGTGTCAAAGGTTAAAGGTATGGCCGTCTGCTTTCTTGAAAATGGCCTCTGTTTTGTAGGTCTATTGGCACTCCTTTTATAATTAACTGTGTAACAGAGTATTCTTTCTGGATTTGAACGTAACTAGTAGCGTTAAAAGTAAAAAAATTATCAAAAATTTCTTTCAGTTATTTACATTTTAAGAAAAAGAAAATCAAAATTGTTGATTTCTGTGATGTATCCCTAGTTTATTTTCCTATGTTTAAGGATTCAAATTTAATTGAGGTTTTCTCTATCTCTAATTTGTTGACTACACTCAATGATTGAAAAATCTATTTCCGTATCCCAAGGGTATCCATATCAATATGGAGTGTAATATCCTTCTCATAAAATATCCTAGAAATTTTTTAAAATAACATTTTCGTAAAGTAGAAATATTGGTGAATATGTAATGTAATTTTACACCGTATAGTGGAAATTTTCCGTGAAACATTAGGGAAATATCTATGAAATATTTGGTATATTTCCATCAATGTAAATGAGGAAATTGGTAAATTGGTAAATTGGTGATATTCCCTAGTGTTTTTATCTACCTTTTCATTTTATTTTATTTATTTTAAAATTAAACAAATTATGTATTCACACCTTGCTTTTTATTTGTGTTGATATTAATGGATTTAGAAATCGGAACAAATCAATAAATCATATAACAGTCAGTAACTATAATTTATGAAATCATTTTATAATTTCTTTTTACAATAACCTCATAATTAACTTTTGATTTTTCAAATAAGAATCCCATCACCTTTTTTTTGTTTTGTTTTTTTTTTTTGGAAACAAAGATATCCAGATATCCTAATGTAGTTGTTGTTTTTTTCAATAAGAATCTGATCATTATTTTTTGTTTTTTGTTTTTAAGTACAATAACCTCATAATTGAATTTGTACAACATGTCTCACTTTATGGAACTTAATGCAAGCTTAAAATGGAGTTACCGCACGTTTTAAATTCCATTTAGTCTATACAGATCTAGAGGTGACCACGATTTGATTTGAAAGAGAATCAAATCTATAACTGTTGGAACCGGATTGAAACCATAAATTTCGATTCCAATTCAAACCGGAACATATAAGGTTTCAGTTCTAAAATCTGTAGAATCAGTCTGGAACTGACGATTCTAACCTATTGCACCTTTTTTTTATTAAAAAAAATAAAATAAAATAAAATAAATAAATAAAAATAAAAAACTTGATTTGCACCGTTGCATTTGTGATGGTTGTGCAGGAGGCCCAACGGTGACTTTTTTATTAAAAAAATATTTTTATTTTATTTTATTTTTTTAATTTATAACTCTTTTCCTAATTCCTATAAATACCCCCTTCCCATTTTAATTTTTTTTTAATTTATAACCCTTTTCCTAATTCCTATAAATACCCCCTTCCATTTCATTTATACTCACACTAATTCTCTCTCAATTCTCCAATTCTCTCTCTCAATTACTCAATTCTCTCTCAATTATTCAATATTTTTTTTTATTGCAATTAAATCGTAATTACATTTTTTGTATTCAATTCAAATTCATTTCCAACAAATTTTTCAAATTTATTTCCAACAAAAATTTTCAATTCAACTTTTTCAATGGCAAGTGGAGAAAGGTCAAGGCATTCCAGCAAAGGTATGTGCCCTATACAAGACGATGTCGGTTATGACGACTTCGTTTATCATGAGTTCCTGCAACAACAAGTCTATATTGAATCCACAAACCTTCATAATCCTCCTCTAACAATTTATGAACCCAATTCCACCCCCTTACTATGAAAGCCAATCACAAAATATGCCCGATCCCCCCCAACTTTTGAAGCACCTAATGAAGAGAAGTAGTGCAAATCCGATCTCTTTGTAATCCATATGAAGAAAATAACTAAAGACGATGGAGGTTGTCCAGTGGTTTGCAATTACTGCCATAGAATTTAAATGGTATAAATCTGGAAAATATGACACATATCGAAGGCATATAATGACCAAGCATCTAGCCGAAGAGGCCAAAGGGCGTTCACAAAGCTAAATTTCCAGGTACACTACCTCTAACAATCAATGATTTAAATACATTGATGCAAATAATAGAGAACAATTACCTAGAATGGTTTCTGTTTAACATTTACAATTTAGTTTTTGTGAAAAAGTTGGTTTTATTAATTATGTCGACAAACATTAAATCTTACTGTATGTCGTGTTCCTAGAACCACTCTCACACGTACATTTTATGAGATTTATAAAAAAGAAAAAAAAAAAGAATTTGCAAATTTTTTTTAATAATTATAAATGTCGTGTTTTCATATGTGTCTACATATAAAGTGACCATTAGATGGTGAATTCATACTTGGGTATCACTTGCCATTATATAGATAATGCATGGATAATGCAAAAAAGAATTCTTGCATTTAGCGTTTTTGACGATGCACATACTTCTAATAATATTTATAGAATGCTTAAACTATTTTTGAAAAGTATAAAATTGAGAACAAAATTTTTATAATTGTTTTTGATAATGCTTGTAACAATACCACAGCTATTCCTTTTTTTATGTGAGTTATGCAATTCTTATTTTGGTGGTAGATTTTTTCATAAAAGATGTGGGTCATGTTTTAAATTTATGTGTTTAAAATAGATTAAAGGTTCTTCAAAATTTTATTAGACCTATTAGAGAAAATCTTCATTATTTGTGGAAACATGCTTCTGTAATGAAAGAATTGTCTATTTTGTAAATCAAATGGTAGGCATCCCATTAGATTTTCTCGTGATATTCCAATTCGTTGGAATTCTACCTATAAATTGCTTGCTAAAAATTATGAATATAGGGAATTATTAGTTAGTTTTATGCAATATAATGTTTCTAACATTATTATTCATGCATAACATTGAGATATTTGTACAAAAATTTGTCAATTGTTAAAAGTTTTTAATGAGGCTACTAACAATTTTTCTAGTATTTATTATCCTACTACTCATTTATTTATTATTGAGAGTATTAATATTGTTGGTGCATTTTCTGAGTGAGCAACTGATGAACAATTACGTCATTGCATTGATGTTATAAAAGCAAAATGGTTAGACTATTATAAGGAGTTTCCATCTATTTATTTGATTGCATTGTGTTTTGATCTACATTGTAAATTCATGAATGTTTAGGAGAAGAAGTTGATGTTGTTAGTTATTGTACTACAATTAAGTCATTGTTTTATTAATTATATGATAATATCTTAGAATTTATAGTTCATCACTGAATATTGATGTTCCACAAACCGAAACTGCATCTCATGCTCCTCCATCCTTTACATTAAAGGGGTTGGGGTTAGGGTCTCGACTGTTATCCCAAAAAACCAAAAAATTACGAACTGATTCTTCATTAAGCTCAAATGTCGAGATTGTAACTTATCTAAAAACCTCTTTTGAGTTTGCGAAAGACGATGATTTTGATATCTAGCAATGGTGGAAGGAGCATGAAAGACATTTTCTAATTTTGTTATTATAACAAAACAAATTCTGTCAACACCAGTTTCTTCCGTGGTTGTGAAACAAGAGTTTAGCGCCGATGGAAATATTTAACACGAAATGTGTTCGGTTATGAGTCCGAATCAATTCTAGCCCAAGTTTATATCGATGATTGGACTAAGATGCAAAACAGACAACAAGAAATCGATCAAGATTTAGTTTACGATTTCTTTGACAATGACCAAACCACGAGAATGGAAGGCACTAGCAGCAATTAGTTAGGGTTCCAACTTCCAACTTTCAACACCAAAGCTTGAATAAAAAATAAGAGAATTACGTGGCATTTGATTCCTCTAAACCCCAAGAGAATACGTATGCAACTTAATTGTGGTAAAAATTAAGGGCAATGCAAGCTCGATTTAAATTTTTTAGTTTTCTTTAATTTTTATTTTATTTTTTCATATATATATATATATTAATTTCTAGTTACCTAATAAACTTAACATGTCTTTTAATTTTTCTAATAATTATTTTTTAAATTTATAATTTTAAATTTAAAAAAAAAAAAAAAAAAACTGAGTCGGTCAAAACCAAACCGAACCGGAACCGGGATCATCTCTAATAGATCTAGGAAAAAATGCAAGAAAATGTCCTAGTATTCCACTGGAATTAAAAGCTGGATACGAAAGAAAGATGCAGACAAGAAAAAAAAATATATTGTGAGTTAATTTTGAAAGCTGGATACGAAAGAAAGATGCAAACAAGAAAAAAAAATATTGCAAGTTAATTTTGAGGACAATTATGTGGAAGTCAAAGAATGTTTGATGGTAATGATAACTATGATGAGGATGATCCTTGTTTGTATATCTGGCGGACATGACTATTGATGAGAGCGAAGCTTATCGAGAAAGGGAGGTGGTAGCGGTGAACCATTCGCACATCATTCAGATCTTATCTCAACCGACGAGTGAAAAAGTGCTCCAATTATTTCTTAGTTGACACATTTGTGTTGTGAGGTGATGGACTTGAATTCAAGATCTCCTAAGATCTGCTTTTTCAACTCAAAAAGGGCCGCAAAATTTATAGGTCACTAAGGGTCCGTCTTACAAGCGTTTTTCAGTCTGTTATTGTTTTTATTTTCTAAAAATGATTTCGAATTCGTGTTTGGTAACCGTTTTTCATTTTATTTTCAAAATACAAAAACAAAATGAAAAACAAAACCAGTGTTAAAAGTGAAAAAATTGAAAAAAAATAAATAAATTGTTTTCTGAATTTAAAAAACAATTTGAAAAACAAAATTAAAATAACTTCTCCTAACTTCAATCAAACACTCTCACAGCTCGACACTCTCAGCTCAACTTCTCTTAGCTCGTTTCTTCCTCCATGACTGATCTCTGCAAATTCGACTAAGGTATATCTTCTTCTTCTTCTTCTTCTTCTTCTTCTTCTTCTTCTTCTTCTTCTTTAGATCTTTTTCTTTTATTTTTTATTTTTCAATTTTTTAATTTCTTAAAAATTAGTGTAGATTTACTTGGATCTATGTAGAAGTAGATGTACACTTATTTTTGCTAATTTTATTATATGTAATCTTAGTTTTTATTTTGTAGTGATTATTGGGGAAAATTTGATATTGTCAAAGGTAGTTATAGAAGATTTGAGCAAAACTCTGGTTTAGAAGCTTTGAGCACTTCAACTTACTCAATTTAAGATGATTTTCCTATTTATCTTATTCTTATCTCAGGATTTCAATCTTTATTTTTGTTATTCATGATTTTCTTTTTTGGTTTGTTGTCCATACGAGGGATAATGGCAAGTTTGGTATGTGAAAAATGGTTTTGGTTATGGGTTTATGTATATAAATTTACTATATTGATGTGGATGTGGATCTTGTTTATATGTTTATTGAAATGGTTGATCTGTGATTTTGTTTGATCAAAGATTTGATATGCAATGTGCTGAAGAAGTGTAAATGACTGCTTGACCTAAATATATATATATATATATATATATTTTTGGTATGATATATTAGTGAATAAGTAACCCTTGATTTTGAACCACCAAGGAAATGAAAAGGATGGTTTTAATAAATTTTCCCTATAGAGAGAGTGACACACATGTTTGCTAGTTATATTATTATTAATAGGAAAATGTTGCAAGAATGAATACAATAACAAGTCCAAAGCACTTGTATATATATATATATATACACACACACGTGTTTCATACTTGTTTTCCTCAGTTCCTGACAATGTTTTGCATTTGGAGGATTAATTCTGGTGCTTAATTTATTCATTTAATTTGTATTATTTGTTTCTCTTATGTTTGTGATATATTTCTTACATTCGAAAATTGTACTGTTGTCTTTCATGTATAAATTAACAAGGCCTGTCAATATACATGTTTATGGTGTTTTTGCTTCCTGTGCAGTTGAATTAATTTTGCTACTTTAAATTGATTTAAAAAAAAAAAAAATTGAGTTCTGTTTATTTTTATCATTGTTGTGATATGATGTGATTCGAGGTTTTTTTTTTTTTGATTCATTAAATACAAATGGTATATAGGGGTTCTTGAATCACGGGCATTCATTGAGGTTGTCACATTGTCATTTATTTTTAATTTACTAGGAAATGAGTCAGTGTTTTTGGTGGTAAACATGTTTGGTTGCAAGTTAAAATGCAACGATTGGTGTTAGTGGTGGTGGTGGTGGTGTTGGCCTTGGTTTCGGTAAATGAGGGTAGGAAGGTGGTGAAGGTGTTGTGATATTGTCGGTGGTACTAGACAACTGATGGTATGGTGGCATTTGATATAAATGGCTTGGATGGTGGTGGGTATTGTGGTAGTGTGTTAGCAGCGGTATTGTGTAATTATACAAATTTTTATGATTAAATTTGTCATTAAAAAAAATTATTGATGGCAATTTGGTAAAAAAAATTTGTTTGCTATGATGTTACAGAGTAGAAAGTTAGATTTTGTAATTAACTTATCTTCAAATGATATGATGAGACAATTGTTGAATGAGACATTCATTTAGTAGCATAATTTTGTTTCATTTTGAGTTTGTATTTTTTTTTTACTTTTGATTTATTTTGCCTTGATTCCCTTGTTTGTTATCTGTATAGTATATTTCATGGAAGATGTAGTTTCTGTAGTGATTGGGTATAATTTGATTATAATCGTGGTCCCTTGTTCGATACCAGTATTGTATATGAAAGTGCATACAAACATGATTTCTTTGGTGATTTTGTTGGGTGAATGTATAAATCTATTTATAAGATTTTTGCCCAATGAGCCCTATATTATTCTTATGAAATCTCAACAGAATCAAAATCGTGAATTTGTGATGGACTTATCTAAGTCAATTGTCAATGAGTTAAATATTTGGGAAATTTAGATTTAAATAATAGGGAAATTGAATAGATTTTATTAATGTTATCTTAATTATGATTAAATTTTTATGACAATATGGATCAATTAAAAAACTCTCCTGTGATTATGTACACTTAAAACAATTTGACAGATTAAAATGCAAAAGAAATTGATAGTTACATATATTTTGTTAAGCTAAAAAATCAAATATCATACAAACCTTTTTATAATTTAATTAAAAATGATTGAATGGTTCTATAAAGAATGATTAAATTTAAATTATTATGAACAGTGGTATAATTATTTCATATATATATTAAATTATAAATTTAAGTGGATGAAAATAAATATTACAACCTTATAAAAATAGTTTAAGGAGATGGGAGAGTTCAATTACAAATGTAAAAGTTCTTCCTTTTTTGATGTTTTTAGTTAATCTACCATACATGTTTTTACTGTTTTCATTTTCAGAATTCAGCTTTCAGTGAAGTTACTAGACGCATTTTTACTGTTTTCATTTTTAGAATACAGCTTTTAGTAAATGTTACCAGAGACGTTTTCGGAATTCAAAACTGAAACCAAAAACACTGTTTTCATTTTCATTTTTATTTTAGAAAAACAGCAACTAAAAAACGTTTGCAGGACAAACACCAACTCTCTCAAGCTTTTATAATTACTTTTTTAGCCACTTTTCTAAGTTGAAAGTACCACAATACCCTTATGCTAATTTCATACAAAGATATAAGATATTTCACAAAACAAAGAGTTTCACGGTAAATTGTTTCATGACAAATTCTAGATTGTAAATGATTTTCAACAAACATGTTCACTCATGGTAAGAACACTCATTCAGTCCGGCAATGTTTCAATTTCAAGTTATTGCGCATTGCAAGTGTTATATATATAAACATGTTCACAAAACATAAATAATGTAATATACTAATACGCAAGTAAAACTCATGAATTGTATCAAGATTGGGGAATTTTAGACATTGTTTGGTTATTCTCTAAAATTTAATAATGAAAATATGTTATAGTGGCATTATGGCACAATTAAATTTGTAAGTGTGATTAAAAAAAATGACAAGATGAACCCCTCACACTTACAAATTTATGCATCACGAGGTAAACTCTTCACACATGCACCACGAGGTTATGAGTTCGATTTCTCCCCTAAAAAAAAAAGTCTCAAATTTATATAGTAGTGTAATACTTAAAAAAAAAAAAAAAAAGGTGATTAAAAACAAAAAGAAAAAACATAAAACTATTGGATCATTTTTAACAATTTTCATAAAAGAATAATATGCAATCAACACTTTACTAAAAAAACAAGGAAATATATTTTAATCAAATATTTATTACAGCTTAGTAGCTTACATGCATCGTTAGGATTTTTTTTTTTTTTTTAAATTATAAATTTGAGAATCGAGAGAGATGAATATGACTTGAACGAATAATCACATTGACGTCCACTTTATTAAAATTGAACAAAACTATAGTTTGGTAGAGATTTATGATTTAATACTAATTTATAATATTAATAAAGGCTAGAATAAGTGGACATAGACTCACAAGTATAGGCTAATGCATAGCCACACTTCTTAACTAAGGGGTCGTTTGTTTTTTCCACTTAAAACTTAATGGGTCTGAATCATAATTATTAAGTTGTTTTGTTTAAAGTGATCAAATAACTTAAAAATACCAAAAACAACTTAAAATAAAAAGTAAAAAATCCTGACTTTTCACTTAATTGTAAATCACTGAATTATATTAAATGCAATCCAAAATCTTTTCTTCCGATACTATCCTCCATATATAACATATCTTCAATTTCATCATAATTATATATTATATAGAAATATTTATTTTAATATATTGCTTATTTTAAATAGCTTTTAAAATAAAAAAAAGAACCCTAATCACTTCTCATATTAGTATTTAATATCAATACTTTATTATGATATTAGGGTGATTTATTTATATATTATTTTTTTAGAGTGTTTTGAATGACTTTTCCTGCTGCCCCTTTTGTTTTTTGAAAAAAAAAAACATTTTCTTTTCTTAGTAAAAATAAAGTTTGTTTGTAATCGAAGAAGAAGATCATGATCATATATGTTCATATATAATTATTATTTTTGTATTGTTTTTATTCTATATTTTATGTATAATTGTTTAACATGGGTATAGATGTAAAATTAATTCTTTTCAGACAATTTTATGTTTAAAAAACAAATATGTTGATAGTTCATTCAGATGTGAGGAAAAAAAATGTCATTCAGATTCAGGTTTCAGTCATTATTCAGTCTTCAGTAAAATTCAGGACTATTCAGTCTTTAGACAAAAAAACAAACGACCCTTAAGTAAAACGTAGCAAGTTTAAATCTCAAAATAGAAAATAATTAAAAAAATCTACTAGAATCATATATCTTATCTAGTATCAATTTAATTATTTAATTTGAAAAATAAATTAAAAGAGAATGGCACAAGTATAGGTGAATTCATAAAGAGCCAAAAAATTTATTGGTTTATTGTTTTTAGCCACCAAATTATATTTTATTGTTTTCATTATTTTTGACCACTTTCGGAAAAAATTACCCCTAAATTTTACTTCACCTGACATGTAACTTGGTTACATGCCATTCGATTCCAAGTTACATACGAGTTGATTTTTCAAGTTACATATCAGTTAAGTTTTAAATTACATGTCAATTGACTTTCAACTTATATGTCAATGATTTTCAAGTTACATACCAGTTGATTTTCAAATTTTTAGGTGGGTGAAGTAAAGATAAAATGGAGGGAATCTTGCCTGTTCAAAGTTAAATGTGATAATAATAATAATAAAATATAAATTAATGGCTAAAACCAATAAACCAATAAAATTTTTGGTTATTTCTTGTAATATCCTCGATATAAAGAGGAAATGCCATAATTTTAATTTTATATTAAGAAAATGAGAATAGACAACCCAAGTGATATAATGCAGAGAAAACACAAGTTGTATGAATTCAGTAATGAGATTCTTGTACTTTCAAAAAAAAAAACAAAAAAAAAAAAAATAATGATCAGATTCTTATTGGGAAAAAAAAATTTAAAAAAATAATAATAATGCAAAAGCCAATAAAATAATAATAATAATAATAATAATGCAAAAGCCAATTGTGATATTCTTGCTTAAAGCTTACAAGATTCTTGCTTGAAAAAGCTTACGAGATTCTTGCTTAAAAAGACAAAAGTTAATTATGAGATTCTCACTGGAAATAAAATAAAAATTATAACATAATTTCAAAAATTATATTTATAGATTGTTATATGGTTTATTTGGAAATTGGAATCTATTAACATTAACACAAATAAAAAGTAGAACGTGGATACATAATTTGTTTAATTAAAAAAAAATAAACAAAAAGGTATATAAAAATATTTGGGGATATCATTAATTTCTCACAGAGAAATTTCACCAAAAGTTCCACAACATTACTTCAAGTTACACTACAAGTTCACTGATAACAATATTTTACATAAATATCACGAATATTTCTAGAAACTTCCAGGACATTTTACGGAAATATATTACACCCCATATCGATATCAGTGCTCTTGAGATACAAAAATATAATCATAGTTGGAAACATACTTCTCAACTAAGTTGAGGTAGTAAGTTCAAATCCCCAAAATAAATAAATAAAAATATAAATTTTTTTTTGGGAGAATCATATATCTTATGTAGTATCGATTTAATTAATTAATTTTAAAAAATAAATTAAAAGAGAACGGTAAGAGTATAGCATAACATTTTTATTTTTTTTTTGAAATACCATAATTTTAATTTTAGATTAATAAAAGGGTGGCTCTATTGCCACCCACAAAATATCTTCCTACCTCCATGTTTTAATGAAACTTTTTTATTTATAAAATATCTTTACATTTAATTACTTAAAATACATAGCTTTATAATTGGAAATTAAATTTACTTCCTACAATTATAAGTTGAACACCCAATCTATCATAAACCCTAATAATATATATTTAATCAAACTCAACTAGGATATATATATATATATATATATATATATATTCACATATAATCAAAGAATTGATGAACAAAGAATTGATTTTATGGATTTCGAATACATTCAGGTATGTTTACTTTAATTTTTTTTTTTTATTGTTTTGTGATTGAATAAAAAATTGATTTAGTTGTTGTCTTGTAGAACTCTTTTAATTATAAATTTTTATTAATTTAATTGGTTTGTAAACCAAAAAACTTGGTGGATGAGAAAAAAAAAATTAATGAAAAAAATTGATTTTCTTGGTAATTGATTTTTTATTTTTATTTTTTAAAGACCAAAAAAGCTGCATATTGTTATTTGTTTAATTATTATTGTTGTTGTTTTCTATGACGATGAGTAAGTGCATAAATAATTATAATTTCATAGTTTTTTTAGATAATTCAATACATTGATTCCGTAAATAACAATAAAAAATATATAATTAGTTTTAGAGTTGAATTTGTATTTTATTTTTTCCCAAATAAAATCTTAGTTGTTGAGTTTTATTTGAATATGATATTTTTATTTAAATAAATTATATAATATTTGTTAAAGGGGAGAAGAAACTATAGCGTTTTTATTTTATATTTTATTTTATTTTAAGAAGAAATTGTATGTACAAGCAGGAGAGGAACTATAGCGTTTTTATTTTATATTTTATTTTATTTTAAGAAGAAATTGTATGTACAAGCAGGAGAGGAGGTAGGCAGGGGCATCCCCCCCCCCCCCCCAAAAAAAAAAATATATATATATATATATGTTTTAATAAATTTTTTCATGAATAAAATTGTCATAATATGCTATATAGATAATGATATCTCTAGCCCATCCCATTATATATATATATATAATTATAAACATAATTATTGAAAGTTTGATATGAGACAACATCAGCAGCTATGAGTCTGTAACCATAACCATTATAAGAATAAATTATTTATATAGTTCTATTTATTAATGTTTCTAATGAGTAGATATCACAAATATTACTAACCATAATCACTAATTTATTTTGTCAAGTTCTACAACAAAAATCTCAAGACATTTAACAATTAAGAGATACTAGATGTAATAAATTATTTACTAAAATAAGTTCATTTTGTGAGACATACAACATATATGTTCGAAATATGAATGTTTGTTACATTACAATACAAAGTCGAACTTACCATCAATAAGATAATTAAATAATTGAACAGTACTACTAGGTAGATATATTTTATGTTACAATTGGTTTTCAATTACAAGAAAATATGAGTATAGATTCGATTATAGATGATTTTTTACATTTTAAAGGCCGTCAAGTTTCATTTTGATTCATAAAACTTGTGTTTAATTAATTAATTAATTAATGAGAATAAACGATATTACATTTGGTTTTTTAATAATTTAATTTCTAAATATTAATATATTTGTCTTGTAAAAACTTGAATTTTTTTTTTTTTTTTTTTGTCTTGAACTCTCGGTCTTCCCAAAGCTAAAATATAGGTATGGGGAGAAAATGGATGTATAAAGATAATTTGAAGCTAAAATATAGGTATAGGGAGAAAATGGATGTATAAAGATAATTTGTAGGTGGCAATAGAGCCACCCTTAACAAAAATGAGAGTTTAGAAATTTTTCTTTTTCCTTATAAATTAATTAATTTTTTATCTCAATTAAAACCGGTTATATAGACTTTCTTCTTATTTATGTTTTTTTGTTTGTTTTATTATTACAATAAAACTGCTAGGACTAAACTTGTAAATTACATGTGGTGAAATTTAAACATATTACTACCGATATGGACGGGAGTTGCATGACCTTCTCTGATTCTCTACCGAAAGGTAATGCGAAAGAAATTAAGGATTGGGTTTTCTTAAATAAACAATACAAGTGATATAATGCAAAGAAAACACATGTTGACAAGTTGTACAAATTCAATAATGAGATTCTTGTACTTTCAAACAAAACAAAACATAAAAAACAAAACAAAAAGCAAAAACAAATTATGATATTCTTGTTTAAAGCTTACAATATTCTTACTTGAAAAAGCTTACAATATTCTTGCTTGAAAAGATAAAAGTTAATTATGAGATTCTTGTTTAAAGCTTACAATATTCTTACTTGAAAAAGCTTACAAGATTCTTGCTTGAAAAGATAAAAGTTAATTATGAGATTCTCATCCGAAAAAATAGGGTTAGTTTCACTAATTACCCTTAGTTTATTAAATCTAGTAAGATTTTAAAAAAATTCCCTAAATTAATATAAACATCTCATGTCATCAAGTCAATCCGTTAACTTTAATAGTTGACTAACGGATTGACTAACCCTGACAATTGGAAAGTCAGATATACTCTGCCACATCATTTCAAACATAAAATATATTTTTTATTAAAATTGAAAAATCAAT
This sequence comes from Acer negundo, assembly GCA_035582765.1. NCBI lineage: Eukaryota > Viridiplantae > Streptophyta > Magnoliopsida > Sapindales > Sapindaceae > Acer > Acer negundo. The sequence continues at coordinate 10,545,894 of CM069237.1, read as the reverse complement.
TTTTTTTTTATAAAAAAAAAAAAAAAAGATAATCTACACACAGTGTAGCTCCACCACCGAAGGAAACGAGAAATTTTTGACAATCTCCTACTTATTGAAAGAGATCTTCACCGATCTTGGAGATCGAACACCTACACTTCACCGAGGAAGTTTCTCCAAGAATTGAGGGTGTTTCTGTAGACAGTTGATATATAATTTTTTTAAATTTTTTTTTAAAATTTTTTAATTAAAATATATTTTATGTTTGAGATGATGTAACAGAGGTATATTTGTTTTTTCATAGGTAAACGCTAGTTAACCATTAAAGTTAAAAGATTGACTTGATAACAATAAGTGTTTGTGTTAATTTAGGACATTTTTTTTTAAATCTTGCTAGATACAATAAAATAAGGGTAAGTTAGTGCAATTAACCCGAAAAAATAAAATAAAAATTATAGCATAATTTCATAAACTATAGTTATAGATTGTTGAATAGTTGTTTAGAATCCATTAACATTAACACAAACAAAAAGAAAAATGTGTATACATAATTTATTTAAATAAATAAATAATGTAGATAAAAACATTTGGGAATATCATTAATTTCTCATTTTATATTGATAAAAATATATTAGAAATATCACGAAAAGTTTCACAATATTATATCAAATTACACTAAAAGTTCATTGATATCGATATTTCACATAAATATCATAGATATTTTCATAAACTTTCGGGACATTTTAGAGAAGAGTAATATTATACAACCCAAAAAATTAACTTAAATGATATTGTAAATGAGTTGTCATCACCACATAAATCATGGGGTGATGTGGTGAATGATATGGCAAGAACAAATCACTTGCCACATTATTTAGATTGGTTTTTGGTTGACTAGCATTAGTGTTTACGGAAATATATTACACCCCATATCGATATCGATACTCTTGAGATTCAAAAATATAGACAAAATATTAATGATATTACCAATTTTTCAATCATCGTTGAAAACACGTTAAAAAAACAAAAAAGGATAATGCTTGGATGCTGACCGGTCAGCACTTAAAATATTGATCTACCAATTGAAGTGTAGTACGTGATCTGATTTATAAAGAATGCAATGAGATAAATGTAAAAAGTAAAAATAATAATAATAAAACATGCGCTACATTTCCGTCCTCCATTTCTACACTTGTTAGTTGACACATTTATGTTGTGAGGTGAGCGACTGAAATTCATGATCTCCTACAGTCTGATACTCTGATATTTCAACAAATAAATAAAAAAATAAAAAAATAAAAAAAAAGCGCAAAACATATAATATAACATGTAAGCGCTAAATGGTAATGGATTAGAATTTAGAAGACAACCTAAGTAAATATATATGAGGAAAAAAATATGGTAAATCTTTCCTACTTTTATAATTACTTGTTTAAGTTGAAAGTATCACAATACCCCTATACTAATTTCATATGAAGATATAAGATATTTTTTTTTTGATTGCATTAACAACTGTCGAGACCGGCGAGATGAGGCTCTGCTAGCTCAATTCAGAACGAGGCTCCCACAAAGGGGAGAGAGACCCACACCAAGGTGGGACACAACCCTCACAAAGGGAAGGAAAATCCACCAAAATACACACCTTGGGCCAGGTGTTGAACCTTGGCGGCGAGAGAGTCCGGAAAGACTTTGGGTCACCAAGCTAGCAGTTCGTGTGTAAGATATAAGATATTTCACAAAACAAATAATGAATATATTTCATAATAAACTGTTTCGTGACAAAATCTAAATTATAAATGATTTTCAACGAAATTAATAATACATGTTCACTTAGTGGTAAAAACATTTATTCAATCTAACAATATCCTAGGTTTGAGTTCCTACTAGCGCAAGTGGTATTAAAAAAAAATGCATATTCACAAAACATAATAATGTAATATGCAAGTAAAACTCAGAAATTGAAATCAGGATAAGGGAATTTTAGACATCGTTTGGTTATTCTCATAAATTTAATATTAAAAATCGGCTAAATGCACAATTAAATTTGTAGATGTGATTAAAAACAAAAAGAAAAAACTTAAAATTGTTGGTTCATAAAAGAAAAATATACAATCAACACTTTAATGAAAATAAAATAACAAGGAAATAAATTTTAATTACATATTTATTACAAATTACATGTGTTACCGTATTTTATTTTATTTTTAATTATAGATGTGAGAACCGTGAGAGATGAATATGACTTGAACGAAATAATCACTAACATCATACCTGGGGACCAGGTAGGGCCGGTGTCCTACCTCGATTTTTTTATTTTTTATTTTAAAAATTGATTATGTGTACATTATATATATACATATTTATTGAGAATCTTTAACATCATATTGTTATTAGTATATCTTGTAGTGTATCTTGCTTTTTAGACTTTGGGTGCTCGGTCCAAGTCTCATGTCAAGCAAATAGATACTTCTTTAATTCAATTTTATCTTCTAATTTTTTATGTATTATTTATTTTACCATCGTTTTTTCTATTCCGTTGTTGTCAATTTCGTAACTACTATTACTTTCTATTTACTTAATTCAATTTTATTTTATATTAAATTATATATTATTATTTTAGATTTTTATTATTTCTAATAGTTTTCATTTGACATACTAATTTCACATACCTTGCATGTCCAATCAATAAACCCTAAAATCTCATATTCTATTTTATTGGATTAAAATAGTCAATATATTACTATGATTCATTTTATTTTATCCTTAGTATTTTTCTTTATTTTATAGTTATAATTTATTTAAAATTAATAAATCAATAATTTACCAATAATTTGAAGAATAAAAAATATAAAAACATGTCTAATAATAGTTATTAATAAATTATTTTTGTATACATTTAAATTGAATTCATTATAAATGCAAAACAAAATTTCTTATTATAAAATTAGATGGTAATTTATTCTTTTAATTTTTTTTTTCATTATTTATGTTGTTTTTTTTTTTTTGTTTTTTTTTTTTAAAAATATTTTTTCTTGTTTTATTTCTTTTTGAACGTAAGATTATTTAATTCATCCGAATAAGTATTCTATTTATTTTATTTAATTTATATATATAAAAAAAAAAACTATTTTACCTTGATTTTAATTTTTTATTTTTTCATATAATTATGATTTTAATTTATTTAAATGTTCTATCTAATTAAAATTCATGGGTCCTCTGCTGACCAATACCCCAGTTTGGTAGATATTTATGATATGGTACTAATTTATAATATTAATAAGGGCTAGAATCAGTGGTCACGGACTCATAGGTATAGGTCGATGGGTAACCACACTTAAGTTCAAATCCTCAAAGTCTAAAACAAAACAAAAAATCTGCTAGAATCATATATCTCATGCAGAATCAATTTAATTAATTAATTAATTTGAAAAATAAATTAAAAGAGAATGGTAATAGTGTGGTATAACCATAATTTTTTTTAAATACAATAATTTTAATTTTTAGATTAAGAAAATGAGAGAGAATAAATCTTTTTTTTTTCTTTATAAAATAATTAATTTTTCATCTCAATTAAAACAAGTCATATTCTATTCTTCAATTCTTTACACAATAACAAGATGACCAAACACAATACAAAGTGAAATCCATTTGTATCGGATTACTTCTACTTCAAGACTATCAAAATTATTTGTGCAAAATAATATTCAAATGATGTGGTAAATGAATTGTAACTAACGCATTATCAATCACACCATCTCATGATTTGGATGGTTGTTATAACTCACACGTGACATTATTTGGACGTGATTTTAAGATAATTATTTGGGGGCAACCTAACATTATTTAGGTAATTTTTTTTAACACAAATTCTTGGGACATCAAAGTACCCTGAAATGCACGGTCTTCCTACACTTTGCAATTTAAGAATAATGATCGGGTATTGACTTGTCAGTGTCCAAAATATTAACCCTACCAATAAGAGTGTAGCACGTGGCCCAATTTATGAGATAAATATATATAAAAAAAAAATTTTAAAAAAAAGACAACATGCTACACTCCATTGATGGGGTTAGTATTTTAGATACCAACCGGTCAATACTCAAACATTATTTATAATTTAATGAATAAAAATGAAAATCGAACCCTATTTCAAGTTGAAGGAAAAGTAATCAACGACAAAACGTGCAATTTTTAAGTAACTATATATATATATTTAAAAGGAAAATATTTAAATAACTATTTTATTTTTTAATATTACAATAATTCTGAGCTTCACATTTGAGAATGTGAAAAAACTCGAATCCAATAAGTGTGTGGGGCATGTCTCTTTACCAACCACGTCTTGTCAATATTGCAGTAACCGCTGAAAGTTGAAACAAGGAGATATATTGAAATTGAATAGCTATAATAATAATTTGTCACGAGAAAATGAGATATTGATGCGATGTTTATGTCTCTTCATTGACCTTTTACGATTAGTTGTTGATCGACATCAATATTCTGTACACTTGCAGCAATAGACAAATTTTCACTTTCAATCTTCCAAATCTTAAATAATATCTCAATTGCCTTAACTAGAAAGCAAAATCTAATTTCCACAAAATAAAAATTAAATTATTCACAAAAATCAACAGTTAATTTTCCTTTTTTTTTTTTTTTTTTTTTTTTTTTTGTGTGGTTAAAATAATAATAAAAAAATTTGTATTACCGGCTCATCCTGGGCAATATATGAACTGTCAATGCTTGGAATCCGGGCGGCGTATCCAGCATCCAGATCCTGGGCGGCGCCGCCCTGACATCCACCACCACAATTCCACCATCATTAGCGCCGTCACAAACGACGCAGACTTTACCAGCGGCAGCAGCAATCTGCTGGGCTCCTACAAGCATTCCAGAGCTTATAATCTCGACCCAACAATCGATTTCTTGATCGTACTTTCTCAAAGATCCCTTTGTCTCATCGACGGTGTACAAGACCTCCTCATCCATGGCGGCCACCGGACCTCTCCAACCCTTGAGCATACCCTCCGGCATGTCCCGCCAAGCGTCCTTGCCGACGTCGTAAACAAGACCTTCTTTGGCGGCGTCTCCCTTGACGTTGACCATACACAGCCGCCCTTTCCACCCCACCGCATCCACCGCGTCTCTGCTGAATCTCCCGTCTTTAAGCCGCCCTTCCATCTTCTCCCATCTCCATCCGGAAAAACATTCTAAGTCCCACTTCTCGACGGACCTGGCGACGTCGGAGGAGAATTGGGATCCGATTCCGCTAGCGACGTAGACGGCGCCGCCGAGGGATCCGGCGGCGCACCAACGACGAGGGGTGAGGATTGGAGGACCGAAGAGCCAGGTACGGAGAATCGGGTTGAAAAGGAGGGGACGAGAGAGAGCTGGGTTGAAGTTGTGAGTGGTGGCGGCAAGCAAGACGAGGTTGGTCGAAACGGTGACGGTTTGGATTGGGAGCTTGCGAGATAGAAAGGAAGGGTGGTGGAGGAGGAGGAGGGGTTGGTCTTGCGGAGGAGGTGGGACTGGTTCCCATTCGTTGGAGAGTGGATCGAATGCTGAGAAATGGAGAGATTGTGATGATGGATTTGTTGTGGTGGGTAGAAGAGTTGTGTATAGAGAGAGAAATGGATCAGTGAAACAAGGAGAGTAGAGGAGGCGACGCCATGACTTACAAACTGAGAACACAAGTGAAGGGCGGCGGACTTTGGAGAGGCACAGTTCTGCTATCTCATCTGGGAGTCCTGGAAGCAGCGGCTGCTCTTGTTGGTGGTGGTGTGTTAGTTTTTTACATTTCATTGAAGGATCGCCCATAACTAATTTGCTTGGAAACACAAGCTTGGGGGTTCTTGTTTTTATGAGAAAAAAAGAAAGTAAAAGAAGAGGGAATTTGTTATTGGTGGAGTTGTGATTGATTGAGAGTGTGACAGGTATTGGTGTCAGTACTGGCTACTGTATGACCTAAAAATTAAAATGCTAAAGTTCAGTTTTTGCACCTCTCTTCTCTTTATTTCCTTGTGGTTGTTCATTCATTTAATGCTATTTATGATAAATTTTCAATACATTGTATGTGTCCTTATTCCCTCGGGATGCATTTACCACATAGATGGAGCGGGACAGGATAAAACAGGACATAACAATACAGTACGGGATCGTTGTTCCATATTGTAATTAGAATATCTGGAATAAAACTGTTAATTGTACTGTTATGTGTTTGGTATGGATGAGACAAGAGGTTCAAATGACAAGAGTGCTCCTCATATATATATATATATATAATATTATAATATATGAATGAGTCTCTCATGAATGATCATTTATTTTAATTTCGGTAAGGACCATGATTAAAACACATCGATTTAATGAATTTTAATCTGAATTTTTTTTGTAGATGATGAGTTCATTAAAATCTATCTATGAACAAAATTTGAGAATTTTTCGAATACTAACTATCTTTCTTGAATTTTCCTATATTTTACCTATTTTCGATACTTTCATATATAACAAAATTTGGATAAATAGTTCTAGCTCTCGGAATAGTATATGGAACAAAACTGTTAACTATGGATGAGACAAAAAATTCAAATGACCAGAGTGCCCCTCATATGTATATATAATATTAATATATATAATATTATAATATATGAATGAGTCTCTCATGAGGGCTCCTTTATTTTAATTTCGGTATGGACCATGATTAAAACACATCGATTTTAATGAATTTTAATCTGAATTTTTTTGTGGATGATGAGTTCATTAAAATCTATCTATGAATAAAATTTGAGAATTTTTCGAATACTAACTATCTTTCTTGAATTTTCCTATATTTTACCTATTTTTCGATACCTTCATATTTAACAAAATTTGGATAAATAGTTCTAGCGTTCGGAATAGTATATGGAACCAAACTGTTAAATGTACTGTTATGCGTTTGGTATGGATGAGACAAGAAGTTCAAATGACCATAGTGCCCCTCATATGCATATATAATATTAATATATATATATATATATATAATATTATAATATATGAGTGAGTCTCTCATGAGGGATCCCTTATTTTAATTTTGGTAAGGACTATGATTAAAACACATCGATTTTAATGAATTTTAATATGATTTTTTTTTTTTTTATGGATAATGAGTTCATTAAAATCTATCTATTAACAAAATTTGAGAATTTGAGAAAACTAACTATCTTTCTTGAATTTTCCTATATTTTACCGATTTTTCGATACCTTCATATTTAACAAAATTTGGATAAATAGTTCTAGCGCTCGGAATAGTATATGGAACAAAACTGTTAACTGTACTGTTATGCGTTTGGTATGGATGAGACAAGAAGTTCAAATGACCAGAGTGTCCCTTGTATGTATATATAAATATATAATATTATAATATATGAGTGAGTCTCTCATGAGGGATCCCTTATTTTAATTTCGGTAAGAATCATGATTAAAACACATCGATTTTAATGAATTTTTATCTGATTTTTTTTTTTTTTTTTTTTTGTGAATGATGAGTTCATTGAAATCTACCTATGAACAAAATTTGAGAATTTGAGAATTTTTCGAATACTATAACTATTTTTCTTGAATTTTCCTATATTTTACCTATTTTCCAATACCTTCATGTTTAACAAAATTTGGATAAATAGTTCTAGCACTCGGAAAATTCTCAACTTTTGTTCATAGGTGGATTTTAATAAACTAATCATCCATGAAAAAATTTAGATTAAAATTCATTAAAATCAATGTGTTTTCATCATGGTCCTTAACGAATATTAAAATAAGGGATCTCTTATGAGAGACTCACTCTAATATAAATATATAAATATATATATAATATAATATAATATTAGAACTTCAACTTAGAAAGTTAAAAATCCAACGTTGAAATTCTAATTTTTTTTTTAAAAAAAAAAAATTAAATGGATGTGGTTAACTGGTTATGGAATTGATGGTTTGAGTTTTTATTTATGGATTTGATTTTTGGTTGTTGTTTGAGGATTTGAATTTTGGTTTTGATTTATAGGATTGAGTTTTGGTTTTTGTTTGTTAAGTTTATTTTGGATTGAGTTTTGGTTTTCGTTTGTTAAGTTTATTTTGGATTGCATTTGAGGGTTGAGAAAATGAAAGAGAAAAAAAATGATTGATTTTTTTTGTTTTTTTGTTTTTTTTTTTCCTTTATCTTTTCTGTTTCGTTTTTTAATTATTAATTTAAATAATAAAATAGGTAACTAGGGGCACTTTAGTCATCATGGGTTAAAATTGTGGTCAACGGTTAGAGTTAACGGAAGTTAACTAACGGCATGGGACGTTTGTGCAATTATGGGTAAAAGTTTCATATGCATGCAAATATGCCTAAATTTAGGGGAGTTTGTGCAATTAGTCCGATTTTCAATATAATGAATGTATCCTTATTTTTTATTTTTTATTTTTTAAAAAAAAGTAAATTGATTACTGACTTACTGTTGCCCCTAAATCTCAATTTGACAAGCTATTGAAACAAAACCTTTTCTTGTACTCTTTATGTTTAACATTATAAGGCATACATGTGGTTGACTGGTTGATGACCTTTTCTTGTCTTTGAATTAATGTTTGTCCTACAAATGTTGTTGTTCAACTTTATGAGATTACTCCAACACAAGTCACCCAACTAACATATTTCCAAGATTACACAAGTTATTGTTAATAGACATATTAAGGTTTCAAGTGCATTTTGTTTCATAAGTGAACTAACATATCACCATAGCTTTCAGAAATTTCAATAATAGATTCTTGACTACTCTTTCTTCAAAACTTATAAATGAAATGATACAATGTAAACAATCTTCAATACTTAAAGAGTCACAATTCACAATTGAATTGATTTTATTTTTAAATTATAATGTTTTTCTTTTAATTGATTTTATCATTTTTTCCATTTTTATTTATTTGTTTTTTTTTTTTTTTTTTTTTTGGCATAGTTAGGAAAGTTGAGGTGTGTGGAAAGGTGCCGGTGGGATGCATGAGGATCACAGAAATGAAGGAAGCAAAGAGAGAAAGGTTTGATTGGACTTTTAGCAATAAATATGTGGGTGGAAGTAACTGATTAACAAGAAGAAGATGGAGATTTGATTTGATTGAGAAAAGTTGAGCTCCTTCAATTTCTCGCTACACGTTCTCAATATGACAATATCTCTCCCTTCTTATTCACTATTTTTAATTAATTGTGAAATATGTTACTTGAGTTCATTCTACAATTTGAACATCTCCTTCTCCTTTTTGGTGAAAGGGATTTTAAAGTCTCACTTCACACACACACACACGAATTTTAAGGCACGAGATTTCACCTGTATTTGTAAGGTGTGATCTAGGAGGCAGTCTTATACAACAATGAACCCAACAAAAATATGTCAACATGTCTTATAAGGATACAATAGATTGATGTTATGTGGTCTAAAAATTAATTAAAAAAACAACTCAAATTATATAATTAAGTGATTAGTCTTTACCTTGTGATTTATTTATTTATTTATTTATATATATATATATAATTATTATAGCCTTTATAACATAATTCATATTTAAAAAAGACAAATCAATTGTCAAATCGTTTTTATTGATTAATAAGCTATTTTTTTTTATTAGTTGTACAACTTTAATATTACTAATTTTTCTTTAGATGTACATAAAAACATTTATTATTATTAAAATAAAATAAAAAAATTTTCCATTTTTAAGTTTATTCTTGATATCTCTAGCTCTGAATTATTTTAGATTGTTTGAGGAATAACCTCTTGATTTCAAACATCTTGATTTTCTTAAGAAGGGGGAAAAAAAAGGAGGAGAAGAACATTCAAACATTTTTAAAGTATTGAGTTACCGGAAATAAAAAAAAAAAAAGCAAGGATTTTTGGGAATTATTTGAATTTAAAACATCCTGGGAATTATTTGAAAAAAATTAAATGATTTTTTTTGGGAATATTCACCCAAACAATTCTGGGAATCATTTTTTAAAGATTTTATTTCTTTAATTGTTTTAAAAATATCTTATTATAAGTTTATGAGTAATGCTACCTTGTCTAAATATGATATCTATATATGTGGTATCACTATAATCTATTCATTTAAATCTTGTAAATCTAATACAATTTAAATTAATGGATTACTATGATGCTATATCATTCGGACACAAGATTTGGACAATATATCATTATTGTAAGTTTATTTATTATAAAATAGTTACAGATGTGTTATTTTAATAGGAAAAAGACATTTTTGACTTTTTAAATAAAATATAAGGGAATTTTTAACTTTTTCTACTAAAACCTCAATCAACCATTAAATACGATGGAATTATGGAAATAACCATCGACAGAATAGCTTACTGCAATTAAGACAATTAGTTGAATATTAAGCTCTTTTTAGAAAACCTCAAGATATATATTATTAAAAGGATATATATTATTGCAATTAACCCATACAAATATATGAATTGTATTGTGTATTTAATTTCTTATTACTTCAAAAGGTTTTTTTCTTTCTATTTTTTCTAATCCCTTCCTTTCAATAACTTCACAGTTCACATCATAATAAATACAAAAAGTGAATCTAATTGAGTACATCTAAATTCTAAACTGCATTTACTTCAATATAATATTTAAAATGAAAAGAAAGATAATAATTTAACTAAAATCTCACTAAAAGAGAATCGTAAAATTATCAAATGAAAAATATCGTGTGAAGACAAGGAAGCGTGAGATGGTGTAAAATATACAAGAGTGGGACAGTCTTGGAACCTTATCGTATAATGCACACATCTAAAATACACGTAAAGTTCCTTTCAAACAAAATATAATAAATACACGTAAAGTTGAAAAAGTTAGTTTTGTCGTTCATGCCAATTGCATTTCTGTCACGCGTGGTCCATGCTGCCATCACCTGTGCTTCCTTCCTTCCTTCCTTAATACTTAATACTTCATCGTTCCACACAAGTGTCGAAAGGTCGGGCCGGTCCGTACCCATTATGGACTTTACCTGTTTTCGTATAAAAGCCCATCCGACCCGACCTGGTAGTCTGTTACGTTGAGGGCTAGGGTTTGTCATGTGTTCGGTTGAGAGGACGGGTTTAAATATATGTATATTTTAGGCTCGTTAACCGGGTATAAGAGTCGAATTAGGCTTAGAGTCTAACACCCGTTAGATCTACCGAATAATTAAGTTAATAAATTTTATAATATATTAAAATATGTATCAAACTAAATTTTGGCAAGATTTACTCCATACCTTGTATGTCTAATGTCTAAAAGATTGGAATGATGCTATAGAAAGAACACAAAACTACAATGATCATCTAATCGAAGATTTTACTAATTCAGATCATTCAGACAATTAAATTATAATGCAAATGATTGATAGTTTTGATGTGTACCAATCTAGTTGTGATGCAGTGAAACTATAGTGATGCAATTCTCACCCTATTTACAAATCATAGAGAAAAAACCGGAATACAAATCTATATCGGTCCACTGAGAAGGAGAGAAAAAACCAAGGTCCTATATACAACGGACCAGCAACTAAAAACTAGTTCAAGAATCATAGAGGTTAGGAGAAATTTGATTTATTTGAATTCAATTTTTGTTTTTGTTGTCAAATTTTATTGTTTTTTTTTTCCTAAAAAAAAAAAGAATTGAAACAAAAAAAGAAATGTCATACCGAAAATAGCATGGTTTTAAAGCAACTGCAGTTTTGCTGGTGTTGAAAAAACAAGGAACCACTACCTCTCAAAAATTAAAGAAAATGATGGCCTCAATAAGTGGGTTCTCATTTTTTTATATTATTTTTTTAAAAAGTTGGGTTTCATCATTTGATTTTTGGGGAGGTGTATTGAATTAGAATTTCCAAGGACATTTAAAGACTTTATAAATCCGGGTGTATTCAATTCGGATATTTAAAGACTTTAAAAGAGTCTATATTAACCCAGTGATATTCAATTCAGATTTCTATGGACTTTTAAAGAGTCCTTCCAATCCGGGTGTATTGAACTGGAACTTTAAAAATATCTGCAAAAATCAAAGTGCATTCAATTAGGACTAGATTTTCAAGGATTTTCTTAGGTCATGGATTTTAGTGGACTTGATGGTGAGAGGTAGAAATATCAAGGGTCATAACAAGTTCATCCTTCTCTTCAATGATTTTGAATTTTGCTTGTTGCTAGGGTTCATTTATTTTGTTTTCCTTTGTTTATCTCTTTCACGGTTGAACTTCTAGAATATGCTAGGTTATGGTTCTTAATATGTTTAACTTGATGAAAGTAGAGACCATGATGATGATTTATAGCCTATTCAATTGATAGTGGCGGTTATTAGTTTTTATGTGTTTCTGAAATATATAAAGGCCTATTGGAACCCTTCTATTTTGACAAATGGCTAGAATTTGTAAATTTTTTTGGTTGGGTTCTTCTGTCTATAAAATTATGAAAAACTATATATAGATAGAATGTTATATCTACTATTATTCTGCAAAATTTTGCGATTTATAAATGAGTATAAAAATTGTTATAATTTTTGGAGTGGACAAATGTCAATATTGATTTTTGCTAGACAGATTCGGGAAACAAGAGAAGAATGAATGTTTTCATATGCAAATGAACATGGATTAAATTTATGATTTTACTGTAGCATATCCTATATGTCTAGATTATCTATGTCAAAATTTGTAAGATTTGGAGTTGTAGAGAATAAATTAAAAATCGTGGATCAAAGGGTGACAAGGTTTGGGTTAGAGTCATACTTTTTTTTTTCTCTCAATATTTTATGTATAGCTTTGCTTGGTTATTCGATTAGTTGATTGTTGTTTGCTTATATGATCAGTTGAATAACAATGAGAATCTGTGAAGATGAATTATGAATGTTAAATATTTTCATTTTAATTTTGCTCCCATAATTATTATAAACTATATAACTTTCTTTCATTTGTGATTGATTTTAGTAATTGAGTGGAAATTATTGTCATTAGTGTTTTTTTTTTTTTTTTTTTTTTTTTTCGGTGTGCAACGCTTTTTCATATGTGAAGTTTTATGCATCCATATGTTATTTTTTTTGGGTTTATCATGAAAGTTGAGAGTTGAAATTGAGTTTCTCTTCGGCTGACTGATTGAGTCATTTACTTGTATAATTCATCCATCTATAATAGAAGTATGAGATAACAAATCTATGAAAGTCTGAAACAGATGTCTAAACAAATCAATACAAGTACATATGGATTTATAAAAGTTCTTTGAAATTTTGAAATTCATGAATATATGTCACTTAAAAAATATCTTTAAATGTCATCAAGAATCCTAATTAAATACACCCCCCTTAGTTGCTAACTGGAATATTGAAATTTAAAAAAATTACTAATTTAGGTTATACATACAGTTTTAGAGGGGTGTAAATATCGCCACTCAATTTTATTCCTTCCAAACTATAAAGTTTTATTTTTATGATCTAAAATGTTTTTTTTTTTTTTTTTTTCAAACGGCCCGTAAAGGGTCGGGCCTTAAGAGTGTGTTTCGCATGGAGATGGGACATAACAAGGCAGGACGGGACGAGACATGACATGTTGCTCTGTATTGTGTTTGGAAGTTATAGGACAGAACTATTAACTGTACTGTTATGCGTTTTGTATAGCTGGGACAGGATGAGACAAGAGGTTCAAATGACCAGAATACCCCTATTGTTCTTTTTTTAAAAGACTTATTTTATCATTTTTATTGTTATTTTAAAATCAATTTTAATACTCAATTATGCTCAATTTTAATACTTATTATATTCAATTTTAATGGACAGACAATCTCAACCATTAAAAAAGAATAATTAAAAAAAAAGTTGTGAATCATTTTGAACATCATCCAACCCAGACCATCACCTATTGAAGTTCATCCAACCCAGATCATCACCTGTTGAAGTTCATCCAACCCAGATCATCATATCAATCATCAAATTCAACTCAGATCATCAACCCAACAACCACCATATTTCTTTTTTTTGATCAAAACTAGCAAACTCGATGGCAAGAGCCTATTGACAAGTCTCTGCAATTTTTAGTCAAATTAGGTTAATACAAACTCATTTGATTAATTCACATATCAAAAAATGAATACATTTCACAAAACATAACTCCATTGTCCAAGTTCACATGTACCAAAATCAGTATTGCATTAGCATCTTCTTGCTGTAATTTTCGATTCACAACTTGTCTCATTTGCATACTTCAAATTGCAGGTTTTGCAAAACAATTAATCAAGTAGCTTAACAAACAAATAATTCATTCAAGTGAAATATATGCACATCAATCCACCAAAGTATATAGACTTATTTGTTTTCCATGAAATACAAAAAGACCAAAATTAAGAAAAACCAAATCTCTACAAAAAGAAGCACAAATAATTCCACAGATAAACAACTAATTCACAAAAAATTGGTAAAAGAAATCAAAACCCAAATCGAGAACCCAAAATCCAAAATCGAGAACCCAAAATCGAAAACCCAAAATTGAAAACCCACCAGATTGACTCGAATCGAAAGAGGTTGAACGGAGAGAGAGAGAGAGAGAGAGAGAAGAGGGAGAGACTGAGAAGGATATCATGGCTCCTTGTCGGCGGCCAAGCAACAGTTGAGAAGGAGAGAGACAGAGTATTGGTTGAGAGAGAGTGTGAGATGGGGAAAGGGCTTGGGTTTTAATTTATGTTGGATAGATTTCTAATTTTTGAAAGTTTTGAGGATAAAATAATCTCTTTGAGGGTCGATGGTCTAGGGTGGGACAATTTTTTATGGTTTTTGTCCCACTTTGTCCCATCCGGTCTCATACTAATAGCGCGCCAAACGTGGGACAACAAAAAGTTGTCCCACGTTATCCCATTCCGTCTCGTCTCACGTACAAAACACACACAAAAAGGATTTGGAACTTAGGACAGGCAGGGAAAAATTTTGTATGTTGGCCGAGCCTTAAGCTTGACCCTCAATGATCTGATGGGCATTTTTTAGAAAAGTTGGGCGTTTGACACCTCTACATCATTCTCATTACTCGTTTACTATTTTTTTAATAATCATTACAATTAATTCGGTATTCGAGAATATTATATTAAGAGTAACATTATACAATCACCAACTCCATCCATTTCTCCAACACCATAAACAACTCCATCCTCATCCTCAACACCAATACTAGCTCCTATGTAGCACAATCACTCCTTTAAGAGGCTATAGTCGGTGTCGGACACATATCTCATTGGACACGGCCAGATACGTGTCGAACACTGTAAAAAATGTGTATGTTGACTTTTTGAAAAGTCAACGGAGGGGACACAACATGGACACGCGGGGGACACGGTAGGGTCAACATATGAATTTAAAAGCATGTCTGGGTCAAAATCTAATTATTCAAACACTATGTTAGGGTTTCATACTTTCTTAGTTTCTTACCATTTGCTGAAGATGAAAATCTGAAAAACTGAGAGAAAAGAAGAGAAGAAAAGAGGAAGAAGAAGAAAATAAGAGAGTCGGTTGACTGAGAAAAAGGAATGCTGAGTCGCCTATGGGGAAAAGGGAACACCAATAGGAAAGAGAGAACACTGAGTCGCCAACGGGGAAGAAGGAACGCCGACACTGACGAGCTTCAAGTCTTCATTCTTCAAGACTTCAACTACTATTTGTTTTCAACCTTTCTTGCACTTTTCTAACTTTATTGGTTTTAGATTTTAGACAGTAGATTTTTTATAATTGATTGTTTAAATAATTAAATGTTTTGATTGTTGACACTTGTGACTTGAGTAGATTGTTTTCAACTTATTGTTTGTGTTTTATTGAATTAAATTTTTATATATTATTTTTTAAATATAAAAATATATTATTTTAATTGTTGTGTCCTAGTTTTTGGAGATTTGGCATGTCTCTGTATCGTACCGTGTCATGTCGCAATGTCCGTGCAACATAGACTAGCTCCACCATGAAGTAGATGCAAGATATCCATCGGAGATATGATTTAAAACCAATCTCCAATGGAGATCGCACTGGGACGATGAAGATCCATTCTCCACATTAGAACTCCATCTTCCTTTAAAAGTGTTGACTCCACCTTTTTTAATGGACTTTGATTTTTATTTTATTTTGTTAAATGAAGAGTTATATGAGTATTTAAGTTGTTTTTATCGTTTTGATGTGGTCAACCGTTAAAATTAACTTTCAAACACTAACGACGGGATATCAATATCAGTTTTTTAAAATAGTTGCTCCCGTCTATAATTAGACGAAATTAAGGTACGTTTTGCGTAATTGTCTTAATTGACTAATCTTTAGGTTACCGAAATTACTTGTAGAATACAATATGACCATGTAAGTTGTAAATTGTAATTACTTGATACCGTTTGACTGGATTGTTTTGAAAATTGTAATTTTGTAAGAAGCAACTCTTGCCAAAAACCCTAGAGAATGGGAAAGGGACAGCAAAGTGAATGGGGAGAAGAAGAGAGTCGGGATTTGATCCAGATTCGTGGGGAACTGGAGACCGGGATCAAACGGAACAAAAAGCTATGGGAGATTATCAGTCTTCGATTGACAGAGAAAGGCCATACAAGAACACCCGATCAATGTAAATGCAAGTGGAAAAACCTCGTCAATCGCTACAAGGTATATATATGCTTTTTATTTGAATTGAATATAAATGAAGTGGGTTTTTCATTTCTTTTTCTTTGATGTTGTTGCAACAGGGGAAGGAGACGTCTGATCCGGAGAGCGGCAAGCAATGTCCTTTTTTTGATGAATTGCAGGAGGTGTTCACTGAAAGAGCAAAGACCATGCAGATGCAATCTCAATCTAGATTATCAGATGATGATGATGATGAAAGTGGTGTTAATAGAAGCAATTCTAGAAAGAGGAAAGCTGAATCCAGAGATGTTCCGGAATTGTTGGAGGAGCATCTGAAAATGGAGATGGGGTGGATGAAAATGGTGGAAAGGCATGCTTATGAGCGGCTGTTGTTTGAGCAGGAATGGCGAAATTCTATGGAGAAGCGTGAGAGGGAGAGATTGATTGCCCACCGGACTTGGATGGACACGGAGGAGCAGAGGAGCTTAAGAGAGGAAAGCCGGGCCCAGACTAGACATGCCCTTTTCACCACCCTGTTCACTCAACTCCTCGACAATGATAAATGACTCAATTATTATCGAGCTGAATGAACATGATTTAACGACAAATAACATTGGCATTAGGCGTTACTTAGCGTATTTAAAATGTATTCATGTTATCATGTGATGGATTTAGATTTATTGTATGAATAATTTTGTTGATATTGAAATGAGATGATGTAGATGAATTGATATTTATTAATCCCTTTCTCCGTTGTCTCACAATAGCGTAGAGGGCAAGGAAGCTTGAATTGACTGTGCAAAGAGAGAAAGAGAAGTAACTAGTTCCGGTTCCTAAAATCCTAAGCGACACTTAACTTCACATTAACACTTTAACACCAAAAAGTTAAGACATGTGATGAGCAATTACTTAATCCGTCTCCTTCTATGATGAACACAGAGAAGAGTATCGACGTAATAAAACGAGAATCTTTTTCTTTTTGGTTTCCTTATCTACTCCATGAAAACAAGAATCTTGTACATAGTATTCAAAAATAGAGTAGATTTTTTAAAATAAACCTTCTACAAAGTAGAGCTTTTAATGGGAAGATGTAGACCTTCATAAAATTTGAGCTTCTCCAAGTAAACGAAAAGAAGCTTTTTAAATCGTTCAAAAGCATTACTGAGTGACAACTAAACGATAATTTTTTTTTTAAAATTAACCGGTAGACAAACTCCTCCAAACGGTCATTAAGAATTCCCAATTTCCCATTTATAACTAAAACAAATATGCAACAGATACCAGTGGCGAACTGGTTGAAATTTAACATATCATATTATGCAAATGATATAGTTGATTTATGTAGTGACTTAAAATATAAAATTGATCTTATGACCTCTTGGGGATAACAAACATGAACATTCAAACAAACAAACAAACAAATAAAAAAAAAAAAAACGATAAAGAAAGCTAGAAGAAGAACAAGCAGTTTATAACTATCCTCATTACTCGTACAAATGTTTATTCTGCACAAGACGGCTGGCACACATTAGGAATTCAGAAAACACACATGGGCAACCCTCTTCTTTTTTTCTTTTTTCACTTTTTATTATGTTCCATGTTTTACATAAACATGATATCAATCAACTTGATTCAGCCGGAGCCTTTTCCTTTGGATGTTTGGAAGAATAATGATCATTGAGTTGATTCTGATTTGCTAGTTGTGCCTGAAAGAACAAAATACCTCAAGTTTCAGAAGACGTATTGGCAGAGTCGTGTATACAAGGTAACAGCAGAGATGCAAGAAAACCACACAAAAAATATTGAAAGCGTATCAACTACAGTATATTAGTATAACAAGACAGCAAGAGGATATAACAACATAGTTTATGAAGTAGCAAAATATTTTTTCACACACAAAAACAGGCTAATAAGAAAATATTGTCAGTGGTTAAAATGTGTTTCCTGACCAGAAAAAGAGAAGTCTACAGTGGGATATTCTGAGAAACTCCGAGTACAGCGACTGCTAGTTCCTGAATGTACCATCTCCAAATTCAAGACATGTAACACGACTAGCTTACTTTGCCAAAGGAATGACCCATAGTCAAGAAAGACAATCCTTTGAAGATCATATCACCAAAGAAACCACAATAAAACCTAATCTCCATCTAAACTGCATAGTTTGATCCCAAAATCTTTGATACATGATTTGTTAAGTTGCTCTTGACTGTTACAAGCCATTCTATCGTGCTATTATGCATGTCTCTACTCTTACACCACCCAAAAAAGAAAAGGTAAGGATTATTAAGGAGTTCATGGTTAAAAGTCTAGATAAACATTTTATGAAATATTTAAGGAAAGGAAATACTAACCAGTGGACACATCAAAATTTGACTGCTCTAACAAAAGGCAGCAAAGACAAAATGTCTCTCAACATCAAGAAGTTGATTATATCTAGTTTGGTAAAGTGGTTATAATATTCAATAGAGAAAAATAATGAGACAGAAAAAGAGTTATCATTAATTCATTATAACTTTGGAACTTCATTGATGCATTTTCTGGAATAGTGGGACAAATTCCTAATCTGGCTTCAGTCAGTTATTAGTGTTTTATGTGTGGTTTACAGTTCATTTGGCATTCAGATATAGCTTATTTCACAACATTCTGAAACAAAGGATTTTAAAATCTGCAAGATTTGGAAATCAAATGCTATTTGAACTACCTAAGAATCTTTGTGATTATTTATTGCTAGCAATATCAATAAACTCATCAAAATATTGGATTTGTCTATTTATTTATATAGTAGATCCTTGATGAATTTGATGAGCCAACAGTCTAACCTTTGTTTGGCAATAATTAAATCTTTTAGGCTAAAATCACTGGGCCAATTTCTTTAGCTACTCAAGAACATAGCAAGATGCTTCGCATGTTTGTCTATACTCTCTTAAGACAGTAAGACATACACTTATAAAAACAGAGTTGTTAAATTTTAATCTCTCATTAATAATGTTTTGATATACAGTACAGAGTTATTTTTAACATTCTGCTCATGACTCCTTAAGGGTACAACAAAAGTAATCTCATACTGCATGCCTGCATGTGTCTGTGTGTGAGACTATAAATTTTCCAATAACCCTAATAGCATTTAAATTAAGTGTAAAATTTAAGTTAAAAACTAAATTTTTTACTGGAATTAGTAATATACTAATATTGTGTGTGCACCTTGAATCTTGTTTTATGTTCCAATCAGTATGTTGTTATTTTGGAACTTGCGAATTTCAAAGAAAGATAGCTCATAGCTTGCCTATTTTTATTTTTGTTCAACAAGAACAGACAATAGGAAGATACAAAAAGAAAAGATAAATTTATTCCATTTTATTGTGAAATAATTTAGTAAAATCTATAATTTGAAAAATTCGTTTATTTGTTTGATTACTGATTATTGTGTGTATGTGTGACAACAGAAGATATTAAATTGAGAATGTTTCACTAAAATCACCTCAGTCTTGAATTTTGAATGCACAAAAAAAGCACACATGCTAACAATTGCACGGAGGAATATGTCAGGTAGACTATAACTTTGTCAGATACTTAGTGATGAGAAAGAAAAAAATTCCACTTTATAAGTGTAGTCAAAAGATCAGTCAGGTGATGCTTTTATTACAGTGTTAAAAAGAGTATAGTTCTCAGAGTAATGTAAAGAGCTAAGTAAGATATAAATGCTTCAGCTTTAATGTAAGTGTCGAAATATCTAAAATAAGGTTTACTGTTACATAAATGGTGGAAAAGTATATTGGAAAGTCCGTTAAGCAATACCATGTATACAAGGGGGTGACCGTACGTTGGGATCCTCACTCCCAACTTTTTTTTTTTTCATGGGACCTCTCTGGCTCTCTCCTTTCTCTCCAACTTAGACCCCAGCAGATACTAAAGCTTTGTTTCAAAACAAAAGGCAATTTGATGGAACACGGTTCAGTTGAATTCTCTTTTCCACAAAATTCTCCCAAATATGAGTACAGAAACAAAAGTTTTATCATTAGAATCATTCATCATTAAACTTGTACTATTTTGAAATTCTATAGAACAGTGACAGATAGATCAAATTGTTTGACTAGTGTTGCTTCAGCATCAAATTAGTTTAGCACTAGGAAATCAAGAATCTATTTCTACTATCTCATCTTTGTTAAGTAAATGTCATAAGATACCTCTCATCTTTGTTAAGTAAATGTCATAAGATACCCAACCAAAAGAAATATCTCTATTATTCACCTTTTAGACTATCTTTCATACGTCTAAAAACCCATATAGTTCTTTGATTTCTTTCAATTTCGAAATCTTCGATGTCTAAAAGTCTACTTGTCCCATTTGTTTTTTATTATATAGAAAAAGAAAAAGAAAAAAAAAAAAAAAAAAAAAAAAGTAGAGAATTTTCAAAACCCAGCTACAAATCATTCAAACATAAAGGTGTTTGATAAGTATTAAAACTAATTAATCAATAACAAAGTCAAAAGCAGAGATGAAATTAATCAAATTAGATGAGATTAATTGAGATGAAATGAAAGCAGATCTAGTGATTGTACCTTACAAATGGGGCAACTAACTTTGAGAGCAACAGCTCTGGCCTCAAACTGAGAGCCTTTGGATTTCTGATTTTTCTCTGCATTCTTCTTCTGCGCTTCTATCTTCTGCTTTCCTCTCGTCATCTTTCTCTCTCAATCTGCTGCGTTAACCAGCCGTACATAGATCATCCAATTTCTTTCTATTTTCTTCTCAGATGGGTCATGGGTCCCCTCATTTTTTTATTATTCGGCGCGTCTTTTTCATGGACCGGGGTGACCCGACCTGAAGATTGTTAGCCTGATTACTGTCGGACCGGATCGAAATGTATCATGGTCAATTTTCGGATCGGATCATATCAGTCTTTGGATGGTAGCCTTTTAGTTTTTGGAAAAAAAAAAATATTATAAATTAAATACTTGAATGATTTATAAGGTTATACTTATACATGAAGATCTCTGTTAGACTCAATACTTTAATACTCGGTTTTGATGATAACAAACACTTATGTAAGTTCTAACCTGTTTAATTTAATTTGGATTTCCGTAAAGTTTCAAGAATATCGAAGAAGAGGTGAAAAAACACTATGTTAGAGTTGTAATATTTTAAGAATTCGAAGAGTCAACACACCAAGCTTTTGGGCATTAAAGGAATGTTTTATTGAATCTTGAAGTAAACAATAATAATTATAGCATAAATTGTTTTTTTTTTTTTTTTTTCCCTTGTAAATTAGTCAATGTTTTCATATGATTTATGACTCGAGTGATTTTAGTTTGAACATTAGGACCATTGATTAGTTTACTCTATCATCTATATGAAGTCTCTTAGTGAAATTTGAATCAATTTGGGTTATCAAATCATATCATACCTATTTTAGAATTTGAATATTTTTATTTACTCATTGAGAGAGAGATTCTTTTATATTTAATTTTTCATATTTGTATTCGAGTGTGGGAAACATATGTTGAGTGATGGGAAACATTTGAGGGTTGAATTTCCAAGTGTGGGGTATCACTTAAGTGAAATTGAGGAGGTATCGATATTGCTGTAAGTTGAAAGAATAAGTTGTAGTAAGTATTTGATGACCGAACAACTATAAATCCGGTGTTTGATTTCTTTATCTTTAAACTCTTGAATTTGTAAAATTTATACTTATAAAACATATTTTATTTAATTTCGTTCAACAGTGGATTTATACTAAGAGAGTGTTTCAGGGCGTGTACTGTGTTTTTTTTCGAAAAGAAAAATAAAAACAAAAACAGTGTTTTTGATTTCAATTTTGAAATCTGAAAACGTGTATTGTAGCATATACTGAAAATTGTATTCTGAGACTAAAAACGGTAAAAACACATTCGGTAGATTAATTGAAAATGTTAACAAAAATTTGTAATATCAATTTTTTATTTTTTATTTTTATTTTTTACATTATAACTTAAATTTATAGAATAATTTGGTTAAATAACTGGTCAACAATTTATCACAAATAAGTATCAAGTAATAGATTCAACACTAATCTTATAATTAACAAATATTAATTTTTATTAAATAAACATTAGTTTGTTAATACATATGAGTTACATAGAATAAAGTTAATATATATATATATATAAAATAAAAAATAAAAAAAAAACCTTAAAAAAAAAAAAAACAAAGGATCAAATCAGTCAAAGTTAATATATATATATATATATATATATACAAACTTTTACAAAAAGTAAAACAGAGGGAGCAGACTGACTGGTCTGCTCCTTCGGCCACATATCCGCTCCTTTGACGCCGGAGAAGCAAATCTGTGGCATCGATTTGCTCCTCTAAATATGATTATAGGAGAAGATAGGAAGAAGAAGAATATGAAGATGAAGACATGTGACGAGAAGAACCGAAGAAGAAGATGACTTGGTTGTGAGTCTGTGAAGAAAAAAAAAAGATCAAGAACATGGGAACCTGGAAACATGTTAAACATGCTTTTTATATTTTTCGGTTTTAACACTATTTTTATTTTTCGTTTTTTATTTTTTGAAAACAAAATAAAAAAACGATTATCAAATCTGTTTTTAAAATTGTTTTTGAAAAACAAAAACAAAAACACCACAAAATCCTTCTATCGGACAGCCCCTTAATTAATTTGGTCATAAACTGATAGGCATTATAGCATTTTGCATTTTTTTTCCCTCTTGGATTGACCGTCCGTTAAACATATTAACAATTGTATATATATATATATATATAATTTTTCTATTATTAATATGTCCTGATATAAAATATATCAAGACGAATTGATAATAGAAAGACCGTGATTATATATATATATATATTATAGTAACCTCCACTGGTTTGGATGCTGTTGGATTGCTGGTAGAGGACCCCTCCCTGTCGGATGAGGTAGAATCCTTTGCGAGCGTTTTTGGAGGAAGAGATGAAATAGCATAACACCGTAATTTTATTTTATTTAATTTTTACTTTTTATAAAACAAAAAAGAGAAATTTTTTGAGGCCATTTGAGTTTGAGAGATTTTTGACAGTGAAAGAGCCCTCCTCCAGTCCTCCATTACCATTAGAGAGAAAATTCGCCAGCAAGATTGGCATAGTATGTACGTCACAACAAATTCATATTATATAACCACTAGCTGATCACATTACATTTTATTGTTATATCACATAACACCTTATTTTTTACACCAAGGCCTCCTTCGGAACGCAATATTGAATTTCACTGTTTGATGGGATTAAGATTGAGGTTGTATGACTGTATGAGATTATATTTTAGAATGATATAATTTAATAATATGTGTTGTTTTATACTAAATATAATAATATTAAAAATAATAATAATTAAATGGGGTTTTATACTTTTATCGTTTTAGTCCTTTATGTTTTGAAGTTTTGTCACTTTTTTAATTGTCATTCTTTTTTTCGTTGAGTTGTTCCTATGTTTTAAAGAACTCATCAATTTTGTCCCTTAGTTAGTCAACCTTAACAAATCCAAGGGCATTTTTTGTCCTTAACCATGTAATATGCCACATGTCAGACATAAAAAAAAAAACAAAAAACAAAAAACAATTATAAAACACAAAATAATAATAATAATGATATTTAATTACAAATAATTTTATTTTTATTTATAAAACAAAACAATCCAATTTAAACCAAATGTTCTTAAAAAAAAAAAAAAACAAATGGATAGCTAGATATGGGTCTCCATGGCAAATAAATAGAGACCCATCACACATCACAGAATATTGGAGAACTAGCGATTAGGGATGGGAATTTTCCCCATGGGGTCTCGCCCCCAGTCGGGGCAAAATATAGGGTTTTGGGGTGGGGGTGGGAGCAAATTTTTCCCCTAAAACCTAAATGGCGGTAGGGTATAATATTTAACTACAAATAATTTTATTTTTATTTATAAAACAAAACAATCCAATTTAAACCAAATGTTCTCAAAAAAAAAAAAAGAACAAATGGGGACCTAGATCTAGGTCTCCATGGCAAATAAATAGAGACCTATCACACATCACAGAATATTGGAGAACCATCGATTAGGGATGAGAATTTCCCCCATGGGGCCCCGCCCCAATTTGGGGCAAAATATGGGGTTTTTGGGTGGGGGTGGGAGCAAATTTTTCCCCTAAAACCTAAATGGCGGTAGGGTAGGGGTGGGGGGGGGGGGGAGGTATTTCCCCATTCCCCCATTTCCTAAACGGGGTGGGGGGGGGTGGGGCCCCAATTCCCCCATTTTCCCATATATTTTATTTAGACTTTTGTGTGTAATACACTAATACTATATTATTATAGTTATTTGTATTAATTTTGGATTAAATTAAATCAATTATATATTTTGTTAATTATTGGATTGGATATTGAAACAGGGTGAAACAAAAGTTTGGTCTGATCGAATTTCGAATACTGAATTCTAAATTCCAAATTGGAAAATTTTAGGATTATAAATCGGATAAATGGGGGAAATGGGGGACGGGGGTGGGGGCAGGGGAACCTCCCCCCAAACACCCCCATCTACAGTATCCCCAAATGGGGTTTGGGGGCAGGGATGGATGGAGGTTTTAGGAATGGGGGTAGGGGTGGGGGGACCCTCCCCGCCTCATTGGGCCCTCAGTCCTATCCCTACCAGCGATGGATGGTTTCTATTGACCTGTACCAGCGATGGATGGTTTCCATCGACCGGTGAATGGCTAAGGATAGAGATGGGTCTCCATCGATCGGCGAATCGCCAAGTATTGAGAACCAACGATGGGTCTTCAAGAAAGATTCATCTCCATCATTTTGAGTTACTGCGTTGGAAGTTTTGGGAATCAATGGTGTTCGGGTGGGAAGAAGAAAAAGTCGACGGTTTTGATGATGATTGGGTTGAGGAAGAAGTTTGCTGTTTTTTTTTTTTTTTTTGGTCTTTTTTTCTCGAAGTTTGTTTGCAGGCAATGTTCAACCATGATTCCTGGTTAGTTTTTTGTTCTAATTTTGGTTGAATATCTGGAATACACTCTCATTCGTTAGTGGTGAGGTTTTGAGAATTTCTGGGTTGGGATTGTAGTCTGGGATTCAATTTCTTACTGTGATTTTGGGGATTTGCTCCCTTTTGCTGATGAGGTTTTGGGGATTGTAGTCTGAGAATTTAGTGTGGTTCACATAATTTATGGGTTGGGTTTGGAGGAGGCTTCATCAAAAATTTTGGGTTGAATTTCTGGGGTTCAGTTTCTTCTACTGTGATTTATGGGATTCAATTTCTTTTAGGATTCCATTTTTGGGCATAAAAATTAAAAGATATGTTTAATTTTTTTTAAAGAGATGGAATATCGTTTAATTAAAGATCACACTCAATATGTTGATTAAATTAAAAAAGATTGATATGCCTTTTCTTCCATAATTGAAGAACATTCATAGTCATTCACAGTCAATCTTTTTCAATGGAGCATTCACGGTCAATATATATATATATATATATATATGGTACAGGGGAGGGCAACTCGCCTAGGAAAAGGAGAAAGAGAAAGAATAGACGAAGAACAAAGATATATATATATATATATATATATTCCATCTCTTTTAAATTCAATATATACTTATCCATATTCAATATATACAAAAAATCAGAAAAAGAACAAATGTTGAAGAAAAAGCCAGAACCCAGTTTATATTAATTTATCTACTAAAAAAAAAAAAACTCACTCAAATTGTCTCTGAAATCATAAACTTTTAATTTTTTTATAAAGATATAAATATTTTATATTAATTTATTAAATAGTTTTTTTTTTAAAAAATTCAATATTTACGGATTCATTTGAACAAATTAGTTTAATTTTTTTTTTTTATGATATATTTTAATTTTTACTCAATTTTCTTTTCTTAAATTTTTTTTTTTAAAAAGAAATTAAATGGACAGGGGTAACAATGTCATTTTGCTTTTTCTATAAGGGTTGACCGTTAAAAATCTAGTCAAAGGGACCAAATTGATGAGTTTTTGAAAACATAGAAACCAATAAGCTAAAAAGAGAAAGACAGTTAAAAAATTTATTAAGGGCCAAAACATAGGGATCAAAATGATAATATCCCTAATTAAATTATAGGTTTATATTATTTTTAAATATATTTCATTTTTATAGTTTATTTATTTAAAAAATAAATAAATAATATAGGTGGAATTATGGTGGACCCAATGAGTTTAAATTCTCCAATCTCATCAAGGAGAAACTAGGATTTAAATAATCTCAATCCCTTGTAATATGAAAATTGAATAACAATTTTTTGAATGAAATAAATATTATAATTTATATATTATTAAATTAAAAATATTCAAAATTAATTAATTTTTAAATATTCTATTAATTCGGGATTTATGGTGGGAAATAGACTCAAACCCATCACCTTATGGGGCAATGGTGATGGGCAAACTATTGACGAACCTCATCTTATTAAAATTAATTTAAAATAAAACTATATTTTTATATATTTTTTTAAATTTATAATTTATTGAGGTTTGCTTAATCACATCCAGTCGGGATTAATAGCGAGCTCACTGGTTCTCTAATTTGGTGAGACTACTGTCTACCAAACATTGAACAAGGATTAAAAGGAATTCAATATATGTGCCAAATGTATCCCAAATGACTTGTTTCAAAATCTCTGTATATTCTTGACTCATTGGCGTTATATTTAAAAAGAAAAAGAAAAAAAAAAAAAAACTTTTATAATAAAGATTTAAACTCAAAACTTAAATTTGGTTAACAACGAATTACATCTACAACCATATAAACTAATATTTGATAACTGCAATTATTTTCTGGGTTTTTATAAGATTTATTTTATTTGGCATTTTATCATTGTTAAATGAAATTGTTGATATTGTCACCAGGATATATATATATATATAAAGAAAAAGATAATGTCACCAGGAAAAAATCAAGGTGAGAAAATCAGAGATGGTCAGGTCAGACCAGAATATATACAATCAATGAAATGGGTTAAAGGTCCCACGTGAATGGTATCACTATCATCGTCAATCGTCATCATCATTACTCTCTATTAATATTTATTAATCAGGAGAATATTTAAGTCAAACAGCATAATGAAGTTTACTAGTTAAGGGCTGGTTCCTAGCTTCTAAGCTTTGTTTGGTTGGATGGAGAAATGGAGCGAGAGATCAAATCCTCCTTTATTTGGTTGGAGGGATGATAGGAAGGAAAGGAGAAGAGGAGGGAGGTGAGACCCATCTGGGCCCACCATTCTTGATCCTCCCAAATATGGAGGATGAGAGGAGGGAGAGTAAAATGGGAGGAAAATGACCACAATGCTCTTTAATTTTGCATTGTCCTCCAATTTTTTTAAGGGTAATAAAGCAATTTTATAAATTAAATATCAATCCATCAATTTAACCCTCTTTTCAATATCAAACAACATAAATGATAGAAGTTATCATCTCCCTCCCTCCTACTCTTTCTTCCTCTTAATTCATCCATCCCTCATACTTTCCCCCCTCCTACCAAACATAGTGTTAGGGTGTGTTTGGTAGAGAGGAAAGAAAATAAAAAGGATATAAAGATTTTGAGAGATAAAAAACATAAGAGAAGAAAAGGAAAATAATTTTCCCTTGAGCTATTTGGTAAATAGAAAAGAAAAAAAAAAAATTATCAATTTTACTATTTTACCCTTACATTTTATTTTATATATTTAAAAAAATGGACAAATTTGTAATTTTAAGTCAACTCAAAAAGTCTTCCCTCTTTCCCTCCATTTTCCTTCCATTTTTGGGAGGATTAAAATTTATGGGTCCCACCCATAAAATTTTCCTCCCATTTTTCCTTTCCTTCCATCCAGTTTTTCTCTCCATACCAGACACATATTTCTTCATTTTCTTCTCCCTTTTCCCTCCACCCTTTTCTTTCCTCTCCTTTTTTATCCTTGCCAGACACACCCTTAGTTTCTTTGTTGCTTTGGGTTGTTAGCCCTTTATTTCACCCAAAAAGTTTACTGATTAAGTACATGTTCATTCCAACTTTATTTTGGTTGTTAATAATAGGAAAAATTCAGGAGGATTGTGTCTATTTTGGGCTGAGAAAGTGGAGGTGGAGCCACTTTCTTATTCTGAGACGCACATAGACGTGATTGTTAAATAGAGTAGGAACAAATGGTGGAGATTTACATGCTTTTATGGGCATCTAGATAAGACTCAGTGAACTCATTCTTGGAAACTTCTTCAGTAGAGATGCACGTTTGGGGAATGGGGATGGATATAGGTCCCCCCATCCCCATCCCCATCCTCATCCCTCCCCATTTGCCCATTTGGGGAAAATGGGGATGGGGAATTTTGGGGGGGCCTATATCCATCCCCATCCCCATCCCCAATTCCTCATTTTCCCCATTTTTTCCCGTTTTTTCCCAGTTTCCTCATTTCCCCATTTGACAAAAATTTACTAATTAAATTAAAAAAAACAAACATTCCATTACAAATACAAACTAAAATTCATTAGTATATTTTATATAAAATGTGTATATATGTTTAGAGAGTTAGGGTTTTCAAAGAATAAAAAATATATATATATATATTATAATTATATTTATATATGTTTAGGGGAAATGAGGAAATGGGGATGGGAGAGAACCCCCCCCCCCCCCCCCCCCCCCCCCAATTTCCCCAATTTTCCCAACAAATAATAAATAAATAAATAAAATCCCAAAATGGGGATGGGGATGGGGATGGGGACGCGGGGAATTGGGGCCCCGGGGAAAAATGTGCATCGCTATTCTTCAGCGCTTAGCTGGTATGTCACGCTTGCCATAGGTCTGCATGGCTGATTTCAATGAAGTGTTGTGTGATTCGGAAAAAGCTGGGGGTCTAAAAAAATAGTGGAGTTCTATTGCTAAAGCAATTGAGGATAGTGAGTTGGAAGACATGGGTTTCAGAGGTCCAAAGTTTACTTTAAGTAATAAGAGAGAAGAGTGTTCTTCGATCATGGAGAGGCTTGATAGGGGTTTGTGCATGAGAATATGGAAAAAGTTATTTCCAACCTTTTGGGATTCGTCGTCTGGATTTTTGGGGTTCTGACCACAGACCCTTAATGCTAGAGTTTTTGGAAAGGCAGAGTGCTGGTGTTGGCATTGTTAAAGGTGTTGAGAACAAGGTGTGCCAGGATATTGTGAAGTCAGTTTGGGATAGGGGTTGCAATATGGGTTACGACACGAACACGATTATTGCGATTTTGGGTTGAGCTTAAACGGGTCGTGTCAGTAAACGGGTCAACCCGTGTAACCCGTTTAATAATCCTGTCGTGTTCGAGTTATGCCTTGCGGGTCATGGGTTGACATGATTAGTAAGGGCAAATATGTAATTTTAATGTTGAGTGGCATTTATGTAATTTTTACATATAATATATAACACATGAGATGTGAAAGTTAAACCTAAACCTAAACCTAAATTTCATTTCACTGCTTCAGACATTCAGTTATTCAGACACTGCTTCTCTAAAGACCCTAAACCTAAACCTAAACCTCTCTTCTTGACCAGCCGCAACTGTTTCTTAGCGACCCTACTTCTCGCCATCTCTCTTCACGACCTCACTTCCGTCGATCTTGTCTTTTATATCTACCGAGTACCGCCGATCTCGTCTCTTGTCAACGGTAAGAAACTAAGAACACTTTACTTTTATGATTCATTTCTTGTTTTGCTTTCCATCTTGATTAGCTTTTCTAGGTTTTTGTTTGTGTTGGTTGTCATTCTTTCCATTTCTCTATTAGTCAAACACTCAAAACTCGATTTTTTGGTTAGGGTTGAGGTAGAAATTTAGGGAAAATGGATTTTATGTATGCATGATGAAAATTACATGTGTTCTTAACCGTTGAATGCATAAATAAACATCTCTACTCCATCTGATTTGATTTGTTTTGTTTTGTTTGCTCTTTGTTTTCAGCTTGATCTGTTTCAGAAGCCTAAGTGCTTCACTGTTTCTCTATTTTTGATGCATGCAAGAGAAGCAAAACCAGAAATCAAATAATATTAATAATTATTATATATATATAACAGAGATGGGTTGATATGATATACAAAAAATAAAATAAAAATAGTTTGTGCTTGCCAAAATTTTCACTATGTGTACATTTGTCTCTCTCTACTGCATTTGAGTTTTTCTCTGTGAAGTTTTCAGAGTAGAAAACCAGGTGCGTTCTTTTTATAGCCTTGGTTTTTTTTTTTTTTTTCTAGTTTTTTGGATATTGAATCAGTGATTATTCATTTGATCATATCGCAAAGTGTGAAAAAAAAAAAGAAATTGGGTTTTGATTTGGTTTCTTTTTTCTCCGTTCCTGTTTGATCATGCATAAAAGAAATTGTGTGTTTATGTTCTGAACATTTTACAGATAAAAAATCTATGGACTTCAATGAAATTGATGTCGATGATTTTGCCTTCAACGAGTCAGAGAGTATGGAAGAGGAGTATGATGGTGATACACAAGTAGAAAATACCAGTGGTGATACTAGTAAAGGGAAGACATCTGTGCAAAGCAAGCCTTCTCGCAAAAGGAAGGAGACTTTCGAAGGTTTGAAAGTTTTTGTGAAGCTGCCATGAGGTAAAGATGGAAGGTTGCGGTGCAAATGCAAGGGTTGCAATAAGACATATCTTTGCGAAAGTATTCATGGTACATGTAATATGATACAACACATGATAGCTTGCACTAAGCTTGCACATCATGATTTAAAACAAATGTTATTGAATAAAAGTAGTCAATGTGATATGGTAGTATCTAATCGTAGGGATCCTCAAGTAGTTCATGATATAATATCTGCTGCCATTGTTTCTCATGATTAACCTTTCAAATTTGTGGAGTGGACATGGATTAAAAGACTTATTGAATACTTGTGTGATGATGTCACTTTGGTGTCTAGGAATACTGGGAAATCTGTTGTGTTAAAGTTGTTTTATAGAGAAAAACAAAAAATAAAAACAATACTAGAAAATACTCCCGGTAGGATTTGTTTGACAAGTGATTTGCGGATTTTTATAAATACCGATGAGTTTTTATGTCTCACAACACATTTTCTTGATGGAAATTGGGTTTTACAAAAAAAAGTGCTAAATTTTTGTATAATGTTACCACCACATAATGAGGTGTCTTTATCTCACAAGATGTGAATGGGGAATTGAAAATAAGATATTTTCGATTACTTTGGATAATGCTTCATCCAATAAATCGTTTGTCGATATTTTGAAAACTCAATTGAACTTAAAGAAGACATTTGTAAGTGATGGAGATTTTTTACACATTCGTTGTTGTGCCCACATTGTTAATTTGATAGTTCAAGATGGCTTAAAAGAAATAGATGAGGTTGTCTTTAAAATTCGTGAGTGTATTAGATATATTAAAGGATCACAAGTGAGAAAGCAAACGTTTTTAGGTAGTTGTAAACAAGTTTCTTTGGATTCTAAGATGGGTTTGAAACAAGATGTTCCAACTAGATGGAATTCAACTCATCTTATGCTTCAAAGTACTATTTATTATCGTCGTGCTTAGTGTTCTTTAGAGTTGAGTGATAATAATTTCAAGCATTGCCCTAGTTCGAGTTAGTGGGAGAAAGTGCAGAAATTTCCCTTTTTTTGCAATATTTCTATGATCTTACTTGTGTTTTCTCGGAAAGAAAGTACCCAACTTCAAATCAGTTTTTCCCTAAGGTGTTTTCAACTTATGTGTTTTTGAAGCAAAACATGGAAAGTAGTGATGCATTCTTGAAAAAGATGGCCACTCAAATGTAAAAAAAAATACTAAAAGTATTGGGGTGAGTTTAGCGTTATCTTGACAATAGCTTTGATTTTAGATCCTCGCTATAAGATGACATTTGTGGAGTTTGCTTACAAGAAAGTTTATGGTATTGATTCATCGGAGTTGGAAATTGTTCGGAACAAGTTGATATCATCGTTTGATGAATGCACGCTCACTTCAATGAGTACAAGGGGATCCAGTTTAGCATCATTACCTAGTTCTAGTGGAGGTGGTGACATCATCACCGATACGGGCAGTGACAACTTCACTACAAACATTATGCATGTAACTTATTTTTTTGTTTTAAAATTGTTATTTTTCAGTTTTACAGCTATTATTTTTTGTTTTGTTTTATAATTTTATTTATAACATTAACTTTGTTTATTTATTTATTTTGCTTTAAACTATATGTACAAGAGTATGAAGCTTACAACCAACAAGAACATTTTACTGTTTGCAACAAAAAATCACAATTGGAGCTGTACTTGGATGAACCAAAACTTGAAATGTCATCGAACTTGGATGTTTTGGACTTTTGGAAGACCAATATGATTTGTTATCCCGATCTTTCGGTCATGGCCTGTGACATTTTGAGCATCCCGGTATCAACAGTGGCATCCGAATCGGCATTTAGTATTAGTGGTCGAGTATTTGATTGGTTTCGCAGTTTATTAAAACCGGATATGGTAGAGGCAATAGTTTGCACTAGAGATTGGATGCAAGGAGAATATGGTAAGCTTTTTATTACTTGGTGTTTACTTGATTAATGTATAAGTATAATAACATTAATATTCGTATTATTGTAGTGAATGAAACTATTGAAGTGGACAAAATTGCTGAAGATATTTTGAAATTAACTCTCGAGAATAGTCCAGGTCCATCGGTCGAAAGTGCAACATCTCAATTTGGTGATTAGTGGTAAAATCATATACACTTGTTTCTTAAAAGTATTTTTCTTCTTAAAACTTCCAAGTTATTATCTAATGTATTAAATTTATCTCGTAGGTTTGTAGACGGCAAGTCAGCAAGAAGAGTTAACTGTTATGTTAACATGTTTTGGTTTTTGAATATTTGATGCATTTTATTTTATTATGAACTTTTGGATTTGTATTTGTGGACTTAATTATGGATTTGTATTTGTGGATTTGTATGTGGACTTAATTATTGATTTGTATCTTCAGATCACAACTCTTTTAAGTATTGTTTTTAAATTATGTTTTGAGGATTTATTTGATTAGTATTATAATTATTGTTGTTTGTATTCACTTGATTATTATTTGTATTTTGTGGTATTGGTTTGTGAATTGCAAAATTGATTATATTTGATTATTTGTTTTATTTTTAATGTATTTTAGTGAAATGTATTAACAGGTTAAATAGGTCAGTTAAACGGGTCAGTCAACACGACCCGCTGAACCCGTTTATTAAACGGGTTATTCGTGTCATGTTCGTGTTGATCTATTTTTAATCGTGTCGTGTTTGAGTCAAGAGGGTATGACCCATTTAATAATCGTATCGTGTTCGTGTCAACCCAAAAATAATCGTGTCGTGTCCGGGTTGGCCCTAACACGACCCGCCAACCCGTATTGACACCCCTAGTTTGGGATGATGGTGGTAGTAGTAATAACTTGGGTTTGGTTCTTAATAAAGTGTTGGCTTGTGGTAGAAAATTGGATACCTGGAATATTAGAATAAGAGTAGATTTTCGCCAAGATATCTGGACTAAAAGGGATATGTTAAGGAAAACCTATAATTTTGATAAGATAGATAATTGGAGAGTCATTAGGAATCTTGAAGACCAGTTATACTCTGCTTTACTTATCGAGAAAAGATACTGGTGCCAAAGAGCTAGAGTTTTGTGGCTTAGAAGTGGTGATTGGAATTCACGTTTCTACCATTCTAAGGCCTCATCTAGGAAAGCTCGAAATAGAATTAAAGGTTTGCTGGATGATGATGGTAGATGGGTTGATTCAAATGCTGGTATGGTTTTGGTTATCTCCCAGTATTTTGATAATCTCTTTACTACTATTAACCCATCCCAGAAAGATATTGAGAATTTACTTGATGGTATTATGACAAAAGTTTCTTATCATATGGTGAGTTTTTTGGATGCTAAATTCATTGGTGAGGAAGTCGAGAAGGCAGTTTTTGACATGAGCCCACCTAAGGCCCCTTGAAAAGATGGCTTACCAGCCATTTTCTACCATAAATTATGGGATAAGGTGGGGTTTAGTGTTGTGCAGGCATGTTTGGGGGTTTTGAACAATGGGGAGTCACTTGAAAGTATTAACAACACGATCATTACTTTAATTTCAAAGACTCAGACGCCTGAGACCGTCTCTCAGTATTGACTTATCAACCTATGCAATATCTTATACAAAACCAAGCAGATTTAGAAAAGCTCTTGATAACATGATTTTCGAGAATCAGTTTGCTTTTATTCCCGGACTCCTTATATTAGATAACATAATGGTTGGTTTTGAATGTCTTCACAGACTCAAAAGAAGAAAAAAGAATAAAGGGTCCATGACTACCAAACTCGACTTGTCTAAGGCATACAACATGGTCAAATGGATTTTCATTAAAAAGATGATGCTGAAAATGGGTTTTTCGACCAGTTGGGTTAATTTGATCATTAGGTGTGTGTCTTCTGTTAAATACTCTTTTATGCTAAATGGTGAGGTTTGTGATAATAATACTCCTACTAGAGGCCTCAAACAAGGTGACCCATTTCCCCCATCTTTTTCTTATTTGTGTGGAGGCTTGTTTGATTCGTAAGGCCCAGCTGAAGAATGATCTCTCGGGGTTTAAGTGTAGTAGAGGGGGCCCGAGTGTGTCACACTTTTTTTTTTTTTTTTTGCTAACGATAGCCTCTTATTCTCAAAGGCTATTGATGCGAACTGTGAGGCGGTTAGGAAAATGTTAGATGATTATTCGCAGGTGTCAGGGCAAATGGTTAACTTCAGTAAATCCGCTATGTGTGTTAGTTTGTCTATTTTGAATTTTAAAGGGATGCGACTTATTGTGTGGGTTAATTTGGTTGAGTGTCATTAGAAGTATTTAGGCCTCCCTTGTTTTACTGGAAGGAGTAAGAGAAAGTTATTTTCCGAGATTGTTGATCGGGTGTGGGTAAGATAAAAAGTTAGGGGTAAGAAATTGCTTTCGATTGGAGGAAAATAGATTCTTATCAAAGCGATGATTCAGTCGATTCCTACTTATGCCATGAGTTTTTTTAGGCTGCCAAAAGCGTTAATCCATGAGATTGAGAGACTTTGTGCGATATTTTGGTGGGGAAGCACGGATAAAAATATGAAACTTCATTGGTGTACTTGTTGTGTAAACCAAAAAATAGAGGGCGGTTTGGGTTTCCGAAAGCTTGAGATTTTTAATAGAGCTCTTTTGGCTAATCAGTGCTAGAGAATCCTAAAAAATCTCAATTTCCTTATTGCCAAGATCCTAAAGGGCTGTTATTTTAACAACGATGAGTTCATGGAAGCTCTTAAAAAGCCTAATGGCTCCTTCATATGGAATAGTCTGGTATGGGGTAGGGGTATTCTTGAGGCTGGCTTGAGGCGGAGGGTGGGAAACGGATCCTCCATTTGTGCCTATAAGGATAAATGGATTATGAGACCATCAACTTTTAAAAACATCTCTCCTCCAAAGCTAGGTGATGACGCAACTGTTGATATACTGATTTCCCTCTCTAGCGAATGGAAGGTGTAGCTCATTAGACAGAATTTTGTGAAGGATGATATGAGTAACATTATAAAAATTACTATTAGCGGTGGGAATACGATTGATTCCATTACATGGCACTACGAAGGTAAAGACGGGTATACTGTGAAGAGTGGTTAATGGCTTGGGTAGGAGTTAAAGTGTAATCCAAACTCCTCTACAAAATCTTGTTTGGTGAAGTGGTGGAATTGTTTGTGGAGATTATTGATTCCTTTAAAGATCAAATTTTTTATTTGAAAAGCTTGTTATGAATGGATTCCTACCATGTCTAACCTTGCTCGGAGGGGAATAAATGTGGATGATAGATGTCTAAGATGTAAAAGACATGCGGAGTCCACCCTTCATGCCCAAAACTTAAGACTGCTAAAGCTAAGTGGGCTCCAATGAAGATGAAGGATAGGGGTAAATGCACCGACTTTTTTTATTTTATTCTTGATTGTTCCACCTACATGAATGATGAAGAGCTAGGTTTATTCTATATAATTGTTTGGAAAGTTTGGTCCCTCCACAATTCTCTCCTGCATAATTCTCATAATCTAAATATCCTTATTGTGGTTGGTTGAAGTAGGACTTACCTTGAAGAGTTTCAGAATATTGTTGATGAGAAGAAGCTGTTTTTTTGGTTGGGACATAGGTATGAGACGTTGTAGAGGTCGTCGGAAGATGGGGGCATTAAGATTAATTGCAAGCTGTGGTGGATATAACTGGTGGTAAAGATGGTTTCGGCATTGCTATTTGTGACTTTTCGGGGTTCTTTTGGCCTTGTGCTCTCGAATGGTGGATGCCACTTATGGAACCCAAATTGCTAAAGCTGTTGCTATCATGAAAGACGTTAATTTTTGCAAGGACTGTGGTCTGTTTCCAAATTATGTGGAGTCGGAGGTGGCGTTGGTAGTGAAGTGGATCAATGAGGGAAGCCATTTGGATTATGACCGTGGTGGCATTCTTGCTGAAATTTCTAAACTAAAGTATGGTCGTGGAAGGATTATCATTATCTAGGTCCATAAACCTGCTAATCAAGTGGCCTTGGGCCTCGCTAAGAATGCTTTGTTGATGGTTGAAGACATTTTCTGGTTGGAGGAAATCCGTCCTTGTGTTAGAAAATCCCTCCTTGTGTTAGAATCGCTGCGGAGGCCGACATGGTCACTTAGTCTTTCTTGTTGTTTTGGCTTTGGTGTTGTTCTTTTCTGTTTTATGTTTTCTCAAATAAAAATAATAATAATAATAATAATAAAAAGAAAAACCTTACACATGAAGTTAAGGATGGATTATTTAATTTATTTTCACCGGAAATATGCTCTTCATACTCGTATAAATCTTTAAATTATTGTCACAACAACTGAGATGAAGATATTTTCTTTTTTAAATAAATATTACAAGTATATACAATTTTATCTTTATAATAAACTAGTTTATTTATTAAATATATATAATAAATCATTTATTATAGTCTTCAATTGAAAATAAATAAATAAAATCAACAAAATGGATATGCTAAATATGTCGTATAACCATTCAATAAAATTTATCACATAAAAATGCATATATAAGATCTCTCATTTTTCTAGGGGAAACATTATGATTTTTTTAACATACTGTAATACGTGGTTGTTAGGTATATTACCGAACCAATATCATATGTATTGTCTTGTCTTTTTTGTTATCATCAATATTATTGATTTTTCCTTTCAAAAAAATAATATTATTGATTTTTATTAACATCAATAACATAATATTAATTGATT
Organism: Acer negundo; assembly: GCA_035582765.1. Classification (NCBI taxonomy): domain Eukaryota; kingdom Viridiplantae; phylum Streptophyta; class Magnoliopsida; order Sapindales; family Sapindaceae; genus Acer; species Acer negundo. The sequence continues at coordinate 10,508,030 of CM069237.1, read as the reverse complement.
TTTATTAAACAAAAGTATATATTATTGTTGAATTTAATAAAGTCGAAGTAACACTTGTGAGTTACTGATTAATCATAAGTGGATGTTAACAAACTAAAAGTTATATGAATATAACAACTAATAGACGAGAAACTAACTATTATGCTAAAGCAAACTTGTGAGAAAATAACTATTTATTAACGATACATGTATATCATTATTTATTAAAAATATATAATTTCCTAATAGTTGTTAGCATTAACATGATATTTGAAAGAATAATGTGTCTAGCCGTCTAGATAGTTCAGAATTATACCAAAACGACTTGACATGTAAATTATTGTTTAATTAACAATGATCGATGATTTGTTAGCTACAACTTATTTATCATATTTTTATTTGGTATAGTTTTAAACAAATAATTTAAATAATTTAACTTTACTCGGTTTGAATCTAATGATAAAACTCTATTTTTAAGACTCTAATCACCAAAGCAAATCACCCTTAGCATATCTTTTACGATAATAAACTCAATAGTATATAACCAGGTAAATTTTGTTAATTTTACTATAGAGTATAATGAAAATTTTACTAAAATTTAGGTTATTTTTTATAATATATATATATATATATATTTTTAAAATTATTCATGTTTACGTTGCTTAGTTGTTTATTATATCATCCAATTTGATGGCCAAGAATTGTATTTTATCGAACCATACCGGTATAAAAATCATACCAAATCACATCGTGTCCTTATTGATCCAATATTCGATTTGATAATTAGAATTTCATTATTAATTTGATTCAATTTTATATATAATATATATCATATAGGATGCAATAATACGTGTCATAAATGAAATATTCTTAATTGTTTATACGAGCTAATAATTGCACATCCACCCTTAGGAAACTAGTTGCGCATTTCTCATTTACTTTATTAAAAATTTAAAATATAAAGACGAAGCCATAATTTTAAATTTAGTGAAGTTTGGGGGCCAAACCGTAGAATTTTCATTTAATAAAAAGCAAAAGCAAAAAAAAAAAAAAAAAAAAAATTCAATTATGAACATTAAAATGATATTTTTTAAGAGCCTGGAGGGGCCATCCTTAATAGCATCGCCACTGCTCTCCCTCTCCAGTCTCGACCATAGTGAAAATTGCTTTTTGAGCATGCTTTGCAAGGTTGGTCTTGTCAAGTCCAACAAATCTCTACCTCGAAATAAAAATCTATAAGAGTTAATAATAAGAATACTAAGTTAAATGAACAGGATGTCATTTGTGAGTTTAAATATAGAATATGATTGCCAAGTTAAAAATCACAAATGGAATAGGATTATCGTATGACTTTGTGATAAATGATGTTATTCAACTTGAGAATGTATTCTATTTGCTCACTTTGGGTAATATATATATATATTTAAATATAATATGGAATATAAGGAGTGTCTTTCGTAAGAGATTCTTTATTTTAATTTTGGTAAAAACCACTATAAAACCACATCGATTTGAATGAATTTTGATCTTTATTTTTTTATAGTTGATAAGTTCATTGAAACCTACCTATGAATAAAATTTGAGAATTTTTCAAACACTAAAAATATTTTTACCGATTTTTTTAAATATGAATTTATCGGAAAAATATACGAAATATATGAAATTTAAGAAAAATAGTTTTAGTGTTTGAAAATTTTTTAAATTTTATTCATAGGTAGATTTCAATGAACTTATCACTAATAAAAAAATTCAAATCAAAATTCGTTCAAATCGATGTGATTTCATAGTGATCCTTACTGAAATTAAAATAAAAAATCTCTTATGAGACTCGCTCTGAATATAAGTAAATGTTTTTTTATTTGTTTTGAAATATATGAATTCATTTGGACAGACAAATGAATAATCCGTATAATTTGGGAAGCCTGTACAATTTATTTTGTTAGAACAAATGAAGAAGCTGACGTGGTAAAAAGTAGAGCAGAGAGAGGAAAGTTACTTCAACAAGTGTAGTGAATAGTGATGTGTAGAGCGTAGAGTACAAGTACCAAAGTGGTTTTTAGTTAGTAGCCGCAGTTCTAGAAAAGGAGGAAGCGTCGGTTGGCACGTACGTAAGGTCACGCTCGCACGTGTCAAAACACTCTTCTCTCATTGGTTGGCCCTCGTGTCCCCATTTTAATTCCGAGCATCTATTCCATATACTCTCTCTCTGTCTCTCTCTCTCTCTCTCTTTCGCACTCGCACAGTCACACTCGCTCTCTTTTCCTCTCTCCACCATCACACAAATCTAACGAAATTTGTTCTTGTTTTTTCGATTTTGTTTTGTATTATTATTTGTTAGTACCTCTTTACAGCTCAAAAACCTGCATTCTTCTCAACAGATCAGAATCTGGAGGTGTGTATGTCTCACCGCTCAATGTCTCCTTTTCTTTTATTTCTGAAACAGTCCACGATTTCTTGTAATTTACAAAATCAGTTGCTTTTATTTTTTAAGTATCTGTTGAAATTGGATTTGACGCTTATTTTTTGGTTTTCTTTGTAATGTTGAATTTTTAGTTATTTTCTGAGGAATTAAATTGCTAGAACTCAAGGTTAATCTTTCGAGCTGTATAGAAAATTAGAAATGTAAATTACTTAAATTCTGAGGGAATTTACTTACTTTCCAGCTCTAAGTGTTCTGAGCTGGATTTTTTTTGTTGTTGCTTTATATGGTTCAATTATTAGTGAATTTCAAGCACTGTAGTGGTATTTGGTGTGCTGTACAGTAATTTTTTTTCCCAACATATACTTTTTTCAGCTCTGTAGAAATCTAAATTAGACATCTTGGGTTGATTGTGAAGTTATAGTTTTTATTTTTTTATTATTTTATTATTTTTTTTATAAATCTGAGGCACAAAGATCTCTAGCGTTTACTGAAAAGTCGATGGTCTGTGATTTGCTTATGTTTGGAATGACTTTGAAAGTGATGGCTTGTGTAATTGTTGAATTGAGAACTGAATTTTTTGACTTACATTGGAGAACTTAAAATTGAGATTCGTTAATTGAATAATGTGATGTTAGCTATTGTATCTTGATCTGCAATTGGAATAATTGCGCCTTGAAAGAAATAACCTGAGCTAATTATAGTGTCAATATTTCTGATAAGCAATGCTAATCTCTTATATTCCTACAAAATGACATAAAATTGAAAGGAAATAATCCTACTACGAAATTGCCTCTGATGCCTATATAAAAACAAATGTGAAATCTATTGCCTGATTTGTAGGTTTCATAGACACAGTGGGAATCTTTTGTGATTTGTGAACATGCAAATAGACACAAAGGGAAAAATCCATTAGTGGATTCCTCGAATGCATTTTTTCAACAGTGAAGTAGCAATGTTCTAAATCTCAATGGGTATTGCATTAAAACAATTTCTTTCTAATAAATTGATGTAATGTTCTAGGTTTCATATACACAGTGGGAATCTTTTGTGATTTGTGAACATGCAAATAGACACAAAGGGAAAAATCCATTAGTGGATTCCTCGAATGCATTTTTTCAACAGTGAAGTAGCAATGTTCTAAATCTCAATGGGTATTGCATTAAAACAATTTCTTTCTAATAAATTGATGTAATGTTCTAGGTTTCATAGACACAGTGGGAATCTTTTGTGATTTGTGAACATGCAAATAGACACAAAGGGAAAAATCCATTAGTGGATTCCTCGAATGCATTTTTTCAACAGTGAAGTAGCAATGTTCTAAATCTCAATGGGTATTGCATTAAAACAATTTCTTTTCAATAAATTGATGTAATGTTCTTGGTTCTTGGTTCCCAATTTCTTGGTGATTTTAATTTTATGACGACTCTTCTCTGCAGGAAACATTTGGTTCTTTGTGCTTGCCAAATGTCAACATCCCCCAAATAACCATATGTTACTCGAGAAGCATTCTGGAGATTGGTGCATCAGATGATTTATCTTAGCTATTTTATGCTTGTTAAGTGCCGCTATGGGCATGAATACGTTAAAATGTCAATGGCTGTGGCTTCTTTACATTCTACTGCTTTGTGTCATGATAAGCAAAAGCAGATCTCTTAGTCCCGATGGTACGGTTATATAATTATGTTTTTCTTTATGTCTTTTCTTGGCTTGTAAATTATCAATTATATTGATGTTGCTAAGTCACTGATGTATAATTGTTGCTATTATCCATAAGAGTTGTAGAGACTGTAGTAATTAAGCATAATGCACGATTCGTTTAGGTAAGCTACTGAAACACAAATTTTCAACATATCAAACATGGTTGTAACTTAGCTACATTTTTCGCACTACAGAAAATTTTGCATATATTAGAGCTAACTATGATTTTCATCTTTCTTAAAACATTCTCTACTATATTATAATGTGGCAACTGGCTATAAGTTTCAAAAAAATATATAGTCTAGAAAATGAAAAATTTCTAGTGGCCTTTTTGCCCAGTGGTATGTACTATTGCCACAGAAGTGGGTTGGAGGGTGAGGTCTTGGTTCAATTATTGGATCCTTGGATTTATACCAAGAGAAAGGAAAAACGGATAGAAGAAAGAACGATGCAAAGAATTTCATGGGGTTGGTCGCCAAGTGATTCTTTGTTCGCCAACCTTCGAACCCTTTTCTTTCCTTAAAGGGTTAAGGATTGCCAAGTGATTCTAGGTGGGGTGTATCACTGCAGTTCCTGATCTCTTTGTTTGCGTAGCCTTTGGTTTGTCCAATAAGAATGGAAGAACATTCTTTAGTCATCACTCTCTCTCTCTCTCTCTCTCTCTTCCGATTGTTATTTTCAGAAATGTGAAATCCATTTTCTGATGTTGTAGGTCTGGTGCTTCTAAGCTTCAGGACAGCAGTGGCTGGTTCAGACGGTGTCCTTACTCAGTGGAGACCAGAGGATCCTGACCCTTGTAATTGGAAAGGAGTCAAATGCGATAAAAAAACCAAGAGAGTAATTACTTTGTGAGTTTTTAAATGTTCCATAAGTATCTTGGATATTTCTTAATTTATGTATGATCATTGCTTGTTTTCATTCTTGCTGTTATTTATTCTACTATTTAAAGAAATGGCTGACACTGTCAATAGAATATATGAGAAAATAGTTTCATGTGGATTACTATATCACCTTGTTTTAACACATTACTTGTAAAGTGCATGTGTATAAATAAATGACAGCAAGTGAAAGCTTCTATAGAAATTCCTACAAATGAGCCCAAAATGTGATTATCAGTTGTCAGTTTATGTCAACAGTCTTTAATTAGCATGAATTAACATGCTGTTTGAATGGAAATGGCGGTAAAGTAGATTGATCCACTGTCAAAACTCAAGATGTATCCAATATTGTGGTCCTGGCGAACATGAAACTGCTTAAGTAACTAACTACCTAACTACTAGTTTATCAGCCAAAAGAATCTTAGTTCTTAATGATTCCTTTCATTTTTCCTTCCCATTAGATGACAGATTTCTTTCATGCATTCACCTTCACGTAGACTTGTAGACAGACAATTTAATTCCCATGATGTGTTTTCTTCAATTAAAATTTTTGCTACTCAAGGTGCCTTTTCGTTATAGTTTAATTTATTTTAACACAATCAGGGGTATATACTATATAGTTGGCACAATACAAAGTAACCCAGGAAAATGAAAATCTCGGTTCCCAATAAATTTTTGAGAAGCTCCACAATATCCGAAGTTTGGGACCAAAAGCTGAAGTTATGGCTTCCACTATTCTCTCATTATCGTCACTACATCCCTATTTGGTCATGGTTGTTCTCCTGGAAAGATATTCTTCATTCTCAGAATAGATTTTAGAAGCCTAACGTCAGGCTTTGATTGAGGATGAGAATAACTTATATTGTTATGAACCCCACAAATATTTTAATGAGAGGATATATGTTTTGTCTAGGAAGCCTGTGGCATCTGATGCCATCATGCCCATATTCTAATATTCTATGGGCTTAAGGGTCAAAAGAATATATTTGTAGCAATTAATACAAAAGGTATAATGGGAAAAGTTTTGTAGTTCCAGGGTTTATGATCGAGTAGTTTGTGAGATACTTGTATAATCTTTTTCATTTATGGTGGAGGAGGGAGTAATGTGCTGAGGTTGCAGTTTGTAGTCTTAGAGTGAATCTTTTCTTCATTGTTTTCTTCTTGTCCTTATGCGTTCCTTTTCTTATAAGAGAGTTTTGCAATGGAATTTTTCTGCAGTTTAATTTTGAATATCTGAGAAAATTTCATTCTCATCCCCTGTGGTTTGGCGAAAATATAGCAACATCACCCAATTTGAAGAATTAGCAGAAATCTTTCCTGCTGTCAAATACAATCTATTGACTTTAGCAAATAAGGAACAAGACTGCACTTTTAGTATAATATAATAGTAAATTAACTTGACAAAATAGAAAATTGAGAAAATGAGGGAGGTCTGGAGGAGACCTTAATGACTAAAAGTTAAAAAATAAAGTTAGAAATTCTTTTAGAATTGAGTCTCGTTATGAAGAGAGAAAGCTGCTCCTGGCCTCCTCATTGTGAAGGGAGCCTGCCAAAGGTGGCCTCTCTCTCTCTCTCTATATATATATATTTATTTATTTTAAATTACTACTAGTTTTTTAGTTTTAATTGATTATTTTATATTATTTCTTTTAATAAATTTTTGTTTTGTTTAATTTTGTTAGGTCAATAATAAAGATTACCAAGGATAAAAATATTAAATAAGTTATCATTGGGTTAAGGGTATTTATGTCATTATGCTGAAAAGATTTCAGACCACATTTAACACTAATAATGGCAGTGAATGTTCCTGCTAATTTTTTCAACGAGGGGGTTTTGCTGTATTTTTGAAAAACCACTAGGTAAATTAAAATTTCCCTTGAATACCCTCTTAAAAGTAGAGTCACTAGATCATGGCTGGTTTAACTATTTGTGTTGTGATTGTTGTTTTGTATTAATATCAACAGTGATATTACCATACGGTCCATACCTATGGGATTAACACTCCAATGTTCTATTATGCGCACAATGTAGACCATTTGTTGCTTCATGCTTGCCTGCACTATAGTTGCAGATGCTTGGAAGCAAATGTTAATTTGTCCTTTGGTCCTGTAGAGGTGAATGTGTGAATTGTGATCCTCATTTATTCATATTTTTTTTCTTAAGGACCATCTTTTGTTATACATATATTATTCTATATGTTATAAAATGTGAAAGGAAGCACATATGCTAATATAATACCCCATTTTACAACTTACTGCATTTGTAAATGTTTTTCATTTGAAATTATAGTACTTAATACATTTCGTTGTCACATCTTGTTTCCATCCAGGAGTCTTCCCAATCACAAACTGAGTGGGCCATTATCACCTGAACTTGGGAAGCTAGATCAACTACTGTATTTGTATGTTGTTCATTGGAACTTTTTTGTTATCTTGTTATCTTGTTATTATTACATGTTTTTTTTTTTGTGCTGGAATGTATGCTGATGCCGTGTATAATGGTCTGTATGTTTCCAGAACTCTTCATAATAACAACTTCTATGGGGAAATTCCTTCAGAATTGGGAAATTGTACAGAGTTGTTGGGAGTGTAAGTAATTTGGTTAGTCAATTTATGCTTGTATTTGTCATGAAATAATCAGCGGTAATTTGTTTTCTGATAAGGCTACGTGCCTATGCTATGATGTATTTTTCCTAGCCAAAAACTGTTGTGCTTTTCCTCGAGTCCTTATTCAGGAAATCTAAAGAAAGACAAATTGATGTGGTAAACTCATTAGAATTTTAATGAGCATGAAAGGATCCATGTTACAGATAACTCCTTATTTTCTCGTATCATTTTATTTGCAAAGTTTTTGTGCCATCAACTAGTAAAAGATAGAGGTTTTTTTTTTTTATAATTTTTTTTTCACTGATTGAAACCTTCCTAAAGTCCCAGCAGTCTTATTCATGACTGTGGCTCTTTTAATTGCCTTTTTCATTATGCTTTGACTTGGGTTAGGTATGTTCTTTTTGAGTTTCATTTTTGTTTTGTTTTGTTTTTTTGGAATGTATATAATCCTTTGGTGATGAAGAGAGAAGTAGCTAAAGTAAGTGATGAATATTTATTAGTTTGTGGGAATTGATTTCTGCTGCACAAGTTTTTCATCTTCTGCTATCCATTTGGTCCAAATTAGATTGTCTATTCCTAGGAAAATTTCTTAATTTTACTTTTGCTATTGCAGATTAAGGTTCTTCTGCATTCTGTTCTAATAATAAGACTTGAAAATATTTTAGGTTAATTATTTATAGTTGTCAAAGTTGCTCAATTGAAGGAGTGATAAGTTTACTGTGTTGGTGAATGTAAATAAACTAAATCTGATTCTATGACACTCCATCAAACTGATACACAGATACTAGTTGTCTTAGCTGTTGGCAAACATCCAATTTTAACTTCAGAGTAGTCAGTAGTTAGTACCTTACAGAATTTATGTCAAGTTGTCAACATTGGATTTATTGTGCCCATGGAAGTTTATCTAGAAAATCATTAATGAATAAAATGGGTGTCACCAAAAGCACATGCATATTATTATTGTGTTGCAAAAGAAAATAATATAACATAGAAATTATAATCTACTTGTGATTGAAAATAACTACTTGTAGCTAAAATTGTTGATTGTTCTTCTTTACAGATCCTTGCAGAGTAACTACTTGAGCGGATTAATTCCAAGCGAATTGGGAAACCTATCAAAGCTTGAATCTTTGTGAGTCAGTTAACTGATGCTAATTATTATTATTATTATTTAAATCTTGCAATTATTTATGCTAAACGTAGAAATGAGATCTTAAAGAATCTATGTTGCTGTGTGTGTCTATATATATATTCCACTCTCCGGATTTGTCATTCTGCTAATGTAAGTATGATCCTGTCCTTTCTGAAAACAATATAAAGCTCGTATATGATATCTGCTAGTTTCTGCCCAGGTGTGAACAGCATTGCACTGCAATTCTTTAGAAAAATTCATAACTAAGATAAAAGGAATATGCTGAAGATGCTCAGAGAATAATGATATTGTAAAATTGCTAGATTTTGGAAAAAAATCTGCCATGGCTAAATCACAAATTATAGAATTCTTTCTTCTGCTATGTTAAGAGAATCCAAATACTGAAAAATAAATTAATGTTATTCTTCTAGAGATCGGGTTTACCACCGATCTGTTGTTTTTTGTTAACTTTGTTTATTATATCTAGAATGATTGGAATTTCCTTTCTTTGTTTGAAATGTTTAATCCTTGCTATAGACTCTAGAGGGTCAAAATATCTTTCATGTGGTATCATGCCTTGTCAAAAGTCCGATCTTTTGGTTTGAAGCACAGACAACATTATAATTTTTTTAGTGCTCAGAAATCTCCCGACTTTTCTATTTTTAGTAGGCTTTGACTGGAGACTACTATTTGAACTGTAATTTTAGTAGTGAAGAAACTCGTGAGATGTAATACCTCTTGTAGATGTCTGCAAGGGGATTTGAACCCTTGTTGGTTGTAAACCAAAGACTTAACACTCAACCCACCCCCTGGGGTTAAAGCACAGGAAAACCATATCTTCTAGCTATTACAAGCTTATATATATATATATATATATTTTCAATCCATTTCTTTATAGTTTTGGCCTTCCCCTCTGTGCATCCTTAGGAGTCATACATGTGGCTGGCTTTAACTCTTTAATATGGTGATTTTCTTTTTTTCCCTTCTTGTAGTTGCTTCATAATATTTGTGCCTGTTTCTGGTTATATAAAACTTATTGTTGCTTTGGTTAACTGGTTATAAATGTAGTTAATTCGACATTACATTCATATCGCAGGGACATTTCAGGCAACTCGCTCAGTGGTTACATACCTCCTTCACTTGGGAAATTAGGGAAACTCTCTATCTTGTGAGTAGGCTAACTTCAAGTTATATCAGTGTGACAGTAGGTCTTTATTAATTCAGCATTTCAAATAGTTTGAGTATATTTCTAATTATGTTGATCTTACTGAATGCTTTGAAGCAATGTGTCAAACAATTTTCTAGTTGGACCAATACCATCTGATGGTGTGCTTATCAACTTTTCTGAAAGCTCGTAAGTATGACCTGCCCCTACTGCTTTGTTGAATAAATTTTGCATCATTTAGAAACTATGCAAGTGTTTTAGGAAACACTATTGTAATTGATGATAGGACCTACAATTTGATACAATCACATGGTATTTAAATTAAACTGTTAAATAATATTTATCCGTAGTAAGCCAAGGAGGTTGTTATGCATTTACATTAGTAGACTGATGTATTATGTTGCAGCTTCTTTGGAAATCGTCGTTTGTGTGGGAAGCAAATAAATGAGACTTGCAAAGATGATAATGGGGTACCTACACCAGATTCTGGAACTTCTAACTCAGGTAAATCTGCATGTATTAAAATTTGATTGTTTAATTGTTATTTGATACTTGATTTGGTGAGCAACTTGTTGAGTGACATGCTTGCAATTTTAGGATACACAGAGTTCAACTTTCGTTATTAAGATGCTTGATGCAGGAGATAAACGTGAAGATCTTCTTGAAGAATTTTTATTTTAAAAATATTATTGTTATTTATTACAATAAATATTATTATGTTTCCTTTAATTAGGTAGTTAATTATTTAATGATTTGATTTTATTAAATCAAATCTAATTTCCTTATTAGATTTTGTTTACAAGTTTTAGAATTCTTTTTGTTTAGGAATTTAGGAGATATCGAATCCAAGGAGATTAGGGTTGCTTTTATTATTTAAATAGCTTGTATTAGGTTTTTTTTGATCAGACTTTGAATGAATAAAAATTGTTTTTAGAGAGAGTATCACTTTTTATCCAAATTTCAGTTTCTTTGTGAAGATCAATGAATTTTGATGCCTGTTATTCCGGTATCCGTGCGTGGATCAACAGTTTAATATAAGGATTTGTTCCGGTATTCGTGCGCGAATCAACGGATTTGAATAATTTATTTCCCTGTTTATCGACTTTTGTTTGTGTGATTTTTCCCGCTGCATCAGCAGTGTGATTTTACCCGCTGCATCAATGCTGATATATTACTATAGTTACATTATGGCTCTAAGACATTGATGTTCTTGAGGAATTCTTTAATTTTCTGCTGCATTGTTTGTCTGACGATTTATCATATTCATCTTTGGATTTCTTATGCTTGATTGCAATCAACTTGTTGGTGTAATGGTGTTTCAACTTTTGTAGCTCAAAATCAAGGTGGAAAGAAAAACTCAGGCAGGCTGCTTATTAGTGCATCAGCAACCGTTGGTGCACTGCTTCTGGTGGCACTCATGTGTTTTTGGGGATGCTTTCTTTATAAGAAGTTTGGTAAAAATGAGATCAAAAGTCTTGCAAGGGATGTTGGTGGAGGTGCTGCTCTTGACCATAGTGTGGACTGACATCTGAAATTTCTGTTTTGAGTTGTTATCGTATACTTTTATTCACCAATAATGCAATATCTCTATCTAAATTCCCTCTTGCTTCAGGCGCATCGATTGTTATGTTTCATGGAGACTTGCCATATTCTTCCAAAGACATTATCAAGAAATTGGAAACTTTGAATGAGGAACACATAATAGGCTGTGGTGGCTTTGGAACAGTGTACAAACTTGCAATGGATGATGGCAGTGTATTTGCCTTGAAAAGAATTGTCAAGTTGAATGAGGGATTTGATCGGTTTTTCGAGAGGGAGCTTGAAATTCTTGGAAGTATAAAACACCGTTATTTAGTGAATTTGCGAGGATACTGTAACTCACCTACATCAAAATTGTTGATTTACGACTTCCTACCCGGTGGCAGTCTTGATGAAGCTCTTCATGGTGAATCTCTGTTCTCTTTATGATTTTCTTCATACACAGCATGTTTACACTCCGCGACAATGAATTCATCTAACAATAATTTGCATGGGCATGTCACAGAGTGATTTTATGCACGGTAGCTTTTCTCTTAATTGCCTATAATGAATTAACCCTTGAAATGCATGGTCATTGATGTGGCAGTTACTGTGGTAATATGTTGCACCGATGATTTACTAATGATTGGTGTGTGTTTGTGTGTGTTTACACCACAGAGCAAATAAACCATAAACACATAAAAGACACCAATCATTACATAACCTGATAATGTTAAAAGTTTATATCTGATTGTAAGGCATCGGAAGGAATTTAGTAGAGCAACTGAGCAAGGCAATTTGGGACCGAATAGAGGTGTTAAATTGGTCCTTGATTAAGATGCAGTGCTAAGCTTGCTGTTTTTGTCTTTTTTCTGTGAACAAAATCATAGCAAATTGCAGATGTATAGTTTTCAGTTATTTTTATTTAGTTACTTCCAAATCCAATAAAAGATTATAATCGGATGTTGGAAGTTGTTGTGTCAGTCACTATATTTCAATGTTTTAGGATGGCAGTTGTGGTGGCTGACATTCGTGGAAAGAGGATTATGAAAGACATTTCTCAGCTAGAATGGCATTTTAGTGTCCTAGTTCCCTCTTACTCAAACAATTGGTGAAATATAAACAAACTTAATATCCTTAGAGTTAGCAGGATGGGTTATGGCTATTAAGTATTATCTGACAGATCAACTCTCCCTTGCTGGAGCCAGCCCTTACAAAGTGTGCCACGTACTAGAGTCGAATGAAAGATTGGCATTATAGATTCTTAAGGTTTCCTTCTTTTTTCAAGAATTTGATGGGAATGTGCATGAATAATCCAAGTATTAATTATGTGACAATTTACATTCTGATTCTTGTATGTAAATAGACCCTGTAAAACTTTCTGCAGATCTATAGAAACATTTATTTGTGTTTTTCCATCCCCTATTACTGTTACATATATGTTGGGTAATCATGAAGTTTGTGGGCCAGATTTCTGGACGATTAACCAAATCATATTTAGGCAAATGTTATTCATAAAGCTTCAATAGCAGTGTATATATATGATATATACTGGATGTTTTACAAGGTTCCCAGATCATCCCAAGAAATGCCATTTAGTTTTCTGTGGAAGACTAATCCAATTAACCTAAAGAAATACTTAATTTTTTTCAAATTCATTTATTTCTTCATTTTTCCATCAGTAGTACATTTCTTGCGCTGTGTTGGGACTTGTGCATTCGATATATTTTTCGCCTAAGTAACATGTGCAAATAATGATGTCTTATAATGGTTGTACAGAAAGATCTGAGCAGATAGACTGGGATGCACGCTTAAATATTATAATGGGAGCAGCAAAAGGACTGGCCTACTTGCATCACGACTGTTCTCCTAGGATCATACATCGTGACATAAAGTCAAGCAACATTTTGCTTGATGGCAATCTAGAAGCGCGAGTATCTGACTTTGGTCTTGCCAAACTGTTAGAGGATGAAGAATCACACATTACGACCATTGTTGCAGGGACATTTGGTTACCTGGCTCCAGGTAAGCAGTGTAAACAAAATTGCAGCTTAGACTTCATATGTAATATTGTGGAGCACATGGGTCTTTATATGCTCAACTCGTGGAGCATAATGCATTTGACTCATTGAAAATAAATGGAAAGAGCGTTCTTGATGATGACATTAATTGAGCCAAAATTTTCTATGAAACTTATCAAAAGAAAAAAACTGAAACTTTAGCTGGGTTTGGATAAATGTATTTCTTATGTTACTTTTCAAGAAGATTTTGCTTCAAGAAAAGAAAGAAATTGACAATCACACCTGTACAGGAGAAAGAAAATTGAATGACTTGGAACATATCAAATACGGTATTTCGCCAAGTTGGTTACCCTTTTTTGGTACATGTCTTTAAGAGTCTGTATAAACTCTTAATATTTGTTGTGGAACTGAATCATAGTGATGAATTCTAAAAAGAGAAGATGTTTTCAACTATAGATGTATAGGACATAACAATGTATTTATATTTGTGAATGGCAGTTCCAAAACAGTATTTATATTTGCAGAAAATAAAAGTGCATGTAAAATTATTTTAAAACTAAGGGTCTCTTGACAGCCATGAAAGCTTTTCTGTTAGCAAAATCCCTTGATACTAGGGATTCATAAAACTTTTTTTTTTTTTTGGTAGAACAGCTGATTTTGATGTATAACGCCTGACAGAAAGGAGCCGTAAAGATAAGGGTGTCCAAATCAGCAGCTTACAATAAATGCACTACATTTCTATTAGCCCATAACCTAAAATTACTAAGGGAGGGGGTCCAGTTGTGCTTATGCTGACCAATTTTCATTATGTAAAGTTAGAATATATATTATATGTAATTTTCATGTTGTCTTTCCATAATCATTTATTCTGAGTCTTTTTATGATTTCTTTGGCAGAGTACATGCAAAGTGGTAGAGCTACTGAAAAGACTGATGTTTATAGTTTTGGGGTCCTGGTACTAGAAGTGTTGAGTGGAAAGCGGCCAACTGATGCATCATTCATAGAGAAGGGCCTCAACATTGTTGGTTGGGTATGATTGCTCTCTTCACCCTTTGAGAATATATTTATTGCTCTACTTCATTTTCCTCATCTCTAGGATCATTTTTACCTAGCAAGGATTGAAATTTATATATTAATAAAACTATAAAAGAAATTGAGATAAGCCATACAATGATAAATAGTGCTAAGTTACTATCAATCCTAAATGGTTAAACTTGCAAGAAATGGTGCATCACTAATATCAAATTCTAACACATCACCTTGAAGGGTTGTGTTAGTCAATGTGCTTGCATGTAGACTAACACAAATAGCAACACAAACGCAAGCTCAATTGCTCTGTGGTTGATTTTATTAATACGATGGCCATTTTTCAGGATTTAAAGGTATTATTTCTTGGTCAAATATGTTGTGATACCATGTTGTAACATCATTAATACCAGAGCTTAAAAGACCTGGTAGTGATGTGTTGCAATTGTTCTCTCTTAGGAGTGTTTAACAAAAAGTGACTGATTATAGACAATCTAATTGTAATCAGCCATTATGCACTACTCTGAGAAAAAAGTGACTGTTGCAATTGTTGTCTCTCTTAGGAGCCGCACAATCGCACATCATGCTTTGAAACTAGTTAATAGTGGGTAAATGGAGTTGCCCGATCAATTTGTGCCATTCTGTGCCGCTGTCTCTAGTTTGTTACTATGCATGACAGTATAATGTAAAATGCTCTTTCTCCTTTGCTTATTCCATCTTTCCTTAATTGCCACTAGCTGATTGGAGTGTGCTCACTTTGGACCATTATACATCTGTATTTTGTGTCTACTATGCAATTTTATTATGCTAGAAAATTTAGAAGGAATAAAGGAAAGAAGGAAGGTCATACACAATGGAATCTAGGAGAATCCTAATAGATAAGGAAGAAGATATAAGAAGTGATACAAAGGCGAGGGAAATATATAATGATTGGGTGTGGAATAAAACAGAAAAGAACAAAACATTGAAATAATTAGGCAGAAAAGGGAATCGGAGCTTTACCACTTATTTTAAACTTTTTTTCCCTTTTTATTACATAATTTAACCTGATTGCTTTTCTGAATCAATGTGAAAAAGCTTTTCCAATCATGTACTCAAATCTCACATATGACTTGACCAATGCGTTGAGTAAATTCATAGTCCCAAATTCAAAGGCTATTACTTGTGTGTCTCTTTCCTTTTCTCGTTTTGTTCATTCGAACTTTATTCACAAATAAGTCCTAATTTTTTTTTTCCACAAAAATGCCTTTTATTAGAATTATATGATCCTAGGAACACATGGATATTAACCTATTAAGATAATTGACTTTGGATGTCGTAGTTTTATCTGGGGAACCCTTTCCATTGTCTGTTGAAGCAAATCATTCGGTTGCTAACTGCCCTTGAGAATGTGATAAGTAGATGGTAAGTTGGTAACTCATGAGTTCTTTTTCTGACATTGAATATTCAAGCTGGATGGCAGCATACCCAAGATACAAACTTATACCTCATCCCATTTAGTTTTTCTGATTTTTGGTTAGAGATACATGAATCTTTCCTTTTTCTAATTAGAATTTGTTTTGCAGTTAAATTTTCTGATTACGGAGGATAGGCAACGGGAGATTGTTGATACAAACTGTGAAGGAGTGCAGGCTGAAAGTCTTGATGCCCTGCTCTCAGTAGCAACCCAATGTGTTTCTTCAAACCCAGATGATCGACCCACCATGCACAGGGTAGTTCAGTTACTTGAATCTGAAGTAATGACTCCATGCCCAAGCGACTTTTATGATTCCAGCTCTGATTGAAGGCCTTGAGGTGACAATGAAGACATGTTTGAATTGGAATACATGTCAGTACAGTTTCTAGCATAACAGAGAAGTTATCACGCCAGCAGTGAAAATTGGCTAAGAGTTTGCAACAGTTTCGCTTTGCCATTTCATTCATTCATTCTTTGTGTAGATTTATGGCAATGAGAACTTGAGAAGATGCATGCTTCCTGTCCACTTGACCACAATCCAAATATTTGATTAGTCATCAATGGCGTTCTGGGTTATTTTTCTTTTGGTGTTCTCATTTTGCACGGGTGCTATCGGACATTTCTTTCGCCACATGATTGTAAGTTCACTTCTGGTACCAGTCAATTATTTATCAAATTTTTTTAATTTTAACTTATTTTTATTTTTTTGCTAAGAAGAAATTGTAATACCTCTTGCATTTGTAATTTGTTCTCTTTTAGTAAAGTGTATATGGGTATTTGTAAAAAAAATTGAGAAATTTGGCCTCTGCAAAAGATACTCTTAGAGTCTTAGGTTATGCCATTTTTGTAATATATGTTCTATTAACAATAATCCGTTTCTTAGAGCCAGTTCCCAGCTGTGTTTACCAAAAGATTGAATTCTGGATTATAAATTTGTATGAGAGTTTTGTGAAATTTTTTTAGGTCGTAGTCGGACCTCAAATTTGGGGATAAATGTAGCAAAGACCATATATTCTCTTCCAAAATTCGCAGAACCAAAATAATTTTAAGATCAAGTGAAAAAAGATAAGAACGATTACAAATGCTTTGTAGAAAAACACTTCATAGATGGTTTTGTAAATATGCAACTTATTATAGTTTATAGAGTTAATTGCAGAATCATACCCTGACATTAGGTATAATTGCACATATATTCAACTTTTGTTTGAAATTGCATTAACATACCTTGTTGTTGTTGTTAGTTGATTTCCGTCAAATCTAATTGTTTGACCACTTTTTTATCATGAAATGACTAGCCTACTCCTGACTACTTATACTATCATTTACTTTATTATTTTAATATTTAAATAATAAAATTAAAAGAAATAAGAAAAAGTAGAATAAATATTTTTGAAAAATAATGATAATCGGATAAGCAAATGGGGAGATTGGAGACCATCTACATCTCTAAATTAATTGACTTAAAAAAAAATGAAGGGGTTGCCGATAGGGCGACTCCACCAACAGTGCACCGCTAATGGAGTAGTGGATCTACTCCTCCACGAGTAGAGATCTTTCCGCTCGTGACTCCACCAGCGTTTCACCATTAGTGGATGAGTAGATCCGCTCTTCCACGACGGATCATATCTTCCCCATCTCTACCACCAGTGGAGACTCCATCGACGGTGGATTGAAGCATTTTTCTTTTTTAACTTTTAAAAAAAAAAATGGTTCTTCATCTTTTCTATTTTTGTCACCAACACCCACCACCATTTTTGCTACTTCAAGCTCTCTTGGTGCTTCATTAGATGGAACACGGATCTTGTTCCCCACACACACATACATATATATATATATATATATATATATATCACTGATGCTAGACAATCCAAAAATTTAGTCTAAATTTCAATCAAAATGATGTGACAAATGGTTTTTCTTTAACCACATAATTATGTATATGTGTGGTGATGACAACTTACTTGTCATATCATTTGGGTTTATGAAAATGAGATTCTGTTTCAAAAATAAAAATAAAATGAAATTGATATTTTGTTTTATTTGATAGGTGACTGTTGGAGTAGATGATATGAGTTTGTTGATTGATGATTTGGGTATTGATGAGTGATAATCCAAGGTTGATGATTTGGGTTGAAGATCTAATCTCTTCAAATTGATTCAAATTTTGTTTTTAGTAATTATTTTTTAATGTTTCAGATTGGCCGATAGATTCCATTTTTGTTTTTACAAAAAGTACTCAAGTATTATATAAATAATAAATAATAATTTTTTAAAAATAAATAATGATTTCCCTTAAAAAAAAAATTAATAATGATTTTACTTTATTTTATTAGCAGTCAGAAAGACGTTTTTCCCCTTCAATCGACAGTCAACTGATGTTAAATAAGAATTTTGCTATTCGTGTTTTTTTTTGACAGATTTTTCTATATATGCTTACCTTGTTGAATTTCTTCACAAATAAGAAAGAGGTTTTTTTTTTTTTTTTTCCTATCTATTTAATCTATCATGTTAAATTTAACCATAACAAACATGATATAACAATACAAGCAATCAATTTTAAACCAAATTGTCTGCAGCATCCTTATAATTTAAACTCAGATTTATTGAGAAGAAGCTTCTAGTAAGAATTCGGACCAAAATCATCAACAAAAAATTAGACTCGTTAGATTTTGCTTGAAGTCTCTGCTGAAAATTTTAGCATCAGTGTTCTGAGTCAAAACAATAGTGTTCATGAGTCAAAACAAGAAACAAACGAAAGAAGAAATCAAAATTTATGTCATTCTCCATCAATCGAGATCACGGAAAACCTTGATTTTGACATTTAAAAACAGCAAAAAAAATTAGAAGCAAGAATTTTGTTTTGCTTCTTTGGTTTGTTTCTCAGCAATCAAAGAGAGAATATTAAGGAAAACAAAATTTATTGAAGAACACAGAACATCACTAAACCAAACAACAAAATTATTCTCTCTTATCACTTGAAATAAAATCACAAGTGCAAATCAAAAATTGTAAACAATCGAAGTAGTAATATGTAATACAGAGATTAAAAAAAAAGAAAAAAAACTGAAGCTTAAATTGAATCAATATTTGAAGAATTAGATTCTAATTGAATAATATAGAACAACACTAAACCAAACAAAACAACTCTCTATCACTTGAAATTAAATCATAAATGCAAAAATATTTATCATAGACGTCGATTAATAAAAAACTCCAAGCAGTCGAAGTAGTATATGCAATACATAGATCAAAATCAATAATGGAGCTTAAATCAGAGAGAGAGAGAGAGAGACCCCGAAGCAGAAACAAGTGTGTCTGACACATTTACGACTATTTTTTTTTTACTCCCCATCGTATAAACTAGCCTTAAACCTCTTGAATGATGTTGAACAACCTATGAATCAAAGCTTTAAAATCTTCAAGTGTTCATTCATTGATTCATTCAATTCTTAGCTATCAAACCCTAACTTTCAAATCTCTTGGGCTAAGTTCTTTGCAACCAACTTAGAGATTTCATTGTAATTCTACTTCATATATTAAGCTTTAAGTGTGAGATACACTTGTTAGATTGTAGTTTTTTACTTGAGAGTTTGAGAGACTAAGAAAGGGGTGCTTTCATAGCAAGCTTGATGTAGAGTGAAATGACACCATTGTAATCTCTTGTAAAGAATATTTGGTCTTAAAGACCTTGATTAAATAAGAAGTCTAAGATTGAGGAAGCTTGGAAGAGTGGAACTAGGCAAGGGTTGGCCGAACCACGTTAAATTCAAAAAGACGTTTTTGCCCCTAAACCGTTAAGTGTTAACGGCAATCAATTGATGATAGTGTATGTTAGTGTAATTTCAAGTAAGATTTGAATATTCATGCAATTATACCTAATGTGAGGGTATATTTGTGCAATTAGCCCTAGAATATACTAATGCCATTGATTGTCATTGTCACTTTTTCCAAGGCAAGATGCTAAACTGAAAAAACCATTACCACTTGCAATAATAAAATCAAACAGCTTGTCCTTTTAAAAACATCTTTGGGAAACTTACACGAAAAATCGGAGAAAGTCATACAGTTAACAGCTATAAAATTCTATAACAGGTCCTTGAAATGAGACCAAGATCTTCCTGGAATGTACTGATTATAAAGACAAGCCAAACACTAAACTCCTACCCTCTACACAAGTCAGATTCAGCTTAGTTCTCTACACTGTGCAGAATAGGAGTATCTTCAATCCAATCGGCATAGATGCCAATGTTCTTCTCAAGTTCTTTCCTCTTGAACATGCAATTCATACCCTGCACTTGCTGCTTACAAGTAGTCCCAGATTGATCGTTCCTAGTAGAAAAAGTACTCGAAACGTTCATTGGCACGATCCTGGAATTGGATTGCAATGCATTGTGCCTTCCAAGCTTGTGTAGTTCTGTGAATAAAATGACAAATCATCATGCAACTTACATTATATTCTTAAACAAAACATTTCGCATGAATTGAGCATGTTCAAAGTTCTAAGTTGCAGAATTACGACACTATCCACAAATGTAGTGCAGTTTGGCATTTTAGACAATTGAAATAACTTGTGATAAAAGGGCTACCGTGTATTGCACGTATATTTCGATTATCTTCATTGCAACAGCGTACACAGTAATGGATTCATACATTGTAATGCAATGTAAGCACCTAGAAGCAGATTCAAATTCCAAGAAACATCCAATGCAAGATACATTTGATATCACACCCTTGTAGAGACAAAACAAGTTCAACTTTCTATTTGTCAGATGACATAGGAAATCTACTTCAAGTTAATTTCCCATAAACACTATCTAAAAAACTTAAAATGAATCAATCAATAATAAAAAAACATGATAAGAATGAGAATCATCGGTCATACCTGCTAGTCCATGAGCAAAGTAACATGTCTTCCCATACAAGCAGCCTCCAGTCATCTCCCAGTTCTTACAAAGCTTTGTTTTCCACATCCCCAACCTTGGATTTGGATTCATTCCATCTCCAAACTCCTTGCTCGCATTCACAAATTGACCAAACCCAGTAATCCTGCTTCTTTTCGCAGATATATCCCTAAACCCACCCAAATCTTGCTTAACTTTCTCAGGGATTACATGAGAAAATCGACAACTATCCCCATACGAGCATTTTCTATTATAATAGAACATTCTACATAGATGCATTTGAGAAATCACTCTATGCCTATCATCTCTGTTCCAGGTTCCATTTAATGGTTTGTTCTTCACAAGATTACCACTCACTGCATTCTTGGGATTTACGACAAATGCTCCACACACTCTTTGCTTCTTAAATGAAGGATATTCATTGTGAGAGAGAGATTCATGTTCTCTGTTCTCAATTTGGTACCCAGGCTGGAATTGAAGCATGTTAACTCCAGATTGAAAGTTGCAGGTGGGTGTAGAAATACTCATGATGATGTTTTGAGATTCGTAAGGAATATCAACTGACGTCGTTGTGTGGAATTCATTATAGAAAAAAAATTCAAGAAACACATCTGGAAATCAAACAAAAACCGCTTAATATCAATCAAAAACCAAATCGTATACAAATGATGACCCAGATTATGAATTGGGGAGGATTGTAATTGAATCATCAAGAAAACGTAAACGGGGATTGAGTAGAGGACAAGAATTCATTATGGAATTTAGGTGTCAAAAGTGGGTATGAACAAGCTTTGATTTATGCCACGAAAATTGAATAGAAAATGAGAAACATAAAGACGAACAATCAAAAGAGTGATCGAGTGAGATCCATGAACATGAATACGATCCAAATCAAACATCCACAATGAGTAGAACGAGGAGACATTTGGTTTTGTTTTACTTTTATATTTTCAAGGACCCTGATTTGCACTAAATTCCCGCTACAAATAAAACAAAGAAATTTTGAGCATCATTTTTTTTTTCTTTGCGGCCTACGGAATTAAAATTTTGATTATCATTAGTATTTAGAGAAATAAAAGACTAATCACAAAATCTATATTAATTATTAAATTTGAATTTGTTTATGAGTGGTGCTATTTGCAACCTTCTAGTGAACTAATAAAATCCCGAGAGCTTCTCTTTACAATCCATAAATTATCTATTCACACTCCAATTTAATTTTTTTTTATTAATGACAATTTTAAACTAAATTAAAATTACTAAATAAGACTACAAAAATTTAAGACACTCCAAACTAAGTAAATTATTAAAAAAAAAAAAATTCTCTCTTATAAATTATTAGATTAAATATTACGTATTAAACTCTTTCTCCTAAATATGTTATTACCATATTAAGAACTCTCCCTAATTAATCTCTCTTCATTTAAAAAAAAAAAAATTATATTTCCATATTTTCTAGGTCAATAGTTATAGAAAAAGAAAAAAAAAACTTATGAATATTTTAGTTTTTTTTTACTAAAAGTAATATATATATATATATATATATATATATTAAAAAGTCAATTTTCAAAATATATATATATATATATATATATATGAAAGCTTAAATTGTTTCAACTAGATTCGATTAAACTCAGAATTTCTAAGACTAATGAAAGAATTAAAGTTCGAGTAATAAAAAATATTTTCATATTTCGATTTTAAAAACCTTGTTTTTAAAATTTTTTTTTTTTTTTTAATATATACATACATATACATATGGTTCCTAAAAATCAAGTTTATTAGTATTTTTTTTTTCTTAACTGTTAGTCTTATTTGAGATGAATGGAGAGAGAAAATTAGATATTTGTATTGGAGAAGAAAGAGTTTAATATGGTAATTAAAAATTTAGGAGAGTATATTTAATATGTAATAATTAATCTAATGTTAGGAGAGATTTTTTTTTTTTAATAATTTAATTCAAAAAAGATAAAAAAAAAAAAGATAATCTTGTAACAAAATGAAGTGCCTTTAGAATTTTTTAAAATTTAAATTTTGAGAATGAAGTGTTTTTAGAAAAAAACAAGTGTAAAAAGAAAAAACTGGATTGTCAAAAGAAGCTCTTTAAAACCCCATTTTTTAAAATTCAAAAATTTATTTAATTCTTTCCAAAATTGCCCTTCTTTTTTGAAAATAGAACTACCTTTTTATTTCTATTTTGCTGTACTCTTTTTTAAATTATGTACCTTTGTATATATTTTTTTTTCAGCATTTCTTTTACTCACTTCTGGCACCCATTTATTGTCTTTTTTTGTTTTTTTTTTTTGTTTTATCATATTAAGAAGATAAAAAAAATTATCTTCTCTAATATGTAAAATGAAATTAAGGAAAAAAAAACATAAGAATAAGTGTTGGAGGTGAGTAAAAGAAATATAGAAAGAAAAAAAAAAGTAAGTAACTTTAAAATAAAAGACAACAGAAAAATTAAAAAGGGTTTTTTTTTTCTTAAATTTTTTTTTTTAAAAAAGGGGCAGTTTTGTAAATGAATAAAGTAAATTTTTGAATTTTAAAAAGTGAAACTTTATTAAATCATTAGATGGTTGTGAATAGCACTGCGCTTTGTTTATATGAAAAGAGTGGCCCCGACTTATCCCACTTAAATTATTAGAATCCCTAATGTAAGAAACTTATTGGCTTGCTGACAGCCTCGACTTCAAGAACTGTTTAATTAAAGCTCCATAAGCTCTTCTACTAAATAACCCAAACACTCCTAAGAGCTGCTTTTGGGCTCTGGAAGCTCTTTCCAGCCTTCCAAAAGCCCCGCCAAACAGGCCAACAGTCGATTTAGTCTGACATCAATTGGATAAAAGTTTCACCGAAACTGGATAAAATATAACAAACATGACAAACTAATTTCTTATCAGTTGAAATTTTAACACTATACTGGTTTTAGAAAGAGTGATTTCCAATCACCATGGAAACACCGCATAAATGATTACGAGATATCCATATGAAAGTAATCAAGAAACTTATATCAGCAGAAGATTCAAAATTGAAAGCTCTTTCAAAACCTTTTATAATAGAGAAAAGGGAACCAAATGGACATCATTCATAGGAATCTAACTGATTCCATTAATGCTTATGAACATGCTTATATATACAAAAACCTGCTCTTCTCAAATCAAACATTTCAAGAATCGATACACAAGTTTTGATGAGCAATACCTCATCAAAGCATATTTTTAACTTCTTTCATTGGTCTTAATGACAATCATGAAATGCTAGTAATGAGTTTCACATTACTTTAAGTCGGTTTTAGATGGGGATTTTGCCAAAAAATTATGGTTAAATGATGAGATGAAATGCTGTATTCTGTTGATGAAACCAGTGTCGGGTTTTTGCATACTAGCTATCAGCCACTCGTAATCTGTCAATGTAGCATCAGATAATGGCTCCAAGAACTCACTTCTAGCCACAATTTCAGCTGGGGGGGCTCCTGCAATTAAGTTTGTGTCCAGCTTTGGTTTACCTTTGAGAAGATCACCAGGCACTTCAACTGGTTTGCCTTCGAGGGCAGACGGAGGTGCACCTGGGATCACCTCTTGCCTGAAAGGCAGTGCTCTTGCCGCTTGCAAACAGAACTCTATCCATTGATGAACAAGTGGAGAAGGACCTCTGACTCTCCCCCCAATTTGGTTTGTTTCAAGTCTAGAGGCAGCAGGAATTGCCTGAAAATTTTACGAACTTAGTATTCACATTTTCATATTAACTATACTGGAAGCCAAAGTGGAAAGACATGTATGGACATACCCAAAGATCAGCCCATAAGCTAGTAACAGACTTGGGAACAATTACTGTGACATTAGACATACGTTTGACTGCAGGAAGAACTTCACTACTCCACCCAACAGCCACCCATACATCTCCTACTCCAAATGCTTTTAGAAAGTTTGTGCTGTCAAATAGTCGAACCTGCATAAATCAATGATTGTGGATGAGGTTACAACATATTAAAAATTTAGTTATTGAATTTTTCAATGACCAGGATCGAACAAATGTCACAAACAATACTGTTATAGCTTTTAACAATCTACTTTTACAGTAGGTGCACACTTGACTCAGGGTGTGCAAGACTAGACAATTCAAATAACTTGAAATGATACAACCAGGAGATTTTTAATAAAATTGCAAAATTAACACTTCTATTTCACCAATTGGCTTTGCACAGACACAGTTGCCTGGGTGTAATTGAACAATATACCAATATTACTTTGCCAAACAAGAACTTAGATAGACATTACATGGATCAGCCTGAATTTTCTTGGACCCACCTGGTAGCAACAATCTTCTATTTTCATACCGGTAACAATTGGATACTTAAATTTTTGGAAATAGCATGATAGAACAATTTGGCCAATTGTGAACCCAACTTTACTTCAACAACGCATCCCTGAAAAGGAGAGTGATTCCTACATTGTTGTTACTAAATTTACTTTATTCGGTCAGTCTCCATGGCTCTTATGTTTACTCAGAAAAATCAAAATATCAGCTCTATTTGGAAATTTCACATACTTTCTGTTTTGGTAATCCAATAGTGCATCAACAATGTCTTCAGTTTTTTTGGAAAATTACTCGACCCACATCCCTCCTAGAAAGAGACCAACTTATGGTTCATAATATGGAACTCACTTCGATGAAGAAGAATCTTAAAGGCAAACTGTTTTTAGTATAGCAAGTGTGCAGGGTTGCTTAGAGGGTGTTGAGTTAATACAAGCTTTCATGTTCAAATTGTAATGAATTCTTTTGTTTCATGTAGAAAGTTTATCCATCTTCCTTTTCTTTACCTTAAAAAATCTTGTCAGGATCAGTTGCATCATTTTGTGCCTAATTGCCTATAAATGATTGTGACTAATAAGGCCACTTATAATTAAGGTAGATTCCCCCTAGAGTCATAGAGAAAAAGCAAAAAGCCCAATAGTTAATGGACTTCATTTGAAAATCAGATCAACTTGATTATCTTAACAAGCAATTAGCAATCCATTTCAAACAAGCTTCAATAGGATAAACCCATGAACTCTAGATTTTTTAATTGACCTGAACCCATCAAATGGAAATCCTTTTGGTATATGCCACCATGGCATGCAAACAGTATGAAATTCATGTTAGACTGAGGCAAGACTAGAATTTGGAAGTGACCCTTTCTTACTAAAACTGGGTAGTAACTAATCTGATGACCATGTCAAATGTTGGGATTGCTTAAATACCGCCCACCCCCCACCATTAGAAACCTTTCTATCAGTTAAAAAATGTCTACAACAACTCTGCAAGTCTCAGATTAACTAACAGTTGAAGATGGACACAATGAATTAGATTATCTCAAAGTACCTGTTTTCCAAGCAGTGCCAGGTTCTGCTGAACAGCTGTTCTCCCACCAGCAACTTGCAAGTCCATGTTCTCTGTGTTGTATGATGCCCCCATATATTTCAAAACTGCACCAATAACCTCTCTGGGAGAATTAACCATTGAAATCCTGCCTGCAAGTTCGGGCCGCCACAAATCTGTCCAGTCCTGCATAAAATATCTGTAACGATAACTTCACAGGTCAACATAATGTAATGACCAGACCATGTGTCCAACAACTCCAGTTCACAACCCATATCTTTGTCCGTGCAAGCAGAAGAACATTCAAAGGTCAACCTAGACTGCATTTTCAGCATCATTGGATATTTACCCATGAATTTACTGTTTTTGACCATATTATTATCAAGCATATTGGAGAGACAGACATCTAACTTCTCACTTATACACATAAGATTTGAAAGATAATTTACCTCTATTGGATCCAACTTATATGCTTGAAATTTACTTTTCTTGTATGCAATCACCATGCAGCCCCATCGATATGGAGCAGCCCATATTTCACCTTGAGGATCGATTTCTCCAGAGTAGTTCCTGCGTAGATATACCTGAGACTTCGTTAGTGGGAAATAAAACAAAACTACAAAGGTTACTTACAAAGAACAGATAGACAACAAAATTGATTATGATATTATGGTGTAGTTAAAGCACAGGACACATGAAAACAATGTTATACTCGATATCAATTTAAAATTATTGCTTATCTAACTTCAGAATAGGTAATGTCAAAGCAGCCAAAGTTGAAAGCAGTCATACATTATACATTCCATGTTTGAGTCAAAATAATTACTAGAGAATTTCTTTGAACTTATTAAAACTCTGAGAAGTTTCAGACTCCAATTTGGTTTGAAAGCAGAAAGCATTTTCCAAAATGGCTACAAGATGACCCTACCCTGATGAAGAGCGGAAAGCATCAGTTAAAGATGTTACCTTCCATTTATCACTCAAGCATTTAAACCAATCCTGGTCTTCAGCTCCAGGCATCGGCACAATTAATTTCTTTTTAATAGCATAACTAAGCCAGGAATCACCAACACTAACAAGATCAGCTGCCACAACAGATGTTGACTTAACCTTCGGTTTCGTTAAGGGAATAGATAGCTGAGAAAAGATGCCCTCAAGGCTACCATAGAAGTTGGTCTGCAATTTTAATCTCCTTCCTTGCGCTCGTATGAAATCCTGCAAATAACACTCACAATTACTTGCAAAGTTACCCACAAATTTCATTTCAATTAAACATGAGTGATGATATGTGACAGACCTTAACCCAAGATTGAGGTATTGAACCCTGTAGAGAGACGATCCTCAGAGGCACAGTCAAAGAGTATGTTTTAGACTTCCAATTCTCAAATGCGGTCTTCAATTCTTCATCTTCCGTTTCTTTTACATTGCTATCCTCATCTGTATAAACAGAATAGAAAATTAAATTTCAGTATATAAAAAAAAAGAGAAAAAAAAAATCAAGGTTGATAGAAGATAAGATATAAAAATGTTGCCTTGAATAATGTGGTCCTGGTGAACAACGGCGGGAGGGAGCTGAGAGGGAGCGGCGGAGCAGAAGCGAACGCCGTAACCTAGAAAGAGCACGACAGAAGCAGCAAGTCGAAGAAACGTATGAGGGAGCTTAGGAGGCGATTCCTGAGGAGTAATTGGGGTCGAGGAGAATCTGAAGGCGTGAATTGAATAGGAGGATGGTCTGACTCTGGTGGGTAGACGGAGAAGAGGATTAGGGTTTCGCAGAGTGAAATTGGAACGTCGAGGGTTTGTTGTTAGTGTAGATGATGATGCGATTTGGGATAAGGAAGAAGATGCCATTCAGAGACTCTGAGAGTGAGAGAAATGAATTTTCAGTTCAGTTCAACCAGTGGAAAATTATAACCTGGTGGAGGGAAATCCAATCAATTTCCAGCTCATGTAAATTAATCGGTTTCGGTTAAAAAAAATAAAAATAAAAATAAAAATAAAAAACTAATTGGCACCGATGACCTTTGGACTCTTACAAAATATGCACTTTGTCTCCTAAAATTTTTGTTTCGTCAATAAACCCCTTGAACTCTCACAAATTGACAAGTGCCGATTGTAATCTGTAGATGCCCCCTCACAGGGGGTAAAAAACCCAAGTGATTATCAAAAAACGAGAGTTCAAAAGGTTTAGTGGTATAAAAAAAAAAAGTATAAGGAGTATAGTACATATTTTGGAAAAGTTTTAGGGATATTAGTGCCAATTAGCTAAAAGAAAAAAAAAAATGTAAATTAATCGATTAAGAAAAATTACTACTAATAAATAATAATGAGTTTATGATGAAAAATTGATTTTGGGAGTGAGGATCCTCCCTGTCTTATTTTTTCTAATCTTTTCTTAAACCAGTGATACTTACAAATATTACATGGTCATGATTTTTTTTTTTTTTTTTTTAATTTATTTTTACTTTTTCCTCTCAAGCGAGACAATATTTCTTTACTCTAAAAAAAAATTGGTTAGAAAATAGCAAAACCAAGAGAGGATCCTAGCTACCTCCCAATTGTTGAGATTCAAGTTAAGATGTTTAGTATTATACTATTATTATTTGAATTTTAACACAAAAAGTATAATTATTTATTTCCATCAAACTCTAATAGACTTATAAAATTAATCTTGTTGCCAATCTCACAATGTCGCTGTAGCACATTGGTAATCTCAAAATATTGAAATCTGGGTTCAAATCCATGCAACGGATAAAAATAATTTGTAAAAAAGTTTTTAAATTTAGTATTATTTTTAATTTTTTACACCAAAAATATGTTTCATCCATTTTAATTAAACACAAAAATAGTTATAAAATATTTTTTTTATGCAATTGTTACAATTTTCGAAGCAGCGAATTTCAATTCCCGATTAAGTAGAGATGTTTAGTATTATCGTTTGACTATCAACCCGAAATTAATATTATATGTTTCGATTAAACTTTAATAAAGTTGTAAAATTGATTTTGATGCAAACATTCACCACAACTTTTTCCTCACTGATATACTGTCAAAAGTTGTAACAAAATCTATTATAAAATAATTGTGTAAATATGGGCTGGTACAGCCCACTTGTGCCGGGCCGATGAGGCCGGTTTTTGTAAACGAGCTCGGCCTGACACGTTGCCATGCACATTTATAAAAACAGGGGCCCCGCACGGGCCTGACGTGCTGTGGTCTGTAATTTTTTTTAGAATTTAAATATTTTAATTCAATTGTACTAACTTATAATATTGTTTTAACAATTTAACTTATGTATTTTTAATTGTAATTTGTCTATCTTATTAGTTATTTTAGTCTGATAAAACAATATAGAAAATAGATAAATTTATTATTTTATTTAATAAAATAATTCAAAAGATTAAAGATTAAAGAAAATAAAAAATACATGAAATTATGAAATTATGAAATGAAGAATTATTTATTTATTTCGGACTTTCAGTATTACATGATTGCATCATTAAAAACCTTACCAAGAAAAACTTAGTGGGATAAAAACTTGGTAAGGGAAAAAAAAGTGTAATCTTACTAGTTAATGTACATGTTACATGTATAACCTAGTTCTAGACCTGGTTACTGCCAGAACTCTCATCGATGAGTTATTTCATAAGTTTCCAATCTCTAGCATGCGCGAAGTCATAGCGGACTCGTCTGAGTCCCGTTGTAGTTGTGTCTAGGTTATAGTCAAAGCTGGTCTTGGGCCTGTGCAAGAGGTGCACCAGCCCTTTGTCTATACAAAAATATCTAAAAATGTTATTAGATTTTAGTTTAAAAAGGCACAAAATTTAGTAATTTTTTTAAAACTAGGCCCAATAATAATAAAATACACATTTTTGCCCTAGGCTCTTGAGATGTCAAGACCGGCCCTGGTTATAGTGTTTACCTGTCCGTATCGAGCCATGCATATGTCCATATGCCTTTTCAAATGACTAGTTCCCAACCTAGAACTAGTATATAAGGCTGTACAAAACTTACAACGATATTTTGTTATGACCTTACTGTTTGGGTTTGGTATTTCTTCTTTACCAACTGTGCCATACAATAGATGTCAACTTTCTGGCTTTGGGACATGATGTCGGTGTGGAGGCTGAAGGTCCCACTGTCGGTTGGATCAGTTCGGAAAGATCAAAATCATCATTGTCCATGTTAAGACTGTCGGGAAAAATAGTAAATAAGTAATATAGTATTAGAATAATAGATTAGTAGTGTAGAGAATAGAGAGAGAGTAAGAGTAGAGAGAAAGAGTAAGAATGAAATTATGAAAATATGAAATGGTGTAAAGAACGGAGATTATAAAGAGTAATGGAGAGTTGGAGAATGGAGAGAATGAGAGAAAGTATATGGAAATTAGAATAGATGAGGGTATTTATAGAAAAATTTGAAATATGGGTAAAAATATAAAATAGAAGAGATGTATGGGAAAATTGTAATTTTCGGCCCTTTTTTAAAATTTTGACCGTTTGCTGACGTCAACAACGGTAAAAATAAAAAATAAATTAAGTGTATAATATAGTAGAAAAAAAAATTTAGGCGGGCCTAACGGTCGGCCCACATCACGTGCCACCCTAACGGACCCACCATTGGGCTGTGCATGCCGGCCTTGCGTGCCAGGCTAGGCCGGCATGCGGGCCTCAACTCAAGACCCGGCACGTGCTAGGTATGGGGGCTGTGCTTGGCTTGGCCCGAGCTACAGGCAAGCCATGCCGGGAATGGCCCGCCATACTTGACGGGCCGACCGTATCAGACCCACTAGGCCCAGACCATATTTACACCATCTAAAGAAGGATTTGGATTTCCTCTTCATCTAAATCAATAGTTTTAATCAATTCTATGTTTTGGTAAAGTAAAACATAAAAATTAACATTAATAATTCAAACTATTAATTTGTTATATTAAACACGTGGTAATAGATTATGAAGGTGATGACAATTAAGATGAATAGAGGGTTCATATCCTATAAAGAAATTATTATTTTTTTAAAGAGAATAAAAAAAAATGTCTACTAACAAGTAAAATTACTTAAAAACAAATGGACATATGTAACATAAAACCATTCTAAAGAAATTCTTTTATCACATGCATGGTATAAATATTAAAAAAAAATTATAAATCCAGGCAGTGGAAAACTTGAAATTATAACTTGTAAAACTTACAATACGATTATAAATTGTTTAATAACATCAGGTA
The DNA here is from genome assembly GCA_035582765.1 of Acer negundo. Classification (NCBI taxonomy): domain Eukaryota; kingdom Viridiplantae; phylum Streptophyta; class Magnoliopsida; order Sapindales; family Sapindaceae; genus Acer; species Acer negundo. The sequence goes on along the minus strand of CM069237.1, from coordinate 10,476,641 downwards.
ATCGGATATTGTGATCCTCTCTCTTTCTCTCTATTGGAACAAAATTTACCTCTAAACAAGCAAACAATTGGCAGTGGTTACTGACACAATAGAACAACTTATTGAAAAATTACAGATTACAATTGCAATTCTATTATGCATATTGATACAACAAAAATGAATCTGGGTTCAGTTATCAGATGCCGCGCAGCCGTGTATTACTTACAAAGGCGATATAATACAGGAGAAAAGGCATATGCATATATATATTTTATATATATAAGCATTGATTACAGTGAGAGTAGAGAGGCATCAAGGTGATGAATTTGCTTCCATTATCTTGTTTGCTGGTGCATTTATCTGCCTTTCTACATAAGCTGAGGGAAACCATCCTGCCTTGCCTTTGTTTTCACCTTCTGACCATCCAGTTGGAGCCACCTTGTGATGTTATAAGAAGCAAGAACAACAAATGGAAATGAAATTAGTCGATGGAACCTTTCAATGAATCGATAGAGACGAGTGAGAAACTCTTTACTTGAGAAATGAAGAGAGATGCTATGATGTACAAGCTCATGGAATTTTAATATGAACTTAGCCAGAGTATAGAAAGATGCCTCATCACAACTGAGCCCATGTCAGTTTCTTGCTCTAAATAAGTAATGGTAAGCTTTGTTTTTGCATTCGGCAAAATTGTATGAGGTTAATCCAAAAGGGGATAATGAAATGTAGGAGAGAGTAGTCTGTATAGGCATAATCGTAACACAAACAAGTAAAGAAAACTAATCAATCAACTGAGTTGGAAGGAAATCTTCCCAACTCATATATGCCCATAAAATGAGATAGAAAAAATTCAGTTGTAGCTGAGGATATTTTCTAAACTTCAGATATCATTGGAACAAACAATCTTATTCGGTTTTCTTTATATCAACAACCCAAAAATGGATCAAGAAACAAAAAACCTAGAGTAATCGGAACCAAATGAATTTGTTTGGATCAGCTTTTCATTCGATCAACTTTTCTGCACAGTCCTGAAAGAAAGGCTCTCTCTCAAAAGTAACGTGTTTGGTTAGTATTACATTAATCCTTCAAACTAAATTCTGTGTAGTATCTAAGATTTTCATAATTTCTAAAATGAGATAACGCAGAAGCAAATGTAGAATAGTATAAGAAGAGCAATCTTAACAAACTAATCACATAACCAAAGTTCAAGATTGATAATTTAATAGGGTGAACTAGGTAGTTTTAAACTGGAGTAGGCCAACCTCAATCTATTATGATTTTCACTTCCAAGCGTAAAGAAAATATGACAAACACATCATCGTTTCAATAACCAACTGTTTTAACTACAACATTGTCCAGAAACCATATAAATATCACACAAGCATAGACGTTAGATCGAAATCCAAGACATACATATTAGCAATAAGAATTAGTTAACAACACAGAGAATTATGCATGTATTGTTATTCGGATTAGAACTGGAGAAAGTACCTGGCGAACAACAACATAATCATCAATTGATAGACTTAACTCCCCATCAGCTTTAGCGTCAAATGGATGTATAACCTGTAAAGGATTACATAAAATATTGTGTAAGAAGAGCAACAGCAGCAGCAGCAGCATCAATGATAATAACAACAATGCTTCATAACGAAATACTAAAAGAGATCGGAGGCCTTACTTTTCCTATAAAGTACTCATCATCCTTATTAACATCCATATGTACATTAGAATCATCTGAATCGGCATTTTGATGCGCAGGTGGGAGATTTACATCCATCTTCAAAGACATAGACTGTGATGAAGACTCATCCGATTGCTCCTCTAAAATCATCTAATTCCAGTTTAAAGAATTGAAGGAAGCGTCATAATCTTTTTTTGCAAACAAGGAAAAAAAAAAAAAACTGATAAAGGTAATCTTATCAGCACCCAGCAAAATGATGATGCTAGAAAGGAGGATTATATACATATTTATGTTTATATATAGCTAGAGTGCAAACCTCAGCATGTAGCTTCTCTAAAATAGAAATAACGTGTCGATGATAAGTTCTCTCAGCGTCTACCTGCAAATATCCAACAATTCCCAACAAGGATATAGATTATAAGAAAAAAAAAAAAACAAAGAAGCACAATCTTAGATGCAAGTCACACAACAAAAGTACAAAACTGGTCTTGAATCCACCTTTCAATTCAAGAGCTGATTTGATGAGAATTTGGGTTTTTGCACAGCAGTATCATGTTGATTGATTGTATATATTCTTAGCCAAGTATTAAGCTTTGAATTGTATTTTAGGCTTTTAATATCGTAACCTTTATCTAAACTGTGTTAAGTTTAATATACTTGTGTAAAGTTTTGCAGCTTCTACTAGTATGCTTACATTTTTATAAAAGAAAAAAGAGAGCTGTATGGTAAAAGTGATAGCCTTTTTGTTGTTCATAGGGCATATGGTAGCACATTCCAGATAAGCCTGTGTGTATTCTATCACTTGTTCAAGATTACTAACCGATTACTTTTCATCAAGTTAAAAAAAGTAGACCATGTTCCTCCAACTGAAAACAACTTGATAGAAACTTGTAGCACAAAGAAACAAACTAGTTAACCACTAAGTACCATGGAAACCTATATACATTTAGATAAATTTTATCATCAATTCACGTGTAACCCTTGCTGCATAGTAAAATTATGAACTCTTTGGCAGAAAAAAAAAATCATTATATTTGTATTTAAAGTTGGCAATTATGAGCACAAGGTCAGCATGGGCTCAGGCATCAATACACACAGAAAAATACAAAGGTCAATACCATAGCAAAAAGCCGCTGAGATGTTATCTGTTGCTGCTGAGTTTCAACTGACAACATGGCTGCAGTTGCTTCTCTGCCAAGTGCTGACACTGTAGATTTAAGCTCAGTCAACCTTTTTTCTGAACTTCGAAGCTTTGTAGCACTCTCTGCAGATATTTCCGAATCCCTAATCTTTGATCGGCGCTTCAATACTTCAGCTGCCTGGTGAAAACACTTATTAAAAAGGAAAATAATACTCACAAGTCACAATACATTATACACCCTGTGCACAAAGTTTACCTGGGAATCAACTTCTTGCCGGATTTTTTCATACCGGTGAGTCAAGTGGCGAGCATCCTCTAATGGTGCTCCTGTTATTAATGCCCGCAGTGGCCCAGAGACCTACATATCAAACACCTGTAACATAATTAGGAAAATAAAAAGAAAAAGCAAAAAGCTTAAAATTTGTTATACAGATTGTTTTTTATTTCTTATTTTTATATACACCACATAGCAATATTTTCAGTAAAACACCTCTCATCAAGTTTTATATAGCAAGTGACCATGTGAGGTTTTTTTTTTTTTTTTTTTTTCCTAGGCCAGATACCAAAGTTCCCAGCTAAAATGCTTAAAGAGTTTCCGAATCATATTAGACGCAAAATTTCTTGTATGACATCACATTGATATTCTCAATCTAGAGCCACTTCTCCATCTTCAGATAAAATTACTTCTTAGACCAAACTGTATTGCAGAACATGCTTTCATGCTAAACATCAATTCTTTTGTACATCCAATCTTCCAAATTATCCATGCCTTAGCTATTAGTTGCTAGACCAAGGATTATTTAAACAGAAAAAGCAAGCGCAAGAACTACTCAAAACGGTTTGGATATGAAAATCCCGTTGATGTAAACAATCACCATTTATACCATACCATTCAAACATGTTGAATACAAGTTGAAGCATATAGAGATTGCTTCAACATTTACAACGTAAACTGAACAAGGGAAGAATTTACCTGATCACCAAGAATCCCAAGTAGAGTTTCCCTCTCATTTTCCATCAAAATATGTGAGGTACCAAAGTTAAGAGCAGCTCTGGTAACATGAGTATCAAAACTTTGATTTTCAGTTCCATGCTTGCAACAATCTTCGGCCAATTTTGTAACTAAAACATTCAAATATGAAATTTCATACACACAACAGAGCTTGTAAAAAGAACCAAATGCAATAAAGAGGCAACAAGAGACACACCTATCTCCATTTGCTTCAAGCTTACAGATATATAACCTTCAATACCACGAACAATATTCCTTTGGAAATGCTGTTCAACAAAACATACTGAGATTTTGCCCAGATGATTTTTTTTTTTCATATTAATTTATCTGCTGAAAAAGGGTTGATGATGACAATACCTTAGCTGCCCTAGTAGAATTGTACAGATTTTGAAGCTGTTGGTGACACTGAAGTTCATTTTCATCAATCACAACACCTTCATGACCAAGATGTGCCAAATGTTTCAACACTGCCTGCAAAAAAAAAAAAAACGATTAGAAAAACAAACTTCAAAAATACAAAATAAATGACAAAAATAAACATCAATGTGTTAGATTCGTAATTAAGACATCTGTTAATTTATATAATCAACCCATAAAAATCCAAACAATACATGCAATTTGAGCAACGAAAAGGAAAAACAGAAAACAGAATAATCAATAACACAAACAATCAAAAGTAAAGAAATGACTTTCAACATCAAATTTCACAAATTAGAGACAAGAACTGACCTGCTGTTGCTTGGCGACTTGCTCACGGAGCTTGTGTGCTTGTTTCTTTATAGCCTCCATAGAAAGACCAAATACAAAAGCTTCCTTTCACGGAAATATTAATAGAGCGACTGATAATATCACTCACATTGAAAATCGAACTATTCAAGTAGAGAAACGCTAGATCTTCGGACAAATAATATGTAATGTTCAGTGTTAAAAGAGGGAAAGTGAAAACAGTTTGTCGGGTAACACAGAAATAGAGCATTTGTGACACGGTGTTGACGTGTTGTATTTGAATGTTGACGTTGGTCAAGTGGGGCTTTGGTCGGCCCGACCCGGACAACCAAACAAGATTGCAAGCTTTTTTTTCTGTGGTCTAGTTTTACTTGCAACTAGTTTTGGGTTACATCACATGTGCAAGTGCAACCACTTCACATTTGTTAATAGATTCAATGAATAATGTTACACTACATAAAATTTTGATCGAATGGCATGGCAAATTTGGATGAGTATTTAATAAATTTCTACACCATTCTATTCAGAAATGTTCAAGTTAGTACGCATTGATATAACTTCATCGGTGCGTTAAATGTGAACCATTAGATTTACATACTTTGACTCAAAGTGTATGTACTTATCAAAGCTTTTCCATAATATATCATTGCTAATTAATTTTTATAAAATTTGAATAATGTAAAAATGAATTTATATTTATTTAGTGAATTCTATTATATATATACGGAAATTTTTATATGAGGATGTCCTGATAGAATTATATAAGGACATTGGATATGAGTCACTCGTTTTACATACTTTGACTTGGTATGTATGTACTTGTCAAATCACTTTTATAAATTAGTGTCCTACATTCAGTATCTTGATAAAGTTATATAAGGATGTCCAAATAGGAACGGGACCATATATATATATATATATGAAAATTTTTCTATAAGGATACCTTGATAAAATTATATAAGGACATTGGATATGAGCCGCTCGTTTTACATATTTTGACTTGGTATGTATGTACTTTTCAAATCACTTTTATAAATGAGTGACTCATGTTCAATATTCTGATAAAGTTATATGAGGATGCTCTGATAGGAACGAGACCGTATATATATATATATATATTTAAATATATGATTTGTATGGTTGAGTATATCTAGTTTTTTAATTATTAAATAATTCGATAATGTTACTAAACATGGTAGGACCCTTAGATTGTTTTTTTTTGAAAAGGCGGACCTTAGATTGTTAATATGGGAATGATTGATGTATGAAATTGATTGGAGTATAGATTGTATAATTCAACGAAAGTAGTCTGTCGAAAGATTATTTATTTATTATTTTTTTTTTTTATGAAGGGTGTGTGGTGTATTCGAAGGTGGAGCTTGTTGGAAAGACCTAAACCAACATCTTTTGAATATTGACAATTTTTTATAATTTTAATTACTTTATTCAAACTATTTTAACAAAACATATGTTATATTATGTTTAACATAATACAATGAAGGCAATATTGTTTCATATAAAACAATTAAAAATAATTACAAAAAAGAAAAAAACAATTAAAAACTCAATTTGATGGTTGTGTCTTATTTCTATTTGGTTTGAAATTATATAATATTCTTTTTAAAAAATAAAAAACTTATTTTCGATATGTCGTATATCTCATAAGATAACTATGGTTATTTTTATTCAGTTTGAAATTATATAATATTCTTTTTTTAAATTAACTTTTTTTTAAAATAAAATAAAATATTATTATCCATTTTGACACCAAACCTTTTGGACTTATCATAACAGAATATGATGACCACGTTCTGTTATTGATGCTGATGACTCAGCACAATATGTTATTGAGCTCATCAAAGGAGGTTTGATACTGATGTTACTAAGTGATGATCAATCAATCATGATCACTCTTCTTTATAGTTATAAGTAGAGATAATTATCTTGGTGGTCATCGAATTGATGACACACTATTAAAATAGCCATAGAATTGAAAAGTTATTCTAAAATTACCATTTTTGGTGAACTTTGTGACATTAATGGTCATTCCATCCAATTCTATCTAATTTCATCCAATTCTATCCAATGAGTGACATTTTGGTAAATGAGGGGATGATATTAACTTTATTTAGATTTTTCTGGAAATCAATTTTTTCTTTCTTTTTTTGAAACGAATCATTAGATTTAGTGTGTATATATGTATAGAATATCTCAAATATATATATATATATATATATATATATATTTAAGAAGATGAATGCTACAAAATCTAAAAAATCTAAAAAACAAGGAAGAGACACGTGTATTAATCTAAAGTTCTAAACCATTTCTTTTATTTTTTTATTTATAAATAATTATATTTAGTGTACGTAAATATATATTGTGTACATAAATAAATATATATATATATATATATATTTACGTACACTAAATATAATTATTTTTTAAAAAAAAATAAAAAATTGATTTTCAAAAAACATTTAAAATAAATTAATGTCATCCATTTATTTACCAAAATGTCACTCATTGAAAAAATTGATTTCCAAAAAACATCTAAAATAAATTAATGTCATCTTCTTATTTACCAAAATGTCACTCATTGGATGAAATTAGATCGAATTAGATGTAATGATCATTAGTGTCACAAAGTTCATCAAAAATGGGCATTTTGGAACAATTTTCCAATCCAGTGACTATTTTGATAGTGTGTCATCAATTCGATGGTCACCTGGATAATTATCCCTTATGAGTGTATATATATATATATATATATATGAGAATTTCAGATTAAAAATTTATTGACCTCATATAAAATTTAGTGCCACGACTTCTCTTCTATAAGGCTCCTATATTCGAGACATTTCAATAGTAAATTGAACTATCATTAGAAGAGGATTTGATTCTAAAAATAATATGATTATATATATATATATATATATATCAGGTATGTTAATAATTTAAGAGGATTTATAAATAAAATGTATTAAAATGAAAATAATCATTTCAATAAAGGTACTATTGACATTAAGATATGTGCTTACAGTAATATTTATTTTTTGGATTTTGGACATGGGTGTACTTATAAAAATGAGTGTACTGATCAGTTTTATGGATTGCAATATCCGCACTCTGTTTGATATTGTACCTATATAAGTTTATTGGAATAGAAAATCTCTTACCAATACCTAGTGCTTTGTGATAGCTAGAACCTATTGGGATTGTGAAGCCTAAAATTGGCCGAAGAGAAGCAATCGTGACGTGGAGGGTGGTACACCAACCGTAATGTCAATCGTGGAAGTTCACATATGATGTTACGCTGTGTAAACTACAGAAGATTAAAGAAAAAGCAAGCAATTGCGGTGTTCTGAGCAGTGTTTCATAGAGGTTTCTTATGGAGTAGACCGTAACACAAGGAGCGGTAAAAGTGAAAAAATCAGAGAAAAACCGCAATTCAGGGCGCATGCTGCAGACCACAGTGACGATGAACTTTGTGTGCGAGAAGGAAAACTTGCGTAGAAAGAAACCCAGTCCTTAAGGGTTTTGGCATACCATAATGGTCTAATATAAATACTAATGTTGCCTTATGTTATTGGGTGTGTAGAAAATAGCAATGGAGGTTGAGAGCAATTGTTTGAGAGATTGAAAAAGAGAGAATGAGAGATTGTGTAATCAAACTCTGATAATGGTTTTGAGTGCATGTACGTTCCGTGGATATAGGCTTACGTTGAACCACGTAAAATTTCGTGTGTCCTTTTTTTTTTCTTCTTTGCTATATTTAATATTGTCTACATGTGATTTAGATTTCCACGTTTGTGTTTGCAAATTTTCTGCAACAACTGGTATTAGAGTCTGGTTTGACGAATCTAGGGTTTTACGCAAATCTAAGGTTTCTTGAGGTAAAGCCATTTCGTTAGGAAGATGGGATAAGAGAAGGAGTCCTACACGGTTAAGAAATTTGATGGTGCAAATTTAAGCTTTTGGAAGATGCAGATGAAAGACCATCTATACTAAAAGGACATGTATTTACCGATAGTAGAGAAGCCAAAGGGTGTGTCCGACACAGATTGGATGGTCCAACGAATGCCAAAGGGCATGACCGAAGTGGAGTGGTTGGTCTTGGACCGTAAAGCATTGAGAGCAATTCAACTCAGTTTGTCGAAATCGGCGCTTTCAACATCAAGGGTCAGGAGACAGCGGCAGGTCTCATAAGAGCCCTATCGAATTTATACAAGCAACCTTTTGTAGCAAGGAAGGTCCATCCTCTTGTGTATTTTTTTCCTTCTTTGCTCTCTTTATTATTGTTTGCACGTGATTTAGATTTGCGTGTTTGTGTTTACGAATTTTCTAAAACATAATCGTATTCTAGACTTTAGTTAGAATCGTATTCTAGCCTTTTGTAGGTAGAAAATGCTTTGGAATTGAATTTTTGAGGGTCTTTATCGTAACATTGTTCACAAGGCTCACACTGTTTCCAATAGAATATTTCATTAAATATTCTCCATAATCAACTGTCAGTGGAGTTTGGAATTCTTTTGTAGAGGCGGTTAATGATGATGAACTTGCCCCCAGCCGAAAATGGTTGATATGCTAAATCGACCTACGAAAAGCATTGTTCATGCGATTAACATTGGTTTTAGATGGGTTGTAAATAAGGGAGAGTGGGTAGCACGGTGAATTGGATCAACACTGAGATCCATGTTTTTTTTCAGAGGGGAATGATGAAGAAATGTGTTTGAGTGTAAATTGCGTAATGAATGTTGAGATAATTAGTCATATATAAATAGCCAAAGGGAGTGTGCTATTTGTGGTAGCCAAAAATAGCACAGTCCAAACATTGAGGCTCAATTTTAGAAATTCGTATGATGGACAAATCTTTGTATAGGCCCAAGCACAGGCCTAAACACAGGCCCAATTTAAATAAACAGTGGACCTAGAATGCGGTTCGGCCCAACCCGACCCATATCAAAAAGTTCATGCAAGAAGAAATCATTGACGTCAGTATGACTTGGCCAAACTTTGACTGAGTCAGTTGAGCTAATCAAATGAACAAGATATTTTGAATTCAAATATTCTTGGCCCATACATCTCGGGCATGATCTCCCTAAGATCTCGTACCAACCCACCACCATTGGCTCACTCTTTCACCTATAAATATCAGTCACCTAGTTTCATCGGGGTGTGGGGACACTCCTCACTCATAAAAAGCAAAGGGGAAACAAGCCCTCTCAATTTACTATCTTGTTCTATATCTAAAACTCTCCATAAGAAAAGCTTTGAGAAGCATATGGAAGCTCCGTTCATCGATATTCCGGCTATCGAAACTTGATTCAAATTACGATAATTGTTCTCCGTCAACCGTCGCTCAACCCAAGCGCACCTAAGGCTATAAGAACGACACCACCCATGGCTCGACAACCCTGGCCTATGGTTTATTTTAGAATTTACATTGTCTATTTTTTATTCGAATTATTAATTTGTTTATAAACGGTCTAACTTGGGTGTCGAGTCGACTCCTACAATACACCCCTTTTAGCTTTGTTCTACTAGGAATCCAAAGCATTCAACTAAGCACTATTGATAGATTGCTGGTGCCCTGAGTATCACGATTTTGACCGAATTCTGACCATAGGATTTTCTGGTTCTACACTATTTCAGCTTTGTTGTGGTTTCGAATTATCGCTCTTGAAGACTAAAATTAAAGTATGGTTGAAATTTATTTAATTGTCATTTTCTTTTCATCAACCGCCCCACTTACAAGTGTTTCCTTGAAGTTAAAAGTTTTTGAGATAATTTGGAAAGTGAACAAAAATGAAAAATTACTGAGTCAATTATGGTTATACCCTCCATTTTTAAGATTAGATTACTCTAACATTTAAATATTAAATTTCTTTAAAATATATTGAATTTCATTTTAGCACGATATTTGTATAAAACATTCCATATAATTATCATGCATACCTCAACAAGTATTTCGATGGGTGATATATACATGACCAGAGGCGGCAGGTGTCTTAGGCAGCTTAGGCGGTTAAGACCCAAGCTAAAATTAAGTTCTCGAAACAATTTTTCAAATAAAAAAAATTAAATACTAATTAAAAACTTAGCACCGCACGCTAAATGAAGTGGGTCATGGTTTGACACAATCCAACAATTATTAAGTCATGTCGTGTCGTACTGTGCTTGTAAGGAATCGTACTTTGTCAGACCGTGCCTAGACTGACCCGACTCAATTTACATTTTTAAATAATAGTAGACATATCAAGTGGAAAATATGAATCAGAATACCAAAAACTCAACATAAAAAATACAAAAATACAAAAACTTAATCAACATTTTCACATTTACAGACAAGAATAAATTATTTTAACTATTAATTTAAACATTTTTTCTAAGAGCAAGGTGAAGTTTGGGAACATCGGTGTGAGTCCATCAAGTTGATTTGTTGTTTCAACTTCTTTGTTTACTAAAACAATAAGCTATCACATCACGTTGAGTTATATATTTGTCGATGGCAAGAAAGTACCATACGTGGGTGCATCCGTTGCGTAGCTGGGAAATATGATAGTTGAAACAGGGTCAGAATATATGTATATCAACTCTCGAGTGCTTGAGCAAGTGAAAAAAATATTTGGTGAACGCAATTAGGTCGAATACTAGTTAGAGATCCAAACACAGTGCCCAGGGGGATTGACACACCTTTGTTTGGACAAAAACAACGTCGATTACCAATCATCTTCCCAACTTCACATTTGAATTCAGCGGTGGTAAAAAAACTGAAGCTGAAGTCAGCCAACACATTCCTAGCAGTGGACGACATGTACTGTGCTTCATCTTTCTACCGCCCGAACACACAAATCAACAACATGGTCCTGCCTTTTTTTAGTGTTTTAGCTCAGGAGGGCTGGTTGGATACGACCTCATTGGCACCACCTTCTAGCTAGGAGCTAGATGGAACAAATATGTATTAAGGATGCAATTAATGTTGCTAATAATTATTAATAAAGTAATTAATTAACGTCATGTATTAATCTAGTTCAATCCAAACAAGCAAAAAATGCTTTCTTCTGTTGCATTCCAAACCCAGATGTGAACAGGATTCGATCACAAGACCTATTAAACAAGTCTAAAAGGTCTCACCTGGTATCACAAACTTGTTATGCATTCTTGGAGTGCATGGTGCAGTCAGCTGGCTTGAAGGAAACCTTCTTCTTCTCGAGGTCATATCCTACATACAAGTTCATCTGAGACAAATTTCCAAGTATGGAAATATCATATGAAGCTATCATGGCGAGGCACACCATTTGTTTTTGCACTCTAAAGTATGAGCTCACTGTTGGCAACTTCACATCTGCACCAGTGAAATGAACTGTGATAACGGGAAGATGATCAATGTGATGGCTTCGAACTTTGAAACAAACAATAGGGAGGCCCCATGGATTCCTTACACGTTTAGACCCAATTGCTTCCTCCAAGGCTTCAGCAAATATTTCATAAAAACCAGGGTCAAGAAATGTGTATGTTGTCCCTGTATCAACTATCATGTTTACCCTTCTGAGAAATATTCGACGAACTACTTGTTTAGGCTAGCCTCTTCTTTCCAACACTTATAGCCTCCAGTGTTACATAATAGAATGTCTTTGGTTCTTTATCAACCAAAGGAGTTGAAACAACATTATGACCTGAAACCAAACTTTTCATTCCAAAAGTTTATCTTGCTCGTCACATTTGAGGATGTGGGAACCAAACAACATGAAAATTTCCCTTTTATTGTAGAACCTAACTGAGAGATCAGGGAAAGAGGGCCACCATCGATGCCAATGATACCAGAACCCACCTCGTCAAACAAACTGATATTACTGTGTCCACAACCGAAAATGATTTTCGAGAAGGAAACAGGATGGCCGGTAGACAGAGCAATGGCAAACTTTTCACTACCTATATTTCCTTCACTAAACTAACCGCCGCCATACAAATATTTGTAACCACATACGTTTCTTTTTACATCACAACATTTATCCTTCATCAAACTAATGCAGTAAGGAGATTCACATGGTAAAAGTTTGCAAGTGAGGAATTTTTGGGATCAAATAATTAAGGTTTTTGCTTGAAACATTTTTTACAAGGCTTACCTGTATCCATGTGAGATCACTTCCTGTATCTGCATTTCCAAGAACCTTGATTTTGGGAGTCTCAATTGAAATTTCCAAGAAATATTCTCCACCAGAAGGTACCATAGGTGATTGGAGAGCTTTTGTAGAGGCTGATGAGCTTGTTTTGAAATGGTTGATATGGGAAATCGATCATTGAAAAGCATTATGCATGCGATCGATGTAGGTTTCAGATGGGTTATAGAACGGGGAGATTGGGGAATCGCGTTGTATAAGATCAACACTAAAACCGATATCAGTATCGAATTATATCACAGCGGAAGAAGAAAGATACGAGTAAAGCATATCAGGGAAGTAACAGAGAATTGAAGCAATATTCAGAGATACATAGAGGACGGCTACACAGAGCACTTATAGCACATATATGTAACGCTCTGTTGAGACTTGAGTCTAATGATCTTGTGTCACATGTTACGTGCACACTTGTGTATGGTTTTTTTGTGTGTAAAATAACCGCAAAAGCTTTAATAGCAAAGAATCCTTGACTGGTTAGGTAAAATGGAAAGTGGAAAAGGTAGAGAAGTTGGCTCACATGGTATCAGTTGGAAAATGGACGAGTTCCAAATAGGAAGAGATAATGGAACCATCATGGTTTATGTATGAATATCTAGCTTTAATTAGCAAATATACATATCATTGAATGGCATAAGTTCATTGTAATTCAGTCTAAGATATCTCACCAAACCCCCATTCATTTATAGAATTAAATTACTTACCATTTAAATGTTAAATTTAAATTTAGAGAGATATTTTTAATAAAAATTAAAATATTAAATAAGTTAGGATCAAATATTCGATTGCTGAACAATGTATTGTTGAGAAAAACAGAGATTGAAAAAGTTTAAGATTTAAGTAAACATGGTGATGGAGAATGGGATATTATATTTTATTGCCTTATTATTATTATTATTATTATTTTTGAAATACCACATGATGCGGTGGCAACTCGAACCTGAGACATTGCCGGGTTGAATGAGCGCTCATACCACCAAACCACATAGGGCGGTGGAATTTTATATTTAATAGCCTTATTATAATAGAATTTAATTGCTTTACTATGATTAGGATCTAAGATTTGCATATTTATTTTCCTTTGTTAGTTATTTGGGATCTTTTTGTTTTGGAAGGTAGATTATTAACTCCTTTGGTTTTGTTTTTGGCCTATAAATTGAGGCCTATGTTTTGTTATTAAGTAGATTTTGATGAAATGAAATTAATTGAATTGAGTTGAGTTTTGATCTCCTCCCTATTTTCTCTGAATTTCTCTCATTTCTTCTTTCCTCTATATTTTTATCTTCCAACACTAATTTTCTATTTAGTTACTTTGTTGTTGTTTGTCCTACATCACATAGTAATCTATATTATTTAAGAATCAGAACAGGGTTTGTGGAAACAAACTGTCTTTATTCAAGTTTCAAACATGCCTTCCCTAGAAGCAGTAGAAGAACACAGAAAAAAAAAGTTCATATATGATAAAATGAAAAACTGTGAAGCCACCACTCTCATAAGTGAACTTTACTTATGGTACATTTGGACATGCTTTGGTTGGAAAAGCATGACAAGATGAGATTGACCATGCGGTAAAGACCCTCTCACCCACACCAATAAGGTTATGGGTTTGTGTCACATCCCCCTCCCTAAACCCCAAAATTATAGTTGTTCAAAAAAAAAGATAGGAACTTTCTACCAAAAACAGTTAAAACCGCTTCATTTTTAACTGAGCAAGGTTTACACAAGCCTAGGTACAACACAATATACCAAAGTAAAAATTCCAGTTCTGCACTTTAACACAAGCTTTCTACTTAACATTGTTGACTCAGATGCATTTACATTATCCTAGAGAAACGATCTCATAAAATTTTGTAGTATTCAGTCAATCAGATTAATTTTTATGTTATCCTTCATAATATGAAAGCTACTAATAATCAATTCATTTGATTTGGTAAGGCTAAATCATAGACAACTAACACCTGAAAGGATGAAGGAAGCCTAGTACAGCATTTAACAAATCAGCCGTGGCCTAATTTCAGAATCAAAGAAGATAGAAATATAGAATCAAGTCATTTCAATAAGCTTAAATTCGTAGATAACTCCACAAGAGGTAACCAGAGAAACCACCTATAATATTCCTGATTTTTCAAGAAAGATACCATAATGATAAGAAAATACCTATCTTATGTAGCTCCAATAATTCATTCCAACAATCAAAACAGGGATAGAGAAAAACAATTAGTTCAGTGGCAGAAATATGTAGACAACTTTTTTGTTGATAAACAAGTATACTTAACAATACAGTATATACAACAAATGAACTCCAAATCATGCAAAAAATTCACAAAATATAAATAAATCCATGTTATTTTCCTATAATATTATCTTCCTCCTACCTAAGAACCTAATATCAGAGAGGATTAGAGAGCCAACTTTCATTCAATGGCTTCTTTACAAGCCAGCATAAACCATGTCAACTAAATTAGTTGAGAATGTTGTTATTAAATTTTATAGAGTTTGTTATGCAGCTAATTAATTATAAATACCTGTATTAGTCAGGTATTAACATATTTGAGCACAGCTCTCACCAATTTATTCACCACATCAATCAAAAGCATGCCATTCTTTCAGAATTGTCTCCTAGCAGATAATTATTTTAAATGTAAAGACTTACATAACCTGTTTTGGAGTCCACTGCTCTAGTATCATTATTATATTTACAAGCTCTATTTCAATGCTGAGGAAATTCGCTGATGTGCTGTTAACCTGTTACTGTATTTACATTTTAAGCTTTAAGAAAGAATTAAAATTTAAAAACAAAATGCCAAAGAACCCTGCACCCAAATATTATACAAATATTACTGTGACTTTCTTAATAGACAAACAAATCATCAACAGAAAGTTGATCAGTTTGGCCATAGATAACAGAGTCAGGGTTCATTGACAAAGAATATTGTCAATGGGAAGGTTAGACTCAAGGATTCTATACATTGATAAAAGTAAAGACTTTCAAAACAAAGAGAAATGAACAACAGTGAAGCTAAACATGATGCTAGGAATTGGAACTTATAGAAAATCATTTACTAGACACAATATCAACACAACTCTTCCATATATTTCTCAGAATATTATAATATTGAAACTATTAATTACCATACACAATATAATAGAACACAGCTATCATATAAGACGATTTCATAGTTGTATATCATATACGAGCATGCGAAAAGCACTACTATCTTATATCTAAGTATGAAATCAACAAATCAAAACCATAAAAAATTTACTATTTTGTAGTCTAGTCATCGCTAAGCTCGTCTTCGGAGTCGTGAGCCCTCATCCTCGTAGAGGCTTGCTTTGCCCATTTGACGATCTTCTCGGCCTCTCGGCTGACCTTTTCTTCCTCCTTGATTGCCTTCTTCAGCATCTTTTGCTGCTCCTTCGCCGAGAAAGTACTCAAATCCGATAAGAACTCATCAGTCTTACCCCAATCGAGACTACTACTCAGTACCCGATTTTCCTTGTCTTTGCTCTTTTTTTTGGAACTCGATTTCGGAGAGCACCACAAACAACCGCTTTTCAGAGGCGGAGAAGGCGAAGGCGAACGGGAAACCTTCCATGAATTTGAGGAACTCAATGGAGAAGAACACGATTTGGAACTCAATTTCAACTTTGGAACAGAGACAGAAACGGAACCACGTTTGGATTTCTCCTCCAAATTCGTTTTCCCATCAGGGGAAGAATTGGAAGAATTGATAGGAGATGAATCATATTCAGGCACCGGTTTTCCCTCCAAACCCATTTTCCAATCCGGGTTTTTTTTCTCATCCGAGAAAGTTTCACATTCTGCCTTATGATCCACTTGGCTCTTTGAATGAGGAAGAGATTTGGCGCAGTGGGTATCATTAATATTGGTGGGAGGTTTAGGTTTGGTTGCAGGGAAGGACTTGAGCTTGCGAAATCGCTGTTCTAACTCAGTGGGGAGGAGTGAGTCAGTGAAACCAGAACAGTTAACAGCAGAAACTTGTTCGAGAACACAGAGCTCTTTGGCCTGAGAGATGAGTTCATCTACTGCTGAGTCGTCCGTATCCGATAAATACCCAAAATCTGCCATTTCTTCAGAAAGAGAAGATTTGGTCTTCTAGGGTTGCTATTTGCTAATAGTGAACAAAAAAGAACCGAAAAAAGGCATAGTAATGATAAATTGACAGTGACGATGTTTTGCGAGGATTTTCCAAGCACGAGGCTCCATAACGGCTAACTCATGCTTTTGGCTCTTTTTTGGATTCATTTTTTCTTTATCTTTTGATGAGTTGGGACCCACTGAAATTGGATTATGAATTTATGATGCTAGATAATAAATAAATAAATAGATAATTAGCTTCAAAAATCAAACTCAAATAATTTGTCGGTTCACTGTATATAGGGACAACTCAATTACTATATAATTTTAAAATAATATTTAAATCCCGTCAAAAATAATAATAATAATAATAGTAATAATAATGATGATGGCTAATGGAATGGGATACTTTTTGTAGAGGATAAGAGGAAGAGTCATCGGAGAAACGAGGGAGGTTGGCTAAGGTTCCGTTTGATTTTTTATCTTAACACTGAATATCAATTGAAAACTAAAAGCTTAAAAGCATGTTTTTTTTTTTTTTTTTTTTTTTTTTTTTTTTTTTATTGAAAACTGAATATAAGTGATAAGTTGTTTGTTTTTTAAAGTTATAAATATCTGAAAATAAATATTTTTATATCTATTCTATTTTAACTATTATTTATTATATATTTATATTTTAATATATTACGGACAACTCTAACATATAAATTAATTCTAAAATAAATTTATTTAGTTATTAATAATATTTCAAATTTATATTTTGTATAAAATCTAATAATTACAAATCTCGTAGCTAGTGACATTATAAAACTAATGAGATGCTTCATGTGTATATTATGGACAAAATGAAGTTCAAATGAAGTTCATCAATATGTTCTTATTAGCAATCTATTCCATAGTGTAATTTATTCTTTAATTTTTTTTTGGTTAAGGTGGGTACAAAGGCCCAAAATTTATTTGTTAATTGATTTGGAATAAACTTGGATAATTATATAATTTATAGATTTCATGTAAAAAAAAAAAAAAAAAACATTATAAAACAAGTGGTTAGTTTTGGAAATAGATTAAATTAGTGAGGATAGTTTTGGAAGTAAAACTTTACATTAAATTCTACTGAATTTGTGTTAAGTGAAAAACAAGTGGTTTGAGTGATTTTAACATTTAAAAAATCTAACAAAATAACTGAATGAAACATATTAAATACCATTCAGTGTTAAGTGGAAAAATCAAACATGGTCTAAGGGTTCAGACCCGACCCGACACGTATACATTTTTTCATTTAATAAAAAGCTTTTACGTTTTGCTGTAAAGTTTGTTTACGTCTTTACCTTTGATGTCTGCTTCTATTATTTCATTAATAATGAGTGAAGACGTAAACAAATTTTACAGTAAAAAGTGAGAGCTTTTTAATAAATGAAAAAGTGTATACGTGTTAAACAATGAATGGAAAAGACAAACGAGAAAGATATATAACATTCCCCTTAGTTTTAATAGGCGACAGACTATGCAAGCCCATTAAAATTTTAACTTTTTATAACCCATATCCAATTAAAAAATAAAACTCAAATATTACTTCATATATCAACACATCTACCGTTTCAATATCTCACTTCCACTGTCTTAATATTTCTTCATACTTAAACGCATCAAAGACAAATAGAAAAAAAATCATGTGATGGTGATGCTAATGGCTCTTTCTCTTCTATTATTTCGGTAGCATATATTTCTTCATCTAGAATACCACCTAATAAAAAACAAGTTAGAAGCAACGTATATTATATAAAAGTATAAATAAATCTAGTGAAGCCTATATCCAATTTAACTATAAAATTATTATTATATATTTGAATTAAAGTAAACCTTAATATGAATTATTCTTTAAAATAGAAGTTTAAACCTTCAAAACTTCAAAAAAAAAAAAAAAAAAAAAAGTTAAAACTTTCAAATTTGATGAAGATTCAAATAGACCTAACTAACTAAATTATATATAATTATTATTATATTCCTTTTAAGTAATTGTTTCAATTCTATTTGTTTAATTCTTTGCTAAAAAAGAATGTAGATATAGAGACATAAAATTGGATGGCAATAGTAGTGATTACTTTATTAATATATTGTTATATCATAACTATGATTTGATTTGAATTTTCTCAAACTTAGACATCCAAACATATAAATTACAGGGGGGAAAAAAAGAGAAATTGATGACTTTTTTTTTTCAAGTATTGTTTTGATTTTTGAATTAGAGAAACCTTTGAAATACCTTGAAAAAAAAGTACTTTTCTAAGAATATTTTTTTAATATTTTTAGGAAATAATCTTTGTCTAGAAAAAAAAAAAAAAATGCTTCCAAACATGAATCCCTCTAATCATTGGTGTTTTGGTTTTCAATTTCATTACAGTACAAAAATCTTACAAGCAGTTCTACTAATTAAGAAAAACTATAAAATCCAAAAGATTCCTCAACCCATTAAATATTATTATAAAAATGGTGGCATTTTAAGACAATAAAGGAAGCTGGATGTACAAATACAAAAAACAAGGAAGCTATCAAGTCCAAAAGAGCTCAAACACTCACTAAAACCAGTGTTCTACTAACAGTTAGGAGCTAATCGGACGGAGACTCGGTGCCTAATGTCTAGATTGATTAATCGGTAATTAATCGGTCGGTGAATTTAAACATATATATTTTTTATTTTCTTGTATAAAAATCCAATCATCTATTTTCTTTTTAAATTTAAATTTTGAATTAATTGGTAATTTGACCAATTAATCGGCGATTAATCACCGACTAATCGGCGATTTGACCGATTAATCGGCGAGTTGGCCGATTAATTGGTACACCGACTAATAAAGCCGATTTTGGTCATTTCAACTCAGTTTGTTGCTGATTAACCGTGTTGAGCCGATTAATGGCAGCCGATTTCTCGCCGACTAAAACACTAGAGTTAAGAAGATGACAATAATTAATTAGTAGAGCTTTAAAAATTAATTGGTTTTCTAATTATTAAATTAGTGGAGCAGGAAGATTTATATATACATTTTATTGTACACATCATGCATAACCCCACATTTTAACTACTCCTAGCTCCTCTACTTCCTGGATATTTCCTGGTAAAACAAACAAAATTGCTGCTCTCACTACTCCATATCACAGAAACAATAATGTTGGTAAATATTTCAGGTGTCGCATTTTAAAACTCTGTCCAATCCAAGCTAGCCAGTCAAAGTAGTTATGTAAGAGATAATTTGTTACTTTTTATCTTAATTTTTTTTTTTAAATTTTCAAATCCTTAATTTTATACACCCTTAGATTGAAATCTAAAGACTGAAATTGATCCAGTAACCTTATTGTTAACAACAACTTAGCCAAACGCTAGAAGTTTAATGAATTATGAATAAATTGACCTTTAATTCCCTAAAGATTCGTTGGTTGTCTTACAAAATTTACTAAGGAAAAAATATTCCATTCACCTTGAGGCAACCCAACTTATCCAATTGTTTTAAGTAATGTGACATAATCACATAAATAATCAATCATATGAGTTCTTTATGTTACATAATATGATTTTAGTAGTGTAAGAAGAACGTAGAAGATTTTTTCCTCCATAGAATACTATTCCCACCAGTTGTGACTTCATACTAGGTCTTGATTTTAGGGTACAAAATGATCGACGATCAATCTGCCCAATTGATTTATCCTGGTGATAAGTGATGAATAGTAAGCAGTTGTAGATTTTTTCCTCCATATAATACTATTCCTACCCTCGTAGCTAGTGGCGAATTCATAAATTTTAACTAGGTAAGACACTTGAATAAAATAACAATTATATTAAAAAAAATACTGAAAATTTAAAATTAAAATAAAATGAGGTTATTTTTATTAAACAAAATTGAGTTTTTTTATATAAAGAAAAATTGATGGTATAATAAAATTTAGGGTATAAAATAAAATAAAAGAACACTTGCTTAAAAAGAACTAAATAATCTTATATTTAAAAAGAAATAAAAAATAAAAAAAAAAGAAACACAGTATTAATAAATAAATTAAATAATGCACAAGGAAAACAACAAAAATTACACTCTAATTTTATAATAAGAAATTTTGTTTTATATTTATTATGAATTCACTTTAAATTTATACAAAATAATTGATTAATAAATATTACTAGACATGTTTTTGAATTTTTTATTTTTCTAATTATTAATAAATTATTGATTTATTGATTGTAAATAAATTAAAACTCTAAAATAAAGAGAAATACTAAGGATAAAAAAAATGATTCATAATAATAGATGGACTATATTAATACTATAAATTAAAATTTGAGATTTTAAGGTTATTGATGAGATGTGTTAGGTATGTCAAACTAAAACTATTAGAAATAATAAAATTTTAAAATAATAATATATAATTTAATATAACATAAAATTAAATTAAATAACCATAAATTGAATGTAGTTAAGATGTTGGAAAATAGAAAGTGAATTATTTTATTTTAGAAAAAGATGAAAATTTGAGAAATAAATTGGAAAAGATTGTAAAATAAAAAAAGATATAAAAAATTGTTAAAATTAATCTAAATGGTAATGGTTTTACTTGAACCATATCATCGTTGTTGTTGAGAGTAATCCAACTAGCTGTGCTAACAGGTTATATAATGTAATGTGTGTATTATTACTATATATATATATATATATATATATAAACAAATTCAATTTTTTAACAAATCTGAGGTGGGGCACGAGTCCCACCTAGTCTCTACGTGGGTCCGTCTTTGCTCGTGACCTCATACTAGGTCTTGATTTTATGCTATAAAATGATGATCAATCTGCCCAATTGATCTACCTTGGTGATCAAGTGATGGATAGTAAGCAAACGCAGATCTGCAGTCAATGTAGTGTGTCTTAGGTTATCCCAACCCATCAAATATTGGTACTTGTTGCATGAAGACAAGTACGTAGGTGACAAATCAAGAAACAAAAGATAATGTTAAAGTAAAGATTAAAACAAAACACCTCTATTGAGTAGAGTGGTTAGAGCAGTTGAAGAATTCAACAATGTCTAACAAGAAATAAAATCAATACAATTGTTTCTTTATATTTCAAGTTTTGCAATCACAAATCAATTTATCCAATCAAAATTCCAAACCCACTACAAGTTCAACAACAATGAGAGAGTCCTCAAAGCCATGGAGGCCCTTCACATCAAACTGTTGTTCAGTTGAAGACCAAACAATATTTGGCAACTTTAGCAAATGTAGGCCTTCGAGATCGGATTTTTCCAAGGACATAGCTGAGTTGCCGTCTTTTCGAAGACTGTCGTTCTCCGATCTCAGCCGTTCTTCGTCGACGCGCATCACCGAGGATCTGGCTCAGTCATTTGGGGGTGATTTGTATGATTTTCAAGTGAGTGAATTACGTGCCATAACACACAACTTTTCAAGCAATTTTTTGCTTGGAGAAGGTGGGTTTGGGACAGTGCATAAGGGTTATATAGATGATAATTTAAGGCAAGGTTTGAAGGCTCAGGCTGTTGCTGTTAAGCTTTTGGACATTGGAGGCCTGCAAGGACACAGAGAATGGCTTGTAAGATTTCTTTTCTTTTCTCTTTTTTACAACTAAAATTGTATAATAACTAATAAGTATATGGTTCATCACAGCAAAGATTATTTCTCTATGGTTTTACCTACACTTTTAAATGCACTTATATATGGACTTATAATAACAAAACAAAAGTAACAATAATAGTTATATAATCTCAACCAATAAATTAGGATAGTATTATAATTTTTCCCCCAAAAATGTCTCAAATCAACTATCATAACAAGTGCGACCAAGAAATTGAGATTTTATTTAAATGGTATATATCTAATCACAAAAACCTAAAAATTTGCCTTTTCTTTTTGGCTAGATTTGATCCTATTTTTTTTAATAACATTTTCGTTTTTTTTTTTTTTAACATTTTTTTAATTTTAGATTAGCATTAGATAAAAACTAACCAGAGTCCAGAGATGTTCAATACCCTGTCAGAGCCCTCAAGGGTTGTTTCCTAATTTTGAATATACAATATTGATATTTTGTTATACAAAGGAGGTATTCTTCCAAATTAAATATTCGAAATTAAAAGGTTGGTCTTTTTATAAAAAAAATTGTCAAATTTTAGATGTTGTTTTTTTTTAATCTTTTTATTTTTTTAATTTGCAGTATTTTCGATAGCTAATTTAATATTTTACATTTTTTATTGTAATTTATGTTTTTTATTCCTAAGAGAAAAGGTGGCTGACCTTTATATATATTAGAATATGAGCAAGCGCATTATGACAAACGAGAACTTCATTTTGATTTTCTTTCAGTTAAAAAACAGATTAATTTATTATAGATTTGGATAGTTTTCAAATGAATGCAAGACATTATGCAACTAATTAAAATTATATAATACTAAGGAAAGACTACATAGTCGATCTCTTCAACAAATATATGGAGTGGGTGAAAAAGCAGACCTAGAAAAAATTAAAAAATTAATTAAGTGTAACTAGAACACTTATATTTAATATGTGTATATAACTTACAGAAAGATCCTTTATATATCATTTTAGGAATATTAACATAGTTAAATACCCAAAAAAAAAAATATTGAACAATTTTTAATTTTACAAACTTCTATTTATTCATCATCAATTCATTATACATGAGATTAAATAAATAAGTGCACCATATATAAAAAGAAGTCAGAATGATTGTATTTTAATTTGCAGGCGGAAGTGATATTTCTTGGGCAGCTTAGGCATCCAAATTTGGTAAAATTGATTGGTTATTGTTGTGAAGATGAACAACGTCTTCTTGTATATGAGTTCATGCCTCGGGGGAGCTTGGAGAATCACTTATTCAAAAGTCAGTCTAATAAAAACATGTCAAGTGTTTTCTGATTAAAAATATACTCTCTTCTTTGTTTTTTTTTTTTTTTCTTTTTTTCTTTTCTGATGAATTAATACATGCATGCATGTACAGGAATCTCAATATCATTACCATGGGGGACAAGATTGAAGATAGCAATAGGAGCAGCAAAAGGCCTTGCCTTCTTGCATGGTGCTGAGAAGCCTGTCATCTACCGCGACTTCAAAACTTCCAACATTTTGCTTGATTCTGTCTGTTCTCTTTTCTCTCTCTCTCTCTCTCTCTCTCTCTCTCTCTCTCTCTCTCTCTCTCTCTCTCTCTGTGTGTCTGTTTTAATTTTAATTATATAACTTTACTAGTTATATTCATCTTGCTTAAATATTGTGTCTCTATGCATATGTGTTATATCATGTAGGATTTTACAGCTAAACTATCAGATTTTGGACTTGCCAAGATGGGGCCTGAAGGTTCAAACACACATGTCACTACTCGTGTCATGGGTACTTACGGATATGCTGCCCCTGAATATGTTTCAACAGGTCTCATAAATTAATAATCATTTATATTCATTCAAAGCATAACATGTGTAGTACTCTTCCAACAAACCTAAACATCTAATGCATTATTTGTTAATGGTTTCAGGACACTTAACGACTAAAAGTGATGTATATAGCTTCGGAGTAGTACTACTAGAGCTGCTTACAGGTAGAAGATCAATGGATAAATCAAGACCAAAAAGTGAGCAAAACCTTGTTGATTGGTCAAAACCCTACCTGAGAAGTAGTCGCCGGCTACGCTACATAATGGATCCAAGATTTTCCGGGCAGTACTCGGTCAAAGGGGCTAAGGAAATGGCCGTTTTGACATCGAAATGCATAAGTTTGAACCCTAAAGACAGGCCAAGGATGCCAGCCGTCATTGAAACTCTTGAAAGCTTGCAAAATTTCAAGGATATGGCGGTCTCTTGTGGGCAATGGCCAGTTTCTCCAAAATCTGCTAAAAATGGAGTTTCTCCAAAAGCAGTGAGGTCTGAGAGTAGATATGGGAGTTACAGAAAATCCTCTCCAGTTGCTCCAAATAAAAAGGCATGATCATAATGCTAATGGAACATTAATAAAGCTATATATATTAATTAAAGGCTTATATTACATATATATTATATATAGTGTGTAATGTTGAAAGGCACATGCTTGAAAACCAAATTAGGCATCATGTCTAACTAGCTAGCTGCATGTATTTGTAAATACGTGAATGATATATGGCATATAATTAAGAGTACCCCATGAATGGAGTATATAAAAGGTTTGATTAAAATCATTATATCAAACTATGGGGAACCCTAGTGCCTTAACAGGCCTGTCAAAACTCAAAAGTGTTATGTAACCCATATCAAAGAAGTGAGGACCATACAATCATATTCGCCAAAAGCTTAAAAAAATAAAAAATAAAAATAAATAAATAAATAAAAGGTATGTTGATGGGTTTTCTTTTGGGAAGATCAATAAAGTCTATCCTATAATTGTGTTTTCAGTAAATTTAATTGTCCAAATTCTGTTGGAATCTGTCGAGATTAAACTATAAGGATTTTGATATCTACACCTATAAATGGAGTGGGAGAATGGTTGATCTTTACTCTCACAAACCTTAGGGTATTTTGACACCCGAATTTCTTTAAATTATGTATGAGTGTTTATCATGCCGCCCGTATTTAATACAATTTATTTTGACGTAGTTTTGTTTTAAAAAAAAAAAAAATTAAAGAGTAGCGAAAAGGGACAAAATTAGAAAAGAAAAAACAAATTTTGGTTTGCTTTGGCTTTAATGATTCAAATTGATTTGTTAGAGGAAGTTATTCCCTTTTACTTCACATTTGAAATGAGTACAAAGTTTTGATGCATGCATTATGGACACAGGTGAAACCTTTTATAATCACGTACATCTAACAAAAATTTTATTCTCTTTGACACAATTTGTGATGATTCATGAATATGGAGAACAAATTCTTCATGATTCGACCAACATAAATAACGTGTGATTTCCTCCTTTTCCAGTGCTACAAATTATGCATATATAATTGAATTCACATCATTTTCATATATTAAATTTAAAGTTTGTGTGTGGAGAATTTAGTTGCATGCTCTGATAAAAGTAGGTTTAGCTTGCTCGTCATCTTAAAATTTTGATTTCAATTTTTGACTTCAATATTTATTCACCTATTTGTTATAAACTATAGTTCACTTGTTTTTCATATAATTTGATCGAAAACAAATAATTCCATTAAAAGCTTTTTAATATATTATTTACAAATAATTTTACATCCTATATATTTTTGACTGAGCAAGGTGTTAAGATCACTTGCACCCGGCCTAAAATTTAATAGGTAATAGTAATGCCCGATTGTCTAAATTTTTGTTTAAATGATAGAGAAAATAGCACTAAACATCATTAATTGGTGGGTGGAGTCTCAAAAAAGCCATTTACTATTTAAATTATTTTGAATCACCATTTTGACAAAACATTGTTCATTGACAACCATTCTATCAAAATCTAACAGAAATATGCCGATGTCTGTGACATGACACCTATAAATAATTTTTTGGACAATATTTTATGTATTTTGATTATTTAATTATATATAAAAAGTAATGATTTGATTAATTTATTATTTTTATGGGTAATATTTCCTGTTTATGGGTGACATCAAACTTATTATTATTTCCTAAATAATTAAGGGTGGCATCAAACTTATTTTCTGATTAATTTATTATTTAATTATATATATAAAGTAATGATTTGATTATAAGAATTTTATAATCAAATAAACTTCATTAAAAGCAGTACCTTGTAATCCATATCTCGCAATCGTCCTTCTCCTGTTCCACTCGCTTTGAACATTCTTATCGAATTGTGCCCTAAGATGGTGACTTGATGATTTTACAATATTACTTCTTCTTGTTTTATTATTTTGACCTCTATTTTAACTAGTGTTCTAGTAGGCGCTAGGCGCTAGTCGGGAGGAGACCTAGCGCCTAGTGCCTAGGCCGATTAGTCGACGATTAATCTGTGATTAATTGGTTAGCGAATTTAAACCTATTTTTTAATTTTCCTACATAAAAATCCAATCACAAACAAATTCCAATTATAAATCCAAACAAAATTCTTTCTAGGTATTTATAAAGTTGGTCAATTAGGGGTATAAGTGTAATTATTGAAGGAAGATTGAAGCTATTGTGATTTTATAAGAGATCTGGGAGTGTTTCGTAATTTGCCACACAAATCAGAGCTCATGCCACATCAGGCGAGGCCCAAACACGAGCCCAAACGTGACTCAAGTGAAACATGAGTACACCCCAGCTTGCTGCTAAACGCACCCCACTTCCTCAACTTCATCTTCAACCTCACGTGTGCCTCTATTGCCGACCAAACCCTAGCTGGTCCAGCCACCGGAAAAGTGATCATGTGCCTTATTCCAGCTGATTTCCAGTGCAGAAGAACGGAGGACTTAACGGCTTTGACCTGCCTATCCCGATTACGTGGCCACGTGTCCGATTACGCACCAACCGCGGAAATTGTCCGATTTTCACATTTTATGTGCATTTTTCGGTCGCCTAGATGAATTGGTTCGATTAATCGGCCTAGGCGGCCGCGTACTAGAACACTGATTCTAACAGGTTATGACATAAGCAAACGGACTTCAAACAATTAATGAAAAAAATAACAATTGACACTTTCTTTCTATGAAAAGGCTAATTTGAGCCTTTTTGAAAAATTAATGGTCATTTAGAGACCGTCTCACTAAATCATTGGCTCTAGAAATCACTGACCCATGATGATATAGGGTTCAAAAAAAATTTGTCACTATTTGGGGCGCTTTTTGTAAGACAGACACCATACTACTAACTTAAGTTTAAAATGCACCTATTTAGGTGATCAGACAAAAATATCTTTTTTTGTCAGTTTGTGTATTTTTCAAGCGTAGAGAGAAAACCTTTGAGAGATAATATCCGAGCCTTTTCGTGCATTTTCACACTAGATTCGAACCTTTTCGAGTATTTTCGAGCATTTTTACACTAGGTTCTAGCCTTTTTATACTAGATCATCCGGGCCTTTTTGTGTCTTTTCACATTAGATTCGAGTTTTTTCGTGCCTTTTCGAACCTTTTAACACTAGGTTTGAGCCTTTTTACACTAGATCTGAGTCTTTTCGAGCCTTTTTACACTAGATCCGAGCCTTTTTGTGTCTTTTTGTGTCTTTTCTTGCCTTTTTGAGCTTTTTTACTCTAGGTTCGAGCCTATTTGAGCCTTTTTACACTAGATCCGAGCCTTTTCGTGCCTTTTTACACTAGATCATCCAAGCCTTTTCATGCCTTTTTGAGCTTTTTTACACTATTATACTAGATTTGAGCCTTTTTGTGCCTTTTGAAACTAGATTTGAGCATTTTCGAGCCTTTTTACACTAGATTTGAGCCTTTTTAATACATAATTCGAACCTTTTAATACATATTTCGAACCTTTTAAACATTTATCCGAGCTTTTTAATAATTTATGAATAGATTAGTGAATTTTGATTCTGCGAGACTTTTAAAATTGTTCGAGCCTTTTCAGACATTATGTTCGAGCCCCCGAATGCGTTTGTGTAGCGCCACAAAATTAATTATCCAATGAAGATGAATTGATAAGGTTATGGTGTTTAACTTCCATTGGAGGTCTGTTATAGAAGAAGATGAAAGAAAAAATATCTGAAAACTTTAAAGTAAGAAAGAGAAATGTGTAAAATAAGGGCAATTTTGATAGTTCACTATAATAGGTGCCTTTTAAACTTAACTTATTAAAGGTGTGACTTTGTCACTACATGAGTTTAAAAAAATGACATTTTCCACAATTTCCACTGATGATATATCATGTGATCAGTTGTAATAATATTCCTGATTTGCATGGTAATTACAACTCCCACGCTATATCATTTGAATATGAATAGACAATGTAACAATATTATATAGATACAGGCTAACACACCTTATCAAGTGCAAGTCTAATTAATAGGTTAATCTCGAAAACAAACACTAATTCATACCCAAAACAAATTACAACAAGAACACTAATCAATACCTTATAATATTTGGGATCAAAACCCTACTAAAGATGATTATTATGATGTAGTTATGCCTTGTTGATATATATGGCTGATCATATGGTCCATGTGAATAATTGCATGTGAATAATTGGTTAGTTGGTTTGTAATGAAATTAATATGCTCAAAACCCTAAAGAGAAAAAAAAAAAAAAAAAAAAAAAAAAAGAATCAATATATAGTAAAAACTTCAAAGCAACAAATGATCTAAACTTTCTCCATAAAAAAGATCGAGGATACATGTCTTAAAACTACATAACATGCACATCAGAACACACTAAAAAGCATAACAAAACATTAAAAATAAATAAATAAATAAATAAAGTCACAACAAAATGATACATCTAACACCACTGCAACATGAATCTCATTTTCCTGTCAAATCCATTGTTTGACCTGATTTCAACTCTAACTCGGGCAAAACTTAATACCATCGAACAATATATTTGTACAACAAAACAAGCACAATCAAATACCTTTATATATTATCTCCATCCATTTTTTCTCCTTATTCACATCTTTCTCCTTTAAACTACCATCAATCTCTGACGGTATCTCGAACTCATCCAAGTTTCCCTCATCAACGATAGAAGCAGAAGGATCTTTGTTAAGCATAAATGGCCCAAAGTTGAAACCATCATACATGTTGGTAACAAAAGAAACATCTTTCAAGGTCTCATTGTGGTCGAAGTTTGGGACGTGCCAATCGCCTAAGGAAAAATTGTTCAAACTTTCCTCAAGAACTTGTGTGCTGGGCTTGGGGGTACTTTTTGCTCGATTATCAGGTTCTTCTGTAGCCGGAGGAGTTGATGGTTTAACTAAGGACTTAATGTAGTCCTGCTATAGGGTGTTTCTCGAGGTAGAATCCTTGGTTTTGCGGCGTTTTGTGGCATTCCAGTGGTTTTTTATGGTATTCTCACTTCGTCCAGGCAAATTTCGAGCAATCTCAGCCCATCGATTCCCAAGTTTTTTGTGTGCCGCTCTTAGAATAAGGTCTTCTTCCTCACTCCATGCTGATTTCTGCAAATACAACAACCAAACAGTGTGTTTCAAATCCAAACAATGTGTTTCAAATATGTCATATAATTATATATATATATATATATATATATATATGTTAGGGTCACACTAATATATCAATGTGTTGTCAAACAGTTGACGATAAATGTTTGGTAGGCATGTATTAATTAAATTTACAAAATATGTTAACAAATAAGTAATAACGCCAAAAAAAAAAAAAAAATCATGAAACTTCCATTTTCCTAACAATAAAATTTTCAATTAATAATCAATTAAATTATACAGCTACACTCTTATGCATATACGGATTATAATGGAATAGAAATGTCAAGTTTTAATGGTTAATGAATTGTTTGCACAAATATATATCATACATACACATATATATTAGTATATATATATCATACATACACATATATATTAGTATATATGTACATACAGTTCTTTTCTCCTCAGTGCGTCCTGATATAATTCTATCAGTGCGGTGCATGAGGGACATAGATTATGGAGAAGTTTTGACAAGTGCATACACTTTGAGTCAAAGCATGTAAATATAATGGTCTACATCCAACGCATTGATGGAGTTACATCAGGAAGCACTGACTTGAAAATTTTCCTATGTACATATATGCATACATGTATATATAAATTACCAAAAAAAATTATATACATATATATACACTAAATTATCAATGTATGTATGTATATGCATATATATATATATATATATACATGTATTTTTTAAATAGTTTTATCTAAATAAAAGTTACTTCAAAAAAAAAATCTAAATAAAAGTGGAAGATGATATCGAAAATACCGTTATATCTGACTTGAGATGGTTGTACCACCTCTCCCGGCACTATTTTCCAACTCAACCACTAATCATGTTTGCGATCAAAGACCCGTTCCTTAAGTCCATGTTTTTCAACCAGCCTAAGTAGCACCCTACAAATAGAGACCTAATTTATTATTAATTCTCAATAACTCGAAATTGCCGAAAATAAAACCCTAATAAGTTGAAGTTTATGAGTGTACTTGTCCTCTTGTGTTGTCCATGATAAGATAACAGAAGTTTCCACTTAGTTGTTGGTCAAGAGTATTAGCTAACGAAGTTAGTTATACTCTGTTATTACCTATTGTGTTGATGTGGCATTGGTTAGTTGAGAATCTTGTCAAAACATGTAGAAAGCGTGGCATGGTAATCTGTAGGCACATATATTCAATCTTTGTAATAGAAAACTCATTCAATCAAATAAAAGAAAACCGAGAGAAAACAATAAACTTTCTCAGAAACTTTTCTCAATATCCAAACACATTTGTCTTTCAGATCGTTTAACAAACACTTGGTGTTTCTTCTTAAACCTCTATCTAGCTTTGCTTTCTCATGGTATCAGAGTTGTAACGACTAATGTCATGATAAATTCCTCACAATCTCGATCTCCGATCCTCGATGAACATCAAAACTCTCAAGAAGTAGTTGTCTCACCTTGATCCCCAGCCATTGAACAAGGTCAAGGCACTCATGAAGTGCGCAAGCCATGGAGTTCTCAACACTGACTAAAAGCTTGAAGTACAATCTGCCGATCAAGCTTGGGAAAACAAACTACATCTATTGGAAGGCTCAGGTACTGTCTGCAATCTGGCTTTAGATCTTGAGGAGTATATTTGT
Organism: Acer negundo; assembly: GCA_035582765.1. NCBI lineage: Eukaryota > Viridiplantae > Streptophyta > Magnoliopsida > Sapindales > Sapindaceae > Acer > Acer negundo. The sequence goes on along the minus strand of CM069237.1, from coordinate 10,445,103 downwards.
GGACTGAATATGCCTTCTACTATGTATGTAAACATTGAAGTAACAAATCAACTTGGTGAAAAGGTAGTTGAAAAGAAAATTAGTAAGCAATTTTCTATCTGAAAGCGTATAGACAAATTACTTGTGAGCTGGATTTTCTCCACAATCAGTGAAAACGTAATAGGCCAAATCATAGGGTGTCAAACTTCATTTGAAATCTGGAATCGTTTAGAGAAAAATTTCTCTCAGCAATTAGTTGCAAAGATTGCACAATTTAGAAATCAACTTCAAACACTTAAGAAAGGATCTGATTCTATCAGTGATTTTGTTCTTAAAATCAAAAATGTTGGTGATGCCTTGATGGCAGCTGGAGAGGATGTTAGAGATCGTGACTTGGAACTAACTTTAATCAATGGAGTGGGACATGATTATGACTCAATTGTAGCTGTCATTTCTACTCAACAGAGATTTATCTCACTTGAAGAAGCTTATTTCCTACTGATGATGTATGAATAACGGCTGAAACATCTTGATTCACCACTTTAACTTCAACCAGGAAACGTTTCAGCAAATTATGTGTCTAATAACTCACAAGATAGGAGAGCTGGAAACTTTTAAAACTTCCAAAACAACAGAGGAAATGGATATCGTGGAAGAGGAAGGAGCAACAGGTCTTGGTCTGGTGGTAGAGGAAGAATACATTGTCAGGTGTGTAATAAGCCTGGTCACGATCCATTGAAGTGTTATCATAGGTTTGATCAAGGATACCAATGACAGCATCAACAAAATGCTCAGCAACACCAGACTCAGGCATTCTTCATTCAGCAACAAAATTATAATCAACCACATGGTTACAATGGACAACTGCTTATAGGCTCACCATCTCAAGGAAGTAGTCTTAGAGAAGCACGGTCACAATATCACCAGAGCTCTGCATACATTGCCACACCTGAGACTGTAGCTGATCAGTCGGGGTATATGGACAGTGGAGCAACCAATCATATCACTTCAGACCTGTCTAACCTCTCCCTTAGATCCAATTACAGAGGTATGAACAAGCTTGTTGTTGGTAATGGACAATAGCTCTTTATCTCACATATAGGTGACTCTTTTGTGAAGTCTCATTCACAGCCATATAAGAAGTTATATCTCAAAAACATACTGCATGTACCTCATAGCCATAGTTGAAGCTTTTTGTGATATAACCTTTCAAAAGGAGACATGAAACAAAACGCAACTAAAGACATGTTGTTTATAAGAAAAGCGGTTGTGGTGAAGGCCTCATACTAGAATGTAAGAGGCATCTTGGCATGAGCAAGTAGAGTTAGGTCGGTCTCTACAATGTGAGAGTGCTTTCTCTCAGCCAGTTGTGTCGATGACCAGCGCTCAACTAGCGGCAATTGTGTCAAGATAGGTGGGAATTTAGTGTCTTGGAGTTCTCGCAAACAACATGTTGTGGCTCGATCAAGCACGGAAGCAGAGTATCGCTCGCTGGCGCAAGTTACTACTGATATTCTTTCGCTCCGTTCGTTGCTTACTGAACTTCATATTCCAATGAAATCGAGCTCTATTATCTGGTGTGATAACATTGGTGCTAACTCACTTGCCCATAATCCAGTGTTTCATTAGAGAACGAAACACATAGATATTGATACTCACTTTATTCGTGAGAAGGTGATGTCTAGAGAAATTGATACTCGTTATGTTCCCACAGAGCATCAGGTCGCATACATTTTCACAAAGGGTTTTTCTCGTGATCGCTATCGGTTCTTGTGTACCAAACCAGGACTGGTGATGTCTCCCCAGTTCAGTTTGTAGGGGATGATAAGATAACAGAAGTTTCCACTTAGCTGTTAGTCAAGAGTATTAGCTAACAAAGTTAGTTATACTCTGTTAATACTCTGTTATTACCTATTGTGCTGATGTGGCATTGGTTAGTTGAGAATCTTGTCAAAACATGTAGAAAGCGTGGCCCGGTAATCTGTAGGTATATATATTCAATCTTTGTAATAGAAGACTCATTCAATCAAATAAAAGAAAACTGAGAGAAAACAAGAAACTTTCTCAAAAACTTTTCTCAGTATCCAAACACATTTCTCTTTCAGATCTTTTAACAAACACTTGATGTTTCTTCTTAAACCGCTGTCTAGTTTTGCTTTCTCAGTCCATTGTCCTTTGATTATGCCTATTTCCTTTGTGGGTGTGCAACTTCTTCTCTTATCTATTTTTCCCAACCTTTTATTGTCACCTTTTTGATGATACATATTTTTTCCAAATATGGATAAGAACTCATCTACTACTGTTGCTCTTTTTGATTTATATTGATCTTGAAAACTTATCGATTGATAAATCAGATGTTTTGAAAAGGTATGTGCTCTGATTTTTTGAGGATCATCCTAAAATCATGTTATCTTCGAGCTATGCAACACTGTGTTTGCCCCATTTGGTACCAAAGAAGTAAAGGGATATGTTCTCAAAGCAGTCGATACCCCGTTCCCTATTTTCAAAGCCCTAGAAAAAGGATTTCTCCCTCACCAACAGATAGATAAAAATTGGTGGAAATTGCTAAAAAATGACAATATAAAATATGAAAATTTTGTTTGTAACCACAAACGAAAATTTAATTGTTAATAACCACTTTTTTGAGAAATTACTAGAAAGTCCTCATATAAAAAGGGTCTCCAAACACACTCTCTATTTTCTCTTTTTTTCTTTCTCTCTCTCCTGGTCTCTCTCTCCCCGATCTCTCTTGCCGGCGTGCTCTAAGGGTTGTCGAGCGCCGACGAAAGTGTCACTTAGCGCCAGCGACCTTCTGGCTTCGTGGCAGAGGTTCTTTGCACGACGCCATCCTTCACGCAAGCCGTCGTCGTAAGTCAAGCTGTTGAGCCGTTGTGCGTCATGCGTCGTGCCGTCAGAGCACCCCCTTCACCGGCCAACGCACAAATCTGCAGAAAAACAAACAAAAAACCTAAAAAGAAAAGGAAAAAAAAAAAAAAAAAAAAAACCTTATTTGGGGAAGATGGTTGGGGAAGAAGTGAAATTAGGCATAATTTCAAGTGTCACGTAGCTATTTTAGTCATGATTTCAAGTTTCACATTTTATTTTACTCATGATTTCAAGTTTCATATTTTATTTTACTCATGATTTCAAGTTTCACATTTTATTTTACTCATGATTTCAAGTTTCAACATTCAAGTTTTAGTCATAATTTCAAGTTTAAGGTTTTTTTTTTTTTAAGAAAAACTAATTTCAGGGGTACTCTTATAATTTATGAATATACATTGAATTTTTTTAAATAAAGTGATTATTAACACTTAAAGTTTCAAAAGTGGTTAGTAACAAAAGTTTATTGTTTCAAATGGTTACTTTTGAATTTCTCTCTAAAAATTGGACGAATTCAACAACAAATTATTTGCAGGTAGTTCATGAAAATTTGGATCAAGATCGTGATGGTTTTCAATATTTTGGATAAAACAATTGCTTGAAAATCTATTTCCATAGTCTAGATTCATGGGATGATTCTCAGAGAGAAATGGGGAAAGGAAAGGAACATCTTCTTTAGAGCTTGTATCCAAATTCATGCTGCTAAGTAGAGGGATTTGACTTGAGAGAGAATTGGAATAGAGAGGGACTTGTTTGTAAGACAGTGAAGATGTAATTTGAGTTCAAGAAAATAAGGCTGGTGAAATATTTTAGAGTGAATAATGTGTTGGTTTCTATGGACCTTTATAATGGTGGAATGGGTATGAGGCGGTGTATACGTGGCATCATTCTAGGCCTTGATGACTTTGAGAATCAATGGTCAATATTTATAGTTGACGATGACTATTTAACTTCGCCATTTCTCGTCCAAGGGTAAAACTGACCAATAATCTTTACGTCATTATAGTAGCTCTGGTAGTTTAAGGACACATGAAAAATATGAACGGATTTTGGTTGCCTTCTAAGTCGTGAAATCACAAACGATTGATGCACATTAAGCTAAGATCAAACGGTGGAGAGTTGAGATGTGAGTGAGAAATGAGGATGCAATCTTAGTGGGACGGCTTAGGTTGTGAGAGGAGGGACAAATTGAAATTAAGGGAGTTTAGACCCACGGCAAGGTTGTTCATATTTTGTATATAATGAAATTTCTTAATTATTATTCTCATATAGTATGTACCATCGCATTTGTCAACTAATTAATTTGTGTCTATATAAATTTTGGGTCTCATTATATTTATTTATTATACTTTTAATGTTATTTTCTTAATTACAAATAATAGTTAAAGTATTGGTATAGCTAAATGTTGAGTAATTGAGAAATTAGGAATTGAATTTGGCAACCATATTTTTTTTGTTGTCTTTGGTAATATATGAGGCCTTTAGGCAAGACTCTTGAGGAAATATGTGTCCAAAAATTTAAACTAAAATATTTTTATAATTGAATTATTATTATTTTCCTTGTTTATTTACCAATAAATGACTCTCATTTAAATAATTTCTATGATTTATTATTTTTTTTTTGTCAAATACGGTAATATTACCGTTACTTTCATGCTTATTTTCATAAATTTGTTTTAATCCACAATCCACACCTTTTTTCTTGTTGCCCTCCTCTCTATATATATATATATATATAAATGCTACACGATTAAATAAGCTTTTTATAATCTTATAGCAAATGATTTATCATTGTCATGTCATTCAACACATAATTTCATAATTTATATGGTTAAGATAAATCGCTTATCACATCGTTTGAGTTAATTTTTAGACTTTTTAGTTTACTTTTTTTAGGGTGTGTAGTATTACTCATATTATATACATCAAATTGAATATATGTTTGTGATATATAAATATTGTTTGTCACATTTTCTATATTCCTACAGTTTGGTTTGGCTCCATTTTCATTCTTTTTTTCGTTAAATATCTACTATTTGTACAAAGCTTTTTTGAGTTTGTATATTTACCGTTACTCGTATTCTATATGTCAATCACATTTGAATATATCTTTTATTTATTTGAATTCTTCTATTTTTTTAGAGATTTTTTTATACAAAAATATTGTTTGTAATATGTATATAGTCAAGTTTGGTTCCCTTTTTCATTAAATATAAAACATTTATAAAATGTTTTATTCGTATTGAGATAAAGTTCATATCATAATAAAATCTTATCTCACATATATTATAAAAAATATAGTTGATATATTGTGAGGTACAGAGAGAATAGTTAATTCTGATATAGAAAGAACAACGGATTACGGATTAGGAATAACAATCTCATTAAATTTTCCTATAGCTTGGTGGGGCATACACTATGAGATTTATGTGTTTAAATCATGTATCTTCCTTCTTCAAACTCTGATTTTTTGATAATATTTCAATATGTGTATATATTTATATTTATGAGCCTTATCAAAAATATATATTCAACAACAATAAAATACATCGGTCAATGATGTACATTACAACGTTGGAGTTTTCTAAAAAATCGAAAATCGAAAAATAGAAAAATGAGAATTTTTTATTTTCAAAAGTAGAGACCCATCGGTCAGAAATGATAGAGACTTGTTGATTGTGGAGACCCAACAATAGGACAATGATTGGACACAGTTTCTAGACACGTAAATATCGTCACTAATATACTCTTAATTATTGGGAAAATGTTTAGGTACTGATTTGTGTTGTCACATGGTTAAAAAATTTTCACTTTTTATATTTATCTTTTTGTTTTAGGTTATATGGCAACCAACCATTGATAAATCAGTACATTAGATACTGGCCGGTCAGTACTCGAGGGTTGTCCTAATTATAGCTCCGTGAGACGGAGACCCTGATTTGATAGGGTTCAAGGCCCACAAAACTAAAAAAAACTGCGAGATCCCCCCAAACAACGGGCTCAATCTCGGCTTTGGACTTTTATGCTAAAAACCCTAATGAAAAAGCTACAGATATCAACAAGCCCAGCCACCCCATCAAATCTTCTTGTAAAATCATTACATTACATTAAGGTACAAATGGAAAACCAAAAATCCAATGAAATGCAAGAAAACCATGTACTGTATATGTGGGGGGTATGGTGTATGTGTATTTTTATTATTTTTTCTGTTAATTAATGTATAATTAAAATTTTAGTATAAAAACGAAGGAAAAAAATATATATATTTGTATAAACATGTATAATATATCTAACTCGAGAAAATTCAAATTTTGGGTTTAGAGAAAGAGATAAAATATGGGATTACACCATAAGTGGAAAACCTAATTGTATATCTTAAAGTATAATTAAGATTTAAACTCCTCCATGTGAAGAAATGCAGATCATACGCATTGTAATTCAATTCCTACTCAAAGTTAGATTTAAAATTGTTGGTGACAGAGATTGCAAGCAAAGTTAATCAAGTTGACTTAACGATGCATTTATAATAGAGAGCCAAAACAAATGACTTGTGTTTCAAATCACCCAAAACCTGCCTTGATAAGAGAAAGACGATGATGGGGGTTTATTTTATTTTATTGGTTGGTTCAAAATGGATATGCACTTCAAAGTTCAAACTAACCAAAATGGTTTGACTTTTCAATGTTTTTAATCTATCAAGTCTCAACCCGCAATATTGGATTAATGCCTAACTTGACAAAGCCAAATCAATAATCATCTAAGTGATGGCCAATTTCTACAACAAAGGATAAAAGGGACCCTTTAAAAATGGTTTGTTGATTTCTACCCTGCATTTGACTTATTAGTTTTCGATCAAATTAATCTACCTAAACGTTTTGGGTTGATTTTTGTAATAATAACAAAGTGAAATGCCATATTACACCGTGTAATTATAACAACATAGCATGCATGAATTTCAATTAAATACGGTTTATGATCTTATGCTTCATGTGATAAGAAAACTTGCTTTAAAGAACATCTTCAACAGTCTCCCTATAAGACTCTCCTTAGACCATTTCCAATACAAATGTGGCTTGTGAAAAAAAAAAGATATCACGTAGGATAAATAGAGATTATGTTAATAATTGTGTCTCCAATGCAATCGTGCATATTCAACCTCAAGCTGACGTGGTAAAAAAAATATGGGTTAATTGCACTAACTTACCCTAACATTTTACAATATTATAGCTATATTCAACTTTTACATTTATTAACAAAAACATACCCTTGACCACTTTGACTAACTATAATCAACGTTTTATTCATTCAAAAAGTCTAAAATACCCCCAGTTATTATATTAGCATTTATATATTATCAAGACAAATTCAAATTAAATTTATAATTAATTAAATTTAAAAATAAAACTAATAAAATTTATAATTAATAATCAATAAATGTAATAAAATTAAATAAAAACAATTAAAATAATAAAATTAAATTAATATTTTAAAAGAAATTTATTATACAAAATGTTTTAATAAAATATTAACACCCTTCCTTATATATATATATATATAGAGAGAGAGAGAGAGAGAGAGAGATTATTGACCATAAAGCAAGTGACAAGATGTATATAGGCAAAAGAATGAAAAGCTTGTAAAATGAGAGGGGCGTGAGAAACGCACTTAATGGCAAACAACACACTTGCTTCAGTGCGTGCCCACCTCCCCCCACTTTCCTTTTCACTTTATCATATTTACAAACTTTTTGTTTGAATACTAGAAAATCAAATCAAATCAAACCATTAAACTTCTCCCATAACTTTCACATCCCAAAAAAAAAAAAAAAATCGAATAATGGCTTTCAGCAACAAACCCAAGAAACCAAATTCCCTTTACCAATCCAATCTATGCACCACACTTTTCTTCATTGTTCTCTTCACAATCCCAGCTCTTTTTCTCCTCCGAGCCTCCAACACCTCCATTTGTACAACATTTTCCACCACTAGTCATTATTCCAAGCCTTGGCATGGTGACCTTCGCTATGCAGAATTTGCATGGAATCGCCTTCACTTTCTTCGCAATCACCCCCCACCAATCTCACTCAAAATTGCCGTTTTTTCACGTAAATGGCCGATGGGTACAACTCCCGGTGGCATGGAGCGCCACGCGCACACCCTCCATACCGCTCTGTCTCGGCGAGGCCATCAAGTCCATATCTTCACCTCCCCTATAAATAACAACATCCCATCATCCATCTCTCGAGACAAAAATGGTGATGATGATAATTCTCCATACATTCATTTGCACGAAGGCGAGGCAGGCAGGTGGAGATACAACAAAGCTTGGGAACAGTTTGATGAAGAGAACCAACGTCGAGAGTTCGACGTTATTCACTCGGAAAGCGTCGCACTTCCACATTGGATCGCTCGAAACGTTCCCAATCTAGCTGTTTCCTGGCACGGTATAGCTCTTGAGAGCTTGCAATCTGATATCTACCAAGACTTGACTCGAAAGCCACTGGAGCCAATATCACCAGCTTTCAATCAAACCCTGCAAGGAGTTGTCCCAAAAGTGCTCAACGAGATCAGGTTTTTCAAGAACTATGCTCACCATGTTGCTATAAGTGATAGTTGTGGAGAGATGTTGAGAGATGTCTATCAAATCCCAAGTGAAAGAGTCCATGTGATTCTCAACGGTGTCGACGAAAACGATTTCGCAAAGGATTCCTCATTAGGCCAACAATTCAGGTCCAAAATTGGAGTTCCAACAAATGCAAGCATAGTCCTTGGTGTTGCTGGGAGATTGGTGAAGGACAAAGGCCATCCTTTGCTTTATGAGGCCTTTTCAAAGCTGATCACAAAGAACCCAGATGTGTATTTAATTGTTGCAGGGTCTGGACCCTGGGAGCAGAGGTACAAGGAATTGGGTCCTCAAGTTTTGGTTCTGGGGTCTATGAATCCATCCCAATTGAGGGGTTTTTACAATGCTATAGACATATTTGTGAATCCGACGCTGCGGCCACAAGGTCTGGATCTGACCCTCATGGAAGCAATGATGAGTGGGAAACCGGTGATGGCATCAAGATTTCCAAGCATTAAAGGTAGTATTGTCGTTGATGATGAGTTCGGTTTCATGTTTTCTCCGAATGTAGAGTCATTGTTCAAGACATTGGAGAATGTGATTAGTGAAGGTCCAAAGAGGCTTGCACAGAGAGGAGAGGCCTGCAAACAGTATGCGGCTTCCATGTTTACAGCAACCAAGATGGCTTTAGCTTACGAGAGGTTGTTCCTTTGTATTAAAAATCAAACATTTTGTAACTACTTTTAGACTATATTTTTCTTACTTTGTTCGTATTAGATCATATATAGAAAAATCTGTGTTGAAAAAGCACCATAGCATTTTGTCAGGAAATTTGAATAATTGTTTAGTGGTGCTATGATTCTTTTATACAAAGTGATCAAAAAAGGCTGCAACAGTTTTATCTACTCCAAGTTATATCTATTTCTCCACTCTACTTGCTTTAAAAGATTTGTTGTGCGGTGATACGATTTCGTTCAAAACGATCATAAGCAGACCTAGTCCTCAAAAACAAAAGCAAACTAGAAACTAAACCCACAACAGATAAGCACCCCCACCACACAAATGTCAAAAAGTAGCATTTTCTTCCCATGCATATCACTGTCTCTGTGAAACCTTCTCCTGTGCTGTTGGTTACATTCGCATCGTAAACTACTGCAGCCAGAACTCCATAAAGGAGTGACCCAATTGGAATGTTTGTGATAACAATGTTGTGATTCACACCTAAACTATTCGGTCCAAAGAGTTCGGATGTGATTGAAACAGCAGCAGCAAATATGAACCCAGAACTCAATCCGATTAGCGCAGTCCCTGCCTGTAGTGCCATTGCATTGCCTGATGTAGCCAACAAGGAGAAGGCAACTGGGGTTGGCACCAATGCAAGAGCCAACCAACCTGTTCTCGCAAAATATAGCTTCCTGTACCGATAAACAAAAAAAAAAAAAAATCCGTTAGTGTTGCAAACATTTTAGTCTTATAATTATTAGTCCAACGATCTCTAGATTGAATTGATCACTTACGCTCGTAAATAGTCTGGTGCGGCTGAAAGCAGGCGGCCGAAGAAGGAAAATGATGAATAAAGAGTGACAAGAGTTGTGGTACTCGATTTTTGACCTAGAGATTGTGCAATTTGGCCTAAATTGTTGCTATACACAAGGCCAATTGTACCTCCACAAAAATATGCAATGAAATAGAACCAAAAATCCAACCTACGCACAAGTAAACGTACCGGGTGCTCTTCACCGAGCATCTCTAATTGATCCATCACAATAATTGAATCACACCACCCCACACTCTCCATACTCTTCTGTCTAGTGATCATACCATTGCTACTGCTCAAGAGGCGTTGGCCAAGTCCATTGTCATTAGTACTCGCTTCGCGGGTAAGTATCTCTTTGTGAAGCTCAAGATCATCAACATCAACAAGAATGAAACCAGAGCCTTCAAGGCGGAAACTAGAATGGACGGTACGATGAAACCAGTCTCTTGCATACACTATACCAGGGATACATAGTGGGAATATGAGAAGGAAAATGGCTCCACCGAAGAAAAGACGGGCAGTCATAGAATCGGATGCGCTTGAACCAATGAGGAGGAGATAAATCCCTGTGAGAATAGCTAAGAAATTCAAAAGGAGAAATATAAATTGGTCACGTTTAACTCCATCGGGAGGCAGAGGGTCCAAAGATGGTTGGCGGAGAATTGGGATCAATGCTGCAATGGAAGTGAGGAGAGGAACAAGAGCATTCAACAGAAGATATAGTGAATTTGATAGTGGGTCGATTGCATTGCCGGCAAGGGTATATAAGGCTGCACTGACGCCATTGAAGCTCACTGTAAGAGCTAATGCAAGAGGTCGATTGATTGGGAAATTTCTGATGCAAAGAACGAAGCATACGGTGTTGAACCAACAGATGCTACATCCAGCCATCAAACACAGTAGGAAAACCTGCCACACATTTTCACCAAATTTAAATTCTAACATATAATGTAATATGTTTGGAAATGTTACAAAAGAAAAATCCTATTCGCATAAAAAAAAATGTTGCAATTTAATTTTTCATATTGAATAATATGATCTTATTTATAATTATTAGATCATTCAATAAATTACCCTTGTAAAACTTGAGAAATGTAGTATTAAACTATTATTGACTTCTTCATTCAACATATAAATATATATATATATATATATATATATATATAAATTTTCAAGTCAATACATCATGATATAACATTACCGGAATATTGAATGTGAACTACTAGTTTTATATACTTTGATTCAAGTGTGTATGCACTTGTCAAAAATTTTCCATAATGAGTGGCTCGCATTCAATATCTTCATAAAGTTATATCAGGACGTCTTGACCGGAACGGGACTATATATATATATATATATATATATATAAAGCCAAGTATTGAACAAAACCAGAAAAGGAACCTATATATACATATATTTGTAGATAGTTAAACCAAAAGTTGTCCCTGGACAGGAGTTGACCCTTTTCGTTCCAAAGAAAGCACTAGTGATGGGCCATTATGGTAGGTACACTATAATCATATAAAACTTTTACACTTATTTGACCTCCCCACCTCACTTTTACGTTAAACTTTTTAAAGTTTATAATGTGAAAAAAAGACCGTAAAAAAGAGCATAAATCAGACTTCATGTCACTCATCAAAAGTCAAAACAGAATTACAAAAAAGTGTTAAAAAATCTAAACAAACCATTTTGAAATGATTATTTTATTTATTTATTATTATTATTATTTTTTTTTTTGTTAGAGCTTTCGTGAAATAGGCCTAAAAAGCTAAAACAAAGCAAAGCTCAACCCCACAGGCCACAAGGCCCACAACCATAGTCACCTACCCACACCAAAAACAAAACAAAACCATAAACAGAAATATTTTAGAGTGATGATACTTACATTTAAAAGTATGTACACCCCCAAATTAGTATATTTTTAAAAATCCAATAATACTCTTGAAAAAAAATTACTAGGAGGGCTAATTCTTTGTTAGTATACTTGCTAATAATTATTAATTAGTTTTCTATTTTAATATTTTGTAATTTTTTTTCCTATTAATAGTTTGGTATTAACCTATATCATTAAAACTCTTTCCATTTTAATTTTTTAAGGAAATACTAATTGATTGCTAAGTATGGAAAATGAATCAAAACCATGAGACAAATTTGGTTGTGAAAAAAGTAAGTTTTAAATTAATTTGTATTATTTTTATTAGAAGAACAAAATCATTACGTATATAAACAGATTTTGAAATTAACTATATTAACTATATTAACTATATATTTTTATTTTTTTCGAACACACTTTATACTTTTGTTATTATTATTATCAACATTAGATGTTCTTTCTTGTCAAAAAAAAATATATTTTTTAGATATTCTTCAATTTCACCGAACACTTATCTTTTTCTTTTCTTTAACATATCATTTAACACATATCTACTTCTATATAAATTAGGACATAGCAAAAACCTTGTATCCAAACAATTCTCTCAAGTAGAAAGCAGTTCTCTAATATAAAAAAACAAAATCTTAAAATGGATTTTAAACGAAAAATAGAGTTTGATTTTTAAAAAACCGAGAAGAGAAAAGAAGTATGGAAGATAAAGAATAGTAAAAGAATTAAAGGTAACAGTAAAATTTGAAATAATAATAAAGTTGATTAAATAACATAATAATAATTATAAGTGGTGTGTACTTATAAAAATACAATACAATATAATTAAACAAAGGATATTTTTGGCATTAAGTGGGGTTTAACTACAAATTAGAGATTTTTTTTAGAGTAGTGTTATTGGCACACCCCATACTGATCTATTTATGCCCCATTTTTTTAATTATTTACTATTATTTTTTTTCCTTTATCAAAACTACTAAAAGACACACAATCTAAGAAATAAAATATTCTATAAAGTGAATTTAATAGAACCTCACATTCCTTAGAAATAAAAAATAAATAAAAAAACAAAAAAAAAAAAACGTTCTTTTAATATGTCTCTTGAAACAAAAAAATCATAACTCTCAAACCCTAAAAATACTTGTACTAGATCCTATTTAAACAATAAATCAAACACTTTGGTTGCATTAGACAAATGGTATATTAATTATTATTTAATCTCATTACTCTTTTGGAATCTGAAAGTGAAATGATGATAACCAAAAAAAATACTTGCTCTTTACTTCTTGTTTCGTTTTGTTTGTGGGTTGTTTCGTTTTTTATGTGTGTGTTTTGTCTTAAGTTGCTCTATTCTTTGCTTTTTTTCTTATGGATATTTGGTTGTTCTTTGTCTTTTGACATCCTGACCTTTTCTATAAAACTTGATGTTAAAAAAAACACTAAAAAAGAAAAGAAAAAAAATCGTTCATGGGAGGTGAGAAAAAGACGAGACCATAGATAAAAAGATCTGAAATGGATAGAGATATTAGAGATGTGGTTTATTAAGTTTAAAAAATAAGTAAAATGTTAGTTTTGAAAATAAAAAAATAATAATAAAAAAACATTTAACTTTATTTAATTAAATCAAATTTTAAACAATTATGGCAAAAATAGATTAGTGGGGGGTGTGCCAATAGCACCACTCTTTTTTAAAATTTTGTATGGATATGATTACGAAAGGGGTATAGATACAGTTTTTGAGGGGTACTATTATCGCCACTCGATATTTTATTAGTTACACGCTTAAACAAGGGCCTCCAAAAAATATATATAATAATTAATTATTAAAATACTTCAAAAATAAATAATTTAAAAATTAAAATTAAAATTAAAAAAAAAAAACCTTTATATATAAATATATATGAGTAATAGGCTTTCCAAATTTTTTTTCCAAAAAACTTCTCAAATCATATTGGTATATGAGTTGTCCACATCTTGAAGACCATAAGTTTATATGATGAAGGATATGATGTTGACAACTCACATACCAACATGATTTAGAAATTTTTTTAGTTTTTAGTAAAAAATTCGGAAAGCCTAGCATTAATATATATAGAGGTACATTATCACTGAGATAAATTTTGTTTTCATAACTATTTTGTCAAAGTAGGAATTCTACACATTCCAATTTTTTTGACATCCAGATTCCACGATGAGATAAACAGTTTCTAAGTAGAAATTACCAATTACATTTTAGATGAAATTGTTTTAATGAAAATTCAACATTGGCGATACTACTCTTTTCCAAAAAACTATTTTAACACACATTCTTTTAATTTGGGAAACCAATTTTTTATATTTAGGAAATATATTTACTTTATTTATTTATTTTAAAATCAAACAAGTGATATATCAGAAATATATTTATATATAAAAAAAAAAATTCAGAAATCCTTCATTAATCTTTTGTTATATCTCCGGTTAGAGAAATCTGATTTTATATACAAACTTCAAACTTATGCATTCAATCGATATCAAACTTTTCATTAGCATTGACTGGTATTAACTATTAACAGCTAAAAAGACTGGAAAACTTACTAATATACCTCTAAAATGAGAAATTAAATTAAATGAGAAATAAATAATTCAGCTTAAAAAATTAGGAAAAATATTTTAAAAAATAAATAAATATTACCTCCACCGAACATTTAGGTGAAGAAGCTCCTTCACATGCAAGAAAACAAAAAAAAATCTCGTCCCAAAGATCTGATTTGATTGTACACACAGACGGGGGACTCCTCCATGCACATGGAGCCATGGAGGTCATCTCCAGTACTGCATCTAAAAAAAAATATCAATTTTAATTTTAATGTAATATGAATTTTATCTTCTGTTCATTTTAGTATTTCAGTGTTTTTTTATTTATTTTTTTATTATGTTTACTTCAAAAATTAATTTTAATATGTGAAAAGAGTACATATAATTAAGATATAGAACTTAATTCGTGATCAAGGTGTTTACAAAAAAATCGGTTCGGTTTTTGACTAAAACCGTCTATGACTCATATATACTCGGTTTTTATTTTTTATTTTTAATCGAATTGACTCGTATAAATAGAGGTCGACTCAAATATGCTTTTTCCATTTGATTTGATTCGGTTTAATATAACCAGCCATAAATCAATGTCATTGTTCGATAAAATATTAACATATTATAATCTCTTTACATATAATTCAACAACTTCAATTATTAAAAAATATATATATTCAACTTAATAATATAAATGCAAGTCGAAACAATCCATAATTTATTTCATTATAATTTTAAATATAGTCCATAATATATATAATAATAAGAATCATAACCAAATATTATTTATATTTAAGGTCGTTTGTTTTTTCTACTTATAACTTAAAGAGTTTGAATCATAATCATTAAGTTTTTTTTTTTTTTTTTTTTTTTTAAGTGGTCAAACTTAAAAATACCAAAAAAAAACTTAAAAATACCTAAAAAAAAAAACTTAAAATAAAAAGTAAAAAATGCTGACTTTTCAATTAATTCAAAATCTTTTCTTCCGATACTATCCTCCATATATAACATATCTCAAATTTCATCATAATTATATATTGTATAGAAATCTTTATATTAATATATTGCTTATTTTAAATAGCTTTAAAAATAAAAAAGAACCCTAATCACTTTTCATATTGGTAATACATTATTATGATATTTGTGTGATGTATTTACATATTATTATTTTTAAAGTGTTTTGTGTGAGTTTCATACTACCTCTTTTATTTTTTGAAGAAAAAAAAAACTTTTATTTTCTTACTTTTATTTTCTTAGTAAAAATAAAGTTTGTTTGTAATCGAAGAAGAAGATCATGATCATATGTGTTCATATAATAATTATTATTATTGGATTGTTTTTATTCTATATTATATGTATAATTGTTTTAACATGGGTATAGATGTAAAATTACTTCTTTCCAGATAATTTTATTTTTAAAAAACAAACATGTTGACGGTATATTTAGATGTGAGGAAAAAAAAAAAAAAAAACATGTCATTTAGATTCAAATTTCAATCACTATTCAGTCTTTAGTAAAATTTAGGACTATTCAGTCTTCAGACAACAAAACAAACGACCCTAATAGTTTTATAATATCTATATATTTAATATTTACTCAGTTTATTCGGTTCGGTTCGGTTTGATTTTTGGTAAAGTAAAATTATCTATGACTCATATATATTCAATTTTGATTTTTTTTTTAATCGGATTAACTTATCCGGATAAAGTGACTCAACTCGAATATATATTTTAGATTAAGTTCGATTTATTGGATCGTAAAACCGTACCCTGTTCTAAAAGGGATTAATGTGCATAATTTTCCTTTAATTTGACGTTCACGTTATCGAAAATATTAGAGTTTTATGAACGGAGGTTAGAGTAGTTAACTGTCACGCTATCTCTCAAAAGAGAAATTGTGGGGCACATATTTTGGCTGCTCTTCCTCAATGTAGGATCGAATATGACACCTTTTTTTATTGAGTTTTCTCGAAGTTTTCAGGTTTTCTTTCAAAAATAAAAGGAAAAAAAAAAAAAAAATTATGCAGCCTTTGTACAGTAACTAAATCCGTTTCAAATTCAATAAAGGCAAACAAAAAAATTTGGTAAAAATTTAGCTATATTTTGTGAAAAAAAAAAAAAAAGTTGGATATCCCGAATTGCCCAGCACTACAGTAATCTGCTTAAATTCTTCTTTTTTTTTTAAATACTGTTTGATATGAAAGGTGAAAAATGGTTGGTTCCCGTAAGGCCACATCTTAATTTATTCCATTAAAATAGGCGTTTTTATGACAGCTCACAAATTTAGCTCTCGCCTATAAGTTTTAGCCACACATTTCTTTTTTATCGATTACTTGATAGTTAATGTTCCTCAACAAATTTACACTCTCGATTCTTATACAAACTCAGCTACTCTGCCTGCACATTTGAAATTTGAATTCTATATAAAAGTTTTCAAAACATTCATCGATTATATTTGTAGAAACTTTTTTTTTTTTTTAAATCATTTCTTGATTGAAATATTCTCAGAAATTAACATATATGGCGTATATCAACTAGTATTCAAAGAAAAAAGAAGCAAGAAAAATGAAGGAAAAAAAAAAAAGGGGGGACTCAAAATCAATGGCAAATCTGAATATCAAACGCGAGAGAGAGAGAGAGAGAGAGAGAGAGGGCGTACCAGAATATAAGGCAATGAAATAACATTGCGGATAACAAGCCATTGAAGACCATAACCAATGAAACCCATGAAAGCCGCCATGAAAAGCACCGACCACAACGGAAAATACATGAGCGCCAAACCAGAAGACCAACCGAGAACCTTCCCAAAATCCGACGCCGTCGCCAGATAATTCAGCTGAACCTGAGAAATCCCCAAAACCGACTTCAAATCCGACGAGTACGCCGAGAAATCGAAATTCGTTCCCGTGAAGGCCTGAATCCATATGGTCGCAACCAGTATCATCCACTTCCTCGATTGACCTGCCATGGCCAAGATTAGTCTGAGAATCGCCGGTAGATCTTTCGGCGGGAGCTTTTTATCGGGAAATCGACTCGGAGTCGAAGAATCTGCTGTGTCTGCGTGTTTGTTGCGTTTGTTATCAAAAAAGTCTTTACGTGGCCTCATTTATATTTATTTGTTTCAACGAACAAACAGTCTCGAAAAGGCATATCGTGGTGGGAGTAAATAAAAGTGTTTTGTCGTCTTTGAATTTTTTTTTTTTTTTTTTTTACTATTTTAATTTTAACTGTACGAACTTTACTATATACGGTATGTGGTATTAATCCCGTGAACGAATCACCAATGATTGGTTTTCACGTGGCAGAACGTGATTGTATTAGAATCTACTAGTAAAAGTGAAAAACTAATCAATTTATTTGTTATAAAAAAATATTTTTAACAAATTTACGGTGATTCCTCTTACAGAAATCTTGTGCTGATTTAATTACAAAAATTGGCAGCATTATTTAAAGATGAATATTGCTGGGCTGTCTAAATTTTTTGCTCGAATCTATATATCTGATTGATGATGTGGTACGTGAGTTATCAACATTTCGTCAATCATAATTATATAGAATGAATTATTTGATTTTGACAGCAATATATCGTTCTGAAACACACACATACAGTGACTTTTTGGTATAAGATTATGCATGTTTTCATATGAAATTTCTACCTAATGGTATCTATTGTATTAACACATGTATCTATTGGAATCCCGCACTTAAAAATTATATAAAACATATGTTTCTCTAATGTTTGAATTTTTTTTTATAAACTTGTTTTGTAAGGTCGCGAGTGATTCTATAACATTACAAAATTAAATAATGTCTTAAATAGAGAATTATTATTATTATTATTATTATTATTGTTATTATTATTATATATTAAATGGATCAAACTATATTAACTTAAAATTATTATTTAAAATGATCACTCAATTTATGCCTCTAAGAACTGTATCATACTATCATAACAGTTAAACAAAAAAACAGTATCAATGTGAATAATATATTATATCAACGAACTTGGATTTGTGCTGAAGTCATGAGGAAGAAGAATCCAGAGATGGAATCAACTATCAAGTTTGATAGAGACAATTTTTGTTTTTATTATCTCATGAGGGCATGCAAGAGTTCAATTAGTTGAATTGAATCCATGTGCTTAACCAATTTAATCACGAGCCAATAATATTCAATAACTGCGGTCTGTGTACATAGTACTCATCATAATATGCTCCTAGTCGTATGTGTCAATAAAGAAGGCGCCGGCGTCCTATAGATTAATTTTTGTTTTGATCGAGTTGGCAAACATTGAATCTCCTCTACATTGATAAACAAAAAAACAACAAAAAAACAACAAAAAAAAGACTGATTAGTTGGAAACTTTTATTGCATGGTTTCATATTGATATCACATCACATATGCACTGGAATGTTGTTGATAGATCGACAGGACAAAAAAAACAAATGAAAATGCGCTGGAAACAAGTACGGGAAATCTGGAGATCATGAAGAAGTATAACATGCATGCTGGACAATCATGTTCTTCAATCACATGCATGCTGTTCTTCAACTGCTAGACAAGTACTATTATTTCTCTTATATATGATCTTCAGTAGAGCTTTCAGATGATAAACATTTTACTTCATTCCTACAATATTTGTACACTTATTTTTTATTTAATTTTTTGTAAAAATACTTCAAATCCTAGAGAATGTTATAATAAATCAAAAAAATTTGCTAAATGATATATATATATATAAGATTCAGTGTTTGTAAAATATAAATTGAACCAAACAGGTATGTCATCTTAATTGAGATATTTATAATCAATGAAAAATAAATGCTAATTAATTAACAGCATATCAAATGGAAAAAAATAATAATAATAAAGCTTCTGGGTCCTACTAATATTTGCTCCAACTAGCTAATTGATATTTACCCTAATCACCTAATGTGTTGTGCAGGTTATGAAAGTGAGAGATTTTGATATATATTAAATCATGAAGAAAAACAAGGAGAGGGTTTGAAGAGTTTGGGCATATAATGCGATGTTAGCAAATGACGCTCATTCACACTAGTAATGTTAAAATGTCTATAAATCAATAATCATGTTTCTATTTTCTAGGGGCGAATTGCACTGACTCACCCATGACCATGAGTTTAGGTGAAATGCAGGCAGCATTTAAGTATGTCCATTTCTCCCTTCAATTATTTAATTGAAAAATCAATTTAATAATTTAATATAATAAAAAAAAATAAACAATAAAAACAGTCATGAGCATTGATGGAGATGATCCAGATCTCAAATGGAAAAGATAGAAAAACACACGATCAAAGAGCATTGATGGAGGTCTGGTTGAGATCATCCAGATCTCAAATGGAAAAGATTAAAAAAAAAAAAATTTAAAAAAAAAAAAAAAAAAAAAACCACAAACACACAATAAAAGAGGAAATCTGTTTGATATATATCCTCCATTAAAGAGGAGATCTTCTGATGGAGAAGATTATTTATTTATTTATTGGTTATGTTGAAGATTATATGATAGAACCTCAATATTAAAATGTTTTTTTTTTTAATTCATTTAATTTAAGAATTATGGGTAATTTAGTCTTTTAAAGATAACAGTTAGTTAACAGTTATGTTTGACCTAACGATAAAAGGTGTGAGTGTTAAATAATGATAAAGTTGTTTATGGGTGTAAGAGACCAAACTTTATGGAGGTTTAGGGTAATTTGCTCATAAATGAATTAATAACATAATAATATCAGTGATTGATTGCTCATAGTGGTGTCTCGTCTAATTAAATTCAACAAGTCCATAATTTTCAGTCCTTACCCAGTTTCCATTATAATCTAACAACAAAATGGCAGTTAACAATCCATGGTTGATGTCATCTCCTCCCTCCAAGATTATATATATATATATATATATATATATATATATATATTCTTGCATTTGAGGTTAGGTTAATCATTGATGAAATTTTGGATTGTCGTAATATGCTATTTTTTTCTTTGTACCTCAAGCTGCCAACAAAGTTGCAGCAAAGCTAGCTTTATTGTAGATATTTATTCTGAAGAAAAAATAACAATTATATTAAAAAAATATTAAAATATTAAAATCATAATAAAATGAGTTTTTTATATATATATATACATACACATTTTTTTTAAGGTATAATAAATTTTAGATAAAATAAAACAAATAAAGCATTTAACTAAATAATCTTATGTCTAAAAGAAATAAAAGTAAGAAACGCAATATTAAAAAATAAATAATAAGAAAAAAAATAACATAAACAATGAAAAATTATAATATTTATTTTTTAAAAAAATAAAATCTAATTTTATAATAAAAAATTTATTTTGTATTTATAATGAATTCACTTTAATTTTATACAAAAATAATTCATTAATAAATATTACTATATATGTTTTTAAATTTTTTATTCTTCTAATTATTGATTCTAAATAAATTAAAATAATAAAATAAAGAAAAACATAAATGATAAAATAAAATGAATTATAACAATAGATGAATTAAATAAATTAAAATTTGAGATTTTAGGGTTTACTGATTGGACGTATTAAGTATGTCAAACTAGAAAAAAATATTAAAAATAAGAAAATTTCAAAATAATAATATATAATTTACTAAATAGATGAAAATTTTATAAAGGAATTAGATAAGAGTGTAAAATAAAAAATATATTATAAGAAGTAATCATTTTGTTTGTAGTGATAATCGAACTGTTGGCTGTCAAGGTGAAATGATATAACTTTACCAACAATTCTAAGTAATGTTGTGTTGTACATAGTTTAGTTAATATATACATATAAATAAACATTAAACCAAAAAAAAATTATTTTGAAAATTTGAGGTAGGGCATAGGCCCGTCTGGGCCTAACGTGGGTCCGCCTCTGCTTCAACCTTGTTAGGTTTTATTGATATATATATATATATATATATATATTTATATATACAAATTTTCTATTATCAATTCGTTCTGACAATAAATATATCATGACGATTAATGTGGACCACTAGATTTACATATTTTGACTCAAAGTGTATGCACTTGTCAAAACTTCTCCATAATCTATGGTCCACATTCTTCGTCCTGATATATTTATTGTCGGGACGAACTGACAATAGAAAGACTATATATATATATATTAACTTTCAAGTGAGAGATCTCTTACTTTAATTTCAGTTCAAACCTTGATGAAATCACTACGATTTATATGAATTTTGATATGAGTTTTGTTGTGGATAATAAGTTCATTAAAATCTACTTATAAATAAAATTTGAGAATTTTTCAAGTACTAGAACTATTTTATCCCGATTTTGTTAAATATAAAGGCATCGGAAAAATAGGAGAGATATATAGGAAAATTTTAAAAAATAAAAATAGTTCTAATGTTTGAAAAATTTTCAAATTTTATTTTAGATTTTAATGAATTTATCATCTACACAAAAATTCAAAACAAAATTCATACAAATCAATGTGATTTCATTAAAGTTTGAACTGAAATTAAAGTAATTTAAGAGATCCCTCACTTGAAAGTTACTATATATATATATATATAAGATACAATGTTGAAGGATGGTGTAGAGAGTAAATAATTAATAAACTATTAATTTCACAAATGTTAGTCAACCCGAAAATTTAGAACAAATTTCAACTCAAATAATGTGACATGTGGTTTTTTTATTAATTACATCATCTCATGTTGTGTGTGGTGATGACAACTCACTTACCACATCATTTGAGTTTTGGTTTTTGTTTGTTAAGTTTATTTTTGGATTGTGTTTGGGGGTTGAGCAAATGAAAGAGAAAAAAAAAATGATTGGTTTTGCTTTTTTGTTTTCTTTGTCTTTTTTGTTTCATTTTTTAATTATTAATTTAAATAATAAAATAGGTAACTAAGGACACTTTAGTCATTGTGGATTAAAATTGTGGTCAACGGTTAGAGTTAACGGAAGTCAACTAACGGCATGAGACATTTGTACGATTATGGGTAAAAGTTTCATATGCATGCAATTATATCTAAACTTAGGGGACGTTTGTGCAATTAGTCCTTTTAAAAAAAAAAAAACATTTGGAAAACTCAAAAGAATATTTTTGAGACTAAGAAAAATTATTATTTTAGAGTGGTTATTTATTTATCGGTAATGAATAATATATTAACTATAAAAAAAAAAAAAAGGCTTTAATGCGCCTGAATCACAAGTTGGTGAAGATGAATGTATCCATTGATTACATGAAGCCAATTACGGAACATGCTGTAGAAATATAATGGATGTTAAACATTTTTTGAATTATCCCAATGAAAATCACCTATTGATGAAGATATTATTCAAAGGGTAGTTGATACGCTTACTAGTGGTGATAATGATACATATGATAGTTGTGTTTTACCAATTGTTTCTTCTAAATAGATCTAATGATATGTATAATCAATGACTGAGATTTATTTATTTTACTTTTATTATTTATAAATGTAGAGTATTATCTTAAATGTTTTAGATTAAGACAAAGATTAGCTTGACAGAAGATCCAAATAAAAATAAATAAATAAAAGGTCTTTCAAATAGTAGTAACACAAATAAATACGTAATACAAAATGTATATTTATATATATAAATATAAATATAAATA
This sequence comes from Acer negundo, assembly GCA_035582765.1. NCBI lineage: Eukaryota > Viridiplantae > Streptophyta > Magnoliopsida > Sapindales > Sapindaceae > Acer > Acer negundo. The sequence goes on along the minus strand of CM069237.1, from coordinate 10,422,041 downwards.
TATATATATATATATATATATATCTCAAATGTTGATTACAAAAAATAAAAAATGAGGTTGAGTTTGATATAGGTATAAAGAAAAAGCATTCTATTCTAGATGCTTACTAGCCATGAGAAATGGCTAAATTGAGAAAATATCTTTGATATCTATTATGAATTTGAATTTCTTACCAAACTCATTTACTCCCACCCACTTATCAGTGAGTAATGCTATACAACCTAAATAATTAACCTAAATTTCAACCCAAATGATGTGGTGATGACAACTCATTTACTAAAACTCAATCCCACAAATCAAAATCAAAACCAAAACTCAAATCCTCAAACAACAACAAAAAATCAATCCATAAATAAAAACCCAAATCCATCAATTCTACAACCAATTAGCTACATCCATTTAAAAAAAAAAAATTAAAATTAAAACTTCAACGGTGGATTTTTAACTTTCTGAATTGAAGTTCAAATATATATATATATATTAAATGGATGTGATTAACTGGTTGTGTTATTGATGGATTTGAGTTTTTATTTGTGGATTTGATTTTTGATTGTTTAGTCAATTTATGGGCACTTTAGTCGATTAGTCTATTTACCAGAAAGTTTGGTAAAAACAACAAAAACACTAATTCAGGGTAAAAATAGAAACCCTTTTAATTTTTTGGTTAAAAAGTGATGTTTCCTCTGATTTATATTTAAGATATGCAAGTTTATACAATTTTATTTGCATTTAAATTCCTAGGTATGGACGAAGCGATCCTAAATTCCGTTCCCCTAATGATCGGAGCAATTGAACATGGCGTTGAAGCTGGCCACAACACTTGAAAAAGACATGTGAGGCATGGGTCCCGTATTATTCACACATTTGAATGCAGTAGACATGTGAGGCATGAGGCATCATTCACTTCTGAGTAGAATTAGGCTCCATATTCAAATGGGACATTACTCATAGGGCCCATCGATCTTCACTACCTAGTCAGTAGTCACTATCATCTTGGCTGATGACCATACTCAGATTTAATTTCTGCCCACAATATTAATAACACCCTAATAAACTTGATTAATTAGATTCTTCATTCTTCAATATTCCTTTTCTGGTGTATAAGTGTTGTACTTTTCTTTTACTTTTGTGATAATATTTTAGTAAAACTAGATTGTTTTTTTATCTTTTTTGTTCAACCCGCGGTTTACATTAAAATAAACTCATATAGTCGTCATGTTCAATATAGATTTCTTTACATTTCGTTACTGTTAAGAAAATGGTTGAAGTTCCTATTTTAATAAAAATGCAGACATGTCGTGCTCATACAGTTTTGCATGCATATTACAATGGAAGATTTAATGAGTCCAAAACAATGGAAATATTTGGTTTATAAGGTGGAATTTGATACACCATCAACGTGGCTATGTGATAAAAACGTTATTTAGTCTAATAATGTCTTTCCGGTCACCGTCACTTATATAGTTATATATATATATATAGTATTACTATTATTAGTTCGTCTTGATATAAAATATAACAGAACGAAGAATGTAGACCATAAATTATAAAGAAGTTTTGATAATTACATACACTTTGAATTAAAATATGTAAATCTAATGATACACATTCTTCGTCTTAACATATTTTATATCAGAACGAACCTATAATAGAAAAATTATATATATATATATAATTAGAATTTGATGTTGGGACCAAAAAAATTAAATAAAAATTGAAGTACCAAACTTTTAGACGAAGGCAGTATAAGATGGGCTTGTCAACTGTTACAACTGATGCTGCCAGTCATTGTGAGCAAGTTTGAATTGAAAACTGCCGTTCATTGTGACTCTGTGAGCAAGTTTTTTCAATGACTACTAACACTGTTCATTGACAACAACTCCCAATACAACCAAAAGGGAGGCAACTGTCTCGGTGGTCCAAGGTTTGGAATGATTAACCCAATTCCTTAGTTATACTCTTAGCAATTATTTTAAAAAGATAGATATGAGGCTAACGTCAGCAATTCGAATCCTATCTAGATGGGAGCGAATCTTGATTTATCCGTTTATATCTTTATGGGGTCAATGGTGTGAGACGATGTTTCTTATCTATCATATTCTGTAAATCCAACATACAGGCCAAAACAGGCCATGCAGTTTGGGGCCACGCTTCCAACATACAAGCTAGAGGGAAGGCAGACAGATATGTACTTGGACAAAGTTAGAAATCCTCGGAAAAAAAAAAAAAAAAAACTCCCACTACAGCCGTCTACAAAGAGAGGTTGTTTGCTCACTATCATTTTAGCAAGAGTAGATGTACACAACTTTCTGTTTTTGATTGTGGGCTTGTAACCCTCCCTTTCACCCAAAAAAACATATATATATATATCGATTTTTGCGAGTCCCAAAACAGTGTGTGGAGCGGTGGAGGTTGGTGATTATGAAGAGATAAATCATAAATGATAATTGTAGGCGTACCTAGAATTTTTTAATAGGGTGGGCTAAAACTATATATATATTTAATAATAATAAAACATTAATAATATTATAAAATTTCATTAATCGAAAAATAAAAACAACGTGATAGAGAGAATAGTAATGTGATAGAGAGAATAGGGTCTGTTCGGTAATGTTTTTTGTATTTTCATTTGAAATTGAGTAATTGATTTTTATATTTTCAGAAGCTAAAACACTTTAAAAACGTGTCTGGTAGAAATAATTGAAAACAATATTTTTTTAAAAAAAGGTGTAATATATATTTAATGAAATTGTTTTAAAAATATATTTTTAAATATATTGTTTTTCTTTTTAAAGTATTACATAAATTCGAGATTTTTTTAGGAGAGAGACTCGAACTCATAACATTATGGTGCAAGTGTGGGTTTACCATCGGGCAAACCTCAACTCGTCACTTTTCTAATATATTGTAAGAATAAAAATAATATTATTTGTAGTTATATTATATATATAATAAAAAATAATTAAACTTTTTAATTTAAAGGGAGTGTACACGCAAAGCACTAAATCAGGAAGAGAGAGAATTGGTAAGGTAAGACTCGAGAGAGAAATAGAATGATGTGACATGATCTGATGCTGCCACTAATCTACTGCACTAACTCTGGACTCTGTTATGTTTTGATTAATTAAATAATATTAAATTAATTAACCCGGGTCAGCCCACCTTACCGTCCGCCCTTGTTGTATTGGAAGATAAGAAAATGAGCGACATCATGTTTAGGACCCCAATGACTTCACTTCTTCTTGTCGATGCCAAATTTGTCTTACCAACAATTACAAATATATATATATATATATATATAAATATACAAATCATGACAAAGAGTCTTACCAACAATTACAAATATATATATATATATATTACAAATATATATATATATATATAAATATACAAATCATGACAAAGAGTCTTACCAACAATTACAAATATATATATATATATATATATATGCAGCAAATATCTAACTCGTACTTGTCTTAGTGTCTATAGTCTATATTATGGTTGCCGATATTGACACTCATAAATATAATAATTATATCTATATTTTAATAAAAAATTTAATTACACAAATATTCCAATAGGAATTTAACAATAAGGACAAATTAGTTTAATTAAAAATAAAGAGTTTCTCTTTACAATCCACAAATTATCTATTCACACTCCAATTTAATTTTTTTTTATTAATGACAATTTTAACTTAAATTAAAATTACTGAATAAGACAAAAAAATTTAAAGACACTCAAAACTATTATTAAAAAAATATTCTCTCTTCTAAATCATTATATTAAATATTACATATTTAACTTTCTCTCCAAAATAATATGTTATTACCATATTAAACACTTTCTTCATTTAAAAAAAAAATAAAAAATCATGTTTCTATACTTTCTCCATCAATCTCTAATTAATAGTTAAAGAAAAAAAAAACTTATGAATATTTTAATTTTTTACTAACAGTAATATATATGTATATATATATATATATAGATATATATATATATTAAAAAGTCATTTAAAAAAAAAAGATTTATTAAATATTGAATTGTTTCAATTAGATTTGATTAAACTCATAATTTCTAAGACTAATAAAAGAATTAAAGTTCTCTCGGCAATCGCATACCTACAAAAGTAACAAAAAACATTTTCATATTTTGATTTAAAAAATAAAAATTAAAAATTAAAAAAAAAATAAAAAACAAGGTACTTGTTTTATGAGTTATTTTTTTAATTTTTTTTAATTTTAATATATATATACACATATGGTTCATAAAAATCAAGCTTATTAGTAGGTTTTTTTTTTTCTTAACCGTTAATCTTACTTGAAAAAGAATGGAGATAGAAAATTAGAGATATGTATTGGAAGAGAGAGAGTTTAATATGGTAATTAAAAATTGAGGAGAGAGTATTTAATATGTAATAATTAATCTAATGATTTAGGAGAGATAATTTATTTTTTTTAATAATTTAATTCAAAAAAGATAAAAAGAATAATCTTGTAACAAAATGAAGTATCCTTAGAATTTTTTAAAATTTAAAATTTAAGAATGGAGTGTTTTTAGAAAAGAATGTAAAAAGAAAAAATTAGATTGTCGAAAGAAACTCCGTTAAAAAATAAACCAAATACTATGTACACCCATTAATTACACTTATATCTTCAACTATATTACTTTATTAAAATAAAAATAAAAAACTAAACCCTAATTCTATTTCAAGTATCAAAATGTTAGTTTATGTAGAAGAGAAAACAAACTTAAATTATTTTTACTTAAAAACTGAATTTTGGGTGTTCTTTTTGGATTCTAAAGAATCACAGTAAGGTTTTCAAAGTCTCCCTAATCGATGTTGGTATAGCAAGATGTTCTCCAGTTGAATTGGGTGATGAACTGCTTTTGCACTCCATCTGGAAAAATATATCCACAATTAGACGATTTACATCATCCACAGTGGAACTATATTTCTCATTTATAGCCATAACTAACTTCATCAACGGATGAACAAAAAGTGTGGCAAGAGTAGGTTTCACAAGACTATGATACCAAATCGACAATGTTGTTACAACAATGAAATGAGATGTCATTGCATCTTCACTCGTTCTACCAAGACAAGAAATCCAATCTTGCATTTCAAATGATTCTAGCCATGCCAATACTTTAATTTCCTCATCCTAAGAAATTCCTTGTGTTTCAGGTGACCTTTTAGAATCTTATCTATCTCTAGATGTTAGTTCTAGAGAAATTGGGTGTATTAATAATTTAAGAAGTTTATAAATAAATTGTATTAAAATGAAAACATTCATTTAAATAAGGGTACTATTGACATTAAGATGTGTGTTTATAGTAATATTTTAATATAATTTTAGACATCGATGTACTTATAAAAATTGATGTGCTTATCATATTTATGAGTGTCATTATCCGTACCCTTTTACATTCTTATAACATAATTGGCTTGTAGTCTTTAATTATTGATTGTACTCATATATATATATATATATATATATATATATAAGTAATTTTTCTTTTAACACCAAGGTCATGGTGTCTGTTGAGATATGCCTAAATAAAGCTTGCATGGTAAGCGCAGTTTAGATATCAACTCCAACAAACAAGTATATTAAATTAGTTTTAAAATATTAAAAAAAAATAAGAGAGAGAAGGTATGAAGCTTGAAATGACTTCCTACATTTGAAGAGTCTTTTAGTGGCTTTCTTAAATAAAGAGTCATTTAAGGAGCCCCTTGAAGTGCTCTAAAACCAAATTCACTCTCTATTTTAGCTAAGGACATGGTTTAGGGAGCCCTTTGGAGATGATCCGGCAAGTGTGTGATTCATGTTGCATGATAGTTTGGATAGCTTGTACTATTTATGAAAAGAGAAGTTAGCAAGATTTAGATGTCTGGTTTGCATGAATTTTATTACATCACTCAATACAATAAAAGAATTTTCCCTTTCCATTAAAAAAAAAAAAAAAAAAGAATTTTCCCTTTCTATAATCTGGTGTTGTACGTAACCAAAAATAAAAAATAAAAAATAAGAGGAATCAATTTTAAAAAGAAGCATATAAATGATTGGTAAACTTATTTTTAAAATTTTTATTTACATGTTTTGTAAATTTTAGAGGAAATAACACTTTTTAACCAAAATATTAAAGGGGTTTCTATTTTTACCCGGAATTAGTGTATTCGTTGTTTTTTTACCAAGCTTTCCACTGAAGAGACAAATTTACGCTCGTACTAGACTAGGAATTAAACACACGGATTACACATATTAGGAATTAAACTGGTGTGTTTAATTGAAAAATAATGATGGTGTGTTTAATTAATGAAATCTGGTGGTGTGTTTAATTAAAGAAGACTAGTGTGTTTAATTAAAGAAGGTCAATGTGTTTAATTGAGAAATTATAAGAAGTATTTTTGTTTCATAAGTGGAAAGTTTAGTAAAAACAATCAAAACGTTAATGTTGAATAAAAATAAAAACTCCGCTAATTAATAGTTGGGGGTAATTTTGGAGTTTTGAATGATAGTGGTGACATGTGTATTGTTGTGTGTTTGTGCGGTTATCATGCATTTCATTCGATGCCATTTGTTTCATGCATGCTCTTTAAATGACGCGTCATGTGTGTTAATTTAGTAACATGTGTAATCCATCGATAATGTTTTCCGAATGTGGTTGTCCATTGATTACATATTCCGGATGTGGTCAAATTTAGTACCAACATTTATAATACTCAAACCAAACTAGGTTAGATTAAACTCTTTTTCCTTTTTCTTTTTTAAATAAATTAAAACTTTTATGGCAACTCGATATTTTGTTTTGATTTCACATCAAGTTCCCAAATTTTATTCAATTTTACAGATTCCTTATGGGTCGTTAGATTTACTCTTTCTCTCGATCATGGCTCTATTCTTAATCTAATCTCGGCCAAAATATCTTTGTCTTTACTGCACAGTAAAACCACTTTCTCTCTTCAATCTACATTTTATGGCTTCTAATAATCAATTTGCTGGTTTGAGTCGATATTAGGAGCTGGCTGAAGAAATAAATTTTAGCAATTGTGACAATTGTGACTATTTTGACTTTGTATTCATTTGATGTGGTTTGTGTTGTTAAGTTATTGTTGAGGTTTATAGTAAGTTTTAAGTTGTTAAATATTAATTTTGAGTTTTCATGTATAATATTTAATGAAAAGCAAGTATATTTGTATATAAAAAAGATCAAATATAAATCTAAGACAATTTTTATATTGAGTAGTCATTTCCAAATTGTGTCACTTCCTTTGTTACTGATTTAATACATATTCATTTAACATATTATTATAAACTGGGTATAGATATTGACACCTGTAAAATTTATTAGTACACCTATTTTTATAAGTACATATATATCTAAAATTTAAAAATTAAATATTACTATAAACACCCAATTTGAATGCCAACGGTATCCTCATTTAAATAAATATATTCATTTTAATACATATTATTTATAAACACTCTTAAATTATTACCATACCCAATTTATATAAAAAATCAAATTATTTTGGAATCAAATCTTTGTTTAATGATGGTCCAATTTACTTTTAGAAAAATCTCGAATGTAGGAGCCTTATAAAATGGAATATGTATATGAGGTCAAAATATTTTCAATTTGGAATTCTCTTATTTATACAGCTATCTTAAAAAAAAAATTTCTTATTGACATCTATGACTATCTTAAAAATAATAAATAAATAAATAATAATAAATAAAACTTGTTTTTTGATAGAGTTTATAACTATATATAAAAGAAAAACAAAAACAATATGATAATCATGTGATGATGAGAAATTTTGATATTTAAAATAAAATTAAAGTTTAATTAGGATTTATCATAATTAAAGTTTAATTAGGATTTATCATAAGTTTTTTATTTTTTTTATTTTTTTTGAAGGTAAGTTTTATTTAATAAAAAAATATAGTTGAAGATATTTGTGTAATTAATGAGTGTTTATAGTATTTAGTTTATTTTTAATTAAAGTAACTTGTCCTTAATAGTAAATTTATATTGGGATATTTTTGTAATTAAATTTTTTAATAAAATATGAGTGTACTAATAAGTTTTATGAGTGTCAATATCGACTCCTTTACAAATTATGTATTTAAGAAGCACATGCCTTCTATACCTAGTAATCTATAGGGAAAAGATTGTTTTGCCCCCTGGCCTTTACCCTATTAGAAAGGTGAGGACATGATTTACCCATATTAGCCGTTAATCTCCTTGAAATATAAATAATGTATAACATACCCATTTGGTCACATTTTCCGTCCAAAATCACGTTGACCGTTAAAATCAAAGGGGCAATATCGTAAAAGCAAATAATAATAATAATAATAATAATAATAATAAATCATCTTCAATTCTTCTTCTTCCTCACTTGACCATCATCCCAAATCATCATTATCATCGTCATCACCAATCTCAAACAACAACACCAATCTCAATTCCCAAACCATACTAGAAAACCAAAAACCCATCTTATTCATAGCAAACAAAAATCGATCAAAATCAAAATCAAACCCAAATAACAAAAAATCAAACCCAAAAACCCATCTTATTCCTACACATTTATTAATGATTTTTTTTTTTTAAAAAAAGAAAAAAATCAAACCTAGAAACAACAAATTCCAAACCAAAAATCCCCATTTCTTCAAACCCAAACCCAAAAATCTCTCTTTCTTTAACTACCATCATTAACAACGCCAAACCCAAACCTAAAAATCATCATCAACATCTTCAAATTCCCCATTTCTTTCTCTCGATCAAATAAAGATAAGTTCATTACTTTATCGTCACCATCATCAACAACATCAAACCCAAAAATCACAACCCCCTATCAGATTTCTAGAAATCCCACAATCATCACAAACCCATAGATCACTAAACCCCACAATCTCTCATCTGCAACCACTCTCTTCTCTTGCCTCTCTAATCCCCCTATTTATCTCTGGTCGTTTCTCTACAAACAAACCCACAAAATCCAAGAAACAAACTCATCACCAGCCACCAAATCTCATTCTACATAGAGCGAGGTTGGATCTTCATGCGAGATGGAGATGAATATGAGATACAAACCCACAAAATCCAAGAAACAAACTCATCACCACCAAATTTTTTTTTTTTTTTTTTGTTTTATTTTTTATTTAATGAATATTGTAGAGGGTTAAATGGTCATTTTATTTGGAGCAAATTGAAGGATAAAAGGTCATTTGACCATGAAGATTGACAGTCAACTCTTTTTGGATGAAAAAGGTAACAGAAGAGGAGTATTATATAATATTTTAATTTTATGAGGAAGACTGCCAATATGGCCAAATTCTATCTTCACTTTTCTAATAGGGTAAAGGTCAGGGGACAAAACCATCTTTTCCCTAATTTCTAAAAACAGCTCAATTAATTCCAAAACTATCGTAGTTTATACAATTATAACTTTTTAAGTTTTTAGAGAGAGCACTTTATCTTATGCGAGTATTGATCTTAAAAAAATAATTGAAAAATATATATAGTTGAAGTAGATGCATCTGCAGATGGGGTGCATTTAGTATAAATCTTCTTACCTGGGCCTTAAATAGCCCATCAGAAGTAAAAAAAAAAAGACCTAGACCCAATTGTAAGGCCCAATCAGCTCAAAACCTCTTTCCTGCCTCTCTAAACCCTGATTTGACGAGAGACCGCTTTTAGCTTCGTTTTGCTGCACCAGAATAACAAATATTTCAGCAAAAATAGCTTTCAAGTGTCACCGCATCAAACACCTTCTCACTTTCACTCTCACCCTCTCAAATGCAAAGCGTGTCTCTTTAACATCCTCTCATAAACCGAACCAAAACTCATGCTTTCCATTTCACAAAACCCTTTGAAAATTCAATAATAATAATAATAAATCTCTCTCTGTATATGTGGATGCGTATTTGCACCCTTCAATGGATTTGAGACGACTTTCCATCTCCAAACCTTATTCGCTCTACATCCCAATCACACGCCTCCTTACCCACGTGACGTCCACCGTCAAACAACAACACGATCGCCATTTTGAACAGCCGACGCCGCAACCGCAACCGCAACCGCATACCCGTCCAGAGACCTGTAATCAGCATTTGCTCAAATTGGTATCTTCTCTTCTCTCAAACCCATCTCTAGATCCTTCTAAATGTAAACCCTTCATGTCCAATTTGTGTCCTCAGGAGTTTGATAGGCTCTTCTTAGCTGTTCGATCCAATGTCAACCCGAAAACGGCTTTGCATTTCTTTTACTATGCATCCAAAACTTTTAAGTTTCGATTCACTGTTCGTTCTTGTTGTCTTTTGATTCGTTTGCTTCTCTTTTCCAATCTTTTGTCGCCTGCTAGATTGCTTTTGATCCGTTTGATAGATGGGCAGATGCCGTTTTTGTTCGCCAATAATCAGGCGAATAGGCATGTTGAGATAACCGTTGCAATGGTTAATTTAAATGTGGTTGCCGAGCCGGTTATTGGGGTTCAAGTAGCTGATTTATTGATACATGTTTATAGTACACAATTCAAGAATATAGGGTTTGGTCATGCTATAGAAGTTTTTTCAATATTAGCTAATAAGGGCATTTTTCCCTCTCTGAAGACTTGCAACTTTTTGTTGACTTCTTTAGTTAAAGCTAATGAGGTACAAAAGGCTATTGAAGTTTTCGAAATTATGTGTCGTGGTGTTTCTCCTGATGTTTACTTATTCAGTACGGCGATTAATGCATTTTGCAAGGGAGAGAGGATTGGTGATGCACTTGGGTTATTTACAAAAATGGAAGAATTGGGTGTCGCTCCAAATGTCGTTACTTACAATAATATCATACATGGTCTGTGTAAGAATGGGAAATTGGATGAGGCATTTCTCTTTAAAGAGAAGATGGTACTGACAGAAGTGAAGCCGACTCTAATAACATATAGTATTCTTATTAATGGTTTGATTAAGGCAGAGAAATTTGATGATGCAAACTATATGCGGAAGGAAATGTCCAGTTGGGGTTTTGTAGCGAATGAAGTTGTATATAACACATTGATTGATGGGTACTGTAAGATTGGAAATATTGATGAGGCACTGAAGATAAGGGATGATATGGTATCCAAGGGGATGACTCCCAATGCAGTGACATTTAACTCCCTTATACAGGGTTTTTGTAAGAGTGGACAAACGGATCATGCAAAAAATGTTTTAGAGGAAATGATATCAAGTGGTCTGCCGATAAACCAGGGTTCTTATACTTCAGTTGTTCGCTGTTTATGTATCAATTCTAGGTTTGATTCAGCACTTCGATTCATTAAGGAGATGTTATTGAGAAACTTAAGACCCGGCGATGGGTTACTGACCTTATTGGTTGGTGGGCTCAGTAAAAATGGAAAGCATGCAGAGGCAATTGAACTTTGGTTTAGGCTGGTTGAGAAAGGGTTTGCAGTCAACACTGTAACTTCAAATGCTTTAATCCATGGACTGTGTGAATCTGGTAACATGCAAGAAGCAGTTAAGCTCCTCAAGGAGATGCTACAGAGAAAGTTGGTACTGGATAAGATCACATATAACATACTCATCTCAGGCTTTTGCAAAGAGGGGAAACTGGAGGAAGGTTTTAAGCTCAAAGAAGATATGATTAAGCGAGGAATTCAACCAGACATTTATACCTACAGTTTGCTACTACATGGGCTCTGTAATATTGGTAAACTGGAAGAAGCTATCAAGCTTTGGGATGAAAGCAAAAGGAATGGTATTGGACCAAATGTTTATACATATGGGGTCATGATAGATGGATACTGCAAAGCTGATAAAACTGAAGAAGGTGAAAAACTATTTAATGAGTTGATCTCAATGAAGTTGGAGCTAAATTCAATTGTTTATAATACACTAATTAGTGCATACTGTAAAAATGGGAATATAGCAGCAGCTTTTAAACTTCATGATGACATGAGAAGCAGGGGCATCTCACCAACTTCTGCTACATATTCATCTTTAATACATGGAATGTGCAAACTTGGCCTTGTTGAAGATGCAAAATCTCTTTTTGAAGAAATGAGAGAAGCGGGGGTGTTGCCGAATGTTGTCTGTTACACTGCACTTATAGGCGGTTATTCTAAGTTGGGTCAGATGGATAAAGTTGGGATTGTCTTGCAGGAAATGGCTTCATTTAATATACATCCCAACAAAATTACCTATACTGTCATGATTAACGGATTTTGTAAATTAGGTGACATGAAGAAAGCTGCTGAACTTCTTAATGAAATGACTGAAAAAGGAATTGTCCCAGATGACATTACTTATAATGTCTTCATGAATGGGTATTGCAAGGAAGGGAACGTGGAAGAGGCTTTCGGAGTATGCGATCATATGCTAAGTGAAGGATTATCTTTAGATGAAATTACTTATACTACATTGATTAGTGGGTGGAAGCCATCAACATTTACGAATCAAGAATGATAATGGAAGTTATCAGGAGGTGAGTGCTTTCTCATATATACTATATTTTCTTGTCTTTGAAACTGCTACAGTTTTGGTCAATTATTTGAACAAATCTGATAAATGTCTTTTTGGTAGTCCACATTTTTGGCTGTTTTCTGTTCAATTTGCCTAATTCACGTGTCTCTCATTATTCTTTCTCAAGAAAGCTGATTGTAGATGACGCTATAGTGTACTCACCCTCATTTCGAGTTTCAAGCTTGGTTCTTGAAAGTCGGAGGTTGCTGATGTATGTTCAGGCCAGCTGCTCCGAGATGGTGAAACAATGACATTTTATTCACTTTTTCTCATTAAGGTACTTTCAGAATTTACTGATAATCATTATGAAGATTTAATAGTAATTTTGGACTAAGCCTTGTTACAGATCTTTGTAAATAGTGCTTTTTAAAGTAAAATACAGATTATAATTACTATATATTGCTCTTTGTGGCTTTGTGCTATTCTGGTACTATTAACTAATGACCGAAGATAGTGCAAGGGGGAATCTGATATGTATATGGATTCAAACTATTGCTTGATCCATCTGTCTGTCTGCTGTATGCACTGCAATATTCTAGATTTGGGATTAACAATGATATCATTTTTCACTGTGCTAATTTTGATTATCTTAATATTGATTTATGACACTGCTGCAAATCTGCCCATTTGGTTTATAATACTGTAATATAATTTTAATTATGCATTAAATTTAGCAAAATGGCAACTTATCTAAATTTGCTGAGGGCTTCTTATTGAGAATTTATTTGATGTTGAAAGGTTTTAAGGTTTGCCTTTTTTTTGTTGGTCAGGGGTGAAATGTTTTTTTTTTTCTTCATGTCCAGCCTGTTGGATTTGTTTTCCAAGAGGACCTTAACTCAAGCTTAGATGTGCTCTACATTTGAATTTCAGACCTGAGAAACATGATATTGTCTACTATCGTGTATATCATTCTCCTCTGACCTTTCTTCCTTTCTGATGGCCTGGAATTTTAATGATATGTTCAGGTACCATCTGTAAATATTCTGTGCGTGCTATTATGTTCCTCTGGAATGAGTAGAACCTTTTTTATGCTAATAGCTGTGATTTGGAATTGAGAGCAGGTGAGTCTCAATAGAAAGAATATGTCACTTATAAGTTATAACGCAAACAGGTGAGTCTCCAGCTGAAACTTGGAAGCCTGGTGTTCCTTCAAATATTCATTGATGGAGGTAAGGATATAAGATGATTAAAAATGAATTAAATATCTGAAGAATGTTTACAGGATTAAATGTTTCAATCTATCTTGTTTGTAAATCTGATTTTTTCTGCTTTTACTTAACAGGATTGAAGAGAATATAAAGCTTTACAGACTTATAATAAGAAAATTATGCTTTTTGTATCAAATCCTCCATTGTTCAAAACGGGATATCAAAACAGAACATACTTCTTCTGTGGCCAGGAAAATGATTTTCCAGTTATGAAGGAAAGTGGATAGTAAATCTGGATTCCAGGTATTGGACACTTTTTTTTGAAGCAAAAACTAATTTCTTTAAATGCTTTTCTTGTTTGGAAAGTATTTTGACTTCTGGTTATATTATTCAATTTTTCTTCACCTAATTTTGTATTGTTAGATGTTAGGGTTGGAAGTGAAGTCACCTTTGAAATACCCTGGAAAATGTTAAAAAAGTGGTAGAGAAATCAAATCACAATGTTTGTCCATGAAATTAGGGTTAATTACTGTGGAGTTCAATGGGTGTTTCCTTGAAGTTCTTAGCTTTTTTTATGTGAACCTCACATGTTGACTATGGAGAGTGCCAAAATGTCTTCTGGATATCTCTTTGATTGTGACAGTGCGCCTACAATACACAAGTGAAATCATGTTTTTTTAAAAAAGTAAATAGAAGTCAAATGTTCTGTATTCTTGCAATATATATATTTTTTCTTTTTGTTTGTGGGAGTACTACTTGTGAAAGATTGAATCTAGCCGGCTCATTGAAAAATCATTGATGTTGGGTTTGCCCAGTCCACTGGTTGTTTGGTCTTAAATGGGTTCTGGATTAGTTGGCCACGTAAACATTAGGGTTGAGGGTTACTTGTCATCAAAGTATATTTATAGCTAACAGTCGATGTTGTGAAAAAACTGAAAGCATAAACCAGCAATGTGAGACTGGAAAGATGCAATAAAATCTCCTCCAGTCTCTAAAGAAATTTAGCCCATATTCTTAATTGTATTTATAGATGGCTTACAAGTTACTGGGGGGCTAGAACTTGAGAATTTGTTTGTTTTGTTTGGTATCATGAAGTAGAGCTGGAACTTGAGAATTTCTTTGTTTTGTTGGTATCATGAAGTAGACTTATCAATAATCTGCCGTTTTGCTTACATATTTGATTTATGTGATTTAGATATTTAATTTCCCTTTACCCCTTATGTTTCAGTGACAGGGGCCGTGATATAGCTATGAGAGATGCTATGCATATCTGAGGTGCATTAGCAACTCGATCAGAATCAGTAACATCAATAGCATTTATGATTCTATTGAAACTCAATCAATCAGCTTGGGTATATTAAACAAGCACGATTTATATTTGACACAACAGTTCAAAGTAAGTTGTAAACTTTTATGAACAGTGCAATATTTGACATTTATCTATCAGCAAGGAATATGGTTTTTTTGAGTACTGCTTCTGCCTTTCTGTTATTTTACTGCAATTATATGCTATTATAATCTACTATAAGTTATATAGTATCTTTTTACACCACCTCTTAAGTACTTTAATATATCTCTGCAATGATTTCCACTAACATAGAGTACTTGGACACTTTTTATAATACACTGATGTTTCTGGTTGACACTAATCTCAATCCAACAAACTATAAGCTGATTATGATGTTTTTGCACTATTGGTATTTTTATCTATATAACCTAACCATATAAAAATTGCAGGGTCACAGTTGAAGATGAGCTGCAGACATCGGCTGAAAAATGGAATCTGATTCCAATACAGCAACGAGTTGTGGCCACAAAATAGCAGACACAATCCAAGAGCCATCAGACTTAGCACTTGGCCTTTGGTTCATGTATCCAACTCCAATCCTCTCTATTGACGAACACACTGTCCCTAGCACTGGACTTCCAAATCCAAAGTCCAATTCAGCCACCGGAAACCTTCCCCCTGACGACACCACCAGTGCTGGCCCTTCTCTACCTAACACAACTCTTGATAGCATCAATCCAGGCCTGTGGCACTCTATCCAGTCGATCAAATCCAAGAAGTGAGCCTCATTTGTTACCTCTTTTATCGAATCATGAACTTTGTTGGCAATATCTGATATTGAGCCTTCCTTCAATTCTGTAAAACTTGCCTCTCCAAAAACCAGAGACAAGACATTACCTATATAATTTGACATGGAATTTTGATGATCTCCAGGGATTCTGCTGCGTCCATCAACTAACCAACCCATCTTGCACTTTTCTTGCTTTTTATCATCAATGGCGTTAACCATAAGCTTCCATACGTAGGCTGAGAAAGCCTCAATCTTAGTTCTCTTTTTACCATTTATGCAAGCAAGTTCTTGCAGCCTCCTTATACATGAAGCATCGATGTAATAAAGGCGTTTCAGAAAGATGTTTGTTGGTGGCATATTTATTATCTCCTCCATGCTGCACTTGACAAAAGTTCTATCCAAGGAAGGGTGATAACTGGGAGGGAAGCGCGCATGAAGGTAACTTCTCTGATGATTTGGTGTGCAACTTAGTGATTTTTGTTGAGCCATTTCGGACCAGGAGAGAAGAAACTTACCAAATGCAGTTGCATCCCCAAGGGCATGGTCGAAAGTGAAGGATATCGAAATGCCACCACAAGTGAAATGTGTTACTTGGACTTGCATGGGAAAGTCAGGTGTTACAGAAGCTAGCTTTCCTTGAAGAGATTCATTAAGATTGTAGAGGTCTAGATTCTTTAATGGGATATTAGTGTTGGCTTCTAAAATGAAAGCACCGGTATTGTCACATATGATCTCAGGCTCACCGTTACTTGGGTTCTGAGTGATTCTACCAGCAAAAGGGTAATAATAGCCCAGGGTTTTTGCAAGGGAGAGCCTAAGGGTGTTGATGTTGAAGGTGGAGTTTTCATCTTGGGGATGGCGATAGAAGTAGAAGTATGTAACAGGAAAACGGCCAGAAAGTAGGTCAAGGTTTGAGAGAGAGAGGATATGAGGCTCTGGTAAGGGACCGGTAGCTTTGACAAGAGTTTTTGCCGTGAAGTTTACTTCAAATTTGGCATGTACTTGAGCCGCCATTTCCATTGAAATCCCAGGTTTTGTAAGAAAGTGAGAGTTGTTTAGCAGCAGTGGTTATTGGTTAAGCATGTATCATAAGGCATTCTTATATAGCGGATAGTTGTTAGTGTGGAATGCTGATTATGGTATGAAAAACTCGATGAATCTAATTGATTTTGGCAGCATCTAAGAAGATTATTCATTGTGTCATAGGGCACACACCTAACAAAATCATTGCCGCGTAACAGTGGCCATTTTGGCACATCTTAAAAATTCATATACCAACAAAATTGATAGTATTAAATGGAATATGGTGATGTTCCCACTTCCCACCTCTCCTAGAAGTCAACTATCTCAACCCTGCATTTGATTGCTGTGCGCCTGTGCAGTGGTTGATTACATAAGAAGAATCATACACATTACAAAGACAGAATATGGAATTATCATTGCCACTGCATACGTAAGGAAGGAGTTCATTTGGTTGTTGAAAATGTAACGGTTCATTGTATTTATGGGAGAATTGTGGAGAAGGACATGTCCACCATTCCCATACAAAGGGAAAGTTGAGGGTGTTGCTAGTGCTTCTCACCATGTAGAGCAACTGAGGTATGCAAACACCACACGCATGTCTTCACATCTTGTCACACCCTCTAGTGAGTAGTGACTCTTACTATTGCTAAGATATTTACCCTTCACGCATGCATATAACTACGCATAGTTACCACAATTGTGTGAGAGAGGAGGGGTTCGATGTACACCGTTCAACCAAAAATGGGTGTCCACAAGTGTAATACGTCTTAATATTGGGATGTCTATTTTTTCGATCATGAGATTATTAGTACACCTATCATTAGAATTTAATTTGATCACCATTAACGGTAGATATCAGTCTAACTAGTTATATATATATATATATATATATATATAGTGGTTCTCTAGTAATGATATACTGAAATTATAAGTTTTGGATGTCTAACCACAGTCACATTCATATTGAGTGTACGTATTCGTTAATGTGGGGCTATGGGTCTATTGTGAATGTGTGGTTGTGGTTGGACGTCTTGAAATTATAAAGTCAGAACGGTCATGATTAGAGAAGTATTATATATATATGAGTAATTTTCCAATGAGAATTTTTACGATACACACTTTAAACACCTTTGATGAAATTGCATATAATCAAATGTTTTTCGGTGAGATTTTTTGTATGCATCCTAAGAAAATTAAAATACACATTTAGTAGAAATTTAAAATTTTGAAATTTTTTTGGATTTGAGAACTATTTTTTCTTATATTTCCCTATTTTAAAATGTTTTATTTTAAAAAAAAAATAAAAAAATCAGTTTCTTGCACCTGAATATATTTTTTTTATTTTTTTTTTTTCCATAAATGTATTTCAATGTTTTCACTGTCCATAAAAAAATCAAATCAAGATTCAATATATTCCATGCAATTTCATCAAATGCGCTTAAAGTGTACATTATATAAATATATATAGATAAATTTTCAAGTCAGTGCATCCTGATATAATTTCGTAAGGATATTGAATATGAGCCACTGGTTTTACATGCTTTGACTCAAGTGTGTATGCACTTGTCAAAACTAGTGACTCACATTCAATATTCTGATGAAGTTATATCATGATGGATTGACTAGATCGGGGACTATATAAATATGGGAAAACGTTATAACTAGCCAAAAATTTAGTGGCTTTACTATTTTTGTCCAAGATTATAATTTTTACTATTTTTATCAAAATTTCTACTTTTTAGACAAGATTGCCCTTATTTATAATTCTCTCTCTCTCTCTTATTTTCTCTGATCTCACGCCTCTTCTTCTTCTTTATCTCCTTCTCTCTTTCTCTCCTCCTCTCTCCTCCGTCTTCTCACTTTCTTCATTTTCTTCTTCTTCTTCTTCTTCTCTTTCTCCTTTCTTTTGTTTTTTAGATTTTTCCCAAACCCAAATTTTTTTAAAAAAAATTCAGTTTATTTTTTGAAATTTCAAGATTTCATTGTTTATTTTTAATTATTTATTTATTTATTATTTTATTTTATTTTTATTTTTATTTTTTTGTGTTTAAGTTTGGGTTGTAGTTGTGTTTAATTGGATTTAAGTTTGGGTTGTGCTTGTGCTTTAAAAAAATTCAGATTTGTGGTTTTATTTAAGTTTGGGTTGTGGTTGTTTTTATGAATGGTGGGAGTTGTGTTTGGATTTGAGTTTTGTTGAAAAAAAATTTCAGATTTTTTCGGATTTGATCTTTTTCAAACAAATTTTTTAGATTTCATTTTGTTTAAACACAGCAAGTCACGAATTAAACACACCAGACAAACGAATTAAACATACCAAGCAAAATGAATTAAACACACCAAGCAAAACGAATTAAACACACTAGGCCAAAACGAATTAAACACATCAAGACAAAATGAATTAAACACACCAGGCAAAACAATTAAACACACCGGACAAAATGAATTAAACACACTAGGCTAAAACGAGTTAAACACACCAGGGCAAAACGAATTAAACACACTAGACAAAACAATTAAATACACCAGGCAAAATGAATTAAACACACTAGATCAAAATGAATTAAACACATCAGGCAAAAACAATTAAACACACCAGACAAAAACGAATTAAACACACTAGGCAAAATGAAATTAAACACACCTTGTATGTTTAATTGGTGGTCTGGTGTGTTTAATTGGTGGTCCGGTGTGTTTAATTAGTCTGGTGTGTGTAATTGGTGTGTTTAATTGATTACAACCGGTGTGTTTAATTAATCATGTGTGTTTAATTGATTACAACTGGTGTGTTTTATTGGTTTACACATAGTGTGTTTAATCGGTCAGTCCCTGGCCTGGTGTGTTTAATTGAACAAATTCTGGAAAAAAAAAATTTAATAAACATGATATGAATTTTTTTTAAAAAAAATCTGGAATTTTTAAACAAAACAAGATCTGGAATTTTTTTAAAAAAATCTGGAAAAAATTTTAAACATTCAAATCAAACTAACACTCAAATATAAACATTTACAACTACAACTATCCTTAAAATCAACTACATTCACAACCATAACCACCCTTCAAATCAACAACTAACAATCAAATCCAAACATTTTTTAAATCTGAAAATTTATCAAAAAAAAAAAAAAAAACTGAATATTTTTAAATAATCTGAAAAAATAATTTGGAATTTTTTTTTAATAAACATAATCTAAAATTTTTTGAAAAAATCTAGAATTTTTTTTGAAAAAAAAAATGAAATTTTTTTATGAAAAATCTGGAATTTTTTTTTTTACAAAAACAAAATCTGAAAATTTTTTCAAAAAAAAAAAAAATTAAAATTTTTAAATAAAATCTGGAAAAAACGTGAAAGAGAAGAGAGGAGAGAAAGAGAAGAAGACTAAGGAGAGAAGATCGGAAAACCCATCGAAAATCTAGAAATTTTTCAACAAAAAAAAAACTGATTTTTTTTTTTAAATTCGGAAAAAACGAGAAAGATAAAGAGAAGAGAGGAGAGAAAGATAAGAAGAATGAGAGAAGGTGTGGCTGAGAAAAAGAGAGAAAGAAGATGGAGAAGGTGTGAGAGAAAGAAGAAGAAGAAGAACGTGAGAGAGAAAAGGAGAGAGAGAGAGAAAAAAAAGATTCGGTGAAAATGAGAGACAAAGGGTTTTGAAAAAAAAAAAAAAGGGGTAATTTTGTCTTCACAACCACATTGTTGACAAAAATAGTAAAAATGATAATGTTGGACAAAAATAATAAAACCCCATAATTTTTGACTAAAAACCCATATTTCCTATATATATAATTATATATATATATATAGTGAACTTTTCCTATCAGTACCCCCCTTATTTTAATACAATGAGTACTTTTGACAAAATTACATGCAATTGAATGTTTTTCGATGAGATTTTTTGTATGCATCATGTGAAAATTAAAATATACATTTGGTAAAATTTTAGAAATTTTTTGGATTTAAGAACTATTTTTTCTTATATTTCCCTATTTTTAAAAGTTTTATCTTTAAAAAAATCGGAAAAAATTAGTTCTTATACCCGAAAATTTTCACTTTTTTTCCACAGATATATTTCAATGTTTTTATCATCAATGTTAAAAGGGTACGGATATTGACACCTATAAAACTTATTAGTACACCAATTTTTATAAGTATACCCACATCTAAAATTTAAAAATTAAATATTACTATAAACACCCATTATAATATCAAAAGTACCCTCATTGAAATAAATATATTCATTTTAATACATATTATTTATAAACACTCTTAAATAATTACCATACCTAATTTATAAAAAAAAAAATCATATTATTTTTGAAATCAAATCCTTTTTTAATGATGGTTCAATTTACGTTTGGAAATATCTCGAATGTAGGAGCTTTACTAAAATGAATATGTATATGAGGTCAAAAGATTTTCAATTTGGAATTCTCTTATTTATACAGCTATCTTAAAAAATATTCTTATTGACATCTATGGCTATGTTAAGAAAAAAAAAATTGTTGATATTTACAGCTATAATTAAAAAAAATATATTGTTTTTTGATAGAGTTTAATCGCTTATAACTATACATAAAAGAAAGACAAAAACAATATGATAATCATGTGATGATGAGAAATTTTGATACTTGAAATAAAATTAGAGTTTAATTAGGGTTTATTTTTTTTTTTTTTTTTTTTTTTTTTTGAAAGGCAAGTTTTTTTTTTTAATAAAGAAATATAGTTGAAAATATGAGTGTAATTAATTAGTGTATATAGTATTTGATTTATTTTTAATTAAAGTAACTAATCCTTATTGGTAAATTTCTATTGGTATATTTTTGTAATTAATTTTTTTAATAAAATATGGGTGTACTAACAAGTTTTATAGATGTCAATAGCGGCTCCCATGTAAAAAATTACAACAAGATTCAATATATTTCATTAAATTTTAAGAGAGAATTTTTTTCACCTATGTATGAAAATATAAATAGTTACTTCTATATGTTGATTTTCATGAATTATATAATATTGGAGTTAAAGTTTTCTTCTTTCATAATCAATAGCAATTTTTTTTTCTTAAAAAGAAAAGAATAAAATAAGAACAAGAAAATCTTTCAAAATTAAGGAAGTTAATTACGTCACTGTTACACTGAATAGTGTCTCGAGCTGTATATTTTAGTATATTGACGGTTCAGATTCTAAGTGGTAAATATGTTTTTGGCTTTTTTGTACTTAAAATTTAACAATTTGACACATCATTTAAACCGATATTTTAATTGATTTGAACCGATATTTTAACTGATATTTTGAGTATATAGCATTAGTAATATAAAAAGGGTTAGGAATTCATACAGGTGTGAGTCTGTTTCTCAAATTAATACGATATTTTAAGACCCGTCTCGTAAACGTTTTTCATTTACCATTTTTCGAAAAGAAAAATAAAAAGAAAAACAATATTTTTTGTTTCAGTTTTAGAATCCAAAAACACATTTAGTAGAATATACTGAAAGCTGTATTTTGAAATAAAAAAAAAATAAAAATAAAAAATAAAAAATAAAATAAAAAACGCATCTTGTAGGTTAATCTAAAAAACGCTATTTATTTGAACCGATATTTTAACTAATTTTTTTTAGCTGTATAGCATTAGTAATATAAAAAGGGTCAGGAATACAACCACACAGGTGTGAGTCGGTTTCTCAAATGATATTTTGATTTGCCACAAAAAAATTTGAAGGACCCACAACTCATAACCCTGCAAGTTTGGAGAGAGATGCCTTCTCTGTCTTTATCTTCAAGCAAGTTGCAAAAATCACTTCAAGCAAGTTGCAAGAATCACAGTACTGATGGTAACAACAATGTGGTTATAAATATCTGATACTGGATTCTTCTTCAGTGATAAGTACCTTGTACCATACTCAACCTATCGATCGAGAAGAGCTAGCTTTGTTTGCATGATTATCCTATTCAACCATAAATGTGACCCCAAAAACACGAAAATGACAATACATCCTTGCCAGTATCGATAAACATGGTCCTCTACTTCACATGTTCAGAAAAGCCATTAAGCCACACAAAGGCCTCTCAAAATCAACTCTAGCGTATAACCTGAGGCATTTCATCTCCCATGGCCACCCCATTTGTGATCTTGAAAGAATTCCAGCACTCTCCATGCAGAAAATCAATGCAAATCTCGATACGGGCAGCCCATTTCTTGTCTTTTTCTACTGGAGAGTGTCATAGTAAGTCGATTAAAAGTCACTCCAAAGAAAGAACTCGGAATGAGTTTATTGTCAGCAAATATCAAAAAGAATTTCACTCTTATTTATTTTCTTGTTACATATATTTCAAACTCTCATTTCCTATAAATGCCTAGGGGAGACTTGTTCATCTGAATAGTTGAATTCTGATCCTTGTTCTTTTTTTCTTCATACAATATCTTTTGCAAATGAGGTATTATCACCAAAGTCCCTACTTTTTCATAAATTGTCACCTTTTTAAATATCTTTTTCCATATTTATCACTTTAGTCCCTCCTTTTTTCAAAACACATCATTTTAGTCCATTTGACCAAAGTTTGATAGTCAACTTTAATATAGTGGGTTAAAGTACATTTTTTTCCCTCGCTATTATATAATGTAAATGAAATGACAATTTTAACCTTAAATTAAAATGAAAATCATAAAAATGATTAATAATAAATCGTTAAATAAATAATAATAATAATAATATTAATAATAACAACAAAGTAACGAACCCAGATTTTCTGACATTGACCTATTCCTCTTCTTCTTCCACACGCCATTTTCGTCTCCTCAAATCCCTTTAATTTCTTTTTCTTTCAATCTTCTGAAGATTAAATAAATTTAAATGGTATTTTTTTTTTTTTTTCCGTTGGAAGCAGATATATTGCACAATAACACTACTCTACACATATTCTAACAAAGTAGAGATTTTTAACATAAAAATTTTCATACCCAGTTTTCCTTTTATTTTATTTATTTAATTTTTTTGGTTCATCATCATCGACATAATATAATTTCCCCATAAAATCAGAAACTTTAAGAAAACGAACACATAAAAAACATGATCGATGAAAGTTTGATTTTGTTATTAGAAAATCTGGATTCAAACCCAGAAAAAAGTTTAGATTTTTTATATAAATAATACTAACCCAAGTAAAGAAATAGGAGAATATGGTGATGATTATTGAAACCTAGATTTTCTTCATTAAAAATGGTCTATGAAAGTTGGATTTTATTATTTGAAAATCTGGGTTTTGTGTTTTTTTTTTTTTGTTGAAAATATTGATTTTCTTTTAAAGACTAGATTTTGTTGATAGAAAGTTTGGATTTGGGGCTTCCTCGGCTAGGTAGATTTCTCGGCGTCCCCTTCCTCTAAACAACCACAACCAAACTCTTTTGATTTTTCAAAATTTAGAGGTGGAGATAGGCGATTGAGATTGAGATGGAAAAGAGATAGAGATAAAGAGAGAAACGAGAGAAGAGGAAGCGAAGAAAAAAATGAATAAAAAAAACGTGGGTTCTCTCTTTTTTCTTCTTAAATTGATTCCCCACTTCCCAATCCCTCTTTTAGTTTTTTCAATTAAAAAAATACAGGATCAAAATAACTAATATGACAAAAACATTTTAAAAGGTGACAATTCATAAAAAAAATAGACTTTGGTGATAATACCCTGCAAATTTATTTTATTTCTTAGCATATAAAATAGGGGAGCAGAGCAATAAGGACTTATTGGTCGGTGCCTTGGTGTGCCTTTTTATCCTTTTTCTCTAGAAATCTAGTAAAATGTGTTTATCTCTTATGATTCGTGTTGGTTATCCACCAAATTTTGTTTTCATTCACTTCTTACTAGTTATAATTTCTTACATTCCAATCACTCATTAAAAAGAATTATTAATTAATTAAATTAACCTATTGCATATGTTTCCAAGACAATATCTGGAGACTACAATATGCAAATGCAATATTCATTAATGCATTTCATATCAAAAGTAATTATCAAGACAAACGTCTAAATCTTCTCCGGAGAATGAGAATCCCATTAGCTTTGTAAACAAATATGGGTAGCAAAAAATTGAACTGATTTTATTTGTTTAAATACTTTATGAGATAAAAAATGAATTGTTAACAAGAAGAAGAACCAAAATTTTAACCTAACCTCTTGGAGAACAAATGAGGAAACTGGACTTCGGCGGTATGAATTCGTTGCTTGGTGTTTATGAATCAACAAAAGCCTATTCCCTCGTAATTTCAAATTCAGCACCGATTGGTAGATGATCACTTGGGTGGTATTGATTCGGTAAACAACCAACAACCTCTGGTGAGTCTTTTTTTGGAAGTTCAAGGATACTGACTGGCTTTATGGAGTCAGAAGGAGAGAAGAAAATGTAATCAAGCGTATCTGTAAAATCAGGGGTGCAGTTTGTAAATGGTGGTTCTCCTCTTGTAAAAGCATAGACACTGCATAAGGGAATAGGAAGCTCTTCCAAAATTTCCTCCTGTTGTGCTGATGAAGAGTAGCCTGAAACAAGATACTGGTACACCTGGATAAACAAGCAATTAAGAACCTTCAGGTAGGAGTATAAACACAGTACTTATGAGATGCACAAACTCCATGGCTAGGCCCCACTTAGTTAAAGCCTAAAATTTCTGTGTCACTTTATTCGACCCACTTCTTTATTTCAATTACATATTTACTCTACAAATTAGAAAATCAAATTCTTATATAACTTTTTTATTTCTAGAAAAACTTTGTAGTTGTATGCCATTTTTTAAATTAACATAAGTTGTAATTTTTTCTCTAACCTCTTCTCTCCGTCTAAAAGTAAATCTTCAGAGTCCGATTAATTTTTTCAGTATACATTATATTTCTTCAATCTAAGAGCAAAACTTCAGCCTTTTTTTTTTTGCAAGCCAAAGAAAAGAATACAATATATATTGAAAACAATAATTATGTTCTGGAGAAAAACTATAACTTGGATGATTTGGAAAATAACATTCAAATATTCAATTACTAAAATTTGTTACAAAATAAAAGCATTGATATGATAGTTTGGCTTTCTAAACTCTGGAGTAATTATTTAAATGAAAAAAGAAAAAGAAAAAAGACCTAAAAAGTAAGTCCTAAAATGTAGACCTTTGCATAGCTTGGAGCCGTCACTGAGAAGTTTATAAAGTAGACACTAGGTTTGACTCATCTATGTTTCATGTTAATGTATAGAGTCCACCAACTTAGGGATTTTCAAATCTAGCAAAATGTCTTTCAGCGATGAAGCTATAGTTATTTGTGAATATCCTACCATGCATTATGGTGTAACTTGAAGTTCTATTATAGAATTAAAACGAAGGATTAATATTATATAAACAAACCCCAAACTGCAGACATGGAAAACAGGAACTATATGCAATGAAATTGGTAGTAGTCAAGTAGAAACCTTATCGTTCGGGACTGAATTGAAGTCACCGGCCACAATAACAGAAGGTAGACATTCGAATTTGTGTGATACCAGCGTTTTGAATTGTGCCAAACGTGATAATAGATACTTAGCCTGTGCAAGCTTGACATCAGCCAATTCCGGGTCCCTATCATTTGAAACAAATAAAATTCAGAATGCTCAAAATAACATAAAAGCCAAGATGCATAAAACCAAATAATGGATATACTTTACCAATAAAGGTGCGTGTTTGCCACAACTATAACATGATTGAAGGGACTTTTAAGTCTGAATGCAGCCATAATTCCCACACAATCACGTTTTAACCTTACGCAGGGATCACTAAGGTCGCCATGATTCTTTGAAGTATCGTTTTGATGAGATGAACCTAGAGACAGATCATTCAAGAAATAAGCCACCGCCATGCCATGTCACATGCGTTTAAAAGAAGTGGACATCCATTGTAGAGCAAATGAAAAGGAAAATGATAAGAAAACATAGTTCTTAGACACAAAACATTACTTGAGTATCATCAGTCGGTTAGGATTTAGGAACTCCGCTGGTGCTAAAAAAATCACAACTTTTCATAAACAAATTATGGGTTTTTCACCCAAGCTATATTTATTATTTATCTTCTAGCTATTGGTGCTAGAAAAAACACCAATGTTTTCACCCAAACAACTTTTCATTAAAAAAATAAAAATCAAGTGTTTTTAACGTAGGAAAACAATTAAATAACATATGTAAACACCTTTGTCAAAAAAAAAAAAAAAAATGTAAACACCAGAATAAAAAAATAACTGACTAACTGAGGTAACAGAACAAGAAGTTACCATCTTTTGGTGCATCTTTATTTCCTTTGGCCAGCATATTACTCTGTTCATCATCACATGACACAACTTCATCTTGTATCGAGTTTACAAGATCATTGTACTCTATTCTCTCCTGCAGGAGCAACTCTGAGCTGAACCAATGACAACTAGGATAGTTTAACAATTCTATTAAGATTGAATAAATACAGAAGTATGTAAGTTTCAACGAAATCTTCAAAAAGTTGTTATTTTGAAACAGATTAATGTATTGGAGAATAAAGCACGCTTATTTAACTCCCATAAGAAATTCAGGTAGATTATCTTTCAAGCTTTCCAAAACCTTCATTATCATTTGGTACATCCAGTTGAAATGGATAAAGGGCCTTTACAATTGATTTTATCCAGAAACACTTAAGCACTTGATAAGTGTTGCCTAGCATATCAGCACTAAAAAATTTAGAAAAAAGATAGCAAAGAGTGAGGATAAAAGTAGAGAAAATTGTCATGTAGTTCAGTAGTTGCCAAGGATCAAATGCGGATTTGGCTCAAATTAGTTGCAGATAGCTAAAAAAAGAAAGTTAGAAATTAATGTAGCCAACTAAGGTTTTATTTATTTATTAACTTTATATATAAATCGAAAAGATTTTAACCAAAGATTTATCCCAATGCCATGCTATCCCCGTACCAATAGAGCAAATGGGCAAGGGACAAGGAAATGCAGCCAACTAAGATCCACGAATTTAGTCAATATGGGTTTAGTTGGAATTATTTTTAGTGACAGGATTATGGATGCATATGGTTTGATTTAGTTTTAAAACAATAAGTTAGAGTTTAGTTGATGTCAGTACTAAGCTTTGGGTTATAAATTACAACAATTCACTGTACTAAAATAGTCAATAAAATGGTTTCTCAATTGGGGTCTTTATCTTCTGAATCAACTTATTGCATCTATCTTGATTAAGATTTAAGAATAAGAGAAGACTCGGCATACCGGTTCTGTTTATAAAAAATTCCACAACCATCACGTTTCTGCCCACTTCTCTGAATATATATACTAGAATAACCATCAGTCTCCATAATTCTTTTGTAAAAGTCATCATGGTCTAATTCCTGTAAGGCTTGTAACAGAAACCACAATTAGAATATATCAAGGAGATGATATATAAAAATACACAAAGACATGAGAGCACGTGCACACATATGATAGATTTGAAAGGAACTCATGTTCTGAACTTATGATGTTAAGATCATGAGTTGAACGGATAGCCGGAAACAAAGAGCAAATAATGAGCCACCCCACCAACATATTTATGTAAATCAAACCTGTAAGCATAGGAAGTCAGCACCAAGGTTCTTTAGAACAGTTAAAACAGCCTCTGATCGGCTTTTCCACCTGTGATGAGCACTATTAGCAAACTAGAAATTATGTAATTACGTACTCAGATGACAGTAAGCATGTTGCAACTTAGACCTCAACCTCCAATAGAATGAAAATATTTACACTATCTTTTTTAAGAATGATCAAAAACTATACATACCTACAACACCTAATCTGCCAATTAACATAAATTGAAGGAGAAAGAATTATCACAAAATTATGAAATCAAAGCTAGAAGATTTACTTGAGGCAAGATGGCGGAGAGTGGGGAAAAAGAGAGCTCTTCACATAAACCTACATGATAAAGTAATATTTCACATATCAGAATCAAAGCTATAACAGTCTTAGAATTTCCTTCATAATCAGATACTCTAACATCAAGGATTTCCTATCTATAAACTAAATCTACTGGTCATTTCATCAGGGGATAAATTTGATGCAGAGAAAAAGCTAAAAAAGACAGCTCCATTCTGGTTATCTGGTAGAATGCTCAATGTCCTATTCTCTTTCGAGAAGATGCAACTCAAACAAAATTTTGCCACAGATTCAACTAACATATAAGTACATTTGGATATCTTTCTTCAAGTTTCAAAGCTTGTGGAATAGAGTTATGAAAAATTGGATTATGAAGTAATAAAGGATGCAGTTTATGAATATGATATGACATCAAACAGAATGTTTTACAACTTACCACCCTCAATCAAAACAATAGTTGGCACCAAAGAAACATCACAATTTTTTAAAAGTATCCCATCTTACATAAATAATATGAGAAAGCTAATAGATTGACACGATAGAACACTCACTTTTTGACAGCTATAAGTTTTTCATACCTGCGCTAAAATGTTGTATGAGACAAGACGGAATTTAATGCCTGCAATATGAAATTTTGTGATGTCATGATTAGATAGTATAATCAAATTTTACTATAATTCATCTGTTTCCCTTCTAATACTACTCCCTAAGATATATAATTATAATTAATCAGTCTTTTTTATCCAAGTGAAAGAATACTAAGTCCATCACACAATGGGGAGCAGGCAAATGCAAAGCTTGCTTGTGCCAGACACAAAATCTAAGTATTAGAATCCAATCCAGTTTTCACAAATTGGGGCCAGATCTTGCAAATCTGATATAGACTTCAGATGAAACGAAATTTTCTTTCTTTTTTTAGAAATTTTGTTCTTTATAGGAAGTATAAAGTTTACTCTTTTCTGCTCCTTTTAATTTTTATTATAAACAACTTTACAAGCATAAATTCACACTGTTTTTTTCAGACATGATTATCCATCCTAAACCAAGTTTCCCCATGAAAAAAATAACAGTAATGAAGATTGAAGAATGAAGACACTAAGAAAAATGACCCATACCCTGGAGCACAACAGGGCACGTTGTGATGTATATATAATTTAGCTGGTGCCCCTACAGTAAATAACATTGTCATTTGAGTGTAGAATCAGGACACTCAAGAAAATTTGCAACGAATTTCAGTATCAAAACAAATATACATCTTGAATCTGGAACAAACTAAAGCAGCAGGCCTTTTCTAAAAAGCTCTATTACTCTATATAGATTATATACTTCTCCCAGCTTTCATCATTCACTAGTCACTACCAAAACAATTTGAAACGCCTAAAAAAAACTAGGCACACTTAAGTAGTAAACTTAGCGCAAACATATATAAATCAGAGTCCGACGCTTCCTACAAATTGATTCTTGAGAGTTTTAATTTCCTACGATTCAGATTTCTCCAAAGTTGAAGATTCCTGTTCCTGAAATTCTCTCTATCCCCTTTTTTTTTTTTTTTTTTTTTTAATAAAAAGAGAAATAGACACAAACAGTAGAGGAAAAATACATACTATCAGTTGTGCTCCTTGAAGAAATATCGCCTCCTTCAAGAGGTATGAATTTTGGGCATTTAAGTGGTGGCTTGGTGCTCATTTTTCTCGTATAGTTTCTGCAGTACATATGAACAAAAGGAATTTCAATAAAAACATATCAATGATTTTACATAATCTTTTTCTTTTCCAGTCCACGGTTCATATATTGTGCGTGCAGATTACAAGAGTTGAGAGAGAGAGAGAGAGAGAGAGAGAGAGAGTCACCTTGTGAAGGACACAACTGATAGCCGAGGAAGCAATGGACAAGACTTTAACATGATAGAATCACTGCTTTTCTGCTTCTATATACAACAGACACAGAAAATTGGAGAATTTGAACTTTTGTCGACTGAGCCGAAGTGCCGAGTTGATCAATTTGCTATTTGCACACTACAGTATCTGTTTGTTATTAGGCTTCACTGATGAGTGATGATTCCAACAGGTCCAGCCCAAATGGCAAGGCCCTTGGTGCTGTGATGGGTCACAACATGATGGGCCAAGGCTATGTATCAACCTGGCCCATTGCATAAGGCCTCTTATGGTGCCATTCATTTTTTTATTTTTTTTCATGTTTGTAGATGTTAATCTCATTGGGTTCGGACGATGTTATACTTTAAAAAAATATATATCTATTACTTTTTTTTTTTTTTTTTCTTTTTAAATTGACAAGATTAAAGGTTTGGAATGCAATTACCACTCAAAAGGAGAGTCTCCCCTCCATTATTATTATTATTATTTTTTGTTTTTTCATTTTTTTTATTTTATTTTTTTCATTTTTTTATTTTTTTATTTTTTTGCAGTTTAATAAGTAAATTTAGACTTACTTATATTTACAATACCATAATTTGAATTTTGAGAGGTAAAACTTCATTTCGAAGTCTCTAACCATCAAGTAATGTAATTTATTTCACTTTTATTATTTGTAAATACATAGTCTTATTTTCAAGCCTTTTAGACGTTTTAGATTAGGAAAAAGATTAGCACAGTTAAGAATCATGATCCATGTAATAAATAGGTTGAGAAGTTATTGTGAAATTCTTTAATATTGTGTCATTATGACCTCATTCGTTTTCGTGAAAAACTTGAATATGATAACTAGAGAACTAGAGATGACTTCAGTCACTTTTTCTATGATAAAAGTTGGGTTAAATCAACTTTTTTAATGACTAAAGAGTAAAGTCAATTATCCTTTTTGGACAATTAGATAAATGCGATTCAACCCCCCCACAAAAGTCATTGGCTGCGGTTCTGTTTGATGTTTATGTTGAATAAATCTTGATTAATTCCCTTTCAAAAATAATAAATAAATAAATAAAATCTTGATTAATTCAATTATTGTTCTCCAATAATTCAATTACTGACTTATCGCTAACGCATCAAATCAAATTATATACTTCTCAATGGTTTTCTAATAAAACAAGGTCCGAATAAATTGAAAAAATTATATACAAAATTCGCAACCACAAAAAATAATTTCTCCAAAAGTTATTAGAAGAAGAATTCAAGACCTCGCCTTCCAATAATAATTTGAGATGAGCTTATCTTTTCAAGAGTTAAAAGAAATCAAAGACCTATTCATCTGAGTAACAATGTTTTAAGTTTAAGTCGCCCGTAAGTGGTATATATAAAAAATAATAATAATAAATTATTTTATATATAAATATTTATCTACATCTAAATCTGGAGTCCAAATGATGTGTTATCACTAAAATTCATTAATTTAAATCATGTAAATCTAATACAATTTAAATAAATGGATTATAATTATATTACATCATTTAGACTTTAGATTTGGACAAAGTAATATTATTCATTTATCAAATAACACGTTAATAATTTGGGATTCAAAATATTTCAAAAAAAAATTAAATATGATTCAAATTGAAATGCTTACCATTGTTGTATATCAGATATATTATTAGTGTCGACATATTGTAAATGTTGTTCTCAGCATTGCATCATTGAGTTTGTTTCTTGAACCGTTGCTATATGGCCATATGGTGCCAATAAAACAATATGGCTGTTTTCCATACCTACCGTCCACATGCATGACATGATGCAACTTTCCAATGGTGCAGCAAAAAGCAAAAAAAAAAACAAATAATTTAATTACAACCACTATATTAACATCATAACATCTATCATTTCTCATATTATTGTTTTTACTAATTATGACCCTATAACCATTAATAATAATTGTCATATAATTTGGGATAGATATTATAAAATGGAAATAAGGGGAAATAACACTATTTTTATATGCACTTTTAAGAGTAATACTAGTTTAATAAGTTAAGTTTAAATGGTATCAATAGACGAATATCCTTATCTCCTTCTTTTATTATGTTTTTGTCATTTTTAGTGTTTTTTTCTTTCAAAAACCTCCGGCCCAATGGAGGCCTGTTCACCTCCATTGGAGATCGATGAAAAAGATGGAAAAAAAATTTAATAATAATTGAAAATTTTATTTTTAACCTATAAGTCTTGAAAATTGCAAATATAACTAATAAGTTTCAAAAATTTACAAAATAAGTCTCAAAAATATAAAATAAGTCTTGAAAACACCAAAATAAGTCTCGGAAACACGAAAATAAATATTAGAAAAAAAAAGCACGAGACTTATTTTTGTGAATGTGTTTTACAGATCCACACTTTATGTGCTTAAAACTTAAGTTATTAAATTAGTGATAATCTTAAAACTCACTCTTTAAAGAGTGTTATTAAATTTTCGAGCCCAAATCTATGACATGTTATTGTTGTAATATAATCTCGTGTTTCTTCTTAATTATCTAGCTGTTGGTACTAAATGATTTTTTTTAAAAATATATATATATATATATATTACAATAATTCTGGTTTTTTGAGGTGAGGGGAGAAACTCAAACCCACAATCTAGTAGTATAGGTGTAAGTGGCTTAACAACCGGACAAACCTCATCTTATCGGTACTAAATGATTTATTCAATGATTTTTTCACTAAAAATTATAGACAGTTACATGTGAATGCAAGTGACGTTGGCATTCACATGTAAGTCTCTGATTTCAATTATTATTATTATTATTCTTATGTCACACCTTATAACTAGGATAATAATGGCTTACCAACTTCTACTTTTTTTTCACAAAAAATTGCAATGCATTATGCATTCACAATAATTTTGCATTGGCCCCATATAATTAATATATATATATATATATATATATATATTTATATAATGAGTCTCTCATAAGGGATGTCTTATTTTAGTTTCGGTAAGGACCACCATAAAATCACGTCGACTTGAATGAATTTTGATCTGAATTTTTGTGTGGATGATAAGTTCATTGAAATCTACCTATGAATAAAATTTGAAAAAGTTTCAAGTACTTAAATTATTTTTACCAATTTTTTTAAATATAAAGGCATCGGAAAAATAGACGAAATATAGGAAATTCAGGAAAAATAGTTTTAGTGCTTGAAAAATTCTCAAATTTTTTTCATAGGTAGATTTCAATGAACTTATCATCCACACAAAAATTCAGATCAAAATTCATTCAAGTCGATGTGATTTTATAGTGGTCCTTACCAAAGTTAAAATAAAAGATCCCCTATGAGAGACTCACTATATATATATATATATATCTTATATCCCTAATTGTTAATAATAAAAAGTTTGGAATTGGAAAGAAATTGCACATCTAAAATTCATATTCATGCCAAGGTTATATCTTGATTGAAAAACAATGGAAACCTTTACAAACTATAAATATTTAACATGCTAATGTGAACAAAAACATTCCTACATAATCATCTCCTTGTGATGGCTAACTAGTGAATCGAAGTACAGATAAAAGAAAATGTGAAGTCGATCCGTGCCTATCATTTGTTCAAGACTAGATTATTATTAATTAGTGCCGTAATTTTGTATAGTAATGAATTAAGTAATTCTAAACAACCTAATTTATAATTCCATAAAAGAAGGATCGAGTTTTATCTTTATATATCTAGTTGTATCAATTATATAGATGGTTTGGTGGTTTATGACATTCATTCAATCTGATAGTGTTACATATTTGAGTTGTTGTCACCATATATGATATATAATTCCTACCTCAATGATCGATAGTTTAATCCAATCATATATATATATATATACGGTCCCGTTCCTATTAGGACATCCTTATATAACTTTATCGGGATATTGAATGTGAATCACTCATTTATAAAAGTCATTTGACAAGTGTATACATACCAAATCAAAGTATGTAAAACGAGTGTTTCACATTCAATGTCCTTATATAATTCTATCAGGATATCTTTATATGAAAATTTCTGTGTATATATATATATATATATATATATAAACATGCCCTGTATGTGTATGATTAATATTTGTTGGTAGTTTTTTTATTGCGCTTAGATTGTGGTTTTGTGTACACTAAGAAAATATAGGTTCAAGTATGTGGCAATTAAAATGTTCGGGTGTGTCCAAAACATAGAAGATACAAGATAGTGGATGTGATCATCATCAATCATCATTCAATTACTCACAATCACCTAACAAGTCATTAATTTACTTTATGATGTGACTTCACCACTCACAATCTCACATTGTAGTTACCTACATATATATATATAATCATCTGGTCCATATTTTTGTATTCATGCCGTTGAGTGGTTGTGGATTGATTAACTTTCAAGATCCGAATCAAGTGATGATACGAGAATTGGGTATGATGTGTGCAGGTGTGCAACTTGCCCTTAATTTTATTATCAATCCGAGACTTTGAAAAAATATTCTCAAGTTTGTTGGTCCAAGAGAAAAGAAAATTTGCACATTGTTCAGCTATAAAATTATTGAAGTTTGATATAGGTTTGACCATTGATAAAAGCACCGACACTACCACAATAGCATAATTAAATGAAACATTGTATATACGGTAATGTAATAATTACACACCTATTTGAAAAAAAAGAAATTGTTTAGGTACTGACTCTTTAATAGGGTGTTGCAACGTGGTTTTTTTCTCTTAACTTTTTATATTTGTCTTTTTGTATTTTTTATAAATACACCACATGGTAAAACCCCAATGATTGGTCAGTGTCCAAAGTATTAACTAGTTAATACCTAAGTGTTGTCGTATGAAAAAAAGAAGTATAAATATATAAATTAACATGTTAAGTTGTAAACTCGATAAAAAGATAATGTAATAATTAAAAATTAATCTTTAAAATAATAATTTATAAGTATAAATATTGAAATTTAATAGGCAAGCATCGTATGTCATAATAAAGGAAAATAACTTTTTGTTTTTTTTTTCAAGGTAAGGGATAATACTTTAATGTCTTGAAATTTGATTTTTTTTAAAACAATTAATATTATAAAATAAATATTTTACATGAAGACAAAATGAAAGTAGTATATAAATATTATTGTAATTGAATTTGTGAATAAAAAAAAAATAAAAAATAATAATGGAATAAGTAATGAGTAATGAGTTTTCGGTGATCTAAGTTAGCATTTATAGGAGTATGACTCGTTGTGGCATGTAAGTGGTTTCACGGACTCGTTGTGGGGCCAAGGATGTAAGTGGATAAATCAGAACTCGTCTCTGTCTGAGTAGGATTTGAACCGTTAACGTTAGCCTCATGCCCGTCTTTCCACCAGCAGAGCTAAACACTCTGAGGAATGACCACAATGTAATTGCAGGAGTATAACCAAAGACTTGAGTTTTTAATCCCAAGCCTTGGACCACCATGACAACCACTTTGTGGTTGTAGCCAGTGCTAGCCTTGGAGGGGTGCACCGAGTGCAACCATTCGGGCCCCAAATATTTTTTTATATTAAAGTCAGTATATATTATTAGGTTTTGAAGACCTAGAGAAAATAAAATTGTGATGAATGACCCAATTCATTTTTGTTTTAAATTATATGTATATAATATATTTATAAAAATAGGTCCAATTCATTTTTTATATAATATGTATATAATATATTTAAAAAATTGTGACCATGAAGGAAGAGGTCAATTATTATTTTTAATTATATGTATGGAATTTATTAAAAAAAATCAAATGTCTAAATAAAGATGATAAATTTTGTTCAAAAGGAGCTAATTTCAAATTTTTCATCCCAAACTTTAAATATGTCATGACCGGGCCTTAAATATGTCAGGACCGACTCTGGTCGTAATATATATATATATATATATTATTGTAATTGAATTTGTTGAACTTAAAAAAAAGAATGGAATGGGTAATGAGTTTTCGAGTTTTCGAGTTTTCGGTGATCTAAAAGTTAGCATTTATATGACCTGTGTCCTCTGCGAATCTAATTGGATGACAGCATTGAAGTTTACAGCTAACAAGGGTGATGGTGCTGGCCAGTTAAAGGGTCCCCACTCCCCAGCTATTTCAATCACCGTCAATCACGTGCCCAAAGTTTGAAGAATCTATCAATTCACCATATGTCTTGTGATTGTCTAGTCGTCTTTATCTGAGCATAGCTTTGAAATTTCCATGCAATGCAATCTGGATTCTACACTAATCCCAATTTCCCATGCAATCAATCTATGCCACAGTCCCACTCCCACTAGCGCACACCAAACTTATTTAAACAAACATGTTTCAAAGTCTTACTTTATTTTATTTTATTTTTTAACATCTTATATCTCATATTTAGAAAAACCTAGCTAGATAGGATCCACAGGAATGTATCTTATATCTCCTTTAATTAATTTTATCATCAAATTAAATGAAATTACGACTTATTATTTTATCGATAAGGATAAATTATTTTAATTAAAACTAAACAAAATACTATTTATACCTATTAATTACATCTATATTTTCAATTATATTATTTTATTAAAAAAAAAACCCTAATTCAATCTTAATTCTATTTATTTATTTATTTATTTTTAAAAACGAAAAAAAACAGAAACCTAACTGAGCCAAAAATTCACATAGCAGTCTCCAGGATTGAATTGCCACCAAAACTGGTAGTGTATATATAAAAAGGAATTCGAAAAGAAAAAAGGAAATTAAATTTGAAGATTTTTAGTAAAAGAGGCATGGAATAAAAAGGACATGGTGGGTGGGAAGAGTACGAAGACACGAATGAATAGATAACGGAACAGTGTAAGGTAGTGGAATTGCCATGGGTCTTAATCTTCTCTCCGTACAATAATATTAGTGCATATCGAAATTAAAGCTCGTCTATTTCCATGTATCTTTTGACCTCGATGATCATGTATTTATAAGAATCTTATTGAATACGACTTAGACCATAATCTAACCTAGAGACCACCACATACATTATGTACAAAGTGATGACTT
The DNA here is from genome assembly GCA_035582765.1 of Acer negundo. Classification (NCBI taxonomy): domain Eukaryota; kingdom Viridiplantae; phylum Streptophyta; class Magnoliopsida; order Sapindales; family Sapindaceae; genus Acer; species Acer negundo. The sequence continues at coordinate 10,384,453 of CM069237.1, read as the reverse complement.
CCTCAATTTTGATATGTATCAACTGATATAACTTCTCAACTACCGGTTGAATTCGAAAATCAATATACTAGACGACCGGTCAATTCTATTCGAACTTATAACAAGTTTAATAGGGTTTAGCTATAATTTCTAATTAACATGGTACTAGAACAATATAATTTTTAAAATTGGGTATTCACAGGACCTGGAAGTTAGAGAACTTAAAAATTTATTATTTGTAAAATTGAGTGTGTTTATGAGGGTTTATGAATTAATTGTATTAAAATGAAAACATTTATTTAAACAATGATACTATTGACATTAAGATGAGTGTTTATAATAATATTTTAATTTAAAATTTTAGACATGGATGTATTTATAAATATATTTACGCTTATCATATTTATGAGTGTTAATATCCGTACTCTAAAGTTTATTATTCTATTATTGTTTCTTCTAAAAAGTTAATTGTTGGCTTTTAAGTTCTCTGAACCTCTCTATTGTTTTGTTTTGTTACGATGTCATTAAAAAATATATAAATGTATAACATATATAATGAGTTTTTTTTTTTTTTTAATAAGTTTCTTTTTATTTTAACAAAGTACAGAACATATAAGATGAGTTTCTTTTTAAAAAAACGTTAGTGTAAGGTTTTGACTTGTATTCCTAAGTGAACAAATGTGAACCAAACAAGACTCAAGTGATGTGTTACTTTCTAGAGACGTGAGATACGTTTGGAAGTTGAATGGTGGTAGTTTGAGGGAGGTTGAAGATCGAAAAAGAACTGAAGAAATGGAAACTATCAATTACCGCTGCCCAGACCGTAGCGTAGGCAAGTGCCTGGACGGCAACACAGGGGGCGGTCAAGTCCAGAGGTTCAAGCACAGCGTAGGATCGCTGCCGAGGTAAGGCACAAGTAGCGGTACTGGCAGCGATACCAGGAGCGGTCAAGAGCAGAATTGTTTCGTGGTGTTGGGAGCGGGGTGCACACTGTGACTAATACATCGGAGACGATGTATTGCTAAGATCGGAAATATTGCACAGAATAGGAAAAGGTATTCTTCTAGAAGTTTTTGTGCTTATCGGAAAAGGATTTACTCCTTATAAGAAGACTTGTCATAAAAGGAAATAGTATTTATGTGGAACAAGTAAGTCTTGTACATTAAGGAGTATGATTTCATTTTATCTTAAACTCCATGTAACTAATATAAATAGAACCTTGTAATTAGGTTGAAAGTGTGAGTGAGATCCGGGGAGACCTAATGGGAATATCCGTAGAGGGATCTAAGGGAATATCAGTGGATCACGTTAAAGATCTGTGGGTGATATTTAGGGGAGACCTAGGGGATATTGTGGGGTTTTTGGTAAGGATCTTGTGAGTGGGGTTTGCGTTAGGTGTGAGAGAGAATCCTAGAGCATATGGTTGTAACCTTTTATCATATAGTGGAACTTTCTTTGTTGTCCTAACGGCCCATGGTTTTTTATCCGATTTGGGTTTTCCACGTATATCTTGTGTTATGATTGTTTTATTCTCTCTCATCTATTTTTCTGCTATATTGACGTTATTAATTGCTATGAGTTATGGGCGAGTATTAGGCACGGCGTTCCACGTTTATCGGTTCTAGAGGATTATCCCCAAAAATTGGTATCAGAGCCATATGGTTTGGTGATAGCAGTAACAAGTCTTTACGGGAGATTACGGGAGATCGTATGGAGGACTTGATGGCATTGGGATAATGATGATCATGGTTGTCTAGTATGGTTTAGCAAAGGAGATACGTCTTGAAGGTGGTATTTGAACTCGGTAGGGTTTGATGAAAAGAAGAATATTGATGAATGAGAAGTTTGGCTTGTGGTGATAGGTACAAGTCATAGAGATTCAATCTGGGTTACACAAGGCGCTGATTGTATATCAAAAAAAAAAAAATCATTACTACAAAAAAAAAAAAAAAAATCTCTTTATGGTATGGTATGGAGCTTATCCAGCAGAGCACTCTCAGTTTCTAGTAGTAAATCTTTCACAGTGTTGTGTGATGTAATGAGTTATTTATTCTTTTAGCAGTTTTCCCCACTGACCATGGAAGAGGATATGTTGTTACTAGTGGTCTATAATTATGCACAAAACATTGGTCAGAAAGTGATGCAAGGTGTAAGGTGGACAAAAATGTCGATGGCTGACGAACTCTCTGAAAATCTGATTTGAGGAGTTACACCACAATTTTAGCAAGTTATTTTGACATGGTGCCGAAACAACAAACACAAAATGTGTGAAGGAAAATCTTAGGATGGTTCGTTCCTAAGTGGTTATACCTTGTGGTGGGGTATGGTGATTCTCAGTGATGAGAATTGTGGCTGTGGATAAAGGTCTTGAGAATTCAAGTCAAATGGGAGAATTGTTAGGTTTTGACTTGTATTCCTAAGTGAACAAATGTGAACCAAACAAGACTCAAGTGATGTGTTACTTCCTGGAGACGTGAGATACGTTTGGAAGTTGAATGGTGGTAGTTTGAGAGAGGTTGAAGATCGAAAAAGAACTGAAGAAACGAAAACTAACAATTACTGCTGCCCAAACCGTAGCGTAGGCAAGTGCCTGGACTGCGGCATAGGGGGCGGTCATGTCCAGAGGTTCAAACGCAGCGCATGACCGCTGCCGAGGCAAGGCACAAGCAGCGGTACCGGTGACGGTACCAGGAGCGGTCAAGAGCAGAATTGTTTCGTGGTGTTGGGAGCGGGGTGCACACCGTGACCAATACAACGAAGACGATGTATTGCTGAGATCGGGAATATTGCGCAGAATAAGAAAATGTATTCTTCTATAAGTTCTTGTGCTTATCGGAAAAATGATTTACTCCTTACAAGAAGACTTGTCATAAAAGGAAATAGTATTTATGTGAAACAAGTAAGTCTTATACGTTTAAGAGTAAGATTTCCTTTTATCTTAAACTCCATGTAACTAGTATAAATAGAACCTTGTAATTAGGTTGAAAGTGTGAGTTGAACACCATGTAACATCAGAGAGTGTGAGTGAGATCCGGAGAGACCCAATGGGAATATCCGTGGAGGGATCCAAGGGAATATCGGTGGATCACGTTAGAGATTCGTGGGTGACATTTAGGGGAGACCTAAGGGATATTGTAGGGTTCTTGGTAAGGATCGTGTGAGTGAGGTTTGTGTTAGGTGTGAGAGAGAATCTTAGAGCATATGGTTGTAACCTTTTATTATATAGTAGAACTTTCTTTTTCGTCCTGACAGCCCGTGGTTTTTATCCAATTTGGGTTTTCCACATATATCTTGTGTTGTGATTGTTTTATTGTCTCTCATCTATTTTTCGGTTATATTGACGTTATTAATTGCTATGAGTTATGGGCGAGTATTAGGCACGGCGTTCCGCATTCATCGGTTCTAGAGGATTATCCCCAACAGTTAGTTGCTGGTTTTTAAGTTCTCCAAATCTCTCTGCCATTTGTTGTTGTTGTTGTTGCTGCTGTTTTTTTTTTTTTTTTTTCTAAATTGTCAATTATTTATTTATTTATTTATTTTTTAACAAATATTGTATGTCTAACATTATAGGATAGGTAAAAAAATAAATGACAAAATACAGAACATATATATAGGATGGGTATTTATTTGTATTATTATTTGTAGCATTTGTATAAAGAATGGAAGACACATTCGGAGGGGAAGATGATGGAGAACTCAATGTAGGAATGGAAGTTCACTCTCATAATACTCTTTGATTGTTATTCTTTAAACTATTATTGGTATACTATATTATATTTGATCGCATTGTATGAATTATATTGGATAGCATTGTATTATATTGGATTCTGTTAAAGGATAATTAACCCGGTGGTCATCCATTTGGTCATGGGCTATTAAAATAGTCATTAGATGAGAAATTCATTTTAAAATGATCATTTTTTGCAAACGGTGTAATGAAAATGTTCATTTGTAGAGAAAATTACCCTAGTGGCCACCCATTTTAATATTATAAATAGAATTAATCAATATAAAATTTGAAAAAAAAATTCCATAAAAAATTAATATTAATTAAAAATATTTAATTAAAATTAATAGGAAAATTGAATATTAATTAATTAAATAAAAAAATATAAGTAAGTAAACAAAAACTTAATAGTAAATATATTTTTTTATTTAATTAATATTCATTTTCCTATTAATTTTAATTAAACAAAAATTAATATTTACTTCTTTTTTTTGAAAAAAAATTAACATTCAATTTTTTATTTTATATTGATTAATTCTATTTACAAATTAAAATGGGTGGTCATTGGGTAGAGTTTTACCAAATGGATGGCCACTAGAGATGCAAAATTTTCTTCGGGGCCCCAATTTCCCGTGTCCCCATCCCCATTTGGGGATTTGTTTTTGGGGAAATGGGGAAATGGGGGGTGGGGGGATGGGGATAAAAATCATCCCCAAATTGAAATGGGGATGAGGGGAAAATTCCTCTTTTGTATGTCTTTGGTATTGTTGTAGATCCTAGGTTCAAATTTAATGCTTTAGAAGTTTTTTCCAAAGAATTGGGTGAGGCTCTGAGATTAAGTGAAACGGATGTTGCTGAACATCTTAGTACACTGAAATCCCAAATGTTTGAGGTTTTTTCTATTTATGAGAACATGTACATTCACGGAATAGCGGAACCGGCGCCTCTTCAACAACAATCCCAACAACAATCAAAGTTCATGAGAATTTTTTTTAACAAGGCCACAACTCCTCGCACCTCAGGAAGTTCAAATTCGAGTCAAAGTCAAGGTCAACGACAACACGTGGAGCTGAACAGATATCTGCCTATGGAGCATTTCATTGTGGAGAACGATGACTTCACAACCAACGATCTTTTGAAATAGTGGCGTGGCAAGAGAAACATCTTCCCCATTCTATCGAGATTAGCATGTGACGTCCTTGCTATCCTTGCTGCAACAGTTTCATCGGAGTAGGTGTTCAACACGGCCAGACGAATACTAGAAGAAAGAAGATATTTGGCCCCTGATGCGGTGGAAGCTTTGACATGCCTTAAGGATTGGCAAAATGCAAGATTCAGACAACAACATCAACTGGAAACCGAAGAACTCATGGATGACTTCTCCAACATGACTATAGAAGAGAGTTCCGGTAGCAACTAGTCGGCGAGTTGATGTAATTGTAAATACTTAATTTTTTTTTTTTTCGATTGCACTCTTTTTCCCTTACCAAGTTTTTATCCCATTGAGTTTTTCTTAGTAAAGTTTTTCTTGGTAAGGTTTTTAACGAGACAATCATGATTTATAATTTATACATTTCACCACAAATTTAATACGAAATTACAAAAATATTATTCATCAAAAATTAATTAAGTGTTGTATGAAATGAATAATGTTATATTTCATATTAAAATTATTACATTAATAATTACACAAAATTATTACAATGTATAAAAAATAATATTGTATAAAAAAATGTTTTTTTTTAAAAAATTGAAGTCCGTTAAGGCCTTAACGGCCCGGCCCAACCTGGGCCTAGACTGGGCCCACCATTCCCCCTAACAGGCCAGCCCAGCCTGGCCTGTTTCCTTAACAAGCCGAGCCCGACTTGGCCCATTACGCAAAACGGGCCTAACGGTCTGGGCCGACATGTTTTGCCACCACTATGGGTGAGTTTGTTTGGTTGGAAGACTATCTGTTATCCGTGGATAGTTTGGTCTCGGGTGATTACCCAATTTCTCTTATTCTCTATAGTTTGATTTTCGTTTTAATGAATTCCTTTTTCTTGAAAAAAAAAAAAAAAAAGAGAGGATGATATGGAAGAGCATGTATGATGTATCAATTCAAGATAACTCTTATATTTTTAAGATAATGCTATTTTTGTCTAAATTTGGTGTCCAAATATCGTGGATCATTGATTTCTCAATACTAGAATTGGATGATTGAAACATTGGGTTTTAGTAATGCCACATCATTTGAGTTTCACATTTGGGCAAAACAACGTTACTCGTATTTTTATTATTAAAAAAACTTTTATCTTACATTTTAGACGAATGAAATTATCTTACTATAAATTGAAATAATTAGAATTAATGTATTTGGTGAGATAATTTTTCATTACATATAAAATTAATATTTCCCTAACTGAATCTACTTTATAATGCCAACAATGGCGTATTTCAGTTGGTAGATGGACGGGCTTGAGGCTTGGGGTTTGGACAAATGACTCCCAGATAGCGGTTCGAATCTTACCAATGACGAAAGCTTTCAAAAAAATATATGGTCCCGAATTAATAGATATTGTAAAAAAAAAAAAAAAAAATCTACTTTATAATAATTCATAAATTAAGAGTATCACTAGTATTATATATATTTTTATTATATCAAATGCAAACTCACAACCAATATGATGTTCATCGAGTGGTATGTTCTCTACAACTATATCGATGAGATTGTGGGTAGGGATGGTAAAATTATCAACGGATATAGATATCCGTAAGAACCCGCTCCATTTAAAATGGGGATGAATACTTTTATTTCGGGGACGGAGTAGAGATGAATGTCATTCTAATATCCATTTTATTTTCAGGGATGGGGATGGAGATGAATATCATCTATGGATATCATCTATGGATATCCATTCATAGACGATCGATATCCATCCCCATCCGTATCCATTATATATTTTAATATTTTAAAAATATAAAAATTTATAATGTAATTATTAATTCTAATTATATAAGTTATTATTAATTTTTACATTTAAACCTTATTGGATGTATTCGTTTCTCTTTAAATAGGATAAAATGTACTATTACATATGTTAATTACATTTTTCTCTTGTTAACTATAAAATTTAAATTTTTTTCATCGGATATGGATATAAACAATGCAGTGATGGATAACTCTATCTTAATTAGCAGATTATTCAAATCCGCCCTGCTCACTTAGAAATGAGGATGGATGCGGGGATGAAGATATATATCTCCAACGGATACGGGGATGGATATTGAGGTGTCTATACCCAATCCGATCCATTGTCATCCCTAATTGTGGGTTGAGTTATGTCTTTTCCACAATTTTTAAATATTGTAATAATTAAAAAAAAAAAAAAATGCAAACACACCTCTTGCTTAAATGATGTGCAAATCACTTTTCACATTTGTGGTGAGAGTTCGAATCCCACCATCACCATATGCATTTTACATCAATATGTGAAGAGTTTTCTTTCCATATCATGGGAGAAGAAATCTGAGATGAGTATGTAATGTTTGATTTTATTAAATTTGATAAAACCTCGATCAATAACTCATAAGAGATGGTGGTGAAAAAAAAATATATATATATATATATAGAGAGAGAGAGAGCTCAAAGCAACTACCATGGGGATGCGTACAAGGTAATGAAACCCTAAGATAGAATCTTTTTCTCTTTGAGAGGTAGAGATGACAATATTCCTGAGCAGAGATGGAGGATAATATTTGGGGACGGGGATAAAGTCTTGTCCTCGAAGTTGAAACGGGGTGGGGACAGAGGAAGCACTCCCCGCCCCATCCCCGCCCCGATATATATATATATATATTATAAACATTTATATATATATATATATATATATTATTCGGATTTTTTTAATCATTTATATATTGACACCACATTTGTTTGCCCAGACTGTGATTTGTTAGAATATATAATTGAATATATATATATATATTATATTTATAACTGAATTTATATTATATATATATATATATATTGACACCACGTTTGTCAGTATACAACTAAATATTTTGATACCACGTTTATCAATATATATATATATATATATATTATATTTATATATATTTTTTAAGTTATAATTTTTAAATATATAATTATATTAAACGAGGAATGGGGGGCGGGTATGGGGAAGGTCCCTCCAACGAGGAATCCCCGCACCCGGCCTCGCTTTTCTTAATGTGGGGACGGGGACGGGGACGGGAACGGAGACGGGGACGGAGACGGGGACGAGGATGAGGATGATTTTGGGAGACGGAGATGGGGATGGTAAAACATTCTCCGCCCCTGACCCGTCCCGTTGCCATCCCTACTGAGAGGTTAACTGCACTGTATAATTAATGGACAGTTACATAAGATAATTGATTTATTTTAATTTTAATTTTTTAAAAAAATTTTCAAACAATCTAATAGCCGGAAATTTGCTAGCACTTAAAAAGATTATACAGCAACCTGAAACCCTAGAGAAAATCTTCATTGAAAATGTTCCATAAACAGATGGTGAGACCACCTAATAGAAGTATAATATTTTTATTGAAAACATTATAATATATTTTAATACTAAAAAAACCTACACTTATATTGGACGGTCTCATTGCCACGTAGAAGAATAGCAATGAGACATCGAAACCCCGACCTGAGCCCTCAGCTGTCTATTAATTATGAGCGCGTAAAACGATAAGATTCTTTTGCATGCCTTTGATAGCCTATGAAAAAGATTAGGGCCGGGTTGACCCACGACCCGACGCATGTCAATATAAATAAATTACTTTTTTAAGTAGTGTTTTTCAACGTATAAGTGTCGGCTCTCGGGTTCTCTGCGTTGATGAGTAACAAAAAGCAACTTCTATAAAAAGCGCTTTCCAGTTTCCCCTTGGAGAAGCAAGCTTTCACCATTCGCTGTCGCTCCCTCGTAGTTATTTTCTCGTTTTCGGCTTTTAAGTCCAATGTACTGAGCTGGGTTCGAGTCACATTCTCACCAGACCCATCATCCCGCATTGAGATTTTTCTCTCATTTCCCATTTCAGGTAATGACCGGTGAATATGTTTGTCTCATTTTTGTTGTATTTGAGTTCTCTAAAACAAGTTTGCATACATTTATGTATTAATCAAAGTGATGCCAAATTGTCTATTTGATATCGCAGTTTCGATTTTATTTCATTATTAGCCAACTGACCTCATTGTCATTGATATACAATCTAAAATTTTAACAGATTGATATATGTATAGATTTTGGTGTTATTATTATTATTTTTTTTTTTAGTATTTAATTTTTAATTTGTATTTGTTGGAATTTCTGCTGAAGAAAGCATCAGATGCCTACCTCAGCTGTAAGCTATACCAAAGCTGGATTGTTGAGACTAGATTTTTTATTTTATTTTATATTATTTTATTTTTTTATTTTTTTTTTCTTTCTATATTGTTTGCTATATATACTTGGGTTTTCTTTTCAAAAAACATTTATACTTGGGTTTGGTTCTTTAGGAAACTATCATCCAGTGAATTTTATTGATTTGTGTCTCAAAATAATGGTAGTAATATTTACAGAAGTCGACAGATCTATAATAGCTTATATCATGCAAAATAATAGTAATTTTTCATCTTCTTATATGTGCCAGCTATTTATGTTCCGTTTTTCTTCTTTTATTTATTTATAATACGTTAACGAATTTTTTTTTCTCTTTTTATAAATATTTAATTGCTAATCTTGAATATGCAGAAAATGGTTGATGGAAGGTGGAGCCAGTGGCTAAATCTTCTAGTATGTGGACTGCTGATATTGCTGAAAACAGAAGGCTTCAACGTAGGAATCACTTATGTTGAGAATGCTGTAGCAAAAGGAGCTGGTGTGTGCAGGATAATTTGATTTCCCATTTCTAATTTTGTTTATTGTATACGACAATTTGGTTCATTTGTTAAATATTGGTATTTTTTGCAGTTTGTCTGGATGGTAGCCCACCTGCTTATCACTTTGATAAGGGGTTTGGCGCCGGGATCAACAATTGGTTGGTGCACATTGAGGTATGTCCTAGTCCATCTACAAGGAAGATAGAGGCTAAGAGCATCTTCCTCATATGACAGAGTAGTTAAATCTTGATTAGTTTCTTATTGTGGCCCCAATTATGTTTTTGAGTAGCCTGACGATATTTATGCTGCTATGTATGTGAATTAAGTGTATTCAATCTTACAATTAAGGTCATATGTTTAAGTCACTTGATGTTAAAATATTAAGCCATGTTTATCTACAGCAATTCGATATATCTGGCTTGGTTAATTGATAATTTTCACATATGTCAGATACAGATTTAGGAAGCTTCTATTCTTTTGTTTTTGATATTTATAAACCTTCTTTTGACAAACTATGTTTTTTTGTTTGTCTTCTTAGGGAGGTGGCTGGTGCAACAATGTTACAACATGTCTTTCTCGTAAAAATACCCGGTTAGGTTCATCTAAGCAAATGGTCAAGGAAGTTGCTTTCTCTGGGATGCTGAGTAACAAGCAGAAATTTAACCCAGGTATGTCTTTATAATTCATGCACCAAGTTATGTTTTTAATTTGATTACTTCTTCTGCTCCTTGAGCTTTGATTTCATTGGTGTACATTAATTAATCAATTTATCTCTTTCCCTTTCTAGACTTTTACAATTGGAATAGAATCAAGGTTAGATACTGTGATGGGTCATCTTTTACTGGCGATGTGGAAGTTGTGAATCCTGTAAGATAAATTTCATTAAATACTTAACCCATACTTGTTCTTTTGTTCTCTCTTGGCGGATTTTTAATCAATGTGTGATTTGATCAGGCAACCAACCTACACTTCAGAGGAGCAAGGGTTTTTCTTGCTGTCATTGATGATCTATTGGCTAAAGGAATGAAAAATGCTCAAAACGTATGACCAAATTATGTTCCTTTTAATTTTTTTCTCAGAATAATTTTATTAGTTCAGTTTTGATAACTCAATAATAACTGATCACAGGCTATTCTTTCTGGCTGTTCGGCTGGGGGATTGACTTCAATTTTGCATTGCGATAAATTTCGAACTCTTATTCCCATGGGTGCTAAAGTAAAATGCTTCGCAGATGCTGGTTATTTTATCAATTCGTAAGTTCATTTAAATCTCCTTCCCCAATTCTATAATGAGAATTATGTAAGACTTGCATAGTTTTTCCTATAATTTAATTTTATATTTTTGTTTAACAGAAAGGATGTTTCTGGAGGACAACACATTCAAACATTCTACAATGAAGTGGTTGCAACACATGTACTCTCTCTCTCTCTCTCTCTCCTCTCACACACACACACACACACACAGTTTATTTATTTTACGTAAAATGAATTTGATACCTTATGCTCAGCATATTGCCAGTGTTTGTTTAGCTTGAACATTCCTCCTCTCCCCTTAGCTCTGTCCATCTTTTTATGATTTGTAAGAAATTCCTCTTTGTTGTGGTGAGAGTTCACTTGCCGGGGAATACACTGATTTTATTTTGAATCTCTTGTCAGGGCTCATCTAAGAATTTGCCTGCATCCTGCACTTCAAGATTGAGCCCAGGACTGGTAAGTCTCACTATTCAAATATTTTCACTCATCATCATTTACTCTAGTGCTTACGAATTCTTTTCAATGAAATTACAGTGTTTCTTCCCACAATACATGGCACGACAAATACAGACACCTCTATTTATCATAAATGCTGCCTATGATTCATGGCAGGTTAGCACATTTCTGGCTCTCAAAACAACAATGAAATGATGAATATACATATCATTACCCTACATTTACATGATTATATGCAACTACTTCTTTTTTTACCTTTTCTTGCTAGAGAATTTTGGAAACCATTTCCTGACTCCTGTTAAGACTATGAGTTTATACGAAAAGAATGATTTTTGAAAAAGTAGGATTGCTCTCTTTTGGGACAAGCTATCTATATGCAATTTTCAGAGTTACACTTTAGGGTTCATCATATTTTTACTCATCATCTTAAAAGCAAAATTTAGTAAGATTGATGAACAGCAGCTTGACTAAGCTTAAGCTTGGTAGAAAAAAGATTATAAGAAGGGAATTTATTCTTACATAGCCTGATTTTCATGTAGTTTAGAAAAAATATTTATCTTCTAGTGAAATTGAAAATTAAGGTACAAGAAAATTTAAAAAGGAAGCTGCATGTCTACATTCTGGTGGAATTAAATATTATCTGTTGGACTGCTGCAATAATAGTATCATGTGAAACTTGAGCAATCATCTACTAATTTCAAACTTTTGCCTTAAAGGATCATCAAAACTCAAATGATCTCAACTGTTCTAATTATTCTCTTTCACCATAAATCTGTACCTTTTGTGGATACTTATGGTAAGTTTATGCTTGTTTAGATTGACAGTCAGCTAAGAAGCCTTGTCTTTTTGTCTCAACTATTCCCGTCAGTTATAGGGATTTAGCTTGACATTTTTAGTTTACATTGTTCAAATCCATGCTGGAATCGCACAGGGTCAGAAATATTTACAACCTTTTGTCTATTATTCATCATTTTCTCTTTGTAAAAACTGTGATGTATGAATTAAATTTTGTTTTTCAGCTTCATTTCATAAGTACCTTCTGTTTCTTCTCTCTTGGTGATTAAACTGCTGATTGAGAAAAAAAAAGTGGTGGAAAATTGATTGGTTCTTACAGAACCACAGTCCCAACTTTTCGGTTCTGCTGTCCAATTATATTCATAGTAGTAAACATGACATGAAGACTAAGTAGTAATCCACATGCCATTTCAAACATGTTTGTAATATAGTTCTCTATAATACAAGTTATTGCAGTTGCATGTTTCTCCTTTCATTTGATCTAATTTTTGAACACATGGTATGTGTTCAGATAAAGAACATTTTGGCACCGGGTGTTGCTGATCCGCATGGTACTTGGCACAGCTGCAAGCTTGACATAAACAACTGCTCGCCTGGTCAGCTACAAATCATGCAAAGTAAATTTTACAACCCTATATTACTCCCCAATTATGCTCATTGCTAGTTATCTAAGAAGTGGTTTTCATAATTTGCTTTTGATCTCGCCCCGTGGATCATCTTCAGGTTTCAGGTTGCAATTCTTAACTGCAGTGAGCGGACTTGGTAACTCTGCATCTAGGGGATTGTACATAGACTCTTGCTACGCCCACTGCCAAACCGAGATGCAGGAGACATGGTTAAGGGCTGACTCTCCCGTGCTGGGTAAAACGGTAAGAGAGTACTTGTGTAGTTATATGGTTTTGTTCAAACATTCTTCAAGAAAACCTTTCATTTTGTTTCACTACTAATTGATATTGTTTGTGGTTGAAAATATATATTTATATGCAGACAATAGCAAAAGCAGTGGGAGATTGGTATTATGACAGGAGTGCCTTCCAAAAGATAGATTGCCCTTACCCTTGCAACCCTACTTGCCACAACCGTGTTTTCGATCCTAATGATCACCCAGACGTATAGATTCTTTCCCAAAAACCATCAGATTTATCATTCAATATAATTACAATTATGAGCTTCAATAATTTGAAAAAAATAAAATAAAAATGAAAATGAAAATTTATCATTCTAGTCTATGAAATAAACAAAGACAACCACTGCACTACACTCAAGTGCTGGGTGTCTTCCCTCATTATTTATGTAATTTAAGTTCTCTATCTCAAGTAAAAGATAGCTATACAGTTTCACTATTAGCTTTACTGTCACCATTTTATTATGAGTCTGGAATCTGAATTATATTTTTACCTTTTTATTTTCTCTGTTTATGTCTTACAATATGTACTTGCTGGGTTGCTATAACATCATGGATGTTTAGAATTCAGATTTCGAGAGGGAATAAAAGAAATCAATGTTGGTGTTTAGTAATTTCGTGAGGTGTATTTAGCAGCAGATTAATATACCAACTGAGTGTGTTGCCTTGCCAAGCGCAGGGTTTAATCCTTTCCCTTCAAGTAATTAAAAATTAATTAAACAGAATTAACAATTTGAATAAATCAAATGAAAAAAGAAAAAATCGGAAGCTGCCATCACCACCACCACAACCAGTGGAGGCGGCTTCCGTGGTCTCCTCCAAATCTGCATTAAGGAGGCTTACGGCCCAACTTTCTTTTATTAATTAATTCTCTTTACGACAAATTAGCAACTTATTAGTTGTTCGATTTACTTTCACTTAAACTGACAAATAATTTCTCCACCATAATCTCTTAAACAGAATCCAACTAGGGCGTTTCCATCTCCAGCTCCAGCTCCTGCACCTCCACCTCCACCTCCACCTCCACCTCCACCTAGTTCTCACAACGGAGGTGTCCGTACAACGAGGGCTTCCAAATTGACGGCTCTGTTAGTTATTGGCTTTCAACTTTCAAGCTCCATCTATTAAGCTTACTATAAGGCCCCAAAATCCGTTGCCGTCAAACCTTGTAAATAATAAAAAAAAAAAGTCTGGCAAACTAGCTGTTACTGGGAATCGGTGTGTGCTTTGTAATGGATTGGAGTTTTGCACATAAAACTTGGGAGAAGTGGGCTTCCTTCAGCGTTGGCTCTTCCGGTAAGTTTTACTTCGAAGTACATTTACCCGTATTAGCTGAACAAATTATTGAAGTGGAAATGATGTTGTTTTGGGTTTGCAGGTGAGCCATTGACGGCTTCTTTGCTTATCAACTATGACCCAACTGGACCCTCTCGCTTGTTGTCCACCATGTAGATTTTTCATCTTTTTATAATATTCTAACTGTATGAATTTTGGGTTTAATTGGTTTATTGTTGTTAACTATATCTTATAATTACAAATTTGTTTTTTTTTTTATTTTTAGATTTTCAAGCAAGTATTGAATTCAATATCAAGACCTGACCTGCTGATTTGTCTGATTTATGTTGGAAAAGAGTTAGAGAAACTTTGTAAAATCATTTAGTTGTGCTCGATCAATATCAAGACCTCAAAATCATTTAGCAAAATTGTCAGATTTATGTTGAGGATTAGTTGATCGAAAATAAGCTATAGTTTGAAAGGAGGAAAATTATTTAACTGATGAGTCGATGATTTTTCTTAATTTGTATGTTAAGGGATTTTATTTTTAGTATGTCTAAAAGGAACAATTGGTTTATGTTGTTTTGTATGACTAGAGAAGATGGTTTAGGAGTTTTAATTATGTGTTTTAGGGGTTCTGCAATGTTGGGGGTGGTACTCTTCAGTATCTTTGTAGATTTTGGTGGCCATGAATGAGCAAACACGAAGTTGTGGCTTATAAAAAAGTTTGATCTTTTGTGTTGCATCACATTAGAGCCTCTTTTCTCTGTTGTATAAATATGATAGCTAGCTCGTTAGTCGTAGATGGTGGTTGATTTAGAAATTTAGAAATACTTTTTGTTTACCTTTGTTAATGTCCTTATCATTAGCTGATTTAGAATTGAAGGAAGCATGCATATTCACACTCTTATGATTTTATTCTGTTTAGAAGCACTATATTTGATGGTTGATTTTGGTGCTTGCAGTGCAGAACAAGAAGGACTAAAAGCTGATCCTATTGAAATGACTCGATTTGTTGATTTTATCCAACAAAATAAACTCCAGACTGGGAGTTTCATTATTGGCTCGAACGAATGTAAGTTATGCTACTGTTACACATCTGTATTACAACCTTTGTTAACTAACTAGTAAAAAAAAAAACCCTAAATAGCATCCTAGAAGGCTCGTTCTTGAGGGTTTAGAAGTGACTTTGACTGTGAAAATGTCATTGCCTATACCATACCAATATCAAAGGACAGACCGGATTCTTCATTGTTCATATCTTAGGGAGAAAAAGTTGCTTGGAAAGGTTGGAGAAACGTTTCTTGGAATATGGATTTCTCTAGAGTTTAGGATGAAATGGTATCCAAATGTGCTCTCTTTTTTCATGTATTTATATTAGGGGTGGGCTTATCCTGATGGTTAATCCATCCTTCATATTTTCTATTAGTCTTTAACACGGAGGTTACAAAGGAAAGAAAACTAAGAAAGCTTATGAAAAGAATTTCATTGCAGAATGTAGTATTTTGATATGGAAGTGTGCTTTAAAATGTTAGCTAATTGATTACTAAGGCACTACCAAGTATGTGATGGACCTGCCTGGCAAGGGCATCATGTCCACTCTATGCCATTTTCTACTAAATTTTCCCAGATATATCTTAGGAATTAGGGTTTTTAAAATCTTTTCTTTTGCAGTGATTCTTATACTGCACTTAAAAGTTTGTTTGATGGAATTTTGATGGCAGATATGGTTACCTCAATTCACGAGAATTGGTTCTGTGCAAGATGCATGAACACGTTACAACCTTCTGGGGAAGGTGCTATTGTCATGCAGACTAAAGCATTCATCTTGGTTGCACTGTAAGCACATGCTATATTCATTTTCACTTCCAGTATATACTTGAAATGGGAAACTCAGCATCTGATCATGTGACCTATTGCTTGTTTTTCTTCAATTTGTGACAGGTATGAAGGCTCAATTGGATCAGCATCTCGTGCTATGTTGTCTGTTGATCAACTTGCCTGGCAGTTAAGTTGAAGAAATCTTTAACCTCATCTTCCACAATGGTAAAGTTGACAGTTTTGATGTTTATAATTCCAAAACCGATGGTTCTTTTTCATATTCTAGCAGACAGTTGCATGTAGCCCGAGACAAGAATATAGCATATGTTTCCCTGTTGTGTCGTTTCTACATCTCTTATCCATATCCAGGATCAATTTTAGTTCATGCAGTCCACCAGCAAGTTTATATATCATAGTTTGTGCTGTACTTTGCATGTGCTGATTGTCTCTTGTTCGAATTGGAAATATATTAACTTGTTTATTGTTGCATCTTGTTTGCTTCTTCAATAGGTTTACTGTTACCAGGTTTTGCTGAAATCTGAATGATGGTTTATACGTGAAATTCTGTTAGAAATCACCAACATGCGAGCCAGATAGACATTGAAATAAATCTTACATTAAAAAAGATACAAGTTTGAAAAAATTTAAATATAGATATCTAAGAATATATTAAACCAATTATCAAAATATAAAAAAAATTCAACAAATATGTAAATTTATCATTGTATCAAGAATGTCTTCACAACTCACAAGTTGGAGATTGAATTTGCTCTTCAAAATTTATTGAAATAAATCTACATTGCATTAATCATTAGGATTTGATAATTTGTCAATTTATTTAGCACCAGATACAGTAATTATTCATTGAGAAATCGAATTTTCAACCTCCACTTTTGCATACAGGACCCTCACAATTATCAAAAAAGCATGTTGACTGATCCTGGCAATCTCGGTCACTCTCGCATGGAGGAGCAAATGGTGGAGCTTCGCAATTAATGGCTGCAGCAGGTTTTGAATAATTTTCTTGTTTCCCGCATACCTTTGAGAAAGGTACAAAACCTGCCAAAATAAAATTTTCTTAATATTAATATTTCTAAAACAAATAAAATTACTTATAATTTATTTTATTTTATGATTTCCAAAAATTGTTTATCAATTGTCGGTGTGTTTTAAAACTTTGAATTAATATAAATCAATAAAAACAGATTTTAAGAGAAATAAATTCATCATGTTCTTGTAAATACCTTTAAAAATGTATTTATAAGCGTTACTTTTTTTTTTTTTTTTTTTTTCCTAATAAAAAGCATATATGCAAACACTTGTATTCCAAAAACAATTAAGACTTAAAACTAAATTGGAGAATTGAAAAAGGAAACTAA
Source organism: Acer negundo (assembly GCA_035582765.1). Taxonomy (NCBI): domain Eukaryota; kingdom Viridiplantae; phylum Streptophyta; class Magnoliopsida; order Sapindales; family Sapindaceae; genus Acer; species Acer negundo. Next base: position 10,366,986 of record CM069237.1, on the reverse strand, counting down.
CAGCTTGAAATGATCAAGAGGAAGGTTAAAAAGCTTGGCTTGAATGAAGTTGCCTCCATGTTTTTCTTCTTGTAAAACTTGAAAAATGGCCTTTTGTTATTCTATTTCAAATAAAGCATATGAACAAAGTATTTATAATATAAACATCATACATAAAAGTAATGCAAATTTGTTCAAATTTGGCGTCTAAATCTGGTGTCCAAATGATGTGGTATCATTAAAATCAATTTATTTAAATTGCAATACAATTTAATGAATGGATTGTAAATTTGTAATTATGTCATATCATTTTGGCACTAGATTTGGACACCAAATTTGGACAAAGTAGCATTACTCATATAAAAATAGTTTCTTTCAACCAGAAACCGCCATGTGTCATTTCACAAATGCCCTTATAATTATAATTATCATACCATATATAATCGTATAAAATAGCTTCTTTCAACCGGAAGTCGCCATTTGTCATTTCATTAATGCCTTTATAATTATCGTATAAGTAATGCTATTTTGTCCAAATCTGGTATCCAAATGATGTGGCATCACTTTGATCCATTCATTTAGATTGTATTAGATTTTCTTGATTTAAATGAATATATCAAAGTGATGCTATATCATTTTGATACCAGATGTGGATATCAGATGTGAGTATCAAATTTGGACAAAACAATATTACTCTTATTATATTATATCATATAATTATATAAAAATAGCTTCTTTCAACCGGAAATCGCCATATGTCGTTTCATTAAAGCCCTTATCATATAAAATAATAATATAAAAATAGCTTCTAATTTCAACAGAATGTCACAACGTGTCATTTCATTAATACCCTTATAATTATAATTAACATATCATATATTATAGAATATAATAATATTAAAATAGCTTCTTTCAACCATAAGACGCAACGTATCATTTCATTAATGCACTTAATATATTAGATAAAAATAGTTTCTTTCAACCAAAAGCTATTATGTGTCATTTTATTAATGCCCTTTTATCATATATCATATATAATAATATAAAAATAACTTCGTTCAACTAGAAGCCGCGACATTTGTTTCATTAATACCTTTCTAATTATAATTATCACAATTTCTAAAAAATCAAAGAACACAATTTCTAATTGTTTCATTATTTAGAGAATCAATCTATGCTTGTTACAATGCCTGAATGTTAATTGATGTTCATTCTCTTCAAGTTTACGTTGTCCCTTAGTCTTCATTGGCATCTAGATTCATAATATTGTTTTATAATTATTAATTGGGCCATTTAATTATGTGCACTTGATGTTGATGAATTCAAAAATCTAGAGAAAATAGCAGATACACTTGATGTGTTAATTCTTATGTCTTCCAAGCTGGAATATGAAAAATCAAAAAAGAAAAATGTTTGTTGACATTCAAGGAATGAACGATGAATGTTTGCTTTTTCCACTTTCCATAAGAAAAATCACTCTAACGAAACAATTTTTTTTTTTTTTTTTAATTTTTAAAGTCTTTATTTGATTCAAGAGGATGATCAAATATTAACAATGTTAAAAATATATATATATATATATCAAATTATTTCTACATTGATTTGGCTACGGTTAAAATGAATTTGTCTTACTCTTTGATTTTTTATTTATTTTTTAAACAAAGCAATCTTAATTTATATTATGAGATGAATATAGTGTCAAGACTCAAGAATACAAATGAAAATTTAATTAATCGTCAACTTATAGTAACTAAGAGCATCTCCAATGCAAATATGTATTTTGAGTTTCTAAATAGTGTCATATTAACAGTTCTATTCATTATAGGCTTACTTTTAATTTTTTTTTTTTTTTTTTTAGAGAAATACATATTCACATCTCCAATACAATTATCTGAAGTCAAATATGCATCAATTTTATGACTAATCATAATAAAACAATTATTCTACTTTTTCTCATCTTTTATTTTACAATTAAATGAGCTTTAATAGTATTGATGGATAAAGTTAGAAATTCTAGTCTGAATTTCTAGAAGAGTTTCTAGAATTAGAAACCTAACTCCATTTTCATATATAATAATAATATAAAAATAGCTTCTTTCAACTAGAAGTCGCCACTTGTCATTTCTTTAATGCTTTTATAATTATAATTATCATATTAGCAGTGTTCCCCAACCTTTCCCTTCCTAGCGTATGAGCTTTCTGCTTGCATTTTGTTGGGGAAGTGCAGTTGCCACCTTGATGTTTAAGGTAGTTGACCTTGACTAGGGCATAGGTGGAATTGGATCTGGTCGTTGGCAATAGGAGCCCAAGATGGATCTCGTCTGTCAAAGCCCGTATTTCCTTTTCAGTGTCTAATGCTTGGGCAATAACTGCCCAACTACCCATTGTCCTGTGCTTTCCTTTCTCCTTTTTGTTGGGGTGGTTCATCTCTAGGGCTTGCATCAGCCCTAGGGCGGGCTCTGATGCCTTCAGGGCGAGTCCTCTGGTTCTAGAAGCATTGTTAAGGCATATGTGGCGGTCTGCCTAGATTGTAGGATCGCCATGTTTTGCTTCTTTCCTTGATATCTACCTCTTCCTTGTTAGGCTCCAGTCCCTAGCCTTGGTCTGCTCCATAGACGGGGTTGGATCGGATTCCTCCCTTAGTTAGGCCTTGGCCCTCCATGATTCGGGCTTGCTCCTTGGTCGGGGTCTGATCCATATCAGGTTCGGACCCAAGAGTGGACCTGTCCTATTGCTTGGACTGGGTCCTATCGAGAAGAGCGGGTCCGTGAGGTTCTAGGTGGTGAGAAAATCCTTTCTTGGAGCAATGGCCAAATTTTACCTTTAACAAATAGTAATAAAAAAATTACATTTAAAATATTGAGAAGAAAAAAAAATTCTTAGAATAAAAATATATTCTATAATAAATAGTAAATAATGAAAAGGGAAAACTCTGCTGGGTTTGCATTGTTTTCAACTTATTTTCATCATAATGTTTTTATTGGAATTCTCATTAGATATTGGAGTTATGGGAAAGAGAGAGAGAATTGGAAAGTAATAATAAGATGTGATTCTTGTGAGTGGTAGGAAGAACCGAAGAAGGGATATCTTTAGGGTGTGTTTGGTAAGGAGGAAAGAAAATAGAATGGATGGAAAGATTTAGAGGGATAGAAAACATGAGGGAAGGAAAGAAAAATAATTTTCCTTCGAGCTGTTTGGTTAACAGGAAGGAAAGAAAAGATCATTTTATCAATTTTACTATTTTACCTTTATATTATATTTTATATATTAATAAAAATGGACAAATTTATAATTTTAAATCAACATAAAAAGTCTTCCCTTTTTCTCTCCAATTTCCTTCCACTTTTTGGAGGATTAAAATTGGTGGGTCCCACCTACAAAATTTTCCTCCCATTTTTTGCTCACTTCCATTTTTCTATAAATACCAAACACATACTTCCCCATTTTTTTTCTCCCTTTTCCCTCCACTTTTTTCTTTCCTCTAATTTTTCCTCCCTACCAAACACACCCTTAGTGTTATTTAGGGGTGCATTTACAAATTACATTTTAAAAAAAAAAAATTTCAATAACTAAAGGGATCCAAATATAATTTCCACTCCGAACAAAAAGGCAAGCAAAACCCACATAAAAGTGAACTAGATATGCCCAAAACAAAAGGGTCCAATATCTTCATTGATTTATGTTACGATCCTATTTTTATGTTTAAATTAATTTACATATTTAGTTGTTAATTAGATTATAATTTATTTATTTTTATTTATATAGTCATTAACCACCATCAGCATTAGCAATTGGTGGATGGTGGGTCATTACGTTAGTAGTAACTCTCTAGTTTTACGTTAGTGGATAAGTTATTACTAATTTTTAGTTAACATTTATCTGTAACTCTTCTATTTATTTGTTAGTTATACATTGAATGGAGGTGATCAAAATATTTGTTTGCTCAAATTGAGTAATTGATTTTCTCTTGAAAGTCATTAGAGAGTGGTTCTCTCGAATCAACCATCATTTATCATTATTATTTTCCTTTTATTCTAAACTCTAATTTTAGAATTTTTGTGATTGTATCAATGGTATCAGAGCCTGACAATGGCAATAAACCTGGAGCAACGGGTAGAGAGGTTGGAGAAAAAAGTGGAGTTTCTTTCAACTCAACAAAAGGAGATCATCAATCACATAACTGAGTTGTTTAAAAAACTCAGTGCTCATATTGATTTGTCATCTAGTCCGTCTATTCAACCTTCTCAAGTTAATGTAATTGAAGATACTGGAAAGACTATATTCAACATTCTCAAGTTACTGCAATTGAAGTTTCTACACCAATGTGTTCTTTAGAAACTTCTCAATAGAACAAAATTGCAGCTTCCGTGGGTTCCTCTTTTATGCCTATAAAAAGGTTGACAAAAAAAATTGGACCAAAGTATTGCAGTAAAAATTGTTTCTCGATTCATGCAGGTGAAGATGATGCAGAATTCGATATCGGCAAAGGTACTGACAAGTTCTTTATTGCATCAAATGTTAAGTTAACTTTTTGTTGCTTTCCGGTTGCAACAATCCTCTTCATACGAAACGCACCAAGAATTCAACTTCAAATTAATCCCATTTGAAAAATCCTTTAGGACAATGATTGATTTAAGGGGGAAGGAATGTTACGATCCTATTTTTATGTTTAAATTAATTTACATATTTAGTTGTTAATCAAATTATAATTTATTTATTTTTATTTATATAGTCATTAACCACCATTAACATTTGCGGTTGGTGGATTATTACGTGAGTAGTGACTCCCTAGTTTTAAATTAGTGGTTAAGTTGTTACTAATTTTTAGTTGACATTTGTCAATAACTCTTCTATTTATTTGTTAGTTGTACAATGAATGGAGGTGATCAAAACATTTGTTTTCTCAAATTGAGTAATTGATTTTCTCTTGAAAGTCACTAGAGAGTGGTTCTCTCGAATCAACCATCATTTATCATTATTATTTTCATTTTATCCTTAATTCTAATTTTAGAATTTCTGTGATTGTATCAATTCAAATGATACGAGCACGTTTCTTTGAATCAAAAATAAAATGCTGGTTTGCTTCGAGGGGAACCAGAACCTCTCAAAAGTCTTAAAATACTAACACATTATACTTAAAAATTCATTCATACGTTTTATTGGAAAAAAGGTCTCCATTTATAGAGATTACAAACTAAAGAAATAAAAGAAATCTTATCTAAACAAATCGTATCTAATCTTATTTAAAATAAGATATTCTTATGCTATTTGAATTTAAAAACAAAAGCAATCATTTAAATTTAAAATAAACAAGATCGCAACATTCCACCACGCTTCCGAGCCAACGTCCTCGTTGGTCAACATATCAACATTGACCCGTCACCCGA